>ONZH01019172.1:0-1250105 GCA_900303285.1 Rhinella marina
CTCTTGGGCCTCCACAAAATGTTTTAAGAGGTCTCACCTCTTGGGCCTCCACATAATTTTTAAGAGGTCTCACCCTCTTGGGCCTCCACATAATTTTTAAGAGGTCTCACCTCTTGGGCCTCCACATAATTTTAAGAGGTCTCACCTCTTGGGCCTCCACATAATTTTTAAGAGGTCTCACCTCTTGGGCCTCCACAAAATGTTTAAGAGGTCTCACCTCTTGGGCCTCCACATAATTTTTAAGAGGTCTCACCTCTTGGGCCTCCACATAATTTTAAGAGGTCTCACCTCTTGGGCCTCCACATAATTTTTAACAGGGTCTCACCTCTTGGGCCTCCACATAATTTTTAAAGAGGTCTCACCTCTTGGCCTCCACATAATTTTTAAGAGGTCTCACCTCTTGGGCCTCCACATAATTTTTAAGAGGTCTCACCTCTTGGGCCTCCACATAATTTTTAAGAGTCTCACCTCTGGGCCTCCACATAATTTTTTAAGAGGTCTCACCTCTTGGGCCTCCACAAAATTTTTAAGAGGTCTCACCTCTTGGGCCGCCACATAATTTTTAAGAGGTCTCACCTCTTGGGCCCTCCACATAATTTTATCGAGGTCTCACCTCTTGGCCTCCACATAATTTTATCGAGGTCTCACCTCTTGGGCCTCCACATAATTTTTAAAGAGGTCTCACCTCTTGGGCCTCCACATAATTTTTAAGAGTCTCACCTCTTGGGCCTCCACATCATTTTTAAGAGGTCTCACCTCTTGGGCCTCCACATAATTTTTAAGAGGTCTCACCTCTTGGGCCTCCACATAATTTTTAAGAGGTCTCACCTCTTGGGCCTCACATAATTTTTAAGAGGTCTCACCTCTTGGGCCTCCACATAATTTTTAAGAGGTCTCACCTCTTGGGCCTCCACATAATTTTAAGAGGTCTCACCTCTTGGGCCTCCACATAATTTTTAAGAGGTCTCACCTCTTGGGCCTCACAAATTTTTAAGAGGTCTCACCTCTTGGGCCTCCACAAAATTTTAAGAGGTCTCACCTCTTGGGCCTCCACAAAATTTTTAAGAGGTCTCACCTCTTGGGCCTCCACATAATTTTAAGAGTCTCACCTCTTGGGCCTCCACATAATTTTTAAGAGGTCTCACCTCTTGGGCCTCCACATAATTTTTAAGAGGTCTCACCTCTTTGGGCCTCCACAAAATTTTTAAGAGGTCTCACCTCTTGGGCCTCCACATAATTTTAAAGAGGTCTCACCTCTTGGGCCTCCACATAATTTTTAAGAGGTCTCACCTCTTGGGCCTCCACATAATTTTTAAGAGGTCTCACCTCTTGGGCCTCCACAAAATTTTTAAGAGGTCTCACCTCTTGGGCCTCCACATAATTTTTTAAGAGGTCTCACCTCTTGGGCCTCCACAAAATTTTTAACAGAGGTCTCACCTCTTGGGCCTCCACATAATTTTTAAGAGTCTCACCTCTTGGGCCTCCACATAATTTTTAAGAGGTCTCACCTCTTGGGCCCCTCCACATAATTTTTAAGAGGTCTCACCTCTTGGGCCTCCACATAATTTTTAAGAGGTATCACCTCTTGGGCCTCCACATAATTTTTAAGAGGTCTCACCTCTTGGGCCTCCACATAATTTTAAGAGGTCTCACCCTCTTGGGCCTCCACATAATTTTTAAGAGGTCTCACCTCTTGGGCCTCCAATAATTTTTAAGAGGTCTCACCTCTTTAGCCTCCACACAATTTTTAAGACGTCTCACCTCTTGGGCCTACAAACAATTTTTATTATGGCTCACCTCTTGGGCCTTAATACAATTTTTAAGAGGTCTCACCTCTTGGGCCTCCATATAATTTTTTCGAGGGCTCACCTCAAGCTAACTTTGCGCACTCATTAAAATATTTTCACAACAAGGACCTAAGAGCCCTCGATGGGAGAGCTTTGTGTGGGGGCCTGTTATAGGGAAGAGATGCGGCCCTGCGGGCTCTAGCCTGCCTTCTCTATGAGCCTCTGGCCAGCCCACGGCCTCTTCCTGCCTTTTGCGGTCCTACGCATCCCTCAACATCCCCACTGCTTTACCTGCTAGACATGACACTGGGCGAGGTCGGGTCACTGACATCTCAAGCGCCAACAATTTGGGCATTTTAAGGCTTCTGCATGTGTTTGAGTTGTTTTTACATTTTAAAGAAGACATGTCTGACCACATCTCACACACACACACAATGACAATTAGGGGTGGGGTCTATTTGCTTTCCCCTTTGCCTATGCCATCTGTGGTTGTCATAGGCAACGTGATTTAAGGGGTGCAGAATTTTATCTTCTTTTTTGTCTAGTTTGGCTTGGGGTCCATGGCAATGTAGAGGAAAGAATGTTTCCTTGTATGGTCTCACTTTACAGAGAGGTTACATTGTCTTTGGAGTGTATTGTTGAGAGGCTGTGATAGTGGCGTAATAGTGCGACTTGGGTGCGTTATATGCACCCAGACATGCTTCCCCTGCTGTCCCAGTTGCATTCCAGCAGTGTTGGCATCCTTTTCTGAGGTTTCAGGGTGGACTTGGTGACCTCCAAGTGGTCGAATTGAGATTTCCAAGTGGCGAGCATTTTTTTCCCATAGACTTTTATGGGATTCGATATTCGGTCGAATAGTCGAATTTCGCGGTCTATTCGAATCGAATTTCGAATATTTCACTACTCGCTCATCTCTGTAAAGGACCTGGTCCCTCTGATGACTAGGAAATAAGCTTATAATCTATAAAAAGGCTGGATCCTATTGGACTGAGGATCCGGTCCCTCTGTTGACTAGGAAATAGCCTGCTCTATATGAGACTACTAAATCCTAGCCAGCAAAGGGACCTGTTCCCTCTACTGCCTAGGAAATAGCCTACTCTATGTGAAATTGCTAAATCCTAGCCAGCTAAAGGACCTGGTCCCTCTGCTGCCTAGGAAATAGCTTATAATATATACAAAGGCTGGATGCTACAGGACTAAGGACCTGGTCCCTCTGCTACCTGGGAAATAGCTTGCTCTATGTGAGATTGCTAAATCCTAGCCAGCTAAAGGACCTGGCCCCTGTACTGCCTAGGAAATAGCTTATAATATATACAAAGGCTGGATCCTACAGGACTAAGGACCTGGTCCCTCTGCTGCCTAGGAAATAGCCTGCTTTATGTGAGTTTTGCTAAATCCTAGCCAGCAAAGGGACCTGGTCCCTCTGCTGCCCGGGAAATAACCTGCTCTATGTGAGATTGCTAAATCCTAGCCAGCTAAAGGACCTGGTCCCTCTACTGCCTAGGAAATAGCTTATAATATATACAAAGGCTGGATGCTACAGGACTAAGGACCTGGTCCCTCTATGGCCTAGGAAATAACCTGCTCTATGTGAGATTGCTAAATCCTAGCCAGCAAAGGGACCTGGTCCCTCTGCTTCCTGGGAAATAGCTTATAATATATACAAAGGATGGATCTTATAGGCCAGTGATGGCTAACCTTGGCACTCCAGCTGTGGTAAAACTACAACTCCCAAGATGCCCCCCTTGCTTGACTGCTCTCAGAACTCAACAGAAATAAATGGAGCATGCTGGGAGTCGTAGTTTCACCACAGCTGGAGTGCCAAGGTTAGCCATCACTGTTATAGGCTAAAGGACCTGGTCCCTCTGATGACTAGAAAATAGCTTATAATACTGTATATGGTATATAAAGGCTGGATCCTACAGGACTAAAGACCCGGTCCCTCTGTTGACTAGGAAATAGCCTGCTCTATGTGAGATTGCTAAATCCTAGCCAGCAAAAGGACCCGGTCCCTCTGCCCACTAGTATTTAGCCCGCTCTATATAAGGATGCTAAATCTTAGTTGGCTAAAGGAACAGGTCCCTCTAGCCACTAGAATACAGCCCGTTTTCACAGAAAGGACCAGGCCCCTCTGCCTACTCGGATTTACCCTGCTCTAAAATGTAAGAATGCTAAATCCAAGTGGGCAGAGAGTCCAGATAGTGCCCTAGTTCACTAGGGACATCGTAGGGTAAGATTACTGCCCCTTGCCCAGTCTGATAGTGAGTATACTATTGCTGGACTGATTTTCCTATTGTCACTCTCATTGTAAGTATACTTTAGTATTATTTCTTCCACTTTTCACGGAGGTCGGATTTTTCCACATCTTCACGTTTTCTGTTCCTTCTCTTGACCTGTACACACGGTGCTGTCAACTTTTTCTCCTGAAGCCTCATGCAGACCCTGCACTTCACTCTATGACCATAGGGCAGGACGTGGACACAGCTTTCCTATTTTGCTATTAGGCCACCTTCACACTCTGCGGATTTTGTTAGAGAATTTTTGGCTGCTGAGAATCAGTTCCATTGATCTGAATGAGGCTTGTAGAAATCTGTCTGCTTGCCACCCCATTGAAATGAATGGAACTCATTTTCAGTGTCAAAAAATTCCCCAACAAAACTCCCATTGTTCTTATAGCAGACCCGGTGTTACTGGAGTCCATCTGACCCCTGTGATCTTCATCAGCTTTCCATCCTGAGAGGAGGCAGCGCAGGATTCTATACTAAGGCTTCATTCACATGTCCATATTTTTCTTTTCCAGATTTTCGTTCAGTCTTTTATGGATCCGTGTTTCTGCAAAAACCTTCCGTTTTTACCAATTGTACATCCGCATCCGTATAAAAAAACGGAAGGAGGAATATATGTTGGTTGGGTATTTCTTTCTATTTCCTGGAAACGGATCCGCAATTGCGGATGACATATTGATGCGTTCCACGTATCGTCCGCATTTTTTGAGGACCCATTTTTTTTATTTTTCCGTTCATATAGCTGTATGAGGGCTTCTTTTTGTGAGGTAAGTTGTGCTTTCTAATTCTACTATTTAATATTGCATAAAATACAGTGGTGAGCTGAAAAAAATTCCAAATGGGGAGAAATTGGAAAAACGCAATTCCTCAACTGTTTTATGGGTTTTGTTTTTACGGTGTTCCTTCCCTATGCAGTAAAACTGATGGTCAGTATGATTATGGCTATACCACATACATATAGTTTTTCTTGAGCAGCAATGCTCATATGTTATTTTTTAATTTTGGTGAAAGAGGGGGGGGGGTCATTTGAATTTTTATATTTTTTTCCCTAGGGAACTATAACAAGCGATCATCGTATTGCTTCTGTCATAGACTCCAGGGCATTAGCAACCAGAGTCAGAAAAATACTATGCTCCTACGGGGCCACAGACAGAGGTTCCATAGAAACTAATGTGCAGCAGCCTCGTATCATTGAGGAATACAGAGACTGCCGCACACATGCTCTAGCTTGCTGAGGGAACACACAGAAGCACACGCATCCAGATTTTTACACCTCCAGATGCTGTGGTCAAGTGTGACCACAGCATCTGAGGGGTTAGAAGTCAACGACTGGCATTACCACTGGTCGCAGACATTAGGCCGGGTGTCTGCTGTGTAAAACAGCCAGTACCCAGTTGCTATAGTGCCCGCTCCAAAGCAGGGACTATTGACGGGGCCTATTTTCAGTTTTACATTTTTCCTCCCCACGTTCCAATAGCCAAACCTTTTTTTTATTTTCCGTTCACATAGCTACACGAGGACTTATTTTTTGAGGGACAAGATGCTTTTTAATGCCACCATTTAATTTACCATGTCTTGTATTGGAAAAAAAAAAATCTTTGTGTGCCAAAATTGAGGGAAAAAAATTCCACCATGGTTTTTGGGGTTTTGACAATCACAGCGTTCCCTATACACTAAAAAATGACCTGATCAATATGAATACTGCGATTCCAAACTTGAATCGTTTTTTTGTTTTGTTTTACTACTTTAAAAAAAAATAAAAACCTTTGGGAAAATCAAAATTTTTTTTCTATCACTATTTTCTAACAGCCATAACTTTTTTTATATTTTGGTCCAGAGATGTATGAGGGCTTGTTTTTTGTGTAACGAACTGTAGTTGTTATTGGTACTATTTTTGTGGTATATACGACTTTTTGATCACAGTTATTCAATTTCTTGGGGCACAAGATGACAAAAAAAAAGGCTCCTGTGTTTTTCTTTTTTTTTTTTTTCCGTTAAGGAGTTCACCACACAGTAATTTTTAGAAAATATTTTAATAGTTCATACATTTTCAGACATGGTGATACCCAATATGTTCATTCTTTTATTGTTTATATATCCTATTCAGAAAGGGGGGTTATTTAAACTTTGAATATATTGTTTGTTTTTTTTATAACTATTAGGGCTTGTTCACATGCCCGTATGTATTTTGCGGTCCGCAAAAAGTACTGACGACGTCTGTGTGCATTCTGTATTTTGCAGAACCGGACATCTGGCACATAATAGAACAGTCCTATCCTTGTCCATAATGCGGACAATAATAGGACATGTTCTATTTTTTTGCGGAACAGAAATACGTAAACGGAATGCACATGGAGTAACTTCTGTTTTTTTGCGGACCCATTGACATAAATGGTTCTGCATACGGTCCGCAAAAAAAAACGGAACGGAAACAATATACGGTCGTGTGAACAAGGCCTTAGACCCTTTAGGGGCCTAGTACATGGGATCTCTCCTAGCATTTTTGCTCTCTCTATTCTGAGCTCTGCCTCATGCATAGCTCAGTATAGAGAAAACCATGACAGGCCTGGATGGCTTTAGCAGCGTCCAGGCTACCATGGCAACCAATGCCCATGATTTCACTGCAGGGGCTAAAATCTGAAGGCAAAGGGAACTGCATCCCTCTGCCTTCACTCACAGGTGGCGCAATCAGCATTGACCGCAGCACCTGAGGGGTTAAATGACGGGGGTGGCATGGTCGACACTCCCCATAAGTGTGGCCAGGTGCTGGCTGTTTCATGCCTGTATATGGAGCGGGCTCACTGCAGAGGCCCGCTCCATACACCCACAGGCACATAACGCTTTATAGGTATGGCGTTATGGGTTAAGGCCAAACATATGACATACAATTACATAATGTATTGGGAAGGGGTTAATAATACCAACCCAATGATGCCCCATTACCTGACCATTACGAGATGGTCGGGTACTGGACCATACCCAGCTCTTCCTGGTACCTCTGGTGGTACCAGGGTAATAATTGGGCTAATACTAAGCCTCACCTTTGTAATAAATGCTGCCAATGAGACAGTGGCCATTACTAAGGCAATAGTAATAAAGTAAAAAAAAAAAACTACAAAAATAAACACATTAAAAACACACACAACCCTCAATAACTATTTTATTTAAAAAAAAAAAAAAAAAACGCTGGTCATTGAAGTAGTTCAACAAGTCTGAAGTAGTCCAGTTGGGGGAAGTCTGCAAAAAAAGAACAGACAGAAAAATCAATAAATAATAATAAAAAAAAAAACCCACATTGATTCTTCGCTGCAGGGGTGGTGACGGCTCCGGGCCCTCACTAAGCCCCTCTGTCATTAGCAATGCAGCAATGCAGCAGTAAAGCAGATCAGCCCACTGTGCCCCTTGGATCTTCTCTCTGAATAGTTTGCCACAAAGACACCTTAGATTACCCACTTTTCTGTTATCCTACTGCTGCCCAAAATAATGTGCTCCCCAATGTCCCTAAATACTATACTGTAGATATAACAGTCTCATATAGGTAGGACCCCATTTAGTTACAGTGCTCCCCAAAGTCCCACTGATACTAATAATTCTCTCCCAGAGTGCCCTCATTAGTAATAGTGCCCCAATAATGCTCCACAAGTAGCCCTTTTAGCAGTAGTGCCCTCCATATTGTACTAATAATAGTAACACCCCCAATAGTACCCCTGTAGTAGTAATAATTCCCCATAATCGAAATCATTTTTCCCACAGTGCCTCCAGTAGTGTTCCCAGAAATAATAAGCACCCTCTGTAATGGTCCTCAGATCAGCCCACTGTGCCCCCATCAGACCTCAGAGCAGCCCACTGTGCCCCCATCAGAGCAGCCCACTGTGCCCCCATCAGAGCAGCCCACTGTGCCCCCATCAGAGCAGCCCACTGTGCCCCCATCAGAGCAGCCCACTGTGCCCCCATCAGACCTTCAGCCAGGTCCATTTTCAACTGCCGGCACAGGAATAAGCTGCTGTTTCATTGGTGGGCAGTGGTAACGTGACTGGGGAACGCCTCCTCCTTCCCTCTCCTCCTCCTCCTTCCTCCCCACTCTTGCTTGTGTTTGCGCAGAACAAACTTCAGGCGTTTTGGCCCAAAAATCACGGACATTGTTTTTTTTCTGCCGGACGCTACGGACGGCAGAGAAAAACAACCACTTTTTGCAGACTGTCCGTAAATGTACGGACGGTTGGCAACCCTGCTCATCTGGTAGCAACCCCCCCCCCCCTCCTGCAGAGCATTACGGCAGCAACCCCCCCCCTCCTGCAGAGCATTACGGCAGCAACCCCCCCCTCCTGCAGAGCATTACGGCAGCAACCCCCCCCCCCTCCTGCAGAGCATTACGGCAGCAACCCCCCCCTCCTGCAGAGCATTACGGCAGCAACCCCCCCCCCCCTCCTGCAGAGCATTACGGCAGCAACCCCCCCCCCCTCCTGCAGAGCATTACGGCAGCAACCCCCCCCTGCAGCATACGGCCACCCCCCCCTCCTGCAGAGCATTACGGCAGCAACCCCCCCCCCTCCTGCAGAGCATTACGGCAGCAACCCCCCCCCCTCCTGCAGAGCATTACGGCAGCAACCCCCCCCCTCCTGCAGAGCATTACGGCAGCAACCCCCCCCCCTCCTGCAGAGCATTACGGCAGCAAACCCCCCCCCCTCCTGCAGAGCATTACGGCAGCAACCCCCCCCCCCTCCTGCAGAGCATTACGGCAGCAACCCCCCCCCTCCTGCAGAGCATTACGGCAGCAACCCCCCTCCTGCAGAGCATTACGGCAGCAACCCCCCTCCTGCAGAGCATTACGGCAGCAACCCCCCTCCTGCAGAGCATTACGGCAGCAACCCCCCTCCTGCAGAGCATTACGGCAGCAACCCCCCTCCTGCAGAGCATTACGGCAGCAACCCCCTCCTGCAGAGCATTACGGCAGCAACCCCCCTCCTGCAGAGCATTACGGCAGCAACCCCCCTCCTGCAGAGCATTACGGCAGCAACCCCCCCCCTCCTGTAGAGCATTACGGCAGCAACCCCCCCCCCTCCTGTAGAGCATTACGGCAGCAACCCCCCCCCCTCCTGTAGAGCATTACGGCAGCAACCCCCCCCCCCCTGTAGAGCATTACGGCAGCAACCCCCCCCCCCCTCCTGCAGAGCATTACGGCAGCAACCCCCCCCCCCTCCTGCAGAGCATTACGGCAGCAACCCCCCCCCCCTCCTGCAGAGCATTACGGCAGCAACCCCCCCCCCTGTAGAGCATTACGGCAGCAACCCCCCCCCCCTCCTGCAGAGCATTACGGCAGCAACCCCCCCCTCCTCAACCCCCCCCCCTCCTGCAGAGCATTACGGCAGCAACCCCCCCCCCCTCCTGCAGAGCATTACGGCAGCAACCCCCCTCCTGCAGAGCATTACGGCAGCAACCCCCCTCCTGCAGAGCATTACGGCAGCAACCCCCTCCTGCAGAGCATTACGGCAGCAACCCCCCTCCTGCAGAGCATTACGGCAGCAACCCCCCTCCTGCAGAGCATTACGGCAGCAACCCCCCTCCTGCAGAGCATTACAGCAAACCCCCCCCCCCCCTACTGCAGACCATTACAACAACCCACCCTCTACTGCAGACCATTACAGCAAACCACTCATAAACCCTGGAAAACACTCACCTGTTACTGGGCTTCTGCCCTCACCAGCAAACCACTCATAAGCCCAGGAAATCAACTGTGCTTCCTGCAGACTCCAGACTGGCTCCGCCTACTCAAGAGTCTGGTCACATGGGCATGACATCATCAGAGGTCCTTTAGCTGTTTAGGAAACAGCATCTACCATGTAAACAAGCGCAGGAAGACGAATTTACCACCGAATACTTGTACAGCAGTGGCATCGCCGCTGCCTGGAAGTGCGCATCCTTATTATATAAGGCGGATGATACAGGGGCGGGGCTTGTTACTGACTGAGCATTAAGCACTTGACCCGAAGATGAATATCCTGCCGAAAAAGAGCTGGCATGTGCGCAATAAGGACAACGTTGCCCGAGTGCGGAGAGATGAAGCCCAGGCCGAGGAGGAGGAGCGACAGCGCAGGAAGAGGGCGGAGCTAGCAGAGCAAGAGGTGTGTCAGACTTAATCAAGGCGTTCATTCTATTTTATCGTTTGGAACGTTATCCCAAGTTATCACTGTTACCATTGTTTTGCTCCCCCTCCCCCATATGAAGTGATATCAATCATCCCCCCCCCCCCCCAAAAAAAAATAAATAAATAAAAAATTACCAAAAGTGTTGTCAGTTCCCATGTTCAAAACAGCTGTATCCATAAGGTTATCCAGTCCCCAGTAATAACCTGTTGTGACCAGAAGGAGGGGCTGGTGAGCTATGATTATTCCGGAGGGGTAATCAGACGAAGCACCAATTCATCAGGATAGGTAATCAGAATGTGGTTGGTGGGGGTACAACAACTGGCACATCCCCACCAATCAGCTGTTTGAAGAAGCTGCAGTACTTTCCTCACCACTTACCAAGCACAGCGCCATCCCTTGTATAGTGGCTGTGCATGGTATTGCAACTAAGCCCCATTGACTTGAATGAGACTGAGCTGCATCAAGGCCATTTGACCGAGGTAGAGGCCATGACGCTCACCAGAGGGGGTCCGACTCCCAGCATCCCCACCAATCAGATACTCAGGACCTATCAGACAGGTCATCAATATAAAACAGTCAGACGACCCCTTTAATAGAGGCATGTCTTCTGTACAGGATCCTCATCTCTTGGTCAAAGTGGAGAGTGTCTGTCTCTACGGACCTGTGCATTACGCAGACAACCCATTGATTTGAATGGGTAATATTTGTAATACTTAATTCCCCATGTGGTGGCGCTGCAGGGAAATAAAACTCTTACTGCAAGGTTTCCCCTACAGATGACAGGGGGACACTTTGTGATCATTTTATTGCCAAGAGTAGGTGTCTGAAGTGGGGAATTCCTTTAAGTTGGGTGTGCTGTTCTGATGTACAGGATATGTTGGATTACTTGCCAGATATTTCCCCTGCTGCTTATGTGGCATCAACACATCTTGCAGCACTGCCGCCAACTGAACCTGCTGCTGCAGCGGTACTCACCCCATCCACCATGCTGTGCACCTCAATCTCTGAGCAGCTGGCACCAGAGGGAGTCAGGATGCAGCATCTTCAGTTCTAGAATCAGTTTGTGTCTGAGCTCACAAATCGGCACAGAGATAAGCTAGATTTGTCCTTTGAGGGTATGTTTACATGTAGCTGATACCCTGTGTATTTTCTGACATGGAATCACATGTGGAAAATCCTCCATGTTTTACAGTAGCAGCAAAGTGAGTAAGATTTTGTTTAAAGGGGATCTCCAGGAATGAGTTAAAATGGCCACCAGCAGCCTGTCCTAGAATCTGACTAGGATTAGTTGCCACCACTTGCAGAGCTGAGAGGGAGCGTGGCCTCACTACTCTGCTCTACAATAGATGGAAATGATGTAATCCTGCCAATGATTATCCGTCCTGGCTGAGCAGCCCAACAGGAACTCTCACCAGTTTGTAGCACATGCAAGTGTCGAAGCTGGAATACCCCTTTAGTATGTCACATCATTTGTCTGTATCCATTTCATATTTTAGGCTCGTACTGATTTCCTGCGTAAAAAGGCTCGCTCGTCACTACCAGAGGCATCCACCGCCAGGTCATCCGTGGTGGAAGTGTACGAAGAGTCTGGCCACATAAATTTCTTTCAAGATGTTGAGGAGGGCAAAGGGACCACCCAAGGAAACAAGGAATATGAAGAAGAGAAACGCAAGGAGAAGGTAATTTCTGCTCGCTCAGAGTTTGTCCACTTATTATGGGAGAAATGTATTCATTGTAATTACTGGTTCTCTTAGGAACGTCAAGAAAAAGCTTTGGGGATTCTGACTTACTTAGGACAGAGTGCAGCAGAAGCCCAGACATGTCGCCCCTGGTACCAAGAGGTTCCTGTTCGTCAGAAGAAGGAAAAAGACGATACGGCAAAGGATGAAAAGCTGAAACGGATGCTGGATCCTATGACTGAAATGGAGAAATACCTTCATAAGAAAACGGGGGAGAAAAAGCGGCACTCTGATAAAAAAGAGCTCAAGAAAGTGAAGGAGAAAGGAAATGATAAGAAGGGGTGAGTGAGGTGCCTTGTAATGGGTGCATTAAGTAAACTGTATCTTATTGGTTGGTTTCACAAGCCCCAAAACAGTAGGCCAGATTTACTACTCCTGACTGGCTAGATCAGTGGTGGTGAACCTATGGCACACTGGAAGAAGTCTATGGTGTACCAATATGCCTCAGACTTTTCCCGCCATTCATCAGCGCAGGACGCACTATGTACGGCACATGCAGCGCACTGAATGTAGGCAGGCTATTATAGCTAAGTGATAAAGTACATGGAAGATATACTATACTGGACTGTAGTATTCAGGGTAAATTGTTGTGTTGGCACTTTGAGATAAATATGTGGGTTTTGGGTTACAGTTTGGGCACTCAGTATGTAAAAGGTTTACCTTCACTGGGCTAGATGGGCCAAATTGGAGCAGACACATTAGTAAATCTGGGCCAATTAAGGGATTGTTTAGCCATCACAATTGTTTTAAAAACACTTTTTTTCTGATCCCTTGCTGCTCCCAGGCTATGGACACCTTCAGGGACAATTTTTTTTTATGATTTTGGGCTAAAAATCATCTTTACAATTGGTCTTTATTAAAAGTATTCAGCAGTTTTTGTCATGAAGTGTTAAACGGCTTGTCTCATCTCGCTGTTACTAAGGCGAGGTGAGACAAAGTCCCGACCACCTTCTGGCAGATCGCTCCGGGGCACAATGGGACAGCTTGTCCTATTCCAGTGTATGGGACGGCTTTTAGTAATTACACCTGCTCACCGCTGCTGTTGAGATGGAGAGCAGATAAATAATGAAGAGAAGGCAGCCCTGACACGGCGTGTCGGCCAGGTGTTGGATCCCTACCAATCTGATATTGATGACCTATCATGAGGATAGGTCATCAATAAAAATAACTTGGAGAACCCTTTTAATTTACTTCAGCTTCACTTTGTAGAAAAGGATGGATGTTCCTCTGCTCCTCTCCTTCTATGAATGCATACTTTCCACTTCTTGCACTATAGGCCCTATTTTGACGCAATATGATTTTTGTCATATTTTTTTTCATTTACCTCGTATAGTATAGAATCTTTCTGTGCAAAGAAACAAATATAAGATGAGTGAATGCTTAGAGGTGTAAACCTACTGAACTGTGAGCAGTAATGACTGCTGATTTCACTCTCTTCAACCACACAGGGGATCCAAACCATCAATAGAACAGCTGAGGCAAGAGCGGTTGAAGAGAGAAGCTGCAGAGAGAGCACGTGCTGAGGCTCTGGTGTCTGGTAGAAAGGACCAGTCAGCTCCAGAACAGGAGACGGACGACAGAAAGCGACGATACAACTCCCAATTCAACCCTCAGTTGGCGCGAAAACCCAAAGTACGAGAACATTGGTGATTAGCCAACACAGGCCTTTGCTTCAGACACAGAGCTCTGTGCCATCTCAGGAGGACTTCAGTAGACCTCAATGTGAACTTTAGTCATTGGCATATTTACAGTTGGTAATCATTTAGTCATTGGCATATAATCAGTTGCTTCAGTTAAAAATATCAGACATAAAAAAAAGTTCTATATTATCGTCAGTAGGGTCTGTCTGACCGTAGGGTTTGTAATGTCACTTTTGTTCTGGTTGTGTAACAGCAGAACACTGCATAGTTTTTTTTTTTTTTTAATATTTTAACTATACAAATGCTGCATCCTTTTGAGGTAATTGTGGTCCATTGTGGGAATCCTATTGTATAAAATCTATACTGACTTTTTGGGGAAATGAGGTTTCTCATCCATGTCATTGAGGAACACAGACTGTGGTTATAGCTGCTGCCACTAGGAGGCGGACACTAAGCAGTCTTCACTCCTCATCAGCTATACTCTTGCTACATGGACTAAGCTAAATCAGTTTTAGGGTTCATTCACATCACCGTTAGGGATTATTCCGTCATAATAGAAGCCTATGGGAAAGCATAACGGATCTGTCTGGATGCCGTTATGCTGGACGGAAACCAAAGTTATGTCGACAGGACTTTGGTTTCCGTCGAGCATAACGGAAACCAGACGGATCCATTATGCTTTCCCATAGGCGTCTATTATGACGGATGAAAACGGAATGCCTCTTAAAGGTGTCCATTTTGATGTCCGTCCTAGGGATTCTGTTTCTTTCCGTTATAACGATATCATAACGGAAAGCCTGAACGGAATCCCTAATGGTGATGTGAACGAGCCCTTAGAGACACACTGAAGGAGGTGACCCTGCTGGGGGAAACATTCCTTCGGCAGACAGGTCGGGAAACCACTTCACCTCCTTCTCCCACACCTTTGTTTTGCTAGGGGAGCCCCAGGTGGTGCTGTGCTATCCAGGCGGGTGAATAGGGCATATTCCAGGGTGCTGGCTCACACAGCAGATTTTGTGGCAGAAAATTCTGCGACTGAAAATCAGTTCCATTCATTTGAATGGGGCAGCAAGCACATAGATTTCTTTCATAGGTAAATGGAACTGATTTTCAGTAACAGAATTTTCTCCACAAACTTTGCCGCATGTGCAGGCACCCTTACTCCACCGCTGCTCGTATTCACTGCCTCTGTTCTGGTGTTGGGAGGGGGTTATAGGAGATCAAGCAGAAATCT
Source organism: Rhinella marina (assembly GCA_900303285.1). Lineage (NCBI taxonomy): Eukaryota > Metazoa > Chordata > Amphibia > Anura > Bufonidae > Rhinella > Rhinella marina. The sequence continues at coordinate 14,832 of ONZH01019172.1, forward strand.
TCTAGCTTCTGCTTGGAGCGGATGTACCATTAGGTGCTAGTGATACCCTCCTGTCCCCAAATCAGGTGGGCGTCTGTGGTCCTGGGCCCTACTACAGCTGTGTTTCTAATTTAGGTCCTGCCTTTAGGGCGACGGGTTCAAATTGGTGGGACTTGCAACTTCTGCATGGGCTTTTCTTCTCCTGCCTCTTTCTTGTTGATCTGCCTTGTGGACACCAGACGCAGCTCCTTCTACTTGGCTCCAGCCCCCCATTCCTGGACAGATCCTGCACACATCTCCACCCAGCTACTTCTCCTGCACCAGGTCTCTTCTTGGGGGGGGGGGGGGGGGTCTCTTTCTGGAGACCAGGTAAGATCTGCCTTAGCTAACTTTGCCTTCCTACAGGGATAGGCATTAACCTCCTCTCGGCCATGTCAGACTAACAGAACCCCCAGGCAGGTGGCGACCTCCATAACTCATTTTGCATGTTCTAATTGATACACAGTTTCAGTGCAGCCATTTGAAGCCCTTCTGCACGTCCTTTGCTGGCACTCCACAACCCCACCCCAGCATCTCAACTGATGGTTGACCCGGTTTGGGCACACTCCCTTACCAAAATAGTGTAAGGCAGATCACTGACTAACAAAGCCATAGTGGAGATGCTGAACCACGTCCGCCACAACCTGGGACCTCCTTGGAATCAGAGGACTCTACTTCTAGATCTCTACATGAGCTCCAGAAAATCCCCAGACTACCCACTCTATTTCCTCAAGATCTTCAAAATCTCCCCCTAGGGAGTACCACTCTGAGGCGTCCTCTCCTGAAGGAGAAAGCTGAGAAGAGGTTTGACACAGAGTGGAACTTTCTGGACAGGTGTTTTAGTCAAAATGTCTGGAATTGCTCAGTATGGGGAGGAGCGATCACTAATGCCATCACTTGTCCCCAAACAGAATCAGGTTTGCACAGGCAGTAGAGACTGTGTACACAGTACGATCTGCTGCCAGGAAATGCTGGTTTAGGTGTCCACACAAACCATCCTATTACCCGATAATCAAGCATTTCACTTGGGTTCAATGGGTAATCAGCGGCACCTTTACACCGGCAGATTATCGGGCACTGTAAAGGGGCCTTTAGTTCCTGTAAGAAGAGTATAGCTGGGAGGATTGAATACTTTTAACTGCTAAGTGTCCACCTCCGTGTGGGGGAAGCTATAGCCACAGTCTCTCTGTCCCCAATTAACAGAAGAGAAAAGGATTTTATGGTAAGTTACAAAAATCTGAGTTAGATATCAACAGTCTTATATTTATCTCACATGAAGCCAAACTATAATTACATGAAAAAATCCTTAGGCGTATCTCTATGGTGTTAGATCACCACAGACCCCGTGATTTAAAGGGGAAAAGCAGCTAGTAAACTTTATCACCTACTCAAAAGTGTGCAGGCTGTCCCATAACATCCTTGGTGTTTATAAGGGACTGGCAGTACAAATATCATGCAAACGCCCCAACCTATTAGTTGAAAAAAGGAGAGGGGGACCACAGTCCCAAATTGTAGCAATCAGGAGGTTCCACTGCTTGGATCCCATCCAAATCAACATTTAAAGGGTTTCTGTCATCAGAATTTACCATAGTAAACCAAGTGTCATTTGCAATACGCAAATGACACCTGATGACAGATCTTTTTGTTTTATACTTTTCTGTAAAGTTGTTAGTGAGAAAAGTCCGTTTCTAAAATATGTAAATTATCTCCCCTAGGTGCAGTAGGCGTGAACCCTGCACCTAGAAGCGGCCGTAATTCCTCCTCTTACCCCTCCTCTGTAGCGTTGATTGACAGGGCCAGGCAGCCAACTCTTTCGGCTCCCGGCCCTGTTCGAGTCCGAAATCCCGCGCCTGCGCATTGCGATCAGCAATGCAGGCGCATTGAGGAAGCCGGGAGGCGCATTGGGATCAGCAATCCGCGCATGCGCGGGATTTCGGACTCGAACAGGGCCGGGAGCCGAAAGAGCTGGCTGCCTGGCCCTGTCAATCAACGCTACGGAGGAGGGGTAAGAGGAGGAATTACGGCCGTTTCTAGGTTCACGCCTCCTGCACCTAGGGGAGCTAATTTACATATTTTAAAAACAGACTTTTCTCACCAACAACTTTACAGAAAAGTATAAAACAAAAAGATCTGTCATCAGGTGTCATTTGCGTATTGCAAATGACACTTGGTTTACTATGGTAAATTCTGATGACAGAAACCTATATATATATATATATATATATACATACACACACACACACATATATACACATACACACACACAGTGTATCTTTCTGTCTTGAATATCCTTTTATGTATATATAGATAGATGATGGTCTTGTGTCAAGTCCAACCTGTCATACTGATCCAGAGGAAGGCAAAACGGTTTGGTTGAACTGCATGGAGGTCCAGGCCTTAGGCCTCATGCACACTTGCATGGAGCCACATATCTTCTCTGCATTGCCATACAAGCTGCATCAGACTTACTGTTCAGAGAGATTCTATCCCAGAAGCAACGCTCACATGTTAATCGAGTTGTACGTGATCAGAGAACGGAGAGGTTTTTTTTTTTTTTAGCTCTTAGACATTATGGGCTATGTGTTTCTGTAAAATTATGTCACAGGCATAATTTGGTAAATCTGGTGCACGTTTAATGGGTCTGTTTGAAACAAAGCCCAAGTGCAGTGGGACTCAAGGACACCACATACTCTTTCAGCCCAGTTAAACAGTTTCATCTGAAAAGTCCCAACATAAAATGAAAAATGTCCCAGAGGACGGACCCCATGCAGATGAGTGATAGGAAACGCTTCCATGTGTGGTCTCTTTACAGCAGACCTGTTCATTTGGTCTCATGTACACAACCGTATTTTGCAGTCCACAAAACACAGATCCCGGCTGTGCGGATACTGCCATTTTCTTTTTCACTTCAATAGAAACGTCCTATCTTTGTCTGCAAAACAGACAAGAATAGGATATGTTCTATTTTTTTTTTTTTTGCAGGGCCACGGACGTGCACATCTTTTATAGCCCCATTGAAATTAATAGGTCCGAATTAGAGTTGATCGAACGTGCTCGTAACGAGCACTGTACTGCTCGGATCCCCTGCGCTTCGCGCTCGTGTGTCATACCAAACGGATCCTCGCCCATTGACTTACAGTCAGGTGAGGACGGATCCGGATGCCTGCGGGCATGCGAGCGCAGAGGATCCGAGCACTACAGTGCTCGTTACGAGCATGTTCGATCAACTCTAGTCCGCTTCCTATTGCACATACCTTTGTGTGCATGATCCCTTTGAATGAGAGTGAGATTTCCAAGAAAAAAACTGAACATGCCGCACAAACTGAACATCTTCTGGTAGTTTGTGTAGAAAATGTTACCACGTGAAGATACCCATTCAGTCAAATGCATCAGGGTTTCAGTCTGGGTGCCGTCCATTGGAAACTCGCACAGCGCCTCAACAAAGTTCGCCGCCCAACTTGAAAGTACCCTTAAAGTGACAGTGTGTCCTTTTATTTTGCAGACACATTTTTAATACTTTTTTTCCCTGGAATCAAAACTTAGAAAGAACATGAGCCACATTAATATTCTTGCATGAGAAGACATCATATAAAACTATTTATTCATAAATATTTTCCAAAATGAAAATAGGTTACGAAAAATATTTTAAACCAGCTTTCCATACCATTAATTCCATCGGTACAGATACGTGTATCGAGGATGGGAGGGGGACATGGCAAAGAGGGGGAGAAAAAAAAAATAAAAAATAAAACACTTTAAACTTTGATGCACTTGTTATCAAAACAGAAGATCCAGTATCTGCCAAAAAGGACAAATGATAGAAAACAAAAAGTTTTGTTTTTTGTTTGAAGAGGGAGAACAGAAACAAATGGCAGCCAGTAGAGACCCGTCTGGGTAGAGAGACAAGAACTTCCCACCTGCAGCAATATCCAGGAGGGGAATAATAGCTTTTCCTTCCTCTTGTAAAGACTTTTATGCATTTTGTTCAATTTGGTTTGTTTTTGTTTTTTTAAATTTCTAACCAAATACATTAAAAATTGACTCTGCTTCTTGTCCTTTTTAGTTCTTCTGAAAAGTCAAGAGGGTGCTGTGAGATGTTGGGTGTTCGCATCCTCTCTCCACCACCACGCACAATCCAATTCCATTTTAACAGGTTTTTTAACTGCATGCATTAAAGTGTTTGTCCGAATTTCCCCTCCTCCCAACTCTTCTTGGGAATGAGACTGAAGTCATCTTCTGCCCCTTCCCTCTTTTTCCCCGGTCGCGGTTTGCCCATGTGAAACTGGAAGGCTGAACGTGTTGAAGAGGTCACTGTAAGTCACGATCCTCCAGGTAACGGTATTCAAACGTGAATCCTTCCTTCTTCCTCTGGCCCCATTTTTCATAGTCGAAGTAAATATATGTCCCCTGCACAAAGAAGAAACATTTTTAAAACCACAAAATACATTTCTACAATCAGCAAATCTGTGAAAAAGTTCCACGACATGCCTGAGGTCAGTTTTGCCCAAATCTGGGATGGCATGTCAAAAGTCGCTTGTTAAATTTGGCAAATCTTTAAACCTAAGGCTTACTACAAATTTTGCATATTTGTATACAAAATAGGCAGGAGGTGAAGCAGCGAAAATACAGGGGAACTGGCCATTTGGATTTTTTTGGGGTTATGCTATTCACCATTGGGAATAAGTCAGTTTATTTTAATAGACTAGGTGTTCTGGGACCTGGTGATGCTAATAAACGTAATTTTTTATTGTTTATTTTTAATATGAGGGCGATTTGAATTTTTATATCTTTAAAAATTGCAACACTCATTTTAAGTCCCCCTACGGGACTTAAACATACAAGCATCTGATCACTTCTCCCGTAGACTGCAAAGATTTAACACTGCAGCCTATGGGATTTATACCGTGTTCCATAAGAACAGGGACTGCCATAGCAAACAAATTGAGCTCGGTGTCTGGGAGCCGTTTGGGTCCCAGGAGCTCTGCAATTGACCACGGCATCTGAAGGGTTAAGGGCTAATGCACACAAACTTATTTTTTGCCCGCGTCCATTCCGTTTTTCTGGCCCGTATGCAGAACCATTAACTTCGATGGAGCTGCAAAAAAGGAAATGACTCCGTGTGCGTTCAGTGTCCGTAACAGATGTAACATGTCCTATTACTGTCTGCATTACGGACAAGGATAGGACTGTTCTATTTTGACCGGCAAAATGTGAAATGCACACGGCCAGTATCCGTTTTACGGATCTGCAATTTGCGGACCGCAAAACAATGGTTGTGTGCGTGAGCCTAAGAGTTCGTAGTTGGTGATACACCAGTCACGGACAATGCCTCCAGGTGCCTGCTGTTTCAAATAGCAAGAACCGGCAGCTATGCCATCTTTAAAAACCTGTACACGTACTGCGTGGGTTGGGAAGAGGTTAAATATCTTCGCTTCTAGGAACTGAATGGGAATCTCTGTTATTCACAGACTAGAAACCTGTTTTGATCATGTGATGTGTACACGTGCTGGGTCTTGAGATCACCACTAATTGCTGAAACAAATAGTCAGGAGGGGTTGCGCCGTGCCATTTTGGCTCTCCTTGCAGAAAGTCTATGGGGGAATTTATCATTAGGAGAATATTTGAAGTCAGTTTTGCTTCAGTCTGTGTTGGAGTACTTTTACATTTATCAAACGTCACAGGTTGTTTGATAAATGTGGCTTGTCTTTAAACCTAACACTTCTGTCTAGAGAAGCTCCTCCACTTTTCCTACTCCACCCTCCTCCTGGTGTGAGATTGCGACTATTTTGAGACTTTTTTAAAAAGTCTCAATGATCAATCTGGAGTGAAACTCATTAACATAGCTAACCACACCCACTTTTCTACCCATATTACAAATCTGGAGTGAGTGGTGTACACATGCAAAAAGTCCCAAAATTTTGCGCAATCGCCTAAATTTTGCGCACTGGAGTGCAAGAAAGTAGCAAAAGCCCTATTTTGCGACTTTTTGATGCCAGAATTCTGGCGTGATGGTATGATAAATCAGGGCCTATGAGTCTGTACCCTGTTCTGCTCTCAGAAGAGTGTTACGAAAAAAAGACCACAGCACTCAGATTATTGCTTTTGCCCCTTTGTTTCTGCCACTGATCAAAATTAACATGTCATTACAGCATGTTAAAAGTTTCATGAACTGACTGGTACACAGCAAGATACTAATAAAAAACATGATTGTTGATGACTGTTCACTACTAGAGATGAGCGAACGTGCGCCTAACGAGCACTGTACCGCTCGGCTCCCCTGCGCTCGCATGGGCGCAGGCAGCTGCTTCCATGCGAGCGCAGGGGAGCCGGGCGGTACAGTGCTCATTAAGAGCACGTTCGCTCATCTCTATTCACTACCCTTAAAAAATATAAAAGTACCGAAATTGCAACGTTAAAGAAAAAAAACTTTGACAAGGATGATAAAAATCACAAACCTGCTCAAACTCATCCGTTATCGTCTTGGGCTCCTCGTGTCTCTGGAACCACATCATGTATTTGGTGTGAAACCTCCACGACTGCTTTTTCAAAGCTTTAGCAGCTAAATACTGTGCTTTAGTGCCCTGGTAAACATGAACAGTGGAAGCCATTATCTTACTGGAGACCAGATTTGGTTTAGTGTTGCTCCATTGATAGTCTGATAACACCACATCAACTAATCTGAACACAGCCATACTGTCGCTTCCCAGACACTACTGATCAACTCGTATTCAGCGAGTATGTTCTGTCAATAGCAAAGTCACAGCTTTATCATCAGTTTCTGGGAAGCCAGTTCAAAGCAGACAAGCAATAGGACTGGAAATACCGATCATACCTTTTATGAGGGGAGTTTACAAGTTGCAATCAAATGACATTTATGTACTTATCCTCATAAAAACGAACGCACCAACAAAACAGATAGTATCGTTTCAAATTAAAACTTACATAATGACTAAACACTGGAGATATCACTTAAAGGGGTATTCCCATCTCACAAATGTAGTTTGTATAGTTAGATATAGCCATACCAATATTATTACTAATAGAATGTATTTATATAAAATGTACCGTTTAGGAGATTTGCCTATTTGTATATCCATTGTCCCACCTATCAGTCAGGCCGTTGCCCCTGGTTACGACCACAGCAGCCGTGTAGTAGTGGTGGCCAGCTTGCTCTTGTTCAAACCCGTTCTGAGGTAACTGCTGTATTGTGAACGCACATTACATGAGCATGTGGAGACACATCTTAGGGCTGTAGCACCACTACTACAAGGCTGCGATGGCCGTAACTAGGGGCAACAGCCTGACTGATGTGTGTGGGACAATGGATATACAAATAGGCAAATCTTCTAAACGGTACATTTTATATAAATACATTCTATTAGTAATAATATTGGTATGGCTATATCTAACTATACAAACTACATTTGTGAGATGGGAATACCCCTTTAATTTACTAACATACAGAAAGGAGACAGTGGTATGTAAGCAGAAATCCGCACAAGTATTTATAGGGAGTGCTCTACTTTAAAGATTTAGTTTAAACTAAGAAAACTGCTCGTTTCTGCGCCACAGATGACGTACAGGACTAGAAAAAGTGGAATTATGAATGGAAGCAAGTGAACACCAGTTGTATCATACCTCCAGATAGTAAAAGATAAAGAAGAGCGTCTCCGTGGAAAGTCTCTGGTAGAATTCTACTGTGTCCGAATGAGGCGGGGGCATCTGGTGGTGATACTGGGGCGTCGGGCAAGGATTCCGTGGGAGGTATTGCCTTTTAAAGATTAACATACACAGAAAGTTCTAAGACATGACTATACAGATAAGCTACTGAATGTAAAAAATGCTTTTATAGTCATTAAAAACTACTTCTGATAGTACAGTTACCAAAAATCTCAATATACAGAAAATCCTTACTGCTTAAAAGAGAAAAAAAACACAATCATTTTTCATAAAAACAAGACACACCGTATTCTCTCCGAATCTGAGGGGTGAGGCATATGATGCCAGGCTGCATCTTCCATTGCTTGCTGGTAAAGCTGATCTGTTGTAAGGGGAACAGGACCCAAAGGACACACTCCCAGTGAAAGAGGGATGTTCACTTCTGAAAGCTGACTTGAGGGCTGAGTGGCGGGAGGCTGCGTTGTGGTTGTAGTGATAAGAATTTCTACAAAAGTAAATACGTACATAAGACCAAACTGATATCAAGTAGCCAAAATAAAACCAGACTTAGGCCTCTTTCACACTAGCGGCAGCACGGATCCGGCACCTAAAGGGTGCCAACGGATCCGTGCTGCCGCTGATACACGTGTGGAGCCGGAGCAGCGCTCCGGCCCCACACATGTTGACAGACATTGGGACAGAAATACATACATACACACACAAACTTACATACTCTAGCCCGGGACGCCGACAGCATGTCTTCACGCGCCTCCTGCGCGCAGTGATGACGATTCCCCACAGCGCCCTCTGCTGGGCGCAGTGGGGAAACGTCATAGCTGTGCGCAGGAGGCGCGTGAAGACATGCTGCCGGCGTCCCTGCCTGGAGTATGTGAGTATGTATGTGTATGTATGTATTTCTGTGTAGCCGGATCCGGAATGACCCCCCCATTGCAAGTCAATGGAGGACAGATCTGGATTACTGGTGTGTCACACCAAACAGATCCGTCCCCATTGACTTGCATTGGGGGTCATTCCGGATCCGTCTTGGTGCGGATGCCTGGACCGGAGAGAAAACCGCAGCATGCTGCGGTTTGTTCTCCGGTCAGAAGACGGAACAGAATGCTTTCAGGAGCATTCCGTTGTCTTCAATTCAGTTTTGTCCCCATTGACAATGAATGGGGACAAAACTGAAGCGTTTTTTTCCGGTATTGAGCCCCTATGACGGAACTCAATACCGGAATTTAAAAACGCTAGTGTGAAAGTAGCCTTAACGCAGACCCAGATAAAAAGGCATCACATTTACCTTGTTAATTTGTTTGAGACTGAGGCTATTGTTTTTTTTTACCAATACCTGGAATATGTGGCTTAAATTCCGAATAAACAGTTTCTCGGAGGATAGATCATCAGTTTTTAAAAACTGTAGAAACCCTTTAACACTGTAACTGTTATACAATTGTTATTAAACAATAAAAATTTAATTGGCAGCAAAATTAAACTTTTCAGAAACAAAAAAACAAACACACTGGGGGAGATTTACTAATCCTAGAGATGGAGTAAACTTAAAGACAAGCTGTCTAGACATGTACTAAATGTATCACAGTAGTTTAGTCTGGATGATAAACTGATGAAGAAAAAAAAAAAAAAAAAAAAAAACACTTGTCCAACTTTATACCAACTATTGGTTAGCTTAGGTCCTTTTACATGCACTGATAATTGGCCTGTGTAAAAGGTGCCAGCAATCGCTCAAGGAACGGGCAAACACTCATTCGTCAGGTGATCTTGTGGCTGCCCGCTATCAGCCCGCGTACAATGTGGTGCAATATGGCGCTTATTAGGACATGGCCCTTTCCCGTTAAACCCTTTCCCCCCTTGTCTAGCTAGGCGCAGATAATTTCTTTATAGGAACGCTCATTAGCGATTATCTGGCAGTATAAATGTACCTCCGATTACCCGATCGTTTGTGCACACAGAAAAGTCGTTTGCCAGTAGCAGATGGTGCTGTGTAAACGATTCAGTATGGGGGTGAGCAATGGCATTAGTGATCGCACTCTGGAGGAGACTGCTGCATGTAAATACATAGGTCTCCTCCACCAATGATCAGCAGGCTGTGAGGAAGGAATGCTTTCTTCCCAACAATCTGCTGCTCTGTCGTCCCATGTAAAGGGACTTTAAATCTAGAAAATTGTGCCACTTAGGTGCACTCACATTAGTAAATCTGAGAGGAATACACTACTGAAAATGAAAAAACACCTAAAAGTTAGGATTAAAAAAAAAAAAAAAAAAAGTTAATTTTATATATGCCAATCCAGAAGTGCATTACATGTAGTGATCAAAATTCCTAGATCCTTAGGTCACGTTTGCATTTGTGCCAGTAATTTCCGTTTTTCTGCTTGTTTAGAGAAGCAAAATAGCTAAAATAACGGACGTGCCAGATTTGGCACATTAAACCAACAAAGCCTAACAGAACCCACTGACTATAATGGAGCACATTTGCATGCGGTACTTTTGTCCGCTGTTTTTGGCAGAATCTACAACAGAAGCTCTGAACGGAGACTGAATATGTCCTTATTTTACTCCACAGACTTTGGCTGACACCTTGGCTGTGTGATCATTGACCAAGCACCATTAGTAGTTTATGCTTTGTCAATCTCAGCTCAATTGTATTATATTTCCCAGGACTTCTCTGCTAATGTAGAACAAGCATGAACCTTTATGCATCAATGAACCGTTACCTCGTTCAGGCAGATGGATAGCGGGGACTGGATCTTCTAAGTTAGTTCCAATAGCTGCACGTTCTGCCATGGATTTCAGTGTACTTAAAGGCTCCGGTGCCTGACAAAAAAAATAAAAATTTGTACATGTGGTCATTTAACCCTTTCACTGCCACACTTCACATATACAACTGAAACTGGAATTAAATGGATTATCCAGGAATTAATATTGTTGACCAATCCTCAGAATAGCTCATCAACATCAGATTGGCTGGGGTCAGACACGTGGGACCCCCGCCGATTAGCTGGTCCCACCATTAGAAGGTGGCACTCCATGAGTGCCTCTGCCTAGACCTGTGACGTCACCATACATGGCCTAGTTGCAGCTTAGCCCCATACAAGTTAATGGGGCTGAACTGCAATACTAAGAACAGCTGCTAAACAATGTATTGTGCTGTGCTTGGTAAGCGCCCAGGAGGCCGCTGCACTTAGTGACAAATATGCGTTTAAACATTTTAATAGAAGCACATAACTATTCTGAATAGGAAGTTGCAGATTTATTTACCTTGATCTCTGGTGTGGAGCTGAACTGAGGTGGCCCGTTTAGTAGTGGCTGGCTTGGTTTAGGGTCACTGAAGGTGGGTGTTGGCGAACTGGGAGGATTTACATTTAAGGGTAATAGTAAGCTGGGCCCAGTGCTGGTACTGCTGCTGCTGGTTGGCTGTGACACACTGTTTGTCTCTTTCCTAAAACAAAATAAAAAAACAGATATAGCTCACAGACCGGACAGTGAACGCATGAAACAAACACACAAGGTGTACTTTTTAATTTTCTATTCAGTGGAGAAAATCATCACCAGTTTCTCTGATTACTTATCTTCCAAGACCCAAGTGTTCTTCCCACACCAAGATCAGAGACAGCAATGACCATGCTACCGTTAATTTCAAAGCGTTGTCTCAATTCAGCAAGAGGCATTTATCGTATAGACAAAGTTATGGAAACGAGCAGTGTATAATGTGATAGAAAAATGAATCCAGCCAGCAAAGGAGGCAATATGGATAATAACAATACATTAGTAAGCGCCTTGTATTAACTTTGCCTACATAATAAATGCTACCCTTTTAAGTATAATTAAACAGTGCTGTCCTATGACCATCATACACTTATCACCTCTCTGGGGTTCGGTGTCAAACGTCCGTGGACAACCACTTTAAGACTTACATAATATCTGAGCCTCCTGTCAGACGTGCTGCAAGGATATAATCACTACTCCAAATACATGTGGTTTTTTTGTGGGGCAATAATAACAAAGGTGGCTCACTGTTCTGCTTTAAAATGTGTGGTGGGCAGCGGGGTTGTCACTAGTTACTGCAAACAAACAGCACAATGGTGACCTATTGTTACCCACAAGCCTTTACAGGCAATAGCCAAGTGTACCTGTAAGCAGCTTAAAACCTACCTATACGTAGCAAGCATCACAACTACATACAGATAAGAACGTATGTGCCACATGAACATCAAGCAGATGTGTTGAGGTGTCAGTGTTTTTTGGTACTCACGCAGTGCTGGTTGGTGGATTGTGAATCACAGACTGGCTGGATTGTGATTGACTGCTATTACTAAGTGCAGTATCTGCTGAATTTTCTGCTACTACAGAGCTATAACCTGGAGAAAAGGAGACAAACAGGAAACTTTAGAAGTGGCAAGAGTCCATTCACTTCCACTTGTTCAGTGTGCAGGTTACATTCTTCCTCCTACAATCAAGACAGCCGATTGCTGAACCAACACAATGACAACTTACAAGACGCCCCTGCTCATTAGGCTGACTATTTCAACCTGTGATTAAAGGGCGTGTCCAATGAGCATGTCAGAGACCCTGCTGAGCAGATAAAACTGGACTGCATGATCACAAAGGAGCAGGCTTCATATACATTTGGCACTTTTCTAACATTTTACGTGTCCTTAATGTATGCTATTTAACTTTTCGATTGTTTAAATGCCCGATTTGCTGATTGTTCTGCGGTCGCATCCCCAGATGTAAACATTGTTTGTGGTATTTGTGGCACCTTCAAATGACATCATATAGTGGATGCCTAGCTTCATGCACCTGTCCATTCCACACTGCTCTCTCCCGCCCTTCAATGTACTGCGCAGATGCTGGAGGAATCGTCCTGTATCTGCCCTGACGACTCCTGCTTCTCTTCTCCATGTCTGACGCCACTGACTCCCAGTGAAGCGGTTAGCGCATGGATTATCTAAGCTCCCCCCTGCGTCCAGTGAACTCTCCTGCTAAACTATACCACTCAAGGGGTGTAGTGAGTTCATGGACAAGGGGCAACAGGAGAAAAAGCAGCAGAAGCTCCATGCTTCTGTAAACCCCTTAGATGCCGCAGGGTTATTGGTGTCAGCACCAATCTGTAAATACACCACATGGTGCGCCAACATTCAGCTTCCCATGCAGAATATTTAGAGTATGGAACACAAAGTGGGCACAGTGGCTCTGATCTTCATCAACACGAACTGTCGAGATCAGAGCCAGTAACCGGCTTTTTTTTCATTGTATTCACCTCCGATTGGTTAGTCTGTAGAGACTAAGCTATCAGAGCGATTTCCGACAAGGGCCCGTGACGTTGTACACTTCAGCACTGGAATCTCCTTCTCGTGTCATTTACTAGTTCGGACATAACGAAGTTAAATCCAGTTGTGGGGAGTACAAAAAAAAAAATCTTTGTAGGTATTTTTGTTTGTGCGAAGACTAGTTTGAGAATTGCATTTGTGGGGTCAGTTTTTTTCCCCTCATAAAACGGCATGGTCTGGTTGGAGGTTTTTCTTTCTACCATTTCCCCCACTGTGGATGAAAAGGATGGCTAAGTACCGGTCGAGAACCTTTTATATATTTAGTGCCGCCTCCTAGTGGTAGCTGGGCGTATACCCATGGTGCTCTGTCCTCCAATGCCATTAATGAGAAATAAACCAAAGTACCAGTCGGAACCAAAGCAGACGTCAGTTTCAAGTTTTCAAAATCAATTACCGAAGTTATTCAACAAAGTCACGAGTGACTTAGCGAATAACTAACCGACTCATCGGAGCCCATACATTCTAATACGGTACGGAGAAGAATCTCCGTGCAGTATTAATCCGAAGTTATGAACGAAGCAACTTAGGATGTAACATCCGAAGTGTGCTTTGCTCATCTCTAAATACATACTAACTTCAGGAGTGGTAAATCTACTGTGAAAAGAAACAATGGCCTCTAGACTTACTTGTTGCTCCATTTTGCTTGCTTGTATTTTGCTGGGCACTGGGGGGCCTCGGCTGTGATGTATTTGTACTAGATGGTGGAGGAGCCACTGCCTGTGCATAAGGTGTAGGTGTACCAGACGTGTGTCCACTGGACGGGTTGTTTTTGCTGTTGGTGCTGCTGTTGCTGCTCGTACTGCTGCTGTTTGATACGGCTCCATTGCTGTTTGTACCCGGCCCATTTCCGAGAGATGACGAGCTGGAACTGCTTCCTATTTGGTAACTTGGCGTCACTGCAGGGGACTGCGGATGATGGTTGTTATGGATACTTTTAGAACCGTTCTTTGCTGGTGACTAAAAAAGGAAAAACCCTGCTACACTTTAAGGAAAAATACATATACGCTGTAATGCTAGAAGGACAAAATTCCCTGCATGAACTGAAATGCAGTTCTGCAAAAGAAAAACAAAGAATATAGACTTAGTGGTGCGATACACCTTACAGCGCTTACAGCAGACGAAAGGATCCAGGAAGGAACTACAAGTATTTCTTCTATCTAGGCAACAAACAAACAATCCTTCCACCCAAGTTCTCCCAGCATACATGGCACTAGTGGTTTCGGCTATATACCATCCTTGTGGCAAAGTGCCGTATTTACACACATTTGGAGCCATTTACTAACATTTTTGTGACTTTTTAATGTCTGTGCTACAATATTTGCTGGCACAGGCATTTATGCAGTGTTTGACACTAGGGAATGTTGGATGTGCGCCGGAACATTGGGCCCAGCAGATTTACTAACATTTACACCTGAAAACGGGCATGAACGTTGGCCAAAAAAAAAAAAAAAACTACTCCAGTCAGGGGCCGGAGTAGTTTTTATAACTGGCGCAAGGACAGTCAGAGATGTGACAGCACAAAAACCACAGGTGTTAAAAAGTCACAAAATGGGGTAGAAAATGACCCCATCTGAGTATTATCTGGACAACTGTACACTTTGGGTTTGTTGTCATGTGGAGTTTCACCTTTTTTGGTGCTTTTGTTTAAAAATGTCAGTAATTTTACAAAAAAAAAAAAATCAGTGTCGGAAGTGTAATTGGTATACATACCATTGAGAGAAGAAAAAAAACAAACTTTTAGAGTAGGGATCAGCAACCTCCGGCACTCCAGCTGCAGTGAAACTACAACTCCCAGCATGCAGCATTGCTTGGCTGCTCTCAGAATTGCCAAGAAATGAATGGAGCATTCTGGGAGTTGTAGTTTTACAACAGCTGGAGTACCGGAGGTTCCTGACCCCTGCTCTAGAGTGCTCTGCCGAGACAAAATTGGGTGTGGAGCTTTCCTCTTATTATAAAAAATATGTATATACGTGGACTTACATATTTGTGATCACTATTTGTAAGCGAGAACCAGGAGAGGGGCGAGAGTGTTCATTGTACTTTCCCCGTTTATGTTGGCTTATGAATACTGATGCAATACACTGACAAAAATATTCAAGTGTGGGGCTGTGATCAAAATGCAAAACGAGAACAGGACAGACCAGTGAAAAGTGATGCAAGAGGAAACGACAAGCTCACCTGACTGACTTCACTGTCTGTAGACCTGCCTCTGATTTTCTTGTCATCTTCAGAATTTTCCTGCAAAATTAAAAACAAAATGATAAAAACATTTAGGCTTTTTCAGAAATTTTTGTGCAGCAGAAATGCAGGAAAAATACACTTGGAAAAGTGTCCACAGTTCACTACGGTTTTGTGACGTGGCTTTTGGGGGGGTCCACTTTTTTTTTTTTTCATGTGAAAACGTTTTTCCCGTGAAAACCACTACATAAACTCACAGCAAATAATACTCACAACAATATAATACTACTGTTTTATAACACATTTTCTCTGTTTTTCAAAAACAAAAAATTCAAAAACATGAAAAAAATGTAACATGTGAAACCAGCCTAAGGCCTCTTTCACACGAGCGTCGCGGATTTGTTCAGGACGCGTTGCGTTAAAAACGCGCAGATTGCATGCGGATGCAATGCGTTGCGTTTTTAACGCACCCCCATTCATTTCTATGGAGCCTGGGCTGCGTGAAAAACGCAGAATATAGAACATGCTGCGTTTTTCACACAACGCAGAAGTGATGCATGAAAAAAAACGCTCATGTGAAAAGCCCCATTAAAATGAATGGGTCAGGATTCAGTGCGGGTGCAATGCGTCCGCATCACGCACCCACGCGGAAATCTCGCCCGTGTGAAAGGGGCCTAATAAACGTCAACTATTAAGGCTGGAGCTACACAGCACCATCGACTTAGATTTTTTGCAGCTGTCACGTTGCAGAATGTCACATGTTGCATTGCAAAATCATTGGCTAGCATTACAAAAAAATGTTGTGTGACTTTTCAGCGACGTGAGACACAGGTCACTGTGTATTTCATGGTTAAAAAGGAAACAGGTGAAAGAACTTACTGTGGTGCAATTGGCAGGACTTGGTGGAATAGGAGAGCTTGATGTGGTAGAGGTGGGAGTGCTGCTAGACTGGTTGAAGATCTCATCCTCCATGTGACTGTGACTTGGTGGGGAAGTAGCTGCCAGCGCCTGTGCTGGAAGAGAAGAAAAACAAATCATATAAGAATGTGGCTAATCAAGGACAAAAAGAATAAATCCTGTCCATGTAAACCCTGAGGGTCATTTACAAAGATTTTTACACCAATTAATAATCACAAAATCCCTGTTTGTGACCTTTTTAAATGGCGTGCAGCAATATTTTGTCAGGTGTTTACACTGTTGGCGCCACTTGGAAGTGGCAAGTGATGGGGCTTCGACACAGACAAAAAAACTTTTACGTCCGGAAATAGGCGTAAAGGGGATTGAAAACTACTACAGTCGGAGGCTGGAGAAGTTTTCACTCTAGGCACACGACTTGTTGGAAGTGCAGCTAATTTATGAAAAGGCGCACTCCTTGCCATAAATTAGCCGAATCCTCTGGCAGCACAGAGGGGAAACAAAGACCGGTGTAAAAAGCCAGTCTTTGTAAATGACCCGCTGTGTCTTTCTGCTGGACTCAAACCTGCCTGGAAACAACAGCTTCCGTGCGCACTGCAAGGAACATAATCAGAGTTTATAAAGGATGTGAAGAGCTGAATTGTGCCCATAAAACAGAACAGCTGTGGGAACTCAATCACATGCAGTTTTTACAGGTGAAACACATTGGGACACATTTACTAAAGGGTTTGCACCTGCTTTTAGTCTAAAAAATGCTGTTTTAGGGTAGGGCTACAGTTGTTGCAACCAGGATCCCTGAGTAGCAGGGATCCCATAGAGATGGGTTGGATTTCTTGTGACTGCTGCGGCGATACCATTCATTACTATGGGATAATTGCTACTGGTTGCGACAACTGTCGCCGTGTAGCCCTAGCCTTAGGCCCCATGCAGACGACCGTATTTCACGGCCCAGTACAGGCCGTGAAAGCCCGGCCTGAGCTGCCCCTGAGGACGCATCATTGGTTGCTATGTCAAAAGATAGGACATTATTATCTTTTGCAGTGCGGAGGCATGGACCCGAAAGCCTACAGAAGCGCTTTGTAACGTTTCCTTGTGCTTCCGTTCCGCAAATCACAGGACATGTCCTATCGTTGACCATATCTTGCAGATCACAGACCCATTCAAGTCAATGGGTGTGCATCCAAAGCACAGAGTGCACACGGCCACTGCTCGTATATTGCGGACCCGCCGTCTGCAGTCCACAATACGGGCACGGAGCCCTTACGTTCATGTGCACGTGTCATTTATGAAGTGCTTGATAAATAGTAGGCAAAACACAGGTGAAGGAAATACACCTGTCTAATGGAAAGCCTGAGAACAGGAAAGCTTGATAAACGTGCCCCAATGGGGGTAATTTACAAAGACTTCCCCTTTGCACTGGTGGAGGATACGCCAAGGTATATGCCTCATCATAAATTAGGTGCTTCCTTTTGCTGCATGCCCCTATCACGAAAAAATACTCCATTCCACGCCAACGTGTGGAGTGGCACGCTTTGTAAATGACCCTCATTTAATTAACATGTTTCACCTGCACCAAAAACACAGCGTCATCCACACGTGGTGGCAAAAACAAACCACACAACAAAATGACTTGTGTTGCAGGTTTTGAATTCCTGCGGTGATGCCACTGCAAAAACCAAGCCACTTTGGGTGGTTTTGCAGCAGATTTCAGAGAATTCCGTTGCTGAATTTCCACGACGGAAAGCGGCCGAGTCGTCCAGTGTGGATGTTCCCCTAAGGATATGGCCATGCATATAAGGTCTGATGAGAATTTTCTGCAGTGTATCTGTCTGAAATCTACCACCGCAAAGCCACTGGCTGGTTATTGCGGCAACATTACTGCTAGAATTGCAGCAGGTCTTCTGCTGCCTTCACCCTCTGCATTGCAAAGGTTAAGGCCTAGTTCACATCTCAGTATTTGATCAGCGATTTGCATCAGTGATTGTGAGCCAATACAAGGAGTGAAACCTACACAGAGATAAGGTCTAATGGAAAGATCTGCACCTGTTCTGTGTTTTTGACCCATAGCTTGTTTTGGCTCAAATCACTGAAGTGTGAACCAGGACTTAGGGGCCCTGCACACTGTGATTTTTCTGCAGTAAATCCGCAAAGGAAAAACATATGTAATCCTCACAAAGTGTAAGAGAATTTTCTTAGGTGCAGAAATTGACCTGCCGACTGATGTTGCGTTTTTTATGTTTTTTTATAGGCGGATTTCACCCGATTCAATGGAAGGGCAAGATGCACAGCAAAACCGCATCAAATCTGCACCAAAAACCTGCCAAAACTATGATAAATAGTGTGGGTTTATGTGTCCTCTTTGTGCAGTTTTGTTGCAGCTTTCTTGCACACAAGAAAGATCTGCACCTGGTTTTGACTCAGGCCCCTTTCACACGGGCGAGATTTCCACGCGGGTGCAATGCGTGATGCGAACGCATTGCACCCGCACTGAATCCTGACCCATTCATTTCAATGGGGCTTTTCACATGAGCGATGTTTTCCACGCATCAGTTCGCAGTTGCGTGAAAATCGCAGCACGTTCTATATTCTGCGTTTTTCACGCAGCCCTGGCCCCATAGAAGTGAATGAAGCAAGTGCGGATGCAATGCGTGATTCACTGATGGTTGCTTAGAGTTGTTGTTTGTAAACATTCAGTTTTTTATCACGCGCGTGAAAAACAAATCAAAACGCTTCGCACCCACACGGACAAAACTGAACGAACGTACGCAATCGCAGTCAAAACTGACTGCGATTGCGTGCGGATTGGTGCAGATTTTCGGGAACGCACCCGAACTGAATCCGTGACGCTCGTGTGAAAGAGGCCTCACACGGATAGAAATCACTGACAAATCATTGAAGTGTGAACTAGGCCCTAGGGCTCATGCGCACGAACATGTGCCGGCCATGCCCGTATTGTGGCCCACAAACAGCATGCTCCACACAGGAGGCACACGTTTATGCGCATGAGCCCTTAAGGTGTAATATGCTGATTTGGATGTATAAAATTCAAGCCACTTACGAATGTCTTCTAAATCAAGGTCATCGTACAGGAACTCATTCTCTTCAAAGTCTGGATCTTGTGAAGAGTCCACATAGTATTCTACGTCATCTTTAATCTTCCTGATTGCATCCACATTGATTGAGTCATTATCTAACATTCGCAGAATGGTTTCCAGCATTCGGATGTGGTACCGATGTTTTTCAATGTGCTTCTTCAGTCCCTCGATCCTGTCCTGCTTCTGCTAACACCAGATAAAGAAGGCGTCGCAGAAAGAAAAGAGCGCACACAATAGACGTAAATACCCTTCCTCTGGCTTTCAGGTCAGCTCAAAAACCATTTACAATATTTTTGTCAGTATCATAGGAGATGATAGAAAAAAAAAAAACCCAATTTGTAGCTGTCTATATGGAAAGACATGAAAAGTGCTTTATACAGTTCACTGTTCTACTGCTAAACACTGTCACTGCAAAGCAACTTTTATTCTATGAAGTGTACTCACATCCTTGTCTCCTTTCTTTTTCCGTGTTTGTACTGACAAAGACTCTACCTCACTTTCGAATTGATCCACTCCCATGTTCAAGGTGTCAATCGTGTTCTGTGAAGGACAGATAAAAACTGTACTTTAGACTGTTGAGTTATTACATAGAAGGTGATCGTTCTCACAATAGCACCTCTGGAAGACTGGAATGATTTAGCAGGAGTTACAGAGTACTGTCGTGTTATTTCCCCTAATAATGGGAATGTTTCAGTCACTCACTGGCCCCCATCAAGTAGGTGCTGACTAGTGCTGCTAATTTATTACATTATACAAACGGGACACGGAGACTGAATAAGCCTGTCGCGTACAGTTACATATATATTTATTGGTTATATTATTACATATTTATTAGTTTCCGTTAACGGAATTCATAAGATGGAAATCAAAACGGACACCTTTAAGAGGCATTTCATTTTGATCCGTCATAATACAAGTCTATGGGCAATTATAACAGATCCGTCTGGTTTCCGTTATGCAGAACGGAAAAAAAAACTCCGTCTTGCATAACGGGAACCAGACGGATCTGTTTTATGATTCCCATAGACTTCTATTATGACGGATGAAAATCGAACGCCTCTTAAAGGCTTCCATCTTATGGATTCCGTTTTTTCCGTTATCACCATGTTATAACGGAAAAGAAGAACAGAATCCATAATGGTGATGTGAAGCCGCCCTTACTCCAGGATATATATTCTAATACAGTGATCCCCAACCTGTGGATCTCCACCTACAACATGGATGTCACTGGGCCATGCCTTCTCAAACAGCTGATCGGCGGGGGGTCCCAGGTGTCAGACCCCCACCGATCAGATGCTGATGATCTATCCAGAGGATAGATCATCATTAAGAAAAAGCTACAGAACCCCTTTAAATTCGCTTACTGTAGATTTCCCAACTACATCTGCTGGAAGTTTGTTCCAAGCTTCAACCACTCTTTCCGTAAAATAATATTTCCTGACATTGCTCCTGATCTTACCCCCAGCTAATTTCAGATACAATGTACATATCATAACTTAACAAGAAAATCTGAAAAATTCCCACCAATGGAGAAGTGTTTCAGTCTTAACAGATTTAACAACTGCTTTTCAGGTACCATACGACAAAAAGCATGCGAAGCGATGAACATAAACAATATACAGTCATGGCACAAAATCATTTATATAAACCACAGAAAAGTAATATCCTGCAACAGGGAAAAACATCAGAATGCTTGTTGGATTGGGAGCACACTACACTGCGTACGGCCAGCTTTAAGGCCTCTTTCACATGGGCGAGATTTCCGCACGGGTGCAACGCGTGATGCGAACGCATTGCACCCGCACTGAATCCTGACCCATTCATTTCAATGGGACTTTTCACATGAGTGATGTTTTTCACGCATCAGTTCGCCGTTGCGTGAAAATCACAGAATGTTCTATATTCTGCGTTTTTCACGCAGCCCTGGCCCCATTGAAGTGAATGGGTCTGCATGAATCACGCATTGCATCCTGAAGCAAGTGCAGATGCAATGCGTGATTCACTAATGGTTGCTAAGAGATGTTGTTTGTAAACACTCCGGTTTTTTTCACGCGTGTGAAAAACGCATCAAAACGCTTCGCACCTGCGCGGAAAAAACTGAACAAACGTACGCAATCGCAGTCAAAACTGACTGCGATTGCGTGCGGATTTTCCGGAACGCATCCGGACTGAATCCGTGACGCCCGTGTGAAAGAGGCCTAAGGCCAATAATTTGAGAAGATCCAGGAATGTAGCAGTGCAGAGGCAATTTACCTACCGCTTATCATTTTTTGAAAAAATATGTAATGCTCCATTGCATGCTGCATTACAAAATTATCCAGAACATAGTACTGTATGAAGGTACCATTCATGGCAAACAGCACCTAGCTTTCAATGCTTAAGTCTTTAGTTCCATCGCCCTGTAATATCTTACCGTTAACCACTGTCCAACTTCTTCCTTCTCCTTCTGAGCTGGGTCAACCTTCTGAGCAAGACCAAGACCTTCCTTAGAGTAGGCTTTTGTCTTTGTTTCACGTTCTACCACTTTGAATCTCTCCATTTGCTGTAACCAAGAAGAAAGTTTGTAAAACAAAGTGGTGAAGAATTTAGGAGCGTATTATTGTGCCTACTGCCCACAGTCGACTGAAGTAGTGACATCATCACAGACAGGTGGTTTACTTGTATCTAGAAACCCTTTATTCCACCGCTCCAGCAGCTGTTACATTGCTACTCATGCGCTGCTTCTGTGGGCCGTTGTGTATTGTGTGTGAGGGCTATTATTATTAGAGAATTTAGTAGCCAGACTGTTGGACTTAGGCTACTTTCACACTAGCGTTTTAAAATTCCGGTATTGAGTTCCGTCATAGGGGCTCAATACCGGAATAAAACGCTTCAGTTTTGTCCCCATTCATTGTCAATGTGGACAAAACTGAACTGAAGACAACGGAATGCTCCTGAAAGCATTCCGTTCCATCTTCAGACCAGAGAGCAAACCGCAACATGCTGCGGTTTGCTCTCCGGTCCAGGGATCCGCACCAAGACGGATCCGGAATGACCCCCAATGCAAGTCAATGGGGACGGATCCGTTTGGTGTGGACACACCAGTAATCCGGATCTGTCCTCCATTGATTTGCAATGGGGGATCATTCCGGATCCAGCTACAGAGCTAGACACATACATACAGACATACATACATACTCACATACTCCAGGGACGCCGGCAGCATGTCTTCACGCGCCTCCTGCGCGCAGCTATGACGTTTCCCCACTGCGCCCAGCAGAGGGCGCTGTGGGGAATCGTCATCACTGCGCGCAGGAGGCGCGTGAAGACATGCTGCCGGCGTCCCTGGAGTATGTATGTATGTATGTCTGTATATGTGTATGTCTGTATGTCTGTGTCCTGTTCCATGTTAATATGTGTGGGGCCGGAGCGCTGCTCCGGCTCCACACATGTATCAGCGTTAGCACGGATCCGTTGGCACCCTTTAGGTGCCGGATCCATGCTAACGCTAGTGTGAAAGAGGCCTTAGATACGGTCATGTGCTGCAGCCTATATAGAGGAACTGGAGGTGAGGAAACAGTGGGGACTAAGTAGTGAGTATATGTCCTTTTACTATTTTATCACAATTACGGCACTGTTATCTTAGAACTCAGACAACCCCTTTATTCTATTATCACACACAGCAGCTAATAGATCCCTTAGGGTAGAATCACATCACCATTTTGCATTCCACTTCTCTGATCTGTCATTTTGCATCCGTTTTAGCCATTTCCACCTGAGAACTTTTTGTCCCGTCTAAAATAACGAATCTCAGACTGAAATGGCTAAAACGGATGCAAAATTAACATAAAGGATGCTCAAAATAAATATTTTTGTTTTTGGTGTTGTTGTTTCCCGTTCTTTTGACAGATCAGAAGAACGGAAAACGAAACGGTGATGTGAACTTACCCTTAGGAGTATTCCCAGAGGCATTTCTCCCAGAAATCAGTCAATACAACTATGTCATGAGAAAGCCTAGACACAAGCTTAAAGTAGAACTCCCGCAAAAAAAATTTTTTCTCTGACCTGTTAGAAAGGTACATGATGTAATCTGTAGTGAATACAATCTTCTTATGAGAGACTGTATTTGTGAGTTATCCACTCTCTTCTTATTGTAGCTGGGTCATGTGACCAACTCCCTGACCTCCAACTGACCCAGGACAGAAAGCCAGTAACTGCTCTATTCATTCCTATCAGACTGAAAGTGAGGCTCCCATTAGAATGCATAGAGAATTAGACTTCCTGATCACACATAAGATGCTGTGTGAGTTGGTGAGTCTGATTGCTGGTCACATGACACAGATGAGAAACATCAGGGAGATATAACTCACAAATACAGACACTGGTAAGAAAATGACATTCACTACAGATTACATCATGTAAATTTCTAGCAGGACATGGAATACATTTTTTGCGGGAATTCTTCTTTAAACACTAGAATAAATCTAGAAAGAATGAGGGTGCAGTACGACCGTGACCCCAGAATCGCAAACAATCCAACACTGCTGGATTTTTTGTGATTGTGGGGTCACGATTGCAGTAAACACGAGTCACACTGTGACCCCATTCATTTCTATGGCTGTTGTGCCACAATGATACACGGGCGTTTGACACATCACGCCCAAAATCACCATGCCAGGCTGCAGGGACACACCACTTTACCAAGGAGAATGTTAACACCAAGTTGCAAACTTAGATGAGGGGCAATGCAGAATAAAAGTATTTCGTAAAACAGACAAGTCAGGAGATCCATTGAGATAATGTATGTGCTGCACAAGAACTATATTCAAGGATGGGTTTCCCGCTTTCAGACAAAGTGTATAAAATGCTTAGATCACATTACACTAACAAAGATAACTGACTAGGGGTAGTGGACTGAATCCACCAATTTATCAAATATAAGTCAAACCTCATGAGCAAGGAAGGACCACTATGAAAATGCTGAAGGACAAAGAGCATACCCATCATGACTCTGATAACAGCTTGGGTGCCCTCTCAGAAGAGCCCATTACATTTGACCATGCAATAAAAATATGTCCAAATATCTCACTGGTAAGACATCAAGTTGTCAAACGTTGTCTCAACTTCATATCTGAAGACAGTCCTTGACCTCTATATTTTGACTCTCAGGGTATATAAAAAACCTGCCTGGGGTGTATTCGGATGGTACAGAATGATATGTAGTGAACAGATAGGATCGCTGAATCCTAAACTTTATAATATTCAGTCATAAAAGGGGAATTCCACACTTTGATGCCATCCTTTATAATCAAGTATGAAAATGAGATACTACTGCCAACCAAGTACCTGTGCAACCACACCCTAAAAGGGTTATTTTCATGAAGACAACCCCTCTCATTGTGATGTCCATATGCCCTATTTTGGGCACAGACAGTTTCCCAACTTAGGATCCACTATGAGCAACTAAGTCAGCTATTCGATAGATGTAACAGCAATCTATAGCTGGCTAATTGCAGGAGTTAGACCCACTGGGGCACATTTACTGAGGGACTTGCGACTATTTTAGTCATAAAATGGTCGCAAGTCCTATTTTTTTTAATTGGCTGTGCAACAATATTTAGTCACACGGCCGGTTTTATGCCGTGTTCACCAGCTGGGCGTGACGGATGTGTGTCAGGGCTGGCACCGTTTTTATGCCTGGTGCAAGGACTGCCACAGATGCGGCTAATTTATGCCAAGGCGAACAGCACACCTCGTCATAAATTAGACAAATCTAACAGCAGTGCAAGAAGGAAACTAAGACCATAGTAAATGTGCCCCACTGTCTTTAGAGATAAGACAACCGAATGCAGATATCTTACCTGGTACAATGTCAGAAGCCTTCCTCCTGTCTAAACTCTGGCCTATTAGGACAGGTATTGCAAATACACAGAGACATCTCTATCAACACAAAGTGTACGCAGCTTGATTTACTACACCACGGTTCCTTACCGTTTCTATTAGTTTTCGATTTTCAATAAGCTGCCTCTTGTCTTTGATCTCATTGGATGCCACCCACGTCTTTATTTGGTCCCGCAATCTCTGCAACAGGAAAACATTAGCACAGATTTTACACTGTAACCAACAATGCTAGAATCTGTCCCTATTCATGGAAACATTCATATGATGTGGTCTGTTGCCTCTAGAAAATGTAAAATCATTTGCTGGCCAGAGATATCACTGAGCACCTCACCACATGGAAGATCTCAATTTCCTCAGTGATGTCTCAACTGTAGATGAATTACAAAAGGTGCGCTCTAACCTGTAGCTTCTTAATCTCCTTCTTTAAGTCGGCTTCATATTTTTCTTTCTGATTTGCATTTGCTGCATTGTGTAACTATAAAAGAGGAAACAAAAATGAGAAATATTGGTCTATAAAATGATGGTCTCAAAGGCCTGGTTTTCATTTTTGCCTCTTCACATTCAGTCACCCATCATTTTTTTAATCTATGTTCTTGAGGTTTTGTTTTTTGCAGGAGGAGTTTCGGAATGGTTAGGCGACATGTCTGGGGTCCATGCAAGTCCACCTCATGATGTAAATGCAAATAAAGTAGAATGATTTCTAAAATGTGCCGATGGAGGTTGGAGAACCACTTCCACATTCACTATTGTCCACTGCACTCATCTGGACCAGGGCCCATTCACATTCAAAATTGTGGAATAGATGCGGACCGTGTGAAAGGGCCCTTAATGGTCAGGATAAAACGTTTCTTCATTTCTGCAGCTCCCGGCCACACTGATAAATCACCATTACATCCTCCACCCTTTATTTCCCGGAGGAAACGTCAATCTTCAGGCTCCAGTGTGGAAGATGTAATTAACTACTACACTACAGACCGTCTACAGTGCATTGAAAAATTATTCATACCCCATTTTTTCATGTTACATCCAGAAACTTAAAGGGGTTGTCTCACTTCAGCATTTATTATGTAGAGAAAGTTAATACCAGGCACTTATGTATTGCTATTACCCATATTGCTTCCTTTTCTGACTGGATTCAATTTTCCATCACATTATACACGGCTCACTTTCATGGTTATGACCACCCGGCAATCCAGCAGCTGTGGTCGTTCTTGCACACTATAGGAAAAAGCACCAGTCTATGTGCACTCCCACAGTCCTGGCCACTAGAGAGGCCGAGACTTTTTTCTATAGTGTGCAAGCACGACCACCACTGATGGATTGCCGGGTGGTCATAACCATGGAAACGAGCAGTGTATAATGTGATGGAAAAATGAATCCAGCCAGCAAAGGAAGCAATATGGACAATCACAGTACATTAGTAAGTGCCTTGTATTAACTTTCTCTACATGATAAATGCAACTTACTGAAGTGAGATAACCCCTTCAAATGTATTTTACTGGAATTTTAATATAGCAAGTATGTGTGAAGTGAAAAAAAAAAGAGACATGATTTTCAAAAATTTTAATACATGAAAGTCTGAAAAGTGTGGTGTGAACACGCCAT
Source organism: Rhinella marina (assembly GCA_900303285.1). Taxonomy (NCBI): domain Eukaryota; kingdom Metazoa; phylum Chordata; class Amphibia; order Anura; family Bufonidae; genus Rhinella; species Rhinella marina. The sequence continues at coordinate 41,530 of ONZH01019172.1, forward strand.
CCCCACTGTAAAACATGGTGGGGGCAGCATCATGCTGTGGGGAAGCTTTTCTTCAGCAGGGACAGGGAAGGTGGACAGAGTTGATGGGAAGATGAATGGAGCTACAAGGAAATCCTGCAGGAAAACCTGGGAGAGGTTGCAAAAGACTTGAGACTGGGGCAGAGGTTCACCTACCAGCAGGACAACGACCCTAAACATAAAGCCAGATCTACAATGGAATGGTTCAGATCAGGGATCTCAAACTCGTGGCCCTCCAGCTGTTGCAAAACTACAACTCCCAGCATGCCCCAATAGCTGCAGGCTCTCCTGGCATGATGGAAGTTGTAGTTTTACAACAGCTTGATAATTGCTGTTCACAGACGCTCTCCATCCAATCTGACTGAGCTTGAAATATTTTGCAAAGAAGAATGGGAAATATTTCAATTTCTAGATGTGAAAAGCTGGTAAAGACATACCCCAAAAGACCTGCAGCTGTAAATGCAGCGAAAGGTGGTCCTATAAAGTATTGACTGAATACAAATGCACCTCACACTTTCCAAATTATTATTTATAACAAAGTTTGAAAACCTTGTATCATTTTCTTTTCAGTTCACACATACTTGCCACTTTGTGTTAGTCTATCACAGAGATCAGCAACTGCCGGCACTCCAGCTGTCCTGAAACTACAACTCCCAGAATCCTCCTTTCACTTCTGTGGGATTTACAAGAACAGCCGAGTACGTTTACATGCTGGGAGTTGTAGTTTCACAGCAGCCGGAGAGCCAAAGGTTTCTTATCCCTGGTCCCAATAAAATAACTTAAAAAAAATGTGGAAAAGTTCAAGCAGTATGAATACTCTGAATGTGGATTAATTGGCTTTTCATAAAATCCCGCATCTTCTGTTAAGGAAAGACAGTTGGGTCGGTACTTGGGGCAGGTTCACACTTCACACCTCTGTTTACCTGATAAGCGGTGTGTCGTGTAAATGACGCAGAGTCTGATTATGTCATTTTTATCTTCCTACTCACTTTCATTTTGATGCGGCGCTCTGACAAACCAGCAGGAAAATGCATTGAGAGGACTCGCCATTATGTGCATGAGCTGGGAATCCTCTCCATGCATTTTACTGCTGGTTTGTCTGAGCACAGCTTCAGAATGCAAGTGAGGATGACGATAAAAATCATATTCCCAACTCGGCGTCACTTACACTATACACCGCTTACTCTAGTTTAGGAGCCGACAGGTTCCCTTTAATTCCAGTACTGAGATCCTCTCACTACTGGAATCAAGGATGCAAGTGTAAAAGTAGCCTTGAGGAACTCGGGCGCTGTTCTCTCCTGGAACAACAGCAGCAGAAAATGATTCAGCTCACCTGTCTGGTGCACGAGAGAAAGTCCCATTCAACAGTCCAAATAGTCCTTTTTATTTGAAAAACTGGCAGAAAATCACAATACAGCTTAGTCCAGTGGCAGCAATTCAGCATGAAGAGCTGGTTGAGGCGGATCAGTTACCCATCCCTTGCACTGCCTATTCCGCCTGTGCTTAGTCTGGCTGTGGGCTCTTCCACTCAAGTCCCGATTAGAGGTCCCCCCAAGTCTTACCGCTCAGCTACATATACTGTACATGCAGCTAAATGGGAAAACATCCAATCGGGACCTGAGAGGAAGAGCCGTAGTCAGTGTGAGCGCAGAGAAGACGGCAGTATCAGCAGATACTGACCAAACTATATTCCCACAGGAAGGCAGCGGATGTTGGGATTTTATGAAACGCCCGGAGAACCCCTTTATACATATCTTACAACTCTCTAATGCAATCAATGTATTTTAAATGAGGCTACTATAAAACGCAGTCAATAAAGCAGAAAAAAAAAATACAGAAATGTACCTTTTGCCAAATGTCTTCAAACTGCTCCACCCCTTCTGACACCTTTTTCAAACACCGATCAATCTCTCCTGGAAGTGGTGTAATAGATCAGTGATTCTGAGTCTAACAAAAAACATCACTAAAACATGCTAAACCATCAAAGACATAGTTCCTCTAGGTAAAATGTTATCACTTGATGCTAGCACAAATAACACAACATCACAGGCATTTGGAAACACCCTCCATATTGGATTGCTGACAGTACAAAATGACTCTTCAGCAGGTGCACCCTCTTCCATAACCCCTGTTGATCCGCTGTCACTTGCGAGGAAGCTGCTCCCAGCCATACTGATATTTTCCCAGCCGCAGACTGTAGCATTATACGACCGCCATTCAGATGAGTTCCCATCCATGTAATGCACAGACAGGCCGGGTATGCCATACTAGCGCTTAATTCTGCCTCACAGACAAGGCGTTATCTGAGCATGCGAGCAGAGGACCTTCCTCTATCAGGTTGTTGTTGTTTTGGGGTTTTTTTCTAACAATCTTTTTAACGTACACACTTTTTTTTCTTTTAGTCCCCTTTGGCAGATTAAATCAATAGTTTTTTATTGGGTTTTGAAAGCATACAAGTAGGAAAACAATGTAACAACAAATATCGTTGTCCCCTTTGGCAGAATAAAAGAAAAAACTAAAACCCACATACAACTGTTGCCACTAGAGATGAGCGAGCATGCTCGGCCGAGCGTAGTCGGGAGCAATTTTCGAGTAGTAGCGTATGCATTTTATAATCTGTACACTAATGCATACGCATCTTATAATCTGTACACTAATGCGTACAAATTACAAGATGCGTACAGATTAGAAGATGCGTACGCTACTATTCGAAAATTGCTCCCGAGCATGCTCGCTCATCTCTAGTTGCCACATTGCATGTAATGGATTCCTATGGATCTCATGACAATGCATGTGTTTTAATGGAATGACAAGCGTTTGTATAAAATCAATCAGTGCTGCATAAGGACTCATGCACACGAATGTGTGCCGCCAGTGCACTGTCTGTGTGGCCAGAGCTGAAGGATGCAGACCCATTTAACTTGAAGCGGTCCGTGATCTGTCCGCACCGCAAAAAAATAGAGCACGTTCTATCTTTTTGCGGTGCAGAGGCACAGACCGAAGTGCCATTAAAGCACTCTGTAGTGCTTCTGTCTCCTTCTGCTCTGTATCTTCCAGATTGCAGACCCATTCAAGTGAATGCGGGCCGCAATAGGCTAGGGCTACACGGCGACAATTTTTATAATAGAAGTCTATGGTGTCGCACTGCAACATGCTGCGACTGCGACAGTCGCAGAAAAATCCATCTTGGATGGATTTTTTGCGACTGTCATGTTGCAGTATCTCGCATGTCGCAGTGCGACACCATAGACTTCCATTATAAAAAAATGTTGTGCGACTTTTGAGCGACAACTGTCGTCGTGTAGCCCTAGCCATAAAGGCACAGCCAGCACACATTTGTGCACATGAGCCCTAAATCGCATAAAACTCAAAACCTTCCCACCACTTATATGTCAGCTAGCTTATGGCATGGTGCAATACAGCAGTGCAGACATTCTAGTAAGGCACTAGCCACGTAACCAGCGACTTACCCTGTAGTTTTCTCTTATCCGCCATATTTCCTTCACTAGAGATGGGTTTTCTTCATACTTTATAAAGGCAGGATGCTGTGAAATAAAAGATACACCCTTTAAGGCAAATGACTGGCTTACAGGTAAGCATGCATGAACTGAATCTTACTGAATCTCAATGCATTTCACATAGAGCACTTATGGGCCAGGAACTGCAATGCTGACATTTACAGCAGGGCTGTAATTCTAAGGTCATTCTGTAAATCACTGCCGTGTCCAGCTCCTGAGCACTGGCTGCATCGTGGCTTCTCTGCTTTTTACCTTTGCACTTGCCCAGCAGAAGCCGAGTGACTTGATCACACAGACCTGAGAGATAGCGATGATAGCCTAACAAAGAGAGAGAGACAAGGATCCTACTTAGCTTTCCTTCCATAATAACTGGATACTTTTCATTGTGGACGGGGGAGTAGGAGCACCTGCTGGGAGATACCTACCTACTTAGCAGGCAGGATCCTACACTTGAAGCTGCAAGCAAGAGAAAATAGCTATCAGCTGAGGTCATTCTGCCAAAGTACTGGTTAACTGGTAATGACGCCACTGCCATAGAAGAGCTGTAGGTAAACCTGGAAGGCCTCTTGCACACGACCGTGTCAGTTTTGCGCTCCGCTAACTGCAGATCTGGTCTGTGTGCTGTCTGCATTTGTTTGCGGACCCACTTGAAGGGATTTATCATAACTAGTGTAAAGTAGAACTGGCTTAGTTTCCCATAGCAACCAATCACATTCCACCTTTCATTTTCCAAAGGAGCTGTGAACAATGAAAGGTGGAATCTGATTGGTTGCTATGGGAAACTAAGCCACTTTTCCCATACACCAGTTTTTGATAAATCTCCTCCACTGACTTTAATGGGTCTACATTTTGTGGACATATTCTATGCTTTTGTGGAACAGACATACAAATGCGGAAGCACTCAAATGATCCGTGTGCCTTCTGCTTCCGTATGTCCTTTCTGGATAGAACATGTCCTATATTTGGCAGCAAAATGCGGACTGTGGATCACAAAAAAAAAAAAAAAAACCATGGCAAAACCGCATGTAAGGCCCCATTCACACGACCGTATGTATTCCTTGTCTGTATACGAACGGAAGGGAAGACATACGGAAAGTCTTCCGTAGTGTTCCGTAATTTTGCGGACCCATTGACTTTAATGGGGCTACGGACGTGTTTTGCGGCCAAGTATAGGTCATGTTTCCTTTTTTTTGCGGGAGAACTTCCGTAATATACAGATGCGGAATGCACACGGTGTGCAATCCACATTTTTTTTCTCCTATGGAAAAATCTACGGGTCCGTATGGTTCCGCATCTTATCCGCAAAAATGTCGTGTGAATGGGGCCTAAAGCTCATGATTTCAATGTGTTTAACCTCTATAAGCCACGCAGCCAAAAACTGCATTGTAAAACCGCAGAACTCCCAACATCCCATGCACACGACTGTGTTTTTCTTCAGTGTGCTCTAAGTATTTTTTGCTATGGGCCCATACACCTCCGCATTTTCTGTGGATCCGTGTGGCCGTGCCGCAAATGACACAATTTTTCTTATTCTTGTCCATTTTGCGGACAAGAATAGCCATTTCTATAAATTGGACTGAGAAAAATTCGGATTGAACACAGAAGGTATATTTTGCAGATCCGTGATTTGAGGATTGCAAAACGGATACGGTCGTGTGCAGGAGGCGTTAGGGCAACTAGTTAAATGCTGCACAGAAGAACAACAGGAGCTTTAATATCTCATGCACATGACCGTACTGGCTCAGTGCCCTGCTGCGGACTACAAATAGTGGATTGCAATGCACAGACACCAGCCGTGTGCACTCCGTATTGCAGTGCGGACCTGAATGGTCGAGGAGGTACTGGCCCAAAAGTCCACGATCCGTGCCTCCGCTCCACAAGAGACCGATGAGGTCGTATGTTACAGATCGCGGACCCATTCAAGTCATGAATGACATTCACACGGCCAGTGCCCGTGTATTGCGGACTGTAAACGGCGGGTCTGAGCCCTTACGTTTGTGTGCATGAGCCCTAAGGGTAAAAAAAAATTACTTCACTTGTTACCACAATATGTTATATTCTTTGCATTTTGTTGGCTTGAAAAAAAACAAATGCTATTTTTCCCCCCACAAGAGGTTGTTTGCCGATTTACTTTTTTTCTTACAGAGAAATCTAGGGTAAAATGCTTGAAAAACAAACACCAAAAACAGAACCATGGTGATATTTCAAAAATGTGAAAGGACCAAAAAAACTAAACAAAAGCAATAACAAATGCAGTTTTTAGAGATTTTTCTATTGCCCAACATGTAACATCTGGTCACAGCGTTTTTACTGCAAAAGACGCAAAAAAAAAATGCCAACTCCACTAAAAAGCAGTGTTTGTAGGGTTTTTATAATTTCCCACCGGCCTGCATATAACATCTGGATGAAGATTTTTTTTTTTCTGTGAAACCACTCACAGGGAGCTTATATCTCGTCACATGGCCGGTTTTACGCTGTGCAAATTTACTAACATTTATGCCTGGAAACAGGAGAAAATGTTAGTTTAAAACGATGCCAGCGCACGCCTCGTCATAAATTAGACAAATCTAACAGCAGCAGGTAAACTGAAGTCGCCATAAAAACAAAAAACGGTCTTAGTGAATGCTCCCCAGTACGTTTTTTTAAATGTATTAAAAAACGCTGGTGTACGCCTATCACAGGGGATCAGGCTGGACGATGAATGTGGTGCAGGGACAGACACCTCTGACTTTGCCATTTCCCATTGGCTTGCATATAACATCAGGACGCAGAGGGGGTCATTTACAAAGACAAGCGTATTATGCCGATCTTTTCCTCCCCTCTGTGCTGCCGCAGAATTTGGTTGATTTATGACAAGGCATGTGTCTCATAATAAACTAGGTGCACCCCCGGCAGTCCTTGCAACAGGTAGGTTTTTGCCAATATTTACTCCTGTTTTCAGGTATACATGTTTGTGCGATTTTTAGTTTGCGTTTTTTTTTTTTTTTTTTTTTTGTTTTTTACGTGTATCCAAACATGGCAGCGGTGTGCTGCACTATTTTACCCATAGTTGGCGGCATTTTTGTTGCATTCTTTAACAATGGGTGATCATTTACAAAGCGTGCTACGCATGTTTTAGGCATGACAATAGTAGCAAACTCTCTTTTTACAACTTCATTAACACCCATGTGACAATATTTCACTGCAGAGGTACTTTAGCACCGCGTTCAACATTTGAGCATGGTGAGGGAGTGACAGAGGCATGCATTTACCCGTAAATTTACCTATATTTAAGGCATGGAAAGGGCACGCCTAGCCATAAATTAGGCACAAGCTACAACAACGCAGAGGGGAAACCGGGACTGGCAAAAAGTCTTTGCATATGACCCCAATGGCACAGATTTACTAACCTCCTGCACTCCAGGTGTTCTGAAACTACAATTCCCAGAATGCTCCATTCAATTTTATAGAAGTTTTAAGAACCGCTGAGCATGTTGCATGCTGGGAGTTGTAGTTTAACAGCAGCTTGAGTGCCACAGTGGCCTGGCTGGAGGCTAAATCTGGTGCAGGGATAGACACTTTCCTCGGACTCCATTGGTCAGCTTACTTTCAGACAGATTTTTACACCAGAATTGTGGCACAATTTTGGACAAAATGGTGCATCTTAGGCCCTGCCCCCTTCCACTAAGCCCCGTCACTTGTTGAGCATGTTGGAAAAAAAGTGTAAAACACCTACAATGCACAGACACATTAGTAAATTTGGCTGGTGTGTTTTAGCACAAGCATTTTGTTTTTCAAGCCATGAATTATTGTAATGGAAAATATGCAGTTCTCTGTAATGTCACTTCTTCTGTAGATCAATATGAAAAAATGGCATTTAAAAAAGCAACACACTGGTAGAATTTTTCAAACTCTGCGCTCTAGAATGCTGGCTTTGCGTTTTTTTTGGCTCAGTTGAGCAAAAGTGCAACTTTTTGCACTTTTATATCACTCATTCCACTTTTGAAAAATCACTCCACTTGTTTGTCCTGCAGTTAATAATTCCCACGTGGTTACATGTGGTTCAGGGCGAGGCACATTTGTCTAGCTCTACACTAACTATTGGTTGGCTTAGGCTACTTTCACACTTGCGTTGTTTTATTCCGGTATTGAGTTCCGTCATAGGGGCTCAATACCAGAATAAAACGCTTCAGTTTTGTCCCCATTCATTGTCAATGGGGACAAAACTGAACTGAAGACAACGGAATGCTCCTGAAAGCATTCCGTTCCGTCTTCAGACCGGAGAACAAACCGCAACATGCTGCGGTTTGCTCTCCGTCCTGGTCATCCGCACCAAGACGGATCCGTCATGACCCTCAATGCAAGTCAATGGGGACGGATCCGTTTGGTGTGAGACACTCAGTAAATGGATCCATCCTCCATTGACTTTCAATGGAGTTCATGACAGCTCCGTCACCTTGCCTTTTCCCTGTCAGCTCCCTCCAGCAGGGGACGCTGTTACACAGCGGTCTTTGACACGAAGTGGGGCTGCAGGAAGGATGCGGGGAAGAGATGGAGCCGCGGAGAGCCTGGGAGGGAGCACAGGAGGCGGCCTCAGCACAGTATATATAGGTAAGTACCACAGACCCCCCCCCTCCCCCAGTGTCTGACACGTGTGGGGCCGGAGCATGGTTCTGGCCCCACACGTGCACCGGCGGCAGCTCGGATCCGGCGGGACCCTTCACCCGCCAGATCCGTGCTGCCGCTAGTGTGAAAGTGGCCTTACTTGGAGACAAATGTTTTCATCAGCAATTGGTTAAAATGGTGCACCTTAGGCCTTGTCTCCTTGCACCAAATTTTACACGTTTTTTGGAGAAGGCACATTAGTAAATCTGGGCCAGTGTGTGGAAAAAAAAAAAAGCCAGAAAAAAAAACACAAAAACCACAGGTGGCAAAAAAACAACACACAAGACTAAAAACGCTTGAGGTTATTTTTGCCATTAGGGCACCCTAAGGCCCCTTTCACACGAGCGAGTTTTCCATGCGGGTGCAATGCGTGACGTGAACACAGAGCACCCACACTGAATCCTGGCCCATTCATTTCAATGGGTCTGTGTACATGAGCGGTTTTTTTTCACGCATCAGTTCTGCGTTGTGTGAAAATCGCAGCATGTTCTATATTCTGCATTTGGTCCCATAGAAGTGAATGGGGCTTCAGTGAAAAACGCATTGTATCCGGAAGCAAGTGCGGGTACAATGCGTTTTTCACTGATGTTGTTTGTAAACCTTCAGTTTTTTATCACATGCGTGAAAAACGCATCAAAACGCATCGCACCCGCGTGAAAAAAACTGAACGCAATCGCAGACAAAACTGACTGAACTTGGTGCGAGTTTTCCTGAACGCACCCTGAGCCAATCCGTCACGCTCGTGTGAAAGAGGCCTAAGGGCCCCTACAGACACAAATTTGCTGAGGAGTTTTTGTCACTGGAAAAACACTATAGAAATTGCCTGTATTTTTTTCCACATTCTGCAAGCAGTTTTTACAAAGACACCAAAAGCCTCAACATGCTGCATTTTGAGAAAAACAAAAATGCCACCAATTACTAAACAACCCACCAGGCAAAAAAACTCATCTGCCCTACATTTCCGATTTCACTTTCAGCTAACATCTGGAGCTGCTGATTTTAAAGCTAATACTGTACCAAAAACCGCTGGGATTTTAAGGGTTTGCCCAATTTCTGGTGGCGCTTTTTGCGTTTTTTTTTTTCTCCAGCATTTTTTAGTCAAAAAACCCCTGTTCCAGATGTTGCATGGAAGTCTACAGAAAATATTAAACTTAGGACTGAGTTTTTTCACCCTTGTGGTGGGTCAATGACATTTTGTTTCCCAGATGGCAGCATGCTTCGAGTCATTTTCCTTCCGTGTTATGATTTCAGGAAATAGGTTTTTATTTGCACAGTAAGTTTTTCCAAATTTTCCAGTGTCCCTTCTGCAATCAATAGGGATTCAGACATACTTCATTATAAATGTATGAACTGTTTTTCTGTACTTGTGTGGCTACAAATGCAATTAGGCAATAAAGTAGAATGCGCTCTCTCCTTCCAGTGTCACCAGATCAGAGTATTATTTCCACCTCCAAAGCAGCCGATACCTCTATATGAAGATTCAAGAGGCCTAGCAAAAAAATTATCAGAAACTGCGCTATCCCACAATGACCTGAGGTTTTTTTTTTATCTAAAAATATATCAGCAGTGTACAGGAGGGGATGGGTTTTGTAATGTATTTACTTCTAGAAACTTTTGGCTTTTTACCTGGGTGTGAGCACGCCGTGGATCCCTGCTGTGTGAAATACACCTTTAAAAAACCGTCACTAAGTTTTAGCCTGCAATCTTCATTCCTTTACTCATTTTTAGATTCCATAAAATTCCAGTGCCTAGTGTTAGACTTTTCTCAAGTGTATGTGCTCCTCCCGGATGCGCGATCTGTGTGTCCAGGATGCTGCTGCCTTCTACAGCTCGCATTTATCAGTACAGCTTCATTCATCCTCTGAGCTGGTAGCTATTGATGATGTGGAGTGTCGGAGGTTCTCTCCTCTTGCTGTACGCTTTCTCCCACCAGCTAGGTGAAGGAGTTACAAAGACTGTAGAGCAGCAGACTGGTAGGAAATTTTTAATGATGAGTATTTAGAAAGTTGCTTAATTTTGCATTTGGGGAATAAAAAAAAGTGTCTACAACCTTTAAATTAATACAAGGGTGGCCCTAATGGTATTCCAGGTGACTGTTTTAAGAAGAGAAATGATTTGTAGAAAAAGAAGAAGAAAGGGTTACATAATTTGATTTGACACAAATTTCTCTCAGAATTGCAAAAAGGGCAATTTCTGTAAGTCTGACTCTAGTCCATAGAGCAGCTGAGACTTGTGGTGCCCCACTCATAGAGGACAGGTGGCTGTATATGCTTACTCACAGTGTTAAAATTAATAGGCGACACGGTTAAAGAAGACCTGTCAGTTCCCCTGACTTTTCTTAGTAGATACTTGTAATCCACATCAAAAAGCAATTGTGAAGCATATGCCTTATTTTTCGCCCCATAAGTGGGGGGAAAATGTCCCTGCGTCTTATGGGGTGAATGCTAATGAGCGCTTTCATTATGGAAGCGCTCATTAGCATCAGAGGACTGGGAAGCAGTGAAGGCTCTGTACTCACCGCTTCCTGATCCTCCGCTCAGCTGTCGTCTGTGCACAGCGTGAGGGCGCTCTGTGACGCGCCGGGTCACAGTACAGCTGGCGGCAGCAGGAAGGCAGAGCGCGGGGGCGGAGTGGAGTGGCAGTGTCCAGGAGCAGGAGAGGTAAGTTGTTTATTTTATGTCATATGAGGCTGGGGGCACATCTGAGTCAAAAGAGGCATGGGGGCTGATATGAGACTAGGGGCATGGGGGCTGATAGGAGGCTGGGGACTGATTAAATGAGGCATAGGGGCTGATTTACGACTGGGGGGTCTGATCTGAGGTCTGAATGGTGTTATTTATATTGGGTCTCAGATCTGAGGTCTGATTGGGGGTCATTCACTTTGAGGTGTGAGCTGAGGTCTGATTGGGGTTTTATTAACATTTGGGGTCTGATCTAAGGTCTGATTTCGGGTCTTATTAACATTGGGGGTCTGACTGGGGCTGTGATCTGAGGTCTGATTGCTGGTCTGACCTGAGGTCTAATGAAAAATATTTTTTCTTATTGTCCTCCTCTAAAACCTAGGTGCATCTTATAGGGTATCTCTGCATTGTGCTGTTCCCCTGCTATTGGGAATGTATAGATTGACAACTTATACAATCTGACACTCCCAGCATTGGCTGGACAATGTCAGAGTGTGTGGAGACCCAACTGGAGGAACAGCAGAGAGCTCTCAGAGAAGGTGCTCCAGCACTGGTATTTCATATAGAATATAGACAAATAATTTAAGGGAAATTTGTCATCAGCAATATTGTTTTTAAAGTAGGCACTTATCCATATGCAAATGAACTGCTAAGTGCTCCAAGGGCAGGCCTGGGTCCCCCTGTGCACCGCAGCTCCACTACTTTTCTCTGGTAGACCACCCCTCTCCATCTTGCCAGGGCCAGGCTTCTGTTTAGTCATCTCTTCTGACTCTGAAATCTAAAATTTGTACAATTCGCTGCCACATCTGTGCATGAACAGTTCAGCACTGCATCCTGGCCTGCAGATAACAGCACTGCGCATGCTTCCCTGTTGTAACGAATGCTACAGGCACAGGATTTCAGGGCCAGACAAGATGATGATACAGAAACCGGACCCTGTCAATCAAGGAGAGGGATAGGTTGCCAGAAGTAAACAGTGGAACCAGAGTGCCCCGAGGGGCCTGGACCTGCCTTCAGATAACCAAATGAAAGGTATGAGTTCATTAGGCTGAGCCAGCCCTACCTGGCATTCTGCTTGGTTTAAAAGAAAGACTGCTGATGAAAGATTCCCTTTGATAGAAGTTTAACAGCCTAAGGCCTCATGCACACAAACTTATTTTTTGTCTGCATTTTTTGCTGCTTGGATGCGGACTCAATGGGGCCACAAAGGATACAGACAGCCAACCATGTGCTGTCCGCATCCGTATGTCCGTTCCATAGGACATGCAAAAAACAAAAAAACAAAGAACATGTCCTACTCTTGTCTGTTTTATGGACAAGGATAGGACTGTTCTACAGAGACCAAGACGTTCCGCAAAATGAGGAATGCACACGGCAGATATCCGTGTTTTGGGGCCGGCAAAACAGGCCCTAAAGTAGTACTTGTCGATATGCCAGGATCCTGCTAGATATAAGGCTTCAGCATGCAGCTATATTTTTTCCGGAAAGCGGCCAGATAACCACCCAATGCCATTATAGTCAATAGGAATCTGAAGGTGATCTGTAGAATCTGGCAATGCTGGATCATCCGGCAGTCATCATCCTGCTGGATCTGCTGCCGTACCTGTGAACGCGGCCTAACAGTGAGGTTACAAGGAAAGGACAACCATAATCATATGGAGAACAGAAGGATACGAAACATGTAAGATTGTCTTGTCACTGGTAGCCTGCCATGTACAAAACTACTACGATTCAAAGCTGAATTGAGGCCGTGCAAATATCAACTTTCTACAAAATGACCTGGTTACTGAAACCTACAGTGTCCCGACATCAGCGGTACATTTAACGCCCTTCCATTTAATACAACAAATTCACATGGATATCGTTTTTCAAAACTGGGAACATAAAGTAGGACATTTTCTAGCAGGAGCTCACCTTTCCTTGTGATTCTAGGCTCATAGACAACAGTTCTCCCAAGTGCATTGGTACACCACCTGCCTACAGAAAGAAAAGACACCATTAGTATATTTTAGGTATGAAGCAACATATAATGTACAAAGGGGTTCTCATCCCGGTAAAGCTGTATAGTCACAAGTAGAAAGGCTGTAATTATAGACCGCTATTCTATTGTACCTCAATGCCAGCCAGCAATGTACAAGAGTATCTCAATAAATTAGAATATCATCAAAAAGTTGTTTTTTTTTCCAGCAATTCAAAAAGTGAAACACATATATTATATAGAGTCATAACAAACAGAGTGACCTTGTTCAAGTGTTTATTTCTGTTAATGTTGATGACTATGGCTTACAGCCAAGGAAAACACAAAATTCATTATCTCAGAAAATTAGAATATTATATTAGACCAACTGTAATTTTTTTTTTTAAACACAGAAATGTTGGCCAAATGAAAAGTATGTCCAGTAAATGCACTAAATACTTGGTTGGGGCTCCTTTTGCATGAATGACTGCATCAATGCAGTGTGGCATGGAGGCGATCAGCCTATGGCACTGCAGAGGAGTTATGGAAGCCCGCGATGCTTTGATAGCAGCCTTCAGCTCGTCTGCATTGTTGGGTCTGGTGTCTCTCATCTTCCTCTTGACAATACCCCATAGATTCTCTATGGGGTTAAGGTCAGGCGAGTTTGCTGGCCAATCAAGCACAGTGATACTGTGGTTATTAAACCAGCTATTGGTACTTCTGGCACTGTGGACAGGTGCCAAGTTTTACTGGAAAATAAAAATTCCATCTCCAAAAAGCTTGTCGGCAGAGGGAGGCATAAAGTGCTCTAAAATTTCCTGGTAGACGGCTGCACTGACTTTGGTCTTGATAAAACACAGTGGACCTACACCAGCAGATGACACGGCTCCCCAAACCATCACTGATTGTGGAAACTTCACACTAGACCTCAAGCAGCTTGGACTGAGTGCCTCTCTACTCTAACTCCAGACTCTGGGACTTTGATTCCCAAATGAAATGCAAAATTTACTTTCATCTGAGAACAACACCTTTGACCACTGAGCAACAGTCCAGTTCTTTTTCTCCTTGGCCCAGGTAAGACGCTTCTGCCCTTGTCTATTGGTCATGAGTGACCTGACACATGGAATGTGACACTTGTAGCCCATGTCCTGGATACATCTGTGTGTGATGGCTCTTGAAGCACTGACTCCAGCAGCAGTCCACTCCTTGTGAATCTCCCCCAAATTTAGGAAAGTCCTTTTCTTAAAGGGGTTGTCCGGGTTCAGAGAAGAACCCGGACATACCTGCAATTTCACCCAGGCAGCCTGCCTGAAGAGGACATCGGAGCATCTCATGCTCCGATGCCCCCCCCCTTGCCCTGCGCTAGATCGCGCAGGGCAAGGTCTCTTGTTTTGAAAATACTCGCTGCCGGGCGGGTACTTCCGCCCGGCAGTGAGTTCGGTGACGTCACCGGCCTTAATGGGCCGGCTTTAGCGCTGCCCTAGCCGTTTTACTGGCTAGGGCAGCGCTGAAGCCTGTCCATCAGCGCCGATGACGTCACCGACTCACTGCCGGGCGGAAGCCTCTGCCCGGCAGGGACCGGTACGTCACCGGAACCCGGCGAAATTCCTTTGCCCTGCGCTAATTAGCGCAGGGCAAAGGAGGGCATCGGAGCATAGGATGCTCCGATGCCCTCTTCAGGCGGGCTGCCTGGGTGAAATTGCAGGTATGTCCGGGTTCTTCTCTGAACCCGGACAACCCCTTTAACAATCCTATCAAGGCTGCGGTTCTCCCTGTTACTTGTGCACCTTTTTCTACCACCCTTTTTCCTTCCACTCAACTTTCCATTAATATGCTTTGATACAGCACTCTGTGAACATCCAGCTTCTTTAGCAATGACCGTTTGTTTGTAGCTTACCCTCCTTGTGGAGTGTGTCAATGACAGCCTTCTGGACATCTGTCAAGTCAGCAGTCTTCCCCATGATTGTGTCGCCTACTGAACCAGACTAAGGGACCTTTTTAAAGGCTTATTTATTATGGGTTAATTATTCTAATTTTCTGAGATAATGAGTTTTGGGTTTTCCTTGGCTGTAAGCTATGATCATTAACATAAATAAACACTTGAAAAAGTTCACTCAGTTTGTAATGACTATATAATATATGTGTTTCACTTTTTGAATTGAATTACTGAAAAAAAACAACTTTTTAATGATATTTTAATTTATTGAGATGCACTTGTATATAATGGAGATCCTGCTGGCCACGGATACAGCCAGGAGCAACTCCATGTATTATATATATGTAATGTATACATGCAAGTACAACGTTTACACTGAATATCTAACAAAGTTTAATAAACCAGATATTTATTTAGGCGAGGTTCACCTCTGCAGCGGAGATTCCTGCAGGAGCCTATATCTCAGATTCTGGGAAAAAATGTTGGTGTCCAGGGCAGAGACCTGATGGACCCCATTATAGGCAATGGATGCTGGTGGTGTCCGGCACATGCCAGATCTGGAGATTCCGATTATCTGTTCCTATACCAGAACAGTCCGTAATGCGGACAATAGGACATTATCTATTTTTTTGAGGACATGAAATGCACATTTTTTGAGGCCCCATTGAAGTTAATGGTTTCATATGGGCCATAAAAAAACAAAAACAAACAAAAACGGAACGGACACAGAAAAAAAATACATTCGTGTGCATGAGCCCTTAGAAGAAAGGACATAACCAAGGCAACCAGGTCACCCAAGGTTCACTTTACTGGTTGTATTTAGAAGAGGAAAACTTGATACAACAAAGTTATTGTTTCTGTTCGTGTCATTGATAAATGGCGTTACATAAAAACGTATTCCCTTGTCAATTAAGAAGTCCTGGTAAGGCTAAGTTCACACACCAAAACTGTACAATGCACATACACCGAGTATTATAGAGCGGGCTGCAGACATAAATAGTACTGGTGGATTTTTACAGCCAATCAGATTGTGGTGGATACGTGGAAAACTTCCACTGCATGTGAGCGTGAAAACAAGTGGTTCTGAGGAGGCAGACAGGCCGTTAGTACAGGGTGCTGAGAGGGCTCGGGTGCCCTCATCTACATACAACTCAGGGGATCTCTCATCACCCTTTAGACAACTCTGCATGCAAACTATACGTGTATAAAATTAGCAGAAGGGGTAACTGTCCACAGGAGAATACAGTCATACTTACTGTCCCGAAAACCCCTCTGTTCCAGCATCACTGCTCTTCTCCCCTCTGCTGGGCTTTGTTGTTCTGACTTCAGTGGTCTCATGCCATATACTGCTGAGACCAATGACTGGCTGCAGCAGTCACTGCAGATACACAGATAAGCCAACCCTGCTGCCAAACAATGACATCATGGCTGCAGCAACAGGGAGGAGAGAGGCAGCAGCGGTGCTGAAATGGTGGGGGTTCTGGATGCTAGCTTTTTTTAAATATTACTACACTGTCCCTGTTTGGGGGGAAAGAAAAAACCCAAACATTTTGGACAACCCTTTTAAGGTGGGAAACATACAAGTCTCATTATTCTTCACACAACTGCACATCCTTCAAGGGTTCTTCTAGGCGTTCTTGAAGATTTTGCTGTGTGCTGCGCTCAGACAGGCTGTGGGCTCCTCCTCTCAGATCCTGACCAAATGTGATTACTGTATATGCATCTGAAAAGGAAGATCTGGGAACACGAACGAGCCTGCATCCAGTCCCGGCAGTCACGTGAGCATTGGCCGAGCAATGGAAAGGTAAGTCCTCATAAGACTTTCTTCCCTCCACAAGCCAGCACACAGCAAGAATCTCCAGAAAGCCCAGGGGTAGTCCTGGAAGCATACCCTTTATCCATGGGATAGGTGATAAGTATCTGATTGTGGGGGGTCCTGCCACTGGGACTACCACCAATCACAACACATGATCATTCAGCTAGTGTCAGCCAATCCCTGCACATGTGAGAAGGAAAGCATTTTCCCAGGAAAGGTTTGCACATTAGCTAAAAATTGCCAAAACCGCCAATCATCGTAATCAACTATGATGACACATGATGTAACATAGGTACCTGCAGGCAGCGAGAGGCATCCTTTCTTCCCTTGGGTGATAAGCTGCTGTACAAGGTGTCTGTCAACAGCTCGCTCCCCTCTCCTCAATGAGCTAAACTGCACCCTCAGCAGCTCCAATCATGTTCATGGGGAACCCTAGGACCCCGGCTCTGTACAGATCACTCTACTGCAGTTACCTTCTTATCTGTCATTCTAATCCTGCCTGTAATGATATCACCTCTGTGTATAGATAAGACAGGATCCACTATTCACAATAGATGATTGTCAGATCTTATCTATTCTCTCCTTGTACAATGACCTTTGCACAGGTCACAGAGCCTAGAAACCTCTCCCATAGAAGTCAGTGAGGTTCCCTCCTGACCATTGTGCTGTAATTTTCTTACTGCTTTCTAAATGCTGTATTAGAAACAATTATTTATGTGCTGCAGGACCTGCTGGAGAATTTTGTGGTGTATGTCACCCGTGGTATTGTGAAGGCACCATTGACTTACATTGATTTTCAAGCCCGTTTGTTCAGTTTTGCTGGACACAAAAACGCTGCCAAAACGCAACTGAACTGATACTGATCAGTTTTGTCCCCACTGACAATGAATGGGGACAAAGCTGATCCGCTTAATTCAGGTTTTGAGATCCTCTGCCCGATCTGATGGAAAAACATGAATGCGGAAAAACTAAAGTAGAAGATTCATCCATTTTTTTCCTCGTTTCAGTCAGTGCATGACAACTGGGAAAAAACAGATGCAAACGGTTACTTCTGTCATCAGTTTTCAATGACCTCACAATAAGAACACATTCATTTCCACTGTGGCCTTTGTTCATCACAAAGACCTGAATCTCTGACAATAGAACTGCTACCATCATGTACATGAAGATGGCGACAAGGCCTTTGAAATATTAATATAAAATATGTCAAGAGCAAACAGCCTCACAATAGGAGGCCAAAAACCCTGCAGTATATTCAGAGGATGTTAAGAACTACTGCGAAACACACCTCACCATAGGACACACCAGATAAACCTGGTGCAGACGGCCTGAGGAGCAGATAACGCAACGCGTACAGCGACCCTCCCTCCGCACAGTTTGTGGGGGTCTGATCTGCAGGCAGGAGGAGCTGAGCAGACCGAGGTATAGTTATGTGGGAAAAGATTCAGAAAACATTTAGGCGCCATTCAGACGGCCGTATATTTGCGGGTCCGCATTACTGCGGACCCGCAAAAATACAGGGGCCGCCTAACGTTTGTTCCGCAGCGCTCGGAACACATGCCGGGCGGCCCCATTGAAAATGCCTATACTTGTCCGTGCGTACGGAAAAGTATAGGACATGTTCTATCTTTTCTGGCTCAGCAAGATAGCGTGCCGCCCATAGAGGTGAACAGGCCCCTATTCCGCAAATAAAGGGGAAAAGAGTAGAAGAAACAGTCGGCACCACCTTTATGGTCCACAGTCCGGCATGTATGCACTGGTAACATGGCAAAACGGTAGTGCTCAGCAACAAGCCCCAAACAATCCGTTAGTAACCAATTGCTAAAATCACTCCTTTATTAGTCATTAAAGGGGGTTGTCCCACCAAAAATATTCTACAGTTTTCAAACCAGCACCTGGATCTGAATACTTTTGTAATTGCCTGTAATTAAATATTTTGTATAGCCACTGAGTTATTCAATAAAATGTATCTGTATAGCGCCACCTGCTGTCTCTCTTATTTCTTTGACCTGCTCACTGAGAAGGCCGCACATGCTCAGTTTTATCCTCCAACTGCTTCCTGAGCTGTGATAGGGAGCGCATGGACACGCCCACTTAGCTGCCAGCTTGATATAAATCTAGCAGAGCAATGAATGAGGAGATCTCTGGATCCATGTGAGGTACAGGACTGGTTCTAGCTTTGTTAGAAAGATATTGTCATGTACTGTATGATCTCTGATTTTCATTTTTTATATTAATCATGGGATAACCTATTTGATGAAGCTTTGCTTGCTTTAATTCAGCTCCCTGTCTGTTCTTGCTATGCTTAGGAGTCCAGTGGGCGGTCTTATCAGTAACTGACAGCTATCTGTGTATGCACTGTCACAGAGTAGGACCACCCACATGACTCCTAAGTATAGAAAGAAAAAGGATCTTAAGGAATAAAACACACGTTAGGCCTCATGCACATGACCGTGTCCGTACTGCAGTCCTTAACCCCTTCCCGACCGGCGCCGTACATGTACGGCGCTCGGGCGGTGCGGGGACATGACGCCCGCTCGCGGGTGCGGCGGGCGTCATGGCCGGCAAGTCTCTGCTGTTTCTAACAGCAGAGACTTGCGGCTACTTACCGCCATCGGCGGCGTCTTCCGATGGGCCTCTCTTTTCTTCTGGGCCCCTCTGATGGCTTCCGGTGGAGTCTGTACCCGGAAGCAGTTTGCTTCCGGGTGATGTACAGACGACCCGATTGGCCAATCGGGCCATCTGTACACGTTATGAAAGCTGTAATCCTCGCTGGTGAGGATTACAGCTTTCAAAGTGCAATTCTTATTCTGGCCACTAGATGGCAGGCCAGGATAAGAAATGAGCAATCATGAGTTTTAATTCAAGATAAAAATCAGAGATTGCTCATAGTGAAAAAATTAAAAGTACAATATATTAGCTTATATTTGAGCTTTCAAATAATTAAAAAAAAATTTTAAAAAAATGTTAAAAAATATATAAAAAATAAAAAAAATATAAAAGTTTAAATCACCCCCCTTTCCGTATAATTAAAAAATAAATACCTAAATAACAATAAATATAGACATCATGGGTATCACCATGACCGAAAACGCCCGTACTTTTAAACTAAAAAAAAAAAATTCCAATATGGCAAATTGTGTGGCGGAAAAAAGCGTCCAAATGGCGATTTGACGTTTTTTGTCACTTTTTTTTTCTAAAAAAAATTAAATAAAAAGCGATCAAAAAGTCAGACACACCCCAGAATGGTATCAATAAAAACTTCAGATCGCCCCGCAAAAAATGAGCCCCCATACAGCTCCGTACACATAAATGCCAAAACGTTATCGGGGTCAAGATATGATGACCAAAAAAACAAAACAAAACAACCAACTTTATCATTTTTTTTATCACTATCAAAACACAAGAAAAACTAAACATGTTAGGTACCGCTGGATTCGTACTGACCTGTAGAATGAAAGTAACTGGTCAGTTTTAATGAACAGCGAACGCCGTAAATAAAAAACCCGGAAAACTGTAGCGGAATAGTGGTTTTTTTGCAATTTCACCCGATTTGGAATTTTTTTCCCGCTTCCCACTACACCATATCCAATAATAAATGGTGGCATTTGAAAGTACAACTTGTCCCGCAAAAAACAAGCCCTCATACAACTATGTGAGCAGAAAAATAAAAAAGTTATGGCTGTATGAAGGCAAGGAGCAAAAAACGAAAACGCAATACCGAAAAAACCTCCGGTCGTGAAAGGGTTAAACCACGGATCTACAAAATACTGATACCGTCCGTGTGCCATCTGCATTTTTCTCACCCTATCCCAGAAATTACTATTTGTGTCTGCAATGTGGACATCCGTGTGCTGTCAGATGGTTTTTTTTCCCCAAACCGACAGTAAGCAAGTTGGACACGGATGCAAAATACAGTCATGTACATGAGGCGGTATACTGAATCTGCTCAGCTCCTTCTGCTCAATAACCTGCTGCCAGTAGATTACACACCACGTTTAACGAGTCAGATTTCACATTCTGTGGCATTTTCTAAAACAAAGGACTCTCAGCTAAGTGTCTTCTAAAGGACATTGGTGGTACACTGCTGGGTTATGTTATTATAGGGGTCCTTCTGAGACTGGGAACCAATGCCAGGCTACCTTCTGACCTGCAGTCTACAAGCACGTCACCGCTGAGGCCACTGACGGGCAGCAATAACATGAGTGTAGACAGCACGTCAGGTCCAGCAGAACCCGGAAGCAGAGGAGAAAGGAGCTCAGCTCTGGAACCAAAGCGCCAGTGACAGGGGAGTCTTTTTTTTTAATTTCTGCACCCTGCCTGGTAATGGCTCCCGGTCTCTGAGAACCCCTTTAATGACTGGTTCCAACTGCTGCGACTTCCGCCAACTGTTACATTAAGTGGCAGTGGTACCGGGAAAGCACTTCGCCATGTTGTCTTCTGCCACCATTGCTTGGCTTTTTCCAGGTGGATGCACGAACAGCCATTGCAGTCAATGGCCACACACACGTCACAGACATCAATGTCCCCAATGTGTATGTGGGGACTATTACTTTCATTTTGGAAAACTGGGGGCAAAATGCATCTACTTATAAATGTGCTACATGTAGCGACAGCAGACGTCATCGTACTGTGCACTGCATCGTTATATTTCTCCTTTCCATCACCATACCCGCCACAGAGTACTATGCACATATATGCTACAAGGTGTCAGAATTCTGCCTGTGGAGCAGCTACCACATGTACATGGGGAGCAGCCCTCACCCAGCTACAAGCCACGGCATCTGTGGAGGGGCAGGAGACAAGCATAAGGAGATTTAGTATGGTTTAGGGCCCTTTCACACGACCGTATGCCCTCTGAGACATACGGTCTGTGAGCGCGCCATATGTCCCGGAGCGGCATTGATCTTGCGCACGGGAGCGCTCAGCACCATAGATTACAATGATACTGTGCATGTCGGACCACCCGCAGGACTATTGTCCTGCACTCATAAGATGCTGTGTACATCGGGCTGTGGGGGTAATCTATGATGCTGTGCGCACGATCAGTGCCGCTCCGGGACATATGGCCCGCTCACAGACAGCATGTCTCGGAGGGCATATGGTCGTGTGCAAGAGCCCTAAACTAACACAACACACGTGAAAAATCACTAGTGACCTGAGGGAAGTTTCACCATTTTAAGGTATGTTCACACGTGGTGGATTTGCCATGGAAGGTTCTCATGAGGCAAATCCATAGTGCTGCATAGTAATAGCATCTGCAGTGTAAACTGACCTAAAACTGAAGGCTTCACAATATCAATGTATGCTGCAGACTTCTGCCATGGATGTTACCCAATGCATCGGGTGAAATCCAACGCCATTTGTATAGCTAATATCATATGGATTTCACGTAGATTTTCATGTGGATCCACAGCTGATTTTTCCCCGCTGTATTTTAAGTCCCATATGGATGTAGCCTAAGGGTATGTTCACACAATGGCTATGAATCTGAACATCGTGGATCTAATAGTGGGTTTACACGGCCTGAGGAGCAGCCGATTATCGGGAAGGAAGCGTTCTGCTCGTTCAGTGGGGGTGACGCGCTGCAGTTACAAGATGATTTACTTGCCTGCAGGAGGTGAAGGAGCGTTTCGGTCGTTCATCGGGTGATCGATGGCTTGGCAGATTATCAAGAACGAGCGTTTATAGGAATGTTCATTGACGATAATCTTCCTTGACAATCGGGTGGTGTAAACCCGCCATAAGAGTACTTCACACGACTGTGTTTTGCAGATCCACAAAAACATGGATACCGGCCGTCTGCATTCCGCAGAACGGAAGGCCGGCCCCTAATAGAACAGTCCTATCCTTGTCCGTAATGTGGACAACAGGACATGTTCTATCCTCCTGTGGAGTGGTAGTCACTTCCATTTTTTGCGGCCCCATAGAAGTGAATGGTTCGGCATACATAGCACAAAAAAAAAAAAAAGAGATGGAACAGACATGGGGAAGAAATACGTTGGTGTGCATGAGCCCTAAGGCTGAATCCTCGTATTTCTGCCATGGACTGGCTGCAGTAGATTCATACAGGGATTAGCCTCTACATTTCTGTCTGAATTAGGTGACATAACACCAATTTCTGATGCAGGTGTACAGGGCTGTGGGAACCCCATTCACACGCACAGGATGCAGATTTAGGCCTGAAATGGGTTACGGTATTTTCAGCTGTAGTACTGCATGGCTTCCAAGTGACACCATCATACATTCCCTCCCTCCTTTTCTGAAATGGATTTGCCGATACAAAGTACAAGTCATGTAAGGCCGGGCCATCAGAGAGATGTTAATCACTTTGTGATTTGCAGTGCAATATATGGCGTTACCACTGCTAGTGCGAGCCTACCAGGCGTACAACGGCACGAGGGCGCGCTTTTATAACACCACGATTTAGCAAAGCCCTGCAAATAACAGGAATGCATGTAATTCCATGTGCACCCATAGGCTCACACTGCCAGCAATAACGCCCTGCAATCTAATGTGATCACAAAGTGATAATCTCTATGGAGCCCAGTCCTAAAGCTGGAGACTCCAGGGTGACAGCTGCCGGCATCAATATCTCCCTGCCCTCATGCCATATGCAAACTGACATTCATTAGGAGCCATGCAAAACCTGAAGAATACAATGCCAACTCTACCCGCACAACCAATGTGCCAGCTGTACAGCACAGGCCCAAATTAATGTCCGATTCCTATTCTGCTGAACATATAATCCTCGCCATCAGATTAATGTCGGCTGGAACCATCCAAGGTGTCTGGCAGCGGTTCAGTCATCTCTCCTTATTCAGAATGGATATGTATTGGAGGGGGTGTCAAGAGAGAGAGGATGGGTCATACAAATGTTTGACTGACGGCTATCCAAGAAGTATGGCCAGCCTCAGGCCCCTTTCACACGAGCGAGTTTTCCGCGCGGGTGCAATGCGTGACGTGAACACAGAGCACCCGCAGTGAATCCTGACCCATTCATTTTGTATGGGTCTGTGTACATGAGCGGTTTTTTCACGCATCAGTTCTGCGTTGCGTGAAAAATGCAGCATGTTCTATATTCTGGGTTTTTCACGCAGCCCTGGCTCCATAGAAGTGAACGGGGCTTCAGTGAAAAACGCATTGCATCCTGAAGCAAGTGCAGATGTGATGCGTTTTTCACTGATGGTTGCTAAGAGATGTTGTTTGTAAACCTTCAGTTTTTTATCACGCGCGTGAAAAACGCATCAAAACGCATTGCACCAGTGCAGAAAAAACTGAACAACTGAACGCAATCGCAGACAAAACTGACTGAACTTGCTTGCAAAATGGTGCGAGTTTCCTGAACGCACCCTGAACACATCCGGACCTAATCCGTGACGCTTGTGTGAAAGAGGCCTTACAGGAGTCCAGACAGATGACATACGAGGAGTTGTCTGGTCCCTGTACCTGCCTGTGACGTGGCGGTCAGCAGTACATTTCTTCCTGGGTGGCCAAAAAATCCAAACATGTGGCTGAATATAGTATAGAGTGAAAACAATCACTAGGGGACTACAGGTCGTCCTCCTTGTCACAGGCAGGAGCAGAGCAGCTAAAACATCCGTGAGGACCCCACGGCTAAACAACCGCCCATATGTCTATGAAGACGGAATCTGTCACTGTGTGGACTATTATCTGCGGTAATACATAAAGGGTGTCGCTAGCGATCATCAGGCACTATAATACTGCCTCTAATTGCCCAATGAAGCATGCTGAAGTATCTGGATTTCCCGGCGACAGATCGCTCTGTGTAATAGTGATCTTCTGCCGGCACACCGCTGTCCTGCATGGGGACGAGTGATGGCACAGCCATCATGTAATAGCAGCGGCGTCCTCCACGACAATCACTAGTAGCATCGGAGGGTCTATTACACCCTTAAGTCCAGATCTCTACATTTTATGTTTCTCACTGTCCCCCGGCTGTCAGCATTTATAGCTGCGCTGAAATACACTGAGCATGCGCAGAGTAGTCCTCTCCCTTATGCTACCCCAGCAGTCCAGGCTGTGTATTCCTGTGCAGCCGGGGGGAACAGGGGGCAATCTGGACTCCTTATTTACAGCACCACTCATGTATTCCTGCAGATAATAGTCCGACATTGTGGTGACAGATTCTCTTTAACCTCCAGTGTCCTAATAGCAAAAAATATGGGATCACGGGCACATTGTACTCAGGAGACAGGGGAGGAGGAGATGTAAGAAATTCAAATTTCCATCAATTTGGCCTTCAATCCATGTAATACGCCTGCCTTATATATCAATAAGAAATGGTAGTTATTGCAGTTTGCCTAATTTGCACCTCACGGCTGGTCAGGCTCTTGTATTGGAGGGAGGGGGCTGGGAATATTCTGAAGCATCTACTCTTATGGCTCTATGTTGTGTCTTTCCTCTATAATTCCTATAAGAAGTCTATAAATGAATTGCCAGCAGTCTGCGATAAAGTCCAGCTGGGTGTTACCAGTTTTTGGTGTGTCCCTGCACTGTCTGACATCCTATCAGTGCTGCCAGAATTTGGGACACTCCCCCCCCCAACTGGTAACACCCAGCTGGACTTTATTGCAGACTGCTGGCAATTCATTCATAGACTTCTGGTAGGAATCATAGAGGAAACACACAGCACAGAGTTACATGAAGAGAAGCTCCGGAATTTTTAATGCATAGCGATTGCAAATAGTTACTAAAAGATACCTGTCAGGAGAGGCGACAGCTCCTCTCTAATTTCAGTAATGTATCAGTAATATGTCAGTAAATCATTTCCATCCGCCTATGAATATTAACGCAACGAATACAAATAAAATAATGTCAGTGTCATCCAATACATTCCAGAACTTTAAGGGTTACATAGCATCATAAATCAATATAATACTATGTGACCCCGGCAGTGCTGGAAGTTCAGGACGGGAGCGGCGTTGGAAGTCTGGAGAGTGACACTCGCTCGTCTGAAAGGGGCCTAAAGGACACACACGACTTCTGCATTTTTTGTAATTCACGCCTGGTTTTGGCTTCCAAAACTGCATGCAGAAACCTGACGTGTGGCTGCAGCCTAATAATCCCCGTTATATTCCACGTATCCAGACATACGCCAGAACCAATAACATGGGCGTACAAAGACCAATATGGTAGCTACTGGTGAGTATAATCAAACCAGTTACACAGCCAGTGGTAATGGCCTGGGAGGGGTTAACCTTGTGGGAGGAGTCAGAGGTATAAAATGGGCTCCCCTCAGTGGACCCATGCCTTTCCATCTTCAGTACCTTCCCTGACCGGTCAGTAGGTGGCCATGGCATAACCTGTGCTGAAAAGAGCAGAATGATGAACAAAGCTGCAAGACTCCGGAGTTCCTCCTGCCACATCGAGCTGCCTGGGACCCATAGGGACCTTCAGGTGCATTTTGGGACCCAGAAGAGGTAAAAAAAAAAATGCATACCAGCATGACATTAAATGAACCTTCCCGATCACCTTACTGCCTTAGTTTCTTTCTTCTGGAATCCAGTCCTACTTATGGCCAAAAAGAAAAAAAATGAACCTTGTACTACGCTGATAAAAGCAAAGCCCGACCACCCCTGAGATCACACCGGCGCCAGTCATCGTAAGATAAGGTTGTACATACCCAGTGCCGGGCAAAGCAAATGCCATCTACACTGTGTGGTCCCTGAGGTAAACCCTTTCCATTTATTGCATCAACTCAGTCCTTCCATAATAATAAGATTAACAACGCTACTACAGCCAGGTGTATAGATATAAGTGATACCCCCTCAATACTGACCAGGTCCATCCTTCCAATGACTGTACTAATCAGATTTTTTTTTTTACACGTCAGTGGTTTTCATCAGTGATTGTGAGCCAAAACCAGGTGCAGGTCAACACCACAGGCCGGCTGCAAATCTTTCCATCACACCTTATCTCTGGGTAGGTTTTGGCTCACAATCACTAAAGTGTGAACTAGGCCTTATGTATAAAGCCTATGACAGGGATCAACAACCTCTGGCATGCCAGCTCTTCTGAAACTACAACTCCCAGAATCCTCCTTTCACTTCTATGGGAGTTACAAGAACAGCCAGGTAAGTATACATGCTGGGAGTTGTAGTTTCACAGCAGCTAGAGCGCTGATCCCAGGCCTATGATCACATCTGCATGGCCACAACATCTGGCAGACTGAAGCACAGCATAGAGCAACCTCTTCTCCTATGTACCGGGCTTCAGAATACCCTACTGGCTATGGCTGATTTATAATCAAGGCCGAGTCGGATTCCCTGTGCCAACCTCTGTACAGTGGATCTGTATTTGTTTTTTCACCCATTTCGATGAACATGTGACATGCCGACCTGTTAGTTCCACGCCGGCTGATGCCATCTGCTTCCTAGAGGAGACCAATTACTACCCGGACACATGATAGTTATACATACAGAATAGACGGCAATGCCCACCACGCAGCACAGGGTTTACCTGCAGGTTACAGAGGAGCCTGAACCCCTCAGACCTACGGCCTCGTACATCAACACTACTAGAAAGTTTTCCCAATTGGATTTTTCCCGGAAAGTTCACCTGAAGGTGGCAACATTGCATACAAATTAATATCTACATTGACCAACATTGGAAGATTGCATCTGACCCTGGAAAACCATTAGACGCGCACGTCTGGTCACCACAGCCATGATACTCAGCGGTCACCCATGGCCATACTGGTCTAATGGCCTGTGCATTGACTCCACAGCTGTATCACATTGTATCCCCTGCCACCCCACCTCAATTACAGCTTAGGCCTAGGCACCCCGCCTGTCTACACAGCCACTCACAGGAAAGCAGGCAGCCCGGGGCCCCAGAAGGCCCCCTGAAGACAGAAACAGAAAGTACAGAAGAAGAAGCTCTCACCGCCCCCAGAAGGATGCAGAACGGTGGGGAAAGCCGCTTCCGGTTTGAGGGTTGTTTTGGGTCTATTTTTCCAACGTTAATGGTTCTGTACCAAGGCTATTGTAAAAACAAGGAGCTCGTCTCCCGGAGGCGGGGCCAGAACTCCGCTTATTTTCGTTGCATAGGCTTCGGGAGCTTATTTATTGCCTCTTTCGCTCTCCGTCCACAGCTCGGTGGGACCCAAAATGGCGGCGACGGGCTCGGCCTCCCCCCTTCTCTCGCTCGTTTGCTCTCTTTCCCTGTCTTTCACTCTCCTCCGCGGTGGAAGCAAGGCACGCCCCCTCTACACGTGTTTTGAGACTGGATTGGACAAGTCGGCTGTCAGTCATTGAAACGCAGCGCTGTTATTGGAGGAGTTTATTGTCGCTCAAGAGCGCCCGCCTTATTCTTTGCTTCTATTGGCTGAGACGGCGAGCGAAGGAGGCGGAATATCGTGTTCTGTTGGACAATCGACTGTCAGTCACAGTGACGCTTATAAAGAGCCGTCTGGTGGGCGGAGCTCAGGAGGGACAGAGTGATTGGGCATTGGAGGCGGGGTGATGTCAGTCTGTGCAGGGAAGGACAGGAAGAACTGCTGGTTTGAGGACACGTATGTCAATCGTAGCCAGGCAGAGAGGAAAGCGGAGTGTGATTGGAGAGCGCCGCACATAGGTGTACAGGGGACGCCGAGACGATGGCAGGCAGTATGAACGCAGAGGCGGGAATGCTTAGCGAGCAGATCGGCTGGTCGCGACATCGTGCGATCTCATCCCTTCTGGAAGGGATTCAGAATTGTTCCTGCTAGTTTGCAGTCTGGTGGTCTTGTGAAGCGACGACTCCCAGAATGCCGTGCAGCTCAGATAGGCTTTTGGGAGTTGTAGTTTTCCACGGGCTGGAGATAGTGCATGCCTTATGGTTGGGAGGAATGCTTGTGATGCCACTGTGTAGCCAGGTTGTTGTGGAGTGCCACCAGTTTCTGCTGCAGGACTGGGAGGCGTGCAACTTTTTTTTTTTTCTTTTCGTTTCAAACCAAACCTAATTGTATCAATGTGGATAAGGTGTGCGTGCGTTCCAAGAGACATTGGTTGGTCCACAGTTTCTCCCAACTCTGGCCGTGCACTCTCCCTGTACACACTGGATCATTTGGATTGTCAGATTGACAAAATAGCCCAGCATGCAGCATAGTTTTGTCCAGTAATATGATGGAAACCCAATGCATCTCTTTAAAAGTTGCAGCGAGGCCCTGAATAGTTGGTGCTATTTCATTATATATTTAGTTCTTCAGGTTTTGCTTTTGAAAGGACAGACAGCAGACTGTGGCCATTGGAGAGAAACGGAAACCTGGAAGTATGGACTCTAGCGCCAGTACGATAATGACCTGACAACCTGTTGAAATGAGTTGGTGGTGGAGATGAACCCAAAGGATCGCTTCTTCCCTCTCTATATTTGTTAGGTAAGCCCACATAAATTTGGGCTGTTATCTGGCAACAGTCTAGACAGAAGGTGACTGGTGGGTCCTTCAGCTCTTGTGGGGCCATAATTGAAAGTCACTGCAGAAGCTTCACTAGCTTGTCTACTCAGGCTTTTTTTTTCCAAGGAAGATGTTACTATGTTTTCTGTAACATAGTCTATAAGGCTGAAAAAAAACATCTGTCCATCCAGTTCGGCCTGTTTTCCTACAAGTTGATCCAGAGGAAGGCAAAAAACCCCTGTGAGGTAGAAGCCAATTTTCTCCACTTTAGGAAAAAAATTTCTTCCCGACTCCAATCAGGCAATCAGAATTACTCCCTGGATCAACGACCCCTCTCTAGTAACTATAACCTGTAATATTATTACCCTCCAGAAATACATCCAGGCCCCTCTTTTAGTGAGTTCACCATCACCACCTCCTCAGGTAGAGAGTTCCATAGTCTCACTGCTCTTACCGTAAAGAATCCTCTTCTGTGTTTATGTACAAACCTTCTTTCCTCCAGACGCAGAGGACGTCCCCTCGTCACAGTCCTGGGGATAAATATATCATGGGAGAGATCTCTGTATTGACCCCTGATATATTTATACATGGTTATTGGATCTCCCCTCAGTCCGTCTTTTTTTCTAAAGTGAATAAGCCTAATTTTGATAATCTTTCTGGGTACTGTAGTCCACCCATTCCAGTTATTACTTTAGTTGCCTCCTCTGAACCCTCTCCAGCTCTGCTATGTCTGCCTTGCTCACAGGAGCCCAGAACTGTACACAGTACTCCATGTGTGGTCTGACTAGTGATTTGTAAAGTGGCAGGACTATGTTCTCATCATGGGCATCTATGCCTCTTTTGATGCAACCCATTATCTTATTGGCCTTGGCAGCAGCTGTCTGACACTGGTTTCTACAGCTTAGTTTGCTGTTTACTAAAATTCCTAGGTCCTTTTCCATGTGTGTTATGCGCTCCAAGACATACGGTCCGTGAGCGGGCCATATGTCCCGGAGCTGCATAGATCGTGGGCACGATGCTGTGCACGTCGGGCCACCTGCGGGACTATTGTCCATCACTCATCAGCGGAGGTCTGACTTCTGGTATCAACTGTTTAAAGAGACTGCAGAGTTTGTACGAGCGTTGCCTTCTCAGTTTACCTGCTTGCTGTCTACATGTCAGGTGCAGGTGTAATTACATCTGCTTACTTCTGTGATGCAGATGACAAGCAGGTAAACAGTGAACAGTGTGTCTGTATTCCATGTTCAGAAAAAGCACTTTTATTCTGCAGGAAAACAGCTCCCAAGTGCCTGGCTCTGCTGCTGCAAGTGCTCAAAGCAAACCAGACTGAAGAGGGGAGGGTTGCTTTAGCTGCTCATATCTTGGGATTGGTAGCAGATAGAAAAATGACCTTTTTTGAAAGCTGGCATTCCAAGCTTTCAAATGATACCAAAATCACAGCATTTCATCCAGTATTTCAGAAGATATAGCTGTTAGAAATCCAGTCGGGAGATAAAGCTGTTTTTAGTTTCACTTTCAGCTGGGCACTTGGGAGCTGTTTTCCTGCAGAATAAAAGTTCTTTTCCTGGACATGTAATACAAAGTGCGCACAGGTATGTCTGGGATGTGTCTGCAATCGTCTGTGGGGCACTGCTGTTAGCTATATAGGTGACAGACTCCCTTTAAATCTCTATTCTTGCTGACATTCGCTGTTCACAGGAACTTTCCTGGTCAGTGACTGCTTTCTCTGTGTATACATTTAGATGAGCAGATAGTCATATTGTGGTCCTCTGAATACGGATACCCTATGTGTTGCATTCCAAGTTTTTCTTACTCCTGTCCGATTCTTTTCTGAATGGCAGACATGTTCTAGACACGGATAGCACACAGGTGACATCCGTGTGCTGTCCTTATATTTTGTGTACCTGTAGAAATGAATGGATCCGTGTCAGATCCACAAAAAATGTGGATGAGACACAGATGCAAAATACGGTTGTGCACGAGGCCTAAGGGTATGAGCATGTGTTCAGGTTTGAGGCCAAAATCAGGAGTAGATCATAAAGTATGAATATTTTTTCTGGTTTTGGCATAAAAAAAAAAAACCTGAATGATTGGCAGCACCCTAACAATTCACGTTGGACGATGCAACTGTACGTAGCGACTGAGTGATTGTACTGAAAATGCTTAGGCTACTGTCACACTAGCGTTTTTAAATTCTGGTATTGAGTTCCGTTATAGGGGCTCAATACCGGAAAAAAACGCTTCAGTTTTGTCCCCATTCATTGTCAATGGGGACAAAACTGAACTGAAGACAACGGAATGCTCCTAAAAGCATTCCGTTCCGTCTTCAGACCGGAGAGCAAACTGCAACATGCTGCGGTTTGCTCTCCGGTCCAGGCATCCACACCAAGACATACATACACATACTAGGGTTGTCACGATACCAGAATTTTGAGTTCGATACCGATACGTACAAAAGTATCACTATACTTGATACTGATACCTCGCCAAAATAAAGAAGAACCTATTAATGCCACCCTGGCCCTTATCTGTGCGCCCCTCATCCGCCCCCCCCCCCCCCCCGACCTTGCTTTTGACCCTGCTCTGTGCACCACCCTGGCCCTTTCAATGCAGCCCCTGGCTCTTATCTGTGCCCCTTTGGCTGTGCCTACCTGGCCCCTGGTTGCACCCCTGGGATCTGACCCTTGTCTTTGTACGCCTCTTCCTGGTCTGCGCCCCTGGGCCCTTATCTGTGTCCCACTCCCTCTTTGTCTGTGCCTCTCTGGTTGTCGTCTCTGCTGCCCCCTGTGTGCGCCACCCTGGCCCTTATCTGTGCACCCCTCACCCCCCCTTCCCCCCCAGGATCTTGCTTGTGACCCTGCCCCTTACCCCTTATCTGTGCACCACTGGCCCTTTTCAGTGTAGCCCCTAGCCTTATCTTGGTCCCCCCAGGCCTTGTTTGCACAGGTGTACTGTGACATCACTGTGTTTATTATCCCTGTACAGTGACATCACTGTGTTTATTATCCCTGTACAGTGACATCACTGTGTTTATTATCCCTGTACAGTGACATCACTGTGTTTATTATCCCTGTACAGTGACATCACTGTGTTTATTATCCCTGTACTGTGACATCACTGTGTTTATTATCCCTGTACAGTGACATCACTGTTTACTATCTCTGTACGGTGACATCGCTGTGTTTATTATCTCTGTACTGTGACATCACTGTGTTTATTATCCCTGTACAGTGACATCACTGTGTTTATTATCCCTGTACAGTGACATCACTGTTTACTATCTCTGTACGGTGACATCGCTGTGTTTGTTATCCCTGTGCAGGAAGAGGTAAGTGGTCCGTGTTTGTTTTCTATTTTTCAGGGTCGTGAATGCAGAGGACTACGTCGGACCAGCTTTTTTTTTTTTTTTTTAAATAAAATGGTCAAACAGGGGTCTGGGGGAGTGTTTATTTCAATAAAATGTTTTATACTGGTGTGTGTGTATTTTTATTTTTTTTTTTACAATACTACAGTTTTAGTAATTATGGCTATCTACAGACGGCCCTGATTACTAATACTGGGCTTAGTGCTTGCCGGTATGGCAGGCCAGCACTAACCCCAACATCTATTACCTCGGCACCCACCGCCACAAGGGGTGCCGGGAAGAGCCGGGTACCCGCAGGACCGGACCTTTTAAATTGAGGGTCTGGCTCTGGGGCGGCTGCAGGCTGGTACCATTAGGCTGGGAAGGGCCAATAACCGTGTCCCTTCCCACCCTGGTAGTGCCAGGCTGCCGCTGCTGGTTGTATCTGGCTGGTGAAGGAAAAAAGGGGGGGACCCCACGCCTTTTTTTTTTTTTAAATAATGAAATTTTTGAAAATAAATTGGCGTGGGGTCCCCCCCCACGCCTTTTTTTTTTTTAAATAATGAAATTTTTGAAAAAAAATGGCGTGGGGTCCTCCCCTTTTTTCCTTCACCAGCCAGATACAACCAGCAGCTGCAGCCTGGCACTACCAGGGTGGGAAGGGACACGGTTATTGGCCCTTCCCAGCCTAATGGTACCAGCCTGCAGCCGCCCCAGAGCCAGACCCTCAATTTAGAAGGTCCAGTCCTGCGGGTACCCGGCTCTTCCCGGCACCCCTTGTGGCGGTGGGTGCCGAGGTAATAGATGTTGGGGTTAGTGCTGGCCTGCCATACCGGCAAGCACTAAGCCCAGTATTAGTAATCAGGGCCGTCTGTAGATAGCCATAATTACTAAAACTGTAGTATTGTAAAAAAAAAAAATACACACACACCAGTATAAAACATTTTATTGAAATAAACACTCCCCCAGACCCCTGTTTGACCATTTTATTTAAAAAAAAAAAAAAAAAGCTGGTCCGACGTAGTCCACCGAATCCGATGTAGTCCTCTGCATTCACGACCCTGAAAAATAGAAAACAAACACACAAACACAGACCACTTACCTCTTCCTGCACTGGGATAATACACACAGCGATGTCACTGTACAGAGATAATAAACACAGTGATGTCACCGTACAGGGATAATAAACACAGTGATGTCACAGTACAGGGATAATACATCTCAGATCAACACATTGTGCCCCCATCAGACCTCAGGTCAGCCTCTTGTGCCCCCATCAGACCTCAGGTCAGCCTCTTGTGCCCCCATCAGACCTCAGGTCAGCCTCTTGTGCCCCCATCAGACCAGCCTCTTGTGCCCCCATCAGACCTCAGGTCAGCGAGTTGTGCCCCCCCTCAGACCTCAGATCAGCCCACCCAGCCACTTTTAAAAAATCATACTTACCTGTTCTGGCCGCCGCCGCTGTCCTCAGGTTCCCCGCTCCACTCTCTTGCCTGCCGGCGCTCACTATGACCTGACGCTACGTCAGGTCATAGTGCGCGCCAGGGAAGACGGTGGAGCGCGGAACCAGTGAGGACAGCGGCGGCCAGAACAGGTAAGTATGATTTTTTTTTTTTAAGTGGCTGGGACCTGGGTGGGCTGATCTGAGGGGGGGTGCGGGGGCCCTGGCAGCACGGCAGGCAGATATTAGAACATGGGGCAACGCATTAAAGTGATGCGCGCGCCATGTTCTAAGTATCGGACTGCAAGAAAACTTGGTATCGAGCTTCGGTACCGCACTAGGTACCGAAACCGTACCGAGTTTTCGATATATCGTGCAACCCTAACACATACATACTCACATACTCCAGCCAGGGACGCCGGCAACATGTCTTCACGCGCCTCCTGCGCTCAGCTATGATGTTTCCCCACTGCGCCCAGTGTATGTATGTATCTCTGTAGCCGGATCCGGAATGACCCCCCCATTGCAAGTCAATGGAGGACAGATCCGGATTACTGGTGTGTCACACCAAACGGATCCGTCCCCATTGACTTGCATTCCGGATCCGTCTTGCATTCCGGATCCGTCTTGGTGTGGATGCCTGGACCGGAGAGCAAACTGCAGTATGTACTCTGTGTCTTGTCCCAATGTCTGTCAACATGTGTGGGGCCGGACCGCTGCTCCGGCTCCACACATGTATCAGCGGCAGTACGGATCCGTCGGCCGCTGATATTGCGGAATAGATGTGGCCCCATTCACTTCTATTAGTGCGGGCAGCCATGGCTCTGCAATAAATTGAAGAACGTGTCCTATTCTAATATGCATTTTGCAAATTGTGGAACACACACCGGGTGGCATCTGTGGTATTGCAGATCCGCAATACTACGGCCCTTAAGAGATGGACAGCAGCGTTTTGTTTTTTCTTAAACATGTTTTGTAGGTATGGTGTTCATATTTATCAGTGATGTCACTTCCGGTGAACCTTTCTGATCATTGGATTCACTTGCATGTGAGTTGAGATGTTGGCCTTGGCTCCTTGAGAAAGGCTGGAAGGGCCAAAACGTGTCCTGAAAACTATGATTTATTTGATGTAATAAAGAATATACTTTGCTGAACGAGGCGTGCCTGCTGGGATTACTTGCACACTGATCGTGGTTACTGTCCCTTCCTGTGCAGATTGGACAACGGATCGAGTGCTGTTGAACCTCTATACAATAAGTAAATGAGTCAAGGCACTCATTGTTATACCACAAGTAAGGCATCTGCCAGGATTCTAATGATGACATTACAATCAGGGTCTCACCAGGAGAGCGGCCATATTGTATGTAATAAGGTACAGACTACAGCACTTTGTCCTTGAAGTACCCCAGAGCAGGGGTATCTGCAAATGGTTTGTTCTTTCATCTAAAGTATGGTATGTATTGTTTTGCCATATATTGCACCCAGCATAGCCATGTATGGATGGAACAAAAGGGTAAACAATCCTGGCTCAGCCCTTTGCAGGATGTTAGGTGGGGATCCAGGATCCACCCCAAGCTTAGTTAGGAAGCGCTTAGTGAAAGTTCAGAGAGGAAGGAAGTTGTGCCTTATGCTCCCATTTCTCAAGCCCCAGAAAGCCACTGAGAGTAAGGCCCCTTTCACACGACAGTATTTTTCGCGGGCTCCGATCTGCATTTTTCACATGAAAAATGCGGACCCATTCATTTCTATGGGTCCGCAAAAAATACTGAGAGCATACGGTGTGCTGTCCGCACCCGTATGCCCGTTCCGTAGCCCTGCAAAAATGATGGAACCTGTCCTATTCTTGTCCACAAAACAGACAATGATAGGCATTGTTACAATGGATCCGCAAAAAAAACGGATGCCATACGGACGGGATCCGCAATTTGCGGACCGCAAAACACAACGTTCGTGTGAAACCGGCCTAACAGAAAGAAAAAGGAGAACTTAGAATCTGTCTGGCAAAGCATAGGAGTCAGCAAGGTAATTGCAATTCCAGCCATTCAGACTTTGTTGCAGTGAGGGACACTCTTAAGACACCCTTCACACCTAGCCACACTTTGGCCAGACGTGCAAAACTCTGTATCCCACCAGGGCTGTGGAGTCGGTAAGCCAAAGCCCCGACTCCTACTCCCTCATACATGGAGCATGTTTAAGTGATAACTTTGAACAAATTTGCATAAAATCAATAGTACAGATAAGTCATGACAAAAACCGTTTGTAATCTATCAGGCTTCTCTGGGTACAGCTCACTAAAGGCCCTTTTAGACGGGCCGATGTGTCTCCCTGCCCGAGCGCCGATCAGCGATATCGGCGCTCGGGCAGGGAGCCTTTACACGTCCCGATGAATTGAGCGCCGGGCCGCACGAGTGATCGCTGTATCACTCGTGCGGCCGGGAAGCTCCATACTGTCAGGCGCACATCGCCTGTTTACACAGGCCGATGTGCGCCCGACAGATTGGATCTTTTGTAGAAACCAAAAGATCCAATCAGCCGACGAACGAGCGTTTTGCTCGTTCGTCGGCTGATTAGGGCCACTTTTACACGGGCCGATTATCGGCACTAGCGTTCCTAGGAACGATTTTTCGGCCGATAATCGGCCCGTGTAAAAGGACCTTTAGGGCCTAATCAGAGGCGTAGCTAGAGGTTCAGCACATGGGGGGGGGCGAAACATACTTGAGTGGGCCCCCCACTTATTGGCTTCCCAAACGCACGTTTCCAACTTCACAGGCACATACTACTAGTTGTGGTTATAATACTGTATTAGCAAGATGACTATATAAACTGCTAGATCATCTATGCTGTTAAGTACAGTACAATAGACTTTCTACATACCCTACTCTAAATACTCTACCACATAATGCAGTAAAATATAGGATTAATAGGAGTAAAAAAAGGGGACTACTATGTTAAAGAAAATCTGTCCCCAGCTTTTACATCACTAAACTAACAGTCCCTTGCCCCCATCAGACCACAGATCGGCTTAATGTGCCCCCATCAGACCTCAGATCAGCGTATTGTGCCCCATCAGACCTCAGATCAGCGTATTGTGCCCCCATCAGACCTCAGAGCAGCAGAATGTGCCCCCATCAGACCTCAGAGCAGCAGAATGTGCCCCCATCAGACCTCAGATCAGCTGAATGTGCCCCCATCAGACCTCAGATCAATAGAATGTGCCCCATCAGACCTCAGATCAGCAGAATGTTCCCCCATCAGACCTCAGATAGGCTTAATGTGCCCCCATCAGACCTCAGATAGGCTTAATGTGCCCCCATCAGACCTCAGATAGGCTTAATGTGCCCCATCAGACCTCAGATAGGCTTAATGTGCCCCATCAGACCTCAGATAGGCTTAAAGAGGACCTTTCATGACTTTAAAAAAATGAATCTGCACTATCTACCTGATAGTGCGTCCCCCACTGATGCCAGCAGCGTGGTTTTCTTAGCAAATTGTCCCCCGGTGGCTTCACACGGGCCCCCCGTTCTTCGGTCCGGCTTTATGCTAATTAGAAGGCATCGGAACAGGGAGGAGGAGACTCCCTGTTCCTCAATGGGCGTTGCTTCTGCCCTGCTGTGAGCGCTGTCCAATCAGAGCGGACCGCTCACAGCAGGGCCGAAGGAGTTCAACCCTGCTGTGAGCGGTCCGCTCTGATTGGACAGCGCTCACAGCAGGGCAGAAGCAACGCCCATTGAGGAACAGGGAGTCTCCTCCTCCCTGTTCCGATGCCTTCTAATTAGCATAAAGCCGGACCGAAGAACGGGGGGCCCGTGTGAAGCCACCGGGGGACAATTTGCTAAGAAAACCACGCTGCTGGCATCAGTGGGGGACGCACTATCAGGTAGATAGTGCAGATTCATTTTTTTAAAGTCATGAAAGGTCCTCTTTAATGTGCCCCCATCAGACCTCAGATAGGCTTAATGTGCCCCCATCAGACCTCAGATCGGCTTAATGTGCCCCCATCAGACCTCAGATCGGCTTAATGTTCCCCCATCAGACCTCAGATCAGCAGAATGTGCCCCCATCAGACCTCAGATCATCAGAATGTGACCCCATCAGACCTCAGATCGGCTTAATGTGCCCCCATCAGACTCCATAATGGAAGCGCTCACTTGTATTCACCTGATTGTACTAAGGCCATCCCTGCTGGGCCCCCCCAGAGGTTTTGTTCCCAGAGCATCGCCTCCCCTGCCCCCCCTCTCCCCCCAGTAGCTACGCCTCTGGGCCTGATGTATGAAAACTGTCTAGGTCTAAGACTTTTTTTGTTGCCCATAGCAACCAATCAGAGCTCCCCTTTCATTTCTCCAGAGCACTATATGAAATGAAAGGGGAGCTCTGATTGATTGCTATGGGCAACAAAGAAACTTCTACACCTAGACAGTTTTCATACATAAGGCTCTAGGTGTTTTACATCAGCAGATAGAAGCCATGAGAGCAGCTAACCTCTCCAAACATGAGCTCAGAGGAAACATAAAGCATCAGAGAGAACATGCACTGGACATAAAGGGCAGTACACAGTCATCTCAACTAAAAGCCTAAATCCTTAGATCAGGAATAGAACAGACATTTATAGGACATTTCATCATTTTCACAAATTCTTATAAAAATATATTCAGCACTGAACTAAATGTACTAATTCATTATATATTTTAGGAGTCGGAGTCGGTCCATTTTATACCAACTCCGACTCCTCCAAAATGGTGACCGACTCCAACTCCGACTCCACAGCCCTGTATCCCACAGTAGACATTACAGCCATAAGGTACGGTTTCTAGCCATAGATCCTAGAGAGCCTTTAGGTTTTGTTTTTTTTTTTTGCTATAGTTGGATGTACTACAACTCCCATTTTGCTGTACAGTAAAGAGAGACAGTTATTCTTCTTCCTCTGGACTATTTTTCTAACTCCATATGCTGGCCATTGCTCTCTACACACCCTGCCTTGAATCTATCCAGGCACCAAACATCAAGGGCACCCCAACTACCATCAGACAGAAGCCCCAGTATCAGGATGTGCCCCAAGGGAACAAAAGGTACTACAGGAGGCATTATACCTATTTGGGATGCTACAGGGAGCATTATAAATACTGGGGGCACTCTGGGAAGTTATTAGATACACAGCTCAGCAGACAGTATCATACATGATGGGATTAGATACACAGCGCACCTGCTTGGCAATTTTTTGAAGTCCCATAGCAGTGAACAGAGAGGACACTGCATTCCCGGAGTGATCTCCATTCACTTCACAGCCTGTCTCAGAGGTGGGACCTGCACCTATCTGACATTTATTGGATATCCTAGTATACCATAAACCCAAGTGGGAATATCCCTTTAATAAATTTCCTCTCTGGAGTTCATTGGTTACCCATCCTTCAAGGGTTCAGCCCTGTACCCATTCAATACTCCCCAGAATACCTATAGAAAACAGGGATGTAGGATAAATGACACAATTTAATATTTAAGGAAAAAACACAATCCTTTTTTAAAAGAAACACAAACACAAAAACCTTTATTTATTCTAATATGGTCTTGGATTTCTGTGGCTCTGGCCCTTAGAGGTTCCTGGGATTCTTCCATTGCAGGAGGTTTTGTGTCGCATCTCAGGCAGATTTTCAGGGCCCAGATAGTGACACACAGCTCTCATATTATATTGAAGAGAAAGAAAATAAAGATCAATAAAACAATTCCCAAACACAGGAGGACAAAAGCTGCCAAAGTTACCTGATCTGGTCCTGTACTGCTCCTGAGGATAGGTCATCAATAAATTTAACTTGGAGAACCCCTTTAAGCACTCACCACGAGGCCTCCGTACTTTAACCTAACTGTCATCAGATCCCAAACAGAACCTGGATTTGTGCTAAAGACAATACAGTTCCAGTCCATAGCAGTCCAAGGTTCTCGTTCAGAACATCACTTTAAATGAAGTTGATGGTGACTAGCATTAATGGTCATGGGCTGGTTATCAGTTACTATAGCCTTGATACGCTCGGTTTAAGTTTAGAAATTTGTTAACCTCTTATTAGTAGTTGACCCTGCTTTTTAACCTAAAAGAGTCTTCATCCATGGCCCATTGGCACTGCCTTTATGCCTGAATGGTCATCCTGCCCCTGGTAACATAAATCCACGATGAGGACTATGTGTTGATGTCATCTGACCTGTGTGAGAAAGTACAGTGAGGTAACTCATTTGCAGACTTCAGTCAGTCATGGGCACAAGTTATTAACGGGGTTGTCTCACTTCAGCAAATGACATTTATCATGTAGACAAATTTAATACAAGGCACTTACTAATGTATTGTGATAGTCCATATTGCTTCCTTTGCTGGCTGGATTCATTTTTCCATCACATTATTCACTGCTCATTTCCTTGGTTATGACTGATGGATTGCAGGGTGATCGTAACCATGGAAACGAGCAGTGTATAATGTAATGGAAAAATGAATCCAGCCAGCATAGGAAGCAATATGGACAATCACAATACATTAGTAAGTGGCTTGTATTAACTTTCTCTACATCATATATGCCCCTTATAGAAGTGAGACAACCCCTTTAAGTGCCCACTTGTGATTTTAGAGCGGCTACTCCTGCCATAGAAACCAGACCTCGTTTGGAGATCTCTATGCAAATGGCCAACAGCTTATTGTAGTAACCGGATGGATATTGTGTGACTGCACAAAGGCTTTCCTGCTTTTCTTTGGGAGCGACTCCTATTTTTAACAAGAAATATATACACTTCTCACTTACACTGTTAATGCTGCCTCGTGAGTGCATCTTTACATTCAGATTTACAGACTTCAACTATATACGTCCTCTGTAGAAAATCTCATTCAACTATATAATAAGGAATACTGTGTTACTACACATGCAGCTATCATGAAATAGAACTGATATTTTCGTTAAAAGAAGAAATATTGTCCCCTTTTGTAGCCAGTGTTGGACTGGCCCACGAGAGTACCAGATGATCCTCTGGTGGGCCCAGGCTCTGATACCCCAGTGGGCCTCAAAGGGCCAGTAGACATAAACCCACTAGGAGCTGCCTTTGAAGCCAATCACGTACCACTAGGATCTAGGGCTCTAGCACAGCTTTCATTTCCTAAAGGGCTCTGAAAAAAAATGAAAGCTGAGCTCTGATTAGTTGCTGTGGGCAACTAAGACAATTTTACTCTTAAATGAGGCCCTATGTCTTTCAATCAAAACCTATTAGATTTTATTGATAATATACAGATTGGGCCCCAAGAATAATTTCCTCTGGCGGACCCAAGGAACCCCAGTTCAAAACCGTTTATAGCCCAGTTTGCAGGATTGAGCTGGCAAAATTGGGACCCTTTACAAGTATGTGGTGGCAGTTATGTCCCACAAAGCAAGTATTGGTCCATTAGTTTGTTTTTTTAGGCTGGCCATACACAATAGCATAATGTTGGCCGAAACCACCATTATCAGTGGGCCCAGCTAACCAACTATTGTGATTGGAGGATGTCCCAAATTTCCCCAGAAGCAGATATTGGGGAGAAAATTGGGCTGTTTGATTTCCTTTTTTATTAGGAGATAAGCAACCACTAAGGGGTTGTTCACATATCAGTTATTTGATCAGTTATTTCCATCAGTTATTGTCAGCCAAAACCAGAAGTGGACACTAAACAGAGATCAGGTATAATAAAAAGATCTGCACCTGTTTGCTGTTTTTGACCCGCACCTGGTTTTGGCTCACAATAACTCATGGAAATAACTGATCAAATAACTGATATGTGAACAACCCCTAAACGTGTTTGGCAGTGACTTATTACCCTTTCTCCATTCAGAATACAATTATGCTATCTAAAATGTGTGGCCGGCTTAAGATATAAGAGCAGCACAGGCCAGATGACTGGAAAATCAAGAAGGAACGATTTAAGGCCCTGTTACATGGGCAGATGATTGTTAAAATGATCGCTAACAAGCTTTCATATGAATGCTCCTTAGCGATCATCTGGCAGTGTAATACTGCTGCCGATTACCTGATGAACAAACAAATGCTCGTTCATTGGGTAATCTGGATCTTTTAATGTTAAAAAATACTGGTTTGTCGGAGGCAGATTGCACTGTGTAATAGGCGCTCTGCTGCCAGCAAACAATGAGATAGTATAGGGATGAGTGATGCATTAGTGATCACTCCTCCCTATACTAAGGAGGAGAACACTGCATGTAATAGCAGCAGTGTACTCTTCTAGCGAGAAGGCAATTTATGGGAGGGAATTCCTTCCCAACAATTGTCTGCTCTGTCTGCCCGTGTAATATGGCCTTTAGGGTTTGTTCACATCTCTGTTCTGGCAGAGGAACAGACTACCAGAGTTACTGTATTTGGCATAACCGGACACTGCAGGATCAATATTCACTATAATGAGATCTGGTGGGAATCTGATGGGTTCCCAGTAGGAAGGTGGCATTTATGGCTAGAAGAAGCATGCCCACATCTTGACCCCAAAAATAAACATGCCAACTGGAGAGCCACCATAGGGCCAAGCAGAGTGCATTAACATTAAGTGCCAACATTGTCCCCCAAGATAACTAGGGCAAGCATAGTGATGTGCAAAATAATTGTGCCAAACCAGAAGTCTTGAATAGTGTCCCCCATATGTTCCCACAGTGCAGGCTGTAGTCGTAGTGGTCTGCAGGAGAGAGCAAGCAGGCATGTTGATGACATTTAGCCAGCCTACTCTGGAGACCCATTCTCTCTACAAGGGCTACAAGCTGCAGCACAGTTTTGCACCTTATCCGCATCTTGAATATGTGGGTAAAGTTTCAAGTGGTGTTAGCCACTGATGTCCAATCTACTTGGATATACCAGGATGCTATATCATTCAATAAGCTGCTTCTGCAATGGACGCTGGCAATCTTGCAAGACTCTTGCTCATTAGTGGACACCCCTCAGTCATCTTCACAGGCCCTACTTGCAGCACTTAAAGGGGTTCTCTGGGAATTAAGAAAATGACATTATTTAAACATTACTTTATGATAAATATATTCCCAAATACCTTTCATTAGTTATAATGGCTAGTTTTGTCTAGGGAGCAATCATTAGGAGAAATAAAATGGCCGCCGTCCTATTAGTGCACACAAAATCTGTCCTTATCATACAGAAAGAGAAGTTACTTCATAGCACTGAGGTAAAAGGCTGCCTCATCCTCCTCTGCTCTGTTTGTCGGGGTTATGATCCTGAATACAGGTGAATCTCTGGGGGAATGGAGATGAGGAGACATGAGAGGATTGTGGGGATGTGGCTAATGAGCATTTGTATGCAGTCTCTGTTACCACAGCCACAGTCTGCCCTGTCCATCCTCCCTGTACTAAATTCCCCAGAGATTCGGCTAAAGTACCTATCAGCTGTATTCAGGATCAGAATCCCTGACAAGCAGAGCAG
Organism: Rhinella marina; assembly: GCA_900303285.1. Classification (NCBI taxonomy): domain Eukaryota; kingdom Metazoa; phylum Chordata; class Amphibia; order Anura; family Bufonidae; genus Rhinella; species Rhinella marina. The sequence continues at coordinate 84,710 of ONZH01019172.1, forward strand.
AGAGGAGGATGAGGCAGCTCTTTACCTCAGTGTTGTGAAGTAACTTGTCCTTCTGTGTGATTAGGACAGGTTTTGTGTGTACTAATAGGACAGCGGCCATTTTGTTTCACCTGATGATTGTCCTTAGACAAAATGAGCCAATATAAATAATGAAAGGTATTTGGGAATATATTTATTGTAAAGTCATATTTAAGTATTTTCATTTTCTTAGTTCCCAGAAAACCCCTTTAAAGGGGTTTTCTCACTTCAGCAAATGGCATCAAACATGTAGACAATGTGAATACAAGTCACTTCCTGATGTATTGTGATTGTCCATATTGCCTCCTGTGCTGGCTTGATACATTTTCCATCACATTATACACTGCTCGGTTTCATGGTTACGACCACCCTGCAACGATCCGTCACCATTGACTTTATTGACATTATTTTCAGTGCTGAAGCCTAGCATAGTACATTTGTGCAGAGTATCCTGCCACGATGCGCTATGCAGAGGTTTCATCAGAGGGCACAGGCTTCTGCCAGTACAGCGCTCACTGCAGCGCATATTGTAGAAATCAGAATACATAGTCCACATACTGTATATATCTACAACGTATGGTTTCTGTATACGCTGCAGTGAAAAGTGCTACAAGAAATCCCAAACTTTGGGGGCCTGTTTTTGCTAGAAAACCTATAAAATCAATAAATAAAACAAGTTACAAAAATTCAGTATTTGTAACAGTTGAAAACCTGCCCTGTACCTCACATGGATCTTGAGATCTCAACATTCATTGGTCTGCTAGATTCTCTTCAGGCGGGCAGCAGCAGGTGGTGTATCTTGTCAGAGGGCGTGTCCTTTCTGCTGCAGCTCTAACTCTGTAGCTGTCATGGCTTCTAAGGCCCCTTTCATACGAGTAAGTTTTCTGTACTGTGCATTAAATCCTGACACATTCATTTCTAATGGTCTGTGTACATGAGCGTTGATTTTCACGTATCTTCTCTGCATTACGTGAAAATCACAGCACGTTCTATATTCTGCATTTTTCACGCAGCCCTGGCCCCATAGAAGTGAATGGGGCTTCAGTGAAAAACGCATTGCATCCTGATATAATCCGGATGCGGTCCGGCTGCGGTCCGGCTGCAATGCATTTTTCACTGAAGGTTGCTAGGAGATGTTGTTTGTAAACCTTCAGTTTTTTTCACACGCGTGAAAAACGCATCAAAACTGATAACAGCCGCGTGGAAAAAACTGAAACCCGAAACACAATCACAGACAAAACTGATTGAACTTGCACGCAAAAACCATCAGTTTTTTTCTGAACGGATCCTGACACAATCCGTAACGATCATGTAAAAGAGGCCTAACAGATAATGCTGATGGCATTCGAAGGATGGAACTGAGCATGTCTGAACACGCTTATTCTGCTTAGAAGCAGGACATGTGCCTCACTATACAGATTGAACCATTAAGTAAATTACAAGGGAATTGGTTGTCCAAGCTGATTTATATTAAAATAAAATTTCATTCTGGCACAACCCATTTAAAGGGTAATTCCACAAAAAGCTTTAATATACAATGAATAAGGAATTTCAAATTAAGTATTATTACGTTAAATAAAATATTGTTGGGCTTTTTATGTGCATTAGTTTCCTCTCTAGTAGCGCCCCCTGACATTTCTCCTGTGGTCGAAATTCCGGTCCACTTTCTCCTGCATTCAGTGGTGGACAGACATGCTCAGTAGCTTCTCTCCTCTCAGTGCTGGTTTAGTGATCACATAGTGAAGCAGGTAAAGTAGTCCTTTTTTTATGGGGGGGGGGGGGGCGGGCATTGCATATTATTGTGTTATTTATTAGTGGAATTGCTGGGGCTGAGTGAGGGACTATTTTCTGTGCAGAGGAGGAACAGGTTGTCAAGTTTTTGTAATGCACTCATGGGTGATGCTGGTACTTGATTGTAACATGAGAGGAGCTGCTGTCCATTCATAGAAAGGGAAGAGATAAGTTCTCCAAATACAAGAAAAAGGGTGAAAATTGCTCTGGAGTGCAGTGTTTTTTTCTGCTTTACTCCAGATTTTTTTTTTAAATTCACAATATAATCCATTCAAGGCAGTGCACTTAAGACAGTATTAGTTATAGTGCCAGACAGGCCCTCGAGCACTCCACACTGGACTTGTTGGTGCAGACGGCATTACTAGCAAAGTAGAGAATTTATGCGCGATGTTGCCCACTCCTGGCTGTAATTTTATCTATTTTATAATATTAAACAGTCAGGGGCAGATTGAGAACTAAAAGTGGCCCCATGTTATAGGTAGGTCCAAACTGACAGAAAGGGGGGGCCAACATAATTAAGCAGGGCCAACAATACCACAGTACAAAGCAATATACTGCCCTAGCTGAACCAAATACCACAGTGCAGCACAAAGTACTGAGACCTACTGCACAAGATATACTGTAGACACAGCTGAATTCAGGAGGACACCAACAGCTGCCGGCTAGGTGTGTAGGAGAATCAGATCATTATGTACCCAGCTGGCAGCCCTGAGGAGGGCTTGGGTGCCTCTCCTAGGCATCAGCCCACAGTGAAATTTCCCTGTAGAGTCTATGGCCAATCTGCCCCTTAAAACAGTATAAAATATAATACAAAACAGTATAATAAACCTGCTCATAAAGGACTGATCAAATCTGCTCAACTAGGCTTTAGGCAGGCTTGCAAGAAGTAAAACCTGCCAAGCTGGAAAGAAGGCGACCCAGTTGACAACACACTGCGATATTTAAAAGGCTCTTCCAGTTCTCCAGCAGGACGTACGATAAATTAAGAATGTGAAGAACCAATTAGTTGCCTGCACATGGAATCCATACATTTTAAATGTTGAGCATTGTGGAGCTTGGAAGTGGCATAATGATGCTGGCCAAATGACCCTGGGCTTGAGCATGTTTGGTAGCCCACGATATTTAATATAATAAGCACGTGTCAATCAAGAGTCCTCCCACCCTGTGTTATGATGATATAGAGCAATTGTATCACGCCACCTCTTATATATTAGTGTACAGGGGCCACTGTTAGTAACCCACCAGTGGTATGGTAGACCATATGGGCGAGTCACCAGGTTAGCATGAAATGCCTTGTAATAGTCATGGCTACTAACCCAGGTGCCAGCTGGTTTTAAAGGGAGTCTGTCAGCTACATTGAGCGTTTTAGATGGCTCATATCACGTTATAGCACAGTTGCTATAAAAATAGTACCTCTCTTGTGTCTGTCCCACGACAGTGCCCAGGCCCCTCTCTGATGTGTCGGCATAACCGCTCCCCTTGGAGTCCTCTGGCCCGCCCTTCTCTCCTTATTCATCCTCCTCCTCTGGCTTACAAATCTCATGCAAGCGCCAGCCCGCGCACTGTTAAGATCGGTGCCTCTGCCCATAGCGGTCTAGAACGATCAAAGTAGGTGACAGACTCCCTTTAAGACGAGGTACATTAAATCTGAAAGCTTTGGGCGGTCTTCCTAAAATGTATTCAGTTTTGTATCAAATAACTTCCACCACAGTTTAGGATAATATTGGAGTCCCAAGAAACAATGACCCAAATCACAGTTTGGGATAATACTGGAGTCATGAGAAAGGGTCTACATATCTTGAGGTGCCCAGATACAAAAATTCTTGCAGTGCAAGAATAAAATAAAACAGGCCTCCTGCTGGAGAGACAAAGGGCAAAGTGATCCCTAGTTTTTCCACAAGCAAACTTTGGAATCATGAACGATATAAGCACAAAGTAAATAAGCTTATCTCCCAGTAGAATCCGTAACTAAATTATGTAGGTCCAAAAACCACAGATTTCTACTATTATAAAGATATTTGGCAGTACCAATGTGTGTACACAAAGTGATCACCACCTTTACCCCCAACATGTTTGTTCAGGGAGATGAGGCTAACACGCAGGTCAAGCACGGTTGTGTGCATGAGCCCCAAATGTGTATACAGAGATAGCTGTCAGTCACTGATAGTTGTACACGGGGGAGGTGTTATCAGTGATTGATAGCATTCTCTGTGTTAGGCTTCATTCACACGACCGTATATGTTTTGCGGTCTGCAAATTGTGGATCCGCAAATAAAACGGATGATGTTCCGTATGGCATCCGTGTTTCCGTTTTTTTACGGATCCATTGTAACAATGCCTATCCTTGTCTGCAAAACAGACAAGAATAGGACATGTTCTATCTTTTTTGCGGAACGGAAATACGGAAACGGAATGCACACGGAGTACCTTCCGTTTTTTTGCGGACCCATTGAAATGAATGGTTCCCCATACAGTCTGCAAAAAAACGGAACGGACACGGAAACAAAATACGGTCGTGTGAATGAAGCCTAAGGCCTCATTCAGACAACCGTATATTTGCGGGTCCACATTATTGCGGACCCGCAAATATACGGGGACCGCCCGGCGTGTGTTCCGCAGCGCTCGGAACACACGCCGTGCGGCCACATTGAAAATGCCTATACTTGTCCGTGCGTACGGACAAGTATAGGACATGTTCTATCTTTTTATGCGGAGCCGCGGCACGGAGCTGTCTCCGTGCCGCGGCTGTGCGCTCCCATAGAGGTGAATGGGGCTGCATGTATTCCGCAATTTTGCGGAATACATACGGCCCCATTCATACGGTCGTGTGAATGGGGCCTAAGTGTGTATACATAGATAGCTGTCAGTCACTGGTAGCTGTACACAGGGGAGGTGTTATCAGTGATTGATAGCATTCTCTGTGTAAGGCCCCATTCACACGACCGTATGAATGGGCCGTATGTATTCCGCAAAATTGCGGAATACATGCAGCCCCAATCACCTCTATGGGAGCGCACAGCCGCGGCTCCGCATAAATAGGTAGAACATGTCCTATACTTGTCCGTACGCAAAAAAAAAAATCAGTGCTTGGGCATCGGATCACTGGGAAATTTCCCTCTAGGGTCTATGGCTAGTCCACCCCTGTTGCCTGCAAATTGCATTACATTTTGCGGTGACATGTTTAAACCTGATCCTATTGGCTGTGTATACTGAGATAGCTGTCAATCACTGAATGGACTGCCTTCTTCACTTCAAAGCCCAGCATGAGAAGGAATTTAAGTCAAGAAAATGCAAGTTTTACTGAATCCTTTCCAATAAAGCTATATATCAAATCTCCTCAGTTTCTCCTGCTCTATAACATGCAGCCTGCAGCTCAGACACCATTTTCATCATGATAGGTTACCTCATTTAAAAAAGCTGCAGTGATACATCTGGAGTGAAACAATTTAACATCGCTAACCATACCCATACTTCTACTCATTCCAGTTTTCAAATGTGAGTGGGGGTTAAAATAGAAAAGTGGGAAAATTCTTGACCAAGGAAGTTGCAAAGCCCTATTTTGAGAATTTTTGAATCCAATATTCTGGAGTACAGGGCATGAATAATTCCCCTGGTGTCTTTCACACAACAACACACAATGGAGTTTTCATTTTGAAACTATGGTGCAGATTTACTAGAGTGAGCTTTGATTGTTTCATAAAACGTGGCAAAATTTGGAGCATTCCTGGCATATAATGTTGAGTTATCTTTTAGACCTCTTTATAAAGAAAATGCAAAAAAAAATAATTAAGTGACTTGTTTGGAGAAGGGGTGGCCTAAGGTGCACCAAAAGTTTGCGGTAAAGTAAGTAAACCAGTAGTTGATGTAAAGTTAGAATAAAAGTGTTTAGCTATGCACCAAATTCATTGTACTGCAAGCACCATTGGGTACAAATTTGGCGCATCTAAGCTGATTTATGCCCAAATCAAAGTTTCAATAGATTTATGAATGGATTTTGGACACTACAGATTGTGACAGATTTATCACAGACAGCCTTCTGCAGCTTCTATGTAGTGTCAAACATTGGAACTGCAAAAGTCAAATGTGAAAACTTTTAATATAGACCTACTAGAAAATATTTTACCCCAAAATACGTGTAAATTAATAATTAAAGGGGTTGTCTGAGTTATTTTTTTGTTCTTTATATGTTTCTAACTTGTCAGGTATAACAACTTTCCCATATACTTTGTGTTTCTAAAGCTGCTGGTTTCTCAGAGTTGACTGAGGGTCACATGACCTGTGATGTCACCTTACCTCCCTGGTCTGTGATGTTTCGTGTACAAGCCTCAGAGTTCAGATAACAGTCTGTACACGAGACGTCACTGGCCACGCCCCCTTTCTTTGCCGGGCTCCTGCTATCTGCTCTCTCCCTGGATTCCTTCAGATAAAACATTAACCCCTTCAGCCAGAACACACTGAGGGCTCAAGGCTTTATAACAAATAGTAGCTGCAGCAGTGAGAGGAGACAAATGCTGGGCAAGGAGCTATAGAGGAATTGAGAGGGGCTGAGATTGTTGTTATTGCATGTAAACAGAGGCCAGAAGAGAACCAGGGAAATGAGGAAATATAGATTTTTTTTTTTTGACTAAAACTTGCTTAACTTAGTTATATATTGCTGCCCATCAGATTTACAGTGCTATATTTTTTTTTCATAACTTGGACAACCCCTTTAAACAAGAATATCACTCCAAAAAGGTGTCTGTAGAGAAAATGGCTATAAAGGGCTCACCCATCTAAACATTCATATTATGCAATCATCACGTGTGTTGGCATCACTCCATGCTGGCAGCTTGTAGGACAGTATTAGATAGGCGCCATGTTTAATAGGTGAAATACGATGCCATTTATTACATATTACAGAAAGCTCCGACATTCACACCGAAACGATTAAAAAAAAAAATTGTCTGTTTAACTGAATATAAAAAAATTAGATTCTTCATTCTTCAAAGATATTCAGCTCTTTCAGGGCGAAGAGGAGGTGTAATGTGGAACTCCGCTTCCAATTCTCTTGGTGTCAGTTCAGTAGATGAGTGTGCTGCATTACTGTGTATTAGGTCCCAGTTCTTTGCAGGCGTTGCTATACAACATAGCCCAGTGTCTCTAGGTGGTCAGTGCATCATCCAGACAAGTCCCAAGAATACAGGACATGAAAGTGGCCCCATCACTGTGTCATTGTACCGTTTTTTTCATGCTTCACTTTCAGGAATTCTGCCATGCTGGAAAAATATTTCTGATTTGCTTCCGCCACCTTCTTCTCCGCAGCTTGCGGGTTAACAATCTCTAGACCCTGCAGGGGTATAATTAGCAAGGTCAATAAAAAATTGTTTATGTATCCATCCTGCAGCATGTGTTCGATAGAATTGTGCAGGGCATTTAAAGGGGGCAGTGGAGTAGTTTATAATGTATGTTATCAGAGAGTTTTCTTTAGCTAAAGCCAAAGCTGGATCCAAAAGGAAAATCCTTGGTCTCCTGGATCTAGTAAGGGAGCAAGCACTGTAGGACAGAAGGTGATTCTACAGCGCTAGCTCCTCTACTGGACCTATGGGTGCCGCCCGGTGTGTGTTCCGCTGTGTTGCAGAACACACGGCCGGGCGCCCCCATTGAAAATGCCTATACTTGTCCACTCTCATAGAAGTGAATGGGGCTGCAATATAGCGGAATAGATGCGGACCCATTCACACGGTTGTGTGAATGGGCCCTAAGAGACCGGGCAGGACACAGTCGCCTAGTGCGGAAATATGAGCAGCACGGACCACGGCCAGTCCATGTGGGTAATTGGAAGCAGAATCTGCTGTGTAATATATTTAGAAAAACAATTATTGTGCACGCTCTTGCGGTATTATGTTTTAGTGTAATCATCTGGTTAATGCCTATGGTCTATGCAATGGGTCTTACCTGAAGGGGGGTAAAGGCAACACTGGACGCAGTACCCGAAGATCTGTCTCTTATTGTGGACTTCCCTCCATAAACCATACTCTGCTTCTGTAGTGTACGCTGTTAAAGACAATCGGATTGGAGGAAATGGTGAATTTCATGTAAGAGCACAATTTAAACAAAATCTAACCAAATAAAAATCAATATAGCAATCTGCTAAACCATAAAATGCTGGTACTCAAAAGTCAGGGAATATGGAAAACGTCAGCCTGGAAGAGTAGCATGGTGTGGAGGCTGCAGGCCTTACATGTGCATTGGTTGCATGACGGGAAGATATCAGCACCTTTTTCTCACGGTGCAAGAGCTGTGGAACATAGGATTATATCTCTGGTGGAAACAGAGGTCAAATTGTTCTGAACTAGTTAAGTACTGCAGCCGTACTGGGTTGTAGAGCACCCTGAGGCCTGAGGGAAGTACAGAGATTTCAAAAGATCAAAATGATGCAGATTTTGTCTGTAAATGGAACTTTCACAGAAAATTGTGATCATAGTTATGAAAGGGTTATGGAAATAATATTATATTCAGGAAACTGGCATAGCGTTTTATCCTTGGAACATTCAAAACTGAATTGGTATTTTTTTAACCTAAAATTCATAAAACAATGGTAGATCCACAGGGTAGACTGATCTTGGCTGGCAGTAGTTCAGTTACGGTGCATCTGTCCAGCTACTTAGACTGGTTTTTGAGGCCATTATCTGCTGCAGATTTGAAGGATTTTGACTGGCAAGAGTTGTACGCATTTGTGACGTGGTAAGTGTGCACACTTGTATTCACCCTGAAGACAGTACAAGAGTAGCTGAGAAGTTCATAAGAACGGGTAAAGAGGAAACGTGTACCAGTTATATACTGTGAGGCCTTCAATTTCGTATTGCCTAATGGCATGGTGATGGGCACTCTGGCACCAACTTTTCATCATGTATTTTTGGCAAAGCTGCAGTGATACATCTGGAGTGAAACAATTTAACATCGCTAACCATACCCATACTTCTACTCATTCCAGTTTTCAAATGTGGGTGGGGGTAAAAATAGAAAAGTGGGAAAATTCTTGACCAAGGAAGTTGCAAAGCCCTATTTTGAGAATTTTTGAAGCCAGTATTCTGGAGTACAGGGCATGAATGATTCCCCTGGTGTCTTTTATTCACACACCAACTTTTCATCATGTATTTTTGGCACTATGGGAGGAGTGATATTTACAATACTGGGATTCCTTTTTTGCAATACATCAAATACTGGACAAGATATATTGATGGCGCCTTGGTTTGCGTGGTCAGGGACGGAGGAACAATTCCATGCATTTGTAGAATATATTAATAGGAATGATCTCCATATGGAGTTTACAGCGACTCTTAGGGGCTCTGAGGAAAAATGTCTGGAAGTGAGTTAGGTCTGAGCGGATTTAGGTAGTTTAAAGGGTTATTCCCATCTTAGACAAAGGGGGCATATTTTTATGAGCACAGCGGGGAGGTGGCCAGAACCCAGGTAACCTGGGTTCCTCCAGGCGCAGCGCTCCCCGTTCCATTCTCGATATAGGTGCGGGTCCCAGCGGTAGCGATATGCCCCCATTGTCTAAGATGGGAATACCCCTTTAAGGGGTTGGCTCATTTCAGCAATTATCATATAGATAAAGTTAATACAAGGCACTTATACTAATGTATTATTACCCATATTTCCTCCTTTGCTGGCTTGATTCATTTTTCCATCACATTATACATTGCTCTTATCCAAGAGGTTATGACCACCCTGCAACCCAGCAGCGGTGGCCGTGCTTTCACACTATAGGAAAAGTGCTCTCCCATGGTCCTGGCCACCAGACAGGCCGGCACCCTTTTCAGACTGCTGGCAATGTATTTGCAAGCTTCTACCAGGAATAATAGAGGAATGGCACAACACAGAGTGATAAGAATAGATGCTCCAGAATTTGTATTACATTGGGGATGCAAGTAGTTACTAAAACTGACACGGCAGGACAGGTGACAGCTCTCCTTTAAGGCATAAAAGCCAAAAATGCATAGACCAGAAATTCAGAATTACTTACCGGTAATTGTTTTTCCATGAGCCCATGACAGCACCCTTGAGACCTCCTCCCATCAGGACAGGAAACAGGAACTTCAATTGGAGAGCTCTTTAAATATGGATACTGCCCCTGTAACACCAGTTATTTGCAAGAACATGTCCACATCTATACCACATTTCCTTCACCAAATTAACACCTTTTACTAAAATATTTATTTATTTTTTGAGAAAAAATAATTTTTTTTTTTTTTTTATTTTTTTTTATTTATATATACAGTATATACATAGGGAGGGAAAACCCCCGGGTGCTGTCATGGGCTCATGGAAAAACAATTACCGGTAAGTAATTCTGAATTTCCCCTATGCCCATGACAGCACCCTTGAGATGATTGAAATAGAACTACCAACTACTAGGGAGGGATCACTGCCTGTAAAACTTTTCTCCCAAAGGCTAGTCGCTGATTAGAATCTAAATTCAGCCTGTAGTGCTTGAAGAAGGTACCTGGAGACTTCCATGTACCTGCCCTACATATTTGCTCAAGAGACGCGCCTGCTTTCTCTGCCCAAGAGGCTGCTACTGATCTAGTTGAGTGGGCACCAAACCCCCTAGGAACCGGTTCCCCCGCCGAGGAGTATGCTAGGGAGATTGCCGACACTATCCACCTAGCTAAGGTTCTAGAAGAGACATGACTACCCTTGTTTTTACCATCAAATTGTACAAATAATCTAGATGATTTTCTCCACTGACTAGTGGCTGCCAGATAATGGCAGACAGATCTTTTGACGTCAAGACAGTGCAATCTCTCCTCCTTGTTATTTTTCGGATTTTGGCACAAGGAGGGTAGAACAATGTCTTGAGATCTGTGAAACAGAGAGACCACCTTGGGCAAAAACGCTGGGTCCGGCTTAATAAGGATTCTGTCCTCCAAGATATTGGTGTAAGGTGGGAAAGCGGAGAAAGCAGAAATCTCCCCCACTCTCCTGGCGGAAGTGATGGCCACCAAAAAAGCTGTCTTAAAGGACAAAATTCTTAAAGGAAGATTCTCCATTGGCTCAAAGGGGGGATCCATCATCCTTTCCAAGACTAGGCTGAGATCCCAGGATGGAATCAGAGATCTTGACACAGGGACCAATCTATCAGCTGCCTTAAAGAACCTTTTCACCCAAGAGTGATTAGCAATTTGTACATCAAAATAAGCACTTAGGGCAGAAACTTGCACTCTTAGAGTGCTAGGCCTAAGTTTCTTCTTCAGCCCTGCTTGCAAGAAATCCAAAATTTTAGCCCATGGAGGAGGAGATAAGGGATCCACTGGACCATTAACGAAATTAACAAAAGCCTTCCAAATTCTAAAGTAAATGGAAGATGTGATCTCCTTCCTGCAGGCTAAAAGAGTGGAGATAACCTCATCAGAGAGCCCTTTCTTCACTAAAATTTCCCTTTCAAGAGCCACGCAGTCAGATGTAATTTCCCCAGTTCTGGGTGTACGATTGGTCCCTGATATAAAAGATCCTGCTGCTCTGGAAGGATCCAGGGGTCTGCTATGGATAGTTTCCTTAGCCAAGTGAACCATGTCCTCCTTGGCCAGAAGGGGGCAATAAGAATGATCTCTGCTCGGTCCTCTCTCAGCTTCTGCAGTACTCTCGGCAACAGATTCAGAGGCGGAAATGCATACAGTAGTTGACCTGGCCAAGGGAAGGAGAAAGCATCTGTCTGAAGGGGAAGGTCTTTTGGATTCAGTGAACAAAAAAGGCTGCATTTCGTATTTTGTTTGTTTGCGAATAGGTCTATGCGAGGAGCCCCCCAGAGTTCTGAAATTTTCAAGAAGACCTCCTGGTTGAGACACCATTCGGCTTGACTTAACTTGTTTCTGCTCAGAAAGTCTGCTGCTTTGTTTTCCGAGCCTTTTAAATGTACCGCTTTTAGTATTGGTATGACTGGAATGGCCAGGGAAAAGATCTTGGTAGTTAAAGCCATGAGATTTTCCGACCTTGTCCCTCCTTGCCTGTTTAGATAAGACACTACCGTAATATTGTCTGACAAGATCTTTACACCTAAGCCTTCTACATCTGGAAGAAACCTTTCTAAGGCTCTTAACACAGCTCTCAGTTCCCTTATGTTCTGGGGATCTAGACTTTCCTCTGTACTCCACGTCCCCTGAATTACCCCCAGAGGACAAACCGCACCCCATCCTGATGGACTTGCGTCTGTGGTTATGGATATGTTTTCCCGAGGAAACCAGGGAAAACCTCTGTCCAAGTTGGAGGGATTTATCCACCATTGGAGAGAGTTTAGGACCTGAGAGGAAAGGGGGAGGTGGGAATCCAGGAACATTTGAGACCCTTTCCAGATCCTGAGTATGTGATTCTGCAGAATTCTGGAATGAAATTGGGCCCATGAAACTGCAGGTATCGCGGAAGTCATTCTGCCCAAGACTGCCATACCCTGCCTGATCGTTGGTCTTTGAGCCGAAATCAGTAGTTGTACCTCCTCTATCAATCTTTGTATTTTTTGTGGAGGAAGGACACAAAGTTGTTTTGTTGAGTCTAGGAACATTCCTAGAAAAACACACTGCTTTGTTGGGGACAGATTTGATTTCTTCCAATTTATCTGCCATCCCAGTCTTATTAGAATGTCCACTACTTGTCTTATATGTAGAGATAACATTTTTTCTGATTCTGCTACAATCAAGAGGTCGTCGAGGTAAGGTACTACTAAGATATTGTCTTTCCTTATAAGAGTCATCACTTCTGCCATTAGTTTCGTGAAGAGTCTTGGAGCCTGGGATATGCCGAAGGGTAGTGCTTTGTATTGAAAATGATGTGTTCGGTTTTCTATTGTGACCGCAAACCTCAAGTATTTTTGGAAATCTGTGTGAATGGGGACGTGATAATACGCGTCTTTTATGTCGAGTGTTGCCATGACACAGTCTTTGTAAAGGTATTTCATTGTCGTCTGTATGGATTCCATCCGAAATTTTTTGTATTTTAGAAAACGGTTTAAATCTCTTAAATTTATTATTAACCTGAAGGACCCGTCGGGTTTTGGAACCGTGAAAAGTGAGGAATAAAAGCCTTTTCCTATTTCTGCTTTGGGTACTGGTATTAATACTCCTTTTCCTAGAAGGGAATTTACCTCCTGAAAAACCGCCAAATCTCTTTTGGATTTTGGGGATAATTTTATGACTTTCAATCTTGCCGGCGGGAGTGACACAAATTCTAGACGAAAACCCTGTCTTATGATACTTAGAATCCAAGGACTGGCCGAGACTTTTACCCATTCCTGGACATAACGAGAAAGTCTGCCTCCCACCGGAAGATAACCGTCATTGTTGATTGGGTTTGGCGGTGGACGATGAACGGGTATTGAAGATAAATCCCCTATCCTTTTTATTTCTGTTATCCTTCCAGGTACTTCTCCTATCTGATCTCTGAAAAAACCGCTTGTTCCTGCGAAAAAACTGCTGTTTTCTAGGCTGCCTGTTTTGAGGAAACCCCTTTTTATCATCTGAGGCCTTTTCTAATAGGTCGTCAAGTACAGACCCAAAAAGGAAATCCCCTTGGCAGGGAATAGCACACAATCTGTTCTTTGATCCAGTATCACCCGACCAGTTTTTTAGCCAGATAGCCCTCCTGGCAGAGTTAGACAGAGCCGCCGATCTAGCAGATAACCTTAATGCGTCAGCCGATGCATCTGAAATAAAATCAACTGCTTTCAAAACTGTGGGAAATACAGTAAGCAGCTGTTCTCTGGGTGTCTTATCCTGGATGTGAGTCTGTAACTCCTGGAGCCAAAGCTTTAGCGATCTAGCTGTGGAGGTAGTCGCAATATTAGGTTTAAACGATTGTGCAGAAGCCTCCCAGACTTTTTTGAGATATAAATCGGCTCTTTTATCCATGGGGTCTTTTAGGACTCCAAGGTCCTCGAAAGGTAACGCTGATTTTTTCGCCATTTTAGCAATCGGGGCATCTATTTTTGGTGATCTGTCCCAGGAAGATGACTCTCCTTCCTCAAAGGGGTATTTTCTTTTTACCGCCCTAGGTATAAATAATTTCCTATCGGGTTTTTTCCATTCTTTCTGAATCAAATATCTTATATTTTCATTCAAAGGAAAGACTCTAGCTTTTTTCTGGCCTAAGTCCCCAAACATAACGTCCTGTATAGATCTATGTTCCTTTGTGTCCTCTATCCTCATTGTGGCTCTAATCGCCTTCAAAAGTCCATCAGTGTCTTCCGGAGAAAACAAAGGCCTATTGGAAGATTCTTCATCAGAGGATAGATCTGAGGAGTCTCTAATTTCACCTTGTTCTTCCCCAGAGGATTCTGAATCTGACGGGGCATTAGCTGGTTCTAGCCTGCTCCCTGAAGTGGCAGAGAAGGATTTTCTAAAGGATTTAAGTGAATCCGAAACCTCCGTTTTTACTATTTCTCTAATATTTTGTATCAGAGACGGGGATTCCTCCTCTACTACTCTTAACACAGGTTTGACAGAGTGGTTTATTCCAAGAAGGAGCAAGTCTCTTCCTGCATACTGCACACTCTTTCCCCTTAGTTTTATATTTAGCTTTTTTAGGCGTTTCCTTTGTAGTCTATAATATAAAAGACAAAAAGAAAAAACACCCCATTAACCACCGATAAGAAGGAAGAAAAGGTGGGGTATACACCCCCTTACCCCACCAGGAGTACCGTTCTTGTGTCATGAACCTCCTGTGCATCAGCGCGTTGCTGGCTTTCTTCCTCCATATCTCCAGGAGTATCAAAGCCAAAGCCCCTGCAGACGCCCAGTTGCAGGAAAATAAACATTAGAGACAAGAAAATCTCAACAGGCTGGCTGGAGATTCTCCCGGCCACGCGCTCTTACCACTCAGCAGACCGAAACTGAGACAAGGCCCGGTCCCTGCCAGCGTTCTCCGGCGTCCTATACGCGCCGTAGGCCCCGCCCCCCCCCTTCGGGTGGCGCTTCCGGCCTACCTGCGTTCCAAAGGCCGGAAGTTGCACTTACAACATCCGGCCGCATCACGTGTAACGCCTCGCGCGCCCTTTCCAGCGCAGCCGAGGGCGACATAGAACCCGGATCTCCAGAGCACCGCCTGGAGGATCCGGCATACCGACACTTTAGTGAGGAAGGTGCCGGGATGGCCTTCAAACGCCGGCCCAACTACAAATGTCCAGGACCTGGGAGAAAAACACCAGACTTTCCCGATCTGGACGGCGGCTCACAGAAGAGGCTTATGCCGGAACAGGTAACCCTCTATACAGCCATTGGGCCCTGCAGCCTGAAATCGCTCTCCAACAGAGATTCCTATCCATAGGACAGGAAACAGGAACTGGTGTTACAGGGGCAGTATCCATATTTAAAGAGCTCTCCAATTGAAGTTCCTGTTTCCTGTCCTGATGGGAGGAGGTCTCAAGGGTGCTGTCATGGGCATAGGGGAAAGAGAGCTCTCTGTATGGATTTTACTTGTACCAATTTTCTATCAATAAAGCCATGGATTTTATATATAACCTTGGCATCGAGTCCTGAACTTTATGTTTGACTACAGTTTACCTGTAATGTTTTGGAGATTCTGGCCTTGGTAGCTTCATTAACTTGTGCTTGCCGTATTCTTCCACTTCCAGCCTTCCCAAGATGTCCCAGGCTGAAGCCTAAGTCTTCCTGATATGCATCTTCTTCAATCTAAAAGAGAATCATAATCTTGTAAGCTACTATTTTACCTTCACTCTATATTCAGGACAAAGAGTATCCTGGTCAACATCAGAGTAAAAAACAAAAACACTATTAAAAAACAAAAAAAAAAAACAAAAACAAAAAAACAGATCTTAAAGTGTGAGTCTATGGCTATACAGGGGTAGATTCCACACCGCATAACATGTGCTTTCAATGCAGATATTGCCTATATACGCAATTGGACGTTTAAAAGTGATAGATGGAATAGATGGCGTTCCTAGACAACCGTATGACACTAAAAGCCTTCCAATATCATATGGTTGCCTAAGCCTGCTGTCTCAGTCTTCATTGGAGCTACCCTTTAACATATAAGAAACAGGTTCGGGAGGAAGTGCACACCTCTCCAAAGCTCATCCTATTGGCCTGTTTTCGGATTTCTGTCAGCCCAAGTCGCTCTTTCATTTTGCGGTACCTATGGGCAAAAAAAAAAAAAAACAAGATGTACATTAAATCGGTTCTTAAATATTTTATTTTAAAGTTAGCAGTGAAAAGAACCCCTTACCGGCGGCCACCGCGTTTCTTTCTCTGTCCATCAAGAGGTGCTGGCAGAGGTTTTACCTGCTTGACTGGCGGTGGTTCTTGCCATTTATCAAACTTCCTTTCAATCTCCTCTTTTAGGTCATAGCCAACCTGTAACGTGGGAAATCTAAATGGTCATATTCCACAAAGCTAATAAACAGGTTGCATAGAAGGAACTATAAGCACAAGGTGCTTCCAGCATTACAAGTGTCATCTGTGGTACCTTCCCTGCCCAAATTACACTGATTGTTTCTATTTCTTAGTTGGTTTTCAATCATTTCCAATTAGTTTACAAGGGAGAATCCCCTTTAAGACTGACCTTTCCTTCAGGGTTCTCATGAAAGCTGTCTACGCGAGCTGCCAAAGTGCACTTAGCTGCCACCAATCTTGCTGCCTTTCGATGCAAGTCCTAGGACAGTATAAAGACAAACCGTTACAGCATTATCAATACTTTTACTGTATAGTCAGACGAATTAATCCATTGCTTACCGAGGGTAATGACTGGACAATGTCACTATGATAGATATAACCAGTATGGGGAAGGACAGAAGTGCTAGAGAAGCCAGATAGCGTTTTCCTCTGAGCTCCCAGGAGCATGACGTTGCAGGCAGGCATCTTTGAGAGGTTTGTGAGGCCACCAGCAATACCTGAAAAGAACAAAAAGTTACCGATGACAGCAGACCTATCAAGCGTTGCATATTTGTTCTATGTGGTCTGATAAATGTGTATACATGGGTGATCTTGTGGTAGTACAGACAAGAGAATCATATGCACATATTACCCATTATTTTGGCTGCGGTTGAAGCCCCGACAATGATGGACAGATTAGGAGCAATGAATGACATGCGGGACTCCACATACTCATAGATTCTGTGTTTGGACTGGTTCAGTTCTAGCGCCATGTCACAAGCTTCTTCAATGTGTTCCAATTCTTCAGTAGTCAATTGCTGTCTGTAAGTAGCACAAATGCCAGCGGAGTGATTAGGAAATACAGTGGAAGCATACAGCATGTAGTATAGTACTAGTATGGGCTTACCCCTGTGTAGTGGAGGCAGTCACGCTAACAACCATGATGGTTGCATTTGTCAGAATTTGCTGAAGATTCTCATTATTCTTACATTTGTCCAGATTGTTTCCCAATTCCTGCAAAGTAAAGTTAAAAATGTTGACGCTGGGTGTATCATCAGCCACTCAAATAAGACTATAGTGGTCTGCCAAGTTACAATGGCCTCAGGATGTAAAATTTTCAACATACCATGGTTTTTCTTGAAACCAGATTGCACAATGTCACGGACACTTCTGTCCTGTGGCACGTGTGATTGTTTGGAGGATCCAGCCAATCAGCATGGGACTTTCACTGGTAAAACACCCGTATTACTGAAGTGCATGCCATGACTGGCTATCTAGTAGCACGTCTCTACAGTATAGCATGGACAACTGGTGAGGGTGGCTGCCGTCCTCGCCACAGGAAGCGATTTACAGCCTTTAGCATTTATTTCTTTTACATGTAAGCACTTTCTTTATCTGTATTTATCAGCTTAATTTTATTCATTTTGTATTATTTTGGAGGCTTTGAAACCAATTTGTGAACCACAAAGACCAGCAACATTTTCCCCTTTGATTCACACAGTTCATACTCCTCCCCCACCTACCTTCACTGTTCTTATGTAATCCAAGGCATTTGGCACCAGAGACTCCAACTCAGGAAACCTCTTTGAATACTTGTCTCTGATAAACTTGTGGATTATATCTAAAAGAGAGAAACACACAATGTCCTTACAGTTTATAAATGCAGGTTTCATTGTACTGAACACATTAATAAGCTCCATGGATGCTCAGGAGTTTTTATTTTCCACCTTAAAGTTAATCTCTAACCCTGAATGCCATTTATGTTTTTTTTTTAATCTAAACAGGTGCTGAGGTATTCTAGTTATTTCTATCAAACCCCTAATCACAGGATAGGGGGTTACTATTAGATTGGTGGAGGTCCTACTGCTGGGACCCCAACCGATCACGAGAAAAGGTGCCCCATACACTGCATGTAACAGAATACAGCGCTCTGCTATTCCTCACAGGTCCCATACAGATGAATGGAGTGCCAGTGTGCATACCTGACCTGCTACTCTGTTCATTTGGGAGGATTCTATGGGTTATGCAGCCCCCAGCAGTAGGACCCCCACCAATCTAATAGTTATCCTGTAGATAGGGGATAACTTAAAATAACCAGAATACCTCTTTAAAG
This sequence comes from Rhinella marina, assembly GCA_900303285.1. NCBI lineage: Eukaryota > Metazoa > Chordata > Amphibia > Anura > Bufonidae > Rhinella > Rhinella marina. Next base: position 102,992 of record ONZH01019172.1, read on the forward strand.
GAAGTCTGTCACCTAATTTTCACCAATACAACCAAGATCACTGCCCCACAGAAGATTGCAGACACATCCCAGACATACCTGTGTGCACTTTGTCTGTATTACATGTCCAGGAAAAGCACTTTTATTCTGCAGGAAAACAACTCCTAAGTGCCCAGCTGAAAGTGAAAACAGCTTTCTCTCCTGACTCGATTTCTAACAGCTATATCTTCTGATATAGTGGATATAGTGGTATGATTCTGGTATAGTTTGAGAGGTTGGAATGCCCGCTTTCAAACAAGGTCAGGTTCATATTTCTAGCTGGTACTAATCCCAAGATACGAGCAGCTAAAGCAGCCCTCCCCTCTTCAGTCTGGTTTGCTCTGGGCACTTGGAGCTGTTTTCCAGCAGAATAAGTGTGCTTTTCCTGTACATGGAATAAAGGCACAAAGTGCACACAGGTAGGTTTGGGATGTGTCTGCAATCTTCTGTGGGGCAATGCTCTTAGTTACATTGGGGAAAAATAGGTGACAGACTCCCTTTAACATATTTATATAATGAGAGTCAATACATCATATTCCAGCGGCTGCCAGTAGACCGAGTTTAGGTGCCTACTGCTTAGTGTTCTACTACAGAGTTCAATAAGCTCCAATGCTTCCTCTAGTGGTGGCTGCAGGCTATTAAAGGGGTTGTCCGGGTTCAGAGCTGAACCCGGACATACCCATAATTTCACCTAGGCAGTCTGCCTGACAAGAGCAGTGGAGTATCTCATGCTCAGATGCTCTCCTTTGCCCTGCACTTAATCGCACATGGCAAAGGTATTTTGCCCAGTTCCGGTGACGAACAGGGCTCTGCCAGGCGGAGACTTCTGCCCAGCAGTGAGCCCGGTGACGGGCCATCAGAGCCGGTGACGCCACCAAATTCACTGCTGGGTGGAAGCCTCCGCCTGGTAGTGTTTGTTTATAAACAAAAGAGCCCTTGCCCTGCACGAACAGCGCAGGGCAAGGGAGGGCATCAGAGCATGAAATGCTGTTATCAGGTGGGCTGCCTGGGTAAAATCCTGGGTATGTCTGGGTTCAGCGCTGAACCCGGACAACTGCTTTAAGCAACTGACAATTATCACCCATCCACAGGTTAGGCGATAAATGTTTGACTGCTGGGGGCTCCCCCATTGGGGCTGCCACTCATCGCTAGAAAAGGAGTCTAAACCCCTCCGTTACGCCTCATAACTGCAGTGAGCAGTGGTCGAGCATGCTCTCTGCCAGTCCACTCAATGTCTATGGGGCTGATTGAGTCAACCGAGTGCAGTATTCTGCTGCCTGTTAGTCCCATAGACTAAAACACATCCTCGCCCACCACTCTATTCAAAGACCTCCTCGCATTCTAGTGATTCTGGCAGTCCCCTGCGGACAGGTAATTCGTTTCCATTGTCTCAAAGAGCCTTTGTAAAGGCAACTTTCCCATAAGAATGCTCCTGGGCAATTTCCTGGCATAAACTTAGGTTGTCCAATAACCATGGAGTGCCTCATGTCCCATCCTGCTGCACTATATGGTTTGATGTCTTAGAAAGTACTTGATCTTTTGCTTTTATATAGTAATATTTCTTAGACTTACAGTACAAAAGATACATAAAAGGAAGCGTGAATCTGTAGTTTCATCCATGTAAAAACTTACTCAATTCATTTTCGATTTCAACCGTCAAATTGTTTGCATCAACTATAACTTTATATTCGGGAGCAGCTTCCACAGGTCCCATAACTGTAATTCAGATAACACATAAAATACAAACTGTAAAGTTTAGCTCAGTAACAGAACACCAGTCAGAAGTGATGGCATATCTCAGCGATAACAAAACCCCTTTAATAGGTCTTGAATTCTCCTCCCCCAAACAACGAAAACAAAAGCTAAAATTGACAATACCTTCAGATGCTTTTGGTTGTTTTTTAACATATTCATCAATCTTGACGAGAATCTCTGCAAACTTGTAAAAAAAAAAAAAGTTTGAATTTTAATAATGGATTATTTAGTTTGTAAAATAGCATTCAAAAATATAACACTAATAGTGGGGAAAAAAAACAAATCTGGAAGCCAACGAGTCAGGTTACTTTCACACCAGTCATGATAATGCAACCATCTGCATTAGTTCTGAACGGATCCGGTTGTATTATCTTTTAAACAGCCAAGACGGATCCGTCATGAACTCCATTGAAAGTCAATGGGGGACGGATCCGTTTTCTATTGTGTCTGAGAAAACGGATCCGTCCCCATTGACTTGCATTGTGAGTCATGACGGATGGTTTGGCTCAGCTTCGTCGTGTGGACACCAAAACGCAGCAAGCAGCGTTTTAGTGTCTGCCTCCAAAGCGGAATGCTTACGGAACTGAAGCAAAACTGATGCATTCTGAACGGATCCTTTCCCATTCAGAATGCATTAGGACAAAACTGATCAGTCTTGGAAGTGTTTTACAGAGCCATGACGGATCCTGCAAAAACGCTGGCGTGAAAGTAGCCTCATTCTGGGCCCACATAGCACTAAACACTCCATTCTCTAGACGGCTAATTACCACTTTCCTCATATTGCTGTTGGAGGAACACAGTAGTCTAAAAGTCATAGTGAAATCCATCGCCTTAAAGGGAGCCTGTCATGTCAGAAACACATATAAAACTGAGCGCATTACCTTATAGTAGCCTCCAGTCTGTTCCTAATCATGGGTTTGATGTGGTATTCTGAGGCTCAATATGTGAAAAACTCAATCTTTTAAGCGCCATCAGCGCTATCATTAAGGTCAGTTTCAAGTCAAGGGGGCAGTGGCTTCCTTGCTTGAAGTCAAGGTAAGCACGCCCCCTAACTGTCCCCTCTCTTGTGATTTACAGCCTGCAGTAAGGCGCTTCGATGTCCTGCTGCCACTGGCTGACCGGGTTCAGCGGCGCACTGTGCATGCGCCAGCCAGTGCGAGCGAGAGCGCTTGCTATTCTTTTAGAGCGCCTTACTGCAGGCTGTCAATCACAACTGACCTGAAAGATAGCGCTGATGGCGCTTAAAAGATCGTGTTTTTAACTTATTGAGCATCAGACAGCCACATCAAACCCATGATTAGGAACAGACTGGGGGCTACCATAAGGTAATGCTGTCAGTTTTATATGTGTTTCGGACGTGACAGGTTCCCTTTAACCACATCGCATGCACTCACCATGGCTCAGGAACTCTTTCACTCCTCAAATAGCAGAATGGGTGGTCAGCATTTCAAATCACATGACCGACCACTGCTCTACTGAAAACTACACTTACCAAGCAACCCAAACAGATAAAGATACATGCCCTGAGGGCTGCCCTGAGGTCTGATGGGCGCACAGTGGGCTGCCCTGAGGTCTGATGGGCTCACAGTGGGCTGCCCTGAGGTCTGATGGGCTCACAGTGGGCTGCCCTGAGGTCTGATGGGCTCACAGTGGGCTGCCCTGAGGTCTGATGGGCTCACAGTGGGCTGCCCTGAGGTCTGATGGGCTCACAGTGGGCTGCCCTGAGGTCTGATGGGCTCACAGTGGGCTGCCCTGAGGTCTGATGGGCTCACAGTGGGCTGCCCTGAGGTCTGATGGGCTCACAGTGGGCTGCCCTGAGGTCTGATGGGCTCACAGTGGGCTGCCCTGAGGTCTGATGGGCTCACAGTGGGCTGCCCTGAGGTCTGATGGGCTCACAGTGGGCTGCCCTGAGGTCTGATGGGCTCACAGTGGGCTGCCCTGAGGTCTGATGGGCTCACAGTGGGCTGCCCTGAGGTCTGATGGGCTCACAGTGGGCTGCCCTGAGGTCTGATGGGCTCACAGTGGGCTGCCCTGAGGTCTGATGGGGGCAGACAGATTTTTGGGGTTTTTTTTCTGCGTGGTATTGAATGGTATTGAGTATCACAATACTTTTTCTTGGTATCAAAATCAAATCAAAATTTTGGTATCATGACAACCCTAGGTGGGAGTCCTAAAAGGGGTTGTCTGGGATTTTTCATATTGATGACCTTTACTCAGGATAGGTCATCAATATCAGATCTGCGGTGGTCTGAAACCCAGCATCCTCGCTGATCAGCTGTTTGAGGAAACGGCGTGTGCCGTCTCCTTTCTCTCTTCCTGTCCACTGCTGCTGCCTCAATCTGATATTAACGACTTATCCTAAGGATAGGTCTTCAATATGAAAAAGCCCGGAGAAGCTCTTTAACCGTAAAACCACTTTAATGCTAATAATACTTATGTCACTAACAGGTTAAAATGCACCTGAAGAGATTGTCCACGATAATTAAAGACCTTGACAAGCCCCTGAATGGCACAGGTATAGTGCTGAGGACAGTAATTGGTTGCAGTGATCAGGTGCCTTATACCTGACATCACAGGTTCGTAAATAAAGAGGGAGTATAGCATTATATTTTTTTTAGTTTAGAAGATTCAGGGCTTAGCTAACATTAATTACCTTGGATAACCCCTTTAAGGCACCTGCGCTGCACGCGCACTATATTTGAGGCATAAATTCGAAATGTACAATAAAAAAGTAGCATATTCAGGAGAGTGTCTCCAATATTAATGTGACTGTTAGAGAGGTTACAGCGTTGTCAAAGATCAAAAAAAAAAAAAAAATGGGCCAAGAGGGGAAAGTATTGTATAAAATAATGAATGAATCGCTGTCCCCTCTGCAGCGCAAGTCCGAGTCGGAGCAGGGGAGGATACAACAGGCAACTATTGTTTCTTTTATTGTTTTATGCCATTTCCCTCCCTTGGCCCATATTTTCTTGACCTACGACAACTCCATTAATGGCAGAACAGGCTTTAGATCACCTTGTGTATGAAATGCAGGAGGAAGATGGCACAGAGACTCTGCTTTATAGGATTATACATATTATAGGCTCACCTGTTTACTGTCCCATAACTTTGCTATACTTTTCACAGACTCTGCATTAAGGTCCACCTGCATCTCCTCCTGTACTTCTTCGATGGTCTCCAGGTCATCCTCATCTATTAAGTTGTCCTCTTCTTCCTCTGCTGCCTCCTCCAGGTCAGCCAGCAACTCATCCGCCAGAGACATGTTTTATCCCTATGGAAAACATCAAAGATTTTCTTTAATCCGTTATATCTCACACAGAAAATAAACATTACCTTAAAGGGTTTCTGTCACCAGAAATCACCCTATTAAACCAAGTGTAATTTGCAATGAGCAAATGACACTTGATGACAGTAATGTTAGTGTCATATTTCTCCGTCCAGCAGTTTAGCCAAAAAATAGGTTTTTATAATATGCAAATGACCTCCCCTAGGTGCAGTAGGCGTGAACCTGCACCTAGGAGAGGCCGTAATAACGCCTCTTACCACGCCTCCGTAGCGCTGATTGACAGGGCCGGGCAGCCAGCTCTTTCGGCTCCCGGCCCTGTACGATCCCGAAATCCCGCGCCTGCGCACTGCGGTATTACATCCGCGCACGCACTACCGCAGTGCGCAGGCGCAGGATTTCGGGATCGTACAGGGCCGGGCAGCCAGCTCTTTCGGCTTTCAGCTCTTTTGTCAATCAGCGCTACGGAGGCGTGGTAAGAGGCGTTATTACGGCCTCTCCTAGGTGCAGGTTCACGCCTACTGCACCTAGGGGAGGTCATTTGCATATTATAAAAACCTATTTTTTGTCTAAACTGCTGGACCCAGAAATATGACACTAACATTACTGTCATCAAGTGTCATTTGCTCATTGCAAATGACACTTGGTTTAATAGGGTGATTTCTGGTGACAGAAACCCTTTAAGTTATACAATACATTCAGAAGAATGTAACAGATCTGAATGTTATAAGGCATTAAAGGAGTTGGCCTAACAAGGAAAGATGCCCTCTTGCCAGCAGCTATCTAAACTTGCCACACTTTCCTCCCCTCTGCAGCCATATCATCATGATCATCATCATCTAGTCATAACCTTTCCACTTACAAACAGCAAGGTCTGGAAAAAAGATGAGAAGAATCTATCGCACTCCTCTTCAAATAAAACCGGAAGCTGCGGCGCGAAGATATGACGTCACGACAGGAAACCCGTCGTTCTGTACGGACTGAATTTTTACTGGTCTGTAGCTGCGCATGCCTTGCTGTCATTTTTTTTGTTCTTTTGTAAATAATAACTTTATTTAGATCCACCAGCGGAATTCATATCCTCCTGTGTCCGACAAGAAGGGACAGATAATGTGAGCAGGTACGTGTGACAACAACGGTGCAATGCTTGGTCCGTATCCTTCACCCCAGGTTCCTGGATGTCATAGCATGTAGTATAGGGAGTCCCCAGTGTATGATTATATTTCTCTCAGGGCAGTATGTCCTGTTGTCACCAAGCTTTCCCAGACTGCAGCTTATACAGTGTGCATCAGCCCCAACCCCCCCCCCCCCCCCCCCCCCCAATCCCCAATCCCCCAGTATTGCTGTATAGGTCGATTTGGCATTTGTGCAGAATATGTGCCCCCCCCTTCCCTCCCACCATATTTGTGCCCAGGGATAGTAATACTGCTCGGTCCTGAGCTTATAATTCCTGGAAGAAAATAGTAGCATGCATTGCTGATTATTCTGATACCATGACATCACTCAACAGACCCAATTATATATCATGATGTCACGTGTCTGTCTGTTATGTGCTTGGAGAATGGGTGTTGTACTGCCCATGGGTGTTGAACAGTTCTGATAATATAGGTATATCAGGGATTGCCGGATATTCCTAGTAGACAGGTGCAAGATTGTATTTACTTTCAACTTTGACCATTTCCCCAATCCAAATAATTAGAGCACCCGACTGTGGTAGGTTATAGTAGACATAATATTGTTTAAAGGGGTTCTCCAAGATTGAGACAGCCTTTTTATATTTACAGGCATAGTGCAGAGGTTTAAAAAAGACTCACCTGTCACCAGTGCTGAGCTCTCAGTCCTTTTGTCCCACTACTTACTGGACCTGAAGTGTGACATGTCCTCTACACGTACGTCGCCGCTTCTGGCCAATCAGTGGCCTTGGTCACATTCCGTCACTGCACAGGCTACCAAAGAGGTCATTAATTGGCCAGTGGCAGTGACGTATGTATAGCTGGCATGTGACACTTCTGGTCCAGTAGGGGAGAAGGGAACTCAGCCTTGGAACCAAACCGGAGCGCCGGTCACAGGTTAGGTTTTTTTTCTTTAAACCCTGCCTGTAAATATGACAAGGGATTCCTGGTCTCAGAGAACCCATTTAAACCTAAACTAAATTTGTCTTTATTTGTGTCTTAGATTTTCCATCATGGCCGCGGTAAACTTTGAAGAGTTTTCTGTCCCGCCTGGATCTGAGCTCGCGCTTCCACCTCTCTTCGGCGGGAACATTTTAGAGAGTGAATTAGAAACAGAGGTTGAGTTTGTAGACGGGGGCTTGAGTGGTGATAACCTACAAGACGAGGAGGAAGAGGAGGCTCAGCAGCGCATGAGAGAACTCAACAAGAGAAAGTTCCTTGCCTTGAATCGTCGCTGCAAAGAAATTGAACAGGTTTGTAGATGACAACAGTATGGCTGCTGCCATCTCTATACATATCTAAGACTCCTCTGCAATTTCCCTTTAAATAAATACACAGGGATTTAGTGAAAATGCTCTTTTAGATAGAAGGGGGTCTCCCACTTGGCACTCCCCTCTTTGAGCTAGAATGGAGAGCTTCCCATCCTGAAGGATTCGGGTCGTCCTTACATTATGTGGATAGTCAATGATCTCAATGGTCACCATCCAATGCTGCCTTAGAGTCACTGCAGGAGAAATTTGTGGTTGACTGAAGCTTCCCATAGAGAAACCCTGGATCACCCTGCAGCCGGCATTCTAAAAAGGGTGGTCTCTGATGAGACAAGCCCTTTAACGTTTTCACCTCACACGTTAAAGGGGCTTATGTGAATGACGATTATTCCTTGCACGCTCTACGCCCTCAGCATGTATTAGCAGTCAGTGAGCCATTATTCTTCTATAGTAATCCTAATCCAGGACAGTCAGTGATTGGCACCAGGAAAAAGGGCATGGGCACACATCGAGTCCGCTGCAGATTTACCACAGTGGAGAATATTCAAATTGTGTGGATTTTGCTGTGGTTGTCATGTGGAAATGCTGCAGATTTCTCCCTCTGTATTTCAAAGATCATTCACAGGCACCAAATTATATAGTAAAATGTGGTTTATTATTTTCAGGTCAATGAGAGAATACTTAATAGACTTCACCAAGTTCAGAAGATAACACGAAGACTGAAACAAGAGAGGAGGTGGGTACTTACCTTACTTAAACGTAGCTGTAATGGTTTGTACAAGCACAATAATAGAATTCTTCTGATGTGACTTCCTATTCCTTCTGAAATTTCTTATAACTGGACATGAGACAAGAATACTATCTTACTGGAACTTGAAACTGGCTGATGGGTCAAGGTCAGACTGGGAAAGCATTGGTTAAAGGGGTTGTCTCATCACAGACAATCGGGGCATATCTCTAGGATATGCCCCCATTGTCTTACAGGTGCGGGTCCCACCTATATCGGGAACGGAGCCCCACAAGGAGGTGGCTGGAGGACACTCCATTCTATGCACTCCCCATAGAGATGAATGGGAGCACACTGCGCATGACCGGCCAAAGCACCCATTCACTTCTATGGGCCGACGGACATACCAAGAGTCAGCACTTGGCTATTTTCGGTGGCCCCATAGAAAATGAATGGAAGGCGGCTTGATATAGATACAGGTCACAGCGGTGGGACCCGCACCTATCAGACAATGGGGGCATATCCTAGCGATATACCCCTATTGTCTGTGATGAGAAAACCCCTTTAACATAGGAATTAATGGAGATTTGCTTCAGACACACAGTGACCTGGATCAGTCTTTCCATGGCGTACGTTGACCCAGCAAGTCTTTTCCTAAGCATGAATGATTATATGTCCACTCTACAGTTATGTGTAGCGCTCCACTGCAGACTGATCATTCGCCCATCTATATCTTGATGGCTATTTACCAAACATGACAGTTTTGGTCACATAAGTACTGTACTGGATTACAGAGATCTCAATATCTTATGATTTGGGTTTATTTCAGATGTCTGATGAAAGTCTTGGATTCTTATGGAGATGATTACAGAAAGAGCCACCTAACCTTCTTACTTGAGGTAAAATTTATTAAAAAAAACATGGAGGCAACATTTTCTCAAAAGATTGCAATGTTTTGGGCTTTTACACCACACTGTCCACTATTAAGAAAAGCTGGCATGGTGTCAGCGGGGCCTAGGGGGCGTAGCTCCCGCTGTCCAGCAAATTTACTTTACAACAGAAACTGGGGTAAATTATAGCTCAAATCTATGCCAGTTTATAAATTAGGAGCATCTCACTTAAAGGGGTTCTCCGGGAATTAAGGAAATGAAAATACCCAAATATTACTTCATTATAAATATATTCCCAAATACCTTTCATTAGTTATAATGGCTCGTTTTGTCTAGGGAACAATGATTAGGAGAAAAAAAATGTTAGGATACAAAAAAACCTGTCCTGATCACACAGGAGGACAAGTTACTTCACAACACTGAGGTAAAGAGCTGCCTCATCCTCCTCTCTGCTCTACTTGTCAGGCATTATGATCCTGAATACAGTTTAATATGATATTTAGCTGAATCTTTGTGGGAATGGAGTTCAACAGGACACATGAAGTACAGAGAGGATGGACAGACTGTGGTAATGGAGACTACATACAAGAGCTGCTGCTCATTAGCCACATCACTTATCATATGTATTCAAGATCATAATCAGAGCAGAGAGGAGGATGAGGCAGCTCTTTACCTCAGTGCTGTGAAGTAACCTGTCCTGCTGTGTGATTAGGACAGGTTCTGTGTGTACTAATAGGATGGCGGCCATTTTGTTTCTCCTAATCATTGCTTCCCAGACTAAACGAGCCATTATAGCTAATGAAAGGTATCTGGGAATATATTTATAATGAAGTAATAGTTAAGTATTTTTATTTTCTTAATTCCCAGAGAACCCCTTTAAAGAGGTTGTCTGGGCTTTTAATATTGATGATCTATCCTCAGGATAGATCATCAATATCAGCTCGTTGCTGTATGTCTGTGTGTCGGACCCCCGCCGATCTGATATTGATGACCTATCCTGAGGATTGGTCATCAATATTAAAAAGCCTGGACAACCCCTTTAAGCAAAACCAGATCAAGACTGGCGTATGTAACACTAATATTGATAAATTCCCCCCATAGACCATAATGTAAGACTCTTTGAAGACACTTTAAAGTGAAAGGAACAATTATTATTATTATTATTATTTTTTAATAACCTGATCACATGGAATCCTTCTGCTAGGACCTGTAGTGATCAGCTGTAATTTGTGAGGGATCTCAGTTACAACTGTTCAGTTCCCCTGCAGCACCCCCACAGGAGAACTGAAGTATTACAGAGGACACATAAAAAACAATAGGCCATCCATGTAATGCACAGACATGTAAGGCCCTCTTGGGCTGCTGATCTTCACTCACGACCTGAATGGGGAACGTCTCTATTAACTTTGAAAACAGGTTTTTAAACCAGGTATCCTCATGTAACCCCCTTATAGGGGTTATACCCTTCCAAATTTGGATAGGTACAATAAATTGGGATCCTCCATTTGAGGCTCGCCAAGTGGAGGATCCAGCAGGTTCATGCATTCCACAGATGACCCTTTGATGTTGGTGGACACCTTGCAATGTTTTATAGATGGCTGATAAAGGAAGGGGGGTCCAGGGGTAAAGCAATCTTGTCATTATTGGCTAGAATCCCATCATAAAAAGCAGTTTGAATCCTGCTTACAGACTCCAGTGGTGATAGAAATGTCACATCAGAATATGATATTCAACGTATTCATGTGTATAAAGTTGAAATATCGGTATGTGATTATATAAATCTTGATTTTTACAGGAAGAAGGCACCCAAGCCTGTAATACACCTACTGCAGCCAACTCTGAAAATGAACCCCCAGAAAATGAGGATTTATCAAGGTGTCTTACAGGACCTCCCCTTGGCTTAGAGGCCACAAGTCCAGAAAGCTCATCTCATGTAGAAGGACCACCAGCTAAAAAGAGAAGAAAGTTCAAAGAGGAGAAAGACCATAAAAAGATAAGCCCACCACTTCTTCCATCAGAGCCACTGCTAGCACAGGTAACGCAATGCAGTCACTGTAAGGCCACATTCAAACGGCCGTAGTATTGCGGATCCGCAAAAAAATCTGTTCAAAATGCCTATTCTTGTCCGCTGTTGTGGACTAGAATAGGACATGTTCTATAATTTCTTGCAGAGCCACGGCTCGGCAAGATCGCGAGCCGGCCGTAGAAGTGAACGGGCCCCCACACCTATTCCGCAATTTTGCGGAATAGGTGCGGACCCGTGCACACAACTGTATGTATTTTGCAGAACGGAACGTCTGGCCCTCTATAGAGCAGTCCTATCCTTGTCCGTAATGTGGACAGTAATAGGACATGTTCTATTATTTTACAGAACAGACATGCGGAAACAGAATGCACACGGAGTATCTTCCGTTTGTTTTGTTTTTTTTGCGGACCCATTGAAATGAATAGTTCTACGTATGGTCTGCAAAAAAACGGACACGGAAAGAAAATATGTGCGTGTGCATGAGCCCTAAGTAGAATGAGGCTTTTTACTTCTCCTGATATGTTTGCATTCCCCCTGTAATAACAATTCTAAGCATCTTTTCAAAGCATGACTTTTGTTGTGCCATTGCTCTATTATTCCTGTTAGAAATGTTTTAATTAATTGCCAGACAGTCAGCAGTAAAGGTCAATCTGGGTGTTACCAGGCACGTTCCTGCACAGTCTGACACTGGTAGCACTAATTGGATGGTGCCAGACTGTGCAGGGACACACCCTAATGGACCTTTGCGACTGCCGCAGCATCCCATTCATCTCTATGGGATCCCCGCTACTCAGGGATCGGGCTGCGACGGCTGTCGTGCGACAACTGTCACCGTGAAGCCCTAGCCTTAGGCTAGGGCTACACGGCGACTGTTGTCGCACCAAAGTCGTGCGACAATTTTTATAATGGTAGTCTATGGTGTCGCACTGCGACATGCTGCGACACGACAGTCGCAAAAAATCCATCTTGGATGGATTTTTCTGCGACTGTCGCGTCGCAGTCGCAGCATGTTGCAGTGTGACACCATAGACTTCCATTATAAAAATTGTCGCACGACTTTGGTGCGACATCAATGTCGCGCGACAACTGTCGTCGTGTAGTTGTGCACTATGTGTCTCGCGACACATGTCGCCGTGTAGCCCTAGCCTTATTGCTGACTACTGGCAGTTAATTCATAAACTTCTTGAAGGAATCATATAGGAATGTCACAAAACAGAGTCATAAAAAAGATGCCAAGATTAGGACTTGCTCTAACTTTCTTGTGGGGCCACAGAATAGAACTACGGATGCAGACAGCACACAGTGTGCTACCTGCATCTTTTGTGGCCCCATTGAAATTGCAGAACGGATGCAGACCCATTCATACGGTTGTGTGAATGAGCCCTTATTAAAGGGGTTATAGTATGTCATAAACAACCCCTCCATGTGTCGGGCCCCTCACATGGAATATACTTAACTGGCTCCTCGCTGGTTCTCCCTGTACACAGATGAAAACATCCGGGGCGGGGGGCAGCCAATGGCAGACGGGGACGAGGCACCCTAGCATCGCAGGTGAGGCTAGGGAGGCTCCCCCCTGACACCAGGAGTGGGGTAACTATATTACCATGTGAGGGGCACGGCCCATGAGGGGGGCTGTTTAGGACATTGGATAACCCCCTTTAACAGGCACAGCTCCATACTTTCAGTAGTGGTTGTGCCTGGTATTGCAGCGCTGTGTCATTTACTTGAATGGGAAGGAGAGGCAGAGAGCGGAAATACCAGGTACAGCCAATGCATGATGTACAGAGCTGTGCCTAATCAACAGTGAAGGAGACAATGCTTCCTCTTCAGTCAGCAGATTGGTGGGGGTACAGGAGTTGAACCCCCACTGATCTGATATTAGTGGTGTATCCTTCAGATAGGCCTTCAATATCAAAGTCCTGGAAAACCTTTTATCTCATACATCTCATATTGGTGTGGTTCAGCAAGCTCAAGGACATTTATGTCGAGTCTAACCCTCTTAATGAGGCGGTACATCCTTACTTCACTGTTCACATGTGTATTGCTCTATTGCAGGTGAAGATAGAAGAGGACTATTTATGTGATGGAGACGAGGAGCTTAATCTTAGCTGGCGTCCTCTCAGCCCACGAGACAAGATACTGCAGTATACAAAGTTCTCCAGCCCAGGACCCTGCCCAGATTTTGACTGAGACAGTGCATGAAACAGAAATGTGATGTTGTGTCCTCCATTAGACAATTCTCATTCAGTCTTTCAGGATCTGGTGACATTCTGAATGTACAGACTACTGCAGTGATGTTTTCTGGGAATATCAGTGGTCAGCTTCTCAGCACCCGGACTATACTGTAGAGACCGCAGTTAAAAGAAGTCCCCACAACGCCATTGTGATGTCCATGGTTCCTGATCTAGTCTGAGGTCTCTTGCTGATACTACAACTTCTCTCTGCTTTGTCTGTGACATTTCACCCCCATCGTACAGGGAGGTAACCCGTTATTTGGACCCTTCCTCAGGCCAGCATTTCGATGTTTTGAGATAATAGTGTATTGCAGGTTTTCTACTTTTATATGTGGTTTTGCTTGAAATTTAATATTGAAATGTTACTGTGCAGTCAATATAGGACATTTGTGTAAATACTTTGGCTTCTATGTTACTTTACAATGCCTCCATATTAGTTTTGCATTTGGAAGAAGTTCACAGAATCCACACAAGGAGCATAGATGACAGTACTTAAACCCCAAAACATAAAGGGGGGAATTTATAAATGTCTCTACACCAGGTTGTGACAAATTTTAGTGCGAACCCCCTTTTTGTGCAAAAATGTGAGACTTTTTGCCAATTTACTCTGAGCTTAAAAACAAAAACAAACCTGTGCTGGCTCTATGTAGTCTAACTTCTGTCAGGAAATCTACGCAAGCTCCTGGCTCATGTAGATATTAGCTTTTGGTGCACAGACCTCCCATGATGCACCATTATTAAGAGGTGGACGCAGGGCTGTGGAGTCGGTGACCATTTTGGAGGAGTTGGTATAAAATGGACCGACTCCTAAAATATATAATAAATTGGTACAGTTAGTTCCATGCAATAAGTGCTGAATATATTTTCATAAGAATTTGGGAACATGATGAAATGTCCTGTAAATGTCTGTTCTGTTCCTGATCTCAGGATCTAGGCTTTCAGTTGAGATGACTGTGCTGCTCTTTATGTAGATGCTCAGAAGTGAAATTCCTCTGCTACAGATCAGAGGAAAAAAGGCACTGGGAAGGAATGGCTTTCCACTCATCTCAGATCTACTAGAGAAAACAGGATTAAAGGGGTTTTCTCACTAGTTACAAAGATTAGCTTTTTCAACATAAAGGGACAGTTAAAAGAAGACCTTTTCTAAATACAGTGGTCAGTAGATTTTACTTTAGTCATGAACTATAGACAGTTCAGCAGGTCTCTCACTGTACACAGGTTTCTATGGTAACCTGCAGACCAGAAAGATTTATCTGATTGGCTGAGAGCAGAAGTGAGGACTGAGAAGGATGGCTTTACCTGTAATTGTGTTAGAGATCACAACCTCCTGCTCTGTCAGAGTAAGTTAATATATGCTAATAACTTCTGGAGACCCCCACGGCCTGAGGAGACAGAGTAAGTGCAAACTGCCTGTCAGCCAGTGAATCAATGTGCTGAGAAAACCCCTTTAAGGCAAGTACTTCTTAGTATATCTAAACTTTCAATAAATTGTGCATAAATCACTTGTCCAGTGCATGTTCTCTCTGCTTTATGTTTTAATTTGCTTTTCCTCTGATGTAAAACACCTCGGGCCTTATGTATGAAAACTGTCTAGGTGTAGAAGTTCCTTTGTTGCCCATAGAAACCAATTAGAGCTCCCCTTTCATTTCATATAGTGCTCTGGAGAAATGAAAGGGGAGCTCTGATTGGTTGCTATGGGCAACAAAAAAAGTCTTAGACTTAGACAGTTTTCATACATCAGGCCCTTTTTTTTAAATCAGATAACTTTTTTATTAAAGTTTTTCAATAAAATAAAAATACATAACATTACAAAAATATAGCCATGTGACATTTTTGAAAAGCAGAGATGGAATACTCAACATTACGGATTTACAGCATGTCAGATTTGGACCATATGCTCCCAAGCATGGGAATGAGAAGAAAACAACATAATCCCACAT
Organism: Rhinella marina; assembly: GCA_900303285.1. Lineage (NCBI taxonomy): Eukaryota > Metazoa > Chordata > Amphibia > Anura > Bufonidae > Rhinella > Rhinella marina. The sequence continues at coordinate 118,305 of ONZH01019172.1, forward strand.
ACCCACCCAACACACCCGCCCCTCCCCCCTACCCGACAGAAATCAAAACTAATCTGTACAGCATGACTTCTCCCAATGAAGTAAATAAGTATACTATAGTAGTTGACCCATCCTAACGGCTATAGTATTGATCCATTCCCTGTAATGGGAATATGCGCACCACAGGTATATATTAGAAGTATATTAGCCATCTCGGTCATCGATTCTAAGCTTCACTAAGTTGTGGTACTCAATCCATGCGGACCACTGTTTTTTGTATTTTTTAAGGCTTCCCCTCTTAGTATATATTCCTTTTTCTAGTTTAATTATGTTATGCACCCTTTGTAGAAAAGCCCCAAATGCAGGGGGGGTCGGATCCAGCCATAAAGATGCTATCAATTTTCTAGCCTCATATAACACCTTTGATACTGCCATTTTAACCATGTCATCTACAGGTAGGAGTTCTATATACCCCAATACACAGTTCAAAGGCTCCCTTGGCACATTTATTTTAAACACCTCATGAATTCTGTGAAGGATCCTGTGCCAAAACGTGTCTAATGTGGTGCAAGTCCAAAATATGTGCATCAGATCTGCCGGAGATCTAGAGCATCTGACACACCGGGCGTGCGGCCGTATTCCTATCTTATGGAGGAATTCCGGTGTCCGATATACCCTATGTAGTAAGTATAATTGCGATGCTCTATAGGCAGGGCTAATGGACATCTTTCGTGTTTGCGTTAATAACCAATTCCATGTTTCTGTGGAGAAGGAGCCAACATCCCCAATCCAGGCTTGCTGACTCGATCCCAGATCCACCTCCTGTTTGAGTAATAGAGCGCTATATAGCAGCGAAATTATGCCACAAGTATACCTAGCCACTTTCAGAATATTGTATATGGGAAATATTACCGGGAGCACTGTTGCTAGTTTATTTTGAGCTTGCAAGGCGTGCCTGAGCTGGAGATAAAAATAGAAAGACGTTTTGGGAATATCAAACTCCTCCACCAGTTGCGAGAAGGATTTAAGCACAGTATCCTTATAGATATGTTTAAGCATTAATATACCTTTGAGTCGCCAGCAGGGAGGAACCTGTAGCTTCGCCAACTCCAGTAACCTACTATTTGACCACAGCGGAGTACATTCCATGGTTCCCTGCAGTTTAAACAAGATCTTGCCTCTATCCCATACTTTGTACATGAGTTGAAAAATGGGGGCCTGTCCTCCTGAATGCAGGAATTCCCCTGTTTCCAGGGCTGAAAACAAGCTTCCCAGACCTGTCCTGTATCTGATAAGGTAGAATCTGGAATCCGGATTAGTGCTATCCTCCCCTCCAACAAAATGCTGTAGTTGGGAAGCTAGGAAATATAGCCACATATTTGGCACCGCCAACCCCCCCTTATTAATCGGTAATTGCAATTTTTGTAGCTTTATTCTGGGAACAGCAGCCTTCCAGAGCAGAGATCTAAACATGCGATCTATTTTACTAAAGACATGTCCTGGTATCCAGCACGGAGAATTATGTATTAGATAGAGCATTTGCGGCATTAGTACCATTTTAATGAGATTAGCCCGACCCACCAGAGACAGTTTCAAGGTATTCCAGGCTCTGATTTTAGATTGCCATTTATCCAGTAAGGGAATTACGTTTGAAGAGATATAGTCTCTACATTTATTGGATACTGTAATGCCCAAGTATTTGAAATGAGAAACACACCGCAGCTCTCCCACCCTATCTCCCCCCTCCCTTGGCCAGCTATCTACGGGCATAATCACTGATTTTCCCCAGTTGACCCGGAGACCAGAATAGTCCCCGAAAGTGCGGATTATAGACATAGTGCTAGTCAATGATGCCGAGGCATCAGCCAAGAATAATAACATGTCATCAGCATACATGGCTATACGCTCCTCTCTATCCCCAAACCTAAATCCCTTTAAATCAGGTGACAGTCTAATTTGCGATGCCAAGGGTTCCAGGGCAATCGCAAAAAGAAGGGGAGACAGAGGGCACCCCTGCCTCGTACCCCTTCCCAAGCTAAAGAGGTCTGATGCTGAGCCGTTAGCTTGAACACACGCTCTTGGGGAAGTGTACAGCAACTGCACCCATTGAATAAAGGTGGGACCAAAACCCATTCGTTTCATAACACTCCATAAATAAAGCCACTCCACGCTGTCGAATGCCTTAGCGGCATCAAGTGACACCACTACTCTATTCCCACAATTCTCTGGGGCTATCTGTAAGTTTAAAAACAACCTCCTAAGATTAATCGCGGTAGACTTGTTTGGCATAAAGCCCGTTTGGTCTGGATGTATTATAGACGCAATAACCCTGGCAAGGCGCATTGATAGTACCTTAGCCAAGACCTTGACATCAGTAGGGAGAAGGGAGATAGGTCTGTAGGAATCGGGAACGCTTGGGTCCTTTCCTGGCTTGGGAAGAACTACAATAACAGCATCCCTCATGGATGGTGGAAGTCGTCCTTCCTGTAGAGCTGCATTAAACGTATTCAGCATGTGCGGTAGCAGTGCAGTACCATATAATTTATACACCTCTGTGGGGAGCCCATCTAACCCTGGTGCTTTTTCGTTGGGCATAGCTTTAATAGCATTCTCAAGTTCGTCCAATGTGAGTGGAGAGTCTAGAAAAGACTTATACTCCATGGAGAGTGTTGGGAGCCTGACATCAGCAAGGTATGTGTCTATTTCACCTGACGAGATTCTTAATGTGGAGGTATATATGGACTCATAGTAGGATTTCAAGACCCTTAAGATATCCCTCGAGTCCGTATATGTCACATCATCAGCATCTCTTAATTGCGCAATATGTGCTGATCCCCTTTGTGACTGGATTATTCTAGCTAAAAGGCGGCCTGTGCCTTCGCCGGCCTCAAAGTGTTCCTGCTTGAGAAAAAAGCGTTTGTTTTCCGCCTTAATTAGTAAGTGACTTTTTAAATCATCCTGTTTCTGTTTCCATGTCTGCAAAATCTGGGGGGAAGAGTCATTAATATACCGAGTTTCCAATTCCGCAATCTCTTTTTGTAGGTCCATTTCTATCTTCCTATTTTTAGTTTTTATACGGGAGATTTCTTTGATGAATAGCCCTCTCAGGTAGGCTTTCATGGAGTCCCAAACCATTAAATGTGATGTAGACCCCACGTTTATAGAAAAGAATTCTCGGAGCATGTGATCGATAAGAATCCTAGGTATTATTCTCAACCAAAACGGGTTCACTCGCCAAGAACGCGTCCCCTTCTTGTACTGAGCGGGTTCCTGAAACTCCACTAAGAGTGGGGAGTGGTCAGAAAGCGATCTCGGAAGGTAAGTGATATCAGATATATATTGCAGTAAGTAGTCCGAGCTCAAGGCGAGGTCTATTCTGGAAAGAGAATCGTAAGTATTAGATTGGCAAGAATAACCCCTATCCCCCGGATGTCTCAACCTCCACACATCAACAAGAGCTAGTTCTCTAAGCAGGTGCCCAAAAGTAGTAATATGGCTAGCAATTTGTAGATGGGATCCCCTAAATTTGTCCAAAGAGGCGTCTACATACATATTAAAGTCCCCAATTAGAAAGCACGGAAGGTGCAGCTGGGCATGAACCTTTGCTAACATATTCCTGATGACACTAGCAGAATATGGCGGAGGTATATACAAAGCAATAAACAGCATTTCCTTTTCGCATATTGTACAGTGCACAATGACATACCTGCCCTCCGCGTCCACCACACTGGAGTGGCATAAGAATGGGATGTCCTTATGCACCAGTACACTCACCCCTCTGGAATGTGTAGTATGGGTGGAATGAAAGCTATGTCCCACCCATGCTTTATGTAACAATTGCACATTATTTGACGTCAGGTGCGTTTCCTGTAACGCTACAATAGCCGGTTGGTATTTGTTAATCTGATTAAAGATTGCCCATCTTTTATTGGGCTCCCCCATACCTCGCACATTCCAAGAAATTACAGAGTATTTAGCCCCCATAATAGCAGTGGTTTTGATCAACACTCAAAAGTACCCCATTTGTCCCATCGGGATATGCATCACCCAATAAGGAGAGCCATGCTGTACGTCCAAAATCGCCCCCCCTGCCCCAACCCAAGAAAACAAAACCCCAGAATAACCAAGAAACCATTACCCCCTCAAAAACGAGAGAGCGGGGCAGAAAGTGGCCAAAACTAGAATACCAACAGAAAATTAGTATAACTAGAAGATATATAATTCTCACTAGTCCTGCAAAACTAGAACTAACATCACCTCCCGCTGTTGAAAACAGTTATGCACCCGTATAAAGTAAGCTAAACATGCTTGTAAGAGCAGCGTCCAGCAAATGACCGTCTAGACGGTGCGACTTACAGACCGAGGAGAAAGTTCCTATCAAGCAGGGAAACAAAAGAGTTCGTTGTGCTCACGATGTTGCTTCCTCACGCAATGTTCTAGGAGATGGAGCTCTTTGCTGGGCACGCAGTTGATCCTCCGAGACGTCCAGCCAATCCAGCGCTTCTTGAGGAGAATTAAAGAAAGACGTCTTCCCCAGAGCAGCCACCCGGAGCCTCGCTGGATAAATCATGGAATACGGGATCATTAGATTCCTGAGGCGTCGTTTTACATCCATAAATTGAGCTCTGCGCTTTTGTATTTCTGCAGAGTAGTCTGGGAAAAAAGAAACTTTGACCCCATTCACTGTAATATCACCTTTTTCTCTAGCCATTCGCAATATGATGTCACGATCTTTATAATGCAGCAGCTTGACAAGCACCGGTCTCGGAGGGCTGCCCGGTGGAAGTGGGCGGGTAGGAACCCTATGGGCACGCTCCACTGCGAACAATGGTGTGAGATGAGAAGCCCCAAATTCGGCCCTGAGCCATTTCTCAAAATACTGTGACGGATTTTGGTCCTCCATTTTTTCAGGAATGCCCAGGATTCTCACATTATTGCGGCGTAAGCGATTTTCTAAGTCATCTGTTTTATCATATAGAGCTGCGATCTCTTTGGAGTGTCTCCCTGTGACCCTCACCAAGGGCGCCATTTTATCTTCTACATCACTAATGCGCTGTTCAGCAGCTTTCATTCTGTCGTTCACTTTATGTAGATCATTTCTGAGAAAGGTCAGATCGGTTTTAATACTACACACCTGTGTAGTTAATTGCATTAGAGTAGAATTACATAGCTTTATTGCCCCAAATACATCAGAGATAGTGGGCTCTTGTTGCTGCAGTAGCTCTGCACTTGGAGTAGCTTCGTCCTCCATCATGTCTTCATGACCTGCTGCCCTGCCAGTTGGGGCGGGAATTATCTCCATAGCAGCATCTGAGCTTCCCAGCTCGCTATCTCCCGCTTCTCCCCACATACTTGGGGAAGGAGTCTCGCTATGCCCACCAGGCTCACCTGCATCAGAGGGGTGGAGAGCAAACTTCTCCAGCCTGGCAGCGATGTCTCTCTGCTTTTCCTCCATCCTGCTGCGTGTCGGGGCGCCATCTTGGATCACCGCTTCTTCCCCCTTCTGGCCCGTTTTGCGGCCTCTTGTCATGTTAGACGGCGGGATACGAGCTGGAGAGCGACAGGTGGGAAACAGGGTACTTCTGGGCAGTTTTCAGCCTCTGAACGCTGCGATAAGTTGGGCTATAAGGATGATTCGTCGATGTGTACAGCGGGAGCTAGTTCAGACGCGTCCGCTCACTCAGCCATCCGGCCACGCCCCCCATACATCAGGCCCTTAGTGAGCTGTACCCAGAGAAGCCTGATACTGGAGTAAAGATATCTAGTAAAACATATATTACAGACTCTTTTTGTCATTACATATCTGTACTATTGATTTATGCAAAGTTTGTTTAGTTATCACTTAAACATGTGCCATGTATGAGGGAGTCGGGGCTTTGGCTTACCGAATCCACAGCCCTGGGTGGACGCCTCAATATTTTTGACACATCTTACAGCAGATCTCTCTATATTTCTTACAAAAATTCTAGTTTTAGTATGTTCCCACTTAGTCTTCTTAAAGTCTTCTATGTTGATGGCCTGTTCTCAGGATCAATAACAAGTCAGGTCATGATTATTCCCACAGCTTCCACCATATTTCGAAAACCCATTGTTCTGAGATAGTGGGGGAGACATGCATTTGGCCGACTATGAATCAAGATTAAAGGGAGTCTTTAACTAATATAACTAACAGCACTGCCCCACAGAAGATTGCAGACACATCCCAGACATACCTGTGTGCACTTTGTGTCTGTATTACATGTCCAGGAAAAGCACTTTTATTCTGCAGGAAAACAGATCCCAAGTGCCCAAAGCAAACCGGACTGGAAGGGGGAGGGCAGCTTTAGCTGCTCATATCTTGGGATTAGTAGCAGATAGAAAAATGGTTCTGACCTTCTTTGAAAGCTGACAAGCTTGCAAATGATACCAAAGCATTATATCCAGTATATCAGAAGATATAGCTGTTAGAAATCGAGTTGGGAGAGAAAGCTGTTTTTAGTTTCACTTTCAGCCGGGCACTTGGGAGCTGTTTTGCTGCAGAATAAAAGTTCTTTTTTTCTGGACATGTAATACAGACACAAAGTACACACAGGTATGTCTGGGATGACAGAACAAATGCTGCGGATTTTAGAATCCGTAAGGAAGAAAAAAGCAGAGTGTACATGAGATTTGTCAGATCTCATTCACTTTGCTGGTACTGTATTACACTGTGTTTTTTCCCCACGCAATCTGCAGTCGTCTGCTCTAGGCAACATATCTTTATTAGAAGAGTCCCCCCATTGATCACAAGGTTCCCCGCTGCTGGAACTCTCAGCAATCAGCAGGAATTTGTGCGGCAAAAGGCATCGAGTGTTCTGCTTTGTGCAAATTAACGGGGCTGTCAAACAAAAGTTATTTATCACCTGTATACAGGATAGGTGATAAGTATTTAAATCGCAGGGATGGCCGACTGCTAACAATTTCTGCAGTTCTGGTAAGGAAGGGTCCCTATGTCTCCTCTCTGAAAGGAGCGACAGTGTGCATGCTGCTCTATCACACTTTTCATTTCTGTGGGACTCATGTAGAAACTCTATATCAGTACTATAGAAATGATGGGAGTAGTGTCCCGAAATACGCACTACAGCTCCATTCACAGAGGAAACCCCTTGAAGTCAATTGCCAGCTTATGTAATGGATGGATACGCTGTGACCTTCAGTGTTATTCTTAATTTTCTTCTCCGTTACAGCACTATAATGGAGTCCGTCCGGCTTCCCTACAGACAAGATAGTGCAGCATGCTTGCGATAGTTTGACAGGCTCTGCGGATGTGAAGATAGCTTAATAGATGTGGGTCCTGAATGGCATACCTCCCTCTAGTAAGGCCAAATTCCTTACCCGGGTATTTAAAGGGATTCTGTCAGCAGGATATGGGGTATAGAGATAATGACATCTCTGTATCGGCCTTACTGCTGTCATTCCAAATATGTTACTCTTACTGTTATCAGAGCTGTATTTTGCTTAAAAAAGCGTTTTTATTCATATTATAATTACTTACATAAGGAGCCCAAGGGGATGTCCTGTGGGCTGTTGGAGCCCGGCCACGCCGCATATTTTCGAGCCCAGCACCGCCCTCCCGCTAATTATTCACGCCCCTTCAGCGCTGTGTTCTCCTCCCGCTGGTATGTACGGCGCATGCGCGAGATGCGCCGCAGCCGGAGAACACAGCGATGAAGGGGCGTGAATAATTAGCGGGAGGGCTTGAAAATATGCGGCGTGGCCGGGCTCCAACAGCCCACAGGACATCCCCTTGGGCTCCTTATGCAAGTAATTATAATATGAATAAAAACGCTTTTTTTTTTAAGCAAAATACAGCTCTCATAACAGTAAGAGTAACATATTTGGAATGACAGCAGTAAGGCCGATACAGAGATGTCATTATCTCTATACCCCATATCCTGCTGACAGAATCCCTTTAAAAATAGGTCTAAACCAGACAATGCCTTTACACACCAGTGATACAGATACCCCTGCATTAAGGTCCTTTTACACGGAAAGATAAATCGTATTAGCGATCGTAGATGAACGATCGAACGATGCAATGTAAATACCGTTTACACTGAAAGAGAAGTCGTTCACAATCTTCGTACTTTCGGTCGTTTTATAATCGTTATTACGATCGTTCCTTGCTCCTTGCCATAAGCATTACCATTACCATCTGCCAACGACTAAACGATTTTCGTTTAAACTGGAAGATTTTTGAACAATGAACGATTAATTTATTGGCAGGACAAAAGATGCGATCAACGAGAAGCGAACGAAATCTCGTTCGTCGTTAAATCGTTACCCGTGTTTATACACAACAATAATCGTGCAAATCCGAACGTTTGAACGATTATTTGAACGATAATCGGCTCGTGTAAAAGGGCCTTTACACAAGGTAACGTGGATCTCAGATAAAGAGCACTTTCTACTGGGAAAGTAAATTTTATTAAGGTATTTAAGAAAAAAACCTTATAACAGACGGCATTTTTACATCACCTCTCCAGAGGAATAATTTATTCGTATTTCTGCAATGCTAGCTGACACGACACAAAGCGTGACCATGAGACGTGAAAGCAAGAAGAAGTCCATAGAAGATTCCCGATGAGTCTTCAGAATTACAGCTTCTTCAGCCAATCCAAGTTGGGTCCAACTTTGTCAGAGGGATGACTGGGGATATCTGGCATGTCACCATCATCTCGTACTGGAACTGATAAAAAAAAAAAAAAACAAAACATTAAATTTGGACTCTAAATGAAACTGCTAAATACGTATGTTTGCAAAAGTAGTCCTTGCCACCGCCACTCAATCACTAGCAAGGAGTCTTGTCATGAGCCGCCCTGGGACCTGTGTGATCCACTGCTAGATCCTTTGTTTTCTTGCAGAGAGTTTTTTTTATTTTTTATGCAGATGCGTGGCTAGCTCATTAAAGATCACCTGTCAGCAGGATCAACCCCACTGCCTGGTATGGTTGAACCTGCTGATTAAAATGATATCTCTCTTGTAGAAAAACAGCTACATCCAATCCACCTCTCTGCCGGTCCCTCTGTTTGATACCAATTACTCAACTAATGAAGATGGCTGTACGACCTAAGAGCCGACTGTTCCCACGCTGATGACTGCTACGGCCTAGCAATGATCGCATTTCTGGTCCTCAAACCTTATTCGCTGCACTCTTCTTGTCTACATCATCATCTTCAACTTTTCTCCCAGGTATCCTCCATTGTAACTAACTCAGTACCTTAAAGGGGTTCTCTGGCCATTTAATATTGATGCCCTATCCTCAGGGCAGGTCATCAATCTCAGATCGGCAGGGGTCCGACACCTCCGCCGATTATCTGTATGAGGAGATGGCCCACGCAGTGTGCACGTGCCGTCTCCCTTCTTGCTCGCTGCTGCTTTGCCATAGACATAGCTGAGGATAGGTCATCAATATTAAAAGCCCTGAGAACCCCTTTAACACAACAAACGTTTCCTCATCATCCAGCCCTTCAAAAGCAACCCAAAAATCCACCTCTTCATAGAAGCTTACAAAAAACAGTACCACAGTATAAGCAGTTTTTACCCTCACCTATTGACTCTTACCCCTTTTCCTCATAGATTTTACATATAAGATAACTGGGACCTCGTAATCACAAGAACGGGGGTCCCCAAGTTCCCTGTGTGAATGGAGCAGTTGTGCACGTGTGAGCAGTGAAGGACTGAGCACAGCGCCCAGCTCTCTCCGTCAGTCCCAGTGACTGTAGTGGTGATCACTCACATGCACTAACAGTCCATCCACACACAGGATTCGGGACCCCCATAATGCTGATCAGTGGGGGTCACAGCAGTTAGATCCCCAGGGGTGATGCATTTAAAGGGGTTTTACGGGAGTTAACTACCGATGACCTATCCTCAGGATAGGTCATCAGTATCTGATCGGTGGTTGTCCGACACCTGGACCCCCACGATCAGCTGTTTGAGAAGGCATCGGCGCTCCCGTGAGCTCCAAGGCCTTCTCTCAGCTTTTCCTAGGCCAGTGACGTCATCGGTCAAGTGAATAGGGCTGAGCACAATACCAAGCACAGCCGCTGTACAATGAATGATGCTGTGCTTGGTCAGCTGAGAGAAGGCCTCAGAGCTCACAGGAGTGCCGGTGCCTTCTCAAACAGCTGATCTGCGGGGGTCCTGGGTGTCAGACCCCCACCGATCAGATACTGATGACCTGTCCTGAGGATAGGTCATCAGTAATTAACTCCCAGAAAACCCCTTTTAACACCTATCTTTGTGTACAGGAGATAAACGTGGTTTATGGTAGATTTTTACATTTCCAGGAGCCTGCAGAATGGTATACAGGCTTTCATTCACGGTTCTCAGATTTAGCGCTCTGCTTACCTGGGTAATTATATGGTACAACCTGGTTGTACATGGAGGTGTATTTGGTGTAAGGACTGATAAACGGGAGTACAAGAGCTGTAAAGACAAAGAGGATACAATTTACACATCATTATCATTGGGAGCCACTTACAGCCAGATTCCACAGAGCGTCCATGATAAACCCTCTCCTGACATGTCCGCTTTAGGGAATACTTGTATTTCCTTCCTGGAGCATCTTATGTAGAATTTCCAGAATTCAATGTTGTGCTGTACCTCTGTTATTCCTCCTGAAAATGTTTTAAACTGACAACTAGCTGTTACCATTCCCCTTTGTCAGTAAGGAGGTTGCCTTGACAGTCTGATACTATCAGCATGTGCAGAGACCCCCTCTAGAAAGCGCAGGAAATCTTACCCAAAATTCCAATGCCGGCGGACACAGTTATGACGGGTTCTTTATTCCAGGCATTTTTCAGGAATGCACCCACTCCTTCAATAAACAGAACAAGGGTGAGAAGAAGACGGTGAAGCCATTAAGACAGTTCATGGCAATTTTCTTTACAGTATTGCTTCCTTGTTAAGGCCTCATGCACACGACCGTATGAAAAAAAACGGATCCGCAAAAATGGATCTGCAGAAAATACAGATGACGTCCATGTGTATTCCGTATTTTGCGGAACGGAACAGCTGGCCCGTAATAGAACAGTCCTATCCTTGTCCGTTATGCGGACAAAAATAGGACATGTTCTATTTTTTTGCGGAATGGAAATACGGAATGCACACGAATGGGACATTCACATGAATGGGACTAAGCTGCACATGGGCCACGTGACCATCGAGCACAGGTCTAGGCCCCACCGATCAGATACTAATGGCCATTACCGAGGTAAATATTTTATTCCCCAAAAATATGCCTTATATATAACTATTATATATAATATATAACTGGCCATGCACTTTGATGGGTGAACACAGAGAGGGGGCGTTGGCAGCAGCACGAGGTGAACATCAATGCTATGGTATACCCAGCCAGGAGATGGGCCTGGGAATCAATGGACAGGTGCCCACACTTGCATGGAGTGCTCACCAGTGGAGTTTAGGAGTTACAGAAAGAGGCGATGGCATATCATGGCATGTTGGGCAGAATATCTTAGCACGAGATACTTTGGAGGATGCCAGCGAGAGGGATTTGTTATTAAAAAAAATACTCTCTGAAACTGGTGCGGCCCCGCGCTGCACTGTCCTCCTGACCTACACACATCGTCAGGATATAGTGCACGTAAGCGCTCGCTATGACACGACGCTGTGTGACGTCAGGTCCCAGTGCAGCGTTTGATTAATCGGTAGAATACTTGATTACAAAAATAATAGATCGCTCGTCCCCATGGAGAATCATTACTTCTAGGCAGCAGATCCCTGTGTAGACAGCAATATCTGCTGCTCAGAAATGATGATTTAGGTGTCTGCACCAACAATGCTTTCACCCAGCGTTTGCTCATTCATCAGGTGATCGGCTGCACCTTTCTACAGGGCAATTATTGGGAGTGATCGTTCCTAAGAGTGTTCCCTCCTGATAATTGCCTCTCTGACACTGCAGCCTGTGAGACAACCCACGTTAAGGCTGCACTTAGCGGGTCCATCTTTAAACCCGGTAGTGACTATATGTTTAGTCGCTGACTACTCTGTGACCTTCCTGAATCACATGCACGGCTCTATCTCCTGCTGCCAACTGTGGGACCTTACCGTTATAAAGCCACAGTGACAGTTTTTTTACTCCCCTATAGTGGGCAGCTTTTCTCACATGTATGTGACATCCCTCCCATGCTGTATTATACAACCTGCATTTGTAGGTCCCTCAGCTGTCAGTGTGCCAGGCAATTACATGGAGTCACCCCTCACCCAGCGTCCTGCCAGCCCCTCACCACTCAGTGACGGGCTTTACCGGCCCTCAGCTCCAAGTCCCATAACGACCATTAACTGCGGATCAGACGAGTCTCCTTGACTCTCACTTACTAGAGAACACAGCCATCTTTCCCTCTGACCTGCCACCGGAAGCGGAAGTGCGCTTCGCAATGCCTGCCGGGCACTGTAGTCCTGATCGCTTTAGCGCTTGTCCGGGGCTGAAGCCGATTTCCTGTCTCCGGGCGCAGTGTTGCACGAAGACTGACAATACCATAGTCTTCATATGACGTGATCCTCAAGCATAGTGTAATAGGGAATGGTCACATATTATCCGGAATGCTGCAGGGCTTCTGGTAGTGAAGGCAGCATGCAGGATATCCCCTTTGTGGAGCAGGCCGAGGCGGCAGGAATAACAGCGTCCCCCATATACAGACCTACCAACTTTCTGCACGGTTCATTGTGTGAAAGATCCATTTTTGTCGGTATATTTATACCCTTTAATAGTTAATTTTACACAATAGCGCAAACATTATCCAAATATAGAAATTTTTGAAATCCAAATTGTGTCAAGACTAAAATTTAACTTTTAATAACGTTCCAGATAATAAAAAGGTACAATGACCCCAGCATACAAACAATAATCACCAAAATATCCTATGTGAGGGCATATAGAGCAAGTCAATGGAGCCAGGAGGAACGGAGGAGGCCACAGGATAAACCCTAGGCTGACCCTAATGATGGGCCCTCAATAAGGCTCAGCCCGGAGTTACAACTAAATGGTAGCGGTACTCCGTCCCCGTTCCTATCCCTGGTATCCCTATATCGCCCTCACTTTAATAACATCAATATCCTGCGTCCCAACGCGTTTCCCCCTCACTATTCATTGAGGGTTCATCAGGGAACAAAACATAGAGATTAAATAATCCCGATATTAAAGTGGATCCACAGTGGGAAACAAATAAATAAATCAATAGGGTATGCAATGGGTTAGTTCACCGATATACAGAGTCTCACAGATACATAACTCACGTGACCCGACATCCCAGATCTCTAACACACGTGGATCTCAATGGCTATGGTCAGCAATGTTATAAGAGTGACCACCCTCTTAAATAGATGGAGGTGGGCTATGATAGGGGGAAATTAGAGGGGGTAGTGGCCAGAATCTGCACACCACCTTACCTACACATGTCAGCCTGTATCCCGCACGCCGCACGCCAACGGAAATACGTCATCTCCCACTTCCGGTCCGGTCAGAGGTGCGTTCCACCATGCGTTCCACCATAGCCAATACCGGAAGTGTGCTCAGATGAGGTGAGCTTTGCGTTCCACTACGCTCAAGATCGAAAGTATAGATACATAAGAACGGCATGCTTGCGTTCCAGACTGACAACTAATATACATTTTAACCCTATCCAACCATGCTATAGCCAATTAGGTTTGTATGAATACTAATTTTTACAAAACAATAAATAGATCAAACCAAAAAACCACAATTAATGGTTTATCAATAATTAGAAGACACTTCGCGTGTCATAACTCGGGTTATATAAGGGATCAACACTAAATCAAAAATACAGAAGAACACTACAGAGGATATGATTAGTACATGACAGTGTAACAAAAGGAGAGCCAAATCAAATAAAACAAGAATATGACAATCTCTCATTTAACCCTCTTGGTGACTGGGACCCAAACCTATAGATCCACTCAGCCTCTTTTTGTAGTAACCGACGATCACAGTCCCCTCCTCTTACAGAGGGACGAACCACCTCCAATACAGAAAAGCGCAGAGAGTGGGGATTACCTCCATGACACTGGACAACGTGATTAGCTACAGGTGTATCTTTTCGTTTTTTAACATCATTAACGTGTTCCAGAACTCTCCTACGCAATTCTCGTATCGTCTTCCCCACGTAGTCAAGGGGGCACGTACATTGACAAAGATACACAACCCCCCTACTCCTACAATTTACAAAATCACGTATTTTAAATATCTCCCGGGTAGCAGTGCACACATTTACTTTGGTTGTTCTCAAAAAACTACATGCCAGACAGCCTCCACAGCGGAAAACCCCCAATGGTTTGCGGTCTAGCCAGCTGCCCAGAGGCTGTGGTCGCATATAGTGACTGTGTACTAATCTATCCCTGATACTCCTACCCCTCCTATAGGTAATATTAGGAGAGGGAGCCAAGACATCAGTCAAATCCGAATCCATCATTAAGATGGGCCAATATTTCTTAAGGATCTGTCTGATGCATTGGTTTTTAACATCAAAAGTGGAGATAATCCTCACTGTCTGTTTATCCACAGTACCAATTTTTTGGAACGAGTAATTCCTCCCTTTTAGATGTCTCAGCGGTTTTAAATGCATTCTTAAGAACCTGATCCGGATAACCTCTTGCCTTAAATCTATTAAACAGGCCTCTGGCTTCCCGATAGAAACTCTCATGTTCAGAACAGTTCCGTCTTACCCTTATATACTGTCCACGAGGAATGCCCCTTTTTAGGGGAGTAGGGTGGTAGCTCTGCCAGTGTAATAAGCTGTTAGTGGCCGTTTCCTTTCTAAAATTGGTTGTAGACAATCTGTCAATACATTTGTTGACCCTAACATCAAGAAAGGTCAATGACTCAATCTCAAGTTCATGAGTGAATCTCAACCCCAAATCATTGGAGTTCAATCCCTCCATGAACCGCTTAAGATCATCCGCGGTTCCCTTCCAGATGACAAACACGTCGTCAATATATCGTGTCCAGAATTGTATTTTATCATTCCACCACATATTGTCCGACGGGAAGACAATATTGTCCTCCCACCAGCCCAGGAGGAGATTTGCGTACGTAGGGGCACAAGGGCTCCCATCGCAGTCCCCCTGAGCTGGTGGTAGAACTTCCCGTCAAATAAAAAATAATTATGGGTCAGCACAAATTCCAGCAGCTGTAATACAAACTCATTATGATAACTGCAGTGTGTACCACGAGTTCTCAAAAAAGAGGCAGTTGCCATCAGACCACAGTCATGAGGGATGGAACTATATAAAGATTCCACATCTATACTTACCAAGAGACACGATGGATCAATGATAAGATGCTCTATTTTCCGCAAAAAATCCATCGTGTCTCTGGTGTAAGACGGGAGAGATAGCACAAACTGCCTCAATACCTTGTCTAAATAAATACCAGCATTTTGGGTGATCGAGTCAACCCCTGAAACTATTGGTCGACCTTTCAGTGGTGAGAGACCTTTATGGACCTTAGGGAGTCCATAGAATGTTGCAATTTGAGGATGCAGTGGTCTTACAAAATCATATTCTGCCTTACCCAGTACACCACTAGTTAATCCCTGATCAAGGATGCAAGTCAGGTTAGTCACAAATGAATCGGTCGGGTCCTGAGATAGTATATTATAGCAGCTACGATCTTGTAATAACCGTAAACACATTGATCTATAATCATTGTGATCTAAAATGACAAGGTTGCCTCCCTTATCCGATGGCTTTATGATGATGGTACGGTCCCTCTCAAGATTTTTTAAGGCTACCATTTCACCTCTTGACAGGTTATGGAAATCATTTTCATCATGGCTCATACTCTCTAGTTCACCTATCACCATTTCCACAAAAATATCAATGTGATCAGCATTGATTGAGGGAGGCTGGGCCAGGGATCAAGAGGAAGGGGGGTAGAGGGTTTGGAGAAACTCTCGCCCTTTGTCTCTGGTTCCTCACCCTCGGCACCAGATATGCGACAACAAGGGAATTTTTTAGCCAAGGGCATACCCTACCAGTTGCGGGATCGCCCGAAAGGAGGGGATTAAGTCAAGGGGATAATGAGCTGCAGGTTATTAATTTGTCTTCTAGGCAGCTTGGAGAAAACGAAATAAGTGTCCTTAAAAGAGGTTTATCTTTTGTTCCCACCACGAAACATTATAATTTCACATGGGTCAAAGATCTTCATTTGTTCTCTCGTAAATTAAAATGGCACAAGTTTATGAAATGTTGTGATAAACAAAAATGCGAACAATTAGGACTTACCATGAGTGATTTGAGTGACTTTAAGAACTTAGTGGGTTTATTGGATGAGGGATCGCGCAGTGAGGGTTCAGGACCTTTTACTGAACTACGTCCTAGAAGTACACGTATGCCTCCCTCAATCAATGCTGATCACATTGATATTTTTGTGGAAATGGTGATAGGTGAACTAGAGAGTATGAGCCATGATGAAAATGATTTCCATAACCTGTCAAGAGGTGAAATGGTAGCCTTAAAAAATCTTGAGAGGGACCGTACCATCATCATAAAGCCATCGGATAAGGGAGGCAACCTTGTCATTTTAGATCACAATGATTATAGATCAATGTGTTTACGGTTATTACAAGATCGTAGCTGCTATAATATACTATCTCAGGACCCGACCGATTCATTTGTGACTAACCTGACTTGCATCCTTGATCAGGGATTAACTAGTGGTGTACTGGGTAAGGCAGAATATGATTTTGTAAGACCACTGCATCCTCAAATTGCAACATTCTATGGACTCCCTAAGGTCCATAAAGGTCTCTCACCACTGAAAGGTCGACCAATAGTTTCAGGGGTTGACTCGATCACCCAAAATGCTGGTATTTATTTAGACAAGGTATTGAGGCAGTTTGTGCTATCTCTCCCGTCTTACACCAGAGACACGATGGATTTTTTGCGGAAAATAGAGCATCTTATCATTGATCCATCGTGTCTCTTGGTAAGTATAGATGTGGAATCTTTATATAGTTCCATCCCTCATGACTGTGGTCTGATGGCAACTGCCTCTTTTTTGAGAACTCGTGGTACACACTGCAGTTATCATAATGAGTTTGTATTACAGCTGCTGGAATTTGTGCTGACCCATAATTATTTTTTGTTTGACGGGAAGTTCTACCACCAGCTCAGGGGGACTGCGATGGGGAGCCCTTGTGCCCCTACGTACGCAAATCTCCTCCTGGGCTGGTGGGAGGACAATATTGTCTTCCCGTCGGACAATATGTGGTGGAATGATAAAATACAATTCTGGACACGATATATTGACGACGTGTTTGTCATCTGGAAGGGAACCGCGGATGATCTTAAGCGGTTCATGGAGGGATTGAACTCCAATGATTTGGGGTTGAGATTCACTCATGAACTTGAGATTGAGTCATTGACCTTTCTTGATGTTAGGGTCAACAAATGTATTGACAGATTGTCTACAACCAATTTTAGAAAGGAAACGGCCACTAACAGCTTATTACACTGGCAGAGCTATCACCCTACTCCCTTAAAAAGGGGCATTCCTCGTGGACAGTATATAAGGGTAAGACGGAACTGTTCTGAACATGAGAGTTTCTATCGGGAAGCCAGAGGCCTGTTTAATAGATTTAAGGCAAGAGGTTATCCGGATCAGGTTCTTAAGAATGCATTTAAAACCGCTGAGACATCTAAAAGGGAGGAATTACTCGTTCCAAAAAATTGGTACTGTGGATAAACAGACAGTGAGGATTATCTCCACTTTTGATGTTAAAAACCAATGCATCAGACAGATCCTTAAGAAATATTGGCCCATCTTAATGATGGATTCGGATTTGACTGATGTCTTGGCTCCCTCTCCTAATATTACCTATAGGAGGGGTAGGAGTATCAGGGATAGATTAGTACACAGTCACTATATGCGACCACAGCCTCTGGGCAGCTGGCTAGACCGCAAACCATTGGGGGTTTTCCGCTGTGGCATGTAGTTTTTTGAGAACAACCAAAGTAAATGTGTGCACTGCTACCCGGGAGATATTTAAAATACGTGATTTTGTAAATTGTAGGAGTAGGGGGGTTGTGTATCTTTGTCAATGTACGTGCCCCCTTGACTACGTGGGGAAGACGATACGAGAATTGCGTAGGAGAGTTCTGGAACACGTTAATGATGTTAAAAAACGAAAAGATACACCTGTAGCTAATCACGTTGTCCAGTGTCATGGAGGTAATCCCCACTCTCTGCGCTTTTCTGTATTGGAGGTGGTTCGTCCCTCTGTAAGAGGAGGGGACTGTGATCGTCGGTTACTACAAAAAGAGGCTGAGTGGATCTATAGGTTTGGGTCCCAGTCACCAAGAGGGTTAAATGAGAGATTGTCATATTCTTGTTTTATTTGATTTGGCTCTCCTTTTGTTACACTGTCATGTACTAATCATATCCTCTGTAGTGTTCTTCTGTATTTTTGATTTAGTGTTGATCCCTTATATAACCCGAGTTATGACACGCGAAGTGTCTTCTAATTATTGATAAACCATTAATTGTGGTTTTTTGGTTTGATCTATTTATTGTTTTGTAAAAATTAGTATTCATACAAACCTAATTGGCTATAGCATGGTTGGATAGGGTTAAAATGTATATTAGTTGTCAGTCTGGAACGCAAGCATGCCGTTCTTATGTATCTATACTTTCGATCTTGAGCGTAGTGGAACGCAAAGCTCACCTCATCTGAGCACACTTCCGGTATTGGCTATGGTGGAACGCATGGTGGAACGCACCTCTGACCGGACCGGAAGTGGGAGATGACGTATTTCCGTTGGCGTGCGGCGTGCGGGATACAGGCTGACATGTGTAGGTAAGGTGGTGTGCAGATTCTGGCCACTACCCCCTCTAATTTCCCCCTATCATAGCCCACCTCCATCTATTTAAGAGGGTGGTCACTCTTATAACATTGCTGACCATAGCCATTGAGATCCACGTGTGTTAGAGATCTGGGATGTCGGGTCACGTGAGTTATGTATCTGTGAGACTCTGTATATCGGTGAACTAACCCATTGCATACCCTATTGATTTATTTATTTGTTTCCCACTGTGGATCCACTTTAATATCGGGATTATTTAATCTCTATGTTTTGTTCCCTGATGAACCCTCAATGAATAGTGAGGGGGAAACGCGTTGGGACGCAGGATATTGATGTTATTAAAGTGAGGGCGATATAGGGATACCAGGGATAGGAACGGGGACGGAGTACCGCTACCATTTAGTTGTAACTCCGGGCTGAGCCTTATTGAGGGCCCATCATTAGGGTCAGCCTAGGGTTTATCCTGTGGCCTCCTCCGTTCCTCCTGGCTCCATTGACTTGCTCTATATGCCCTCACATAGGATATTTTGGTGATTATTGTTTGTATGCTGGGGTCATTGTACCTTTTTATTATCTGGAACGTTATTAAAAGTTAAATTTTAGTCTTGCCTTCTGTGATTATAATTGTATTTAGCAGGACGTTCTGTTGAGGGACACACTATCGTGTCTTCCATCTACTTTTTGTTTATACCCAAATTGTGTCAAGTAATGAAGTAATATACAAGGTGGGGTCTAATATATAGCTAGGAGCCGGACAGCTCTGGATTAGTATTGTACATGTGAAAATGCAGATCTGTACCTCAGATCAAAAAGACGGACATTTATAGGGGTTGTCCGAGATAACCCCTTCTTTCCTCATTCAGTACTAAATATTCATACTCCGATGCTCCTTCTTGCTATGCACTGAATTGCGTAGGAAAAGGACGTTTGTTTGTTTTTTTGATTCGGTAACGTACGTGGCTCTGTATGGGACTGCTAGGCAGAGACTTCCGCCTAGCAGTGATCCAGGTTATGTCACTGACACTAATGGGCGGTCTTTAGTGCTGCCCTAGGCTGTTTTTAGCGCTATAGACCGCCCTTTTGTGCCTGTTACATCACCAAGATCACTGCTAGGCTGAAGACTCCACCTAGCAGTGATAATGTAAACAAAACAACCCTTGTCCTGTGCAGTGCATCTGCGGGCAAGGAGGAGCGTTAATGCCGAATGTGGGAAGAAGCGGTTATGTCAGGGTTCAGTTGTGCACCTGGACAACACCTTTAAGGATCAAAGAGGGACAGAGGAACTTGGGTCAAAAGTGGGACACTCGGGAGGTCTGCATATACATGCACGCTCAGGTCAGCTTAGTGTACGTGTGAAATTTGCCACAGCCATGTATCTCCCGTCAATCATGGTGAAATATGCTGGAGGAGCTGGGAGCAGAACCCCTAATAATCCGCCAATAGAGCTTGTCTGATGAGACGACTACTTTAAGGGTACGTCCACACATGGAGGAAAAAATCCATTGTAGATTTTGATTAAACTTTTGATACAAATTTCATCCTGCACATTGCAATAGGTGAAATCTGCAGAAAGCTTTCTCGTGCTGCGGCTTTAAAATCCATACAGTATGGTTTTCATCCTGATTTTTTTCTACATCATGTAGATTCCTTAGAATTTATTAAAATTTGTATCAATTTTCCTGCTGCTGTAATATACAGTGGATTTCCACCCTCATATCTGGTTGAAACATTGTATCCACTGCATTTAAGAATACCCTAGGGCAGGCTTTGTAGCAGTTTACAAGATATCTGAAGGTGGTATATGGCACCAAGACATTAGCAGCAGATCCTTTAACCCCTTAAGGAACAAGCGATTTTCCATTTTTTACTCCCTTCCTATAAATTTTATTTCTCGGTTAACATAGCCATATGAGGGCTTATTCTTTGCAAGGCAAATTGTTCTTTCTATTGGCATCATTTTTAAGCAATGTAGCTAAAAAAAAATTCAAATGTAGAATTGGAAGAAAATCTGCCATAGTTTTATGGTTTTTTATGGCGTTCCCTATGCAGAACAAAATGCTATCTTCATTCTCCGGGTCAGTATGATTACAGCAATACTACATTTATATAGTTTTTCTTGTTTTAAAAAGAATTAAAAATTTGAAAAAAAACAACTTTCCCAGTAATTGCCTGATTGCCAGTGAAGGCTGAATTTACATGAAGCAATCACCTCCACTACATGGGGATGAATGAATACCACAGAGATCGCTTGTACCCATAGAGAATAATAATTGTTCCTGGGCAGCAGATCCCTGTTTAGGTGGCACAATCTGCTGCCCAGTTGTGATGATTTTAGGTGCCAGGAGAATGACGGAATCACCCAGTGAACAAACATTTGCTTATTCATCAGGTCATTGACGGCACCTTGTAGGCCTGTTTTAGACAAGCGTGTCCTGTGCGGAAATCACGTTCCGTGTGTGAGCATGAATTCCCGTTATGGACAATGCTTGTTTCACAGAAGCGCAGGGCATTATACTAATTTATAATGCTGTGTGTCTCTGCCTGACCTTACTTCTACAGAATTATACTGACATATCTGTCAGTATAATTTAGTAGATACTGAAATGCATTGTATGAAATGTTTTTCGACTTTCATAACATGACACAGACACACATTAGAATACATCTGATAGATCCTAGAAGGTCAACATGTAGGACTGGATCTAAATAGGGACAAAACTGCTTAGGCACTGATGAGCACATTGCCCAGTAATACCATAACAGTAGTATGGGATATCAGTAATGGTGCTATAGAAAGTTTCACCACTGGATGGCAGTATTTGCAACATTTCTATCAGTACAATGTGCAGCTGGAATCATGACCAGTTGCTCATTTCCTCACTTTTCAGTTGCTCTCTAATAGAGATAACAGCTTATTGTTCCCTTTTCTGTGGATTATTTTTGTACTTTGTTTTCTTTTGTTGTTGGAAAACCCTTTGGAGTTTTAGGGCTTATGCACGTGAAGAAACCCTTGTGGACTGTGCGGAACCATTCATTTCAATGGGTCCGCCCCCAAAAAACTGAAGGTACTCAGTGTACATTCCGTTTCCATATGTCCGTATTTCCGTTCTGCAAAAAAATAGAACATGTCCTATTATTGTCCGCATTACAGACAAGGATAGGACTGTTCTAGTAGAAGCCGGCTGTTCCGTTCTGCAAAATACAGAATGCACACGGACATCATCCGTTTTTTTTGTTGATCTGTTTTTGTGGACAGTAAACTACATACGGTTGTCTGCATGAGCCCTTAATGGTATTTTTCTCCAAAGCTAAAAGACTTCAAAAACATTAAAACACATATACAAAATGACATAAATAAAGTAATATACCTCCAAAAACCAATGTAAGGGTACTTTCACACAGCTTTTGTAGTGTCCGTTGGAGGTATATGTCAAGAGGATTTCCAGATTTCCACACTGCGGATTTTGTCCAGCCGCGTCTCGGCATGTTTGCTTTGCTGCAGCCAGAGCTCCGGCCCGCCCCATTATAGTGAATGGGGCCGGAGCGGACTTATTGTAGAGTTGGAGTGAAAAGGTCGCAAACTGCACGTTAACTTTTTTTTCAGTAGCATTCACATTTCTCCGCTGGCCTCGCCACTTTCCCGAAGTTTTCTGGTGTAAAAGGACATTGAAATCTACGCCAGGCTGGGGCTGGCATAGATTTCAGTTCAGGCGCATAGACTGGCGGATGCTGCAAATAATCTATGACGAGGCGTACTCCTCATAAATTAGACGCACGCCTGGTTATCATAGTCCGATAAATCTGCCCCATAGCCTTTAAATTAACGAGTGTAAAAAGCAGCTTAACTTTCTCTGGTCTTGAAGACCAAAGTTACCCTGGTCCTGAACCATTTAAGTGCATGGACTGCAATCTAAGTGTTAGCAGTCATTCTTGGGCCTCCATGGCTTTGTATCCTCCACAGAAGCAATGGCTGTCTAGATGTCGATGAAGAAGAGGATTGATAACGCTCTCCCACTGGGTTGCCTGTCTTTCAATAAAGCTTTGCCCCCCCCCCTTTCCCACTCCACCCATTCCCTGTCATTTGTTGCTTATTGCTTGACATATGTAGCTATATCGTAAGAGGTGTAGATTTCACTTTTGACACAGACCTGCAGAGGTGCTTCACAATAAGGCCAGGTTCCATTTCATTTTCAGTTCTTCTGATTGGTTGAAATAACATAAAACGAAAAAACAAACATTTATTTTGAGCATCCGTTATGCTCAGTTATGCTTATTTGTCATCTGTTTTAGCCATTTCTGTTATTTTAGAAGGTAAAAAAGTACTTTGTGGAAAACATTTTTCCCATGTAAAAAAAACGGATCTCGGACGGAAATGGTAAAAACAAATGCAAAATGAGCATAACAGATGCTCAAAATAAAGTACCCTATATTTTTTTTTTCTTTTCTATTCTTCTGAAGGATCAGAAGAACAGAAAACAAAATAGTGATGTGAACCTGGCCTAATTAAGAGGTGTGCATCTCTTAATACTTGTGGTCTATGGAGAGCATAAGACGGGCATATAAAATGTTTTCCTTAAGCATTTAAAGGGAACCTGTCATCTCCGAAACACCCCCTGAACTAGCGGTGTATAGTGTAAGTGACGTCGAGTCTGGTTATATAATTTTTATCTTCATACTCACTTCCATTCTGACGCTGTGCTCCCACAAACCAGCAGTAAAATACATTGAGAGGACTCTTCTTTGAGTCCTCTCCATTATGTGAGTGAGCACCGGAGTCCACTGAGTGCATTTTACTGCAGGTTTGTGGGAGCACATAGTCAGAATGGAAGTGAGTAAGAAGATAAAAATTACATAACCGGACTCCACGTCACTTACACTATACACCGCTTACTCTAGTTCAGGGAGTGTTTCGGAGATGACAGGTTCACTTTAAGCATTCATTGTGTTCCTGCCCGTGCTGCATCACAATATACGATATGTGTGTGTTCCGACACGGCAGGAAATGCTTGGGAATGCCACTTAGCCAATCACTGGCTTAGGTGGGGCATGGCTGGGGCCAGTGATTGGCTGTGTGGTATTCATAGCAATTTCCTGCTGTGTCAGGATGGAAGCATGTAGTGGAGCGCAGCAGTGACCTGGACACCAGCAGCTGCAGGGGATCAGTGAGGTGAGTACACACTTGTATATTTGTGTTACACCTTTTGTGTCCACCGAAAGCCTTCTTTTTACTAGGCAGGAATACCCCTTTAAGTCTTGTTTTTTACAGATTAGCAAAATACAGTCAAGCTTTTTACATAGAATCGTTTTTCTGTACTGAAGAAGAGCACCACAGCTTTATTGCAAATCATTTTCTTGGAGGCACACAATATATATGGCTGCCCTAATATTCCCGGAGCTGATAGTGTAGTCTATTATTCTCGTTAAACAATAAAACTTTGATGCTGCCGAACTAAAAAAATAACTTTAGAAGGGAGTTTTGTGCTTTTCTTAGCCTCAGAATGTCATAATGATGTTTCCTTCATCAGAGGTTAATCCAAAGAATGGCTTTGATGTATTTGTTCACAGCGTGTGGCCAGCACAGGCTCTGCACGGTTCCATGTGTGGCAGCGGATCCCCGCTGAGGGGAAACCTCCAAGTCAAAAGAACAGTCTGTATTTTAGATCATTTTTTTACATAACAGAAGTAAACATTGAAGAACAATAAACAGGTTTAATGCTGTCATGTGTAATTTCATAAAAGATTACAAAATCGTATTGATAGAGAAAGGTTCCCTCTGAGACTCACAGAGGCAGTTAGGTGACTCTGGTCAGACTTCCCTCTGTGAACAACATGCCCAGGACTTGTAAGGACTTGCTAGCACTGAGTTGCTGTTGATCAGTTCACCCCAGAATAGTGTCACAGCAAAAAGGTTAATTGTTGTTATCTTAAATTGATAAGTAAAATGTTCTGATACTCAACAGCATTGTATGGATAAGTCAGGGTTAACACCTTGACTCAACCCCTTTAGTTTGCCAGGAGAAGGGCCAGGGTCTGCCTCCTGCTTAGTGTGGAGTGTGCTAGCTGAGGAAGAGAAAGAACCGACATGCGTTTAGTCCTCAGAGCCAGGCCTGAGCTCAGAGAATCTTCACCACTGAGACTTTTATGGCTAAAGAACCAATTCTGCATCAAAGTTCTCCAGAGAGCGAGAGAGCGTGCATTGGAGTCAGCAAGGTATTATGCTAGTTTCTGACAGAAAGAGACTTTGCTGCTGTGAGAGAGAACATTCCTAAGACACCCTTTCATGCTCTGGGACAGTTTGGCCAACCGTATCTTAATTCTGTACCCCTCAGCCTGGGAATTACAGAAACACCCACTAAGAAACTCACTGCCAGCCTAAGGTTCTGCAGAGAGAGGCTTTAGAAAGACAGGGAGAAGGAGCACTACAACCTCTATCATTGCTGCTATCCATGCATTATTATTGGAGAGGAATTGCACTACGATCTGCTTGAAACTGTGCCTTGATACTGTTGGATGTACTACTACTCCTATCCTGCACTTTAGTAAAGCGAGGCTCACTTATTTATATCTACTAGCCTGGTTACTGACTCCACCATCATCCGCTGGCCACTTAATCCACACTTCAGCTTTGCACCCTGCCAAAACGCATAACATCAAGGGCACCCCAACCACCACCAGGCACAAGCCCCAAGACTAGGATGTGCCTCAAATGAAGAAAGGGTGCGCCATTCTGTCACTGCACAGCCCCAGGGAGATCCAGAGAGGGGGAATTGTCACTGTGAGTACTACTAGCTTCCTTAGGGTCAAAACTACCACAGCCCACCCAAATATCTGTGTATTAACGTTTTTGATACTGATGACTTCTTCTCAGAATAGGTCATCAGTATCTGATCAGTGGGGGTACAACACCTGGGACCCCCGCCAATCAGCTGTTTAAGAAGGCATCGGGGCTCCTGTGAGAGCCGCCGCCCTCTATGTGCTTACCAAGCACAGCGCATACAACTATCTAGAGGATAGGTATTCAGTATCAAAATCTCTGAAAACCCCTTTAATACTACAGCTTCACTGGAGGCTGGTTTCACATTTAAAGGGTATGTACACCTTTGGAGGCATTTTTTAAAATTATTGCATTGTACTTATTTTGAGCTAAAAATAATCTTTTCAATTGGTTTTTATTAAAAATATGGAGTCCTTGTTTCTGTACATAGCTGAGATGCTGTAGTAGCAGCCTGTGGATTTTTTGTCTTTTCCGTGATCTGGGGAGCAGACAGACTCCTTATTTTTGCAATCTGACATTGTAAACACTCATTATAGCTCAGTTCTTATCTTACTGATAAGCATGTGGCTTAAATAAGTCTTTATGACCTCTTAGTAAATTATAGATAAGGCTTATTAGATGACCGGCAAAAAGTGAAAGTACCAGTCACACAGTTGCGACAGAACGGCTCAATATTTTTAATAAAGGCCAAAAAAAGGTGATTTTTAGCGGAAAATGAGTAAAATGAAATCATAAACAAAAATTGCCTCTGAAGGTGTACATAGCCTTTAATAAATTTTGCAAATGCACTGTGTTTTTAGTGTTTTTGCTGGATTTTTGCCACTTTTTTACAGCAATAAAAATGCTGTCTATATGTTAGCTGTACAGTAACTCTATGGAAATGATTAAACATTTTGTTCCTCATTTTGTTCCTCACTTGAGTTGGCTTTTTATGCCTTAGATATTCATCCCTGCTTGAGAAATGCAGGTGTCAATGTGCGCTGCATTTTTTATGGCTTTTACATTTTTTTTACATTGGCTTTTTTTTTAAATAGAGATCAACAGGAGTGACATCAGAGGGGGTTACATAGTGCCCTGTGTAAAAATGCATGGCTTAAAAATAACCCACATTAAAAAAAATATACTAAACCACCACAGTCCACATTTCCTAATGTGAGTGCACCAAGGTTTTGCCATAAATTGCATTAAATTGTGGTAAAAATCAATTTGGTGCATTTAAGTTTAAAGAAAGCGTCTACGCCTAGTCTATAAAAGGGGTGTGGCTTAACAGAAAATAGGTGTGATCCACCATGCAACATTTTGGCCCAATTTTGGCATAAAATTCTGTCTCAGAATAAGCCAACAAATGGTTAATAAGAAGGTAGACAAAAGTGTCCAGTCATGCATCAAATTTATCATCCAGCCTGAGCCCCTGTGATAAATCCGGTTCCAGTCTAGACAACCGGTCTAAGCTTACATCATTAGTAAATTTGCTGCACTAAAAACTAGTTCCTCAGAAGGAGCTTGAGTCAACTTGCAATGTTTTCATTATTCAGAAATATTCAGAAATTCAGTTTTTCTGCTCCAACATAGGAACACAAAACTGGAATCTGCAAATTTGGCATATGTCTGACACTGCCGACAGATTCCATTGATTACAGTGGGGTCCATCAGGTCTGGGACATGGATACTGGCATTTTGTTGAACAAAATAATGCTTCATGCAGTTTTTCATTTTGCTGGAATCTGCTATGGTGGCTCCAGCCTGAACTTCCAGCACAGATGTGAACCTAGGCTTAGTCATCTTTTTCTTCAAATTCACTTTGGCAAAATGCACGGTCATCGGGTCCTCACATGATGCAAACTGAGAAGACGGAAGCAGTATATGGTGTGCCCCCTTAATTTTCTCTGGAAGTAGAAGTGACTTGTTTCATATGTATATTGTGTAATTCAAACCCATGATTGAGCATCTTCTGCTATGATTGCCCACTCAGCCACTGCAAAGAACATAGAAAATGCTTACAACTTATAAGTCTCATGGTCTTGACGCCTCAGGACCAGAAGAGAAAAAGCAATTCACAGACAGCATGAGGAAATCACAAAGTCATTTCCATAACGTTCTTGAAAATTTTCTGAAAACAGTTTTAAAAATAGACAATAAGAGCCCTTACTAATCAGAATCTACAGTAGTCATGTTCACTTACTATGTTTGTACAGACATTTATGCTATATACTCATATGATATCTAACAATAGCACTTAAGCTTTCTGTTGAGTGGTGTTTGTTACCCCAATGGAAAAGACTGTGCCAAAACCCTGGTGACCCAGTAGAGCATAGATACTTTGGCAGGACTGACCAATCATATGATGTGTTTGGCCGAAGTTCCTTCTGCATATATTAGGGGAAAATCGGATTGTACATGAATTTCAACAAGCGGGATAAGTCACCAGTGTCTGGCAGTGGCTTATTCCCTCTCTCCCCTTTCAAAACGCATACATGCTTGGTCAAACCGATAATACATGTGTATGGGGAGCTCGCTAGGAATAGCTTGTTTGGCCAGCAGCTATTGAAAATGTATTGCCACTGGGCACACATCCTATTCTGCTCTTTGAGATCCATTGAATAAATGTTGAACTTTTTGGCCAAGCAAGTGGTACCAATCAGGGGCATAGCTAAAGGCTTATGGGCCCCGTTGCAAGAGCTCAGCTTGGGCCCCCCTTCCCTCAGTGCTTTGTGTGTCTTCTTATGTGGCACAAGGGTCTTTGGGCCCCTCAGGCTCCTGGGCCCGGTAGAGACTGCTACCTCTGCACCCCCTATAGCTACGCCCCTGGTACCAATGTGTGTGGTCCATAGTGAGCTAGTGAAATATTATCTAGTTCCTGATATCCCAGTAGTTTCTTTCCTCTTGGTTCTGTGGATAGTGTCCACTGCGGGATGCAGTGCTGGGCTTAGACAAGGGTCGACATCAGTGATGTACCTAGAAATGACTGGGTCCCACAGCAAATTTTGAAACAGGGTCCCCCTTCACAACCCCTCCTCTCATGCAACTCCCAGTCTTGTGGCTACTCAAGATCACTCTCTCAGACAAGGCCTGCCAGCTGCTCCGTCCGTTTCCTAGTGTCACTGTATATAATGTCATTGTATAATACTGTTGAGGGGGCCCTGACAATAAAATCTTTTAGTCTTCATGGGCCCCTTCTGAGTTCGGGCCCCAAAGCAACCACTTCCCCTATACACTTTGATAAATTCGAGACAGCACTGAAAAGGTCTTCTCTTTTAAGTTTATTATGATTTTTCAACGCCAGTGGTATAGGCAATAGTGGCGGCTATGATAAGCTGGTGGGCTGGCTTTATACAGCGTCCGTATCAAGCCTGCCCACCAGCTTATCATAGCCGCCACTATAGCCTATACCACTGGCGTTGAAAAATCATAATAAACTTAAAAGAGAAGACCTTTTGAGTGCTGTCACGAATTTATCAAAGTGTATATGATTGGATATCCAAGGTGGAGGATACCGCTACCGAGACGCGCACCTCCTACAGCCATTTTTTGGTTGGGTGCTGTGGCCAATCTCGACAACCACTTTCCCTATAGCTACACCCCTGGTCAACATAGAAGTTATACCTAGAACCAGGGACATACTGGGAACTGTTTTGTAGTCAGGTCCAAATTGATGGAAGGCAGGGCCAACACAAGTAGGCGGGCCAGCAATACCATATTGTGGCACATTATACCACCACAACAGAGACAAATTCCACAGTCAATCTTAAAATACTGCCGCCAGCAGCACAAGATACAGTACAGACCAAAAGTTTGGACACACCTTCTCATTCAAAGAGTTTTCTGTATTTTCATGACTATGAAAATTGTAGATTCACACTGAAGGCATCAAAACTATGAATTAACACATGTGGAATTAAATACTTAACAAAAAAGTGTGAAACAACTGAAAATATGTCTTATATTCTAGGTTCTTCAAAGTAGCCACCTTTTGCTTTGATTACTGCTTTGCACATTCTTGGCATTCTCTTGATGAGCTTCAAGAGGTAGTCACCTGAAATGGTATTCCAACAGTCTTGAAGGAGTTCCCAGAGATGCTTAGCACTTGTTGGCCCTTTTGCCTTCACTCTGCGGTCCAGCTCACCCCAAACCATCTCGATTGGGTTCAGGTCTGGTGACTGTGGAGGCCAGGTCATCTGGCATAGCACCCCATCACTCTCCTTCTTGGTCAAATAACCCTTACACAGCCTGGAGGGGTGTTTGGGGTCATTGTCCTGTTGATAAATAAATGATGGTCCAACTAAACGCAAACCGGATGGAATAGCATGCCGCTGCAAGATGCTGTGGTAGACATGCTGGTTCAGTATGCCTTCAATTTTGAATAAATCCCCAACAGTGTCACCAGCAAAGCACCCCCACACCATCACACCTCCTCCTCCATGCTTCACGGTGGGAACCAGGCATGTAGAGTCCATTCACCTTTTCTGCGTCGCACAAAGACACGGTGGTTGGAACCAAAGATCTCAAATTTGGACTCATCAGACCAAAGCACAGATTTCCACTAGTCTAATGTCCATTCCTTGTGTTCTTTAGCCCAAACAAGTCTCTTCTGCTTGTTGCCTGTCCTTAGCAGTGGTTTCCTAGCAGCTATTTTACCATGAAGGCCTGCTGCACACAGTCTCCTCTTAACAGTTGTAGAGATGTGTCTGCTGCTAGAACTCTATGTGGTATTGACCTGGTCTCTAATCTGAGCTGCTGTTAACCTGCAATTTCTGAGGCTGGTGACTCGGATAAACTTATCCTCCGTAGCAGAGGTGACTCATGGTCTTCCTTTCCTGGGGCGGTCCTCATGTCAGCCAGTTTCTTTGTAGCGCTTGATTGTTTTGCGGGACACTTTCAAAGTTTTCCCAATTTTTCGAACTGACTGACCTTCATTTCTTATAGAAATGATGGCCACTCGTTTTTCTTTACTTAGCTGCTTTTTTCTTGCCATAATACAAATTCTAACAGTCTATTCAGTAGGACTATCAGCTGTGTATCCACCTGACTTCTGTCCAACACAACTCATGGTCCCAACCCCATTTATAAGGCAAGAAATCCCACTTATTAAACCTGACAGGGCACACCTGTGAAGTGAAAACCATTTCAGGTGACTACCTCTTGAAGCTCATCAAGAGAATGCCAAGAGTATGCAAAGCAGTAATCAAAGCAAAAGGTGGCTACTTTGAAGAACCTAAAATATAAGACATATTTATAGTTGTTTAACACTTTTTTGTTAAGTATATAATTCCACATGTGTTAATTCATAGTTTTGATGCCTTCAGTGTGAATCTACAATTTTCATAGTCATGAAAATACAGAAAACTCTTTGAATGAGAAGGTGTGTCCAAACTTTTGGTCTGTACTGTACATCCCCCAAAACTTCCACTGGCCGACCATGAGAAGGGCTCAGGTGGCCCCCTGGGCATGGGCCCGCCGGGACATTTCACTGTAAGGTCTATGGCCAATACGCCCCTGCCTAGGACATGCCCTCTCTATGTAGCTTTCTCCTGGAGAAGCACTGCAGAACCTGGCTTTAGAGAGGACCAGCCACAATGCATGGTAGATAGCTAGCAAATGGGGTTAAGTGATGCTACCAAGTTGGTGCACCTCCTGGGGAACTAGTTAGAGGTTGGAGGAGTTGCATTCACAGCAGAGGGGAGTGTTGAGCAAGGACAACCGAATGTACCACTTCCCTGGGTATGGCCAGGAACAAGGTTAATCAGGAGAGGGTAAAACTGTTGTCACCCTTGAGCAGGGGCGGACTGGGAACTTAAATTAGCCCTGGAAAAAATATTAAAAGTGGCCCCATTTTGTAGTTGGGTCCAAATTGATGGAAGGCAGGGCCAGTATTACCATATTGTGGCACATTATACCACCCCAACAGAGCCAAATACCACAGTCCATCACAAGCTTCATCTCCAAAAACTTCCACTGGCCGGCCATGAGGAGGGCCCAGGCGGCCACTTGGGCATCGGCCCACCGGGAAATTTCCCTGTAAGGTCTATGGCCAATCCGCTCCTGACCTTGAGTCTGTTGTAACCATTAAGGTTGTTGCGGCTTGTTGCCCCACACATTACAACTGCTGTTGAAAGTTACAACTGATTCCTTTACCACTTACTGTTAAATAGTTGATGTAGCTGTGGTCTATGTCTGCTGCCAGATGTCTTTAAAGAGGACCTTTCACCTGTCCTGACATTACCATATAAATACCTTGCAGTGTAGGGCATATTGATGACATGTGATATCTCATTTTTTCTTCTGTGGGCTGCTCCTTTCCCCCACTGTGCCCCCTGTTCTGGTTTCCCGCCCTGTGTGTACATCCATGCCTTCGGTACAGGAAGGAGGAGACGGCCTTGTTTCTCACTGGGCATTTCCTGCTCCCTGAGAACGGCACAGACAGGGAGAAAAAAACTCAGAACACAAAAAAAAGAAAGAAATATCATATATCATCAATATGCCCTACACTGCCAGGTATTTATATGGTAATATCAGTACCAATGAAAGGTCCTCTTTTAATGTTTGGGAGCTATGGAAACAGTGGTACCGAAACAGCATAGCTCACTGTGCTATGCTGTTTTCATAACTTCCACTTACATTTATAAGACTTTCGGAAAAGGTGTAGGATAGCATGCTCAGCTGTTTCTGTAACCCTGGCCACCTCTGGCATACACATATTTGGGTTCAATTGTGGATTAATATATTAAATTCTAACATGCAATGCCAGTTAAAGGGGTTGTCCCATGAAAAATATTCTACAGTTTTCAGCATTTGGATCTGAATACTTTGGTAATTGCACGTAATAAAAAAAATTGTACAGCTGCTGAGTTATTCAATGAAAGGTATCTTTATAGCACCACCTGCTGTTTATTCTTTCTCTTATTTCTTTAACCTGCTCACTGAGAAGGCCGCACATGCTCAGTTTCATCCTTCACCTGCCTCCTGAGCTGTGATAGGGAGAGCTGAGACACGCTCTCTAAGCTGCAGCAGAAAAGACACTCCCCTTGAGCTGTCAGCTTGATATAAATCAAGGAGAGCAATGAATGGGGAGATCTCTAGATTCATGTGAGGTACAGGGCTGGTTCTAGCTTTGTTAAAAAGAGGTCGTTATGTACTATGCGGTGTCTGATTTTTCATTTTTACATTAATCATGGGATAATCCTCTTTAATGTTATGATATATGTTAGTGATCACAATATGAGAGAGAAAGGATACATTTATTAGGGAAAACTGTACAATTGAATGGAGGCTCTAGGACCTTGTTGGGCCCCCTCTAGCCTGCGTACAAAATAAGACCCAGTTGGGCATGGAGACATACAGGTTCTGTATAATATACTGTGGCACATTTACCCACAGATGTTGTATCTGGGCCTGTAGCTCATGCACACTTGAAGATTACGGAAGCTGGCGTCCCATGAATGCTCAATAGGTGATAAATCTGGTGACTGGGCAGGCCAAGGAACTGTTGAAATATGGCAGAGACATTGCTGGGAAACCCTTGCCGTGTATGGGCGAGCATTATCCTGCTGAAAAATGCCAGTTGAAAGCCGTGCCATGAGAGCGACATTTCTGTTTGGGTGAGTTATTTTTTTGGCAATGTGTGTACAGTCATGGCCAAAAGTTTTGAGAATGATACAAATATTAATTTTTACAAAGTCTACTGCTTCAGTTTTTATAATGGCAATTTGCATATACTCCAGAATGTTCAAGTCAATATTTGCCTAGAAAATGAACTTTATCCCCCAAAACACATTTCAACATCATTGCAGCCCTGCCTTAAAAGGACCAGCTAACATCAGGTGTGGGTGTTGATGAGGACAGGGCTGGAGATCAATCTGTCATGATTAAGGAAGAATGACACCACTGGACACTTTAAAAGGAGGCTGGTGCTTGGCATCATTGTTTCTCTTCTGTTAACCATGGTTATCTCTAAAGAAACACGTGCAGTCATCATTGCACTGCACAAAAATGGCCTAACAGGGAAGAGTATCGCAGCTAGAAAGATTGCACCTCAGTCAACAATCTATCGCATCATCAAGAACTTCAAGGAGAGAGGTTCCATTGTTGCCAAAAAGGCTCCAGGGCGCCCAAGAAAGACCAGCAAGCGCCAGGACCGTCTCTTAAAAGTGTTTCAGCTGCGGGATCGGACTACCAGCAGTGCAGAGCTTGCTCAGGAATGGCAGCAGGCAGGTGTGAGTGCATTTGCACGCACTGTGAGGCGGAGACTCTTGGAGCAAGGCCTGGTCTCAAGGAGGGCAGCAAAGAAGCCACTTCTCTCCAGAAAAAACATCAGGGACAGACTGATATTCTGCAAAAGGTACAGGGAGTGGACTGCTGAGGACTGGGGTAAAGTCATTTTATCTGATGAATCCCCTTTTCGATTGTTTGGGACATCTGGAAAACAGCTTATTCGGAGAAGACGAGGTGAGCGCTACCACCAGTCTTGTCTCATGCCAACTGTAAAGCATCCTGAAACCATTCATGTGTGGGGTTGCTTCTCAGCCAAGGGAATCGGCTCTCTCACAGTCTTGCCTAAAAACACAGCCATGAATAAAGAATGGTACCAGAATGTCCTCCGAGAGCAACTTCTCCCAACCGTCCAAGAGCAGTTTGGCGATCATAAATGCCTTTTCCAGCATGATGGAGCACCTTGCC
This sequence comes from Rhinella marina, assembly GCA_900303285.1. NCBI lineage: Eukaryota > Metazoa > Chordata > Amphibia > Anura > Bufonidae > Rhinella > Rhinella marina. The sequence goes on from ONZH01019172.1 coordinate 152,599, forward strand.
ATAAAGCAAAGGTGATAACTAAATGGCTCAGGGAACAAAACATAGAGATTTTGGGTCCATGGCCTGGAAACTCCCCAGATCTTAATCCCTTTGAGAACTTGTGGTCAATCATCAAGAGACGGGTGGACAAACAAAAACCTACAAATTCTGACAAAATGCAAGCATTGATTGTGCAAGAATGGACTGCTATCAGTCAGGATTTGGTCCAGAAGTTGATTGAGAGCATGCCAGGGAGAATTGCAGAGGTCCTGAAGAAGGGTCAACACTGCAAATATTGACTTGCTGCATTAACTCATTCTAACTGTCAATATAAGCTTTTGTTACTCATAATATGATTGCAATTATATTTCTGTATGTGATAAAAACATCTGACAAACACACATAAAAACCAGAGGGCAGCAGATCATGTGAAAATATAATATTTGTGTCATTCTCCAAACTTTTGGCCATGACTGTATTTTACCCCTTTTTAAAGCACTGATGTGACCACACCGTGAGTATGCAGTTCAGGCACCAGTACATAAAATAGGTATTATAGAGCTGGGGAGAGGTCACAGAAGTTATGGAAGATCTCACTTATGAACCCAATAGAGCACACAGGGTTACTGCTAACGGTTCAAGGAAGGGCAATTTCATCACAAATTTCTAAAGCGTTACTTTACTGTCAGAATTGTAAAGTTATGAAACATGCTCCCATAGGATTTAGAGAGTTTCTCCAATCAACCATTGTGGCTGTTCAACACTCCGCACCCCCACCAATCAACTGTTCTGCGATATCTCCGTTGCCAGTAACCCTGCATATTGTGTTGTAAGACAAGTATATGGGATCAGCACTGCAGTAACCAGCTCTGCCCACTGCACAAGAAACAGTGCTGTATACAACTAGCGACCAACAGCTGATTGGCAGGGGTGCTGGGTGTCATGCCTCTGCCTGTCAACTAGCGATGGCCTATCCTGAGAATAGGTATCACTTGTAAAGGGTTGGACAACCCCTTTAATAATAACTAAAAGTGTATATGGATTCAAAAAGGGACAGATATTTTCCTTGTAAACAATATATAGAATTACTAGTGCAGTGACCCATCACTGCTAAGGGGTTAATGTCATGGTTCATACTAAAGTGTTTAAAGTGTTCACTGTACTATTGAATATTATGTATGCACTATATGACCCCAAAAGGCTATGTATAGGTAAGAAACAGTTAAACTGGCAGGCTTAGTTACAGTTGGCAAGTTATGGGCTGGTCCAGTTTTTCCTTGGCTAGCAATAGAGAGTACCTGGCAAGCAAAGCTAGAGAGAAGACCTGTTTAGGTGTGCTCGGCCAAATAGACCCTGAAAGAACTGTTCTCCAAACATCATTCCTTTGAGTGAAGGCTGACAGAAAAAAAGCTACTTTGCTGAGAACTGCCTCTGAGAGAGAGAAGCATTGTAATTTTGAAGATGGTTGAGGACCATGCAGGTCATGCTTGTCAATAAAGGTAACCCGCTTATGGTTTTGGACTTTACTGCCTGTGGTCTTGGTTTATTGCTTCTGGCGCCTGCCACACTTCTGAGATGTATTAGCCTTCCAATCTAGGAATGCAGCCCACAGAATGGTCATTGCAGATACATTTTTGGAATTGCACGCGTGTGGTAATTTGGGAAGATTGCAAGTTTTTAAACAGAGAGACTCAGGGAGGACTACTACCATTATTGCCACCTTCTGTATACAACCTTTTGGAATAATCTACTCTATAAAATGCTTCAGAACTGTGCCTGCTGCATGTATTTGCACTGTGACTCCTATCATCTATTCAGTAAAAGGGAGCCTTTATTTTGCCATTTTCACACCGGCCTGGTACGTGGTCTCTATACCCAATCATTATCATCCACCTTGTGTTCTCCTACCTTGCACCTCACTCATCTCGACATCAAGGGCACCCAAGACACCACCATGTGGGAGATCCCACAAGTCCAGGGTGTGCCCTGAGGAGATAAAAGGGTTGCGTCCCTCCATTCACTGCCCACACAGCCTGAGGGAGAGTTGGAGTAGGATCGGCCACCGTGAGGACTATGACCACCCTCACTGCCTCAGCCACAACTTCCATCCTCTCTGCAGAATTTGGATCCCGGGATCTGTCCATTTACAAGCAGGGGTCAGGAAAGAAGTTTTTCCACTTTATGGCAAACTGAGTCCCTGCCCCTAAAATATTGAAAGAGTGTTTTATGCTTTCCTCTGGTCCAAATGGGGCTTATGAGTATAAAACAGTATAAACAGTGTAAAACAGTTATAAATGAAGTTATGGCCAACTAAAGGGGCATTTTAGGACTCCCACTGTTTTTACATTTCTAGAAACCAGCTTAGCACCTAGGAATGTCGTCACCTGGGCACAATGGCACCCTGTTTGACAGAACCAAGCAGGGAGAACATTGTACTGTCATCAATGCTGCTGTCTTTTTTATTTTTCAACATAGTTTCTGAAAAAAATATGGAGGTCCTTCCCATAAAATCACTGTAAATGCCGGGTGCTGGTTAAATTTTGACACCTCCTAGGTTCTACTCACACCTCACTCTCATAACACTGTTTTTGCAGCGCGTTTATACAAATTTATGAAAACCACAGCCAAATGTGACCGAAAAGTGAACAGATTCTTATCTCCACAGCTAGTGCACAATTAATCATCTTAGCATCTGGTGCTCCACACTGCCCTCCTCTGGACTACTTTTGTATGTCAGTGACAGCTTTATTGTAGCAGTCGGTTTTCATTGATTGTTACAGGTTACAAGGCGAGTCTATTTTTAGTCAGTTTTGATAACTGAGACCCTTTGGTGCGGAGATGTCACCTGTTGCAACCAATCAGATTAATTCTTGCAATTTCTAACGTGCAGTCTAAAAAGCTGGAATCTGATTGGTTGTTATGGACAACTGCTCAACTGCTTGTCTGCACTAGAATACGTATAACCTGCCCAGTGTACGTTCCAGGTATTTACTAAAATCATAACTGGGACATTTACTAATAATGTGACTGAAATGAACTTATTGTCATTACTTGAATCAATTTAACCATAGTTTCTAGCTTTTGGCTTTAGGTTTCAGGTAGATTATAGATCTGGTGCCCATAACCCTACATAATGGATGAGCGTCCATAATGACCGCCTGGGTGTCCAAAATTACAGAGCTCAGGTGCCCCCATAAGCAGTACCATACAGAAACAGTGCCTATAGTTGGGTGCACCTGTAAACAGTGCCAGCCAGAGTGACCACCTAAACAGTCTATGGAATCAGGGCTGAACCATTCATGAGACTAGGTGTGCCCCACGCAGCGCGTAGAGGGTAGCATTAGGACAATTAGACAGTCCATTACTGCTATTTTCCATCTTGAAATTATGAAAGTCCCCCAAAACAGCGCACCAGGTAGAGAGTACACCCATAAAATGTGTCCCAGGCAAAGAGTGACTCCATAAAGTATGCCAGCCGATGCATTCATCACTACATCACTAAAAAAACTGTTGGTAACTTTTGGAAATGTCACCCATAATGACATTGCTTTCATGCTTATGACATACTTGAAGAGACAAATATATAGGGCTAATACTGTATATTACAGACTGTCCTAAACCATAATAACAATACCAAAATCATGGTGTGCAATTTTGTGACACTTTCTGAGATGTTGTCCAGATTCACTAATCCTGAAGATGGCGTAAGATTACACCGGCTGTCTAGACCTGCACCAGATTTATCATGAGGCTCAGGCTGGATAGTAAATCTGGTGTAGGAACGGGCACTTTTCTCAGACTCTATACCAACTATTTAAGCCAGAATTATGTCACTAAACAGCACATCTCAGGCCACACCCTGCTAAGCCTTACCCCTTTTTTGGTTGAGATAGAAAAAAGTATAACAACTTTAGTTGCACCAAAATTGCTCCAGTTTGCACCAATTTTTGGACAGATTGAAGGCCCAGACACATTAGTAAGTTTGGACCTATTTGTTTTGTTTCCTAAGAATTTCCAGTAGGAAAAATCATTATTTCTCGTGAGCTATACGTGGCGCTGTGACTGCAGTCTGATGATTGGATTTGACAAATATCTTCCTGGTGCCTCCATTGCTTGCGCTGTGTGCTACAAAGCACATGTTTAGAATTTCAGTGAAACGTATGCCTTGGCTCTTGTCCAAGATGGATTTGTCAATGTCCTTTGCCTCCTAGTGCAGTCATAGAATTAAACAGGTTATGCCCTGTTAGAGCACTTTATGCGGGACTCCCCTCTAAGAGCCATTACAGAGAGCTATTCTCTAAGAGCGGCGGTGGAGTCTTCCTGTGGTGGAGGACTCTAGGGGTGGACATATCGCTGAAGCGGCTGCACAGGGGCCCAGAGAGGGCGGGGGGAGGGGGGCCTTTCCCAGTGTCATCAGTAGTGCTTTTTTTTAAATTGAATTATTTTTTACTTTCCCTCCCTCCCTCCCTCTGTTAATGGGGTAACCTGGTTATCTTGGGGTGCAAGTCGGGGGGTGTTTGCCCTGATTAGGACTTAGAGCCCATTCACACGACTGTGTGAATGGGCCCGCATCTATTCCGCAATTTTGTGCAATAGATGCAGCCCCATTCATTTCAATGGGCGGCATTAGATCGGGGACAGCTCATACTCTACTCCCCCCAGCAGCAGCGAGATTTGTCAGCGATGCTGAAAGCAATGGTGGGCGGGGTTATCTGCTGTTAGTGATGTAGTGGGCGTCATCAACGACGCTGCTGGGGGCATAGAGTATGAGCTGAGGAGAGGCGTGCTTGGGCTCTGCTGGAGGGTGGGCCTGGGCACACGATGGTGGGCGTTCCTGGGCACCTTTGAACAAAAATAGCATCCCTCTAGGCACCTTACTGGGTCATTTGCATAAGGAATAAAGTGGATTTTTTCAAGATAGAAACCAAGCATCAAGAAAAAAAAAAGAAAAGCACATCTGGAAAGGAGGTAGTAAGTGCTGCAAGACAATAGATTTAGTTTAATGGTGATAATTCTGGTGACAGATTTCCTTTAAGTTATTTACATGGGACTGTATGTTATAGAAGACTGTAAAGAAAAGAGGTTATTTACATGGGACTGTATCATACAGAAGACTGGTGAGAGAGGACTGGTGTTATTTAGATGAGACTGCATGCTATAGAAGACTGGAGGGAGAAGAGTGATGTCATTTACATTGGACTGCATGGTATAGAAGACTGTAGGGAGAGGACAGGCATTATAATTACAGGGGGCACTGCAGGGAACATTATAAATACTGTGGGCAGTGGTGGCGGGCATTACTACTGAATGCTCCATAGGAGGGCCTTATAGATTGGCCTTATTTCTATTAGGGGTGCCCCATGCCCCATTAATACTGAGGGTACTATGAGGGGGGCTTCCACCTAACAGTGAGCCCGGTGCCGTCACCGGTACTAATGGACGGGCTTTAGCGCTGCCCTACCCTGTAAAGCCGCCCATCAGTGCCAGTGTCGTCACCGGGAACACCGCTAGGGCTGTAAACAAAACAGCCCTTGCCCTACGCTTTACAGCACAGGCCAAGGGAAAGCATCAGAGTATGAAATGTCAGAGGGGCTGAGTGGGGTGAGAAGGGGATATGTCCGGGTTCAGCCCTGAACCCGGACAACCTCTTTAAAGGACATGTCAGCAGATTTGTACCTATGACACTGACTGACCTGTTACATGTGTACTTGGCAGCTGAAGACATCTGTGTTGGTCCCATGTTCATATGTGCCCTCATTGCTGCTGCTGCTGATGTTTTAATATAAGCAAATGAGGCTCTAGGAGCAACAGGGGTGTTGCCATTACACCTAGAGGCTCCAATTTCTTTGCAACTGCCGCTCCCTGTCTACTTTGACAGGGCCTGGCAGTGAAAATGTTACAGAGAGACAGAAGCCTCTAGGAGTAATGGTAACGCCCCTGTTTGCATATAATAAACCATCATTTTTCTCAGTAATACAGGCACATAAGATCATGGGACCAACACAGATGTATTCAGCTGCCAAATGCACATGTAACAGGTCAGCCCTTTAATTGTGCAAGCATATGAGGGATAGCTGAAGGCCTAGGAAGGATTTTACTGTCAGCTATCTAAAAAATATGGATTTCAGTGGTGGGAGGAAGCTGGCGCTAAAGTGCCTTGGGCAGCACAAAATCTAAATATGGCCCTGGCTCCACAGCAGCAGCACAATTTAGTGTCACACATCACAGTGCTACTGTGAAGGGGGCATATTTGGGCATAGCTACTGTGAAGGGGGCACAGTGTGGGGATTACTACTATGTGCAGGTACAAATGGGAAATGATGACTATGTGGGGGCATTAAGAGGACTTGTTGTGTATAGTTATGCTTTGGGCAGAGTTATGAAAAAAATATATATAGATATTGTCAAACATATTGACCCATATAAACAAGATGTTTTTTTATTTGCACATATATGTTTCTATCTGTATGTGTGGTTTGGGGGGGGGTACATTCCTTGCACAGGGGCCTCTGCTGTCTGTCTCCCCCCCTGCTCTAGCCATCCTTCTATTACAAGGACAGCCCCTTTTAATGATTTTGCTGCCTCCGTCCACCATCCATTAGCTCACTACATGTCATATTTATACGGCTGAAGTCAACACAGAAATGTGCAGAAGCCCTTTGTGACAGACTTGCCTGTTCTGGAAAATATCTCCTATGTTGGGAGACTCCTGGAAATTTCACTACTCTCTGTTGTACATTACAATTTTTGTTATATTTTGTGCCACCTGAATGTGGGTTTTAGAGGTTGGAAAACCCCTTTAAGTAGAAGAGGTGTCTGAGGCCCTATTATGCACTATGAGTCCCCTAGTCATATTTAACTGATTTATTTGAATATTCTAAGGGTGCATTCACACTGCATGTGCTGGGCGTTTTCTTAAAAAAGTTTTCCAAGATTTTAATACTAATAACCTATGTTCAGGATCAGTCATCAGTATCTAATCAGTGGAGGTTCAACACCCGGAACCCCCGCCAATCAGCTGTTTGAAAGGCATGCTAACCAAACACAGCACCATACATTGTATAGCTGCTGTGCTTGGTATTGTGTTTAGCCCCATTCATTTCTATGGGGCTGAGCTGTGCCTAGGCCATGTGACCGATGAAAGGAGAAGGTGGAGAAGGCCGTGGTGCTACTGCGAGTGCCGCTGCCTTCTCAAACAAGTGATCAGCAGGGGTCCCGAGTGTAATACCCCCATGATCAATTACTGATGGTAAGTATTTAAATCTCGGAAAACCCCTTTAACCATTGCAGTTTTTGGGGCTACTAAGGCTACTTTCACACTAGCGTTTTTAAATTCCGGTATTGAGTTCCGTCATAGGGGCTCAATACCGGAAAAAAACGCTTCAGTTTTGTCCCCATTCATTGTCAATGGGGACAAAACTGAACTGAAGACAACGGAATGCTCCTGAAAGCATTCCGTTCCGTCTTCAGACCGGAGAACAAACCGCAGCATGCTGCGGTTTTCTCTCCGGTCCAGGCATCCGCACCAAGACGGATCCGGAATGACCCCCAATGCAAGTCAATGGGGACGAATCCGTTTGGTGTGACACACCAGTAATCCGGATCTGTCCTCCATTGACTTGCAATGGGGGGTCATTCCGGATCCGGCTACACAGAAATACAGAAAGACATACATACATACATACACATACATACTCACATACTCCAGGCAGGGACGCCGGCAGCATGTCTTCACGCGCCTCCTGCGCGCAGCTATGGCATTTCCCCAATGCGCCCAGCAGAGGGCACTGTGGGGAATCGTCATCACTGCGTGCAGGAGGTGCGTGAAGACGTGCTGCCGGCGTCCCTGGCTGGAGTATGTAAGTATGTATGTGTATGTATATGTATGTCTGTATGTTTGTATGTATTTCTATCCTAATGCCTGTGTCAACATGTGTGGGGCCAGAGCGCTGCTGCGGCTCCACACATGTATCAGCGGCAGCACGGATCCGTTGGCACCCTTTAGGTGCCGGATCCGTGCTGCCGCTAGTGTGAAAGAGGCCTTGCAAGGATGTTTTTTAATGGCCAGTGAATAGTGGGCATCAAAAAATGTCCTATTTTTCTTTTTTTTTGAAGGCCAGACTGACCCCATTGAAATTAATGTAGGGCTGTTTTTAACAGCTGTTTAGACAGACGTGTACCCATTTGGTGACCATTAAAAACGGGTTCATTAGCGGCGCAGAAGGCAGGGTGATAAAAAAAATAAATAAATACTCCCCTTGCCACAGGCCGTCATGGGAACACTCATTTCGCACTGGAGGCAGCAGAACACCAGGTCCTTCTGCCTCCAGTGCGAAGCGAGTGTTCCCAGGACTGCATATGGCGCTCCAGCGCTCCAGCTGTGGTAAAACTACAACTCAGAACTCCATAGAAATGAATGGAGCATACTGAGAGTCGTAGTTTCACCACAGCTGGAGTGCCGGAGGTTAGCCATCACTGGCCTATGGCAAGGTGAGTACTTCATTTTTCATTTTTTAATTTACTGGCACTATTTAAAGGGAGGATACTAGGGACATTATATATATATATATATATATATATATATATAGGCATTTTATATACAAGGAGGCCATTATAGCTAGGAGGAGCTTATATGGTGGAAATTATTTATACCTACAGAGGGGTATTATATATACTGAGGGCATTGCAGGGGTTGGGATTAAAAAAAAACAAAAAAACAACAACAATGCAGCAGTTTTTAATGGCCAGTAAAAAATTTTTTTACAGATGCAAAATAGACATTAAAAACGGATAGACAAACGGACGGACAAACCCCCATTTGTTTTCACTGTCATGTGAATGTAGCCAGATTACCGCTAACAAGTGCTCGCATGAACACTCGTTAGTGATCATCTTGCAGTGTAATACTGCCGGCGATTACCCGATGAATGAGCAAACACTCAATCATCGGGAAATCCAAATCTTTTCAAATGTTAAAAAATTATCATTTGCAGGCGACAGATCGTGGTGTCTGATCACGATCTGTGGCAATCCACTATAATGTATGGGCACGAGCGATGGCATAGTGATCACTCCTCCCCATGCTGCAGAGGAGATCGCTGCATGTAATAGCTGTTTAGTTAATGGAAATCTGTCACTTGTTTTGAGTGAATTAAACTAAAAGTACTGTTGTGTGCATTAAAGTACCTTGTATCCAGGTGTGGTCTTCTTTCTTTTGTCTGTCTTCTCATTTTCTTTTAATTAGCGTTTTTGTGATATGCAAATGAGCTCTGAAGGAGCCCAGAGGGGCGTTACAATAGATGAACTGAGCCCAGTAACGCCCCCCTCTTGAGCCCAGCCCGCCTTCTAATTCAAATTGAACACTCCTCTTTAGGGCTGGAATAACGCCCATATTTGAATAATTCACCACCTCCCCCTCCTCCTCAGCACGGCAGCGTTGGAAACATCAGCTTCAGCTGCCGGCCGTTCTCCGATGAAATCTCGCGCAGGCGCAGTACCGGCCGCTGCCTGCGCGATCTTGTTTCAGGTGAGGGCAACGGCTTCAAGAGCGTCACTGGCATGACGTGTGGCCCCACTAGACAGCGGCCGGTACTGCGCCTGCGCAAGATTTCATCGGAGCACGGCCAGCAGCTGAAGCTGATGTTTCCAACGCTGCCGTGCCGAGGAGGAGGGGGAGGTGGTGAATTATTCAAATATGGGCGTTACTCCCTAAAGAGGAGTGTTCAATTTGAATTAGAAGGCAGGCTGGGCTCAAGAGGGGGGCGTTACTGGGCTCAGTTCATCTATTGTAACGCCCCTCTGGGCTCCTTCAGAGCTCATTTGCATATCACAAAAACACTAATTAAAAGAAAATGAGAAGACAGACAAAAGAAAGAAGACCACACCTGGATACAAGGTACTTTAATGCACACAACAGTACTTTTAGTTTAATTCACTCAAAACAAGTGACAGATTTTCTTTAAGTTCAGTTACTCTTTAAGCATCTGTCACAGCCTCCATTTAACATATACATGGGGAGCTTTTCCTGATATATATATTTTACATGAAGGCCAAAGCCACAATGTGAACATAGGCCCTGATTAATCAAACCTTCACTCCAAATTTCTGGCTTCAAGGAGTTGCAAAATATGGCTTTTGCGACCTTTTGGGCTCAGTTGTGCAAAAAAAAAAAAAAAATTGTGAAATTTTGCATTTTTAAACAACTCACTTAGGGTGCATTCACATCACCGTTAGGGCTTCCGTTCAGGCTTTCCGTTATAACATCGTTATAACGGAAAGAAACGGAATCCCTAGGACGGACATCAAAACGGACACCTTTAAGAGGCATTCCGTTTTGATCCGTCATAATAGAAGCCTATGGCCCTGCATAACGGATCCGTCTGGATGCCGTTATGCTGGACGGAAAACAAAGTCCTGTCGACAGGACTTTGTTTTCCGTCCAGCATAACGGCATCCAGACGGATCCGTTATGCAGGGCCATAGGCTTCTATTATGACGGATCAAAACGGAATGCCTCTTAAAGGTGTCCGTTTTGATGTCCGTCCTAGGGATTCCGTTTCTTTCCGTTATAACGATGTTATAACGGAAAGCCTGAACGGAAGCCCTAACGGTGATGTGAACGAGCCCTTAGTTGTAATATTGTTGAAATATATGTGGGGAAGTGGGTGTGGTTAGCTATGTTAATGAGTTTCATTCCAGATTTACATAGTTAGGCCTTGTTCACACTTCAGTTATTTGATCAGTTATTTTCATCAGTTATTGTGAGCCAAAACCAGGTGCAAGTCAAAAACACTGAACAGGTGCAGATCTTTTCATTATACCTTATGTCTGTGTAGTCTCCACTCCTGGTTTCGGCTCACAATAACTGATCGGATAACTGATGTGTGAACAAGCCCTAAGGCTCCATTCACACGTCCTGTTTTTCTTTCCTGATTCGATCCTGATCCTGATCTGGATCCATTCATTTCAATGGGTCCTGAAAAAATCAGGATCAAATCAGGAAAGAAAAACAGGATGTGTGAATGGAGCCTTAGGCCTCTTTCACACTAGCGGCAGCACGGATCCGGCACCTAAAGGGTGCCGACGGATCCGTACTGCCGCTGATACATGCAGCGCAGTGGGGAAACGTCATAGCTGCGCGCAGGAGGCGCGTGAAGACATGCTGCCTGCGTCCCTGCTTGGAGTATGTGAGTATGTATGTGTTTGTGTGTATGTGTGAGTATGTCTGTATGTATTTCTGTATATCTGTAGCCGGATCCGGAATGACCCCCCATTGCAAGTCAATGGAGGACAGATCCGGATTACTGGTGTGTCACAACAAACGCATCCGTCCCCATTGACTTGCATTGGGGGTCATTCCGGATCCGTCTTGGTGCGGATGCCTGGACCGGAGAGAAAACCGAAGCATGCTGCGGTTTGTTCTCCGGTCTGAAGACGGAACGGAATGCTTTCAGGAGCATTCCGTTGTCTTCAGTTCAGTTTTGTCCCCATTGACAATGAATGGGGAAAAAACTGAAGCGTTTTTTTTCCGGTATTGAGCCCCTATGACGGAACTCAATACCGGAAATTAAAAACGCTAGTGTGAAAGTAGCCGAACATAGTTAATACGGTTGAAAAAAGACATAAGTCCATCAAGTTCAACCAAGGGATAGGTGGGGACGCGAATCCCAGAAGGAAGTGAGACTCAGATTTATTCAGATTTAGGGCTCATGCACATGAACGTATTTTCTTTCCGTGTCCGTTCCGTTTTTTTGCGGACCGTATGCGGAACCATTCATTTCAATGGGTCCGCAAAAAAAACGGAAGGTACTCCGTGTGCATTCCGTTTCCGTATGTCCATATTTCCGTTCCGCAAAAAAATAGAACATGTCCTATTATTGTCCGCATTACGGACAAGGATAGTACTGTTCTATGAGGGGCCAACTGTTCTGTTCCGCAAAATAAGGAAGGTACACGGCTGTCATCCGTATTTTCTGCGGATCCGTTTTTGCGGATCAGTTTTTTCATATGGTCGTGTGCATGAGGCCTTAGGCTCCATTCACACGTCCTGTTTTTCTTTCCTGATTGGATCCTGATTTTTTAAGGACCCATTGAAATGAATGGATCCAGATCAGGATCAGGATCGAATCAGGAAAGAAAAACAGGACGTGTGAATGGAGCCTTATTGTTATTTTTTTTAAAAATCACAAGTTGTAATCTCACTCCAGGAGGAGGGTGAAGTAGGAAATCTGGAGAAGCTTTTCTAGGCAAAAGTCTTAGGTTTAGGTCCCTTTCACACATGCGAGTTTTCTGTCCGTATGCAATACGTAATATTAAGGCTCCATTCACACGTCCGTATGTGTGCACATCCTGGAAAACGGTCAGTTTTTTGCGGATCCGTTGTTCCGCAAAAAACTCTGTTTTTCCAGGACATCCGTTCCGTCTTTCCGTAAAAAACGGAAAGGATGTATCCATATGTCATCCATTTTTTGCGGATCCACAAAAAACGGAAGGATGAATAACACCTTTTTTTTTTCACCCCTCCTTTCCGCATGTCTTCTGCATTTTTTGCGGATCCATAGACTTTCATTGTGCTACGGACCGCAATTCGGGAGAAAAGTAGGACAGGAGGATTTCTGTTTGCGGATCCGCAAAACGGAACGGAACAGATTAACGGATGCGGACAACATACGGTGCAATGTCCGCAGATTATCAGGACCCATTGAAATGAAGGGATCTGCAAAATATCTGCAAAAACCGTCGGCAATTGCGGAACGGATGCGGATAGATTGTGGATGTTTTAAATGGACGTGTGAATGTAGCCTAACACAGAGCACCCGCAATGAATCCTGACCCGTTCATTTCAATGGGTCTGTGTACATGAGTGTTTTTTTTTTACGCATCAGTTCTGCGTTGTGTGAGAATCACAGCATGTTCTATATTCTACATTTTTCACGCAGCCGTGGCCCCCAGAAGTGGATGAGGCTTCAGTGAAAAACTGATTGCATCCGGATATAATCAGGTTGCAGTCTGGCTGCAATGCATTTTTCACTGAAGGTTGCTAAGAGATGTTTGTTAACCTTCAGTTTTTTATCACGTGCGTGAAAAACGCATCAAAACACATTGCACCCGCGCAGAAATAACTGAAACACTGAGCGCAAATGTGGACAAAACTGACTGAACTTGCTTGCAAAATGGTTCGAGTTTCACTGAACGCACCCTGAGCCAATCTGTATTGTTTGTGTGAAAGAGACCTTAAGGACAAGCCAAATTTATCAAATGACATTTGATAAATGTGGCATAAAGTACTCCATCCAACACAGACTGAAGCAAAACTGACTTTAAATATTACCCTCATAATAAATTCCCCCCATAGTCTCAGTATGGCAGGAGAAGCACACTTTTTGGCATGTCTCATGTCAATGGCTGCCTATGGCTATGTTCAGAAAATACACACAACGCAACCGTCATGTGAACACTGAAAAGCCAGATAAAACAGCAGTGGCTTCTGACATTTGCCACACATCCTCCTCCGTGTAGAACTGCAAGTCTCAGCAGGTCTACCTCATCCCCCTCTTAATAATCTGCATGTTGTTCCAGTGTAGGAGTTGCCCAGTATGATATGACAGCCCAGCTACACGACTTGCAAAACCAGACTGACACGGAGAGGATGACTCCCTCTTTCTGCCCTCCCCGGTGGGAGTAACTGGAGGCAGCCAGTGAGCTCTGGAGGGGGCAGTTCTGCTTTGTGAATCATTCAACAGAGGGTGAAGTCCTAAAGTTTGTAGTTTACATTGTAAAGCAGGGACCGAGGCAACTGCAGTGCTGAAATTCATCCCTTCTCACATAGCCTTTGTTACAAGGACATTTATTATTCTCCGGTGAGTAGTGGTTTAGCACGGGGCTCTGCATACTGGAGATTTTACTTGCTTGATACTTTAGCATCCATGTCCGTGTGTCTGTTGTGCTGTATAATGAATGGTCTATCAATGACTTCATTTAATAGAGGTCCACCACATGTGCCACTGTGAAAGATTGGAAAAATTGTCTATGCTGACAGTGGTGGGGGGCAGTTATCTTTACGATTGCCGTGCCAGTATCTATGTTGTGTTCAATGTAGAAGCTACTATCTAATCTGCAAATATATAGAATTGCCAGGTGGTCCAGGGCACCTCCAAACCTGCTCGACTCAAGGGATCAATAGGTAAAGAGATCCACCATGGCCAATTCACTGTATCCCTCAACAGATAATACCCAAAGAGTTATGATGGCCCCAAATTACACTAAATTTTTAGGGGCTCCGGGCTCAACTTTAGGATCTGTTTCTAACAATTTGATGTCCATGAAGGGATCCCTAATTTGTCCTTGTCTGCTCCTTTCCAAGCACTAAACCTTTAACGTGTAGGGTCAGCATTAGCATTTGTAACTCAGGGCTAGGTCGTGGCTGCCAGTGCCGGGGCTTCTTCAACACAGATTTTAAGGAAACTTCAAGACTTGTGAAATAGATTTACACAAGCAGTAAATGATGACGTGAGAGCTCGCAGACCAGCGAGTGTGAGCTGATGGATGAATTATTCAGATGGTTTAATGAAGTATACAATATACTGGCAATGTTTGCCTCGCAGATACTCGGCTTGGCTTCCTCTGGAGAAATCGGTCGTGAGCGGCATGATGTCTGGGTTGTATTAGAATAAGGAATGCACACATGCTTTAGTGTTATGGCAAGACAGATTTGGTTTATCTGGGGTCTATTATGGATAAGCAGATCTTTGATGTGCCGCTGCCCATCGGAGGTTAAAAAATGGAGGCCTGTTATGAATTGTGAACACTCAAGGGACGCCTGGATGCGTAAAACCTTTTCATATTCACCCTACACTGGCTGGAGAGGACGTGAAGGAGTTCTGGGTGCTGAAATCACCTAGCTCCTCCGCCTTGGGCTAAGGCAACAAACTCTGTGAAGAAAGGTCTACTTCCCCTTCTGCCCCGAGACGAGATTGAAGGTGCTATGACCATGGATAAGACTGATAGCTCTGAGGACAGGTTACATACATGTAACTGTATTTATAAAATAACAAAAGAATCGATACTCATCCCTTTTCTCCCAGCTGTCACTGTTTGTTTACCTGGCTGCAGCTGTGACTTGGCCAATCATTGGCCACAGCAGTGACATACCATCTACAGCTGAGTGACCTGTGTGCAGCCAATCACTGAAATGTCACTGCTGCAGCCAGGAAGATAATGTCAGGGGTGAGGATGATCAGAGCGCATTGCTGGAAGCGGCAGGAGAGAATTGGGTAGCTTCTTTTGTTATTTTAGCAAAAAATAAAATTAGACCAGCACCTCCAAACAATGTAATAATACAGGTGCATGCTACCATAAATTACCTGCAAAAGCAAACAAACTGCTCCAAGCGCACCGACACAAGCAAACACTTTAACCATGGGTTACTCTGAATTGCATTACTTCTACACTTACTATATATAAAAATTAGAAGCTATTTGTGTCCATTTTGATCAAAATTGTGTCGGGCCCATCTACGGGCATATAGAGATGGGAACCTACACTATCAGAATTGCTTCTCCTGAGCATAAAGCCTACAACACTCAGGGCAGTGTGGGGTGAGCTATAGTATACTCTATTTAAAAGCCTTGAGCAGGAGAGCACGGTCTAAGTTGAGGCAGCCACTCCCCCAGATGTACAATGCACAAAATAAAATTAGACCAATAAGTAATAAAGTGCAGGTGCAAATTAACATGGCTGACATGCAAAAGCAAACACTGTATGTAGCAGTACACTGCTCCAAGCACAAAGACACATGCAAACACTGACAACATGCATTACATAAAATACATTAC
The DNA here is from genome assembly GCA_900303285.1 of Rhinella marina. Classification (NCBI taxonomy): domain Eukaryota; kingdom Metazoa; phylum Chordata; class Amphibia; order Anura; family Bufonidae; genus Rhinella; species Rhinella marina. The sequence goes on from ONZH01019172.1 coordinate 168,411, forward strand.
TGCTTTACTTACTATAGATGTAAATGTGAAGCTCTTTGTGCACGTTTTTTATTTTCTTATATAGTAAGTATAGCAGTAATGTAATTCAGAGTAATCCATGTTTCCAGTGCTTGCATGTGTTTTTGGGTTTGGAGCAGGGTTCTGCCACATGTACTGTTTGCTTTTGTTATTTTAGAACATTTGGAGCAGGTGCCCGGGATTTTTATTCTACTTTGACAATCTTTTAAAGGGATTGTTCACCCTTCCAGGCAGACCCTCCAGCTTGGCCAGGCCTGCAGAGGCAATCATATCTACCTGATCCCTGCTGCTGGGTTCTGGTTCCTTTAATTCCCTGTGGGACTTGAGGTAGCCAGTCGTGGCTGCAGTGGCTACGTGAACCCCGTCAAACCAGAGGTTGACGTGGGGGGAGACCTGAAAGATGCAGCAGCGATGGGGGAGCAAAAGAGCTAGAACCCAGTGGTAGGGATCAGGTATGTATGATTCCCTCCACGGTCTGGCCATGCTGGGGAAGGGTCTGCTGGAAAGGCCCACAGGGGTTAATAACCCCTTTAAGGTTTTCATACGAATATGAGCCAAACACCTGATTAGACCAGCACCTCCTGATGGGACCTGATGACCAGGTAATATTATTGGGATGTCAACTTTCCCCCCATGGCAGTTGTCAGAGGAAGGAAGGGTTTGACATGATCGATTTCAAAAGATAAGCTGCTCACAGAGCTGTCTGTCAGAATCTAATTCCTCTCTCCCCATTGAGGACACATGCATGCCTGGCCAAGCCCAGCATTTACGGGTATTTGGCCGACAGCAATCTAAGGTATATCGCCACCTTCAGAGCAAAGACTATATCCTCTGCTGAATGTAGATGTCTGTTTAACTGTTCAGGCACCGAGTGTAATGGACCCATAGCGGTAAAAAGGGTTCTTCAGGAACATATAAATATGGCTTAAACACAACACTAGTGCGCTATCGTACCCTATCTGTTAGGCCTCATGCACACAGCCGTTGGCTTGTGCCCATGATGTGGCCCGCAAATTGCGGTCTGCATTGCACGGGCACTGACCATCGATCCACATGCAATGGACCGCACCGCAAAAAAGTAGTGCATGCAATTCACAGCACATAGCTTATGCTGGTCACTGCAGGTCAGTTCACACTGCAGATTCTTCCAGCAGGGCGTGGATGAGATGTTACCACTACTGGTACAACAATATGCTGCAGATTTACCACATGCAAATTTGCAACAGCAAATCTGCAGCATATCCTTCCCACATGGACATACCCTAGAAGTGGAACTCCAAAAGGCCAAGTAGTGACACGAGCCTCTGATTAAAAAGTTGTCACATCTTGACAACTAAAAGAAAATTAAAAAATACAATGGAGGTCATTTACAAAGACCTGCTTTTTCTATGCCGCACTTTGTTTTCCTCCTGCACTTTTCATACATTAGGTGCTTCTACTGCAGTCAGTGCTTCTGGAATAAAAAACGACTCCACTTCCTGAGTGTTCACGGTTAGAGTTCACAACCTGCAATTTACCGTAATATGTGTAGCCATTTCTTTGCAGTGGGAAACCAGTTGGGAGCCGTGCTTGCTTACCGAGGAGGACAGAAATATTGAACTTATGGCTCATGCACATGAACGTGTGCAGTCAGTGCCCGTGCTGTGGACCGTAATTTGCAGTCCACAATGCACGGGCACTGACAGTGGGGCCGCCGGATTCGGATCGCGGACCCATCCATTTGAATGGGGTCCGCGATCCGCATCCGACGGTCCGCACCGCAAAAAAGTAGTGGATGCGCTACTTTTTTGCGGTGCGGAGGCACGGCCAGAAACACAGTAGTGCTTCTGTGGTGTTCCGATCCGTGCCTCCGCCCCGCATCTCCTGGATTGCGGACCCATTGAAGTGAATGGGTTTGCGATCAGTGATGCGGGCTGCACGCGGCCAGTGCCCGTGTATTGTGGACCCGGCATATGCAGGCCACAATACGGGCACGGGCCAGCACCGGTTGTGTGCATGAGCCCTTATCCTGACAATTATTCAAGCATGAAAGTGAATACATGCTCACAGGGTGCGTAGAAGACAGTAGACGAGACTATCCTAATTACAACGGACACATGAGTGCTGTTCATTTAGCGTAGCTTGCTGCAGTAAGTCGAATATGTAAGTGTGAACAATGCCATACCCCTCTACTACTTCAGTACATATACCCCCCCTTTACTGGCAATGGATATATCAGTCTGTAGTCTAAACTGCTCCTTGTAAGGATGCAGACTCCTAAACTTGTGTCCAATGCTTTTAATCTGCACCAGCTTTTTCGCATGGGGCCCTCTATGTTCTGCTATTTTTCCAAAAGCCGAACAGCAGATGTTTTCTCTTTATTTGTGCATATCTGTAACAGGGTGGGGGGTGTTGGCTGTCCATCTTCACATCCATCCAGCATCGCTTGGAAAATAGTGATGGCACGTGTTATCTTTTGACTGTAGCACTGAAACTTCTTAGCTCTGATGTACGCTTAAAGGGGCCTCCTACCTGGATCTCCACTTATCTAAATGAGGAGCTGCTGGCCATCACCAGGAAGCTAAAGCTGGGACGCCCGTGCAGGACAAATCTGGCATGGGAGTAGCTATAGGGGGTGCAGAAGCAGCAGTCACTACCGGACCCAGGAGCCTAAGGGGGCCCAAAGACCCTTGTGCCACATTAGAAGACATCGGTATTATTGAAAGTGCACACTGGTCCAGTTACACCTCTGGCTGGAGAGAAGGGGCTAGATCAAGAATTTAGCACGGGGGGGAGGGTGCAGTGCAGTTTCAATTTTTGCCTCAGGCAGCACAAGGGCTATGTGCTTTCCTGCCCCTGGCCACAAAGCACTGAGGGAAGGGGGCCCAAGCTGAACTCCTGCACCAGGGCCCATGAGCCTTTAGCTAGACCCCTGAAATCTGGTATTACACCCTTTCAAATATATGAGCTATGTAATACGTGGTTGAGCTGACATGTCAGAAGACACTGGGGGACATTTACTAAAGACTGGCATTTCATTCAACAGTCCTAGTAAAAAACCCACTGGAGGAGGATCTGACCAATTTATTAAGGGGTGCGGGATTCATATTAAATTGTTCACATCTTCTGCTGTCAGTGCACCAGAAACTGGAATCTATTCCGGCTCCTGGTGTAGATTTCTGGTGTAATGTGCAGCATTTTTCTGGTGCACGTGTTGTTAAATTAGTCGGTCCACAGGCCGCCTCCTCCCACCCACATCCTGCCCACTTTTTTGGAAAAGTGGTGAGCTTGTCATAAAGAGCAAAAAAGTCACAAACAATGTCGTAAACCGCCACTTGTGACAAAATGTGTTACTTTTCTGTTCTAGAAAACTGGCATAGAGCTGTAATAAATGCCCTCCACTTTTTGTAGAAGCTTTCTGCTCTCGCTGACAGACCAGCTCATGCATGAGAAAAACCCTTCATAATTCCAGAGTAATATATGACATTAATTACCAAATTCCAACCGTGTTACGGGGGCCATCTTTTCAATCCAATGCAATATATTGATGATGTCATCATCTCCATTTGCTGCTGTGCCTTCACTGTTGGTTTAGAGAGGACCACCTTCCTTCAGTGATGTCACCTTGTGCTGGAGATCATGGACTTGAGCCCCTCCTTACCCTCTGCAGGGTGTCAATTGGGTGTCACCAGCATTGTATAATGGTTGGAATATTTCAATAGTTGAGTAGAATTCATAGAAAACTTTATCTAAGCTACATTTTGTGTTGACTTCATCTTCTGTTGTGACATTTCTCTTGAGTCGAGGTTGCTAGGAAAACTGATTCAAACCAGATGCCATGGAAAAGTTTACTTGTAAGCATAACAGCTAAAGTTTGTGATTCAGTGCTGCATGCCTCACTAATACAAGGACTTTTAGATGATTGGTATATTAGTCATGTGTTTCTGATAGATGAGCATAAATGGCATCATGGCTGGAGATGTTTTTTGTTTATAAGATTTTCCTATGTAAGACATTTATGGCATGTTGGTTTAAAGGGATTGTCTCACCTGGAACATTGGTGGCTGCAGGCATTGGACCCCACGTATAAGGCACTAATGGTGTATTAAAGGGGTTGTCTTACATGGAACATTGGTGGCTGCAGGGATTGGGCCCACCTTGTAAGGCACTAATGGTATATTAAAGGGGTTGTCTCACCTGGAACACAATATGCAATCAATGTTAGAAAGGGTGGGAGCCACACCAATCTCTAGAACGAAGCCCCTAAAGAGAAGAAGAGCAAACAGCGGATGTCCTCCATTAATTTCTGTAGGAGTGCCCAAAATAGCTGAGCAGCATGCTTGGCTATTTTCGGAAGTCCCATAGAAATGAATGGGAAGCAGCACAGCTCCATTCACTTCTTCAGAACTGTCAACTAATTTGAGCACTCCAACAGAAATTGATAGAAGGCAGCCACACATGCAGTGGGCTCTTGTTCTCTTTGGAAGCTTCGCTCTAGAGATAGGTGGCACCAGCCCCTATCTAACATAGGTGGCATATCCTAGCAATATGCCACCAATCTTCCAGGTGAGAAAAGCCCTTTAATATACCATTGGTGTCTTATAAGTTCCAGCACCACCAGATATGAATACAGCCCATGACTATAGTAGAGAGCAGCAATATACACTTGACAACTCTCTGCCAAGACCAGGGACCGTACAATGTCAGCATTGGTGGGAGTATGAGTTGTTTTAGGCCCCAATTACAAGTGTCATATTTGATGACATCTGCTTCATATCTGATGACAGTCTGCATCCATTGCATGTGGATGAAGTTTCTGCGATCACCATCTACATGCTACCAAAAATCTCTGTGTAGCTTTTTATTTGTGCTGCTGATGTGCACGCTACTTATTTCTGCAGATTACACAAAGAAAAGTTGTCACGCTCGGGTGTGGGGGGAAAAGCCACACCGAGCGTATGAGGGATGGGAACAGACAAAACCAGGGAACTGGTCACCTCCTGCAGGGGACCCTAAGACTAGGCCCTAGCTGGCTACCAGTATGAACTAACCCGGGTGGTAGGAAAGCTCATACACAGGAACCTAATCTGAGTAAACCCTAGAACACCCTGCAGTCTAATGACACAAGAGAGTAACCTGTTCCTCCAAGCGTAAGGAGGAACAGGAGACTCAAACAGGAATAACCAAAGGAAGGGAAAACACTAAACTTTAAGTAGAACTCAGCAACAGGATCTCAGCCGAGATCCACACCACTCTCAACAGGTATGTAGCAGATATAAACCGCAAGGGATACTGGGAGAGGAAGAGGTAAGTAGGAGACAGCTAATTGCCCAGCGGCAACAGCTGAGGGAAAGGGGTGTGGAGAACAGCACCCAAACCACAGGGAATAGCCTGTCAAACCTGTCACTTAGAAAGCCGCGCAGAACGTCTGATTCCAGACGCAAGACCACTCGTGACATTACCCCCCCTTTTACGGGTGACCTCCGGGCACCCAGGACCAACTTTATCAGGGTGACATCTGTGAAAGGCTTTTACCAAACGACTGGCATTCACGTCAGATGCCGGTACCCATGACCTCTCCTCAGGACCATAACCCTTCCAATGAACCAGATATTGAAGGGTCCCACGAAGAACTCGAGAATCAATGATCTTGACAATCTGAAATTCCAAATTACCATCCACCAAGACAGGCGCGGGTGGCAAGGGAGATGGCTCCAGAGGTTCAACATACCTCTTCAACAAACATCTGTGAAACACATTATGGATTTTCAGGGCCTGCGGAAGTTCAAGACGAAATGCTACAGGATTAATAATGGCCGTGATTTTATATGGGCCAATAAATCTTGGACCCAACTTCCATGAAGGAACTTTCAACTTAATGTTCCTAGTAGACAGCCACACAGAATCACCCACATTTAGGTCCGGACCATTCATGCGTCTCCTGTCAGCCACACGTTTGTACTTGTTACCCATATTTATCAAGTTACTTTGAATTTTTCGCCATATGGAAGACAATGATGACGAAAAACGTTCTTCCTCAGGAATACCAGAAGTATCAGAACCACAAAATGTGCCAAACTGCGGGTGAAAGCCATATGCACCAAAAAATGGTGACTTACCAGTGGAGTCCTGTCTGCGATTATTTATGGCAAACTCAGCCAGAGACAAAAACGAGGACCACTCCTCCTGGTTCTCAGAGACAAAGCATCTCAAATAAGTCTCCAGATTCTGATTGGTACGCTCAGTCTGTCCATTCGTCTGGGGATGAAAGGCAGAGGAGAAAGACAGTTGTACCCCGAGCCGAGTACAGAACGCCCTCCAGAATCTGGACACAAACTGAGTCCCACGATCAGAGACAACGTCAGTGGGAATGCCATGAAGTTTCACAATATTGTCAACAAACACTTGTGCAAGAGTTTTAGCATTGGGGAGTCCAGGTAATGCAATAAAGTGCGCCATTTTACTAAAACGATCTACAACCACCAGAATAACTGTCTTACCAGACGACTCAGGCAGATCAGTGATGAAGTCCATGGATAGGTGAGTCCATGGTCTGGACGGGATGGGTAATGGAAGTAGGGGTCCAGAGGGACGAGTATGTGTCACCTTAGAGCGTGCGCAGACACTACAGGCTGACACATATTCCTCAACACACTTACGCAGACCTGGCCACCAGAATCTACGAGAGATGAGGTCGACAGTGGATTTACTCCCAGAGTGTCCCGCAAGCACCGAAGAATGATGCTCCTCAAAAACCTTATAACGCAAATCAGAAGGAACAAACAACTTCCCGGGAGGGCAAGACTCCGGCGCATCTCCCTGGGCCTCAAGCACTTTAGCCTCAAGATCAGGGTAAAGAGCGGATATCACCACTCCTTCAGACAGTATAGGGCTAGGATCTTCAAAATCACCACCCCCGGGAAAACTACGTGACAAGGCATCCGCCTTCACATTCTTAACCCCAAGACGGTATGTGACAATGAAATTGAATCTGGTGAAGAACAAAGACCATCTGGCCTGCCTCGGATTAAGTCGTCTAGCCGACTCCAGGTAAGCCAGACTTTTGTGATCAGTGAATACCGTGATTGGATGATTCGCCCCTTCCAACCAATGACGCCATTCATATCAAAAGCCAACTTAATGGCCAGTAACTCTCGGTTACCCACATCATAATTTCTCTCCGCCACAGAGAGTTTCTTTGAAAAAAAAGCACATGGGCGCCATTTACCAGGTGACGGGCCCTGTGATAACACAGCTCCTACCCCCACATCGGATGCGTCAACCTCCACAATGAAAGGTTGTGACACATCTGGCTGCACCAATATAGGGGCAGAAGAAAAGCACTCCTTTACAGCAGAGAAGGCTTGCAATGCTGCATCAGACCACACAGAGACATCCGTCCCTTTCTTAGTCATGTCAGTTAAGGGTTTAACCATAGTCGAATAGTTCTTAATAAATTTTCGGTAATAGTTGGTGAACCCCAAAAATCGCATAAGAGCCTTCAGATTTTCAGGTCGGTCCCAGTTCAGAACAGCACAGACCTTCTCTGGATCCATACGAAAACCTGAAGATGAAAGCAGGTATCCTAAGAATTGCACCTCATGTACAGCAAAAGCACATTTCTCTAATTTTGCATACAACTTGTTATCTCTTAAGATTTGCAACACCTGCCTCACGTGATCCTGATGTGTCACAATATCTGGAGAATAGATTAGTATGTCATCCAAATACACGACTACAAACCTCCCCACAAGATGATGAAAAATGTCATTAACAAAATGCTGGAAGACAGCAGGAGCATTGGTCAACCCAAAAGGCATGACCAGGTTCTCAAAGTGGCCCTCAGGAGTGTTAAAGGCCGTCTTCCATTCATCCCCTTCCTTGATCCTGACCAGATTATATGCCCCCCTTAAGTCCAACTTGGAGAACACCTTGGCATCCACAATCTGGTTAAACAAGTCAGGAATCAAAGGAAGGGGGTACGGATCACGGACAGTAATCCTATTGAGTTCACGGAAATCCAGACATGGCCTAAGGGATCCGTCCTTTTTTTTAACAAAAAAGAACCCTGCTGCCACAGGAGATTTGGAAGGCCTAATATGTCCTTTGGCCAAACTCTCAGCAATATATTCCTTCATGGCCGTTCTCTCAGGTCCAGAAAGGTTATACAGCCTAGATTTAGGCAATCTTGTTCCAGGGATAAGATTCATAGGACAATCGTATTCCCGGTGAGGGGGTAAATCCTGACATCCACCTTCAGAAAATACATCAGAGAAATCCGATATAAAAGAAGGAAGAGTCTTAGTGGTTAAAGCAGAAAAAGATGTATTAAGGCAATTGTCAACACAATAATCGCCCCAATCCACAATTTGTCTAGTATGCCAGTCAATGGACGGATTATGTTTGCTTAACCACGGTAAACCCAGAACCACAGGAGCAGGAAGACCTTCCAACACAAAACATGAAATAAGCTCCTGATGAAATTCACCCACTCTTAATTTGATATCATGCACCATCTGAGACAAACACTTCTGAGAGAGAGGTGCAGAATCAATGGCAAACACAGAAATCCTCTTATCCAAAGAACTTGGTGACAATCCATGCATACGGACAAACTGAGCATCAATCAAGTTCACCCCTGCCCCGCTGTCAATAAACACCTCAATTTTCACAACCTTTGATTCTAGCGCCACCTCGGCAGTCAGGAGAAAACGGGTACTGCAGGATGAAGACAAATTCACATTTTCAGTCTCCCTACCCACTCCACCAAGAGTGAGATGAGAATTCAACGCCCCCTTTTCTTTTCTCTCCTTTAGAGATAGGAAGCATGGACATACATTGATAAAGTGTCCTTTCTGACCACAGAAAAAACACACACCCTTTTTATTACCAAGATGTTTACGGGTGGAGACAGGAGTGGCTCCCCCTAATTGCATAGGTGCATCCCCAGACATCAACCTAGGGGAATATTCACCCAAAGTATCATAGGAAGCTGGTACACTATGTGATAGTACGTCCTGAGAGCGGGGGCCCCTAGATCGCTCTCTCAGTCGCCTATCCATGCGTACAGCAAGAGACATAGCGGCTTCCAAAGACACAGGGGTTTCCTGAAAGGCCAAAGCGTCCTTCAGCCTTTCAGACAAACCTTGACAGAATTGGCTACGTAAAGCCGGATCGTTCCATTCAGTATTGGTCGCCCACCTCCGAAACTCAGAGCAATAAGTCTCAACCGGCCGCTCACCCTGACAAAGGTTACGTATCTGGGTCTCCGCCAGGGAGATACGATCCGGGTCATCATAGATAATCCCTAGGGTCTTGAAAAATTCATCTACCGACCGGAGAGACAGCGATCCGGCCGGTAGAGAAAAGGCCCATGACTGTGCATCCCCTTTAAGCAGCGAGATGACCACACCAACCTTCTGTTCCTCATTACCAGAAGAATGTGGACGCAGTCTGAAATACAATTTGCACGCCTCCCTAAATAGAACAAAATTATCACATTCCCCAGAAAATCTATCCGGGAGGGGGACCTTAGGCTCCAAACAGGCCTGACACTCAGCACCCCCAGAACCACCAGCCTGTGGTCTCTGAATCTGGTTGCGGATGTCAGCCACCTCCAAGCTGAGTCCCTGCAGCCGTTCAGCCAGTGTAGCAATAGCATCCATGTCAGCACAAAAATGACATAAATTTTTGTTAGCGGCGGTTTATAATGTCACGCTCGGGTGTGGGGGGAAAAGCCACACCGAGCGTATGAGGGATGGGAACAGACAAAACCAGGGAACTGGTCACCTCCTGCAGGGGACCCTAAGACTAGGCCCTAGCTGGCTACCAGTATGAACTAACCCGGGTGGTAGGAAAGCTCATACACAGGAACCTAATCTGAGTAAACCCTAGAACACCCTGCAGTCTAATGACACAAGAGAGTAACCTGTTCCTCCAAGCGTAAGGAGGAACAGGAGACTCAAACAGGAATAACCAAAGGAAGGGAAAACACTAAACTTTAAGTAGAACTCAGCAACAGGATCTCAGCCGAGATCCACACCACTCTCAACAGGTATGTAGCAGATATAAACCGCAAGGGATACTGGGAGAGGAAGAGGTAAGTAGGAGACAGCTAATTGCCCAGCGGCAACAGCTGAGGGAAAGGGGTGTGGAGAACAGCACCCAAACCACAGGGAATAGCCTGTCAAACCTGTCACTTAGAAAGCCGCGCAGAACGTCTGATTCCAGACGCAAGACCACTCGTGACAAAAGTCTAGTTCATACTGTGCATTTATGGCAGGAGTCTGACTGCCAGTCTCAAGATTTCCACTGGCGGATCCTCTTGGTGAATTGAGTTTTTTGTGGCTTGGATCGCTCCTATAGAGCAATTTATGAAATGAAGAAAGGTAGCATTCCTTAGAGGTCCTATCTCACACAGGGGAAAAATGGTGACTGGCCTCTTTCATGTGTTTATTAACCTGACATTAGCACTTTACATGATGAATTATTGTTGTAAGTCCTAACCTATAAAGATTCACTTGTAAAAGACTAAAAGTCACAAGATGTTCTCTGCTAATAGATCTCCGCTTTTCCTTCTAAGGCCCTGACTCCTTTTAATGTCATTATTTTATACAGACCATATCAAACAAATGAAGATTAAAGACAATCTGTGGGAAAAGGGCTAAAAAAAAGAATACTGGACCTAATGACATCACTTAAATCTGCTAACATTCAGTATCAGGCCAAATTTCAGCAATTCGTGCCAAGGTGACTTTTCTGCGGGATTGGACCAGATGGACAAGCCTTTGCTCCTCATGTGTGTCCATGGGCCATGGACATCCATAAACTTGTAACAATGGCGATCTATGCCGTCCTTCATCTCCTTGCTCCTTCAAGTGGGGGCATGGGCGTCATAGTAGTGTTAGGCCTGTCCAGTCCATGCTAGGCCCACAGCCTCTCACTTCTTTGTTCTGTGTTCTTCTGCTGCTCTTCAAGCACCGAGACCTGTCATCTGTGCCTGCGCTGTATCTCCCGATCTCAGTGCCTGATCAGCTGACCAAGCGGTCAGACCAGGATTTAGCACTGCACAGACAGGTGTCAGCGCTTGGAGAGCAGCAGGAGAACACAGAACAAGCGCTAAAACCAGGAGAGCAGACACAGGCACGTGGCTATACCTCATGTCTAGCGCTGTCAATCCAGGGGAAGTGAAGAGGGAGTGAAGGTGACAGATCATAACAAACTTGTGCTCCGAGGGCTTTGTCCAGCCCCTTGGTGCTACAATTAGGTCATTAGCATAAAAATGAAAATGTTGCCTGGTTTAATATGGCAGATCATTCTAACAGAGGCTGTTTAAAATTGTGCTTTAAGGAGGTTTTTACATTTTACTTTTACATGCCTTAAAGGGGTGTTCCCATCTCACAAATGTAGTTTGTATAGTTAGATATAGCCATACCAATATTATTACTAATAGAATGTATTCATATAATATGCACCGTTTAGAAGAATTGCCTATTTGTATAGTCATTGTCCAACACACATCAGTCAGGCCGTTGCCCCTGGTTACGGCCACCGTGGCCGTGTAGTAGTGGTGGTCAGCTTGCTCTTGTTCAAACCTGCTCTGAGGTAAGTGCTGTATTGTGAACGCACATTGCATGAGCATGAGGAGACACATCTAGGGCACTTTCACATCTGCGTTTTTTGCGTTTAACAAGAGCAAGCCGGCCACCACTACAACATGGCCACAGTGGTCGTAACTAGGGGCAACGGCCTGACTGATGTGTGTGGGACAATGCCTATACAAATAGTCAAATCTTCTAAATGGTACATTTTATATAAATAAATTCTATTAGTAATAATATTGGTATGGCTATATCTAACTATATAAACTACATTTGTGAGATGGGAATACCCCTTTAAAGTGTTTTGCATCAGTGTTCTTTTAATAATCGTTTATGAATTTAGCTGTAATTTTGTAACAGATTGTATTTTTTTTTACCTTTATTGCTCCTATCTTCCGTTCTGGGCTGTGGTCACATGACCATGTCCATGCAGCTCTTACTTATTTCCTGTGATGTTATGTCCAGGGACATGTCAATGATAGGGGGGTGTCTATGTAACTAGCTGGTGGGAGGAGCTATAAACTAGCTGGGTGTTATTAGGAGCAGTGATAGGGGAGTGTCTATGTAAGTAGCTGTGTGGGAGAAGCTATAAACTATCTGGACGTTGTTAGGGGCAGTGATAGGTGAGTGTCTATGTAACTAGCTGGTGGGAGAAGCTATAAACTATCTGGACGTTGTTAGGGGCAGTGATAGGGGAGTGTCTATGTAACTAGCTGGGTGTGAGGAGCTATAAACTAGCTGGCTGTTGTTAGGGGCAATGATAGGGGAGTGTCTATGTAAACTAGCTGGGCGTTGTTACGGGAAGTGCCTCATGGGTTTGGTTGGTTACAGCCACAGGAAGTGCTACATACAGTATGGAAACAAACCAGAGCAATTTCTGAACATGGTAAAAATAGAGGAGAGTCCAAATTGAAAAAGCATGAAGAATACACATACAATCACTGTATACCTGTTTAGTGCAATAGTAGGAGGTGATGAGCTTCTGAAACCTCTGGGAACAAAGGATTGGTCATGTTGAAATCCACATTTCTACCAGAAAGGGGCAGTCAGGTTGCTCCCATAAACACTAGTTTGGAGTTGTGGTTAATTTTTACACCTTCTATAGAGAAATGACCATCACGTTTCTACCATCCACATAGCAGGCCTGTGTAATTGCAAAAAACATAAACAAGCAACATCAGAAGGGTCTCCATTTGCATTCGTTTTACATAGACTTCAATGTTAAAAAAACGAAGGCATATTTGTTGCTGTTCGAGACACAAAAGCAGAGTCTATTACTCTTTTATGTTGGGCAAAAAATAACATACATTGAAGTTTGTGTAAAATGTATGCAAATGGATTCTCTTCTGTTGGCATCTGTATGGATATGCTAAGCGAAATGTGATGTGAACATAGCCTGGGGTAACTTGACACCAATCAGCCCACTAACTTAAAGTGGTTTTCCCATATTAGACATTTATGGCATATCCACAAGATACATGCAGATTTGCCTTTGATATACATTGCAAGTGTCTCAATAGATCGATATGAAGAGATGAACAGATGAGAGGGATGTATGTACACCATCACCAGTTCCTGTTTCCTGTCACTGCTGGTTTCCTGTTCTCCACCATCACATATAAATTGTTTTCTGATGTTTTTCTTGACTTTTTAAGGTTACCCTTGAGTGATACTTGAACATTAGAGGATTACACAATTTATAGCAGAGTATGTTCCGGAACATCTGTGATGCATGATCTTCTAGACAACCTTGAGGGAAGTGCTGGGTATGGCCATTACTTCTCCACTGTAAAATGTAGATCATTTCTCACCATTTAAGTGTTTTAAAGGGGTTCTCCATCTGCTGACATTTTTAAAGCTAACACAGATTGGTATAATACAATGAAATAAGATATACTCACCTTACAGTTCTCCTTCCACCCTTTTTCCAATGCTTTCCGGATCCTCTGCTTGTCTCTGCTTCCTGGTCCCTCTTGTCACACAGGAAGTATCCACTCAGCCAATCACCAGCCACCCACCTCAGCCAGTGATTGTCTGAGAAGGCATCTCCTGGGTCTCAAGATGGAATCTGGAAGTGGAAACTAGTGAGGAAGTCTTGTAACAGTAAGTTGAGTATCATTTCTTTTATCGTTTTAAGCCAATCTGAAACAGGTTTTTAAAACCTTTACCTGACCAGACAACACAACACCTTTAAGTGTTATTGAATCAACCCCTATCTACTCACATGCATATGATGTTTTAACTAGGTTCTGCATTCAACTCCATTGTAAAAGGAAAAAAAAGTGAGTACTTTCTGGAAAAACTGTGATTCTGCAAGGCATGAAAACATGAGTTTTCCATCTGTAAACCTGAAGATTTATTGGCCACAAGTGAGTCTTCAGCTTTAACATTTCTCTGGAAACTGGGTCAGATTTTCAGCATTTCTGCTTAAAGAACAATGGTTCCTATATGAGAGCAGAGCTTGGTGTAAAGTTCTCAGGTATGCCACAAATAGCCAAAGGAAAGTTGTAGAAATACACTGATTATAAAAGCAGCCCCCCTCCACGATGTACTGACCACAAGGTCTCCAGCTGCTCTGACCTCCTGCTGGAAGCTCTTATCACCAAGGGAGCCATGATCCAAAAATGTATTTGAATCAGTCAGTGGTCCATTTAATGCACAGATATGTCAAGTCCACCAGACTGGGAGCTGCCCCTTGTAGTGGCCCCCTGCTCCGGTTATTGGTTGAGGATCACAAATCACTGACACCCCTCTGTTAGGCTTTGTTCACATCATGTTATTGGCCTCACTTTGAAGGATAAACTTCTGGTATATCCCTCTGACGGCTGACATACAATGCCCCCTACACATCCCGTGGTAAATTATGCCGCACAATGTACTTTTTTAACTGAATATTTGTCGTGCTTTGGCCTGTCCCCATTATAGTGAATGGGGCCATCCAGACATCCAGCAGCACTTGTACAGTAGTACAGAACCGGCAGGCTGTTCCCCTGCCAGAACAGCCTGCTGGAAAAGCTTACCGCGATTGTGAAAGTACCCTTACATTGATAATGCCCAAAGGGGACAAAAATGTCTGATAAACTGGTTACAACAAAGAAATTAAATAAATTATTGCCTGCTTTGCATACAGTACAGATTTACTACGTATGCCATAGATTTTTTATGAAATTTCTGCCACACATTGAACAACAGATCCCTGCATGGATTAATCCTCATTGTAATTGCTAATCTGCAAGTTTCCCATATGGAATCCATGGCAATAATGCTGTGGTTTTAAAAGTTCATATTATGTAACTCATTATTCCACGTTGATGTTTTCCACCCCATTCTTATGCATTGCTGGCAGACTGTTAGTGGATTCGGTTAAGAGTTAGCCATGGAATCCATGTCTATCTTCTCCTGACAGAACATGGGATAATACATAGCTGAAGGTTTGCTACAATTACAGGCAACCGCCTGGACTGAAGCCTAATACATGTTATCTTTCCTGCTCCTCGGAGGAGTTCCTCTGCATAAATAGTCATTTTGTTATCTATACTGAAACCAATTTGAGGTGACCACCCATAATTGCATTGGAAAGTTTTGGTCTGCTCAAAGAAGATGGCCAGTATGCATAATATATGATAAAACTGAAAATCGCAGTGATTGAGACAACAGGAGATAATAACCTGCAGGCAGCAGACACAGGCTGTCCAAAAACAGTCTATTCCCACACAACATTGGGTATATGCTGCAGATGCACCCAGCTTAAAATAGCCCGGGGCATGGAAAAAGTTATTGAAAGTCCAAAGCGTTATGAGTCATGGAGTCAGCTTGCCAAACAAATTGTGTACAAAAGGTCTTTTTAAATCCATGCAAAACTTAAAATGTGAATAGCGTTCAGTAAATTGTTATGGGAAACAGATCTATATCACAGAGATGTGGTATTCACAAGCTGTACAAAATCTATTCAGGCCTTTATCAATGCTGATGGATCCTGACATCAGGGGAATGAAGGATTGGGCATGTTGGATTTCATCATGTCCGATCTTATGGAGATAAGCAGCTACTTAACCATCTCCTGTGTGGTCATGGTCAGGAAATCCAAATGTGCTTGATTATGAGGGAGTCAAGATAGACAAAAACCAATATAGGTACCCATCCCAATAGGAATGATAATAGAACCAATTGGACAGGGTGTGACTGTATAGGGATATGCCCCATTGACAAGAAGAGTTAGAACCTAATTGTCAGTTTATTCATACTTTGCCAGGAGGAATAACAGAGGGACATCACAAAGCAGAGTGCTAAGAAGAGATGCTCTAGAATTGTTATAGGGAGTACAAGCATTTGCTAAAACATATAAGGAGAGAAGACTGTGTGGGGACTACATTTCACACAGCCGTGTAGAATTAATAAGAGGATTAATGACTCCACATTTGATGTCATATTACTCTTCCTGTCCATGAGTGCAGTTTTCACTTCCTCGCTGGTTTACAATGTGGAGCTTGAACTAGAAGATAAAGAGCTTTCTGTCACACAGTGTGAGCTGTATTTGGTGAGTAAGTCCCAGTGCTAAGAGCAGCCTTTGTTGCCCAAAGAGGCCTCTTCCAGGCCTGGGGGCGTGATGCGGGGAGTCACAATGTGCCTTAAAATAGCCCAAATTAGTGTAATGATGTGTTCAGCATTTCGTATAATTCTGAAAGCATCCTGATCTTACACACTGCAGCCAATCTGCATAACAGCATTGTAAATGACTATAAAAGCAACATAAATAACGGCAGAAATGCATCATTACACAACATAAAGCGTGATCTGCGACTTCTGCGCCCAATGCAAAAAGTGTAATGGGTCATCCAATGATGTACTGTTATGTGGCAGAAAGCCATAGAGCTCCTTAATCCAATACCCAGATTCAACTGCAATCTCTGCACCCCTGTAGCCATGTCCCTGTAGGTAACATACAAAATGTCACGTACTAGCACAGATGTGCTGTTCAAACAGCGGTGACCACTGAGGCCTGTGAGCGGCTCCAGTGGACCAATCTGATTCCTGGTCATGCAGAGAACGGAAGCAGGAGTTTACTACATGCTTTTTCTGTACTGAAATCAATAATACATCAGTAATTATGCTGTAAGTTCATGCACTCCCCCTAGTGGTGACTGAAGGCAGACAGAATATTATCTTTTAAAAAGGAGTCTTTCAGCAGTTCTGACCATGCTAAACTTCTGACAGCACTAGTTACGGGGCTGGGGATAGCAGTACAAACATACCTCTTGTGGCGTGTTTATGATCAGAAGTGCTGTGGATATGAAGTTTTATTCTGCCAGATTCTCCTCCTCAGGTGTCTAGAAGGTGGGACTTGACTGTGACATGCTGTCTGCTATGAACTACTTTACAGACCTCCCCTCTGCTCTGAGTGACAGAAGTAGTGGTTGGATGCTACATGTGTCACTCATAGCAGAAGGGCATGGCTGTAAAGAAGCTCAATGGAGAGACACTTACACCTGTAGGGTAGCCAGATGTCTGGCTTTATGCTGGACAGTTCGTTTTCCCAGCTTCCTGTCCTCTGTCCGGTACAGGGCCTGGACGGACACTTGGGTGTCCTACTAGAGCCGGCAACATGTCATTCTGTGACTGACTGAGGGTGAGAGAAGCACTCCAGGCCCGCACGCAACTCTCATTAAGGTCTCCCTCTGTTTTTTTTTTTTTTTTACCTTGCACCCCACTGTTACTTGAAGAGGTAGTGTGTCTTAGCGAAGTTGGGGGCGTGGTCTTGGGCTGTCCTCCTTTTTGTGGTTAAGCAAGTGGTCATGCTATGCACCTGAGAGGAGAATCTGGCAGAATAAACCTTCGTATTCACACTATTCCGGATGAGAAAAGCTTCACGAAGGGCACTGCTCCTGTCACCTCCTACCTAGTGCTGTCAGCAGTTTAGCACAGTCAAAACTACTGACAGATTCCCTTTAACTATATTGGGGATTTGGAACTATGTATCATATCAAATAAAATAAACCAGCACAAAGGTGTTTATTATAAAGTCATTTATTAAGACCGGCGGTGGATTGCCAAAGTCATGTAGAGTCGATGGCCTCTCCATAACTTTGGTACATTCAGTGCTGATTCTAAATGTAAGACAGCTTCCTTCCTGTCTTACATTTAGACCATTTTCTACGCCTAAACCAGGCGTAGAAAATTATGAATAAGACGGGCCTGCCGGCGCCTCCCCTTCCCCACCGACACCACACCTACTTTTTTAGACGGGGCGTGAGCAGGGAAGAAGTCGTAGATTCTGTCGCACCATGGCATACAACAGAATCTACATCAGATATACGCCACAAAAAGAGGCGTATGGTCATAATGGTGGTTTCACATAACGACATAACGTTGTTCCCGTCCTTTTAACGTATGCAAAAAAAGGATACGTTAAACTGATGCCTCAGGCTGATGCCATACAGTGGCATCCGTTCACCATAGAGTTCGATTGTACAAAAAAAGTTTACTTTTTTTACCATTGTAAAAAAAAAAACTTACTTTTTTTACCAGACTGTGCAGAATGCAAGAACATGGTGTGCTGCGATTTGTATCCTTTTTTGTAACATATATGTCACATGGAGGCATAAAACATGATGTGAACGTATCATAAAAGACCCCCATCATTGTTTACCTAAAAGCATTCACATACAAATTGTTGGGGCTACTTGTGTTGTCTTGTAAGGGGACACGTGTGGCATCATCCCCTCCAGGAAAGTAACACTAGCTGTATGAGAAAGCGTTACAATGTGTCAGGATACCTGGAGTGCTGCTATTTCCATTGCATTTACTGGGAGTTGCTGTTAAGATGAGGCAGTTTGTCTTTAACCCCTTGAGGACAGAGCCCATTTTGGCCTTAATGTCTGGGCCAAATTTTTGAATTCTGACATGTGTCACTTTATGTGGTAATAACTTTGGAACGCTTTTACTTATCCAGGCCATTCTGAGATTGTTTTCTCGTGACACATTGTACTTCATGACAGTCATAAATTTGAGTCAATATATTTCACCCTTATTTATGAAAAAATCCCAAATTTACCAAAAATTCTGAAAAATTTCCAAATTTCCAAATTTCAATTTCTCTACTTTCAAAATACACCGTAATACCTCCAAAAATACTTCTTATTTTATATTCCCCATATGTCTACTTTATGTTGGCATCATTTTGTAAACGTCATTTTACTTTTTTAGGACGTTAGGAGGCTTAGAAGTTTAAAAGCCATTTTTCAAATTTTCACCAAATTTTCCAAAACCATTTTTTTTTTAGCACCAATGCAGATATAAAGTGATTTTGAGGGGCTTACATAATGAAACCCACCATAAATGACCCCATTTTAGAAACTACACCCCTCAAATTATAAAAAACTGTTGTTACAAACTTTCTTAACCCTTGAGGTGTTCCACAAGAATTAATGGAAAATGGAGGTGAAATTTCAAAATTTCACTTTTTTCGTAGATTATTCATGTTAATATTTTTTTTCTTGCAACATAGCAAGGGTTAACAGCAAACTAAACCTCAATTTACATTGCTCTGATTCTGCAGTTTACAGAAATACCCCATATGTGGTGGTAAACGTCTCTATGGGTTTGTGGCAGTGGTCAGAAGGAAAGGAGCGCCATACGGATTTTTGAGGCAAAATTTGCTAGAATAGTTTTTAGGCACCATTTTGTAATTGAGAGACCCTGACGCACCCCTACAGTGGAAACCCTCATAAAGTGACCCCATTTTTGAAACTACACCCTTCAAAGAATATATTAAGGGGGGTACTGACCACTTTGACCCCCTAAGCATTTTACGGAATTTGGAAACACTTGGCTGTGAAAATGAAAAATTTTTTTCTTCCAATAAAATGTTGCTTTAGCCCCAATTTTTTTTATTTGCATAAGGGGTAACAGGAGAAAAGCCACCCCATAATTTGTTACCCATTTTCTCCTGAATACGGCAACACCCCATATGTTGTGGTAAACTGCTGTGGGGGTACATGGCAGGACTCAGAACAGAAGGAGCGCCATATGGATTTTACAACACAGATTTTGATGGAGTGGTTTGCGGGAGCCATTGATTTTTATTTTTTGAGCTATTGTCTTATGTGGGGGCTCATTTTTTGCAGGATGAGGTGAGGTTTTCATTGGTACCATTTTGGGGTAAATACGCCTTTTTGATCGCCTGCTATTACACTTTTTGTGAAGGAAGAGGGAAAAAAATGGCTATTTTGGCATAGTTTTTTTAAAATTTTTTTTACAGCATTCGCCTGGGGGGCCATCTCATGTAATATTTTTATAGAGCAGGTTGTTACGGACGCAGCGATACCCAATATGTCCAACTTTTTTATTGTTGGAAAGTTTTACACATTAGATGGATTTTTGAACAGAATAAAATATTTTTTTTGTGTTGCCATTTTCAGAGAGCCATATTTTTTTCAGTTTTCGGGCGATTGTCTCAGGTAGGGTACAGTTTTTGCGGGACAAGATGACGGTTGAATTGATACCATTTTGGGGTAATTACGCCTTTTTGATCGCCTGCTATTACACTTTTTGTGAGGGAAGAGGGGAAAAAATGGCTATTTTGGCATCGTTTTTAAAAAAAAAAATTTACAGCATTCGCCTGGGGGGCCATCTCATGTAATATTGTTATAGAGCAGGTTGTTACGGACGCAGCGATACCCAATATGTCCAACTTTTTTATTGTTGGAAAGTTTTACACATTAGATGCATTTTTGAACAGAATAAAATATTTTTTTTGTGTTGCCATTTTCAGAGAGCCATATTTTTTTCAGTTTTCGGGCGATTGTCTCAGGTAGGGTACAGTTTTTGCGGGACAAGATGACGGTTGAATTGATACCATTTTGGGGTAATTACGCCTTTTTGATCGCCTGCTATTACACTTTTTGTGAGGGAAGAGGGGAAAAAATGGCTATTTTGGCATCGTTTTAAAAAAAAAAAATTTACAGCATTCGCCTGGGGGGCCATCTCATGTAATATTGTTATAGAGCAGGTTGTTACGGACGCAGCGATACCCAATATGTCCAACTTTTTTATTGTTGGAAAGTTTTACACATTAGATGCATTTTTGAACAGAATAAAATATTTTTTTTGTGTTGCCATTTTCAGAGAGCCATATTTTTTTCAGTTTTCGGGCGATTGTCTCAGGTAGGGTACAGTTTTTGCGGGACAAGATGACGGTTGAATTGATACCATTTTGGGGTAATTACGCCTTTTTGATCGCCTGCTATTACACTTTTTGTGAGGGAAGAGGGGAAAAAATGGCTATTTTGGCATCGTTTTTAAAAAAAAAAATTTACAGCATTCGCCTGGGGGGCCATCTCATGTAATATTGTTATAGAGCAGGTTGTTACGGACGCAGCGATACCCAATATGTCCAACTTTTTTATTGTTGGAAAGTTTTACACATTAGATGCATTTTTGAACAGAATAAAATATTTTTTTTGTGTTGCCATTTTCAGAGAGCCATATTTTTTTCAGTTTTCAGGCGATTGTCTCAGGTAGGGTACAGTTTTTGCGGGACAAGATGACGGTTGAATTGATACCATTTTGGGGTAATTACGCCTTTTTGATCGCCTGCTATTACACTTTTTGTGAGGGAAGAGGGGAAAAAATGGCTATTTTGGCATAGTTTTTTTAAAAAATTTTTTACAGCATTCGCCTGGGGGGCCATCTCATGTAATATTTTTATAGAGCGGGTTGTTACGGATGTGGCGATACCTAACATGTTCATGTATTGTGTGTTTTTTTATTTTTAATCAATTTTTTTAACTTTTTTTTTAACTTTTTTTTTTTCCACTTTCTGGACTCAGATCCACTTGGTTCTTCAAGAACCAGTGGGTCTGGTATTTTACAATACACTGCAGTACACTGTATAGTGTACTGCAGTGTATTTTCTTATAGCCTGTTCAAGCTCCTGCCTTTAGCAGGAGCTTGAACAGGCTTTCATGGCAAGCCAGACCAAAGCGTCTGGTTGCCATGGTAACCATCGGGACGCTGCCACAGCAGAGCAGCGTCCCGATGGAAGGGAGAGGGAGCTTCCTCCCTCTCATCTGCCCACACCATCGGCGCTGCCAGCGCACCGCAGCGCCGATGGGAGAGGGAGGGAGCGCTCCCTCCCTGTTAACCCCTTCCATACAGCGGTCCCTACGGACCGCGGCATGGAAGGGGTTAAACTGCTGACATCGGTGCCAGCACCGATGTCAGCAGTTTCAAGCAGAGTATCAGCTGTATGCTGATACTCTGCTTGAATAACGCTGGGACAGAAAAATTATTGCGGGCGGCACTTGCGGCAGCCGCCCGCACATTGGAAGTCTCCCCCCCGCCCCCCATCTGCCCACCCATCTGCCCACCCATCTGCCCACAGCCAATCAGGGGGGCGGGGGGGACACCCTGACCCCCCCTAACCCCTGACACTCGGCGGGGATTCGCTAGAATAGCGCTATCCCCGCCGAGTACACGGAGCCTGCTGTGAATGGCTGGTCTGAATAGACCAGCCATTCACAGCGATCGCCATTATGGGGGGTGCACGGCACCCCCCGAGGCCTTCACTACGGATGGCTGGCTGTGTCTAACAGCCGCCATCAAAGCATGTTAACCCCGCTGCACTGAGCAGCGGGGGTTAACATGCATGACGTACCGGTACGCCCTGTTGCGCGAAGTACCTCGCGCCCATGACGTACCGGTACGTCCATTGTCGCCAAGGGGTTAACAAGAAAGGTCTTATACAGCAGTTTATTATGTAAGGCCATCAATAATAGATGGCAGAAGGATGCCTTTAAATATTTAAGAAGCCAAGCACAATGGAATGTGTTATCTGGATACGTACGTCCTCCTATAAAGCAGCCATATGCTGTACCAGTGGCAGAATATCTGTGGTCAGGAGCATTTGCCCTTTTCCTAATAACTAAATAACCCCAGGAGCGGATTGGCCATAGACATTATAAAAAAATTTCCCGGTGGGGCGATGCCCCAGGGGGCTGCCTGGGCCCTCCTCCATCTTTTCTGGTGTAATTGATAATACATTAGCTAGCCACTTAAGAAAACCCCCCAAAAGTGGGCTTGTGCCAAAATGTGTGGGTTTTTGATGCCAGGTGTAGGGGGTTTAATAAATGTGCCTCACAGATAAACACGTATTGACATCATGACTGGCATCAGGCTGTGCCTGCCCAACCATGACAGGAAACTGTCTGTCACTGATAAGCCGTGCTTCCGTTGTAACAGAGAGATGGGAGAGTACTTATGGTTTTCAGTTTTATATTTTCCCTGTTGGGAGAGCATAATGTACAACAAAGCAAACTTTTTTATCCTAGAAAACCCTGATGACATCATCACTAGGTTTTCCATCGGCAGTAGGTTCTAGTAGACTCAGGCAACCTGTCTTCACATAATAAGCTTATATATGAACTAAAGAGGACTTGTCACCTCTCCTGATGTGTATACATGTATATTTTGGGGAGAATTTATCATAAGGGTAAGCAGGCTCAGACTGGCCAACAGGGGAATCCCCCGGTGGGCCCCTGAGAATGGTGGGCCCTCCTTCCACCAGCACAGCATCTCAAATAACCTAAATGAATATAAAAAACTGGGTAGACCATCCAGTTTATTATTATAGACGCATCGGAAGGTTAAGATGGCCTCTAGGACGGTAAGGCTGAGGGTAAGGCTGCACACAGCGGTTTCCGTATGGTTGGCAACCCTGGTGAGAGAGTGTCCCCACAGCTCTGGGCACTCCCTCTGCTGGCAGATTACCATAGCCACAGACTTTTTTTCAACTGGGTTTTATACAGGACCTGGACAACATGCTGTGAAGTAAATTCATGACACCTCCCTGGTCCCGCACTAGGAAGCTTTTTATTTTCATATTTCTTACATAACTGAGTGGGTCGGGTTGTATGGCAAACATGGGCGGTCTTGATTAGCCGTGAGAGAGGGCTTGTGGGAAAATTGTTTGGGGGTCGAGAGCTGGGTTATAGGGCCCTGCCTTTTCTAGCTATGACCCTAGTACAAGGTGTGCCATACATGTCTGATGGGTAAAGGTCCTACCTTCGGATCCTTACCTATTTCTAACATGGAATAACCCTTTTGAGTATATTTGTTCATACTTGTTTGACCAACAATCTATTTCAAATGAAATACCATGGCCCAGATTTACTAATCGTAAAGATGGTGTGAACTAAGACCGACTGTCTAGACCTGCACCAGATTTATCTAGGGGTTCAGGCTGGATGATAAGTATGGTGCAGGGATAGACACTTTTCTCTGACTCTATACCTGCTTTTGGTTTGCTAAATTTGAGACAGATTTTTACATCAGAATTTTAGCGCTATTTTGGTGCAAAGTGGCACATCTTAAGCCCCTTCCTCGGTTGTCGCATTGTCAAGCATGTCAGAATAAAGTTTAGAAACCCCCTAGATGTGCCAATTTGCCCCACATTTTTTAAACAGATTTTTTGTGCAGACTCATTACTAAATCTGGAGCCATGTGTTTGCATGTAGATCTATAAACTGATGGCTGTTGAGATGTATTCTGATATTAAATGCTTCTTCATGGAATCACTTTAATGCATATTTATCATCTTTCAGAATGTGATTGATATCTTTCTGGTTGATCTCTAATAGAACTTGGCAAGGGTCTAGTGGAATGTTAGATGTTTCAAGCATCTTCCTGTAAATTATTACATTTAATGTAGTTTATGTTTAGGAGATGTTTGAATTTTAGGAATTCTAAATCTGGTATGTGCTCACTGTTATGTTGGCGGTCTGTGCCCACCAGTTCCCTGCTCCCTTGTTGGAGTTCTGTGCCATTGAATGTCTTTATCTGCCGCCTCAGCAGGTACAGACTTCTGAGTTCTTGGCCCAGGCTTCAGCTAGGCCTGTGCTCCCTGTACGTTCTTCCTAAAGCCTAATCTGGTGTCTTTAAGGGGTCGTGTGCAGACTGCTCTCAGCTATTTAAAGGCCCAGAGAGTGTACACCTCCTGCGCTCCCTGCTTATGGCAGCTTTCCCATGGGTATTTAAGGCATCCTCACACAGGAACAGCTGCCTGAGCAATAGGCTCTCATTAGTTTCTTGCAAAAGCAAGCTATTGTCTTCTTTGTCTGCCCATATACCGAACACTGCATAACTACCTGTTTATGAAGATATAAAGATCTTCAGCTGAATCTCTGTAGGAATGGAGTTCATGAGGAGACATGAAGTACAGAGAGGAGGTGGAGATGTGGATAATGAGCAGCAGCTCCTGTACGCAGTCTCCATTACCACAGTCCGTCCTCTCTTCATGTCTCCTCATGAACTCCATCCCTACAGAGATTCAGTTGAAGATCTTATCACCTGTATTCAGGATCATAATCCCTGACGAGCAGAGCAGAGAGGAGGATGAGGCAGCTCTTTACCTCAGTGTTGTGAAGTAACTTGTCCTCCTGTGTGATTAGGACAGGTTTTGTGTGTACTAATAGGACGACGGCCATTTTATTTCTCCTAATCATTGCTCTCCAGACAAAACGAGCCATTATAACTAATGAAAGGTATTTGGGAATATATGTATAATGAAGTAATATGTAAGTATTTTAATTTTCTTAATTCCCAGAGAACCCCTTTAAGAGGCCATTCAGATGGCCGTGGTATTGTGGATCCGCAAAAAAAAAATCACAGTTGTACTGACAAATGTCAACCGTCAGACAGGTATGATAATCCGTCAGGGGCAATTAGAATACTTAACAGAAATCACAGAATAAGCCTCTAAAACTTAACTTTTAATATTAGGAAAAATAATAAAAGGTATACTATATCACACACATGTCTCTGTTTAAGTCACCTTGATAAATGCATCTAATCAGTGTACCCATCACCTCAGTGTTGTAAGAAGATACTGAGCAATCATCGATAATGCACTAAATGATAGGTGGCCGTCTGAAGGAAGACCAGACTGAGAGCAAGGGGAAGTTTTATATCTCTAACAAAGAGAGGAAATAATCTATCCCTAATAACTCCCTGACCGCTATTTATGGCCCTACCTACAAAAACGGAACTGCCGCCCCGATAGGGGCGATCCCGTGTCAGGAACCTCCTGATATCCCTAAATTTCCCCTGACACAGGAAAGATATCCGCCACCAGTAATGTACGTAGGTAAAACTAATTCGTCTTGGGTCAGTACAGTCACCAAAAATAATAAATATCAATGCAAAGATTGTTGTATATAAAATATCTTATACATTGTCAACCATAGATCATGCCACCTAAATTATTAGTAACAACACTTCAAAGCCATCATTCCAGTAAACCACAAAACGGTGTTAAACATCTAAGATAAAGCCTCCATGATTCTGGAGGTATATATGGTCCCTTTAATGAATTTATCAAGGTGATTTAGACAGAGACATGTGTGTGATATAGTATACCTTTTATTATTTTTCCTAATATTAAAAGTTAAGTTTTAGAGGCTTATTCTGGGATCCGCAAAAAATGCAGATCTGCAATACCACGGAAGCTGACTGGCGTGTGTTCCGCAAATTGCGGAACACACTGCTCGGCACCCCGATCTAAATGCCTATTCTTGTCCACTATTGCATGTTTTATATTTTCTTGCGGAGCCGCAGCAGCCCGCGATCATTCAAGTGAACGGGCCCCGCACATATTCCGCAGTTTTGCGGAATAGGTGCGGACCCGTTCACACGGTTGTATGAACGGGCCCTAACTATTGCTCATCCTTGTCCTTTGTGTCCCTTTACATGGGCAGAGAACCTGCTAATAATGAGCCTCGATCACCGATATGTCACTCAGTCAGCGCTCATTATTAAATTCATTTTCACTGTCAATGATTGTGCAGGGGTATATATCCCTTTTCTTATACACTTTACATTATTATCATCATTATCAGCTTGTTTACACGGAGAAATGTTCTGCTGAAAAGAAATTATTTTTGTGGCTGCATAAAAGATGCAATCAGCCAACAGCATGTCCTTATTTGTCAGCTGATCGGTGGACTGCTACATGGGGCAGAGTTCAGGAAGGAACATTTAATCAGTTCATAATAATTGTAAAAGTCCTTTAAGTGCCACAGTAGTAGTTCTAGTAGTTTTGCATCTCTGCAGCAAGCGTGGAGAGGAGAAGGGGAGAGAAAGTGACTGGTGGTGGGAGCGTGGGTAGGTGTAGTAGTAGTGGTAGTCAAAGTGGCAATTCTCACTCTGATGCTTCCTTGGTCATGCAAGGGGCACACCATTTCTGGTTCTGGAGCTTCCATCTGATGTTAGGTAGGATGCCTTGGTGTTATCAGGTCTGGCGGTGCAAAGCAGCGGCAAGGAGAAGCAATTGTATAACAGTACAAGGAGGTGATACAAGGCAAAGAGGAGGCTGGTTATGAGGGTAACAAGTCTCTCCAGGTTACATTCCCAGGTTTCCCAGGCCTGTATATAGGGATACAGACTGTACAATATATGCCTCTCTGAGTTTTTTCCTAAGTAACCCAAACAACTTCCAGCCAAAGTCAGCCAAGGAGAGCAATTTCTTTCTCTCTGTATTTCTGCAAAAGGGGCAGGGCCAGAGGGGCTCCAAAATTGTGCCACAATTCTGGTGTAAAATTCTGTCTCAAAGGAAGCCAAGCAATGGTATAGAGTCATAGAAAAGATTCTCTCCATGCACCACATTTATCATCAATCCTGAGCCCCTGTGATTAATCTGGGGCAGTCTAGACAGCCTATTTAAGATTACACCATATATAGGATTAGCAAATCTGGGCAATTGTGTGACTAAAAAATGACACCTTCAAAAAACACTTGCAAAAAACATTGAGTATCAGTTTTTTTACTAGCCAAATAAAAACGTCAGGGAAAAAATGTGTCGCAAGGGGGTTACATTACTGGTACGTGTGCCTCAGAGTGCCTCAAATAATAGCTCTTTAAATGAAGAAAATAGTTTTCATGTACATTTCAATCTCTGATCTGTGATTCATCGTGCAATATCCCAGAATCCTGGACAGTGTTAAGAGTTGAAGAACCTGGAACGCTTCCTTTGTAGGAATCGTAACTCATGCGAGTTCATCCTAGGTGAATATGTATGCTGGATGAGAAACAGTTGAAATTAGGCAGTATAATAGAAGAAAACGCATCCACTAAGAGGTTCATTTCTCTGTGGCTAGAGGAAAAGGGGGATTTATATATTTCTGTTGCCAATGGTCTGGGATACATTACACAGCAAATTGCTGCTGACTGTGCAATTTGTGGGAAGGATTTGTCCCTTGCACCAATGGAGACTTCGAAGACAAAGCACCTAGCAATATTCCTTTGTTCTTTAGGTCTATAAAGTTTTTAGAAAGCCCTACTTGTTCTCTTTTATTTCTTTACACATTGTTAAATATCTTTTCATATCATATGCATATTTGCCGAAAAAATACTTTTTTTTTCCTAAACTGGGGCTTCCAGGAAGTTACGACTGGAAAATTTCTTTTGGGAGTGTTGCTTGCCAAGTGGAAATAAGAACCAGAAGGTACAGAAAACACGTGGCCCCCTCTCCAATCTACCCCTCCCTACTATTTTATTTTCCATTGTTCAGTAAAAGCCAGAAGGGGCAGAAGCAGGCGGATCTTTATGAATGTGATATAACAGCCATGATGAGTTTAGATACCCGGAAATTAAGCCGACAATGGGCTAGACCTAATCCTCTGATGTCTCTGAAATAATGCCCAATAATAACAATAATAGTAATAAATCTGAAAAAAAACTTTTGAAGCCAACTGGGTCCAATAATGACAGTCATACAGTACCTGCTAATGCTTCAGTGGAACGTTGCAATTCATTCAATTGCTGTTTTTTTTTTTTTTACAGTTATTTGTCTCTTGGGATATAGCATTTCACATATGCCAGTTCTAGTTACAATTGCTCCTGTAAGCCATCCAAAACTAGGCTTGGCGCCAGGGGCGGACTGGGAACTATAAGTGGCCCTGGAAACAAAAAATAAAAGTGGCCCCATGTTTTGTAGGCGAGTCTAAATTTTTAGAAGGCAGAGCAACGCAAGTACTTGGGGTCAACACAAGTAGGTGGGGCGGCAATAACATAGTCAGCACAAAATACTGTCCAAGCAGAACCAAATACCACAGTGCAGCACAAAATACTGCCCATGAAGCTGTATCTCTAAGGTGACCATCAATAACTGACAAGTCTGTCCTCCTCCTCCTCCAATTGTCTCTAATTAACATATAGAGCAGCGGTCTTAGAAGGCGAGATGAGAGCCACAACACCACACCAGCCCTTCCTTCAGCATGCTGCCTGAACTTCCCGTAGCGACATGCTGTTCCAAGTCGCCGTCTCCAGTGCTGGACACAGGCCTATTCCAGCCTGGGGTCTTGGGCTATTTGTACACTGCTTCATATAGTGGCGGCAAGGAGCCATGGGATTCCATGCCACATTGCAGGATTCAACTGTATCACCATCCTGAGGACAGTGATACAATAGAAATCACGAGGGCACCTGATGCTGCTGAGCAGGTACATAAGTATGCTGAGAGCATCAGATCATTATGTACCCAGCCAGCAGCCGTATGGGGTGCATAGGCGGCCCCCTGGGCATCAGCCCACTGGGAAATTTCTCTGTAGGGTCTATGGCCAGTTCACCGTACTTGGCTTAGGTTTGTAGAGTCAAAATGAGCCTAAACTTATTAGGATGTTGCATTTGACTCATAAGCTGTTTTATGTGTCTGCAACACCATAAATACAATACACGATGCCAAAAAGGACAGCCTGTGCCCTACTATTGGATACTATCTTTGACACACCATATGACCCACTTTTATACTCATGATAATTGATGCGTATGGTTGTATACTGTATGTTGTTGTATGCCCTTAAATACAAGCTTAGGTTCACCAACTCATAGATCTCTGTACATTAAAGCCCACATACACATTAGCGCAATGTTGGCTGAACTGTCTAATGTGTATGGGTAGCTCTCGACTCTCCCCCAACAAATTAGAGAAGGATCGGGCAACGTGAGTATTTTCACCCCATCCTTCTGTTCTCCAAGGAGACAAGCCATCCCTAGAGATATCTGGCAACGGCTTTCTCTTTTCTCTCCAGTGAATACAAATACACATTCAGCTGAACAAAATGTGTATATGTATAAGGGAGTCAGAAGGGAGATATGTGGCCAACTGATCGGTCTGCCAACAGTTACTGAATGTGTATATTAAAACTAAGCCCCTATAGGACTGGCTGCCGTCAGTAACAATAAAGTGAGAAAAATCAGGGTAGAAGGCATGATATACAGGGTGATATATTCACAATCTTATCATCTAGATAGCAACAACATAAGCAGAGTCTTTGTGGTTTTAGCACAGCAGTTGTTCCACAGTCAGCATTCACTTCACATACACTTTGTGAGTTATCTCTTTCCATCTACAAGAAAACCTGATACGTGTCATAATCTTGTAAGGTCTGGATTAAATCTTGCCTCAGAATGGAAATCGAGCAACAGACATTCTTCATGGCTTAAAAAAATAAATGCATCATTGTGCGCTGCTGTGCAGAGGAAAATGTCCACAAGTGTATGTAGCCTGACGTCCAGGAATACTAGCTGGCAGACCTGTGATCGTGCTCACCATCAGATGCTGCAACAGACTTACAGAAAGCAAAGTAGATTTTTGCCAATCTCCTTGACATGTAGGTGACAGCATCAAGTGAGGAAGCCATAAGGAGGTCATAAATGACAGGAACGTAAAACCACATTACAAATCCATCAGATTTATATCCTCTGTAGATACTCTCCTGAGTTCTTCTATCATCATTGTAACTCATCTATGATCCCTAACCTTACAGGGTCATATCCGTTTAGCAGTCTGAAAATCGAAGATCTGGCAAATATGCGTGTGGTCTGTATGTCATCCACATTTTATTTGTGGACCCATTGTTTTCAGTGGGTCTGTGGTCTGCATTTGCGGACATAATGTATATTTTTTGAGAAATGGATATACAAATGCAGAAAGAACATGGACAGTGTGCTTTCCGCATCTGTATGTCCATTCCCCAGAAAGATAAAACATTCCCATGCTTGTCCACTTAATGCGGACCACAGACCCATTGAAGTCAATGTATCTGCAAAAAATGTGGATTCAGTACGAACTGCATCCGTATTTTGCGGAACCGCGATTTACAGGCTGCAAAACATATATGGTGGTGTGCATGGGACCTTATTCTTCGCCATGGTAATTGTCGTAACCATTAAGAATCAACCTACTTGAAAAGTTGGTTTGTAAAGTTGTATCACAGTGGACCATGGATTGGATCCTTCAAGTTAAATTTACAAAGGCAATACAAAAGGGGAGAGGCGCTCATAGGGTAATACGTAGTGATAGAAAATATCTATTAGGTGTAAATATGCTCACCTTATAGAATTGTGCAAAATTTAGGCACAACTCTAATGTGTATAGGAATGAATGATTAGGTCGGTGCCGCCAGTCCCTATCGATCCTCGTTTTTGGGGTTGCCGTTCCCCTGCGGAGGTGCAGATTAGTGGAAGGGTGTGCCAGGCAGGTGCATGCACAAAGTTGAGACACTTGTACTTGGCGCCACAAAACGACCATACAGGAGCGGATAGGAAATTTGTTCTTTCATTTTTTGGCAAAGGACAACGCGTTTCGGAGCAGCAGGGGGCTCCTTTTTCAAGTCTAGTCAGCGCGGGAGACCGGAGACGCCGAGCTGCTTCGGACTGCTGGCCGCCAATGGGTAGCACTCCGAAGCAGCTCGGCGTCTCCGGTCTCCCACGCTGACTAGACTTGAAAAAGGAGCCCCCTGCTGCTCCGAAACGCGTTGTCCTTTGTCAAAAAATAAAAGAACGAATTTCCTATCCGCTCCTGTATGGTCGTTTTGTTGCGCCAAGTACAAGTGTCGCAACTTTGTGCATACACCTGCCTGGCACACCCTTCCACTATTCAAGTTAAATTTGGGTGCGGTGCAACAAAGAGATTATGTGGGTCATTCACAACCTGATATATGCTAGTTTTCTGACAAATATCTGTCGCAGATATAGGTTATTTGCGTCGCAATCTGCAACTTTTCTCCACTCAAGTTAAAAAGAGGGCGTGGTGGGGAAGGCGATGGGCCGGTAGGCCCAGGTCATTTATCATTTTCTACACCTGTTTTAGGCATAGAAAATGGTCTAAATTTAAGGCAGCAAGGAAGCTGTCTTACATTTAGACTGGCGGTGGATGCTCCTAAGTTTTGTAGAGGCCTGCGCCTCTACATAACTTTGGCGGATCCAGTCCCTGGGGTATCTTAATAAATGACCCCCTATATGTTTTCCACATTTGCATGGATTTTCTCAAACTTCTCCTGTTTGGCTACTACAATAACATACAGAACTGCTAGGCCATGTGACATCCTCTGTCACTGACTATTGTGCAGGTGTTTTATGTTTTTTTTTTATGCTATATATCAAGGGAAACCCATGAGCATAGGTTCCAAGTTTTTGGATGGTTATTATTATTCATTGTGTGAAATATCCATTCCATTTTTTTTAATATCTGTTTTAAGTTACACAATAATGCAACCATCTTCTGAATATAGAAATTTTTTAAATCCTTCAAAGAATACATTTTTTGTACAAGGAGTGTAATATAAAGATAGGAACCATAAATACACTTTCTGGATCAATATAGTAAAATGTAATAATGAAAATCTATTCCCAAAATCAAAAAGAGGGACCTTTTAAGGGGTTTTCTGGGCTACAAATATTAAGTACAGATCATCAATATTAGATGTGTGGGGGTCTGACACCTGTTGGAACTCCCATCAATCCGCTGTCAGCTGATAGCATTGACAGATGAGAATGGGACGTGAAAACAGACAGTTCCATTTTCTGTGTAGTGGTCATGCCAGCTTACTGCAGCTAAGCTCCCATTCAAGTGTAGGGTGTCAGTCATCCACCAATATGAAATTAATGACCCATCCTATGAATAGGTGGGTCATCAATACTGTAGCTTAGAACACCCCTGTTAGGAGCAAAGAGGGACTTGGGCCAAAAGTAGGGACTATCTCTCTAAAAGAAGGACACAGGAGATATGTATCAGATAGATAGGACATAGAAGCCTCACTTTTTCAGTCAATATCTATAAGATCTCAAAGGCTCAAATACAGTGCATTTCATAGTGTTGAATATAGATTCCATGTTCAGCTAGACCTTGAGGAGCCACAGCAGAGGATGGGAGTTGTAGTGGCCATGATGATGATGTGTCACGGTGTGTACTCCCTCAGGCCATCATTCCCTGGGGTCGGTGCAGTGAAGGAGGGGCACTCTGTGTTTCCTCAGGTGTCTTAGCAGGTTACCCCTCTCCCGCAGCAGGGTTGAGAAAGCTTTATGCTGGGTTACCTTGCTGACTTTTACACTGTAGCCGCACAAATCCTTCTTTAGATTTTCCTCTCTTTCATCCCCAAAAGCTTGTGGAAGTACCAAAGGCTTCTGGGCTTGAAGCTGGAGTCAAAGAGAGAGAAGCCTGCTCCCTACCTTCTCCTTATCTACAGCTAGACTGACTAGAAAACTCTGGAATTAGGGGGTGGTGCCAGCCCACACCCTAAGCTCCAGAGAAGGCTGGGCCAGGTGGTTAATCCTGACTATGCTTTGCTCATGCTGGAAGATACTGAGCATACAGTGCATTACATTAACAAGACATAACTGTATGAGTTTGAAATGTTTCCTGCACAATGACAGGCATTTTTTAGTCGGTTCCAACTGTATATAAATTGTGCCCGCTATATGTACAGAGTCATGCTACTTCCTGTCATATGTTGTCTATCACAGTCACTGAGCTGACCTACCCTTTGCTATTTCTAAAGCCATTCATATATACAAAATAAGGAATGAATCTGGATCGCACATCCTCATGCTATGTTTTGATTTAATAATTGCTTCTCAGCATAATTTAACATCGCTTCTCAGCGTAATTAATGGTATACTACCCCTATGTCATATAGTGCACATGAGGCATTAGTATACGTTTTGATCAAAAAGCATAGGCCCACTCACCGCGCCAAGGTTGCCTCCTCGAGTAGGAACCTACTCTAAATTTGGCGCAGTGCTGCGCGGCGACCACCAGCGCCACAGCACCACGCCGATAAGCGGTAGAGCCCAGCAGCCAGACAGCGCCCCCGCTGCCCAGCTAAGCCACCCTGGCACTGAGCTCCTAATGCCTCATGTGTACTATTTGACATGGGGTAGTATACCATTAATTACGCTGAGAAGCGATGTTAAATTATGCTGAGAAGCAATTACTAGATCAAAACATGGTATGAGGATGTGCGATCCAGATTCATTCTCATTTTTGGATACATTTTGTAGAATCTGTCCCCTTTTTGTTCACTCTGGTATCAGCACTCCTCCCCATTCGGCCCAGGTGTTACTCGAGGAGGCAACCTTGGCGTGGTGAGTGGGCCTATGCTTTTTGATCAAAACGTATACTAATGCCTCATGTGTACTATTAAGGGCTCGTTCACATCACCGTTAGGGCTTCCATTCTCCTGCTCTGTTATAGGAGCAGGAGAACGGAAAGGACGGATTCGGGACATAACTGAGCCCAACGGAGCCTAAGGGACCCCCTAGACTATAATGGGGTCCATTAGGTTTCCGCTCAGAAGATGATTTTTGAAGCGGAGACAAAAGTTGTGCACGCAGGACTTTTGTCTCCGCTTCAAAAATCATCTTCTGAGCGGAAACCTAACGGACCCCATTATAGTCTATGGGGTCCCCTAGGCTCCGTTGGGCTCAGTTATGTCCCGAATCTGTCCTTTCCATGCTCCTGCTCCTATAACGGAGCAGGAGAACGGAAGCCCTAACGGTGATGTGAACGAGCCCTAAGACATATAGGTAGTATACCATTAATTACGCTGAGAAGCGATGTTAAATTATGCTGAGAAGCAATTACTAGATCAAAACATGGTATGAGGATGTGCGATCCAGATTCATTCTCATTTTTGGATCTAAAGCCATTCATGTTTAATGGTCATGCTATAGTTTAAGAAATATGGTTACTTAGACAAAAAGGCTGCCCCAACCGCATATATGTAATAGTCTGTTATATTAATTACCCCAACGCTCTCGTGATAAAACTTGTACTAAGGTCATATGACAGAATAGTTTATTGAAAGCTGCTTTGTAAAGGCAAATATAATAATCCCATTGCAAACCCTCCTTGTTTTATCATATCTTTACATATGGTATCATTCTTGCTACAGCCAAATACCAGCATATATCTAACAATAATACGGGAAAGGAAAACTGTATATCTGCCAAACAAAATGTAAAAGACCACAGGAGAGATTTACTGAGAGCAGGATAATCTTATGTACATAGCACTGCAAACACACATTCAATACACTTATTGTAAGTTCTTCCTTTATTTTAGCAGACCTAAACCGATCCCATTGCCAGCACTGAGAAAACATACTGCTTTCTTCTTAAAGGATCTTAAAGCTTGTAACAATCAAAAAACGGCAGGCTCTTGATAACACATAGGCAGCTAAATCAGGTGATATTCTAGTCACTGTAGCTGTGGGGTCAGGATGTTTCAGTTCAGATTTAGTCATACATATCACAGTGTGCCACTATATAGTGCTCTGTACACAGTGGCGGACTGGCCAGAGACCCTACAGAACTTTTCCAGTAGCCCAATGCCCAGGGGGGCACCCAAGCCCTCCTCAAAGCTGCCAGCCTGGTATATAATGATCTGATGCCCTCAGCATTAATTAGTGCTAGGAGCATCAGGTACTTATGCACCTGGCCAACATCCGCAGGTGCCATCCTTAGAACGGTGATACAGTTGAATACTGTGGCCTACTTCTGTAGTCCCTGCCTAATTGTATTGTCACGCCTTCTGTCAATTTGGACCCACCTACAACATGGGGCCACTTTTAGTTTTTTTCCAGGCCTACTTTAAGTTCCCAGTCTGCCCATATCATATATAATTTAACATATGCCTACATATGCATATGAAATCAGAGGGAGATCAGGTTCAGTAGAGACCCATAGATGTCTATGAGTGCTTAGTGCAACTCTGAGTATTAAGGAGGTTTTCCAGGAGTGCAGTATTCTCAGTCTGAATCCTGACACCTCCACCGATCAGTTGGTTAAAGAGGGCATAGCTTTATGGTGAGCACTGTGGACTTCGCACAGCATACCAAGTGGCTGAGCTTGGTATTGCAGCCCAGGCCCATTAACTTAAAGGGTTTCTGTCACCAGTTTTTTCAGTATGAATCAGGCTGACATTAGAGATGTGCTAATGTCATCTGATTCCAAATATATATATCTGTTTTATTTACTGGTGCCCCCATTTTTATATAAAACAAACTTTTATTTTATGCTAATAAGGCCTCTAGGTGCAAGGGGCGTTACCCCTGCTCCTAGAGGCTCTGTTGATTGACAGGACCAGGCAGTGAAGAAACACTCCATTCACCATAGCCTGGGCCTGTCAATCAACAGAGCCTCTAGGAGCAGGGGTAACGCCCCTTGCACCCAGAGGCCTTATTAGCATAAAATAAAAGTTCATTTTATATAAAAATAGGGGCACCAGTAAATATATTTGGAATCAGGTGACATTAGCACATCTCTAATGTTAGCCTGATTCATACCGAAAAAACTGGTGACAGAAACCCTTTAAATGGGACTGAGTTGTACATAGGCCATGTGACCGATGAACTTGATGTCACTGGGCCAGGAAGAGGCTGCAGGGCTCACCCGAGTGCTGCAGCCTCTTCAAACAGCTGATTGGCAGGGCTGTCAGGAGTCGGACCCCTACTGATCACTTATTGGTAACCTATCCTGAGCTTAGGTCATCAATATCAGATCATGGGTGTCTGACACCTTGCACCCCCATGATCAGTTGTTTAGAAGTAGCTCCGGTAAGTCAGTTGGTCGTATTGTACATGAAATCACTACTTCCTGAACCCCTTCTTCCCAGGGTTGTTGAACATGATGAAGAAATCAGTGTAATCTTAAGCAAGATTTTCTAGGTAATAACAGGCTGGAAGACGAATGTAGTGTAGTAGTGAAAGGTTAATGACCCGTAGGCTCAGCAATAAATGGACTTGATGTTCTCAGATACAGTATATACAATGATTTTATGACCTCAAAACAGAAACAGAATCTATATGTATATACAGAATAATATTGCAAATTTTTATGGTCAATTTAAATTAAATGGCATTTTGTGATCCATCAGTAAGTCATGAACTTCCCCCTGGCACAACTTACAACCCTCTAGAATTTATCGTTAGGCAGCAAAGGCCCCAGTCTAGAGGCCAGGCGTGTTCTTAAGTATGCCAGCAGTAATGTCCCCCATACACGTTAGATTATTGTTGGCCAAATCCACCATTTTCTGCTGAATCGGCAAATCATCTGTTTTGTATGGGTAGATCCAGACTCTTTCCTGGCAGATGATGGATAGAGGAAGAATTGACTACATGCTCCTTTCATTCTCCCGGAAGGTGTCTGGCAGTAGCTTTCATACCTCCATTCAAAACTCATACACGCTTTGCCCAACCAAGCATGTATGTGTATTGGGGGAGAGATAGATGTTGACTGACGGTTTTTGAAGGTGTATGGGCACCTTAAGCTGTAAGGTGACTCTTCTGTTAAGCCTTCTCACCATGGTTTTTGCGCCTTCATTTTTTTCAATTGGCTTGGTTTTATACTAAATCTACTGTATGTGATATCTTGTCCAGTCTTCCTGTGGTTACTGTTTATGTATTGTATAGCTGACAGAACTTCTATGACCACATATCATGTACTCAAATGGTGGTCACCCAGACAAGAAGTCATGTGGTGGTCAAGCAACCTGATATATGAATATGAAGAAGATGACATCACTCTTACCAGTGTCTTATGTGTGGTTGGATGAACATCATAATTGAGTAGGAAATGCGAAGAAGACTATATAGCGTCTTGTTCCAGTGTCATAAATGTCTAACCAATATAATAATCTTTTACAGAATTTAGAAAGGGAATACTGCTAGTCCACACTATAGCAAATGTCCTAGCTATATACACTGCCTGGCCAAAAAAAAGGCCACCACCTGGATTTAAATACGCGAATAGGTAAGAGCCTCCCAGATGGTCAGGTCTAGGTTCAGCAACGTTATGTGCCCAAAGAATGAGGTCAGCTGACTACCTGAATATACTAAATGATCAGGTGATTCCATCAAACAATTCCATTTCTTCCCTGATGGCACGGCATATGCCAAGATGACAATGCCAGGATTCATCAGGCTCAAATTGTGAAAGAGTGGTTCAGGAAGAAAGAGGCATCATTTTCACACATGGATTGGCCACCACAAAGTCCACACCAGAAGCCATTTGAGAATCTTTGGGATGTGGTGGTGAGGACAGTAGTCCAAATCTCTTAATACAGGATCTTGGGGGAAAATGAATGCAACTCTGGACAGAAATAAATGTTGTGACATTGCAGAAGCTTGTGGAAACAATGCCACAGCAAATGTGTGTGTCGTAATCAACGCTAAAGGCGGTCCAACAAAATTAGAGTGTGTGGACTGCCAAGCAGTGTATTAATAATGAGAAATTGCAGTTCCTCACTATAGGTGCTTTTACACTTCTCTGGGGAAGTCACCTCATAAATATACCATCATGATTCATACCGATATTCTGCTATACGTTAGATACAAGGTACTTCCTCATGATATATTAAGTTCATGTTTAACTATGTGATGGACTGAGTTGAATATTATCCCATTTTCTTAGTGGAACCTGATCACATATATTCAGTACATTGGGTTAAAGGAGTTCTCTGGACATTTGGTCGATTTAGGGCATGGTGCTAAGGGGTTGTTCACATAGCAGTTATTTGATCAGTTATTTCCATCAGTTATTGTCAGCCAAAACCAGGTGCGGGTCAAAAACACCAAACAGGTGCATATCTTTTCATTATATCTGATCTCTGTTTAGTGTCCACTCCTGGTTTTGGCTCACAATAACTGATGGAAATAACTGATCAAATAACTGATATGTGAACAACCCCTAACCTGTGGAGGGAAACGCTTTTCACATTTTACACTCTCTTACTGGATGTCGCTGCTTCTTTTCCTGTTCAGCTGCGAGGCTGCGGTGCTTTGGTGAGCGTCACAGCATCTTTGTAGGCTAATGATGTCATGTTCATCGGTCACATGGCCTAGGCGCAATTTAGTCCCATTCGAGTGAATTGGGCTGAGCTCAGATACCAAGCATAGCCGCTATCCACTGTGCTTGCTAAGGTGCGAAAAGGCTGTGGGGCTTACTGGAGTGCTGCAGCCTCCTCAAATCGCTGATCAGTGGGGGCCTTGAGTGTTGGAACCCATTTATATGGCTGGGCAGGGTGCAAAAGCTAATTACAAAAAAATGTGTCACCTGTCTCTGGTACTCCAGGTCCAGTGCCAAGCTCCCTTCTCCTCCACTTTTGGTCCCTGCAGGATTAAAAGCATGATGTGCCATTTATGTGCATGTCACTGCTGCCGGCAAATATGGCCTCAGCGTTGACCAGCAGAGGTGACGCACATGTAGATGTTACTTCACTATTTTTACTTTTGAACCCTGCCTGGCTTATAAACAGGGTTTTCTGGTTTTGAAGACCTTCTTGATCTGAATTTTTAAAGACATCCTCATCTGCATTTTTCTTCCACATAAATTATAACTCTTTATGTTGGGCATGGCCTCTTAACTGCTAAAACTTAACTTTCTGAGTTGATGTGTAGGGTGTAACCAAAGCCTTAATTCCATGAATGAATACATTTCCTTGCAAACCAAAATAAGCAAACTGTACAGTCATGCTTTTATCATTCTTGAAATTCTGATGATTGATCTAATAGTTGTAAAGTCTTTGTATAGTAATAGTTATAGTAAGAAAACTTGGGGAATGTGTTTGAGGAAAAATATGTACAGTAAGACATGAAGA
This sequence comes from Rhinella marina, assembly GCA_900303285.1. Taxonomy (NCBI): domain Eukaryota; kingdom Metazoa; phylum Chordata; class Amphibia; order Anura; family Bufonidae; genus Rhinella; species Rhinella marina. The sequence goes on from ONZH01019172.1 coordinate 207,936, forward strand.
CTTAAAAACTTCCCTCAACAGACACTCAGATTAAGACTTGAGCATGTGAGCAATAATCAGTTTATCTTCCAGGGCTGTGGTGTGAACTCCATGGGAATGATGCTAGTATTTATACAAAACTGTGATTGTGTCCTCCTCATTGAAAGGTCTGCAGATTATATGGGGTTAGCGTAGCACATTATACCATATAAGTTATGAATGAACTTTGTGATGGACCATGACATTGCCATTTGTGATGGATATAGGATAGATATGGACAGCATATAGCATGAAATCACAAAATCTCCCCAACCAGAATTAGCAGAATGTTGTATTTGTCTACAATCTTTCAATGTATTTCTGTTAAATTCCCTTTTAAGGAATTCTGTGTTTACAAAAATTAAATAAATAAATAATTGATATTTTAGTTCTTGAAGCACAAAATTTGACAGAAGTTGCAGGTAACTTCCCATTTTTTTGGTTCCTATTTTCTACATCACGTCTGTGTCTTACATATTTAGTCACACAGGAAAAAACAAGAAGTGTTCAGCTTTCATGTTCTACATTGAAATGTGATTGGTTTGCGATGTTCCGCTCCCCTTTTGTACATAAGGAAGGTAATTGATGTTTTCTGTATTACGCACACTAGAATATTTTAAAATGTACATTTGCAAATACTGTACCTTGTGGGACTGTGAGAATAAACACTTTGGAGGTTTCTATACCTCCCATTCATGTGTAGCCACTTCACCCTTTTTATCTGGGAATGCCCCTGGAACATTATCGGATCAAATCATGACTAGGCTGACATTGCTCAGACTTTTAACGTCTTTTAATTACCTTTAAAGTCTTTCAAAAGTAATTTTGGAAGAAGTTCTATAACCTATCAAAGGCTTCATAGCTAGTACCTGTTCTGCATGGGAAGTGGCCCTGGAAGAAACTAACAGTGGAACTTTAAGACAGGTGAGGACGGAACCGTTTGGTATGAGTGTCATACCAAACGATCTGTCCACATTGACTTACATGCAGCTGAGGATGGATCCGCAATGCCTGCGGGCATTTCACACGGGACCCGAGCACTACAGTGCTCGTAACGAGCACTGCTCGCTCATCTCTAAACTCAAAGTAAGAATTTCTCTGCATTGACAATACCGATTGCAGAGAGAAATGGCTCATTTTAGTCACCATGATCAACCTTACCAGGCAGTATGCCTGATTTAATAGGGTTGATCATGATGATAGGTGCTCTTTAAATGACCCACCTGTTGGTTGCTTTTCTCTTGTGTGTAAAGACAGGAACATGGTGGTGCCAGATTATCAATTATTCTGGATGACTAGATGGCCATAGTAAGTTTATAAGATATACGGACATAGCAGTAAATTCTGTATTAGAAGTTAGCAAAACCCCCCTCAACGGTTATTAGATACCATTCTCCTGTTATAGAACCATATTCTACACATAGAAGACAATGGAGTTGTATTGCAAATCTAAATTCTATTGTCACATTCTGGCCAGCTTGATATACATGTCTAGGTTTAGAAATGCTGTTTACAATGCACAGATGTTATAACAGCATACTAGTAGTGCTAAGGTAACTAATGGGCGGTATCACAGGATATCATTTTTTAGAAGAATTTTCTGAAAATCCAGCATGGTAAATCCTGCAATGAATAGGAGCCAGGGCATAAATCTCTAGGTTTATTCAATGGAAAAACCGGTTTCACTTCAGTCAGTTTTTGCTTTGAAAGGCACTTGTTCTTTTAAAAGGTCATTAAAACATGAGAGTGCCTGTGCTCTCTGCTTTCAGATCTGGGGTTGAAGCAAGCAGATCTGCCTGTTCTCCACCTGCTGACATAAATCTCTTTCCATTTTCCTGTTGTATGTTCCTCTAACCATTTCCTACTATAATAAAGAGTTCAATAACCCACAAGCAAACAACTCGCTCATTGTCTGAGTTCACAGTAGGTGATGTAGGAGTTTCTCTGGCTGCATTTTATGGAATTGAGTTACTGATCACAAAGACATTATTTAATTATATCATATAATTTCATATAGAGATTGTAACCCAACTTTCCCAGATCACTAAACCTGGTCCCTTCTGTTGATGCACTGAAGGTCTGAAGGTGGCCATCATGATGATGAGACTAACCATTTCATTTGTATTGTGTGATGTGTGCCTTCAGACTCTCCCCCGATGGCTTTGTCTGCTGTGCAGGCAGCTACTAGGAGGAAAGTACCATCAGCTCCTCAATAGGAGCAGAACAGACAGTGGGTGTGTTCTGAGGACAAGGCTTGTCTTTCAGGAGTTCAACTTACAGTAACAGTGCATAGAGTACTGCTTCTCTCACTGTGAAGTAGTTTCACATTGCCGGTGCCAAATTCACCTTCCCCTAGATGGCGCTGCCTCAGGCAGCCGCCTCACTTTGCCTCATTAAAGGTGTGCCCTTGTCATTTATGCCGGAAAGCATCCAGATCCCCTTCAGATCACACTGTAGTCAAATGGGGACTACCGGTGGATTGCGGCATTATCCAGCTATGTTGGATATGGTGAATTCTGGCAGGCTGTTTCAGAACGCACATTGTGAAATCTGCACAACAGCCTTACAATATCCATCATTTTATGCACTTTTTAATTCTAGTGGTAACGATATACTTCAAAGGGAGGCTGACATGCTCAACATATAGGAGTGAGGGCATGTTTACACATAGTTTTCTTGGTGTGGATTTTGACTCTGATTCCGCGCCAAAACATGCAACAGAAACGCATGCAGATCTTCTTTTTTTTTTTTTCAATGGAGAATCTGCATGTTAATTCAAACATTCCTTTTTTTCTGCGGTTTTAAAAACCACATGGCTAGAAAAAAAGTCTCCTGTCCATTCTTGATGCGGAATCTGCATCCAGAATTCCCATTGAAAATAGGCAGGAATGAAAATCCACACCAAATCTGCATAAAAAAAAAACACATCCAAAAAAACCTTATGCAGGTGCCACATCAGGTCTTTTTTTCAGCACAGGAATACTCTGTGTGAACATATCCGAAGCATGAATCAATCAGTTAGCAGGCTGGTTGGTTTATAGCCAGTTTGGACTAATTTGTAATATTGCTGGATAGATACTGGGGGTAATTTATCAAAGACCATCTTTTTACGCCATCTTTTTCTGCCTAATTTATGAGGAGGCACACTCCTCCGTGCAGCTGAAGTGAAAATTACACCAGCCGCTGACTAGAGTAGTTTTCACTCCTCTTTTATGCCTGTTTCCAGGCATAAATGTTAATATATATGCCAGGGCTGATATCCCGGCCCCCACTATGCCCTCACCACTCCCAAGGAGCTAGGACAGTGTAAAAACGCAACATGCGACAAAATTGTGTTGCACTGGAGTCAAAAAGTCACAAAATGGGGTTTTGTGACTTGTATGCCAAAAAACAGAGTACTGTTGTTAGTAAATGACCCCTGCTGCTATCAGAATCGCTCTCATTACTGGTAAAGAGAAAATATATCCGAACATTGATATTTATCCAGAGATGAGCAGCACCATAGAGGCGTTACTTATCTCTTCCTGCTAAAGTAGATATATGTGGTCATAAATATTATCATGACTTTATCAGAAACCCGTTCATGCAAGTTCTGATAACAAGTAACAACATATATCTAAACCTAACTAGAAATGAGTATCTGCTCATGTTATGCTATGTCTGTGCTAACTGGCACAAGGCAAGATGTTGGCAGTAGCTGGGGACCACTTCTCCTTTCAATCTCCATTTGGTTGTCTTTAGGGACATGTGCAGTACTCCAGAACATTGTTTAATTTGCCATTTTATTCTTTGCTTTCCCAGTATGGGAAGAGACTAAGTTAACCAACTCTGGCACTGCCCCTAGGGAACTTGAGGTGTGGACTGTCAGCTCCACCCCTAGCTCAGTCTAGTAGAGGAGTCTAGTGTTAGCAGGGAAGTGTTCTCTAGTGTTAGTGAAAGTCCACATGCTCCACTCCTCAGTACTAGGCCTCAAGCTACAGAGACTAATCATCTCTGCATGATCTACCAAGAGAGAACCATCTTTACATTTAAATATTCCTGGGGAAAGAGAGAAAGGGAATTCTACAATAGTAATCAGTCAGTAAGGTACACTACTATCAAAAGCCATTGGACATTACTGCTGTGAGGGGTATACTGCTAAGACACCATCCGCATGACCTAGTTGTCTGTTTCCCTATGTCTGTATGCCACCATCTTACCAAAAGTATTGAATCTAACCCTCGCCTATACCCATAAAAACCACCTGGGGGAAGATTTGCACTATACACTGTTGGAAACGTGATCTTATACAGTTGGAAGTACTACAACCCTCATTTTGTACTACAGTAAAGAGACCTTCTGATAAATCTGGCTTGGTTACTGACTCCTATACAGTACGCCGGCCATTGCACACCCTTCACGCCCTGCCTTGCACCCATATAAACATTAACACAAAGGGCACCGCAAACCATAAGGCAGGAGCCCTAACATCAGGGAGTACCCTGAGGTAAGAAAATATATGCCCTCCTTTCCCTCCACTGGCCATAGGGAGCAATGGGGGTAAGGAAAGCCACTATGGTAGACTTTCTGAAGCCACAACCACTACCACTCCCATCCTACACTCCGGCTCCTCAGGGGCTTGGTGCAAATGGGTGTGTGCCAGGTCCATTCAGATGAATGGACCAAGGCTGTAGTGCACTGCACAGTGGTGACCTGGAAGGCTGAGGTGCAGATAAAACTTGAAACAGAAAAGGACACAGTGCTATAGTAGTACTGCGTCCCATTCATTCAGTGACTGCAAGCAGTGATCTTAAAAAGCAGTTGTGTAATTTCTCCTAGACTTCATTACAAAATCTGTAACAGCCCCACCACCACGTGATATTCCTAATATTAGTATATTCCAATGTGGCAGAGGAGCCTTTTGGCCCTGTTTTGGCACCAGGGCTCACACACCTCAACTGTTAAGCTAGAGCTTAGGTTAGGAAGTTTTTTCAGCCTCTGAATGTAAACAATGAAATATTGCATTCACTGACTGGAAGCAGAGATTTGTCAACTGTCACAGAGCAATTCTGCCAAGAGATACTCTTAGGGGCACATTTATTAAGACTTATGTTTTAGATGCTCGTCCTAATAAGGCCCTGCGCAGGCAGTGGGTCCGCCGGAGTTATGAAGCGGTACCAGCCTCTACATAACTTCGGCAGATCCCGCCTCTTCTAAATGTAAGACAGCTTCCCTGTTGTCTTACATTTAGACCATTTTCTACGCCTAATACAAGCCCATTTTTTTAGACCTGGTGTGAGCAGGGAAAAGTTGCAGATTCTTTGCGCCGCAATCTGCACCAGAAATACGCCTAATATAGGTATATTTCTGTTTAATAAATGACCCCCTTAAGTTTTCCTCCTCAGTTCCTCTCCTGCTTTTGCATTTCCAGATCTATTCAGCATTCCTGCTCTCTCATCTGTGACCCTTTCTTCACCCTTTCAAGGGATCATGCATTTAAAGGAGAAGGTCTAAATTGAATAATGGACTCCATGTGTTACAATCTGTATTTCCATATCTTCTCTTGGATCAGTCTTTCATTCAATTATCCTTTCTATCAATGTTTACTTCCACATTTACATTACATACTGACTAAATTATTCACGTCGGTAATCATGCAGGATTGGATTGGTCCGTGTCAGACTGAGGGTATTAGGCCGTGCTTAAAGGCTTGGGATACTCTCCAGAGTACTTTCAACTCAAGACGTGGAAGATTAAATGTTAACCAGTTCTGAGTAGCCATTAAGTCCATTATGTTGAACAGAGGATAATTGCAGTCATCCCCTGCACCCCCCAAATAATAACACATAATAACCTAATGATCTTTAGGTAATTTCACTGGAAGACTGAAAAGAAATCTCCATGTGTTTTATGTGACAGTACTAATAATGTGATTTTCTTATAAAGACATCCAGTAGAGTTCATTGCTTTAATAAGGTTATCTGCAATAATCTCTGCTGGACTAGATATATGAGAGGCTGAGCTATATGAGACCACCATGAGACTGGTGGCGCCCAGATCAATTTTCAGCAGCCTAAAGTGGTTTAGATGACATTCTAGGCTAGGTACGTGACAAACTTCCAGATGCCTGCAGCCACCGCTAGGAACATCAGTGAAAATGAATGCTCATTAGGAGCTGTCTAAATCTGTATGCAGTAAGCTCCCCCTAGTGGTGGCTGCAGACAGACAAAATTTTGTAATTTGAAAGGGATTTGTCATGATGACACACCTCTTAAGCCAAACAAGGTGCGATAAAGTTATAAAACTTCTACAGGTCCCCTAAATAGACAGCACTGTATATAAATTACTGTACCTGCTAAATAGAGCCCTCAACTATAAAGAAATTATATTCCAAAGTGGACTTACCCTTTAATTTTTTAGGTTTTATTTGAAAGTGAACATTCTCCTAGGAAAGGAGGTAATCTTATTTCTCATGATATCACAGGATAAAAGAAGATGTCTTCTGATCTAGACTGTCACCATAAAACATGATAGATGGCGGGTCCTTTTTTTGCATGAGAGAGTTTATCACCAGTGGATTTTTCTCCTGCACTTCTACATAATAGACAGATTTTGCATTGTAAAAGGTGAAATATGTGGCAAACATCTGGGGAAAATCCACAGCATATTCAAAAATCCACAGAATTACCTACAATCTGCACTTGAGAAATCTACTATGTATATTTGTATTTGTATTGTAAGGCCTGATTCACAGTCAAGCTCGGTTTGGGAAACAAGGCCCCTGTGACGGACACGTCCACAAACCTGAAGTAACTGCATCATAGCAATTTATGATGCAGTGAGTTCCTATTTCATCTTAAGTCTATTGTACTGTACTCACATCATCATTTCCTGGAAAGAGCACGGTCATGTAAAATCTGTAATGGAAATTTGCAATTGATGCACCATGTCTGAACATATGCTAAAGAGTTTCACTCCTTAAAGAGTACCTAAACTTTAATTTTTTCTATAAGTTTATAGTAGGTGAAGATGAGAAATGTTGTAATATATCTTATTACAGAAACATGCCTCTTTCTCCACCTTATAGACTTTTTTTCCTTTTCCCTCACCAAAATTCCTACATAAGAGTCCATACCAGGGGCGGACATACCGCGGTGCAGCCGGTTCGGCTGCACCGGGGCCCGGGACCGGAGGGGGGCCCTTTCTTCCCGGCGGCAGGTAGAGATGAGCGCTTCCATTTTGGAAGCGCTCATCTCTATATTCATCTGTATCGCCGTCCTTAGGACGGCGATACAGATGGATAATGCGGGGCAAGGGAGGGAGAGGCGTGTCCCTTCCCCGTTCCTCTGATAGGCTGCAGGCACTATATATATACACCTATCAGAGGCCGGCACAGGCGGCGCGATGACGTCATCGCGCCGCCTGAGCCGTACAGCGCGGGACACAGGCCGGAAGAGGCCTGCATCGCGTCGCTGACAGAGGCAAGGAGGTAAGTATAACTGTTAATTTTTTTTATTTAAGTTGGCACTCAGTGGGGGCACTATGGGGGAGGAGCACTATGGAGGAGAGGCACTATGGGGGCCACTTTGGAGGGGGAGCACAATGGAAAAGGAACACTATGGGGGCCACTATGGAGGAGGAGCACTATGGGGGGCCACTATGGAGGAGGAGCACTATGGGGGGCCACTATGGAGGAGGAGCACTATGGGGGGCCACTATGGAGAAGGAAAACTATGGGGGCTACTATGGAGGAGGAGCACTATGGGGGGGCCACTATGGAGGAGGAGCACTATGGGGGCCACTATGGAGAAGGAACACTATGGGGGCTACTATGGAGGAGGAGCACTATGGGGGGCCACTATGGAGGGGGAGCACTAGGGGGGGCCACTATGGAGGGGGAGCACTATGGGGGGCCACTATGGGGGAGGAGCACTATGGGGGGCCACTATGGAGGAGGAGCACTATGGGGGGCCACTATGGAGGAGGAGCATTATGGGGGGCTACTATGGAGGAGGCAATGGGGCACTATGGAGGAGGAGCACTATGGGGGCCACTATGGAGGAGGAGCACTATGGGGGGCCACTATGGAGGAGGAGCACTATGGGGGGCCACTATGGAGGAGGAGCACTATGGGGGCCACTATGGAGGAGGAGCACTATGGGGGGCCACTATGGAGGAGGAGCACTATGGGGGGCCACTATGGAGGGGGAGCATTATGGGGGGCACTCTGGAGGAGGAGGACGACTATGGGGGGCCCTATATATATACTGGCACTATGGAGGGCGAGGATCACTATGGGGGCCCTATCTTATATTCTGGCAGACATGGGGGCACTATGGAGAAGGGGGGAGAGGAGCACTATTGGGGTCATTGTATAGGGGCACTAAGAGGGTTTTTTGGGTACATAGTAGGGGCATTGGCACATTATGAGGGCACTATGGGGACATTGGCTGGCCGGGGCACTAATTATTTCTATTGTTGGACTATTACTATCAGCTTAGCACAGTTATTTTTGGGGAACATTTTGGTTATAATTTAGTGTCAGGGACACTTTCCTGGGTGCAGTTATTTTAATTACTGAAGGCGGTAGTATTTGAGGGGGACTGTTTCTGCAGTATAGTTTTGGGGAGCACAGCGGGCACAGTATTGGGGAGTGGCAGGATGAGGAGTTCAAGAAGGTGGAAGAATGATAGAAAAGTAGGAATCTAAGATGTCTATTTGTCAAACTCCACAGAGAGAAGAGATGGCTGGAAGAAATCATCATGGCAGTCTGGTCTGAAAGGAAAAGATGAGGAAAGAGAACATCTACATCTAAGAAGACGTCACTGGATGTAGGAGGTATGTGGACCTGTATTAGGCTACTTTCACATCTGAGTTGGTGATTCTGGCAGGCTGGTCCAGCAGAGAACAGCCTTCTGGAATTCACTGGATCCGGCACTGCTGGATGCAGACAGAATGCCCGCCGGCCCCATTAACTATAATGGGGTCAGGCAGAGATCCGGCCACAATCTGGCAAAAATGCAGAGAATCAGCAGGACACAAACCTCTGCATGACTGAGTCTGTGTCCGGCCAATTTCTTGCATTCTCTGCCAAATCAGGTGGCCGGAGCGTAGTGCTGCAGGTGTGAAAGTAGCCTTACCCTGTATGTTTTGTATTGCTGTATGTAATGTTAGGACACCATAGGTTAGGTTGAGAATTTGGTTTGGGAACGGGGGGGGGGGGCCCTCTGCTGTCTGTGTCCGCCCCTGGTCCATACACTCAGGTTGCAGCTGCTGCCTATTGTACTGCAAGGGAAAAGAGGAAGAGAAAGGGGTTCTGCAGTTACAAGAGACAGAGACTGCAGAACACCATTGATGAATACTGCTGTATAAAGTCCTCTTTGCTGATTCTGAAGGAGTGCTACTGACAGACAGGGGAGCATGGTCTCCTCTTCTCTATTTATGCAGTGTATTGGAGACATAAAAGCAGCTAATGTCTGCCCACTATTAGAGATAAAGACACCAAAGGTAGAACGTATCCAGCACTCAAAATAAAACCCAGTTTACTTTATTTCAGAAGATATATACTAGAAAACTTACAAATACAGGTCTCGCTTACATATTTCAATATGTAAGTGGAACCTGTGGTTTTAAATATTCTAGTCCATATACAGGACACAACGTCATTTTAAGTGCATTTACTTCTTTAGATAAAGTGCATCATCACTGTTCCACAGCACAAATTCATATGCATTATCTATAGCAATTTAAAAAAACACAGCATCTGAATATAGTCGAAGACACGCCATTGGTACTTATCCATTCAAGGAGTCAGTTGAGTTCAGGTGGAGAGGCGGCATTTTCAGCCTGAGGAAAGGGGAGTGATCCCCGAAACGTCACAGACTGTGTGTGTGAACACGCTGCCTCTCCACCTAAACTGAACTGGCTCCTTGACTGGACAGTTTCGCATCTTGAGAGGAGCTGGTGAGCTAGCAATCTTGTATTGTTCTCTGTTTAGAGATAGAGCCTGCAGAGGGGAAAGTGGTTAAAAAAGATATGTCATATATTGGGCACAAATACTTCTCATGTACGTAAACAACAGCGTGTTCTGAAAATCCACCTGAAAAGTTAGTTACACTTTAATAGTCTTTTGGAAAGGTTCCCATTAAGTGTTCTGGGCAACTCAAGTCAGCTGTGTAACCACAGGAGATCCTGGTGGAGGAACATTTAGTCAATAACAGTTGATACACAAATTTATTGATGTCTTAGTTTTATAAGTTTTATAATAAATTATACAGGAAAAAAGTGTAGTAATGAATAGCTATTATTTGGTACATTATAACTTTTGGCCTATTAGATCGCCAATGATGTATTTTAGTATATAAACTAGGTTACCATCAGCCATTTATATCAACATGGCATACATATACAGATGTAGCAGGTGTTAAAGTAATTCCTGGCGCATTAACATACAAGCTTATCGCACTGGCTTAGGTCCCATTCACTACAATGGGCCGAGATCCGGCGGCAGCACGGCAAATATGCCGAGGCGGCCGGACAAATATTGCTGCACTGCTGCTCCCCATTATAGTGAATAAAGCCTGGCGAATTTCCGACAGCACACGTGTGCAAATGTTAGTACGGATCCAGCAGGCTGTTCCCCTGCCGGAAAAGCTTAAAGGGTTTCTGTCACCAGTTTTTTCGGTATGAATCAGGCTAACATTAGAGATGTGCTAATGTCACCCGATTCCAAATATATATCTGTTTTATTTACTGGTGCCCCCATTTTTATATAAAATGAACTTTTATTTTATGCTAATAAGGCCTCTAGGTGCAAGGGGCGTTACCCTTGCTCCTAGAGGCTCTGTTGATTGACAGGACCAGGCAGGGAAGAAACACTCCATTCACCATAGCTTGCAAGGACCTTCAATGATGTCATGACCATGTGATCAGTCACATGGTTTAGGAGTAGACAGGCTGTTTGTGTAATCCTAACCATGTGACTGATCACATGGTCATGACATCATTGAAGGTCCTTGCAAGCTATGGTGAATGGAGTGTTTCTTTTCTGCCTGGGCCTGTCAATCAACAGAGCCTCTAGGAGCAGGGGTAACGCCCCTTGCACCTAGAGGCCTTATTAGCATAAAATAAAGTTTTTATAAGTATAACTTTTATAAGTTCATTTTATATAAAAATGGCCGGACTAAAATTACGACATGGAAAAAAAAGGAAAAAAAATTAGTACTTTTTTTTTTTTTTTTTACAATAGAATTCTATGGTGAATGGATGCCACTGTATGGCATCAGTATGAGGCAGCCTTTTAATTTATACGTTATTTGTATACGTCATGGGAAAAATGTGATGTGAACCCACCCTTACACTGTCTGGTTAACACGTTTAACCCACTGATGTTGCTAGATCTGTACTGTATGACTGCTATGGCACCGATGTAAAGACGTGACCCCAGTTCAGACTGGCCACACCACTTATAGTAATGTGAACTTCTACATAGACCCCTCACCTGGGATTGTGATGGCATACATGAAAACTAGGAGGGGGTTACAGTTTTATATCTTATTGACACTGTCTATGCCCACAGGGTAGTGAAAAGAAACGGTTACCTACCTTTTATTTCAGATAATCTGTATATGAATTAATTATTATAAATGATACAATGAAAATGATAGTGAATGACCCAGGGAAATAAAGTTTGCATAATGACCTATATACAATTTTGTTTTTGTACTTGCTGTACAGGAGGAAAGAGAAGATGGCTATGAAAGGCTGCCTGAGCGTGACAAAATATTTCCTGTTTGTCTTCAACCTTTTTTTCTTTGTAAGTACCATATTGATTCATTTTTGTTTTTTTTTTATAAAATTTAAAGCATTATTGTTACTTCATGGTCTGTTATAGTGTTATTGTTCAGATAACCTCTAATATTTTCTGTATTGTATCATATAATAGTTTCATTCTATTATGAATACAACATTTTTGCTGAATTGTGGCACTTTTTTCCCCCATACTATCAGGTCCTGGACTAAAGTAACAATTTAACCTTTTTTTTTTACATTGTCTAATACAAACATATATGCCCCCTAAATCCAAGGTTTTCATTCATCTATTTGTACGCATGAGTTTATCCATGCTCAACTACCTGTGATATTCATGCTGTATATATGTACTGTACTTGTCATTCAACGCTCCTGTGCCCCATTGCAAAATCTATTACCAAGCCTCGCAACTATCATGCTCAATTTAACATAACATAGTAACATAACATACTTTACAAGGCTGAAAAAAGACATCTGTCCATCCAGATCCAGTACAGATCTTTTGATATGTGGCAAAAGGGACCTTTTGAGTTCCTTCATCCTGGTTCTGAGGCCCAGATGTTATTGCAATTTCTGCACCCCTCTCCAGAATCGGTAATCGCTTTTATCTACAGTACTTTACATTAGTGTATATTTATTCTCTGTCCACCTCATGTACACGTCTGGGCACCATGCCTCTGCATTATTGCAGTTTCAATGTTTCTAGAGGAGAATACCTCACCTGGCAGACGGAGCGCCTATGGGTTTGTAGTATTGACTCTGCAGAGGTTCTGTGCAGCTTTGTCAGGTGCACGAGCCCCTATGGCTATTAGGACTTATGCACACGAACATATTTTCTTTCTGTGTCCATTCCGTTTTTTTTTTTGCGGACCATATGTGGAACCATTCATTTCAATCGGTCCGCAAAAAAAACCCGGAAAGTACTCCATGTGCATCTAGGTCCGTATTTCCGTTCCGCAAAAAAATTTATTATGTCCTATTATTGTCTGCATTATGAACAAGGATTGGACTGTTCTATTAGGTGCCAGCTGTTCCGTTCCGCAAAATACAGAATGCATACGGACGTCATCCCCATTTTTTGCGGATCCATTTTTGTGAACCGCAAAATACATACGGTCATGTGCATGAGCTCCTATAAAGAGCCACAGATTTAACACCTTGTCTCCTAGACGTTACTTACTTTTACCCAGAGCAGTTATCGTTTACAGTCCCCACATGTAATGGTTTTTCGAATACACTTCACTCACATGATGTTCTTTGTTTCCAGACGTTTTATTGCTCAGTTTTATTTCAGATTGGATTTAGTATCAAATTCTTACACGTTTATTACATTTTTCTAAGACCGATCCAGAACTTAACGGGCACTGGTCCTGAAATAACCTATGAGTATTATGGGTCTGCTGTTAAAACATTATAAATCGAGAACAAACTGTAATCAGTCGAACTGTTGCTGCATATTGCCTTTCAAGTTTTCCTACAGGACAGTGGTTTGCCAGCATTTTAAGAACAAGCTTTACCCAGGAATGGTGATCAAGCTGTTAGACATATTCTCAGAAACAATATTAAGAAACCTAGATATTTTCCGGGCGTGGTACGCCAGTATGAAAACCGTGTCTGGGTAATTGGACTGTTTCAGACTGTGCTGCGTGTGAACTTTACAGCATAAACATAAAAGCCTTATTAAAACTATACTGTAATATTTGATCTTTTCTGTAATTTTACAGCAAGGGGCCCATAACAAAGCTCAAAATGGGCCCCTCATTATGGAACCAGGTGTTTTGTGTTCCTTTTTTTAACTAACAACGTTAGTTAAAAATGGGGGGTAGTCAGAATGGGGGGTAGTCAGGAGCGATTGGCCTTAGACCTTATAGGGAAATGTCCCGGTGGGCCGATGCCCAAGGGGTTGCCTGAGCCCTCATCACGGCCGGCCAGTGGAAGTTTTTGAGAGTGTATTTTGTACTGCTGGCAATATATTGTAATGGTATTTGGCTCTGTTGGGGTGGTATATTGTGCCACAATATGGTATTGCTGGCACAACCTATTTGTGTTGGCCCTGCCTTCCATCAATTTGGACCCAACTACAAATCAGTGCCACTTTTAGTATTTTTTCCAGGGACACTTTAAGTTCCATAGATTCTAACCTGCAGATAGACCCTTAAATTTGTATTTGAAATGCTCAACATTTCCAGTAAATTCTGTTATTCTCCTATATACTGTACTATATTTAGATCTTTGACCCCTTTTATCTGGTTCTGCATTTCTACGTTATATTTCTGTTGGGTAAGGGTTGTCATCTCTGCGTTGTCCTACTTTTGGGACAAAAACATTAGCATCCAGAAGGCTACTAGCTGTACTGAGACAAGAATCCTGGTGCCCCCTCTTACAATGGACCATTAACGTACAGTGCTGTGCTACCTGTCCACCATAAGAGAAGGCATCTCCATGTTTGTCATACAGTTTATGTGCCCCAGACTTCTGCTTTCCATAGAGGTCAATGAACTTCTTTATGGAAGTTTTTTTTGCCTTCTAGTTCTCTATATCTGCCCCCAAAATAAGACAAAGCAGAAGTGGCAATCACTACAACACACAATGTAAATGTAGTGGACAGACTCATGTTCTTGTGAGCACTCCATGTACCGCTATAGGAGCAATGTTCTAGGGAAGAATACTAACGTAATATGTCACACAATGGAACATGGAGTCTGCAAGAAAGAAAATCACTATGTGCCTCTGTATAAAAATATTGGCACACAGAGTTGCAGTATGGGCTCCTAGAAAGCTATGTGTGTGCCGTGTTACAGATTCATACAGCGGCCATGTGCTGGAGGCCTAAGAGTTAAGAGTCTAACCATGCTTGCATGATCACTACCCATGAAGCTAAGCAGGCCAAAATATTAGAGTGGTCAATAAATAGATATAGCCAACATCAAGGCTTTGTATGAGAGATGCATCTGAAATACCCTAAAATAACAGGGGCTTATTTTTTTTTATAGATTGATATTATTGCTTCGGCAAAAAGTAGCAGTGATGTTATAAAGGCAGCAGAGGTAGCACGTGGACCTGAGCTCTGTTGCCTCACGGGACCCAAATACCCAGATAATAATACACTTTGGGGGAGATTTATCAAAGCTAGTGTAAAGGAAAACTGTCTGAGTTGCCCATAGCAGCCAATCAGATTCCACCTTCCATTTTTCAGAGCTCCTCTGGAGAATGAAATGTGGAATTTGATTGGTTGCTATGGTCTACTACTCCAGTTTTCCTTTACAGCAGTTTTGATAAATCTCTCTATAAGATCCAAAATGGCACATGTTATGTGGGGTCCAGTTACAGATTTTGCATTGGGGCCCTAGAGATTCAAGCCACGCCATTATAACATAATGTTAGCTAGTAGGGGCAGCAGTAATATTTTACATTCCCTCAGCAAGCTATAGACTACTTTTTATTGAAGTCTATATAAAATATAACTAGGAAAATGGAAGATAGCTGGTGGGATCTCAGGGCAAGCAGGGGTAGATTCCCTTGGCTGCCTCTGCTCTCTTTACAGATTACGTCTGCTTCTGATATCTCAATATGGGTACATTCACACAACTGTATCCATTTTGAGTTCTGTAAATGTCAGATCCACAAAATACGGATGTGGTCCATGTGTATCCCGCACTTTTCGTGGGCCCCATTGAAAAAAATTCTTGTAAGTGTTCAATTTCCCTGCAGCACCACCATGGGGAAAACAAGGTTCTACAGGACAGGTTCTCCAGATGTTCTTTGTAGCTGCTCTCCACTAGGAGCCAAGAGATGAAGATCCTGAACAGGGGCCCCCCTCTATTAACTCATAATTCCCTAATAGGATATATAAAGATGGTTCTTCTGATCTAAACAGCTCATTTAAAGGGGTTGTTCACCTTTGGGCCTTTTGGTTTGACCCTGGCACTTCATTGGATCTGCGAGGGAAGCATACTTACCTGCTCTCTGTCCCTGGATTCCATCTCCTTCAGTTCCCCACTGCCAATGACATGCTCTCGTCCCCTGTGTCAACATCCTGTTTGACGGGTGACGAGTGTCAGGTGTGCCACTGCAGCCAGTGAGTAGCTGAAGTGTGATGTATCCCCTGTGTGTCATATCATGATGAACCAGAGCATGTCTGGCAGCAGGGGACCAAAGGAGCTTCTCTCCGCAGGTCCAGTGACATTGTGGGGTCAGGCTGAAAAGCCCTTGATGATAGACAACCCCTTTAAGGATTTCATGTAATTCCAAAATATCATATGCCATGTACCTGCATACCATATGTGGGAACTTGTAATCTATGCTTCAGATATCGGTGTCAGATATAACATTACTGATTGTTATATGGCTGCTTTATCTAATGACATTGTATGTTCTGTTCCTGACAGATCCTGGGAGGCGTGCTGCTATGTTTTGGCCTTTGGATCCTGTTTGACAGGAGCAGTTTTGCCTCTATGATAGGTGAGTGAGATCATTTTTGGAGAGGCTCTGTTGCTTACATGCCATGTCTTTTTATTTATACCCACGATGACAAAGAGAGCTTTTTGGCTGCACTGAGTGGTCATTAGAATCATCGTCTTCTTTATACCAGTATTAACCCATTCTCTGCTGTAGAGGTATTAGGCTGAACATGACAGGCATAGTGACACATTACCCCTGTTACAAGCCAGTTATTATCCCAACAGTCTTGTGTACATGATCCTTTATAGTAGGCTGGAGGCATAAATTGCATCATTTACGCCATTCTAATGGGTTACAATAGGACACATGATTTGACTGCTAGTGTAAAAAGTGTAAACCTAGTAGATTTCCAGTAAAGCTAGTACTAGTAGTAGAAGAGCCAAACAGCAGGGATGCCAATATACAGACATTTCAGACAGACAGTTATTCCAGACAGTCTGTATATTTACACCAAAATGTGAAAACTGCCAAATTAGTAGATTAAAAGGCAAAGCCCATCATTATTTGGTAGTTAGGTCTTCTGGAGATCTTGGTATCTTTTGTATTGGCAGCCAGCTTCTAAAGACTCCTTTACATGGGCCAACTGAGGAGGCAATTATCAGGAGCAAACCATTCCTTCCCAATAATTGCCGCTTGTCAGCGGAGATGAAGCATGATGTATTTCTATGCAATCATCTCCTTTGTATGGGGAGGAGTGATCGCTACTGCAGTTTCTCATTCCCATTAGAGGATCACTGTTTACACGGGACCAGGGGTGCACCTAGCCTTTCTGCTGCTTGAGGCAAAAACTGAAACAGCGCCCCCCTCTTCCCAATGCCAATTTGTTAACCTAACCCCTTCCCTCCAGCCCATGACCCTTCAGCTGCCCCCTCTTGCCCCTACTTGGTGCTGCCTGAGGCAATCGCCTCACCTGGCCTCATTGGTGGTGCACCCCTGCACAGGACGATCTGCTGGAATGATGATTTACAGAAAGTATTGAGATCAGTGAGGCTTTCAGCCAATAATATAGCATTTGATTGTTCATCAGGTGATCACACACAGGGCAGTTATCTGGTACAAGTGTTCATAAGAAAGTTAATTTCCAATAATCGTCCCATTACCCTTTAGCAACTTATCTTCAGCAGCCATTTAGTCAGCATGTTCCATCGGTAATAACTTTACCAGCAGTTGCTGAGAATATAATTCAGCAGTGACAACCGATAAAGCTGTACTACTGGCCGTGATGTTTGCAAAAATGGTTGCTGAAATTTAAGTTAATCCCTTCTTGTCTTCAGCCCCCCTGACATTGATTTGATCACAGGTTGTTCTGCTGCCGCTCAGTTATGAGCTGTAATCTGTTCCATGAACTTCTGGTTCAATTGTCCTATTCCCAGTGAGCACCACACGAGGGGGATTTAAATATTAGGTTATATTCACACAGTATGATTTTAACAAACTTTTTTTACCGACGCCTTTCTGAGAAGTAGCCATTAAAAATGGTCCCCTTCAATTGTATGGAGGCCGTCAGTCCATAAAACAGGACATGTCGGAAACAGCTGTGTGAATATCCCTAGACTACCATTGTTCTTAAAACAGTCATGTGAAGGTGGCCTTACAGAGATAAATGAACTGTATATGTAATGCAATACGTGGCAGTCCTCCAGAGCGAGAGAAGCACTTGGTAGATCTGCTCTGCTCTGGTGAATAGCCAAGGGCTGTAAAAGAATGATCCCCTCTATAAAATCACAATTCCCTAATAGGTTAAGTTAAAATGGGTTTTGTAAACCAGGCAACCCCTGTAAAATAAAAATGCCAATATCTCTGTAAGTAAACTTGTAATTTACAAATTTCTGATAGGATTGGTCATAAGAATTGAGTGTCTACACCAGCAAGGGAGCTGGCCAGTCTTCTGCTGTAGATTATAATAAATTTGACAGGCTGCCTATGCTGGCCCCACACTACTCGTGGCGAGCATTGACGACCCCCCGTCGCTCCAAAAAACAGAAAAAAAAAGTTGCAGAATTTTGCTCACAGTTTGCACTCCACTTGAGATGATGATAAGTAACATAGTAACATAGTAACATAGTTTATAAGGCCGAAAAAAAGACATCTGTCCATCCAGTTCGACCTGTTTTCCTACAAGTTGATCCAGAGGAAGGCAAAAAACCCCTGTGTGGTAGAAGCCAATTTTCCTCACTTTAGGGGAAAAAATTCCTTCCCGACTCCAATCAGGCAATCAGAATTACTCCCTGGATCAACAACAACCCATATCTAGTAACTATAACCTGTAATATTATTACCCTCCAGAAATACATCCAGGCCCCTCTTGAACTATTTTAGTGAACTTACCATCACCACCTCCTCAGGTAGAGAGTTCCATAGTCTCACTGCTCTTACCGTAAAGAATCCTCTTCTATTTTTGTGAACAAACCTTCTTTCCTCCAGGCGCAGAGGATGTCCCCTCGTCATGGTCACTGTCCTTGGGATAAAGAGATCATGGGAGAGATCTCTGTACTGACCCCTGATATATTTATACATAGTTATTAGATCTCCCCTCAGTCGTCTTTTTTCTAAAGTGAATAACCCTAATTTTGATAATCTTTCTGGGTACTGTAGTCCACCCATTCCAGCTATGACTTTAGTTGCCCTCCTCTGAACCTTCTCCAGCTCTGCTATGTCTGCCTTGTTCACAGGAGCCCAGAACTGTACACAGTACTCCATGTGCGGTCTGACTAGTGATTTGTAAAGTGGCAGGACTATGTTCTCATCACGGGCATCTATGCCCCTTTTGATGCAACCCATTATCTTATTGGCCTTGGCAGCAGCTGTCTGACACTGGTTTCTGCTGTTCACTAAAATTCCTAGGTCATTTTCCATGTCAGAGTTACCCAATGTTTTACCATTTAGTATGTACTGGTGACTTGCATTATTCCTTCCCATATGCATAGACTTACATTTGTCAGTGTTAAACCTCATCTGCCACTTCTCTGCCCAAGCCTCCAGTCTATCCAGATCCATCTGTAGCAGTGTACTGTCCTCTTCTGTGTTAATTACTTAACACAGTTTAGTGTCATCTGCAAAAATTGATATTTTACTGTGCAAGCCTTCTACAAGATCATTAATAAATATATTGAAGAGAATAGGGCCCAATACTGACCCCTGTGGTACCCCACTAGTTACAGTGACCCATTCTGAGTATGTACCATTAATAACCACCCTCTGTTTTCTATCACTGAGCCATTTACTTACCCACATACAGACATTTTCTCCAAGGCCAAGCATTCTCATTTTATATACTAACCTTTCATGTGGTACCGTGTCAAATGCTTTGGAGAAGTCCAGATATACGACATCCATTGATTCCCCGCGGTCAAGTCTAGAACTTACCTCCTCATAGAAACTGATTAAATTGGTTTGACACGACCGAACCCTCATGAAGCCATGCTGATATGGAGTTATTTGCTTATTTTCATTGAGGTACTCCAAGATAGCATCTCTTAGAAAACCCTCAAACAGTTTACCCACTACAGATGTTAAACTTACTGGCCTATAGTTCCCGGGCTCTGTTTTTGGACCCTTTTTGAATATTGGCACCACATTTGCTATGTGCCAATCCTGTGGAACACTCCCTGTCAGTATAGAGTCCTTAAATATCAAGTATAAGGGTCTGGCAATGACATTACTTAATTCTCTTAGGATACGTGGGTGTATGCCATCCGGTCCTGGTGATTTGTCTATTTTAATCTTTTTAAGACGCCCCAGTACTTCTTCCTGGGTCAGATAGGACACTTTTAAAGGGGAATTCACTTTTATATTCTGCATTTCATCTGACAGTTTATTTTCCTCAGTGAATACAGTGGAGAAAAAAATATTTAAGAGTTTTGCTTTCTCCTCATCGCTCTCTGCTACTCCCCCCTCATTACTCTGTAAGGGGCCGACACCTTCAGATTTATACTTTTTAGTATTTATATAATTGAAGAACATTTTAGGGTTAGTTTTACTCTCTTTAGCAATTAGTCTTTCAGTCTCTAGTTTAGCTGCTTTTATTTGTCTTTTACAAATTCTATTTTTTTCCTTATAGTTTTTCAATGCTTCCTCGCTCCCCTCCTGTTTTAGTGATTTAAATGCTTTCTTTCTGTCATTTATTGCTTTTTTTACAGTTCTATTTATCCACATTGGTTTTTTCTTGTTTCTTATCATTTTATTCCTATACGGTATGTACCTCTCACAATTAGATATTAGGATGCTTTTAAAAATATCCCATTTTGTGGCTGTATTTTTATTTTCGAGGATTTTGTCCCAGTTAGTTAGGCCTATGGCCTCTCTTAGATGGCTAAATTTTGCATTTTTGAAGTTTGGTATTTTTGTTCCTCCCTGAAGAAATGCTTTTTTTTAATGACAATTTAAAGGTTATTATTTTATGGTCACTGTTACCCAGGTGTCCCCCAACCTGCACATCTGTTGTTCTGTCAGGTCTATTGGTTAATACTAAGTCCAGTATGGCCGTCCCTCTAGTTGGGTCCTGAACCAGTTGGGAAAGGTAATTGTCTTTGGTTATTGCCAAGAACCTGTTTCCTTTATGAGATGTACAGGTTTCAGTTTCCCAGTCTATATCTGGGTAGTTGAAGTCCCCCATAATAACAACCTCATTCTGATTTGCCGCCTCGTCTATTTCATCATCTTCAATATCAGTAGACCCATCCATATAGTGTAGGCTTGATCCGTTTCATATATATATATATATATATATATATATATATCTACAGTACAGACCAAAAGTTTGGACACACCTTCTCATTCAAAGAGTTTTCTGTAATTTCATGACTATGAAAATTGTAGATTCACACTGAAGGCATCAAAACTATGAATTAACACATGTGGAATTATAATTATATATGATGTTTTCACTTCACAGGTGTGCCCTGTCAGGTTTAATACGTGGGATTTCTTGCCTTATAAATGGGGTTGGGACCATGAGTTGTGTTGGGCACAAGTCAGGTGGATACACAGCTGATAGTCCTACTGAATAGACTGTTAGAATTTGTATTATGGCAAGAAAAAAGCAACTAAGTAAAGAAACACGAGTGGCCATCATTACTTTAAGAAATGAAGGTCAGTCAGTCCGAAAAATTGGGAAAACTTTGAAGGTGTCCCCAAGTGCAGTCGCAAAAACCATCAAGTGCTACAAAGAAACTGGCTCACATGAGGACCGCCCCAGGAAAGGAAGACCAAGAGTCACCTCTGCTGCGGAGGATAAGTTCATCCGAGTCACCAGCCTCAGAAATCGCAGGTTAACAGCAGCTCAGATTAGAGACCAGGTCAATGCCACACAGAGTTCTAGCAGCAGACACATCTCTACAGCAACTGTTAAGAGGAGACTGTGTGCAGCAGGCCTTCATGGTAAAATAGCTGCTAGGAAACCACTGCTAAGGATAGGCAACAAGCAGAAGAGACTTGTTTGGGCTAAAGAACACAAGGAATGGACATTAGACCAGTGGAAATCTGTGCTTTGGTCTGATGAGTCCAAATTTGAGATCTTTGGTTTTAACCACCATGTCTTTGTGTGACGCAGAAAAGGTGAACGGATGTACTCTACATGCTTGTTTCCCACCGTGAAGCATGGAGGAGGAGGTGTGATGGTGTTGGGGTGCTTTGCTGGTGACACTGTTGGGGATTTATCAAAATTGAAGGCATACTGAACCAGCATGGCTACTGAACCAGCATCTTGCAGCGGCATGCTATTCCATCCGGTTTGCGTTTAGTTGCACCATCATTTATTTATCAACAGGACAATGACCCCAAACACACCTCCAGGCTGTGTAAGGGCTATTTGACCAAGAAGGAGAGTGATGGGGTGCTACGCCAGATGACCTGGCCTCCACAATCACCAGACCTGAACCCAATCGAGATGGTTTGGTGTGAGCTGGACCGCAGAGTGAAGGCAAAAGGGCCAACAAGTGCTAAGCATCTCTGGGAACTCCTTCAAGACTGTTGGAATACCATTTCAGGTGAGTACCTCTTGAAGCTCATCAAGAGAATGCCAAGAGTGTGCAAAGCAGTAATCAAAGCAAAAGGTGGCTACTTTGAAGAACCTAGAATATAAGACATATTTTCAGTTGTTTCACACTTTTTTGTTAAGTGTATAATTCCACATGTGTTAATTCATAGTTTTGATGTCTTCAGTGTGAATCTATAATTTTCATAGTCATGAAAATACAGAAAACTCTTTGAATGAGAAGGTGTGTCCAAACTTTTGGTCTGTACTGTATATATAAGGAAAGCAATTCAACGGCACTCCCAAAATAGTGTCAAAAAAAGTTGTGTTCTTTAATCACCAAAATGCGACATTTCAGACCTCTTACTGGGACTTTTCTCAAGCAGTGAAGTGATGATATATATATATATATATATACAGTCATGGCCAAAAGTTTTGAGAATGACACAAATATTATATTTTCACATGATCTGCTGCCCTCTGGTTTTTATGTGTGTTTGTCAGATGTTTTTATCACATACAGAAATATAATTGCAATCATATTATGAGTAACAAAAGTTTATATTGACAGTTAGAATGAGTTAATGCAGCAAGTCAATATTTGCAGTGTTGACCCTTCTTCTTCAGGACCTCTGCAATTCTCCCTGGCATGCTCTCAATCAACTTCTGGACCAAATCCTGACTGATAGCAGTCCATTCTTGCACAATCAGTGCTTGCATTTTGTCAGAATTTGTAGGTTTTTGTTTGTCCACCCATCTCTTGATGATTGACCACAAGTTATCAATGGGATTAAGATCTGGGGAGTTTCCAGGCCATGGACCCAAAATCTCTATGTTTTGTTCCCTGAGCCATTTAGTTATCACCTTTGCTTTATGGCAAGGTGTTCCATCATGCTGGAAAAGGCAATGTTGATCACCAAACTGCTCTTGGACGGTTGGGAGAAGTTGCTCTCGGAGGGCATTCTGGTACCATTCTTTATTCATGGCTGTGTTTTTTGGCAAGACTGTGAGAGAGCCGATTCCCTTGGCTGAGAAGCAACACCACACATGAATGGTTTCAGGATGCTTTACAGTTGGCATGAGACAAGACTGGTGGTAGCGCTCACCTCGTCTTCTCCGAATAAGCTGTTTTCCAGATGTCCCAAACAATCGAAAAGGGGATTCATCAGAGAAAATGACTTTACCCCAGTCCTCAGCAGTCCACTCCCTGTACCTTTTGCAGAATATCAGTCTGTCCCTGATGTTTTTTCTGGAGAAAAGTGGCTTCTTTGCTGCCCTCCTTGAGACCAGGCCTTGCTCCAAGAGTCTCCGCCTCACAGTGCGTGCAGATGCACTCACACCTGCCTGCTGCAATTCCTGAGCAAGCTCTGCACTGCTGGTAGCCCGATCCCGCAGCTGAAACACTTTTAAGAGACGGTCCTGACGCTTGCTGGTCTTTCTTGGGCGCCCTGGAGCCTTTTTGGCAACAATGGAACCTCTCTCCTTGAAGTTCTTGATGATGTGATAGATTGTTGACTGAGGTGCAATCTTTCTAGCTGTGATACTCTTCCCTGTTAGGCCATTTTTGTGCAGTGCAATGATGACTGCACGTGTTTCTTTAGAGATAACCATGGTTAACAGAAGAGAAACAATGATGCCAAGCACCAGCCTCCTTTTAAAGTGTCCAGTGGTGTCATTCTTACTTAATCATGACAGATTGATCTCCAGCCCTGTCCTCATCAACACCCACACCTGTGTTAATGGAGCAATCACTGAAACGATGTTAGCTGGTCCTTTTAAGGCAGGGCTGCAATAATGTTGAAATGTGTTTTGGGGGATAAAGTTCATTTTCTAGGCAAATATTGACTTTGCAAGTAATTGCTGTTAAGCTGATTAGATTTATTATTTATATTAACTATGGCTGACTGTATCTGCTGCTCCATAGACAAATTACAGGTTGCTGTAGGTGACAGCCTGTATTCTGGTAAATGTTTTACATGGCGTCAGCATGAATTATGTCCTACAAACTTATTATATCACTTCTTCCAAAAGAAGCAATTCTGCTATTAAATGTCCATTATATAGGGGAATTCATGTTTATGCGATTTCCTAATATACAAGTAGGTTCACTAAAGGTAAGACTTTGTTGCATAAGATAACAGGTCTATAAAGTGACCCAAGTAGGAATAATACAGCTCAATCAGAAAGTTCAGACATGAGAAAATAGAGACATAAGGATGAATACAGGGAATTATATGCCTTGCTCCAACTTGCAGGGATCTTTGTAGTTTGATCCCCGAGGCTAGGGCTGAAATCTTCACAAAAAAAACAAAAAAACAGAATGATTCAGCAAGTGATATTTATGTAACCTGTTCCTCCCTTCTCACTCTTCTTCTTTCCTTTCCTCAGGGTCTTCTACACCCACCTTGAAGATTTGGTCCTATGTGTTGTCAGGAGTCGGGATCCTTACAATGCTGCTGGGTTTTCTGGGCTGCCTTGGCTCATTAAAAGAGATCAAGTGTCTCCTTGGATTTGTAAGTAAACTTGTTCTTCAGCAATCAGTACACATAATGCATGAGCGGTTTTCTATTACTAATAAATCCATACCTTTGTCAGTACAGAACCTGAGCATCAGGGGTCACTGAGAACCAAATGAAAGAACTCAAACACAATGACTGTTTTTAGTAACTGCTTGCATCCCACATGTAATAGCAATTCCACAGCATCTGTTTTTATGACTTTATTTTGTGCCACTCCTTTATTATTCCCACTAGAAGTTATGGACGAATTGTTAGTAGGTTACAATGAAGGCCCAGATGAGAGTTACCAGTTGGGGTGTGTCTTTGCACAGTCAGCACTGATTTGATAGTGTCAGACTGTGCAGGGACACACTCTCATCTGGTAGCACCCATCAGAACCTTCTTTGCAAACTGCTAGTGATTCATTCACGTTAGGTTGGCAGCCTGTGACCGCCGTGCTGCTGACTATGCTGCCTTGCCTGATTCTCTGCAGGTTGCAGCCTGCCCGCTCCCTTCCAGCCAATCAGCATCTGTGCCCAAAGGGCATGTTTGCGCTTACATCGAACCTCTTAAAGGTCAGCAGGCACGCTTCTAAATTGTTCCCCAGCCAATTGCAAGGGGTCCCTGGGTATTAAAGGCACCCTCCCTAGTCAGAGGGTGTCTGAGCTTAAAGGGGTTATCCAAGACCTATAAATTCCCCCATATATGCCTGGGCCCCTCACACGGATTTTATTCACCCGCATTGCTTCTGATGCCGGCATGGCTGCCGCTGCATCTCCCTGTTGTGCAGATGAAAACATCCAGCGTCGGGGGTGGGGGGAAGCTTGGTTGCCAATAGCACACCGTGACGGGACTGAGCCTCCCCGGTTAGGGATGTGGCCCACAACCATTTGGTAAAAGACAGATATGTCTGTGCCTTGTGGCTGCCCACATGTTTTTTCACATTGGATGTTAGTCCTGGAAATGTAACCAGACATTTATGGTATATACTGTATGTTTAATATGCTATAAATACAGTATTTCAATTGGTAATACACCTTTAAGTTTTACTTTCGACCCTGGGGGTTGGTTAAATCTAACAGAGTGGCCCCCAACCAAAAATGCTTCTGCACCCCTGATGTAGGGCATGAGTCGAGGGCACAGCTCCCAGACCACCACTGTGCTGACATGTCATAAGCTAGTGGTAACATAAAACTACAAAAATGAATGGCAACGCATTCAGAGCATGTCCGCTGCTTTCTATGTGACTTCAGGCATAGATTTGCTTATATTATGTCAGACATAACCTTTTGTGTTGTAGAAAAAAACATCTGATATGTTATTCTAGATAGATTTAACAATGCATGTCAAAGAAAAACCTAGAAAACATATAGAACATTGTACTGCTAAAGTTGGAATACATGTGTGACTACTGTATGGCAAAAGCATAAGCCCAAAAGAGCTATAATATATACTAAAGTTCTGTGCGCCACAGATTTAATAGCTGGTGTTACAAATCAGAGCCTAGAGCTGCTTTCTCCAGACGTATGGAATTAGCTGGTAATGTCGTATAGACTAGAATCAAACTGTTATTTCAGGAAGCACGTATTCCATGAACAGAGCTGTAATAATGAAATCATGGACACTTGGCAGTCGTAAGAGGCCTCCAACATCTGCTGTCAATACAGTCCCACGTATGTCATAGATGTGACTGCAGCACAAAAGTATGGAGGCCATCTGCTCAGGTCACCGGCTAAATCAGCCTGGATGGAAACTCGATTTCCATGCAGTTGCTTCAGGAGAAAAGTACTGGAGCCAAAAAACTTGTGTTACGTCATCTGGAAGTCATTTGTAACTGAGATTCGTGGTGCCTTGGGATTTTCTTTGTAGCCACTTAACTCAAGTCTGAACCATGTAAAACGAAGTCAGTTGTGGACAATGAGGGAATGCCATGTACATTAATATACAGAGGGAATTACTTTATATTTCTCGTCATTACAAGGAATGTCAATGTTGGACTTTCTAGATTTCTAGGTGGTTTAATAGAGTAATGGTACAATACTGAGTTATAAGATAGGATGCTCTAGAATTGTTATTTCATGGGTAATACATGTAGTTACGAAGACAGACACGTCAGGAGAGGTGACGAGTCCTCTTTAACCTAGTTTCTGTAGACTCTGGCCATACTGCTGCCTGTCTACAAGTGCGGAGTACGTCTGCCATCTTGTTTGTATCAGTGGCTGCTGTATAAATGAGCAAGTGCTAATCTGGCTAATGATTACAAAATCCGAGAAATGATTTCATGCTCTATTCACGGGTATTAGCTCATTATAATTCAAGGCAAGAAAACTGAGCATCTAAACTCAGCAACAAAATGATCAATGCCCTTAAGCACATGAGAACATGTAGACTCAGAACCCTTGATATTGAAAGACACGTATGTCTTCTCCAGAATTTATAACTCACACTAGTATATTTAGAGGAACACTCCAAGAAAACATGCGTACTGTGTTATGCCTACGGCAGGGCCTAATGGGGTGGCAGACAACTCAGAGTTTCAAAGAACAGCATAGACAGAGGCCCTAAACGAGTCATAGCCATTGTGCAGCCATATTATGTCCATCTTTAATGGAATGTTACTCTAATGATTCATTCACACAACCACATGGCCGTCATGCCCGTGTTGCGGACCGCAAATAGTGGCCCACAAAACACTGGCACCGGCGATGTGAATGCCATGCTGTGGTGCAGATCCATTGACTTAAAAGAGTCTGTGATCCGTAAGATACGGCAAATGATAGGACATCTCCTATCTTTTGCAGTGAGGATTTACGGACCTGAAAGGGATTTTGAGTGTTTCCGTGGGCTTCTGATCCACGCCTGTGCTGCGCAAAAGATAGGACATGTCCTATTTTTTGCTGTATCTTGCGGATCGAGGACCAATTCAAGTCAATGGATCCGCATCTACAGCACAGAGTTCACACAGCCAGTGCCAGTGTTTTGCGGACCCACTGTTTGCGCTCTGCAACACGGGCGCGGTGACCATATGGACGTGCGAATAAGACCTATAAGGGGTCTGTCACCAGGAAATTCACTGTTAAAGGGGTTGTCTCATCTACAACATTGGTGTGATATCGCTAGGAGGTGGGACCCGCACCTACTCCTAGAACAGGGCCCCCAAAGTGAACTACGCAAGTGTGACCACCCTCCATTCACTTCTATGGGAGTTCTGAAAAGGCCTGGATAGGCTATTTCCGGCAGTCACATAGAAGTGAATGGAGATGTGGCCGTGCTTTCACCATTCGCTCTTGTTCTCTTTGGGAGCCCAGTTCTAGACATTGGTGGCATATCGCTAGGATATGTCACCAATGTCAGATTCATGGCATTTTTGGGAATCCCATAGAAGTAAATAGAGAACAGGTCATACTCATGTAATTCATATGTAAATGAGCAGGTAAGTGCATGGAGGGTGGGCTTAAACTACGGTGTGCATCCTTGCTCCTCCTGTTTCTTTTGCCAACCCCTCCTGCTCCTTCTTGATTGACAGAGCAAGGTTCTTCCATAGTCATCTCGCCTTGTCCTGTCAGTCAAGAAGAAGATGGACGGGTGGACAGAGGAAGCAGGAGGAGTAAGGGTGCACAAAGTGGTTTGGGGCCGCCCTCACTGCACGTATTTGCTCATTTGCATATGGATTTAAAAGTACTTTTTCTCCAGAATGAAGAACTAGATCGCCAAGTGAAAGGTATCATTATGTTCAGCTGAGCTAGGCCTACAAGCCACTGTATCTGGTTTAACAGTGAACTTCTTGGTGACAGACTCCCCTTAATACCATTTCCCTTCTTTCCCCTGTAGACACATGTAGTGGTAAGGCTTCAAAATCATCATTAATGCATGTCATCTTTTAGAAAAATAAAGGCAAATATGAAAGGTCAAAAACAGGTGGCTTTCTTCAATTGCATGTTCTGTTAGAGAGCAGAATAGAGCTGTGAAACCTTACCCCATTTTTTTTATAATTAATCACATCATTGTCCTGCCCTCATTTTATATTAATGAGTATATTGTTCTCCCTGTTCACGGTTATCCATAGAGCTCCTTCTTGAGATGTCATGAGTGGGAACTTCATAAAGGACATAATGTGCACATACCGTACCTGCTGTAAATGTAACATGAATTAGGTCTGTACAGCAGGGTGTGCAGGCGTCGTCAGGACGGCATCACTTCCCAGTGTCTGAAAGCTGGCACTTACATCATTATTATGCATTGGTTATCCAAATGTATATATTGAGATATATTCAAACTATACCTGATTTCTAAAAAAAAAAAACTAGTGCAAATAAAACATACTGCCTAAAGTAATAATCATTTTCAGTTGTCAGGCAGGATGAAAAGTAACATAAAGGCTACTGGGCTCATGCACACAACTGTGTTTTTTGTCCGCATCAGCATTTTGTGTGGGTCAGATGCGGACCCATTCACTTCAATGGGGCGGCAAAAGATGTGTCCGCATCCGTATACCTGTTCCATAGCCCCCCAAAAAATAGAACATGTCCCATTCTTGTCCGTTTTATGGACAAGGATAGGACAGTTCTATAGAGGGCAGGATGTTCTGTTCTGCAAAAATCAGAACACACATGGCCGGTATCTGTGTTTTGCATGCCAACCATTACCATCCAGTCTGCATCCCTTAAGGTGGGAAGGTCTTAATGATGACCATCCTCATCTTTTGCTGGCTTTATTTCTTCCAAATCATCCTTCAAAGTCTCCAGGTCCTAGAAAAGTCATCAAGATACAGAGAGAGGAGGAGCTGGATGTTCCTGATGACATTTTCTCATCTATATTAGATGATGTGGAAAAGGAGGAAAAGCAGATGGCAGAAAAAGGGCTCCTACCTGTAGGGCAGGAGAGCGCTGGGGTTGGGGAAGTGGGTATGCCAGAGCTGAAAAAGTCACAAATTATCATGCAAATACAATGTATTTTTACACCACAATAATGGCTTAAAAACTTTGCTGAATGCTGTGTCTCTTACCACTAGAATTTTCTTCCAAAAAACACCAGGATCTCCAGCAAGATGCATTTTTGATAAGAAACAAGATAGACAAAAACTGCCATCCAATGAATAAAAATGGCAGAAGCAAAACAAATAGTTTGTTCTGCATGTTATACTTCCCCTAGAACTTCAGCTAATATCTGGAGCTAATGCAACAAAAAAACGCAGGTGCAAAAATGCAAAAGCTCTTAAAAATGCCACTAAAATGGTGAAAACAGCCTAACTGTGACTATCTGACCTGTTACATATGCACTTCGCAGCTGAAGGCATCTATGTTCATATGTGCTCATATTGTTGAGAAAAAAGTGCCCGCACTTTGATTGACAGGGGCAGGCAGGTGTGATGATGATTACACTGCCTGGCCCTGTCAATCAAAGAGGAGAGGGCGCGGCAGTTGCACAGAGGACCTCTAGGTGTAAACAGGGGCGGATTGGCCATAGACCTTACAGGGAAATTTCCCGGTGGGCCGATGCCCAGGGGGCCTCCTCAGCTGTCCTCTCTGCCGGCCAGTGGAAATTTTTGGGGATGTATTTTGTGATGGACTGTGTTATTTGGCTCTGTTGGGGTGGTATAATGTGCCACAATATGGTATTGCTGGCCCTGCCTTCCATCAATTTGGACCCGACTACAAAACGGGGGCCACTTTTAGTATTTTTTCCAGGGCCACTTTAAGTTCCCAGTCCGCCCCTGGGTGTAAAGGCAACACCCCCATTGCTCCTAGTGGCTCATTTGCATATATTATAACATCACTTTTCTCAGCAATGCAGGCAATGCGGCCAACACAGATGCCTTCAGCTCCCAAGTGCACATGCAACAGGTCAGCCAGTTTCTTAGGTACAAAACTGCTGACAGATTCACTTTAACCTCTCAGATTGAGGTCTCTGAGGAGGATCCTGTTATGGTCAAGGCAAATAGTTTTCTTCATATTTTTTATTGAAATCTTTGCATAATTGCATGTCAAACAAAAAAGAAATTAAATAACTATAGTGTACATATTGTTGCAGCGCTAATGGCAATTCATTTTTTCTCATCTCTTTTTCAGTATTTTGCATTCCTTCTTCTGCTCTTTGCCGCTCAGATTACTGTGGGTGTGCTGGCATACACACAGCGGTCATCCGTAAGTAGTAACATGCTTTGTGCGCTATATGCTGTTATAATATATATATTATGATATAACCGAAAACTTTGTACACCAAATTTAGGTACATATCGGATCACAATAGCTCCCTGTGAGATACTATGGATTATTGCTGAATTTCATTATAAGCAGTTAATATTATTAGCTCCTTCAAAACTAAAAAAGTCCCAACATGCTCTACGAGCACAATCTGCAGAATATTTCAGATACTTACAGCAGCCTGCATTCGGCAAATGGTCCACCAGCAATCATGAGCGACCTCTGGCTTTATGCTGGAGTAATCTTTTTTTTTTTAATTTCATGAAACGCTTATTACTCTTTTCCTTATGGTCATGCTTTTTTAAAAAAAATTCTTTCTCCAGTTGAATCTTGCAGTCGGAAAATACGTGGAAAATATTATCAAGAACTATGGGATTGTCACAAACCAAACAGAACTTCAGGAAGGTTTGGATTTTGCACAGGAGCAGGTATTTTGGAATAAACTTTTGAGTAATTGATAATATTACCTGAGCCATTTCAGCCGAGTGTCTATAATATCTTCTGTACCGCTGCATCTGTTATAGTTCTCCTCTTTCTTCATGGCATTGACTATGACAGCCCTGTAAACTCTGCCCTGACACCTACCATGTGCCATTTATATGGCAGAGGGATGTTTCTGCACGTTCATGCGCTAGGGACACATGCAAATGGTACCTCTGCACCGCCTATAGCTGAGCTCCTGTCTCTTTTACACATAGTGGTTGTATTGTGTTATTCATCACTACTTGCTGCTTGGTCTTCCTGCATCCAAAAAAGACAAAGAACTATACCTTGCCTTATTTACTCCCCAGTGCCCCTGTACCTTCCATGTTTTGCTTGTGATCCCTCAAGATGGTGTCAATAATTAGGAAGGAAAGCAGGAAGATCCAATCACGCCCAAGAGTGTTCTCTGCCCAAATACTGCATTAAATGGACCATTAGAACTAGAGATGAGCGAACGTGCTCGTAACGAGCACTGTAGCGCTCGGCTCCCCTGCGCTCGCATGGGCGCAGGCATCCGGATCCGTCGGGTGAGGAGGACGGATCCGAATGCCTGCGCCCATGCGAGCGCAGGGGAGCCGAGCGCTACAGTGCTCGTTACGAGAACGTTCGTTCATCTCTAATTAGAACGCACTGGAAAAACCCATACACATTAGTGTATTGTGGACCGAATCTGCTCAGAATGGCGGATTTGGCTGCCAGTCCAATGTGTATAGGGAGTTCCCAAATCTGCCCCTACAGATGGTGTTGGGGAGGGAATGATTGGGCAAAGTGAATCATTTTGCCCAATCTTTTTGTTCTCCCAGGCAATAAGCTGTTGCCAGACACTTCTCCTCTTTCCCCACTGAATACACATTCAACTAAACCAAACATGTGCAGACAGTACTGCGCAAAAAATGTAAAACATTTGACCAGTACTGTATGCTTAAGGTGGAGTCGAAAGGGAGGAGAAGATTGAACGTGTATGGCTGGCTTCCCTAAGAGCCAGATCTTGTAGCAACTGTAAAAGTTAACCTCAATATGTAAATTTATGGAGTAGCTGGACCCAAAAGCCAAGAAATTATCCTCCAATTACTCTCTAAATGTCCCCATGGTGTCTGTTTATCATACTGATGTGTATTTATACCGTTTTATTTCACTTTATGGTCACTAGGTAATATCAAAACCCATCACCGAAAGACACCACAGCATTCAGTTATCTTCAATGACAAGGACCTATTTCATCTGACCAAATTACAAACAGATATACACCATCAATGACTTCTTATGAGATAGCATCATATAATGTGATGTCACCCTGTTTATACTATGTAGTTAAAAGATTTTTAAAAATTGCTCAATAAAAAAAGTTATTGATTTAAAATGAAAGGCAGGTAGTTGTAAATGTTTCTTAGGGAGTGGGTGGCATGTTCTGAATTATTCCGCAAAACGGGCAAGAATAGGACATGTTCTATCTTTTTCATGGAGCTTCAGAACAAACACATGAATGCAGACAGCACCCAGTGTGCTATCCATATTTTTTGTGCCCCCATTGAAATCATTGGGTGCGGATCGGATGCGTAGACAAAAATATGGTCGCGTGAATGGACTCTTAGGGTCCATTCACACGTCCTGTTTTTCTTTCCTGATGCGGATCCATTCATTTCAATGGGTCCTGAAAAAATGCGGATCAGATCAGGAAAGACAAACAGGACGTGTGAATGGACCCTTACTGTGTAGGTGATTTCAAGATCCAGTGGGATAATAGAGACTGGGATAAAACCACCAGAGGTCATGATTGTGTTGGACGACAAGGGACGTCTGAGGCATCAGGTTACTGAGCACTGCAATCTGTAGTCATGTTTATTTTCACTGGTCAGGGATAAAAATATATTTTAACCATTATGTTAATTGAGATGAAACCAATGTCATTAGATCTTTATTTTAACATGTGTTTTTCATAAAAAAAATTCGGGATTTGAAATGTATAAAGTTAGCAATTCTTCACCCCCTTTCATAGCTGGGTTCAACCTCTTGTGTTCCAGATGAGCTGCTGTGGTTGGTTCACTCCTGAAGACTGGATGAAAAATCAGAAAATCTATGAAAACTCATCAGTCAACTTGTATCCTTGCTCCTGTAGAAATACTTCTTACTTCCTTCCTAACCCAAACATCAATGGCACTGCTAATGATACTGACATTTCCGAGGCCCTACCTGAGCACAGGAGCGGATTCTGCACAGCCCCTGCAAGGGACAACTGGCCTGTATATAAGACAGTAAGTGTAAAGAAGGCAAAGACGTAGAGAGTTTTCCAGGGCTCAACATTGATGGGCTATCATTAGATTGATTGGTGGGGTTCCAACAGATGCTGATCAGCACAATGGAGTAGCGTCAGCACTTCACCCCCAGAACCCATGCTGAGAAGTACAGTGCTTGCTGGAGAACCACATCCCCTTCATCATTTACACAGTCACAGTGGTTTGTCCATTTGGGAGACTTGCACCTGGTACTGCAGTTCAGCCCAACAGCAGTGAATTGGACTTGCTCATATGGATGGGCTGCTGGACTGTTGTAGACAATGAAGGGTTGAGTGGTCCAGTAAGCACTGTGCAGATCAGACCTGATTCTGGTGGTAAGACCCCCACCAAACAAGAATTAATTACGCATTCTATCAATACAAAGTAACCTTCCTTCAAGACAATATACAACTGTAGAACTCATATACTATATGGCCTTAAAGGGCATCTGTCAGCGGATTTGTACCTATGACACTGGCTGACCTGTTACATATGCACTTGGCATCTGAAGGCATATGTGTTGGTCCAATGTTCAAATATGCCTGCATTGCTGAGAAAAATGATGTTTTACTATTTACATATGAGCCTCTCAGATCTCTGCTCTCTCTGCACGTTGACTGACAGGGCCAGGCATTGAAAACATAATAACTGTTGACGTTAGTCACTTTAATTTAAATGCAATGATTTTTTTCCCATCTTATTTTAGGGCTGCATGAACAGTATTCAGACGTTTATAATAAATAACCTCATCTGTATTATTGGAGTATGCATAGGCATTGCCTTACTGGAGGTGAGTGTTATTACATGGCTGATTTCACAGTACACGTTATTGTATCTGACTGTTTATGGGAATAGCGCTCCCACTTCAACTTATTTTCATCATAAAGGGTCCATTTATATGGGGAATCTTGACCAGGCCACAATTTTGGCGAAAACACTTTTTTTTCCCCCCGCCTTCCAAGAGCCATAACGGTTTTATTTTTTTATTGACATGTGTTTAGCGCAATTATTATTATTTTTTTTTTTTATAACACCATTTGTTGCTTCATATAATGTATAGCAAACCTTTATAAAATTATTTGTGGGGTGGAGCAGGAAAGAAAATGCCATTGTTTTTTGGGTTCATTTTTATGGTTCACTGTGTGGTGAAAATGACAACATTATTCTACAGGTAAATTAAGCCCAAATTTTCATAGCCTTTATTATATTTTACTACTATTAAGAAACTAAAACCTTTTTTTTTAAAAAAAATGGCCTTGTGTAACCATATTCTGACACTCAGACGTTTCTGTCAATGTAGGTGTGTGAGGGCTTGTTTTTTTCTTGTAGTTTTTATTAGTACAACTTTTTTATTCATTTTTTTAGGGAAGGCGAGGTAACTAAAAAAAATGGGCAATTCTGCCATAGGAATTTTTGACACTTGATCGCTTATACAATTAAGTACAAATAATGATGGTCAGGATAAGAGAGGAGAATGCTGAACTTATAACAGAAAAAAGGAAGGGGTGTGACTCCTAAAAAATAACTTTTATTAATTCATAAAAATGCAAGATTGCAACTGTCACACACTATATAGATGGGCGTGTATAAGGGCGGTAGGGGGGAATAGACTGGCCCTATTGAACCCTAGCAAGAGTCCTTAGCCCAGGGATTACCTCCTGATGGTGGGGGTACCCTGTCCCCGAACCTACCCTGAAACACCCTGATATTACCCTACACCCACACGGTGAAGAAAAACAAGTGAACCCCGACGCGTTTCACCCAGATAAATGGGATCATCAGGGGGTGGTAATAGCAGAAACGTAGGGATTAAAGTAGTCAGATAGATGATATTTAGCATCTGATAAAGCCAAGAGGGGCACAATAATAAGATAAATTTGCCTTGACCAAGTATGTTCCTGAGTCTATGGTTATAAACAAAAGAAACAAAAAATGACACTGATATAGTGTACTTGCCACCGCCAGCGACCTCACTGACTGAAGATACCAGTCGTAGGCAAAACAAAGAGGTATCTGTTAGCCCCAGTAGTGTAGATTCACTGGTAACAGTGGTGGAAGGCAGGATCTGGCTAGTCCCATGTGGCGTCATTCTTGCCACCCAGTGGCAAGGTGTAATAGGAATCCTAACATGGCAGACCTGGGGGCCTTCACAAGCCCCTCAATACCATGGCAGCTGCTCAGCAACCATCAATTGTGTTGCTGATTTTGTGACCATCAGGGTTAAATGGCTGGGATCGGAATTATCTGTGTAACCCAACCAGCACCTGCTGCATATGGTGATATACATGTACATCAAGGTTTGGGAAGGGGTTAAAACTGATGCAGACAAGAACTGGAGATACATCCAATCTGCTTTCATTTTTAGACCAATCTAAGCATCAGATTCTCAGCCCAGCTCCCAAAGTGATAAGGAGTTGAAAAAAAAATCAGCGATTGGCCATAAAAAGTGCCAAACATAGGGGGAGTTATAAAAACTGGTGTACAGGAAACTGACATAGTTGGCCATAGCAACCAATCAGATTAATCCTTTCATTTTTCAAAGGAGCTCTGAAAAATGAGAGGTGGAACTTTATTGGTTGATATGGGCAACTAAGTCAATTTTATGTTCCACTAGTCTTGATAAATCTTCCTCATAGTGCTCAAAGCAAGCCCATATACCAGCTACTGGCAGGAGACATGCAATAATAAAAATAGGACCCTTTCATCTGAAGCATTACAAAGATAACCTAGACTTAATGAAATAATTAGTATTAGGATACATGCGAAAGTGAGAGGGTTATTTTTGCATACATTTGTTAGATTAAATTTGTTATATTGACAGAAAGAAGGTATTTTGAATGATATATTAGTTCTGCCCATTCTCTCTATATAACGTTAAAAAAAAGTATCAAATAGAAGAATATTTACTCTTAGAATCAATCAGGTTTCATTAGTAGGCTTGTCACCAGGCCAGTAAACCACTGGCAGCATGAGGACTATTACAAACGGGAGATTGGCGCTGGTGGAAGATTCCAGTGGGCAGGACAACAGACAGCCAGAGACACTCACATTCAGTGTTGGACAGGGGTTCCTTGGGCCCACCAGAGGAAATTATTTTCTGGGCCCAACTCCTATAGTATCAATAAAGTATAACAGATTTTGAATAAAAGAAATAGATGCTAGTGGCAAGTAATTATCCTGGACCTTTGGGGCCTTCTACTCCATCACAGCCTGGGCCCACTGGAAGAAACTCTGGCACTTTGGTGGGCCAGCCCGACCTTGCTCACATCCTCCACGCAAACATGGGTGCATTGACCCCAAGACCCAAGGCTGAAAATCAGAGAAGGATACTGTCTGAGTTACAGGAAGTAGTGAAGTTGTAAAGTCACACATACAAACTTTATTCACTTTTTACTATTGTTAGACTTTATTTATATGGCAATTTTGTGGCCTTTTTTGCAAAGATCTGCACAAAATCGAGGCAAATAAAAGTCTCAAGACTGGCACTTGTGAATACAGCCAAAGTCTGGCAAGTATTTTTGGGTGGCAAAAGTGGAAACCATGAGACATCTCATCATCTCTGCCAGTGTAACCTGATTACAAGGACCACTTAAAAGTACTGAGGTCTTACAACCACTAACAACAGTTGTAAAAAACATCAATTTAGTGATCTGAATAGCAAATGTCTGGCTCTAAATGGTTTACCATAAGGCAGTAAAATCATTTCACAAGGTAGTCGGTAGGGCCAGATGTTATGTACATTGTCCATGGTGGGAGGTGGGCGTCAAGAACACAACTAATTGTATTCAAACAGCAAACAATTAGGTTTCACAGTGATCACAAAACGTTACACAAGTCTTGTAAGAACATCACATACAAGGTTTGAACTACTGTACCCAGGGTACACTAGTTGTGACTGAACCTCTTGTACATCTTATTTCATACATATTTCTGATACATAATCATTCACATTTTGGACTGAGGAAGTTTCATGTGTTGCAAGGGCTATTTGTTGTACAGAGAGGAAGCCATACTACTTACTGGTTTTGAAACTTCACTGTTATTTTTACAAATGTGCAGGAAATGAGCTCACACCTGCTGCCACGGGGATTCACTCTCATCTTCACATGTCTAAATACAGACAGTTCTTATATAGAACATTTACATTATTCTGTGAGGCCCCCACATCCTCCTTCATCCGGACCAGAAATTGTCAAAGACTAACTAACCGCCTTTGTACTTTATCAGTTTCTCCAGTTCATGGGCCACATACTGGCTTTGGTTCTAGAAAAAAGGTTAATGAGAAGCTCTTCGGATGATATCCTGTTCTTCCCAGTCAGGTTATATCTTGTGTGGCCTTTGGTTTGTTTGCTGTGTAGACATCATTTATACTTACATCTAGTCCACTTTACCCTATTTCATTCTTTGTAGGTGCACCCATTAACCAAATCTAGTTGAACTTGATTATATATACACCCTTTGTATTTACAGATGATAAGCAAACTTTTTTCTATTTTCAGCTTTTAAAACTAAATAGGTCCAATTTCATATTTTAGCTTAATAGCACTCAGAGCACAATTTATAGAAATCTCCTGCATAAATATAGAGTTACCATAAATATAACTTATGTTTTAGACTAATTCATCATCAATAATTACCTAATATAATGTCAATTTCACATATTTACCGTTCAGTAGTTATAAAAGTAGTTTTCTTCCTCTGCTACCTACTGTGTTTCCTCATAAGTTACCATGGCATCGACCTGTAGTTCTGAGCCTTTGTCAGGTCAAGCATGCTCAGTGTGTTGCTATCAGTTCTGTAGCTGAATGTTAGTGTGCTGCTGATTACTGAGAAGAGGGGGCGTGACCGGACTGTATACCAGGCAGCCAATCAATATACAGCAACACTCATGAACAAGCAGAAAGTCACAGCAGGAAAGCTAGGGATTGTGGGAATTGTAGTTTTGTGAGGGAAGATCAGGAGCCATGATACTCTGTTGCAGGCTCACACAGGAGCTAGACAAATGGATTGCAAGGTAAAATGAAGCTCTGGGTTCTGGTTGGGGCACAGCTTGCAGCCTTAATGCAGTTTTTCAAAAATTGTTACTTTACCGGAATACCCCTTTAAATAATAAGATTTTGTATGCCTGCAACCACCACAAGAGGGAGTGTAGGAGCTGACTGCACACTGATATACTCAATAACAATACAACATGGAGTTTGCTCCTAAGCTCCCTCTAGTGGTGGCTGCAGGCAGACAGAATTTCACTATTTAACTTCTTTGAGTATGCAGAGAGACCCCTGGTGTGATGAGACTACTGCTTCTGTAACTACAGCATTTTCTCTGCTTCTTAGAGGAGATGCTGATGAAGTATGATTACTATGAGGCCATGTCATTCTCTTATCACTTGCTCAGCTTCTCCTCCACCCCCAGGGATCCCTCCCTCACATACCCAAAAGTGCAAAGAGAGAGAGGTATAATTTAGCATATGTGTCCACCTAAGCACACGGTGGTCACGGGTGTCAGACCCCCACGATCAGATACTGATGACCTATCCAGTGGCTAGGTCATCTCTAGAGTTGAGCGAATCGAATCCAACGAAGTCCCAATTTCCTTGTGCTTCGTGGTAGAGAATCGATTTGACCTGAAATAGTGTAAAAACAAAAAAAATCATACTTACCTCGTCCATTTGCTCACGACGAGCCAGCTGACGCCATCTTGATTGAAGTTCATGGTGGAAAACCCGTGCATGTCAACGTCAACTCGGGCCGCGTGAGACTTCACGCCAGCTCTTCAAGCAAGATGGCGGCTGGCCCGTCGCGAGCAAATGGAGGCGGTAAGTATGATTTACATTTTTTTCTGTTAATTTTACATTGTTTTTACTCTCAGATGCCCCGATCATGTATAAATGCAGCATCTGAGGCGTACAATGATGGGGAGCAGCGCTATCGCAGCTCCCTGTCATTGCACCCGCTACATACAAAAAAATGCGATCCGTGACTAAGTAATTTGTCACAAAGCAAATCTGTTTGTAAAATTCGGCAGGGAAGCCAAATTGAATTTTCCAAAACTTCGCTCATCTCTAGTCATCTGTATTAAAATCTTGGAATACCCTATTAACTACAAACAATATTCTAATATTCTTCATGGGATAACCCCATTAAATATATACAGGATATCTGGAACTCTGTATCAGAAAAGCTATACTAATATATTGAGAAATTAATCCACATAGAATTTTAGACCTATGCAGATTTAAAAAAAAAAGCCCAAAACATAATATTGTTCATTCAGAATAAGGGTGGATATTCACTTTAAGGAATCTTTTCCTGCTGGTAAATGTGGTGAGAACATAACTACAAATTACCTTTATGACCTTGTTCATGTGGTTACCACTAACCACATGATCAGGCTGACATGGTATAATCCTAACTGTATGTGTCTTTGATTCTGTTGGTCAGCCCTTAGGGCGAGCAGCAGAATTGTACTATGGAACTCTAGGCTATGACACCTTTGACATGCTGGAAATTACATTGTGGTTGTCACACGGCCATGTTCATATTTCGGTTTACAAACAACGGATCCACAAAATATGGAGACCATCTGTGTGAATCACACATTTTTCTCACTTCCAACAATAGATAGGGTTATTCTCATCCACAATACTGATCAGAGTGGGATCTGCAAAAATTATGGATGTATGCATGGCCCCATAGAAATGAATGGGTCGGTGTGCTATTCACAAAAAATGCAGATGTCACACAGATGAAAAGTATGGTCACTTTATGCATGAGGTTATTTTATAGAGCTGTTTTGGCATTCCTCTTGTATAAGCACACCTGCTTGAAAATATTCTCTTTCACAACTGTGCTGTCTGTTTTCTGTTCCTCTTTTGTTTCCTCCTGCGGCTGACCCCTTATCTGCTCAGCGCATGCAGTGAGCGGTTGAGACAGATGGGCCGAATATTTCCCCATTCCTCTTCTCTGTTCTGTGACCTGTGCACAACACACCATTTCTAGGTAAACCTATCAAAAACAGATGGAAAAAATGTGCTGAATAATAAGCTCAAGAGTGAGAAATCAAATAAATCATATCGTAACAAATATATTCTCCCATTATTGAGGTAATGTTTAAAGGGATGTCTGACCGATTAAAAAGTTTTAAAGCCTCACAACAGTGTACAATAATAAATAAGTCAAAATCACCTTACTGATCCCCTGCCACTTCTGTACTGACACTTCCCGCTCCCCTGCCGATCTCAACTTCCTGGTTTCTCTCAACTAACAGGAAATGACCACTCAGCCAATCACTAGTAGGAATAGGTGACAGCTGGGAGCAGTGATTAGCTGAGCAGTTATTTCCTGCCCGTGAAAAGGGACAAGGAAGTACAGACTGGCCGGGAGCGGGAAGCGTCAGTATAGGGGCAGCAGGGGATCGGTAAGATGAGAATTACTTACTTCATTATTCACACATCGTAAGCCTTTTACAAAAAATTAAATTGGCCAGATTCTCTGTGGTTTACAGCCTGTCACATTGACCATGGTGTCTGATCTGCAGGCAGCAGGTTATACTGTAGATCGGGAGGAGCTGAGGAGCCTGATAAAAAGTTTTGTGGTAAAGGTTCCAAAATAACATTATTTATTTAAATCTTTGCTTGTTCTATGTGCCAGAGTCTAGTAGGCGGGCTTATCAGTGACTGACAGCCATCTGTGTATGCACTAGGGTGGCCATTGGCTTCACCCCAGAAAGTTGGACCTCACCGGCCACGCCCCCAAACTGCTAAACTATGCCCCCGTTCTTCCCCGTGCTTCGTTAAGCCACGCCCCATCACTGGCAAAAAAAAGGTGTGTGGGGAGAACTTTCAGACCAGAAGGTGTGCTCGGGGCAGGCCGGGGAGCCTCTCTCACCCTCAGTCAGCCACAGGGAGCCATGTCTGCAGGCTCTAGTGACTGACTGGGGGTGAGAGAAGCCTGTTAGTCAGTTTGTGCCAGCAGCTCACGTTCAGACAGCGCAGTGCTGCCGCCTGAGCGTCAGGCCCTGCACCGGACGGAGGACAGGGAGCCAGAAAACCAGATTGTCTGGCCTAAAACCGGAATGGCCACCCTAGTATGCACACTCATATAGAGAAGGCTGTCAATTATTGAGTAGGACCGCCCACTGGACTCCTAAACAAGAACAGACATGTAAGTGAATAAATTACGTTATACTGGAACTTTTCTCACAAAACTATATATCAGTCTGCTCAGCTCCTCCTGCTCGATAAATTGTTGCTGACAGACTGGACTGCACGTTCATGATGACAGGTTCCCATTATATGTTAAATTAAGAAAATGCTTTATAGTAACCATTTAGGACTGAAAGGAAAGAAAATTCACCTTTACTGTCCAGCACCGACCAGCTGCACACCAAAGCATCCTTTACCAGCAGCACACTGACATTATACAGACTTTTAAAGGGAGAGGCTAAAGTACAGTAAGTAAAAGTCACAGGGCCTGCATAACAGTGACAGCTGCAGTGTCCCCTTAACAGTGACAAACATTGAGTCCCCATAACAGCTAAATTAATAAAGGCCCCATTGATGCCACAATGCCTCAGGAACTGTGCAAATCCCATGGAACACTTTGGTAGGGTGAATGGAGCCCTATGGATACATTTGGTGTACATGCTGGTTGATTTTCCTGGCGTATACGCTAAACGTAGGGCTCATATGTGACGTGGCAAGAGCCTTAGCAGGGCGCCATTTTCCTTTGCACAATGTAGTAAGCATACATACCTTCCAACTTTTGAAAATTGCAAAGAGGGACAATGTGTGCGGCGTGCATCATGGCAGTTTTTTTCATACTAGGCCACGCCTCTAACTCCACCCAAAACATAATTACTGGAGCTTCTGCGGCATTTTTTTTTCTTGTGCTTCAATGTCCATAAAATATTAGCACATAAATAATCAGATTATAGATATTTTTAAGTCAAAATTGCACCAAATAATAAAGTTTTGATATAACATGCAGGTAGAAACCATGCAGACACTTTAGTAAGGAGCAAATTTAGTAAATTTATTAATGCACATTTATGCATTAATTCCCCAGGTCAAAAAGAGGGACATTTAACAATCGAAGAGGGACAGAGGGACTTGGGTCAAAAAGAGGGACTGTCCCTCCAAAAGAGGGACACTTGGGAGGTATGAGCATAGAGGACTCCTGTCAGGCCCATGGGCTGAGGCAGTGTTTTG
This sequence comes from Rhinella marina, assembly GCA_900303285.1. Lineage (NCBI taxonomy): Eukaryota > Metazoa > Chordata > Amphibia > Anura > Bufonidae > Rhinella > Rhinella marina. The sequence goes on from ONZH01019172.1 coordinate 250,844, forward strand.
CCTTTCAATGCAATTTACATGGATCTCCCCCTGCTGGTCACCTCTGGTATTGATCTCAGCTGCAAAGTTATCATATAGACATCATCCTATGATAATATTGCGGCATAGTAACACTCTAAAATATTCACAGGGTATGGGATTCAGGGCACTTGGATTATCTCTGTAGTGCCAGCCTATGTCAATGTACAGCGCTGTGATTGTTGGTCAGCATCGCAATTGTGCTCACAGGATCACCAGCAAGGGCAGCAATGACTTTATAAGATTACAAAAACAGGGCAGCTTTCTTCCTGAAACATAACCACTATGGTTCAGGATTTAGGCCTGGTAATGTAGGTGAGCCTCTTCTAGTTAATGGGACTGAGGTGCAATACCAGACAAAGCCTTTGGACATGAGGGGTGCTGTTTCTGGAGGACAGCAGCCATGTTTTTTTAATCTCACACAACCCAAAAGCAGATCAGATAACACTTATATGCGGTATACAGACTGGTAGATCTTTCTCTGGGGAAATAAACCTCTGTGTGATGTGTCTTCTGCGTTTGCTGTGATGGATTTGGTTTGGTTTTCATCGCTGTTTATACTGTAATAACACTACAAATGACGGAGATAACATCTGCAGCCTTTTGTGCCCTTGTTCTACAGGGACTTTTATTCGGAGTACTGGCAAGGTAACATACAGGTCAAAAAATCATGGTTGTGTCTCTTTAAGTTAAAGAAACCCTCCACTTCTTCGAGTCTTCTCCTTCATCATCTATTCTGCATCTTGCATTTGAATTAAAAATTAATGGTCTCTTATGACAAGGGTATAGATTATTTAGTGCCCTCTGGCTGTAAAAAGAAGGCCGCGTCTGTGATATAAAAATTTATGTGAGAGTACGGGGAAGATTAGATTTATACCTACAGGCAAATGGGAGGCAGAAATGGGTCAATTAGAGCAGTGTTCCCCAACTCCAGTCCTCAGGACCCACCTGCCGGCCATGTTTTCAGGATTTCCTTAGTACTGAGCAGGTGATGTAATTATTGTCAATGGATCAGGACTTACCTCAGGTGCTCATTCTGTGGGATATTCTCAAATCATGACCGGCAGGTGGGTCCTGAGGACTGGAGTTGGGGAACACTGAATTAGAGGATAGCAGAGTGGGGAAATGTCTTAAAGGATATTCTTGTAGTCTCTGATCGCTAACTATAGTGACGTACTGGGCTACATTGTGATATTTGTCTGTGTGACAGTGTTGTGGCCCCAGCCTTAAAAACAACAGCAAACAAATGCATATTCAAAATGTTACATAATACAAACAATTAAAAGTGGTGTTTTGATATTTTTTTTTTACATTTAAAATGCTGAAAACAATGCAAGTGAAGGAGTCATTTTGGTGAAGTCAAATGCAGCAGATTTCATAGATGTGGTAGTTCTCCATTAGCTAAAGAAACATTGGGGGTCATTTACTAAGGGCATGTTCACATGTCAGTTATTTGATCAGTTATTTCCATCAGTTATTGTGAGCCAAAACCAGGAATGGAGGCTACATAGACATAAGGTATAATGAAAAGATCTGAAACTGTTCTGCGTTTTTGACCTGCACCTGGTTTTGGCTCACAATAACTGATGGAAATAACTGATCAAATAACTGAAGTGTGAACAAGAGCCCTAACCAGAAATACTAACTAGAAATCTGTGACTTTTTCCCGCTCACACCAGGTCTAAAAAAAGTGAGCGTGGCATGGGCAGGGAAGGGGACAGGATGCCTGTCTCATTTAGGCCTCTTTCACACGACAGTATTTTTTTCGGGCTCCGATCTGCATTTTATACATGAAAAATGCGGACCCATTAATTTCTATGGGTCCGCAAAAAATACTGAGAGCATACGGTGTGCTGTCCGCACCCGTATGCCCGTTCCGTAGCCCCGCAAAAAAGATAGAACCTGTCCTATTCTTGTCCGCAAAACGGACAAGGATAGGCATTGTTACAATGGATCCGCAAAAAAAAACAGATGCCATACGGACGGCATCCGGTTTTTTTTGCGGATCCGCAATTTGCGGACCGCAAAACACAACGCTTGTGTGTGAGAGGCCTTAGGCGTAGAAAAAGGTCTAAATGTAAGACATCTAGGAAGCTGCAGTGGATACACCTAAGTTATGCAGAGGCTGATGCCTCTAACTCCAGCGGATCCACCGCCAACTATAGGGGATATTAATAAATGACCCCCATTGTATCTAAATTTTAGCAGAAAAATGAAAATGATATTTTCTCAGATTTTTGCGCAGTGACATGGCTCTGGCTATTTCTACCATATTAATCTCTTCTTGTCTGTTTCCCAGCTCTTTGTCATGACGTTGTCGATGTGTCTGTGTAGAAATCTGGACCAGAACTACAACAAGCTTGCACGCTATTCCTAGAAGACTGTTCAGCTCCTTGGCACAGCCCAAGAAATAGGAGGATGGAAACCCCTCGCATCCAACCACAGCCAAGAAACTGCATGTTCCCTTTCAGCTTGTTAACAGCACCCCCCCCCCAACCCCCCGTTAGCATCCGCAACTCCCCTTGATCTTTACCATGGATGACCTACTTGCAAAAAGTTTGACACTTCTGTACTTCATTCAGAACCCCACATCATCTCTGTGTGGACAGCAGGCTCTGCTCACCATTGAGTTACCAACTCTCTAAACTAGACTCCTTTTTATATTTGGGATATTTAAAGAAATCCTTACCACTTGCAGTATTTTAGCCCCAGGGATGAACTGCCATACGATACTCTGAGCATTTTATACTTCTCATGGGGCTTTTACTATTGTCAGGTCTGTAAGACAATAGTGACATCTAGAGGTCATTGTGTGTATAACAAAGACTTTTTAATTTTCATTTTATTTTTTACTTTCAAAGTTACAAGGATCAAAAATACAGATTAATCCAAACAAAGAAAAAAATAAGTTACTCTATGGAGTGGATTACTATTGTAAATAGATTTTCATGTGATACCTAGTCACATTATTATATGTGTGTTGTTCTGTGACTGGCCCAGTGGTTGTGATTGTTTGTTCTTTTTGCCTGTTTTATACAAATATTCTTCATAATCCGAATGTAGAATCTGCATTTTAGAATTCATACTGAATTCCCAAGTTCTAATTGAAAGTAATATGATTATTTGAGTCACTTTGTTTTATACATTCCGATATGAGCCATTTAATTGCCTACCCAGACAACCTAACAAGTATGATGGGTGTACACAAATACACTATGGTTTTTCTGCAGTTTTTTTTTTTTTTTGCCAATGTTTTTGCAAAAATGGCGATAAAACTTTCAGGTGTGAATGCAACCTAATATATCTATATAAACGACACCTTGTACTTTATCAATGTGAACTGTATTTTCAGATCCCTTCCATTGATAACAGTCATAATAATTATAACAATATATGAGGAAATTCTTATTAGTGCAATAATAATAATAATAATAATAATTTATCCAAAGTGCCTCCAACCTGGAAATACATCTTATAACACATTTTACTTGTAATAATTTTGGTTGTCAGACAAATAATATGGACAAATTTTAAATATTCACGATCAAATCTTGTGTACTGCATGTGAATAAAAATGCAATGACTCATTTAGCATGTGTAGTTCTTTCTTTTAAAGCGTCCCTGACATCATCATCATATTATTCTGGTCTGTATAATGCACATTGAGTCATCAGCATACCCCTAGCTACAGGCAGTTCCAAGAAAGTGTAAATCATTATTACATTTACAATATTGACCCAGAAAGTGTTTCTCTGTATATTAGAGCTCATCTTGTATATTATTTCATTATTACCATATTTTTTGACCCATAAAAGAGGCACCAGCCCATAAGACGCACCTAGGTTTTAGAGGAGGACGATAAGAAAAAAAATATTTTTCATGGGCTGAGGCAGTGTTTTGCCTTGCAATGCAATTTACATGGATCTCCCCCTGCTGGTCACCTCTGGCATTGATCTCAGCTGCAGAGTTATATAGACATCATCCTGTGCAATATGTGAGTACAGAGTCTGGTCATTAGTATTCGCCCCATAAAACGCATGGGCATTTCCCCCCACTTTTTTTTTTTGGGGGGGGGGATGAGTCTTATAGGGCGAAAAATACGGTAATTGCAATTTGGATTTTAGAAATTTCTACAGTATATTCAGATATTTTTTGTGCTATTGTGTAAAAGAAAACTATTGAAGTGTATGGATATGCTGGGAAAATGAACCAAAATTGTCCCTCTTTGACTTTCCAAAAAGTTGGGAGGTATGATATACAGTGAAGACTCATTCAGACAGCATTATGAATGAGTCCACATCCATTCCGTAATTTTGCTGAACAGGTGTGGACCCATTCATTTCAATGGGGCCTCAAAAGATGCGGACAGCACACCATATGCTGTCCGCATCCGTGGTTCCATTCCGCCGTTCCACAGAAAAGATAGAGCTTGTCCTATTCTTGTCCACAATTGCGGACAAGTATAGGCATTTTCTATTATGGTTGCGGCCATGTGCGGTCTGCAAATTGCGGAATGCACATGGCCAGTATCCGTGTTTTGCGGCACGGCAAAGCACTTCGCCCGTCTGAATGGGCCCTGACACTGTAGGAAACGGACGGACTCAGTGGCGTAACTAAAAATGACTGGGCCCCACAGCAAACTTTTGAACGGGCCCTCCTTCACCAGCAGCTTCTTCTCAACCTTCTCTACTGTGAGTAGTCAGACGAGGCCCGCTCTATACGTTATCTACAGTGTCACTGTATATAATGTCATTGTATAATGCTGTTGAGGGGGCCCTAACAATAAAATCTTTTAGTCCTTCTCCTGGATGGGCCCCTTTTGAGTTGGGGCCCCAAAGCAGCCGCTTCCCCTGCTTCCCCTATAGCTACGCCCCTGGACGGACTGGCTGCCAGGCCTTGTCTGAGAGTGCGATCTTGACTAGCCTCAGGAGTGGGGGTTGCACATGAGTCGGGAGGAGGGGCTGTTGGGGCCTAGTCATTTCTAGTTATGCCACTGAGCAGGACCGTAAGTATGGTAGATTAATCAAAAAGAAATGAGTAATCTCACAGAAAAGGGAGATCTTTGGCTAATGTATTGATTAGGAGTGACATAAAGGAGAGGAAAAAGGATGGACAGACCTTTCTAGCGACTAGAAGACAAGGGACATTTCCTTGCATGATCCATTATTTTAAAAGGGGATGCAGTTTACCATCCTAGACAGGGATATAAGACCCCTATAAAACACTTGTGGCAGTAAAAATGTGACATTAAATGCCAGTGCAGCTTGTGGTATATAGGACAAACGAAAAGAGAAATTCAAATGCGATTGAACGAACATAGATTGTGTAATACACGGTATAGGAAATCTAAGAAAGGAGATGTGGAGGATAAATAGATATGGAGAAACATTGTGTAGAAATGAAACTTCAGAGGAGAGACCTGAAATGTAAGACTCGGAGCATGAGAATAAAAAGGGCTGTTGCAGCACAACACATATTGGATTACTAAAATGGACACAATCACACCAAAGTGATTGAATGAAATGTGCATTATTTCTAGATCTGTAGGTAGTTGTTTTTAACTTTTTTATTGCTATTTCCATTTCAGCTATGTTTGGTATAAATGTAATGGATATTCATTAATGACGTATTTTGTTATACCTATTTAAATGCATGTTGTCTCCCATCATTACGCATGAATAAGGGGGCATATCCCTCGAAATGCTCTCTCGAATGGTGCAGGAAAATCAGCGTTCTCAATATGTTGATTTGTAAAGCATGGATTGAAGTGTGAAAACTAAATAAAGAAATGACGCCACCTTGATGTACCTCGGAGAGCGTCACAGCCTGGGAGAAAAAAATTCCTTGGCTGTGACGTTCTCCGATGTGATTGGATCGCAGCACAGCCAGGGAGAAGAACGCCCATTGAGAAACACGGGCGTCTCCTCCTCCCTGTACCGATGATCAGTATTAGCATACTGAGCGGGAGAAATACAGGGGGCCACAGCGGAGCGCACGAGCGCTATTTTGAAAAACTGAACCAAGTGTCAAAAGCAGCAGGGGTTGCCCTACCAATAAATGTATTTATCTACAGTAAGTCCAACACATGAAAGGTCCTCTTTAAGGTCAGATCTGAGGTCTGATTGGGAGACTTATTAAGGTCTTATCTGAGGTCTGAATAGGGGTCATTCACATGGAGGTCTGATTGGGGGACTTATTGAGGTCTGTTCTGAGTTCTGATTGGGGGTCTTTTTAACATTGGTGGTCTGAGCTGAGGTCTGGTAAAAAATATTTTTTCTTCTTTTCCTCTTCTAAAACCTAAGTGTACATTATGGGCAGGTGCGTCTTATAGGACGAAAATGACTGAATATTGTATTGAGCAGGGGCGTAGCTATCGGGGAAGCCACTGCTTCGGGGCCCGAGGGCAGAAGGGGCCCGGGAGCAGTAGCAGGGCTGCAGCGTCAGACTGGAGCAAGGGAGCATTAACAGAATGCAGCGTCCAGCTGCTGCTGTCCCCCTTACAAGCTCCTGTGCTGTGGAGCTTCATACACGCCCCCTCTACAATCCAGCACAGAAGTAATGTTTCCTTACCAGTTTTAGACACGCCCCCTCTACACACAACCTGTGGAGGAGAGAGACTGGCAGGGCTGGATCAGCATTGTAAAGGGATGTGAGTCTCTACTGTGACTGTCTCTTTTCTGAGGGACAGGAGTCGGGGTGGGGGGCTTGTCAGGGAACTCTTTAAGCTTCTGCAGGATGCTGTAGACCAGCAGCTTCATGCTATTTAGTTGCTTTACTGCCTCATGAAGCAGTTTGCCTCCATGACTCCTGCCCCCCCCCCCCCCATATCCTGTCCTATCTCATCCTCATGGAGCCCCTTCTGTCTCCTTTCCTCCCTCATATATCCAGAGCTCCTGTTCCACCTTCCTTTCTCCTACTGCTGCCCTGCACAGACCTCCTGCCACTACTTCTAGTATGAATCCCCCTCAGAGCCCCTTCCACCTACTTGCTGTGTCCACCCCTCCTGTCCATCCAGGGCCCCAGGCCCCTGTCTCACTCCTCTGCCTCTCATGGTGGAGTCTAAACCCCATTACCATAAGGACCTTCTAATGTCACAGGGTCATGTGACTGTACCTCCCACCCCATTCTGTGCTTCCTTATACCCTGCATTGTGCCCTCTTACCATACCCTGTACAGTGCTTCTAGTCATTCCCTGTACTGTGCCCTGTTATACCCTTTTATTCGGTCTCTGTATGGAGGTGTTATCTAGTGTATGGCAGTGTTATCCGGTTATTGTATGGAGGCGTTATTCAGTAACTGTATGGTGGTGTTATGTAATCACTGTATGCTGGTGTTATCTGGTAACTGTATGGCGGTGTTATCTGGTAACTGTATGGTGGTGTTATCTGGAAACTGTATGGTGGTGTTTTCTGGTGACTGTATGGCGGTGTTATCCAGTTACTGTATGGTGGTGTTATCTGGTAACTGTATGATGGTGCTATCTGGTGACTGTATGGCAGTGTTATCCGGTGACTGTATGGTGGTGCTATCTGGTGACTATATGGCGGTGTTATCCGGTGACTGTATGGTGGTGTTATGTAATCACTGTATGCTGGTGTTATCTGGTAACTGTATGGTGGTGTTATCTGGTAACTGTATGATGGTGCTATCTGGTGACTGTATGGCGGTGTTATCCAGTTACTGTATGGAGGTGTTATCCGGTGACCGTATGGTGGTGTTATCCAGTTACTGTATGGCGGTATTATCCGGTGACTGTATGGTGGTGCTATCTGGTGACCGTATGGTGGTGTTATGCAATCACTGTATGCTGGTGTTATCCGGTGACTGTATGGTGATGTTATCTTGTAACTGTATGGTGGTGCTATCTCGTGACTGTATGGCTGTGTTTTCCAGTTACTGTATGGAGGTGTTATCCGGTGACCGTATGGTGGTGTTATGCAATCACTGTATGGTGGTGCTATCTGGTGACTGTATGGCGGTGTTATCCAGTTAATGTATGGAGGTGTTATCTGGTGACCGTATGGTGGTGTTATGCAATCACTGTATGGTGGTGCTATCCGGTGACTGTATGGCGGTGTTATCCAGTTAATGTATGGAGGTGTTATCCGGTGACTGTATGGTGGTGTTATCTGGTGACTGTATGGTGGTGTTATGCAATCACTGTATGCTGGTGTTATCCGGTGACAGTATGGTGGTGTTATCCAGTTACTGTATGGAGGTGCTATCTGGTGACTGTATGGCGGTGTTATCCAGTTACTGTATGGAGCTGTTATCCGGTGACTGTATGGTGGTGTTATGCAGTCACTGTATGGTGGTGCTATCCGGCGACTGTATGGCGGTGTTATCCAGTTAATGTATGGAGGCATTATTCGGTAACTGTATGGTGGTGTTATCCGGTGACTGTATGGTGGTGTTATGCAATCACTGTATGGTGGTGTTATCCGGTGACTGTATAGCAGTGTTATCCAGTTACTGTATGGAGGTGTTATCCGGTGACTGTATGGTGGTGTTATGCAATCACTGTATGGTGGTGTTATGCAATCACTGTATGGTGGTGCTATCTGGTGACTGTATTGCAGTGTTATCCAGTTACTGTATGGAGGTGTTATCCGGTGTCCGTATGGTGGTGTTATCTTGTAACTGTATGGTGGTGCTATCTGGTGACTCTATGGCGGTGTTATCCAGTCACTGTATGGAGATATCCGGTGACTGTATGGTGGTGTTATGCAATCACTGTATGGTGGTGCTATCCGGTGACTGTATGGCGGTGTTATCCAGTTAATGTATGGAGGTGTTATCCGGTGACCGTATGGCGGTGTTATGCAATCACTGTATGATTGTGCTATCCGGTGACTGTATGGTGGTGTTATGCAATCACTGTATGGTGGTGCTATCCGGTGACTGTATGGTGGTGTTATGCAATCACTGTATGGTGGTGCTATCCGGTGACCGTATGGCGGTGTTATGCAATCACTGTATGGTGGTGCTATCCGGTGACTGTATGGCGGTGTTATGCAATTCCTGTATGGTGGTGTTGTCCGGTGACTGTATGGTGGTGTTATCCCTTAACTGTGTGGAAGTATCCAGTTACTGTATGGTGGTGTTATCCAATAACTGTATGGCAATAACTGTATCCCCTTCCTGCCCACTCCACCTTTTTTAGACCTGGCATGAGTGGGGAAAAGTTGCAGATTGCGGCACAAAGGACCTGGGCGCCACAATCTGTGTTAGAAATACGCCTAAATACGCATAACACACGGTGTTATCCAGTTACTGTATGGTGGTGTTATCTGGTAACTATATGATGGTGCTATCTGGTGACTGTATGGCAGTGTTATCCGGTGACCGTATGGTGGTGCTATCTGGTGACTGTATGGCGGTGTTATCCAGTGACTGTATGGTGGTGTTATGTAATCACTGTATGCTGGTGTTATCTGGTAACTGTATGGTGGTGTTATCTGGTAACTGTATGATGGTGCTATCTGGTGACTGTATGGCGGTGTTATCCAGTTACTGTATGGAGGTCTTATCCGGTGACCGTATGGTGGTGTTATCCAGTTACTGTATGGCGGTATTATCCGGTGACTGTATGGTGGTGCTATCTGGTGACCGTATGGTGGTGTTATGCAATCACTGTATGCTGGTGTTATCCGGTGACTGTATGGTGATGTTATCTTGTAACTGTATGGTGGTGCTATCTCGTGACTGTATGGCTGTGTTTTCCAGTTACTGTATGGAGGTGTTATCCGGTGACCGTATGGTGGTGTTATGCAATCACTGTATGGTGGTGCTATCTGGTGACTGTATGGCGGTGTTATCCAGTTAATGTATGGAGGTGTTATCTGGTGACCGTATGGTGGTGTTATGCAATCACTGTATGCTGGTGTTATCCGGTGACAGTATGATGGTGTTATCTGGTAACTGTATGGTGGTGCTATCTGGTGACTGTATGGCGGTGTTATCCAGTTACTGTATGGAGGTGTTATCCGGTGACTGTATGGTGGTGTTATCCAGTTATTGTATGGAGGTGTTATCCGGTGACTGTATGGTGATGCTATCCGGTGACCGTATGGTGGTGTTATGCAATCACTGTATGCTGGTGTTATCCGGTGACTGTATAGCAGTGTTATCCAGTTACTGTATGGAGCTGTTATCCGGTGACTGTATGGTGGTGTTATGCAGTCACTGTATGGTGGTGCTATCCGGCGACTGTATGGCGGTGTTATCCAGTTAATGTACGGAGGCATTATTCGGTAACTGTATGGTGGTGTTATCCGGTGACTGTATTGCAGTGTTATCCAGTTACTGTATGGAGGTGTTATCCGGTGACTGTATGGTGGTGTTATGCAATCACTGTATGGTGGTGCTATCTGGTGACTGTATTGCAGTGTTATCCAGTTACTGTATGGAGGTGTTATCTTGTAACTGTATGGTGGTGCTATCTGGTGACTCTATGGCGGTGTTATCCAGTCACTGTATGGAGATATCCGGTTACTGTATGGTGGTGTTATGCAATCACTGTATGGTGGTGCTATCCGGTGACTGTATGGCGGTGTTATCCAGTTAATGTATGGAGGTGTTATCCGGTGACCGTATGGCGGTGTTATGCAATCACTGTATGATTGTGCTATCCGGTGACTGTATGGTGGTGTTATGCAATCACTGTATGGTGGTGCTATCCGGTGACTGTATGGTGGTGTTATGCAATCACTGTATGGTGGTGCTATCCGGTGACCGTATGGCGGTGTTATGCAATCACTGTATGGTGGTGCTATCCGGTGACTGTATGGCGGTGTTATGCAATTCCTGTATGGTGGTGTTGTCCGGTGACTGTATGGTGGTGCTATCTGGTGACTGTATGGTGGTGTTATCCCTTAACTGTGTGGAAGTATCCAGTTACTGTATGGTGGTGTTATCCAATAACTGTATGGCAATAACTGTATCCCCTTCCTGCCCACTCCACCTTTTTTAGACCTGGCATGAGTGGGGAAAAGTTGCAGATTGCGGCACAAAGGACCTGGGCGCCACAATCTGTGTTAGAAATACGCCTAACATAGGCGTATTTCTGTTTAATAAATGACCTCCTAATTGTATTATTATTCCAGGGTAGGGCTAATATCTTTATAATATATAGATTCCAGTGTATTACACTGTGCCCTGTATTTCCCAATAGATAAATGATCCTTGGGAGACACAGTTCTCACTCCTGACCACCAGGACCAGTCTGTGTGCTGTCAGTACATGGCAGCCTCCCCTCTCTGCTCCGCTGTGTACTGGTGCTTATCCTGGCACTAAGGCTGAGTTCACATCACATTTTTGCCTTCAGCTTAATGTATACATTAACAGATGCCTCAGACTGATCCATACAGAGGCATCTGTTCACCATACAGTTCCATAGTAAAAAAAATCATATACGTTAACTTATGCATTTTTTTTACTGGACTCTGCAGGATAAAAAAAAAACGTGGTGTGCTGCATATTTGTATATGATACCTTTTTTTTTATCAATGAACCCACTGTTACATATGCACAAATGTGATGCCAGGATGGTCATGGGGGGCCCGGTCAGTTCTAGCTACGCCCCTGGTATTGAGGCTGCAAAAAACTGCAAGTTATCTAAAAAACACTGGTATTTATAATATGTTTATTTTTTCATTTCTTAGGCCTGTCAAAAAGCTTCTACAACAAGGACGCCATTCTGCATTATAAAAGAGTGTCATAACACCTGGAAAAGGTAAACCTGCAGACCTTTCCGATAGACAAGGATAAAATAAGATGCTGGATCCAACAGTTGCCAGAAAATTTTCCAAACTTTAAAGACTGGGTGAAAAAATATTTTCCCAAAACATCAATGACATCTTGACTTTGCGCAAAACATTTCACAGAAGACCAGTTTAGATATGCCGGAACCAGACGTTGTCTTCACCCAAAAGTGATTCCCACACTTTTTAACAAGGATAAGTACTTACCTCTACCACTGATGTTGAACCTGATGAAAGACCTTAAAAAAGGGAAAGAACGTTTGCCCACAATGACCATTCTCAGTCTCAAGCAAGCTTACCAGATGCATGTATTCCCAAAAGGTTTTAGTTTTCAGGCAAAGATGCTGGACAGATACTTTAAAATTGTGTGTTTAAAAAAGTGTTCCTGGACAACACATGACAAGTTACTGGAACCAAACCCATGTCTGGAAAAAAAAAAAAAAAATTCAAGCTCAAAACCCAGGCACAAATATTTTCAAAATCAATGGCTGTGACCTGCCACATTTTAAAACCGAATTGCCTAAACCATAGATTCGATCTAAACGTAATACTACAAAAGTACATGTAACTCTCCATGATAATGGCTTGCCAACCTCACCCAATGAAATCGCCACAAATGTAGGATCACATTTAGGAAGATGTAACAAATGTGACATCAAGAGAACACGTGCCTATACAATATGAAACTGTCTTTTCACTTGCTATAGATCACCACAAACAGCATATCCAATAAATGTACCGGTGAGATCACCCTATAAAATAATTACCCCTACACCCTCTAAACCTATTTATTGGCTCAGTCCATCCTTGAGTATTATTGATAGTAATTCTGAAAACTCTCCCCAGTCAAACATGTCAACCAACTGTTCAGAGAAAGTTTCTATCATTATCAGAAGACGATATACATCAGTAGATGATCCTTCATTTGATTTTGAAGAGGAGTCTATAATCAGACGATGAGGATGAAGGGTCTGACATCAACTCAAGGTGATTTGTCAAGCCACAAAGCATATGATCCACTTCCTATACAGCAAATTGATCTGGTTAGCAATGAAAAATTGTTTTTAAATATTGTTTTTTTCAACTTACTCCATGCCAGTATAGGCGTAGATGTGATGCGGACTTGACCTATGCCCGGTTAAAACCATTAGGGACTATGATCACGGTTAAAGTTGTTTGTTCATGAGGACATACTGCTACTATGGAACAGCCAACCCATGATGAATAGAATGGCTGCAGGTAATGGTGTAATGGTAAGTGGTGTTCTTATGAGTGGTTCAAGCTTTCTGAGAATCAGGCATTTTATAATATATTGAATGTACACATGATCTCAAAATCTACATTCTATCATATACAAAATTATTTGTGTTCCCCACTATTTATCACCACTGGGTACTTGAAATGGAAAAGGTTAATTGTTTTTTGGGAATTTTGGCTTTATGTGTATCAGGTGATGGGCAAGCTGATAGTCCTGGCTTTTCAGCCAAATACTGTACCTATACAGTGTTGGAAATGACCAACCCAAAAATTGTTGGCTTCAATATACAACAGGTTGTGCCGCCGTTGAGCCGCCTGTGAGTTTTGAAAACATGTGGCTAAGGCGGCCAAACAATATTAGCGGCTTCAAAACCAAAAAACTGTAATATACTAATGCAGTGGTTTGTACTGAAAAACCACCTTGAGTGGTGCTCAGAAATTGTGGAGAAAAGCTGGACATTCTAGTGGAACAATGGCTTGAGGTGGGACACCATGGACGTAATGTGCATAAATGGCAGAAAGACTTTGGGCTAACTTGTTGTGAATACCCTGACTTACCAGAGGATACAAAATGGCTTAAACTCAATTCCCTGGCGCATACAATACTGATCACAGCCATCTGTCACCGTTTTGCCATACAGGCATATTGGAGGTGTACCACAGCGTCAGCAATAGACTGAAGTATCCACACAAGAGGTTACACTTCTTTCAATGAGTATATGCTCTCGCGCACAGACTGGCAGCCCTGGACCACAACTACAACTACGTCATCATTTGGAACAGGAGCCCTGTTCACACATTAACAGATGAGGACGTCAACGTATAGAATTTGCAAAAGTCAAGAAGACTGAATTTGCCCCAAAATACTGCCCCAGTTAGTTTAGACACCTGACAAAAAAAGAAATAATCCACCTTTAGAAATTGATTTTTAGACTGTATTACAGTTTTTTGTTGACATTTTGACTATTTGAACCAAAGGTTTAAGAAATCACTTCTGTCATTACTAAATTGTTGTTGTTATTTTTCACTCAGTATCTATCTATCTTCTATCTCCTATCTATCTATCTATCTATCTATTATCTATCTATCTATCTCATTATCTATCTATCTATCTATCTATCTATCTATCTATCTATCATCTATCTATCTATTATCTATCTATCTATCTATCTCATATCTATCTATCTTCTATCTCATATCTATCTATCTATTATCTATCTATCTATCTCATTATCTATCTATCTATCTATCTATCTATCTATCTATCTCATATCTATCTATCTATCTATCTATCTCATATCTATCTATCTATCTATCTATCTATTATCTATCTATCTATCATCTCATATCTATATATCAATCATCTCATATCTATCTCATATATCTATCTACATAAAAAGCGTATGACATAATTTTACCATGGAAAAACAAGTTTTGCAAAAATGAGTAAATATAACATTTTCTTTCAGGGGACAATAAATTAAAGGGGTATTCCCATTTCAGACAATGGGGCATATCTGTTATTTGCAGGTTCCACCGCTGGGACCCACACCTATCTCGTAAAGGCAGCCAGCAAAGACCCGGGAGGCGCACCGTGCATGTGCATTTCTGTGGGGCCGCCGGAAATAGCCGATTTCCATTGGCCCCATAGATATGAATGGAAATGGGGGCCACGCAGCTCTGTTATGTTTTCACAGTATCCCATGAATCTTCTTGGTATATGAACTGTAAGCCGCAGGTTATAATGCTCTGAAAGTGGAAAAAATGTAAATAAATGATCATTAACATACAGTATAATTACAAGACTACCGTTAAATTGTCACACTACCAACGTATCATCAACATCATCAACACATACAAACATTTACATTTGTGAAGCACAGTATAAGGCCCGTTTTAGACTCTTCTGACAAATGCCAGAGGAGCTGGTGCTGGAGTGGGCCGCCCAGGGTAGTAGGTAGTAGGCAAAAAGACTGGATATTTTGCACAGAGCCATGAAAATAGTGTCTACCGGCCTGTAGATACAACTGTATCGTGGTCATCAGAATGGCAATACAGTTGAATAGTGCAGTAGGCACAGGAACCAAAGGTTTCCAGCCCTGCTATTCACTCTCATAGGCAGGGGCGGATTGGCCATAGACCTTACAGGGAAATTTCCCGGTGGGCCGATGCCCAGGGGGCCATCTGGGCCGTCCTAATTGCCAGCAAGTGGAAGTTTTTGAGGATGTATTTTGTTTCTGATGGCAGTATTTTGTGATGGAATGTGGTATTTCGCTCTGTTGGGGTGGTATAATGTGCCACAATATGGTATTGCTGGCCCTGCCTTCCATCAATTTGGACCCAACTACAAAATGGGGCCATTTTTAGTATTTTTTCCAGGGCCACTTTAAGTTCCCAGTCCGCCCCTGCTCATAGGCCACAAGCCACTGCCACTATGAGACAGTGCAAGTGGTCGTAAGTGATGGCCTCATTGCGAACATCTGTGCTGGGTCTCAGGCGATCTCGATGAAGTCATTTTGGAGCAGGCGGCACAGCGTCTTCATGTCGACCATCTGTGCCGGGATGTGAGGAGCTCAGGCTGCAGGCCTGTGGACTGCTTTGCAGAATGAAGCATGGAGAGGAACTTAGGTGAGTATATCGGCTTTTTTTCTTTTACTTTTGGGACAATATGGGGGGCAGCATAACTACACGGAACAAATCAGGGGTACATAACTACTGTGGGCACTACAGGGATGCATTATAACTATGTGGGCACTATAGAGGGAATTATAACTATTGGAGCACTATAGGGAGCCTTATTACTACTGGTGGGAACTTTGGACAGCTTTATCACCACCAAGGGCACTATTAGTACTGTACTGTTCTGTGGGGGCATTATTATTATTGGGCACAATATGGAAGGCACTAATATTATGAGGGGCACTCTCAGGGACCAGTATCACTGTAGGGGGCACTACTAGTCATGAGGCCACTGTAGTAAAGGTTTCTATTGGTGTGACTTTATTTCTATTATTTCTTAAGTATATTATTTGGGGCTTTGGGGAGCAGAGCGCGCACAGTATTGGGGGTAGCAGCAGGATGACTCTGTTGGTGCACCAAGAGTGGGGGATGATGAAAAAATGAGGACTCTAACATGTCTGTGTGACAAACTCTGCAAAGATGATACATGGCTGAAAGATCTTGGTGGTCTGCTTCTAATGAAGAAGATGAGGAAAGCGAACATGTATATTACAGGAGACGTCAGTGGATATAATAGGTATATAGTACTGTATACAGCAGACATAATGACATGACTTCATCACGCCTACTGCTGGGGAGTGGCTGCTGTGTCTGTCATCCATAACGGCCTGGGCCTTGCCTGTCAGTACACACATAGTAATCATAATTGTGTGTGTACTAGCAGGAGAGGCTTGGGCGTCACACCCTGGACCTCTGTGCTGCCACAGGCCTCTGGCAGTTCTGCCCCTGTATATAAAGAGAGAGACATATATGAATATATACTGTATAATAGGATAGGAGATAAATACATTTTGCCCTAGTGGTAACACACACCATTGCAACTGTGACCATAAGGTGAACATACTTTGGTTTTCAAAATGAAGAAGACTTGAGCCAGTATGGTGGTGGGGGGGAGACAGACACTAACAGGGCCAACATCAAAAAAGTGCCCCTTGCCCACCATCAAGAAATTCTACCTGGCTATGGGGTATGCTGTTCCTTCAGGTCTTCCTATAGGCTGCTGGAGGCCAGAACTGTAGAAGAGAAGCCCTGTAGAAGAGACCTGCAATGAGACTCAGACCGCACAATATACAGATGTACATAGACGCTGTGTACTAACTTCTGCAGCTGCTGATCTTCACTTTGTAGAACACTATTCATCCAACAAAATGAACATAAGCAGAACCATCTCTATGTACCATGGCCTGTGTCTCATCACCTCTGCTGCGTTATATACAGATGGGATGGAAATGGATGGGGTGTCCTGCAGCCTACTGCAAACAGTCCACCATGAATCAAACCGCAAATTCATACAGAGCCCTGATCAGCCCTTAAATTTATGAAGACACCAAATCAGCCCCCAAATTCATACAGACCTCAGATCAGCATATAAATATAACCATTTCAGTGGGTGACAATACAGCACACAGAATGGAAACCTTAATCTATATACCACTGTCAGAGGACATTACAGGAAGGATCGGTGAGTGGAGAGGACTACAACTCCCAGCATGCCCTGATCTTTATTATGGGATATCAGAGGACAGGAAGGTATAAGATGAGAGCACTACAATTCACAGAATGTCCAGGCTGATATGGTGTGATAGCAGAGCACATTACAGACAGGAGGTATAAGAGGTGAGCACTACAAATCACAGCAGGTTAATCATCATCATGTTAAAGGGGTATTCTGGTAAAGTAACTTGATTTTTGAAAAACTGCATTAAGGCTGCAAGCTGTGCCCCGACCAGAACCCATACCTATACATATAACCAGAGCTTCAATTTACCTTGTAATCCATTTGTCTATCTCCTGTGTGAGCCTGCAACACACTGAGAGCATCATGGCTCCTGATCTTCCCTCACAAAACTACAATCCCCACAATCCCTAACTTTCCTGCTGAGTGTTGATGTTTATTGATTGTCTGCCTGATATTACAGTCCAGGCACACCCCCTCTACTCAGTAATCAGCAGCACACTAAGGGCTCATGCACACGACCGTATGAAAAAAACGGATTCGCAAAAATAGGATAAATATGAAAAAAAAAATGAAGAAAAATACGGATGACATCCGTGTGCGTTCTGTATTTTGCGGTACGGAACAGCTGGCCCCTAATAGAACAGTACTATCCTTGTCCGTAATGCGGACAATAATAGGACATGTTCTATTTCTAAATACAGACATACGGAAACGGAATGCATACGTGTGTACCTTCCTTTTTTTTGCGGACCCATTGAAATGAATGGTTCCGAATAGGGTCCGCAAAAAAACACGGAACGGAAGCGGAAAGGAAATACGTTCATGTGCATGAGCCCTAACATTTAGCTAGAGAACTGATAGCAACACACTGAGCATGCTCGACCTAACAAAGGCTCAGAACTACAGGTGGATGCCATGGTAACTTATGAGAAAACACAGTGGGTAGCAAAGGAAGAAACTACTTTTGTAACTACTGAACGGTGAATATGTGAAATTGACATTATATTAGGTAATTATTGATGATGAATTAGTCTACAACATAAATTATAGTTACTGTAACCGGAATACCCCTTTAAAGGGAGTCTTTAACCTCATTTTCACCTATATAACTAACAGCAGTGCCCCACAGAAGATTGCACACACATCCCAGACATACCTGTGTGCCCTGTAGTCCACAGCTCCCAAGTGCCCGGCTGAAAGTGAAACTAAAAACAGCTTTCTCTCCTGACCCGATTTCTAACAGCTATATCTTCTGATATAATGGATATAATCATTTTGGTATCATTTGAAAGCTTGGAATGAGCAGTTAAAGCAGCCCTCCCCTCTTCAGTCTGGTTTGCTTTGTGCACTTGAAGCAGCAGAGCTGGGCACTTGGGAGCTGTTTTCCAGCAGAATAAAAGTGCTTTTCCTGGATATGTAATACAGACACACAATGCAGACAGGTATGTCTGGGATGTGTGTGCAATCTACTGTGGGGCAGTTCTCTTAGTTATATTGGTGAAAAACAGGTGAAAGACTCCCTTTAAATAAAAAAAAAATCCATAAAAGAAAAATACGCTTTTTTCCATTGAAAATACGCTTTTCAATGAAAAAAATTGCAAAAAAAAAAATTTCCCCTATATGTTTGGTATAGCAGCGTCCATAATGACCCAGACTACATAAGTATCATGTAAATTATCCCATACGGTGAACGCTGTAAAAAATAAATAAAAGAAAAACATGACAGAATTGCAAATTTATTCTCAGTTGCCACAGAAAAAACTTAATAACAAGCAATCAAAAAGCGTAATTTACTCCAAAATCATACCAATGAAATATAGAGGTTGTCCCACAAAAATCAAGACCTCACAAAGCTCCATAGAAAGAAAAATGAAAAAGTTATGGGTCTTGGGAAGCGGCAATGCAAAAACATTTTTTTCCTTTTTAAAAAAAAGGGGTTTTATTGCAAAAAAGTGGTAAAACATAAAAAAAACTATATGTATTTGGTATCACTGTAATCGTACTGACCCAGAAAATAAAAATATTATGTTATTTATACCGAAAAATGAATGCCGTAAAATTTCTAATGTAAAAAAGCAGTGGCAGTATTGTTGTTTTTCCCATCTTCTTCCCAGAAATTAATAAAGTTAATAAAAGTTAATCAGAAAGCTATGTGTGCCCCAAATGGCGCCATTAAAAACAACAAAAAACAAGCCCTCATACAGCTATATAGACGGAAAAATAAAATAAAATAATAAAAAAATTTATAGCTCTTTGAAGGGGATGATGAAAAAACGCTTGGTCAGTAAGGCCCAAAGCAGGCTGGTCACTATGGGGATAAAATGTGTTCAAGCATCACAATCGTGCCGCATTGTGCCACTCTATACATTGAAGTGAATGGGCTTAGCCGCGCCCAAGCCAGTGATACTAGTCATGACGTCACTAGGCCTGCGGGAAACAGCGAGAAGGCCATGGTGCTGCCTTCTCAAACAGCTCAACGGTGGGGGTCCCGGGTGTTGGACCCCGCCGATCAGATGCTGATGAAACTGCAGAACCCCTTCAATCTTTGATAATAGTCATATTTAACAAAATAGTTGTGCCCAAAGAAATTAATCCCAAAAATTGTGCAGTCAAATGTCTTGTTAGTACTTTGCTGGCCTTGGATACGTCTTCCTGTGAGCATGCACACTTCTCTGCTGACTCAGTATAGCAGCTCACTGTATTTACCTGTGCAGTGAGGTGATGTCTTCATGATCTCACCACCCTCTGCCCTTTATAAGTAGTACAGCACAAGTATAGCCTGATCAAAATTGTGTTTCCTCATGGCACCTTGAGACCATTCTGGAGAACTTATTTCTCCAACTGCAGGTGGCTCTGGCACAGACATGAAAAAGGGGGGAGGGGAATATAACAGTGGGGCCCCAGTAGATCCTCTTTTTAACAGCAAACTTGAGTTACTGTTCTTTATTTGACCCCTGAGCAGAACCAATTTTCACTGAGAAAAGAACAGTGATGGCCTACTGTTGGTGGCTTATCAGTGGGTGAAACTTGTGAACCCTCACCATTCAGATACTACTTGTTGTATATGATTATCTGATGTGCTATATAACTCAGTATAGCTCTGTATGGATAAGTCAGGGTTAACAATCCTGACTTCCCCTTATAGGAATCTAGGTGATGGACTTAGGTCCGCCTGTAGTTTAGTGAGTGACTCTATTGCTAGCTGATGTGAGAGGAGCTACATGTGCTCCCTCCTTGAAGCTTTGCATGAAGAAAGCCATCTCTACAGTACTCCTGAAAAGAAAGAAAGAACCAAGACGGTCCAGACTCTGCATGGCCATGCATTGGAATCAGACAGTAAGGTGTTTAGACTTTACTGCAGTGAGAGGGACATTGCTAATACACCCTTTGACACAGCCCTGGCCAACCATATCTTAATCCTGTACCCTTCAGCTGGGAGTCACAGACAATTTTTTCAACAGCTGTATTGCCAGCCTTAGATTCTGCAGATAGAGACTTTAGAAAGATGGAGGGGAGGAATACTACAACCACAATCACAGAAAAAAAGTGGTCTAAAATGGCAGAAAATGCTCAAAACCCCCAAATGCTGTTGCGCATTTATGACCGTGCAACTCCTGCACATGTGGTCCGCTGCTGAACATAATCCCCAGCAAAAATGCATACAATGGAGGATGCCTGCAGCGGACCACATGTACCACAACAACATCCTAAACAGGATAACCAAATATGCGGATGTGATAAACTATATAACAAAAATTCACAGAAAATGATGCACTACAACGGTGAATGCAATTGACAATATATGGCTAACCCTCACACTGATGTTAAAATGAGACTTTCGCCAATATATTCTTATATCAAGAACATACCGGAGCCCGAGCACCGCGTCAAGGTATCTCAAGTGGCACGGGACCTAACGCTAACCTTACTGTGGTATAGGTAATTGCAGATAGGGGCATGAAGTCCGACACACAGCAACCAGCTCCCAGTTACCTCCAGCGTGAAATCACACATACGATGGGAGGGGGGCGGAGGCTACAACCCTCATCCTCACTTATATGTATACTTCTCTATATGAGAAGATCTGCACTGTGAATTGTTTGGACCTGTGTTTGGTACAGTTGAATGTACTACAACTCCCATTCTGTGCTCTAGTAAAGAGAGAAATCTGGACTGGTTACACAGCACTATATACCATATATCTCCTGCCTTGCACCTGTACAACAGTTATTACACCAAGGGCACCTCAACTACCATCAGGCAGGAACCCCAACATAAGGGGGTGCCCCAAGGGAAGAAAGAGTGTGCCCTCCTATCACTGCCCAGCCCTGTCACTGTGAATAACTGTTGTAGCCAAAGCCACCACCACTCCCATCCTCAAACTGTCATATGCTTATATGGGTATTCTGCTGCTTTTCTCATTTTTAGCATTTTTATGCAACTAAATCAATCAATTTACCTGATGTTTTGGTCTGTACTATGCAAGAGGAAAACTAAGAAGGAGACCTAGAAGAGAAGAGGCCAGAACCAATCATACTCCAAACCACAGGCTCTGCTACAGAGGCCCAATCACCATGCAGAAAAAGAAGACTTGTGGTTAATAAAAAAAAGTGCAATAAGTACAGAGATGAATGTATTATCACGTTACACCCACCCAATACGCAGCATAAAATATCAAGTAGACCTTGTGATCACAGTGAAAGTATTTTTTACAGAAATATATAGCCCTTTAATTTATTGTTATATATTTAAATAGGTAGACAGACATTATTACATACAAATGAAAAATAGAGGTTACAGCAGAATACAGGAGATTTCTGACCCATCACTTTAGATATACGGTATATACAGGGCGAGTCTAAAGTCCAGAACCACCTAAATAAATTTGATGTCAATAGTACTATTTTGTATTATTAGACCATACGGTGTGTACATATATATTTCTGGTTCCGTAAAATGAAAAGCAAATATAAGCGATGCTGGTATAGTCAGAATTGATATGTTGCTTGTAGTCACTGTTTCCGAGTTCATACGTACAACACAACTCAAATGCTTTCTTCCTATAATACCCGTACAGGCGATTTGCCCTTATCCACCCACATATAAAATGTAGAATTTCAAACCTTTGGCAAAGATATCAATATAGAGGATTTTTTCCCCTCGTTCTGCAAAATAATAGACTAAAGATCACTAACTTTAATAAACAGGTAACATTAAAAGCTAATCATCTGATCACAAATCCTAAAGGAATAAACTAGAACACTGTATTCCTGACCATAACCAAGCTGCAAAGGAATATAAGAGGGCAGAAGTGGTCACCAATATCTTGTGCTTTATAAAAATTCTTCATTTTTAGAATGTGGAAATAAGGCATAGTGCATTTGCAGAACTTCCCATCCCGTCATTTACTGTATAAGGCATTGACCGCTAAATCCCGTTACATTCCAAGATACACTGAGGAATGGCCTCTGTCTTCAGTAGCTCCATAGATAACTTCTCCAGCAGCTGTCACTGGAGACATCTTTGGTACATTCATATATTTCAGTTCATATACATATTTATATATTCTTTGGAAGACGTTAAATAGCATCTGGTTAAAGTTCAAGTAGCCCATTGAATCTCTTCAAAGGCTGTCTTTCTGAAGTTCACTGTCCACCTTCTTCTTTTGTCTCTCCATCACAGCCTCCAGCTCTGTGACCTTTTTTGAGTCCTAGAAAAATTAATCAGAAAATTATCAAATTTCTATTCTGGGAGTTAAAGGGGTTGTGCAAGAATGGCAAACCCCCCACACACATGGGCGGACCTGTAAAAGGAAGATTACTTTTCTGCTTCCTAGCGCTGGCTCCCCACTCCTTCTCCTCCAGGCCTGTGATGCTTCGCTAGTCTCTGCTGTAAACATCAGGTTTGACATCCCCTGCAGCTAATCACTGACTGCGGTGGTGACCGCCTACCCTCACGTCATGACAAAAGATCACATGACACAAGGGGATCTGGTCTCTGCCACGGCCAGTGATTGGCTGCAGCGATGTGAAACCGGATGTTTACAGTGAGGGAGACCAGCAGAGCTAGAAGAAAAGGATCGGAAAGCCAGGAGCGGGAAGCAGGTAAGCAATCTTACCAACCCTCCCCCCCATTGCACCACACCTTTAAAGGTTTTGGGACAGGTTGATGAAACTGTCTAAAAGGAAACAGTCTCAAGCAACACTCCCTTTCCCACGCCAAGCGCCCCTTGCCTAAAACACACTGTGGCAGGATTCTGGTGCATTTTGATTTGTAAATCTTCCCCCTATATTTGCATTACACAAGGAGGACGATTGAGGAAACTGTGTAAAAGAAAAACTATCTTTGTTGACCATAGCAACCAACTACAGCACAGCTTCCAATTCTTATAATGTCTTGAAAAATGAAAGCTGCGCTGTGACTGGCAAAAAAACTGACGGTTTTCTCTATCGTCCTCCATGTATGCTTTAGCAAATATAGAGGAGAGCTGATTTACTAATCAAAATGCACTAGAATTCTGCCACAGTTTGCAGCAAAGAACTGCCGTATATGCGCTTGTCTAAAAATGCTACAAATTTATCTCAGTGGCTGGCGCCAAAAAGTCATGCATATTGGCGCCAGCTATTTTAGCTATCTAGGCTATATTGTCTAACCATTACAAAGGATTAGTATATATGTGCCAATGTTTAATGATTGTTCCTGTGGAAATGACTTGGAATAGTCTTGATGTAAAAATATCACATAGTTTTGTGTATGCAGCTGCTATGAAGACCAGTGTTAGCACCATTGAACTGGTTCATGACGACATATATACTTCATATATTTTTAGGAGTATGTGTGTTTGGTCTCATACCTCAAGAAGAGCCTTCTGCACCATGACCTGGCTGTATACTCTAGCGCCTTCGTCAGGGCTCACAGCTTTCAACTCTTCTTTTCTGAGAGAAAACAGCTGAGCTCCATTTAAGACACTGAGGGATTTTACAGTCCTAAAACAGCAAAGGAATGATCAATATTAGTATAATGGTACTTTTACACATAGGTATAAAGTGATGGTTGATGGTGTTTTTAGAGCCATTTTTTGCATTTTTGTTTTTTGGTTCATTTTTTGCTGTAAAAACACCAGATCCAAATGGTAGCTGAAGGTCTGTGGGAAATATGAAACACAGGACACCAGCGTTTTTGGGGTGTTTTTGTTAATTAGGTGGCACAGCATGATGTAGCTCTTGGCATTCTTATTCTGGTGTTTTTAAAGCATTAATTCTCTATAGGGGAAAATACCATGGTTCATATTTATGGGCATCATGTAATAATACATTTGAATCCACCTACAGCTTCACTAAATGCAGGGGTTTATCAGCCGGATCCATGACAGCCCTCTGCATGTAGATGCAGATAAGAAACTATTAGGTGGTTGGAAATGTTCAAAAAGTCAACCAGATATCCAGTATAAGAGAAATTCGACACATTGCTGTCGACTACGAATATTGAGGTACACCACATGCTATAACAGTACTGAAGATTTTTTTCTCAAGAAATACTGTGAGACATTTTGTACAATAAATGCTGAATATGCAGGATTATTTCATGCCAAGTCCAAGCACCTAAACATCTAAACTAGCGTAACATATTGGCTCAGAGAAAGACCTAAAGTGAAGACTCACAGTGTGTTAAAGCCTTTGGCCTGGAGCCAAGCGGAGACCTCGGAGGAACTAGATTCATCAGTAAGTGGAATGGAGGTATCTGACATCTTGTGGATATTTAGGTTCTTCTGTGGTGCTGTCCGGCCATTTGCCAGCCTGATCAGTAATTCTTCATTCATACTGTTTATTCGGTCAAATTTTTCTGGCAAAACAAAAAATTCAGTTGGATTTGTTGGAATCAGATTGCTTGGTAAAATTACACTATTACCCCCCACGATCCAGCTCCATTATTGGACATTACACCCAAGTCACTTTCACATGGATGAGACAACAGTAGACAATTAATTTCAGTGGACTGTGCAAGAATGCTCCTCCTATAATGATCATGAATAATTAGATGTGTCTATACATCTCCTGAGTCTGCCAATGAAAATCCAGTCTTTGGAAACTCTACATAACATCTTGGTTATCATAGTTTCTGAATGTAAAGTTACAATTTCTACCTTGTTGGCCAATAGTCTGTTGTGGATGTTGACTTTCTACTGTGTCCCACTGTCCTGGGTTGACAAGACTTGATTTTGATGGCTTTTTGGGAGGTGTTGGTGGTTGTGACTTCTGGAAGAAAGGGTGAAAGGGTTAATTAATGTTTTCAAACTGAATGTCCTTGAATGCTGCATCACATATGACACTAATGCTTCCCATACACATAAGATAAATGTCAAATTTAACCATTTTGGACAACCATTGTTTGAGAATTATATATGAACCATTGTTTGCAGTAGCTTGTGGCAGACTTTTGTCTGTCAAAACTGTCAGGTTGGATTTTTTGTCTGAAACTACAAGTAACATAGGTTCTTAAGGTGGAAAACCTTCCTGACACCAAATCAGAATAACTCCCTGGATCAATGACCCTTCTCCAGAATTCTAGTAACTATATATATATTATTCCTCTCCAGATGTACATCAAGCCCCCCCCCTTTTTTTAGTGAATTCACCATCACAGTGTTATCTGCCAGAGAGTTCCATAGTC
The DNA here is from genome assembly GCA_900303285.1 of Rhinella marina. NCBI lineage: Eukaryota > Metazoa > Chordata > Amphibia > Anura > Bufonidae > Rhinella > Rhinella marina. Next base: position 276,749 of record ONZH01019172.1, read on the forward strand.
TCACTACTCTTACAGAAAAGAATCCTCTTCTATGTTGATGGAGAAGCCTACTTTCCACTTGATGTAGAAGATGTCCCCTTATCATGTTCACAGTCCTGGGTATGATTAGATCATGGGGGCGATCTCTCCTCAGCTGTCTTTTTTCTAAACTAAGTAACTTTACTACGGAGAGGAAGAGGAGGAGCATGTAGAGCGTGTGGATTAGCGCTCACCTGCCACGATGGCCGCCGACAGCCATATAGCCATGTGTGTGGTGTTGTACCTTTGAGCAGGCTGATGCTGTGATGCCCGTGACCGGGTCCCTGTGACTCGAGTGGATGTCCATTCCTTGTGAGCGGGGCTGGTGGCTTTGAGCCTGGACCTCGGAGACCCGCGGGCTGGAGACGCGACGCCGCCGGGCTGGTGAGTGAGAGCATCGGCCCGGCTTAGGGTGAAGTCCCGGTCACGTGACCGGTTCCAGCTGAAGATCCCGCGAGAGGAGTCCGGACACGACGCGATACTCACGGAGCCCCGCAGTGCCTGGACGCCGCCATCAGCAGCAGTGGCGTGAGAGACTGCTGCGGCTGGGGCGCGCTGTGGTGAAATGAGCACTTGTGACGATCTGTGGGGTAAGCCGTGGCTGGAGCCTGTTTTTGGAAATGGATCTGAAGTTGGAGCAGGGGGTCATATCGGGAGCCTGGCTGTGACGGGACATCTATGTGTTGGTGTCTCTTAGCACCTTTTCGGCTTCTTGGAGCAGTCAATCTACTTGGGATCCTGTGGTGAACTTGGGGGTGCCTGGTGGACACCAGCGTCTTGTTTATTTATTAATTTTTTTTTTTTTCTTCTTTTTTTGGGGTGTCTTCTGGACAGGGGTGAGACTTGAGTGGTGAGAGCGCCTTGTACCTACCCCTTTTCTGGAGGAGGCCTTGTTATGGAACAATCCCCCGGATTAAGTCTCCTTTGATAAAATCCTTGTGGCATATATTTTGCAATTTGTGTCTCCAAGGCCTGGACTCAATGGCTAATTTATTTGGCAGCTTTTGGTAAAGGTCATTAGTTGGACACGTCCCACATATCTTTTTGATACCTCTTGGAAAGACTCTGTCCCTCCTTGCCTCTTGATATATACAGCCTTAAGATTTGACTCGGTTGTCTGGCAAAACTGTGATATATTATCTTTCTATATATATATATTTATTAGATCGATGCCATAACGCTGTGTAACGTCTGGGTAATAGTGATACTGTGTAGAGATTGCTTTGTTAGCAGAGGTAGATAGAGTTAGCTATGAATAAAAAAGCAAAAGGGAGGAATTCTCTTACGCCTGCTAAGGAACAAAAAAAAATGGATAAGTTCCTAGTTTCCTCTCCGGTTCAAAATGTAAGAGGGAGACCAAGTAAAAAGGGCGATGGGGAAGGCACATCAGAAGAGGTGGAAGAGATTAACCCACAAGTACTACGAGATATCCTACAAGCAATTCAGAAATGTAATGATGCTATTACTACATTATCAACACAAGTAGGGGTAATAGGCACAGAGGTATCGATCATAAAGGATGAGGTTCAGAAAATTAGAGGGAGATGTACAGAGGTTGAACAAAGGACGTTGATATTAGAGGAGGAGGTGACTAAATTAAAATCTGATATGCAACAATTGAAAAAGGAGAAAATAGTCTTGGAAAATAAAATTACTGAACAAGAAGACCGAACAAGAAGATCAAATATTAGGATAGTAGGGATACCGGAGGGGGTTGAAAAGGATAATCCAACCAAATTTGTTGAAGATTGGATTAGGGAAACTTTTGGTAAAGAGGTGCTTTCCCCTCTATTTAGTATTGAACGAGCTCATAGAGTCCCCCGGAAACCATTTCCGGTCGGGAGTAATCCCAGGCCGTTTATAGCAAAAGTTCTATGCTATAAAGATAAGATGGCAATAGTTAAAAAATCTAGGGAAATTGGAAATATAATGTGGGACAATAATAAAGTGATGGTGTTCCCAGATTATGCATTAGAAACCCAAAAACTGAGAGTCTTATACATACAAGTTAAAAAACGATTGCAATTGAATAAATTGAAATATGGTCTTATGTTTCCGGCTAAGTTAAGAGTGGAGGTAGAGGGGAAGGCAACTTTTTTTAATACAGCCACTGAAGCCTGTAATTGGTTGGATTCACATGGCTATAAGTAAAATCAGCAATATATTTATTGATATATAAAAGTGGATCGGCCATCGTGGGGGTTAGGCCAGCTCAGATTAGGAACTTGAACACAGGTACTCTGTTAGTAAAGTTGCCAGGGGGATGGGGATTTGTTTGGACTGGAGGGTATGGTAGGGGTGGGACTGGAGAGGAGAAGTGTTTTTTTTTTTTTTTCTTCTTCTCAAATAAATGTCGGAGACGAGTACTAAACTGGTAATATGGAATATTAGAGGTATGGAGGATAAGGTTAAAAGGGTAGCAATTTTTAACAATGTTCGTAATCACTTACCGGCAATAGTTTGTTTATTAGAGACGCACTTAGTTAAAGACACTATTTCCAGGACACATAAAAGATGGTGGAAAGATAATTACCATGCTTGTTATACGAGCTATTCACGTGGGGTGAGTGTTTTAATTCACCGTAATATAAATTGGGAAGCATTAGATAAGAAAATAGATATTGAGGGGAGGTTTGCTATATTACACGGAAAATTAAACTATATATTAATTACGATGATTTTTGTCTATATGCCACCGCCGTTCTCCTCTTCGACCTTTATTGAGATTCTGACTTGGTGTAAGAAATATGATGAGTGTATGACAATTATAGTAGGAGATATGAATTGTGTGTTTGATGAACAATTAGATAGATTGAGAACTCGCACTAAGTATGGTAACACTGGGGTTTCGCCTTTAGCACGATTTTGTAGGGAAATGGGTTTTTGCGATATTTGGAGAGAAAGAAATCCAGTATCTAAAATATATTCATGTTATAATAAAAGTAGTGGCACCCTATCAAGAATAGACATTGCCCTATGCAATACCCAATATACTAAATATGTAGGGGAAATTAAATATCACGAAAGAGGGATTTCTGACCATGCCTTACTAACGGTCGACATTAAAAACCCCAGCCAGCGTATTTCTAGGGAAATAAAAATCAATTCCCATTGGTTTACGATACTTGAGGATGATGTAACTATTAGTAATGAAATTATAGAATTTTTCTCCATTAATTGGGGCTCGACAGGAGACAATATGATATGGGATGCGTTTAAAGCTTTCTTTCGAGGATATATGTCCTTTAGGATTAAAAAAAAAAAAGAACGAGTTTAAGTTAGGAGAGGATCGTCTGAAGAAATTATTATACAGTGCAGAAGCAAAATATGTTGAGGTTCCTAATGAAGAAAATAAGTTAGTTTGGACAGCCCTGCAAAATCAACTATTGAATAATGAGCTTGTTAGGGCAAAAAATGTTCTATTCTTTCGTGGTAAACAAGATTATTGGCAGGGCGGGAAACCGAATAAATTTGTCATGAGCATGTTAGAGGCGGCTCAAAATAAAAATCAGATTTTAGCTATAAAAGATCATTCAGGGAATGTCCGGAATAATCCTGTTGAAATAGTAGACTGTTTTTATCAGTATTATAAGGAGCTTTATTCTACTGAATTATTGAAATCTGATATAGAAATAAAAAAATATTTGGAAACAATAAAGATCCCCAAACTAAATGATGATGACAGATTTGAACTGGACAGGCCTATTGCCTTATGGGAGATAAATGATGCGATTAAACATTTGAAACCAGGTACAGCTTCAGGGAGGGATGGTATCCCATCTGAATTCTATAAACGGTATAAAGAATACCTAATCCCGATATTAGATAGGGTGTTTAAAGCCGCATTAGTTAATGAAAGCTTACCAATATCAATGCTTACAGCAAGAATTATAGTTATATTAAAAGCTGGGAAAGATCCCTTAGAGGTATCATCATATAGACCAATTTCCTTATTGTGTGCTGATATTAAAATTTATGCACGAATTCTTGCTAATAGATTAAGTAAGATAATTGGAAGATTGATCCATTCTGATCAATCGGGGTTCATCCCAACCAGAATGACCAGTATAAACATCTTTAGAACATATGCCAATGTACAGGTGGGTGCCGGAGTTGGGTCCCACTCCATCCTGTCGCTTGATGCTGCTAAGGCATTTGACAGGGTGGAGTGGGACTACTTATGGGCAGTCATGAGCTCTTTTGGGATAGGAGATGTTTTTATTGGGATGGTTAAACTTTTATATAGAAATGCATCTGCCATAGTGGCTCTGGAGGGAATGGAGTCAACCCCTTTCTTGCTGAAGAGAGGTACGAGGCAGGGTTGTCCTCTCTCTCCCCTACTCTTTGCCCTGGCAATTGAGCCATTGGCTTCTTTGCTTAGGGCAGAGGGTTCGATATGTGGTTTTGGAGTGGGGGGGAGAGGGGACAAAATATGTCTGTATGCAGATGATATTTTGTTATATGTAAACAATCCAGATGATCAGCTGAATATTATTATAAAGATGATAAACGAGTTTGGGTCTTATTCGGGCCTAGTAATTAACTGGTCAAAGTCAATGTTACTCCCCTTAGGAGAGTTACCACAAAATGAATGGAGAGATCTGCGAGTGCTAAACAAAGGAGATCACTTTGACTATCTGGGGGTTAAGATTTCTGGTAACCTGGGTGACTTCCTTAAACTTAATGTAAAACCTATAATTGAGTATTTGAAGAATAAGGTTGAGGTTTGGTCTCATCTACCCCTATCAAACGCAGATAGAATAATGCTGATAAAGTCAGTTATGATGCCTAAACTGTTATACATCTTGGTTGCATCACCAGTGTGGATACCTGAAGGGATTTTTAGAAAAATACATTTTCTGTTTAACAAGTTCATATGGGGGAGGAAAAGAGCTCGTATGAAATATGAATTAATGTGTAAATCAAAAAGTAGTGTAGGTTTATCCCTACCAAATGTTAAATTATATTTTGTAGCCTCTAAAATAAAGTGGATAATGGAATGGGAACTGATTCCATTCTTGCGGCAGTTGGTAGAGTCTACTGTTGGTGGTTTTGATTCAATGGCCACAATACTGGAGTCAGGTTATAAAAAAGAGAGGAAGAGGGATGATAGGATATATGATACCTGTGTACGGGTTTGGTCTTATGTTAAAAGGATACAGGGTCATGTCCAACTTTATGATTTTGCCCAATTGTGGTGGAATAGAAACTTAAAGGAAATATATAAATTTAAGGAATGTAGAATATTAAGAAGATATGGGATAAATAAAATTAAAGATATTATGTTAAATGACGGGGTTAAAGAATGGCAACGAATTAAAATAGAGTATGGTCTGCCTATGGAAGCCTGGTTCGAATACCTCCAAGTACAAGAAGCATATAACAATACTGTGAACAAGGAGGTTTTTAATACAATAACTGAATCAACATTGATAGCGGAAATAATATGTAAGAGAGCCCCAATACAAAGGAAAATATCTAAAATATACGGATTGTTAATGAAAACCTGGTCCGGATCCTTGGAATACATGTCTAAAAATACTTGGCAAGAGTATTGGGGCGATGTGAATGAGAAACAATGGAAGGGAATTTATAAGAATGTTAAAAAAGTCTCTGGTTCAAAAAACCACCAGATTATTCAATTTAAGATTATACATGGTCTATATTATTCTCCAAAATTTTTGAAAAAGATCGGGTATAGGTCATCGGATGCTTGTCCTAAATGTCAACAAGAAGGAGCAGATTTGCCCCATATGTTATGGTCTTGTAAATATATATATGAATTTTGGGGAGATATATGTGATTATATTAATCAGGAATTGAAGATTTGTATCCCAAGGACTCCGTGGCTCTGTGTGCTGGGTGACGATCATGAGATATATATAGAGAAGGAAAAGAAAAATAAGATCATGAGATATTTGTTTTTGGGAAGATATTTGATTATGAAATACTGGATGTCTAATAAATACCCGGAAAGTAGGGAATGGGAATCACGGATGGATATTTTGAATAGGTTTCACTCTGATTAAGTTTTTTTTTTTTCCTCTCTCTCTCTCCAGTCTTCCCTCCAGTTCAAATAAGAGTATGGGGTGGGATGGGTGGGTAATTTTTTAGTCTGTATTTTCAATTCTAATTTTGTAATATTATTATATGTAATAATTAATAATTGTATTTTGATTGTTAATATGGATATTGTGATAATAAAAATATTTAAAATAAAAAAAAAAAAAAAAAAAGTAACTTTACTGCAGCCGATCATTTACCAATATGCCAAGCCCACTCTGTCTCCCTGATCTGCCAATTTTGTCTGGCATGTTGTACAGACGACGTGATGGATGATTTATTGGCCTCATTCTGGCCGATCACAATCTCAGGTGTATGGCAAGGAATGACACAGGATCACAACCCTATTTCACATCTCCAGTTTGGAGAACCTCCAGGAATTTTCAGATACATACATATTAATATTAGCAGCTCCCTTAAACTTCAGGTTCACTTCTTCTTTACAAGACATTTTTTTTTTAAAGTGAGCATACCTTAACTGGGCTCCCGGGTGGGACTCCATTTTGTTTTGCTCTGTTAAGTTCCTCTGCTGTTACTGGGGCAAGTATATTATAAGGTACATAACCAGACTGTCCAAAGCGATTCTGCACCTTCCACCACTTTTTGGAGTCATCCAAAACCTAAAAAGTGTAAAAATGAGACATTCCTAGGTTGTACAGTGCCTTGATACTTAACATAGTGAACATAAAAGTGATATCCTCCATGAATTCAATGCTGATTCTTTTAAAAAAAATCTTTATAAGGCTCCCTCTCATTTGAATATCTGTACTCTACTACCTACATTCAACTATCTCCATCAGTCCCATAGACTGGTGAGACAGCACTCATGCTTGACTGGAGTTCCATTCACACAGAGAGGCATGGGACCATGTTCCAGTGAATGGTATGGGGTCCCAGCAATTATCACCTATCATAGGTGATTACACGAATACCCCTTTAACATACAAGGTATAAATCTGATTATTTGTGCAAATCGTCAAGATTGTAGCTCCAAGGGGACATCTTGGGCTGAATGCAATAGACTGTGAGAATGTAAGCCTAATGCCAGGGGACAGACTAGTGGTACAGACATATTACATACCTCCAGTGTTTCTCCTTGTAACACTGACAACTCGCTGCTATTTCTGGCAACAAAATCGTACGTGCAGCTCACGCGCTTGCTGTCTGTCTCTTGGTGGCTGCAAAATAAAATTGTAAAAATGTATTTTTTTTGTAACATGCTCTACTTTCTTTGTGCAATTCATCAATCCTTGCAGTGTCTGACAGATTTATTTTGAGATTCAGGTGTACTGAATGGTAGAGTCATTTAGACAGTCAGCATGAACGGATGAATGAAGCAGATGAAACTAGACTAAGGAAGAGAATGAGACAATAACCACTGTACTACAGGATAGGAGACTATTAGACTTGTCACCCCCTTGCATTTGGTAGCCTGTCACTATAGAGTTCATCCACTTTATTAGTTTCATCTAAAACGTGTATGAAGAAAGACTACTAATTACATAGTAATAAAATGCCAGCAATTATATGAAAGCACATACCCATTCAGAGTCGGAGGAGGAGACGGTTGATGAACTTGAGGAGCTGATTGCTAGGGAAAGATACATGGGAAGTAAAAAATAACAGATTAGCAGAGTACATGAAAATCTATCTATAACAAGGTGAAAATACATTACAAGGCTGTAGTGTTATACAAGTAAGCTTAAAGGGGCTTTCCTTGACTTCAATATTGATGGCCTATACTTAGGATAGGTCATCAATATCTGATTGGTTGGGGGTCTAATTCCTGGCACCCCTGTCGATCAGCTGTTGAAGAGGCCGCAGTGCTCCAGTGAGTGTTGCAGCCTCCTCACAGCATACCAACCACAGTGCCATACATTGCATAGTGGCTGTGTTTGGTATTGCAGCCCAGGCCCTTTCACTTGAACAGGACTGAGCTGCACACAGGCCATGTGACCGATGAACTTGGTCTAGGAAGAGACCATAGTGTTTTATTTTAATGCAAACTTCTGTGGGGCTGGTAAAATAAGTAAAAAAATAACCTTACCTCACTTTCACCAGCCCCCTCTGATCTAGCACCCCCTCTCCTATACCGCAAGGGTGCATTCACTTGACCGTGTTTTACGGTCCGCAAATTGCGGATCCGCAAAACGCAGATGTCCGGCGCTATACAGAGAATGCCTATTCTTGTCTGCAATTGTGGACAAGAATAGGACATGCTCTATATTTTTTTGCGGGGCGGACACTGAATGCTGTCCACATCTTTTGTGGCCCCATTGAAATAAATGAGTCCGCACCCATTCCGCAAAATTGCAGAACAGATGCGGACCCATATATACGGTTGCATGAATGCACCATTATTGTTGTGGTTGCAGTGTCCTGTATGCCTCTGCAGCCAATCACTGGCCTCTGTGGCCTTGGGCTGTATACCGCTGAGGCCAACAATACATAACTGGCTGCGGCCAAGGGAATAGGAAGGAGTGGTGGCACTGGATCGGATATGGCTGGGAAGGAGCATTTAAGTGCTTTTATTATGTTATCACCCTGCCCATGGCTTCTCTTAATTAAAAAAAATATCTTGGACAACCCCTTTAAGTGAAGCTGAGCTGAAATGCCCAACAAAAATGATGCTGTTTCTGGGAATAAAGAGGCTTTTTTCTATTCTTAGATAATACTTTTGAGACATAAGACAAAAACACATATATCAGAAATAGAAGTGCTCCAAAGTAGGAATAAGGAGAGAAAACTGAGTCAATGAAGAATGTAACATTGTATGTTTCATGTGCAAACTACTAACCTGTGACCTTAATTCTTCATGGCGATGCTGGAGCTCAACAGGATCTTCCCAGGGTATTCCATCACTGTTACTGGGTACCCATCCACTCCTAAATGTGGGAATGTATGGCTCGCAATAGTCCCGCGGGAATTCCAGTCTTAATATAAAAAGGACATTCAGTAGAGTGCATAACAGTTAAACAATATTCTGCACATTCATGGATGCATGACAGTTGCTCCTTTGCACTGGGCATTGGTAACAGTATGTGATGCTAATTTTGCAGTCTGTATTCTGGTGCTAAGGATTTTTGCTCTCTATATTTTTATAATGTAAGCCTTGGTTTTTTAGATCAAAGAAAATCTCTCACGATATAAACATAATACTAGTAAATGTTCTCTTCTGTCAAGCTGGGTAGAAAAACAGCAACAGTTACAGCTCCCACATGAGATGTCACTAAGCTCGACTCCTGAACAGATTGCATATCTGCCTAGTGAGCTAGTGAGATATCCTCTTGTGTTCTTAGAGGGTATTGCTTTTTTTTGTGGAGAGAGCCAGTGTTGGCATAGGGAGCCTTATAGGCAATGCAATGCTCCCTGGGAAGAAAGATGTCTCTGTAGTGCCAATGGAGGTAGCTACCCCATAGTCAAAGTCTCTTAACAGGACTTACAACAGCTGCCTGAAGATGGGTCTCATTTTCCTTTTGAGGAAGGCCCTTGGTTAACTGATATCCTTAGTTATGTTTCAAGACTTGTGAATAGGTCAGACATTGGTGATAGGGTAGCTACTCCTCTTGAGTTGCTATCACTAGACATCATTGTCATTTAGGCAGGGGCATAGCTTTTGAGAGTGTTGAGGTAGCAGTCACACTTAGACCTGGTGGTGCCCAAAAGGCCCCTCTGTCTCTTGAATACCAGCACTTGATCATGACACATCATAGTTGTGTTGCCTACACCTCTGCTTATTTAGGGTTTAGGGCGGTAACTTCCTGAGCAAGACGTAATGGTGCCATATTGGTTAATACACAGCTTTAACAGAAACAGATTCAATAGCGTTCGGCATTTTTAATTAACCTTTTTATTTTAGAGTAATTCAGGTAAAGATATGGAAAAAAGAAAAATATCTCTTGAAAAATTTCTCATCTTTCCCAGAGATCCTCATGATAAGGGCCCATTCACATTACTGTATTTTTGCTCTGCACCTCCAGGGGGTCACAAAAAATACGAACAGTGCACTATGTGCTGTCCTTATCCGTATCCGTCATCCATATTTTTTGTCGTGTGGATGCACCCTTAGGGCTCATTCACATGAACATATTTTCTTTACTCTGTGTGCATTTACTCTGTGTGCATTCCGTTTCTGCAAAAGAATAGAACGTGTCCTATTATTGTCCGCATTAAAGACAAGGATAGGTCTGTTCTATTAGAAGCCAGCTGTTCCGTGCCGCAAAATACGGAATGCACACGGACGTCATCCATATTTTTTTCGGCTCTGTTTTTGTGGACCACAAAATACATGCGGCCGTGTGCATGAGGCCTTAGGGATAGGACTATAGGATAGGACATGTTCTATCTTTTTTGTGGGACTGCAGAACAGACATATGGATGCAGAGAGCATACGGTGTGCTGCCTGCATTTTTTGTAGCCCCATTAAAATGAATGGGCCCGCATCCAATCCCCAAAAAATACAGATCAGATACGGACCAAAAATACAGTCATTTGAATGGGGCCTAATGAACAAGATGAACCTGTGCCATAGCAGAATGTGCAGTATATCTCTTCGTACCTTGGTTTGGTCCAGTTTGGTCCCAAAGAATTCCATAATTCTAGCTCTTTGTCATCTAAGCACTCATTCAGCAGAACAACAGCTTCTTTGGTTAGCAATGGACTTTTAATATCAGCAGCCATGTCTCCGGAACTCTCCACCAGCTGATGGATGACAAGACAAGTTAACATTTTCGTGTCTCACAACAGATCAGCAGCACCACAGAGCCCCAAAATCACTAAACCTCACAATTCTAGTCCTGTAGGCCAGGTAATATTATACTGTATATCCCTTCATATCACTATAGCAGCCATTATGGTGGACACTTCTTTTTTTTATTTCCTGTAGTATGCACTAAATAATGATATTATTTTATGTTGACATGCTATGTTGAGTGTTCCTTTTTTGCCGTCCCCTAGAACATTGCCTGATAATAGATATGTCTTGTCACAACATAACTGACTACCAGATTACTACATTATTGTCTTTCAAGTCCCTTATCAACAAGATTATTACTGGGGTCCCACTAATTGGAAACCTTATGATCGCCTACAAAGGGAGCATCTTTTCTTCCCAATGGATGCTACTTTGAGTATTAGAATATTAGAGGAGGATCCTGATCAGGAGATCCCTTTTATGGGCTTAAGATGAGAGCGTCACAGTTACATGATCATGATCATGTATAAACCTAATGTGTAATCTCTAATTACAACTTAGGTCTGGGTAAGTGTTGCAATGGTGGCCCGTGCCTGCTGCTGCCACACTCTTCAGGGTGGGCATGGGTGCTATGCTACTGATCCTGCTTCTCTTGTCCTGGCTGGCCAGGACTCATTCAACCTCTGCTACTCACCAGGAGCTGGCCAGCTACCGGCGCCCCAAGTGGCTCTTGCAGGGACTTCCCAGCCTGTCTCTAGGACACACGTTCTCCCCCCAGGTCTTAAAGAGCCAGTGTGCATGCACCCTAGTTGCACCCAGCCAGTGGATTATATTTATGGTGCCTACTCCTGGCCTGAGCTTTAGGTATTCTAGTCCTAGCGAATGTGTGTTCATCTCTGTATGTATGCCCATGTACTGTTACCATCTCTGATCCTCCACTACCTGTCCTGACCTCTGCCTGTTTATCATATTGACCATCAGCTGCCTGTACAGACCTCAGACTTTTTTTTACGGATATGCACAAACTGTGCCTGCTCTGACCTTTCTTGACTACGACTACTGCCTGACCCCATGGTACTTCACACCAGTGTCTCTTTCTTACCCCCATGGGTCAGCTGCCAACTACACCAGGACTATTCCAAGAGGTAGTAGCCTGGTGGCTCCCCTGCATTGAAGATCAGATCCTGGGAATGAGGTTAAGAGGTGAAAACTAGGGGACCGCCAGGACAGCACCCTCAGGAATAGCCCAAAGTCATATTGGTTAGTTGGCACAGTAGGTTCCAAAAGGTAATATAGACTTTAAATGTTACATGTTACTAATAGATAAAACAACTAATAGATAAAACTTACAGTTTTAAGTGGTCCGAATAAAAAGTGAATAAGCTCCACCGAACTGGGATTCATGATGTTATTTCTAAGCCTTGCCTATGTAGAGAAACAGATGGAAACATGATATGGAGACCTACTTTTTGTAGTATGGTTGAATTCACTTTTTGTGTTTATCACATACCAGTAGACAGAAGCAGTACTTGAATTGCCGTGCAGCTTCTTCATATTCTTCCATTTTGGGAGGTTTGGCTCGGAGAGTAAGCAATCCCTCTGCGCAAAAATATAAATGTGATGTAAGAATATTACTCTCCAGGTTCATGAATGTTAGGACAGTTACAGTAATTAATCATCACTGCCTGTTCTGTTTTAGGGCTTGTCGCCTTTTTTGACAGAAGGTTCCTCAACAAAATGCTGATCACATGTCATCCCACAGCTGGAACTCACAGTGATCCGCTATAATATGTGGTGGAACTCAGCAGCAACGTTCAGTTCCCCTGCAGCACCACCACAGGTGAAATTAAGCATTGCCCATTGAAGCTAAAGGGGTATTCCGGTTGTTTCATGTTAGCCCCTTCCACAGGATAGGGCATAACTATTAGATTGGTGGGGGTCCTACTGCTGGGACCCCCACCGATCATGAGAACAGTGGCCCAGTATACTCTGCAGTCCCTCTGAAATGAATGGAGCAGCCGGTCACAGATGCACGCAAAGGCCACTCCATTCATTTCTATGGGATTTCCGGAGATAATTGAGTGCAGTGCTCGTCTATCTCCCGAATTCCCTTAGAATTGAATGGAGCAACCCCATGCATGAGCGACTGGCAACTCCGTTCATTTCAGGGGGGGCTGCAGGAGGTATGGGGGTCCCTTGTTCTCATAATTGGTGGTGACCCACTAATGTCACAAGAACATTGGAAGGTATTCTATCTAGCAGGCACATATGACACTACATCCTTTTTTCATAGTGTTTCTTAGCGTTTACCTCCGGCTTCTGGTTTCCTGTTCCTTCTCGACTTTTTTCTTTGATTTAGGACTTTGAATGCTTCTGCTGACTTCTGAAGGTTTCCCATAAAGAACTCAATGTCATCAAAGCAGTGATTCAGTACATCCTATGCAACACACAAACAAACCTCTGTAAAACAGTGTAAAGGTATAACACAGAGCAACAATTCATATATAATAAATCACAGCCAATAAAATCTCATTTTATCAAAATGGAAGCCTGCTGTACAATACAGTACTGGGGGCAAATGTGAATGTTACATATGATGTGTCCCAACCCCGCACCAAACTCTGCAAAACAATGAAGATGAATATCCTCTAGCTGCATGGGACTTCTGCTTCTGTCACACTGTCTGATCCCACAGCTCAGCTTTAGTTGAACGGTTTTCCATAATTTTAAAGGGACATTTCTATCAAAAATGTTTGTAACATTTTAATAACCTATACATGAATATTCTAAGTAATTTAGAAAAAGCAACAATAAATGGATGGGTGGCTTCCTGGATATGACTTTTTGAAGTCACTCCATGTATTCTAATTCCTGTCCTTGTTCTTTGACAAACTTTTCAGTCAACCCATAGAGGCGACCAGAGACAGTCCCCATCCCATAATGACTAACAAATCAAACTGTAATGTACTTTCTTTAACTGTTTCAAATGAAAAAACTCAAAAACTATCGAAACAGAGTATACGGATAATTGCAATGCTGTTTTGTGGACATCTTTACTTAGGCCTATCAAGCTGCTTAAGCTCCTTAAAGAGACCAGTTCTGTATGGAGACATACTGGAAGTGCTCCATGTTATGGAGACGTCTTGGCAATGCTCAATGGGAAACAAATATGCAAATAACTATCTCCAAAGAAAGAGAACCATCTCACCGGCGACAGCTATTGGAAGTGGCTCCCTATGAGTCAGAATCCAACTTCCCAACAAGCCTTGGGATTTGACAAAGGAATATAGCCAGACCAGATATCCATCTGTAGGCAGCTGTTTCGGGGTGCTTGCCCCTCATCAGTACAGAGTAGGATTCTAGCTGGATATTGGCTCATAGGGAGCCAGTTCCAATAGGTGGCGCTGGCGAGATGGTTCTCTTTCTTGGGAGATACCTCTTTGCATAGGCCTATCAAGAGAATAATAGAGCTGTCATACTGTTATCCCAATTCTACACCTAGTATTATCATGAGGATCACCCTTAAGATAGCATCTTCCCCTCACATCAGCAGTAAACTGATAATGGATTATCTATCTATACAGGAGTTTAATCTTTCTGCACTTACTGCTAAAGAAGAACAGCATTTTGCATGGTATAGTACTGCTGCAGTGTACAAGGGAAAAAACATTTGCATACTGAATTTTTACAAATACCCATTTCTGATGGAAGTGTCCCTTTAATATTTATGAAATGTGCATCAGAAATTTTGGACATCTTGATAATGGGCTGTCCCAGGCTTGCTTGTTACTGGCAATTGTTTGTGCACTCAAGATTTCCCTAATTTTTACTGATTTCAATAGAGAGAAACCCTTTATTTGCTCCCCAATAAAAATAATGACCAGGACACAGATTTTCAGGATCAATGGGAAGTTAATATGGGCTACGATGCTTTCTCAGTGCCCTCAGTGCTATTTAGCACAAGGGAATTGATCTGCCATGCAGGTTTCTGAAAAGCATGAAATATTTTACCAATAAAACAGTAAAAATGTTAAAACTGCCATTCACCAGTACTGTATCATAGGGAGATCTAGGTTTGGACAGTACACTCCAGATCTTGTTGGTTACTTGTATTTAAGTCTCTTGACGTCTTTTATGTTTGGAGTGGAGACAAAATCAAGAACATTGTGTACTAAAAGGTCAAAAAGGTACTAAAGGTACTAAGAGAATAATCATCATCATGAAAATGCGATGTAAGCTACAAGCGACATGTTATAGAGCAGGAGGAGCTGAGCAGATTGATATGTGGTTTTATGGAAAAGATTCAGTATGACTTGTAATTTATACATTTAAATTCCTGCTCATTCTGTGCTTTGAAGTCCAGGAGGCGGTCCTATCAGTGACTGACAGCTATCTCTGTATACACAGTCATAGAGGGAAGGCCGTCAATCACTGACAGGACCGCCTCCTGGACTTCAAAGCCCAGAATGAGCAGGAAATGTATAAGTTACACATTTTACTGAATCTTTTCCATAAAACGATATATCAACCTGCTCAGCTCCTCCTGCTCTATAATCTGCTGCCTGCAGCTCAGACACCATGTTCAACGTGACAGCTTCCCTTTGAAGAGACACCAAACTTGGAAATGTGGAAATGAATGTGGAAAGTCTGGAAGATATTCTCCAGCATCTAAAATACCTTTCAGACATCTAGCAAAGACAACATGGTCAAGCTCCTCCCAAAGTTAATATTTTCCATTCGTAATATTTTTTTTTAGATTTGGTCTAGCCAGGTTTTAAAAATAAATTGCTCACTGAGCTTACAAAAAAGTTTTGATACGTCATAGCGACATATCAAAAAGTTCTGAGACCCCCACCGATCACCGGAACAAGGAGACAGAAGAACCTGTATATCATGCTCTCTCTCCTCACTGCAGGAGACAGGCTATCTATGTTTCCGTAAGTCTATGGGTCTGTTTTGATTCTGTTTCCTGCAGCTAGGAGCAGCTTCTCTCTCCACGTTCTAGCACTAAGTAGGGGTCTCAGCACTCAAAGCCCCATAGATCAAAACTATGTCAATCTGTGTCACTATGATATGTGAAAAGTTATTTGAAAGCTCAGTGATGCTTTAAGACAGTCTGTAGATATGAAATCAATGGGGGTCTGACTCCTGACAACCCAATTGATCAGCTATTTGAAGGGGCCATGGAACTTCCGTGAGAACTGACGACTCTCCATACCACACAACTCCTTACTTCACGTAGTGGCTGTGCTCGGTATTGCGGCTAAGTCTCCTGCTTGGTTCAAAAGCTCTACAGTTGCAAAAAGGACTTCTGTAGCTTGTCTATGTATTGTTAATTCAAAAACTTTTACACATTTGACACTCACCACTTCCCGTCCAGCTCTGATGGTCATTGGGTCTTGAATGCCTTCATCAACTGTAAGAACATTAATGGTACCACTATGTTTAGTACATGTGCATATTGATACATGGAAATGCTGCATGTTTTTTAATCTCCATTCATCCTGGCAATACTTGTGGTGACTTACCAACTGTCTGTCCACCTGAGCTACTTTTCTGTTGCATTTGTGTACTGCCAGAATTCTGTCGTCGTATCACTTGACTATAGATAGATTCCTAGGCACACAATGTAAAAAAAAAAATCACTATGTGAAATACAAGGAAAGGTGAGAAAATGTGCTTCAGTGACATTTCATCAACAGGTCTGTAGTGATATTACCGCTATGGTGTGTAGTGATATTATCCAGACCACAATAACAAGTTATAGACCTGTTTATATTGTATATAATTAGATGCTAATGTATCAACGTCTAGCCAACCTAGCAAGGCTTTTGTTTAGCTAAAGAAAGGGTTCGGTTTGATGCCCCATCTCTGTAGCTGGCCAAGATAAACTGGCTTTTTTTAAGGAACCCCTCCCCGGCACAGGGGCACGTGCCTCACCAACCCTTCCCCTAGCTATGCTCCTAATCTACCCAGGGGCCCTCTTACAGATATTTTTCTTTAAATGTATGAATTTTTGTGCTATATATCCCAATAGAAATAGCATTTCTGCTCTAGAGGCAGGCCTTACCTCTCCTATGGGGCCCAAAAAGTGAGGAGCTCAGTGCCATTTTACTACTCCTCAAGTGCTGACCTCAAAATATGAAACTGGTGCTCGGGGGAGGTACAGTTTGGCCCGGGCTCCTCCCTTCTTTTCTTATCCCAATACAAATGGCATGCCTGCTCTAGAGGCAGGCCTTTCTTCTGCTATGGGGCCAAAAAAGTGAGGATCTCAGTGCGATTTTACTACTCCTCAAGTGCTGACCTCAAAATATGATCCTTGGGGGAGGTACGGTTTGGCGCTGGCTCTTTGAAAACCCAAAGGCAAAATTTACCATGTGAACTAGCCCTAGCCCTTGTACTGTGTGTATAGGTACAGTCAGTACATTATGCAGCTCAGGATAGCTGAATGGTCTTTGACAAGGCCGCATTGATTGCACATTGGCTCTGGACTTGCACCAACAAAATGTGGCAGGAACCACTTTGCAGACCCAAGTTATATATTTTATATACTGTATGTTTCAATTTCTCATCAACTCTGCTGGCTATCATTGAATGGGTATATTCTTGTTTTCATGTCTAGGCTGAAAATCCATACAGAAATAATATGTCTCGCAGCTAAGAGTTTGATATAATGTATGCAGTTTACACAAACCCACCAGCTACAAAAATCTCTTGCCCTGATAATTTGCTACAACAATATATCAGCATCTTTAAAATCAGCCCGGAGTCCAAGCGGTTTATCTCACAAGAGAATGTCTAGACTTAATATAACTGTATAAGCTGTGATGAGCAATAGATCGGTACAGTTTTATGCTACGGATATAAAAAGCAAGCAGAGATATTGACATTGATGATAAATTGAAACATAATTTTGTTGAAAAAAAACATGAAAAGTATATACCACAACATTTTGTTGAAAAAAAACCTGAAAAGTATATACCACATCAGGATCTGATAAATCCAAATACCTGTGAGGACATGCTTGACTGCTGGAACTGTGGAACTGGATTGATAGTGACTTGAGGGTTTAGTGGTGGTTCTGCAGATTTCGTAATTTTGCGCTGTGATTCGCGCTCCAGGATTTCTGCTGGGCTGATGTAGCGTGTCTGGGGCTGTTTCCATTGTCTATTAGGCACTAAGGAATCTGAGCTACTTGTGCTTTCCTGCTGACTTATCTTCTCCTTGGTGTTCCTTAAAAAAATGAAAGATGCATTCATTAAGCTAAAGATTAATATCAAACAATCCAATAACAGCATTTGAATAAAAATATGTTACATATTAATAATAATATTTATATAGCGCCACCTTATTCCACAGCGCTTTACAAATTCATGCCAGAGATCCCCTTTAGGTCAAGTTGTTAAAGGTGTTGTCTCATTCCAGCAAGTGGGACCTATGCAGGGTGACAATATAGCCAAAATTGCAGCCCCAGCATTCTCATCCAGCCATCCCCTGAGTAAATCTACCTAGCATTCCTTTCTTTCATCTACTTATTTTTATCTTTTCATTTACTGTTGCTTATGTAACACCAAGATACTGTAGTGTATACCGCAGCTCTGTAAAGTAAATATCATTATTCATGTTGTCCTTTTTAGAGGGCAAAAGTCTTTACTTGACTGGGTCTTATAGCATATTTACCACATTTTACCACTCCTTAAGTGCTGTCCTCAAAATCTGAAACCGATGCTCGGGGGAGGTACAGTTTGGTCCTGGCTCCTCCCTTCTTTTCTTGTCCCAATAAAAATGGAATGCCTACTCTAGAGGCAGGCCCTTCTTCTGCTATGAGGCCCAAAAAGTGGCAAAAATCTCAGTGGCAATTTACTACTCCTCAAGTGCTGACCTCAAATTATGAAACTGGTGCTCAGGGAGGTACAGTTTGGCCCTGGCTCCTCCCTTCTTTTCTTATCCCAATACAAATGGCATGCCTGCTCTAGAGGCAGGCCTTTCTTCTGCTATGGGGCCAAAAAAGTGAGGATCTCAGTGCGATTTTACTACTCCTCAAGTGCTGACCTCAAAATATGAAACTGGTGCTTGGGGGAGGTACGGTTCGGCACTGGCTCTTTGAAAACCCAAAGGCAAAATTTACCATGTGAACTAGTGACTTGAGGGTTTAGTGGTGGTTCTGCAGATTTCGTAATTCTGCGCTTGTAGCCCTGACACCTCTCTTCCTTCCTCTGTTGTCAGCAAAAATTATCTGCAAGGGGTTGCTGAGAATGGGGATAGTTATAAGTTCCCTTTTGAGTGGTTAAAAGGAAGTAGTTTTGACTTTTTTGACTATAGCCCAGAAGCAGAAATACCATATTTGCAGCCTTTGTAGTTGCACAGGGGCCCAGTAAAAAGGGGTGATCTATGACAATGTCATTTAAAGGGGTGATCTATTATAAGATATTTTAGAACAAGGGCCCATATACAGATCTTGCACAGGGGCCCTCTGCTGTCTGTGCCTGCCCTTTCTGGAGCCTACAACTATTTAGCACTGCACGGAAAATGTTTATTAATACAATAAGGAGAACTACGACCAGTATAGGATGAATACATTATACAACTCATGACATGACTCATAAACAGCTAAGAAAAGGATTGAGAAACGCCCTAAGGTAATAAATCTTAAATTTAATCCATTGATGTAATACCGTAGAGCTGCTGGTCTTTTTGCGTTATCTCCGGTTTTGGAATCAGACACAGCACTATTAATATCTTCACAAACCAACTCCACCTAGAAAACGTAAGAATAAATTACTGAGAGGCTGCCAACTACACAGTAATCAGTCTAACACACCATCCTCAATCCAAATGCTTACCCCAATATCATCGCACTGAAAGAAGTGAACATCTGCTTTCGGTTGGTATCTTTCCTGGCATACGAGGACCAGCAGAGGTCGATGCCGGTTTTCTGGGAGAAAAGTATCGCAACGTTGGATGGCAGAGACAGGAAACACCTCCAGCTCCTCCTGTACACACATAACACAAACCGAAATTGCTATGATTTCTACATACATGTTTAAATGTATATACATACCACAGTCAGTAGAAGGGGTGATTTTTTAGGTAGCGGTCTTCCTTTGATAACATTTATAAGTGTGAAAGGCCCTTCTGTGTACATTGTGATATGATAGCCTGACTTTAAAGGGCTATGGATATGCTGTCAATTTACTGTATGATTGATGGGGGAGTGGCAGTTTACCTATGGGAAAACCTCACTAGTCCTGAGAATGAAGAGGGTGCTGCATAGAGTAGCACTGAGACCCCTGCTCAGTGGTGCCCCAGCCACTTGCTATGCAAAAACTTGCAATATTTACATGAGGATGGGATTGGCAATGGTTCTCTGCAAGCGGGATGGTCAAGAGCACTGCTACGCAGGGAAAACCTGAAAGGGGACACAGTGCTAAACGGGCCAAGCAGCCTTTTTATTCTCAGGATTGAGAGGCCGAACTACCACAAATCATAAAGCAATGACATATCTTAATGATTAAGAAACCCTTAGACGGCACTACTGAGAGTTTTTGATGATATGCCAGGTGCAGCGTTTTGATGGTGACCTTGTGTGGGTTCACATCAACATTCATATCCAATTTCACACATAAAAAGTGTGTCTTTCTATTCAAGCCTGGACATATTAATGTGGATGGTGATTTGAATCCACATAAGATCTTCATGACCAACAGTGCACGTAAGCAATGGCGGAGATATAGGGATTCAGTGGTAGCAGGTTCACCCAGTTTCTAGTGCCTTAGGGGGTCCTGAAAGAAAACACCAATGGCACATGATGGATGGGAGCCCTGGTTTTCTATTGGGTCCCAGAAGCTTAAATTTACATCACTGACCTGAGAAAACTGAGAATGGACATCTATGGAGTAGAATGGAAAAGATCAGAGGGAAGAGCAGGGTCGTTGCTATAGGAGGAACAGAGGTAGCAGTCTCTACCGGACCCAGGAGCCTGAGGGGACCCAAAGACACTTGTGCCATATAAGAAGACACCGGTATTATAGCATGCTGGTCAAGTTACACCTCTGGCTGGAGGGAAGGGGTTAGGTCAAGAATTTGGCAGCATGGGGGGGGGGATTTCAATTTCTGCCCCGATGTGCTTCCCTGCCCCTTGGCCACAAGGAACTGAGGGAAGGGGTCCCAAGCTGAATTCTTGCACCAGGACCCATGAGCCTTTAGCTACACCCCTGGGGAAGAGGGCACAGGTGGCAAGGATCACATAGAGTAAAATGGGAAACTCGAAGGTGAATTGACTCAACTTATACAATCAAACAGAATAATTCACCTTGGATTCCACATCTAGAAGCTTCACACTAGAACTGTTGACTTGCAGAACCATCTCCTGGATCCATATTCTGCCTTTGTTATCCATTAGGTTAAGTTTCCGAATGGCATCTTCCACTGTGTGGACATCATCATCTTCATCGATTGTGAAGGTCACCAAATGCTGCAAAGACATATCCATATAATGAAACAAAGTTTATTGCTATACATGTTTATTTCTGTGAAATCACATAATTATCTAGGGGCTCATGCACACGAACATTGAGTGTTTTGCAGTCCACAAAACACGGATACCGGTTGCGTCCATTCTGCACTTTGTGGAACGGAATGGCTGGCCCCTAATAGAACAGTCTCATCTTTGTCCATAATGCGGACAATAATAGGACATGTTCTATTTTTTTGCTGAACGGCCATGCGAACATGGAATGCACAAGAAGTAATTTCCGGATTTTTTTTGCAACCCCATTGAAGTGAATGCTTCCGCATACGGGCCCAAAAGAAATGGAAAGAAAGGGTCCGTGTGCATCAGCCCTAAGGGTGTTGTCATGAGATTATGCTGTGACTTCCTGCTTGGAGAGGGGAGAGGGTGTATTATAACTTCACACAGAGGATTACGGTATGTTCTGGTCCTATGGCTGCTCAAAATAAACATTCTGAGAGTAGTTTCCATACACATTACACACATGGGGTTTGTACTGAAATATAGACAGGCCATTTAACATTAGTTTTGCTGATTTTGTGGATTTTTTTTGGCAATAAGAATAAGCATACTGTATATATATATTAATAAGCAATTCTATGGTAATAGTTTATATTATACATTAAAATATTGGGAACCTTCTCCAAGTTAGTGGCCTTGAGACAATCCCAACTGAACCCAACAGCTTTATGAGGACCAGTGATGCGGTTATATCTAAATCTGAACTAATCACAAATTAATCTCATGATTTTATGCTAAAATGACAAGTCAGATGTAACATGTGTTGTCAGGATTTTCTTTATAGGTGCAGTAAAGTTCATCGTACCTATTAGCTATAACTAGATTAGAATAATGCGTGCAGAGTGCATGGTCAGGGATTAAATGTTACGCTATGATGAAGCTATTAGCGGGTGTGCCAGGCATTACACAATGACTGATACTCGCATATCTGTATTGCTGCTGTTTTGTGCAACATAAAATTACGCATTTTATATTTGCATTGCTGATGTGAAGAAAATATTAACTGGGTGAGGCAAAAAGGGAAAAAAAAAAAGGTTTCTTAGAGACCGGCCTGAAGGCTATAGTTGTCCTTGACGTCATGTTTACCTACCACATAAACCTCACACCTGACACACATGGAGACGTCTTCCAAATGTTTATGTAATGTTGTACATGATGAAAGTTCACAGTCTGCACTTATGTAAAAAAGAAAACAAGCTGGTAAAAGCAATGAGGGAGGAGGCCAAGTACGGAGCCCCAGCTACGTCGTCTCTATGTGACTGCAGTAATGAATTACAAACTTGTAGCAGAAATTCAAGGGTCAGCCTTGGATGTCTGCTGGGGATTCCGCGGCAAATACACACTGCATTTTTCCAAAATGTATTTTGTCATGTGAACATGGGTTGTATATTGAACATTTAGGGGGTCATTAACTAACCAGAAATACGCCTATATTAGACATATTTCTGGTGCAGCTTGCGGTGCAAAGGTCCTTTGCACCACAATCTCCGACTTTTCCCCGCTCACGTCCAGTCCAAAAAAGTGGGTGTGGTGTTGGCGGGTAAGGGGACAGGCCAGCAGGCCCATCTCATTCATCATTTTCTTTTGCTGGTTCAGGCGTAGAAAATGGTCTAAAGGTAAGACAGCTAGGAAGCTGGCTTACATTTAGACTGGCGCTGGATGTGCTGAAGTTATGGAGAGGACTGCGTCTCTTCATAACTTCGTCAGATCCACTGCCAGCTATAGGGGCTATTAAGACCATCGTCTAAAACGTCAGTCTTAATAAATGACCCCCTTAATGCTTAAGTACTACTTGACGATTACTGGCTTCTCGACTTAGTTGTCTGCATTTGAGAATGCATTTTCAAATACCCTGTTCAATGTTTTTATTGGACTTACAGGAGTATTCCCATTATGGTATTCCCAAATGTCCGATGGATGCGAGTCCCACCACTGTGATTTAGAGGAGGCCACACATGTGCAGCTCTGTCCATTCACTTTTGTGGGATTTTCCCAAAAAGTCGAAGATGTCATTAGGACAGGCCATCTATATTTGATCATGGGTGTATGACTGATGTATCACCAGAATGAAGGGACTGCAGAGAGTTTTCTCTTCATTGTTTGCACAGCCACACCGGCTTGTATGTATGGGTGGTATGGGTGGCTTTGCCTGGTACGGGACCCTAGAGTACGGCCAGATGGTTAGGTTTGCATGTAGTTTTGGAATCCAAAATCAGGGGTGGATCATAAAAGGAGAGAAGGTATAAAGGACAGAAATGGCTTCTTCTCTTTTTTTTTAATTTACTCTTAGTTTTGGCTTCCAAAATTACATCAAGAAACCTGACTGTGTAGCCATACCCTTAAAGGCAATGTACACCTTTTGGGGCATTATTATTATTATTATTATTATTTTTGCATTGTACTCATTTTGAGCTAAAAATAATTTTTTTAAATTAGTCTTTATTAAAATTATGGCGTCTTTTTTTCTGTACAAAGCTCACATGCTCTAGTAGCACCCTTTGGATTTTCTGTCATTTCCATCAGACCAGGAGCAGACGGACTCCTTATCTCTGCTCTCTAACATTATAAACAGTTATTATAACTCAGTTCTTATCTTACTGATAAGAATGTGGATTAAGTAAGTGTTTATGACCTCTTAGTAAGGGCTCATGCACACGAACGTGTGTATTCAGTGCCCGTCCTGTGGACCTTAATTTGCGGTCCACAACGCACATGCACTGACAGTGGGGCCGCCGCATTCGGATCGCGGACCCATTCGTAGTGCATGCGCTACTTTTTTGCGGTGCGGAGGCACGGGCAGAAACACCACGGAAGCACACTGTAGTGCTTCCGTGGTGTTCTGATCCGTGCCTCCGCTCTGCATCTCCATGATTGCGGACGCATTGAAGTGAATGGGTCCGCGATCCGTGATGCGGGCTGCACGTGGCCGGTGCCCGTGTATTGCGGACCCGGCACTGGTCGTGTGCATGAGCCCTAAATTAGAGATAAGGTTTATTAGCTGACGGCACAAAAGTGAAAGTACCAGTCACACAGGTAGAAACAGTTAACTCTTTGTGAAAGATCGGTTCAATATTTTTAACAAGGGCCAACTAAAAATATGATTTTTAGCCAAAAATGACAAAATTGCCTCCAAAGGCGTACATAGCATTTAAAGGTTATCCCATCTCAAGGTTTGGGGAATATCACTGGGATATACCTCAAATGTCAGATAGGTGTGGTTTGCACCTCTGGGATCTGCTCCTATCTCCAGAACAGGGCCACTGAAGTGAAGGGAGAGCAGCGACACAAGTGCTTCCACCCTTCAGTCACTGCTCTGAGAGTTCCTAAAAAATAGCCAAGTACTGGCTCAACTAATTCCGTTGATGTGGCTGCGTTTGCGTGGCTTGCCCTCCTTTGACTGCCATGGGAATTTAGAAGATAACAAAGTGCAGTTGCTTGCCCGTTCTCGGGAGTCCCATAACAGTGAATGGAGAGGAAGTGATACATGCAGCTATCTGACATTTTTGAAAGCTTATCCTAAAGGCGCATTTACACATGCAGAGGAGCAGCTGATTATCTGGAACAAAGCGTTCCTTCTGACAGCCGGCTGCTTGTTCAGTGGAGGTGAAGAGCAGCATTTATATGCAGAGATCACCTCCACAGTATGAGAATGAGGGTTGGCTATTGCAATCACTCGTCCTCATACAACTGCATTGTTTCTGGACAGCAGATCGCTGTGCAGACAGCACAATATGCTGCCTAGAAACAATAATTTGCGCTCGCTCATTGGGTGATCGGATGCACCTTTAGGGCTCATGCACATGACCGTATGTATTTTGCGGCCTGCAAAAACTATGGATGACGTCCGTGTGCATTCTGTATTTTGTGGAATGGAATAGCTGGCTCCTAATAGAACAGTCCTATCCTTATCCTTAATGTGGACAATAATAGGACATGTTCTATTTTTTTGCAGAATGGAAATACGGACATACTGACAGCATGAAAAGGCTTTATAATAAAACACTGAAACCCCTTTGGCACTGTTTAGAGATTTCTATTACTGGAAATGAGATAAAACATTGTAAGCAAAGGATCGTACAAATTACAAAAACAGAAGGTACATGGAGTAATTTCAGGTTTTTTTTGCGGACTCATTGAAATGAATGGATCCGCATAAGGTCCACAAAAAAAACAGAACGGACACGGAAAAAAAATATGTTCGTGTGCATGAGCCCTAACACAGGCAGGTTGTCGGGAATGAGCGCTTGCAGGAAAGTTTGTTCACAATCTGCCCGTTTATTGCAACGTGTAAATCCACCTTAAAGAGGACCTTTCACCACTCCTGACATGCCTATTTTAATAGCTTCATGCATTCCCCATGTAATAACAAGTCTGGAACATCTATTCTTATGTCTGTATGTTGTGCCATTCCTTTATTATTTGCACTAGAAGTTATGAATGAATTGCTATTTGCCTTGAGTAAGGGTACAGAGAGGAGGTAACCAGTTGGGGCTGTGTACCTGCACAGACTGACTCTAGCAAATCAGTGCTGCCATGTTCATACTGTGCAGGGACACACCCCCAACTTGTTACCTCCCCTCTGTTCCCTTACTGAAGGCAAATAGCAATTCATTCATAACTTCTAGTGCAAATAATAAAGGAATGGCACAAAATACAGACATAAGAATAGATGTTCCAGACTTGTTATTACATGGGGAATGCATGAAGCTATTAAAACAGGCATGTCAGGAGTGGTGAAAGGTCCTCTTTAAGCCTAAGGATCAACAGTCTCGGAAAACCCCCCTTAAGGGACTGTTAATGGACGGTGGTTCTCTACGAAGGGAATGGGAAGAGCAAATAAAAGTCTGTCTCTTATGTCTTCTGTGTTTTGGACCCACTAATGGTTTTGGCTTACAAATATAAAATACTGACCCCATACTGACAGCATGAAAAGGCTTTATAATAAAACACTGAAACCCCTTTGGCACTGTTTAGAGATTTCTATTACTGGAAATGAGATAAAACATTGTAAGCAAAGGATCGTACAAATTAATATCTCCTCATGTGGTGACATATTCCAATCACAGAAACCTCTGAGCGGTGCCAAAGGGGTTTAGCTTTTTATAGAAACCTTTTATTCCGAAAATTAGTGGTAGTCTGAGATCACAAGTCTGGATCCTATAGTTTATAGATCATACGCACAGTACATCATGACCAATAAAAGGGGCATTTGTTTTCTTACTTTTAATAACCTTAAAAAAGACCCGTCACTACTCCTGACATGCCTGTTTTAATAGTTACATAAATTCACCATGTAATAACAGTCCTGGAGCCTCTACTCTACTAGAAGTTATGAATGAATTGCCAGCAGTCCTCAGTAAGGGTACAGAGGGACGGGGGTGTACCTGCACAGATTCACTGTATCCAATCAGTGCTGCCATTTTCAGACTGTGCAGGGACACACCCCCAACTGGTTATCACCCCTCTGTACCCTTACTGCAGACTGCTAGTAATTCATTCATAACTTCTAGTAGAAATAATAAAGGAATGGCACAACATAGAGACATAAGAATAGATGTTCCAGAATTGTTATTACAAGGGGAATGTATGAAACTATTAAAACAGTCATGTCAGGAGTGGTGCTGACATTAGTAAGATGTGTTCTCAGATAATATCTGGTTTCATGTCAGATATCTGCCGGTCATGTCAGAGGTGGTATTCAGCTGACAGACTCTGTAATAACAGAGTCGTCTTTCTGCCATTTGTGACAGCTCATGCTGTGCAGTGTGAACAATGCAGTATATAACTCTACTGACTGTCTGTGGAAGAACTGTGTGCATTAGTCCTCGGAGATTCACACTTACATTCACTTGGTACTGTGACACATCAGCCATGATGACATTTGAATATCTCTTCCTTTGTTCTGTGGACAAAATGAAAATGTAATTTATAAAAAAAAATCTAAAGAGTGTTTCATCTAAAATCACCTTATAACAGACATTATTAGAGGGATTGTGCCACTTTACCAAGTGGCATTTATCATGAAGAGTATTGTTATTATCCATATTGCTTCCTTTGCTGGCTGGATTCATTTTTCCATCACATTGTACACTGCTCGTATCCATGGTTATGACCACCCGGCAATCCATCAGAGGTGGTCGTGCTTGTACACAATAGGAAAAAGTGCTGCCTCTCTGGTGGCTGGGACCGTGGGAGTGCACATAGGCTGGTGCTTTTTCCTATAGTGTGCAAGCATGACCACCACTGATGGATTTCAGGGTGGTCTGTAACCATGGAAACGAGCAGTGTATAATGTAAAAAAAATGAATCCAGCCAGCAAAGGAAGCAATATGGACAATTACAATACATTAGTAAGTGCCTTGCATTAACTTTCTCTACATAATAAATGCTATTTGTTGAAGTGACACAACCCCTTTAAGTCATCCTCTTGTGTCAAATTATTAAAAATCCCTGTCGGATTGTCATGCAGCTTTCCCAGACTCCGAAATGTCACCTCTGCCTATTTACAAAGTGATATGGTTGCAAGGGATGTATTTAACCGTAACTGACCAGATATGCAGCGTTAAAGAGGTTCAGTGGCGCAGACGATATGTCATCGTCCTAGTAGGTTTTAGGGATGTCTTCACACATGGCAGAATTATGCAGCTGAAAATCACTTCCCTTCATCTGTTTGGCTGGAAATGCATGGATTTCTGCAAGCCCTATTCAGCTGTACAGGCAAGTCCACAGAAATTTCTGCCATATGTGAACTCACCCTTAGGGCTCATGCACACAGCTGTACTTAGATATATATATGGCTGGCTCACAGTAATATCAATACATTTAATAATACACAATTCAAAAACATAATACAATCACATATAATCATATATTCAGTCTCTGTCCCTTTTGTCTTAGTATCATTACATGCGGAGCTCACGCGTGTATGATAGCTTTTGTGACTGTTATCCCGCATTCATACTATTAGTCGTCTCCTATGTATTGTACCAGTTCTATATTGGTGCGGTTTATATAGGGATCTTCAGTATATTATAAGAATTTACACTTGTATCTAGAGCTCTGCTGCTAAGCATTTAGGTTGCATGAGACAGACCATATGGAGAGGCAGCAGGCCGTATACATTCACATAGCGTCTTTGCCACACGTTTAGCATGTAAGGTTAGGAAAGCTCTCGACTAACCTGCTAAATGTGTCTATAGGTGTCCCTTAGTCAGACAGAGTACTATGCAAGTGAATGCAAGCCCTAAGCACAGCCTACTATCAGGGACTGACGGTCGTGCTGACAGTCACCCTTTAATTTATCATAAATAGGACTCCTTTATAAATCACCAAAAATCATTCGTAAAATGTCCTATGATTTACTTTTTTTGTGATGCATTGTCACCTAAATGTATGATGTAGTTAGTGTAAGCAATTTTATAGCCCTGATGCTCTCCAGCAGGTCTGATGATCTTTCTAGAGTTTGATGAATTTATTAAAAGGGATGCTAGAACATCCATTGTCATACACCTGAGTTAACAGAAAGGAGTCTCCTGTTCAGGAACCTCATCTCTTCACCATTCATCCAAATGGACAATGTGTAATGCTTGATTTCTCCTGTGGTGGCGCTGCAGGAAAACTGAACACTTACTGCCAGGTTGGGGGAGAAGATTGGGAGAGGTCTCGGGAAGGGAGACACTTTGTGATCTGAGCTTATTGTTAGTAGGGTTTGTCCAAATGGGAGAACCCCTTTAAAGAACATGCTTGGCATTTCCGGGGCAATGACGGTAAGATGCGGTGTGGTGTACTGTAGTCAAGCGTAAATTTACAGTAATTTGGATATTTTTATGTTTACAGTAAAATAGAAGCTGGACCAGTTTTCAGGAACGGGCAAAGAACATGGAGGATGTTCACCTGCTCAGCTACAAAGCTGAAACTAAATCCTGGTGAAGACTGCCAAAAATGCTGCAGGTCGAGAATCAGCCAATTCTTGGAAGAGAGGGAATAAAGGCTGAAGACGTTCTAAAAGGCAATACTTTCAGTAAACAGCATTCTCTTATTTATCTGCTACTAAATCAAAAGTAAAACCAGATACTTATTGAAGAAAAGCAACTGTGCATAGCAGGACAAGGTAAACTGAGGATCTGCTGCCAGTAAATATTGCATGTCAGGGGTGTACTTTGGGTGCAGAGTCGCACTTGAGTCATGGATTTTACAAGGGGACCAATACTATAAATGGTGCAAGATAATTAGGGAGCTGGTTACTGATTTTCCATGTTACCAAGGAGCCTTAAAGAGGTTATCCAAGTTATATTTATTGATGACCTATCCTCAGGATAGGTCATCAATATCAGATCGGCAGGGGTCCGACACCTGGTACCCCCGCCGATCAGCTGTGTGCCACCGGTGCCGTGTATTGGGGTCCGCAAACTGCAGTCCCCAATGTGTGGGCACCGTCCGTGTGGTCTGCGCTGACAGATGCAGACCCATTCAACTTCAATGGTTCGCAACCGAAATGCCACGCAAGTGCTCCATAGTGCTTCTGTGGCCTTCCGCTCCATATCTTTCAGATTGGAAACCCGTTTAAGCGAATACTGTGTTACAGTGCACACATGGCCAGTGCCTGTATATTTGTGGGCTGCAATATGGGCACGGCTGGCACAGGTTTGTGTGCGTGAGCCCTAACTGTTATGAAAGCTCTGTGTTCCAGGGCCTTTGGCACCCCGCTCTTTATTTTACATTCCCTAGGAACAGTCACCAACCAATGGCTCTCCAACCGTTGACAGACTACAACTCCCAGCATGCTATGCCAGCTAAAGGCATATACTTTGTATTTCTGCCCTGAAGAGTGAGTCATAGCTGGTGAATGAGATAACAATATGGCATAATAGCATAATCGCAACAGAAAAATCAGTGGCAGATCAGTAATTGAATTATCTGCTGAAAACAGATCTTTTGTAGCAAAAGGCCCCCAAATACTCTCCAGATACACCTTCTACTCATCAATATATTTCCTCCCTTTTCCATTGTTTTCAATACAAAACCACTATCAGATCTGAAAAGAAGTGACATGCCACTTCTGAAGCGGTTTTCAAATCAGCTCCTGAAAAAATATTAAATTCTTTACATAGAACTTAATGGGAAGCTGTCAACGGCATTTTGAATGTGGATTACCCAGCAGAAAACGCCAGAACATAGCCTATAGAACGGAAGCATTATCACACGGGTCTGCATTGGCTCTGTCAGCAGAGAGTTGGACTTTGCACTCTCAGCATCAAGCAGGACCTGTTGCCTGCCACCCAGGGCCCCCCTCCCGCCAACCTATAAGTCCATGCTCAAACAATAGGAGAGAGTTTTCTAACAATGTAATTAGGAGAAGGAATGTAAAATGGAGGTTTCCACCTACATTGCTCTGTAAACATCAAGCCCATTCCTTCAGGAACACACCTAAACCCACAGCAGGCAAGCGTTCAGTGTTGCCTACATCTCAAATATGGGCAGAGCCTGACTCATTCATTTTGTATATGTTCACATGTACTGGTGGCAAAACTGCAACTCCCAACATGTTCTGACAGCCTGCCAAAACACATAAGAGAGTGGTACTTGTGAAGGTGTGCAACGAAACACAGGTCGTACAGCCAAAATACACAAAATCAAAACTGTCTGAAATATACAGCAGGTCACCTGAGATATCTCAGGAGCTTCCTATGCCAGTTTTACTGCTGTGTACAGGGTGGCAAAAATCATCATTCTGCTCATAATAATCTATAAGGATATATTATCAATAATTTGTTATACACCTATATTTTTACATATCCCTAGCCTGCATCTTGACTTACTAGCCAGTATCGTCAAAGCAACTATGGCGACAACTACAATGTCACATCAAGATTCTTGTCATTTCCAGTGGAAAGTTACACTGCCTTGACTTTTTTGACATTTTTTGGGTACTGTTTTGATTTTTCTGTACGGACACATAACAATGTCTGACAGTGCTCATTCTGTGCAACACAACTAGAAGGCTGCAGCCCTGGGACAACGCCTTTCAGGGATAAGGTGTGCTGCATGTACACAGGTTGTTTGAGTTTCTATTTTATATGCTGCCAACACCTACAATACTTTACTTTCAAGTGTGCAAGTGACATAAAGTCCACTCAGCTCCTAAGGGCAGCAGGAACAGGGCACTGAGACCGCACTTCCTATTATCTGTGTATTATAATATAGAGTTTGCTCAACCTTCTGTTAAGAGTACTCAATAATAATGGGGTGCTGCTCCTCACTTGTCATCTCAATGCCTTCCTATGGGGGTGTGGATAAAATTATTAATTGTCCCAATATTCTGCAACAAGACTGGTAGTGGTTACATCATGTAGCAGAGTTGGGAGTCCCTTGGATGTGCAAAATGCATAGTCATACAGGTGCACCTGTCTAGTTTCTACTACTTCATATACACATTACAGAGTGTGACCCCAGGGGTGCACCTAGCCTTTACGCTTCCTGAGGTGAAAACTGAAACGGCAGCCCCAATGCAAATTTCTTAAGCTAACCTTTGCCATAATGAAAGCGCTCATTCCCCATGGACCTCCTGCTGCCCCCTCTTGCCTCTATCTGGTGCTGCCTGAGACGATCGCCTCACCTGGCCTCCTTGGTGGTCCACTCTTGTGTGACCCCCTACTGTCTATAGAAGATGTACCCTGCCTGGAGTGTAGAATAGCATGAAATATCTTAAATGTATAGGGTGGAGGAAGAAAGTACAAGCATAGATGAAACCCCAATTCCATACAACATGCATTCTCTACAGCCTCACATTGCTATATGTATGGCTGAAGCTATATATCTATATATCTATAATACAATAAAAAAATGTTCATTGAGTTCTTTACCTGGGCAGGTTGTGTATGATGTTGAATCCCACACACGACTGACTCCTCTTTCCTCCTTGTCAGGCGGCTGTAGAAGGACGACCTGCTTGTTGTCTGGCAGAACCAGTTTGTCTTGTGACTGGAGAAGAGGCCCAGAATTTGGCACCTTTCTGATGCATGATTACTCAAGCGTCAGATAAGTGCTCTTCATGTAGGATGTTTGCAAAACTGTCTTTATTGGTCTAGAGAGCAGATCTAAACCCACAGTTTATTACACTGTGTATTGTATGGATGGGAGCAATGGTTTACTTAGTCTCCTAATCAGTGACCCAGACCCTGACCGCTCACACCTTCATTACTTGTCTGAATGACTGGTATTTTCTGGAAAGCCTCCTGAAGAAGTAATCCCCTATACTGTAGACTGCAGCCAAAGATACTGTACAGAAATGTTTACTGACCGTAATTGCATTCAACGGTGTAGCTATAGGGGGCACAGTGGAGCACACGGGCCCTGGTCATTGAGGGGGCTCAGAGGCCCTTTGCAACCAGTATAAATAGTCCATGTTAGGTAGTAACCCTGTTATGGATTTCACACTGGGGCCTAGGGCTTCAGGCTACTCCACAGATTGCATTATTTTATTTTGAGAATTATTCAAATTGAAATTTTAATCTTAATGCCAATCTCAGGGGAAGATCTACAATAAAATAAAAGATCTACAATTAAATAAAAGAGTTGTCGGGCTATAGATATTGATGTCTTATCCTCAGGATAGGTCAGTTTCAGTCAGCCACGGCTGTACAGTGTATGGAGCAGAAGCCTCTCCATACTTTGTAGTTTGTACTCTGTAGTTTCCCTTGGCGGTGTACTGCAACTCAGCTCCCATTCACTTGCATGGGAGCTATGATGCAATACCCTGGCATGGCCACTACACAGTGTATGGAGCTGTCTACAGTTTCCGTCAACGGATGATCGTTAAGGGGTGCTGGGTATTGGACCCACACTGATTGGATATTGATGATCTATCCTGAGGACATCAATATCTGTAGCTTGGACAACCCCATTAACTTGATATTCCTGAGGCCTTATGGTAAATCTGTAACAGGACTTAGGCTACTTTCACATAAATTCCGGTATTGAGTTCCGTTATAGGGGCTCAATACCGGAAAAAAACGCTTCAGTTTTGTCCCCATTCATTGTCAATGGGGACAAAACTGAACTGAAGACAACGGAATGCTCCTGAAAGCATTCCGTTCCGTCTTCTGACCGGAGAACAAACCGCAGCATGCTGCGGTTTGCTCTCCGGTCCAGGCATCCGCACCAAGACGGATCCGGAATGACCCCCAATGCAAGTCAATGGGGATGGATCAGTTTGGTGTGGACACACCAGTAATCCGGATCTGTCCTCCATTGATTTCCAATGGGGGGTCATTCCGGATCCGGCTACATACATACAGACATACTTACAAACATACATACAGACATACATACATACATACAAACATACAGACATACATACTCACATACTCCAGGGACACCGGCAGCATGTCTTCACGCGCCTCCTGCGCGCAGCTATGACGTTTCCCCACTGCGCCCAGCAGAGGGCGCTGTGGGGAATCGTCATCACTGCGCGCAGGAGGCGCGTGAAGACGTTCTGCCGGCGTCCCTGGAGTATGTGAGTATGTATGTATGTCTGTATGTTTGTATGTATGTCTGTGTCTTGTTTAAATGTGTGTCATGTGTGGGGCCGGAGCGCTGCTCCGGCTCCACACATGTATAGCGTTAGCACAGATCCGTTGGCACCCTTTAGGTGCCGGATCCGTGCTAACGCTAATGTGAATGAGGCCTTAGTGATCTTTAGCTTTATTCTGGAGTGAATGCACTTTTTATCCATATGCAAATGAGCAGTTAAGTGCACCGAAGGAGGGCCAAAGTTACTCTGTGCATTCTTGCTTCTCCACTTTCCTCTGCCAGCCCCTTCCTCTCCTTGATTGACAGACAATAGTCTTGCATAGTCATCTCTCCTGGTCTTGTCAATCAAGAAGCAGAGAGAGGGTCTGGTGAAAAAAACAGGAGGAGTAAGGGTGCACACAGTGGCTTGGGACCATCCTTATTGCACTTAACTGCTCATTTGCATATAGACTAATAGTACTTTTTGGCCTCTTTCATACAAGCATATCAAAATCCGTCCGTATTCCGGCTCAGAATATGCGCCTCGTCATAAATTAGACGCTTTGTCCAGCAGAGCAGGAGCTATCAAAGACCTTTGACAAATGACCCCCCATTGTGCTTGGTATAACTGTGAACCTCCTGGTGGTAGATTTTAATCCTTGCTATGAGGCCTCCTCATGTCTATGTTTGCCCCCAGAAATCCTCTAAAATTGTAGCTGCCAATATAAAAAAGGCTGCCTTAAAATATCTAGAATAAAAAGTCAGAAAAAAGAAAACACAAACATCCTAGATTTATAGTACATGCCTCCAGAAAAGGGCTGGTCGTTTGTCCTATACTGGCCCTGCCATGGAGTACCATGGACACCAGCTTCCTACCTGTTTTTAAGATTTGTGCTGTGGTCTGCCTGTAAACAGCACTCCACCCTGCTTCATGAAGCAACGCCTGCAAAGCATCAGTGTCATGAATGTACAGTCCCTGCACTGTAATTATGGTGATCAGCACAAATCACATGTGAAGAAAATCAGATGGACAATGTATAAAGGGACCTTTTATGTTCATAAAGTAGAGTCTTTATTGCTCTGGATAAGGATTGGGCCCAAAAGAGTGATCAGAACTGTATTCAGGCCTTGCAGACAACATCATATGTAAGGGGGTTTGGCCACTTTCTGGCTACTTATGTAAGATGACGATATAGCACTTACTAATATAGCCTTTGTTGATTTTCTGTACCATTTGCTTTATTTCATAAATCATGTTCCCTTGTTGGGCAAATCTTTTGTGCTGTCCACACAGAAGACCTGTCCATAAGATGGCGGCTGTTGGTGGGTCATGTGACCAGGCAAAAATAACTCCAGACACATCAGTCAGCCTTCTCCACTCAAATACACCACATCTGCCACATGCACTGTTGAGAATTTAGTAGCGGCGCAGTGTTTTTTAATGGAGGTGACTGAGTGATGTATCTGATCACATGACCCTTCATCAGCAGCCATTTTATGGACAGAACCTCTGTTTGAACAGCACAAAAGACTTTACCAACAATGGAGAATACCTTATGAAATATAGAAATGGTGCAGAATATTAAAAAAAAAGACTATGGGGGAGATGTATCAAACTGGTGTAAAGTAGAACTGGCTTAGTTGCCCATAGCAACCAATCAGATTCCATCTTTTATTTTCCAAAGGAGCTGTCAAAAATGAAAGGTGGAATGTAATTGGTTGCTATGGGCAACTAAGCCCATTCTACTTTACACCAGTTTGATAATTCTCCCCCCTATGTTAGTAAGTACCATATAGTCATTTTACAAACACGTTGATCAAGAGTAGCCAGAAAGTGGCCAACCCCTTTAAGAAATTCAGAGCAATATATTTCAGTGACATTTGCAAACATATCAAGTATATGGGCAAGTACAGTATGCAATATATCCATGGCCAGCAGCCAGGTCAGAGACTTAAAAATGAATAAAAGGTGGCATAAGTGGCTATAGGAGGAGGTGTCATATGCACGCTGTAATTCTTTGTTTTTCCTGCAGAGGTGCTGCTACGAAACATAAGAGACACAGCTGATGGCCAGTGATTGGCTGAGCACGCGTTTCCTGCTCGCTGAGAGGGAGCAGGAAACAGAGACCAACGCAAGACCGCGAGCATTGGAACGGTTCAGCAGGGGATCAGTAAAGCTGGGTACATATCACTGTTTGATTTTACGTTCTTCTGATCTGTCAGAACAGAAAAAAAGGGATCCTGTAAAAAAACGGATCCTGAGCATCCTTTATGCACATTTTGCATCCATTTTAGCAGTTTCCGCCTGAGATCCATTTTTTTAGACGGAAAAAAAAGTCCAGCAAAATGTGCAAAACGTATGCTTCAAATACAGGATCCATTTTTTTTCTGTTCTTCTGATGGATCAGAATATGGAAAATGACACGGTGACGTGAATCCAGTTTAAGGTGAATATTGACTTGTTTTATAATTTTACCCCATGGGGAGTTTTTTTTTTAAGTAAATGGCTGCCCAACGCTAAATAATAAGGCATTCGGATGTCATAGAGGAGATACCCCACGTGGGACCAAACTCTTTGAGCCAGAATGAAGAGCCACTCTTGCTGTTACAAGGACAGCCTTGTAATCTTGTCACATATCAGACCACACCCCTTTTCCACTAAGCCCCACCCCCTTGTCAAGCAAGTCAGAATGAACGAGTGTGTGTGCTAATAAGATATTAGATTATGTCATAGATTATGTCATAGAAGGGATACTCCACTTGGGACCACTCTTGCCATTGCAAGGACAGTCTTGTAATCTTATTATATCTTAAACCCCGCACCTTCCCCACTACGCCCCACCCCCTTATGAAACAAGTTAGAAAAAGGTGTAAAAGCGCTATTGCATGAATTTGCAGATATTGCACCAAATTTGCTTAAGTTTCGTAGGCTAGTTCCAGACCTTTGGTGTGAATTCCAGCAGACTGTTCTGACAGCGAACAGACTACAGGGATTCATCGCATCTGGCACGGCCGGATGCAGACAGATTGTCCCATTAAGTACATGGGGTATATGGGGTCTGGCGGAGATCCGGCTGCATTAAAAGGGAATTGGAATACTTTTATAATTACATGTAGTTAAAAATTCAGTATAGTCACTGTGTTATTCAATAAAATGTATCTGTATTCTGTATAGCACCACCTGCTATTTGTTTTTTCCCTTACTTCTCTGTCCACTTCAGTAACATCGCTGAGGTGGATGCACATGCTCAGTTCCATCCTTCAGTTGTATCCACAGTTAAAGGGCCCATTCACATGACCGTAGTATTGCAGGTCCGCAAAAATGCAGACCCGGAATACTACGGGTGCCGCCCCGCAAATTGCGGAACAGACGTCCGGGCGCCCCGTTCAAAATGCCTATTATATTTTGCCTATTAGGCAAAATGCCTAAATAGGACATGTTCTATTTTTTTATGCAGAGCCACGGCACTTCTCTTAGAAGTGAATGGGGCCGCATCTATTCCGCAAAATTGTGTGAATGGGCCCAAAGGCTGTGACAGTTACAGGGAGAGAGGGGCAGCAGAAGGGGCACACCCCCCGAGAAAGGACATTCGCTCTGGGCTGTGATAGGGAGAGCACTGTAACAGAAAGCTTCATAATCTCCTCTTCTGCCACACATTACATTGTTAATATTATTAAAGGACTGGATGAGAGAGACCCCTGGTTAATTACCCCTTTTCTATAGTCTGTAAGGCTA
Organism: Rhinella marina; assembly: GCA_900303285.1. Lineage (NCBI taxonomy): Eukaryota > Metazoa > Chordata > Amphibia > Anura > Bufonidae > Rhinella > Rhinella marina. The sequence goes on from ONZH01019172.1 coordinate 314,300, forward strand.
GGGCTACACGGCGACATGTGTCGCGCGACAATAAGTCGCGCAACACATAGTGCACAACTACAGGACGACAGTTGTCGCGCGACATTGATGTTGCATCAAAGTCGCGCAACAATTTTTATAATGGAAGTCTATGGTGTCGCACTGCGACATGCGACATGCTGCGACTGCGACGTGACAGTCGCAGAAAAATCCATCCAAGATGGATTTTTTGCGACTGACGTGTCGCAGTCGCAGCATGTCGCATGTCGCAGTGCGACACCATAGACTTCCATTATAAAAATTGTCGCGCGACTTTGGTGCGACAAGAAGTCGCGCGACAACTGTCGTCGTGTAGCCCTAGCCTAAATGTTTTAATGAAGCAGAGGACACCTCAAGGACGTCAATTTACCGGAGATTCTTCTAGTATAAGGGTAAAGGCTATGATGATTTAATGATTTACATAATGGGACATCAACACTGCATTGTCTACAGAGGTCTGTAAATATTACATGGAGACCCCTTTAAATATTAATCCAAAGCCATTCATGTGTATAACCACAGTGACCTTGGCACATCCACGAATATGCTTGATTATTTTCAGTACCTCGCACCATAAAGTGACCTGCAGGAAAACTGATATCTTCCCCCATGATGTTGGACGTCCACATTTGTAAGGTTCAGCCTGGTCATGTGTATTGCTTGAGTTGGCAGGACACCATTATTTATAGCGTCTTATTTTGCTAGTGAAACACTTTCTCGGAGAACTCGGAGAAAACAAGACACACAAGATATTTCTTCTCCAGTGTTTGCACAGAGATAAAGCACATTCCACATCTTAACCCGAGAGGAAGTAACAGTCCTCATACCTTCCCTTCATACCACCTTATAACGCCAAACCACAGCCATTCCACAAGGTCACAGATCTGTGGCTGATTGTATGAGGGCTGCCAGCTGGCCGCTATCTTACTGTCCTATCCGGTAAAATGACGGCATTATCTATATTAGAGGATGATATTTACTAAACACAATGGAGCTTCCTCCAGCAGCACAGAGGGTCTTAAGACCGGTATGGAAAATGCTGGTCTTAACAAACGTCCCCCTCCGGAGGCAATTTTTGTTTATAATTGCATTTTAATCATTTTTTGGCTAAAATCATATTTTCAATTGGCCTTTATTAAAAATATTGAGCTGTTCTGTCATGGTCACTGTTGTAACTGTTTTTCTAACTGTGTGACCAGTACTTTCACTTTTACATTGTGCCAGTGATCTAATAAATGTTATCTCTAAACTACTAGAAGGGTTATTAACACTTATTTAAGCCACATTCTTATCAGTAAGATAACTGAGCTATAACGAATGTTTATAATGTCAGAGAGCAGAGATAAGGAGCCCATTAGCTCCCCAACTGATGGAGAAGAGAGAAAATCCAGAGGCTGTTTCTAAAGCATCTCAGCTATGTAGAAAAAAAAGGGTTCCATATTTTTAATAAAGACCAATTGAAAAAATGATTTTTAGCTCAAAATCAGTACAATGCAATAATAAAATATTGCCCCCAAAGGGGTACATAGGCTTTAACCCCTTGGCGACATTGGACGTACCGGTACGTCCTGGGCACGAGGTAGTTCGTGCTACAGGGCGTACCGGTACGTCCTGCATGTAAACCCGCCCTGCTCAGTGCAGGGGGGGTTACATGCTGTAATGGGGGCTGTTAAAGACAGCCAGCCACCCATAGTGAAGGCCTCGGGGGGAGCCGTGCTCCCCCCATAATGGCGATCGCTGTGATTGGCTAGTCTGTTCAGACTAGCCAATCACAGGATACGGGGGCTGGCTGTAAGGATCTGATCCCCCGCAGTCCGAAACTGCGGGGGATCAGATCCAGCTAAAAGTAAGTAAAATTTTCCCCCGGGTGCCCCCGATCCCCCCCACCCTCCTTTCTAATATCATATTTTTTAATTAGCCCCAGGTGCCCCCCCCCCCATTTTCAGGATGGCCGAGCGGTTAAAGCAGAGTGTCAGCATACAGCTGACACTCTGCTTCAAACGGCCGGCTTCGCTGCTGGCAGCGATGTCGGCCGTTTAACCCCTTCCATGCCGCGGTCCATAAGGACCACGGCATGGAAGGGTTAACAGGGAGGGCGCTCCCTCCCTCTCCCATCGGGCGCTGCAGCAGCGCTCCGATGGTGGAGCCAGTGAGAGGGAGAGAGCTCCCTCCCTCCCATCGGGACGCTGCTCTGCTGTGGCAGCGTCCCGATGGTTACCATGGCAACCAGACGCTTTCGTCCGGCTTGCCATGGTAGAGGTAAGTCTGTTCAAGCTCCTGCTAAAGGCAGGAGCTTGATCAGTCTTACAATCAGAAAATACACTGCAGTACACTATACAGTGTACTGCAGTGTATTATATAGACATCAGATCCACTGGATCTTCAAGCACCAAGTGGGTCTGAGTCAAAAAAGTGTAAAAAAAAAAAAAAAGTGTTAAAAAAAAAGTTTAAAAAAAAGTTAAAAAAAAATCCCTTTTTTTCTCCCATTTTAATTGATTAAAAATAAAGAAAACACAATACATAAACATGTTAGGTATCGCCACGTCTGTAACAACCCGCTCTATAAAAATATCACATGAGATGGCCCCCCAGGCGAATGCTGTAAAATTTTTTTTTAAAAACTATGTCAAAATAGCCATTTTTTTCCCTCTTCCCTCACAAAAAGTGTAATAGCAGGCGATCAAAAAGGCGTATTTACCCCAAAATGGTATCAATCAAACCGCCATCTTGTCCCGCAAAAACGGTACCCTAACTGAGACAATCGCCTGAAAACTGAAAAAAATATGGCTCTCTGAAAATGGCAACACAAAAAAAAGATTTTATTCTGTTCAAAAATGCATCTAATGTGTAAAACTTTCCAACAATAAAAAAGTTGGACATATTGGGTATTGCCGCATCCGTAACAACCTGCTCTATAAAAATATTAGATGAGATGGCCCCCCAGGCGAATGCTGTAAAAATTTTTTTAAAAAAACTATGCCAAAATAGCCATTTTTTTCCCTCTTCCCTCACAAAAAGTGTAATAGCAGGCGATCAAAAAGGCGTATTTACCCCAAAATGGTATCAATCAAACCGCTATCTTGTCCCGCAAAAATGGTACCCTACCTGAGACAATCGCCTGAAAACTGAAAAAAATATGGCTCTCTGAAAATGGCAACACAAAAAAAAGATTTTATTCTGTTCAAAAATGCATTTAATGTGTAAAACTTTCCAACAATAAAAAAGTTGGACATATTGGGTATCGTCGTGTCCGTAGCAACCTGCTCTATAAAAATATCACATGACTTGCCCCTTCAGGTGAATGCTGTAAAAAAAATGCTAAAAAAAACTATGCCAAAACAGCTATTTTTTTCATCTTGTCTCAAAAAAAGAGTAATACCAAGCGATCAAAAAGTCTAATGCACCCCAAAATGGTACCAATGAAAACCTCACCTCATTCTGCAAAAAATGAGCCCCCACATAAGACAATAGCTCAAAAAAATAAAAATCAATGGCTCCCGCAAACCATTCCATCAAAATCTGTGTTGTAAAATACATATGGCGTTCCTTCTGTTTTGAGTCCTGCCATGTGCCCCCACAGCAGTTTACCACAACATATGGGGTGTTGCCGTATTCAGGAGAAAATGGGTAACAACTTATGGGGTGCTTTTTTCCTGTTACCCCTTATGTAAATAAAAAAAATTGGGGCTAAAGCAACATTTTATTGGAAGAAACAAAACATTTCATTTTCACAGCCAAGTGTTTCCAAATTCCGTAAAATGCTTAGGGGGTCAAAGTGGCCAGTACCCCCCTTAATATATTTGTTGAAGGGTGTAGTTTCCAAAATGGGGTCACTTTATGAGGGTTTCCACTGTAGGGGTACGTCAGGGTCTCTCAATTACAAAATGGTGCCTAAAAACTATTCTAGCAAAATTTGCCTCCAAAATCCGTATGGCGCTCCTTTCCTTCTGACCACTGCCACAAACCCATAGAGATGTTTACCACCACATATGGGGTATTTCTGTAAACTGCAGAATCAGAGGAATGTATATTGAGGTTTAGTTTGCTGTTAACCCTTGCTGTGTTGCAAGAAAAAAATTATTAACATGAATAATCTACGAAAAAAGTGAAATTTAGAAATTTCACCTCCATTTTCCTTTAATTCTTGTGGAACACCTGAAGGGTTAACAAAGTTTGTAACAGCAGTTTTTTATAATGTGAGGGGTGCAGTTTCTAAAATGGGCTCAATTATGGGGGGTTTCATTATGTAAGCCAATCAAAATCACTTTATATCTGAATTGGTGCTTAAAAAAATGGTTTTGGAAAATTTGGTGAAAATTTGAAAAATGGCTTCTAAACTTCTAAGCCTCCTAACGTCCTAAAAAAGTAAAATGACGTTTACAAAATGATGCCAACATAAAGTAGACATATGGAGAATGTAAAATAATAACTATTTTTGGAGGTATTACTATTTATTTTGAAAGTAGAGAAATTGAAATTTGGAAATTTGCTAATTTTTCCAAATTTTTGGTAAATTTGGTATTTTTTTATAAATAAAAATGAAATATTTTGCCACAAATTTACTACTGTCGTGAAGCACAATATGCGATGAGAAAACAATCTCAGAATGGCCTGGATAAGTAAAAGCGTTCCAAAGTTATTACCACATAAAGTGACACATGTCAGAATTCAAAAATTTGGCCCAGACATTAAGGCCAAAATGGGCTCTGTCCTTAAGGGGTTAAAGAGATGATGCTAAATGCTGGTGTAAATATATGCCAGTCATAAGCAAAGCACCTACAGTGCCTTGCGAAAGTATTCGGCCCCCTGGAACTTTTCAACCTTTTGCCACATTTCAGGCTTCAAACAAAAAGATATAACATTTTAAATTTTTGGTGAAGAATCAACAACAAGTGGGTCACAATTGTGAAGTGGAACGAAATGTATTGGATCATTTAAACTTTTTTTTATTATTATTATTATTTTTTTTATCTTCATTTAAACGTGTGGCAGGGCTTGAAGGGCTTGATAGGAGCACAGTGAATCCCCCATGGCCTGCCATGGCTTCATGATTGCATGTTTGTTAAAGTTCCATAGGGGTAATTAAAAAAAGTGTAAAAAGAATTGGAAAAAGATTTATGAAAATATAAAAAATAAAAAGATATAAAAATGCAAATCACCCCCTCTTACCCCAAATTTTAAAATAAACAAAAAAATGAAGATCATTGGTATCGGCAGGCAGCCTCAAACTGGCCCACAGGGGAACAGGTGAATCCCTCAGTGGGCCCCTGAGCAAGGTGGGCCTCTAGTCCTCTACACAAGTGGCACACGGTACAGTGGACTGACTGCACTACAAATGGATAGGCAATGTACAGCATCTCAACAAGCCTATGTCCATTTAAAAAAACTGGATAGACTTATTATAGATGCAATCGGGTGGCAGAGATGACTTCTAGGTAAGGAGTCAGGCTAGTCTGTATTCTCTGTCGCCAGGAACCTTCCCTCTCTAAGTAATCATCTTGTAGCACCTCGCTGCCACTGTGTGAGCAGGTAGTGTTTGCATGTAGCTTTACAGTGGGCCCCCAAAATGAAATTTACTGGTGGGCTCTCAGCACCCCTGTCCGACACTGTCGCCATGTACCAAAATGCCCGTACTATTAAAATATAAAAGTATTTATCCCATAAACCTCCCAAAAAATGAATAAAAAGTGATCAAAAAGTCTTACAAACCACAACATGGTATCAATACATTTTTTTCAAACTTTTTTTTTTTTTAAAGTATTAAAACACATGAAAACCTATAAAACTGTGGCATTCTTGTAATCATACTGACGCGCACAATATAGTTAACATATCAGTTTACCCCCTACGGAACGCCATAAAAACAAAATCTATAAAGCTATGGTGGAATTGCATTTTGTCCTAATTCCACCCCATTTGGAATTTTTTTCAAGCTTCCCACTACATCATACATATGCAACATTAAATGGTGCCATTAGAAAGTACAACTTGTCCCTCAAAAAAAAAAACCCTCATACGGCCATGTGAACGGAAAGTAAAAAAATTATGACAGAGAGAGACAGATGGATATCACTTTGCTTCTTAATTGACATAGCCAGGTTCTGCATAGCCATCTCGCCTGACCATGTCAATAAAGAAGCAGGAGGAGCAAAGGTGCACAGATTGGCTTGGGCCCGCCCTTGGTGCATTTAACTGCTCATCTGCATATGGATTAAAAGAAGAACTGAGTCTAGGACATCTCGGTTAGGGCTCATGCACACAAACGTATTTTGTTTCCTTGTTCATTCTGTTTTTTTTTTTTTTGGTGGACTGTATGCAGGACCATTCATTTCAATGGGTATGCACAAAAACTTAAGCTACTCCATGTGCATTACGTTTCCGTATGTCCGTTCTGCAAATACATAGAACATGTCCTATTATTGTCCGCATTACGGACAAGGATAGGACTGTTCTATTAGGGGCCAGCTGTTCTGTTCTGCAAAATACAGAATTCACATGGACATCCGTATTCTTTGCGGTTCTTTTTTTTGCGGACGCAAAATACATACGGTCATGCGTATGAGCCCTTAGAAGAAAGCTGGTTCCAGGTAACCTGTTTACTTGGTAGAGATTGTATGACTTGTATTGCAGATGATGTCACTGTATAGCAGAGCTGCCAGTGATGACACCCTTAGCTAATATTTGAGAAACACATGGAACTCTACAGTGCATTATTTTCTGTAATGAGTAATGATATGCCATGGCTCAGCAATCAGACCAGAAGTGCCCTGTGCCGTATACTGTTGAAGCCAGTGATTGGCAGCAGCAGTCACCTACAGTTTATGGCATGTGATTGCTGCAAGCCAAACCATTAAATCATGGCTGCAGCAATGGAGGAGGAGAAGAGCAGCAGTGCTGGAATGGAGGGGGTTTGGGATGATAAGTATATATTATTTTTATTATTATTCCACTGACAAAAAAATAGGACAACTGCTTTTAATAATCCTGTCTGCCTGCAGCCACCAGTAGGGGGCACTCCCTTTCAATGGATTTATACAGCTGGCACTGAACATATTGTCAATTTTATATTTCAAGGTGCTACCTCTAGTGGCAGCTTCAGGCAGTCAGAATTTCATTTATCTCAAGGGAATCTGGTGCTCTCACAACGGTGGTTTTATACAGTAGCAGTGGCTTGGTCTGTCTTTATGTAGGTATGCCAATGCCTGTTACTGTATGAAGTGTGTAGAATGGTTGTCAATTGAAGTCCCACTCAGTTTAGGAGAAATGACCTAACCACATAGGATCACAGTTCCAGACTTCCTGATCATGACATTTTAAAAGTAGCTGTCAACAGGATCAACCTCATTAAATCAGGCAGATTGCCTGTAAGGGTTGATCCTGCTGATACAATGATACCTTTGCTGTGAAAATCAGGGAGAAAAACCACCTTTTACTCTTTATGTAAATTAGAACTTCAGTGCCCTGGGGGTGTGGCCAGTGCTTGATAGATGGGTAGCTGAGGTGCACCAAGAGCTCCCAGCCCCTCGATTCACTGACGCCCTAATTTGCATATATCTCAAGTCTTTTTTTTTTCTTGAGAACACCACAACTGATTTTTCACAAGATAGGTATCCTTATTGAGCAGGATCAACCCTACCAGGCAGTATATCTGATTAATTATTGTTGATCATGCTGACTGGTGCTCTTTTAAGCAATTTAGATTAATATACGGTATATTGAACAGGGATGATATTTACCTCAATCTATACCCATGATGTGAATGCGAACTAATAATACAGACATACACAACTATATTAGAGAATAATATGATTTAGGAGACAACCAATCCCCTGTAACACGTGATGTCATTCCTGTGAGGAAGACTACAGTAATAAAGAGGGAAAGATCATAGCGGGACAGCCAGGTGATCCTTGAGAACAGGACGGGAACATTCAGCAAAAGTGATGTATTCTTAAGATAAGGAAAGAACAAACCTCTCACAAGAAAATGAAGAAATATGAAAGGAATGAAACCAAACAGGGCGCGGTGCACACTTCATAAAGCGATATCCTCTTCTGCTTAGGGATGGGCAAACTAAGGATATTATGTATTCATGCAGGTTCTAGGGTGTGAGGGAAGATAACAGGACATCTCACAGGAGCCAGCTAGGAAACTGTTTTAGCCTGGCACTGGATGCTTCAAAGTTAGGGCTCATGCACACGACCGTATGCATTTTGCACAAAAACGGATCCGCAAAAATACAAATGACGTCCGTGTCCATTCTGCATTTTGCAGAACGGAAATATGGACATGCAGAAATGTAATACACATGGAGTAACTTCCGTTTTTTTTTGCGGACCCACTGAAATTAATGGTTCCAAATACGTTCCTGTGCATGACCCCTTATGCTGCTTCCTAACAGGACATAGAGGTGCAAATGCAGAGCAGAAGATAGATTGATGAGTTCTAAAAGGTTTATTGGTCAAGTCTCAGCTAACAGCATGTTTGGGGGCTTATCGTGTCCCTTCATCAGGTAAGTAAGACACAGAAGCAAGAAATTATATTTCTGGAAGCTTGCCTTGAATGTATTAAAACATCTGGCAGGAGACTTGCCAATGCCTCCAGGACTCTAAGTCTCTTCTTACTTCAGGAGGTTCCTCTATAGCCCAGGAGAATGAGTTAAAGAGTTATTACCTTATGCTCTCTTCACAGGCTATGGATATGCATCTGATCTGTGGGACTAAAGCGCTCAGCTATCTCTGGCAGCGCCACAGGAAATGACTGAAGCGGTGGTCGAGTATAGCTCTCCATTCATTTGAGGGACTCAGGACCCCTGTTCTCATGAATGGTGGAGGGGGTACCTGTAGCCAGATCCCCATATATCAGATGCTCCCGTGGATACAGGATGGTACACATTCTTTAAGTGATGCCAGTTCAACACCATATAATTGGTACACTGTACCATCCACCATTTAGGCCTTGTTCACACATCAGTTATTTGATCAGTTATTTCCATCAGTTTTGTGAGCCAAAACCAGGAGTGGAGGCTACACAGAGATAAGGTATAATGGACAGATCTGCACCTGTTCTGTGTTTTTGCCCCGCACCTGGTTTTGGCTCACAATAACTGATGGAAATAACTGATCAAATAACTGATGTGTGAACAAGGCCTTATTTGTCTTCAACATCTTGAACATTGCACCTACACATGGTGCAATTCTGATATAGCAAGCTGGCAATTAATGAGACCAGTCTCATACTGGAGCAGGAACTCTTTCTTTCATTACACTAAACTTTTTGGTCGAGTTGATAAACAGAACCAGAATAATTCACTGGGAATCCTTGAGCTGAAGAAGCTGCTCAAACATACATCTTCTGTATCATCAGGCCAAAACATTTCAGTGCTATACGGTAACAGGGGCGGTCTTGGCATTTCTGGGGCCCTAAGCGAAGTTATGTCCGGGGGGCCCCCCCCCCATTGACGCGTCACGCCCCTGATGACACGCCCCCCCCCACACATCAAAGACTGGGACTAGAGATGAGCGAGCATGCTCGGCCGAGCATGCTTCGGTGGAATTTGCGTGAGCTTTTTCAAATCTGCACGCTAATTAATATGCATATTTTAGTATGTACACTAATGCATACACATTTTATAAATTAGTATGCATTAGCGTACTAATTTATAAAATGTGTACGCATTCGGACAAATGCAGTAAGTGACAGGTGGTCGGGCGGTCTTGGGCACCGGCACAAGAGCGGAGCATGGGGGCCCCCTTAGACGTCAGGGGCCCTATGCAAATGCATAGGATGCATGGTGCCCAAGACCGCCCCTGTACGGTAATACTGCACAGGGGCACATAATGAGCTATACACCCAATAATATAAAAGTGTCATGTACGTTGTCACCTGCAGTAGAGGACGACCAAGCAAAGAATGTCCATGTTGGTGTTAAGTGCATCTATATTTGGGTTCTCATGACAAAAGATGCTGGGTCATCCCAATGAAATTAGCCAACATGCTCAAAAATCTCTTTTTGTGCTACAAATTGCTTGTCATCTCCCCCTATATAGTTCAGTTCACATGATGTATGACCAACTTTGTCCTGTTGCCCGAGCCCCAGATTGTGTCAGGGTAACTGGTAACATGCAGTCTGAATGTCATATCTGTTTGTAAAGACAACACGTGTACATTGTTCCAGGTGAATGTTCATACTGTGAGGGGAGCTGTTCTCTCTGGTTACTGTCAGACTGGAGCACAGCTATCCCTGCCTGATCCTGCTCTCATTCTGACACATGATGTGAATCCCTTGTGCACATACGCAAATGGTTTAATGGGGGTTATCAACTTATTTAGAAAAAATCTCCCATGACTGCAATTGTAATAAAATAATAAAAGAATGTAGACTTACCTATTTAATCCCCACGATTCCAGCACTGATCCTCCCCTCTCCTGTAGTCATGACATCATCTTTTTGGCTGCAGCAATGACATAACCTTATACAATGGATGCTGCTGCAGCCAATCACTGGACTCAGCAGTATACACTATATGGCACCTAACTGCTGAGGTTGGTGATTGGCTGTGGCAGTCACATGGAGTATACAAGAGTGTAATGGATACAATCAAACACAGCACATTGGTGAGGATCAGAGTGGTGGCACTGAATGTGGTGAGGATAAAATGGGTAAGTATATATTCTTCATGGTTTTATCGCACTTGCTGGCTGGGTAGAAACACCCCTTTAAAAACTTAGGCCCTCGTTTAAGAAACTGTAATCATAGAAAATGTGGGGATGATTTTCAAACTAGGCTTGGGACCACTAAACCACCAGCATGTCCTTATTCAACTGGGGCTTCGCTTTCTAAAGATGCCCCGTTACAACTGGCCATTTTGGCATTATGTAGTAAAAGAACTCCTCTGTTACCCGAGTTCAGGAGATGAGTCTGGTGGTTCAAGTCCTTGGAGAAACTGGTGTTCACCACAGTAGATTCATCCTAGGCTTTATCAAAAACATTGGACAATTTTTTGACCTTGCAAATCATACATATTTGTATGTATAAAAGCAGGACAAATATCATTTTATCTCAGGGCATTACGGACACCCAATTTCACAAGAAATGGTTCTTCTCTTTTCTCTGCACCAGTGGAAGCAACAGAACACCTTTTTTATAAGTTACTAGAAATCTCCTAAATTAAGAGCCTTCTATAGTGTCTCATTTGTACTCATATAAGCAATTCGAACAACTCTAGTTCAAAATGGACTTATAGATTTAGGGAACCCTGGGTTGTCCTCAACCGCATTACTCTCTTGTTTCCAACCTTCTGCTTAGTACACATTGTGAAAATGAAAAGCAGTTGGGTATGTGCATTGTACCACCTGTAGCTACCATAATCATAGACGTTAGATCCATGCCTACGACGGGTGTGACTAGCAGACTTGATAGTCTAGATTTTCTAGTAACTGACTCTTTACAAAAGAGGTTACTTTTTGGCTTAAGGATATGGACAGAACTCCACAAAACCGCACCATTATTAGTGTAAGGCTAAAGTCAAAGCATAAATCTCAATTATCTGTCTGGTTAGTAATGGCACTAAAGGGTTTATTTCATCAAGACAACATATGTCCTATTAGGGCCACCCTCTATTAAAGAAGTTGTGACATCAGAGACATCCGCCTTTCAAAATGAAACTCTTTGGACATCTACTCCTGGCACCCCCCAGCAAACAGCTGATCATGCTATGGAAAGTCACGGCCAACCAGGCATTTCCCCTGCAGTGGAATGTAGCATTATACAGCGGCCACTTTGATGAGTGACAGACCTTCTAAAGGAAGAGGGTGTGGACTCACTGTGTCACTTGAACAGATTTGGCTTGCAGCCACTCCTAACAGCTTATCTAAATGGCTCCTCAGTTGTTCACTCTTTATCTCAATACAGGGATCTACACTTCACTGCAGGGGAACCACCAGTCTGCGACCTCTTAAAATAGTCTCAGTTCAAGTGACGGGTGTCAACAGTAACCAGTGCAGGACACAGAGTAGATGTAATCCAATAAATAGGCTGAGGTCAGGGCAAGCAGCTCAGGGAGAGAACAGAGAAAAGGCGTAGGTTAGGTACATGGAACATCCAAATGAATGCTCAGACACCGTATTGCTCAGACACCTTCCCATAGGGAAAGATGCTTAAAGTAACCCAGGGTAACCAGCTATTGGCTGGGGAAGATTGAGGAGTGGGCAAGCATGCTTTACAGGCAGAGAGAGAAGCATTGCCAACACATAGCAGGCCCCAGCCTGCATAGAAGGAGCATTTCTATCCCAGCACCTGAGACTGCAGGGCAGGAAGTGTGAGACGATGGTGAGACTTAGGGCCCATTCACTCGACCGTGTGAATGGGTCCGCATCTATTCCCCAGTATTAGCATTAGTATCTTACAGACTGGCTTCAGTAGGACAACTCCTTTTTTTCTAATCTGTTTTTATTGTCTCATTGTAGATTTTTTTGTTCTATTTCCTGTACATGATTATTTGGGGAAGCCATCTTGGTTGAGCTGTTTTTCACTGCATTTAGAGGTACAGCAGCCACCATGGGCCATAGACATAATAAACTGGTTACTGTAAAGGGAGGGAGTAGATAAGCTTTGGCAATCATCTGCTGCATAAGTTGAATCTTATGTTATCCATATATAGGTGGTATTGGTTAATGTAATCTTCTGGTCTCGATAGTGAGACAACTGTGGAAAAGTGGTGCCTATTATTAGGCCTAGTGGCCAATGCAAACATTGCAGGACTTTAGTATTTTTAAAATATTATTTTTAAAATATAGATAGTGGCATAGAAAATTACAAATAATATAACCAAAGTTTTTTTTCAATACATTCAGCATAAAAACTCGATTTAAACAATTCAATTTCCAATAACACATTTCCTTTAATTAGCCCAGGTATTGGAGCTGCCAACACAACAGGCTCACCAGTGCTTATATTGGACTCACCATATATGGATTTGGCGTTGGGTTTTGACACCCCATTTAGTCTGAAAGAGAACAGAAAATGATATTAGAATGTATGATCAGACTAGTAATATGGAGAATGATGATACATTGACCGTCTATAGTGGATACGAGCGTATTTCAGTATATTGCAGAGATTTTATACTTAACATAAAAATGAAATATAAAGTCCTGTTTTTTTTATTCTGTGAAGTTGATCAGTTCTATTCAGTTGCTTCTTCATGATATCTTTTTCTTGGAAAGCTTAGTGGCAACCAATACAGCTTCCAGTAGAGGTCCTACAGTATATGGTTTGTCACCCATGTCTTGTTATACAGTGATACAAGCACAGAGGAGGTATTAGATCAGTGCCGCATGCACGCTGGCGCCTCCATGAGCCACTGGACTCTGTCCCAGAAGCAATATCTCTATAATATGGCAAACTTTGGAGAATGACATCAGGTATGTGACATATTCATGCAGGATCTATGACCATGTATGGTGTAACATGCAGAGGCAAATGATTGGAGTATTCATAGTTTTTCTAGGAGCACCTGATTTCATCCTCTGTGAATGTGAAAGAGAAAACACTAGACCGGAAATGTTGTTTTAGGGAACCCAAAAGAATCCAGCTGGAGTGGTTTGGCCTGAGTGCAGGTCCCACGCTCTATTCACTTTTCTGTATTTTCCTCCTTACACCTGCCATGCACCTTTAGATCAGATTAAGGGGAAGATAAGATCCACACAGATTGTTATCACAGCTGCCAAATTTTCTACAATTGTATCATTAATTCCATGAAACAACAAAGAAGAAGCACAGTAAAGGGCAAAAGCTGAGAGTCAAAGCAAACAGCAACGGGCAGGAGGTTGTCAAGATCATATGTGGTTAGAGGTTACGCCATATGGCACGTGGAAATGGCGGCTCAAACTGCTAAATTGTTACTGGTTGGAAAGCACAAGTAAAGGTTGACGGCATGACTTGCCTACAGAGGGAGCTACCTGACGGCATTACTAGTTACCAGTATTTGCATCATTGTAGATTTGATGCTATGTATATTACTGATGACCGTGAAGGTTTTCACTTCTCCAAATCATAGGAGTGGAAAGAGAAGTTTAAAACGCTTGTCTCAACTGGGACATTTATGCATATCGATCGGTACATGTCCCACCTCTGAAACCAGCTCCTTTTTCAAGATTAAGTTCCTACTATAAATGGAGAGCATGCCATACATGCATAGCATTCTCTTGATTCACTGTTATGCGCAGCAGCTCCGACCCCGGCCACCATGAATCTGCTCTGCAGAGGTGGCCATAAGGAGTAGTGTATAATCGAGGCAGCAAAGGAGACAATATATACAATCGCTATACATTAGTAAGTACCTTGTATTAACTTTGTGTACATGATAAAGGTCATGTGCTGAAATAAAACAACCCCTTTAAAGAAGAATAAAGTTAAAGCTATGGAATTTTGGAATGGCCAAGTCAAAGTCCTAACCTTAATGCAAAAGAGTTGAAGCTGCTTTATACGGAGGAAAAGGCTAAAATTCCTCCAAGCATATGTGTAGGACTAATCAACAATTACTGGAAATATTTAGTTGCAGGTATTGCTGTACAAGGGGGTCACACCAGATACTGAGAGCAAAGGTACTCATACTTTTGTCACTGACAGACATGTGATATTGGATCACGTTCCTCAATAAACAAATGACCAAGTCTAATAATTTTGACTCATTTGTTTGATTTGGTTATCTCTATCTGCTTTTACGACTTATCAGAACATGTGATGTAGTTTTAGGTCAAATTTATGCAGAAATATATAAAATTCGGAAGAGTTCACAAACTTTCAAGCACCACTGTAACTATATTTTAGCTCAGAGATCTCAAACTCGTGGCCCTACAGCTGTTGTAAAACTACAACTTCCATCATGCCAGGAGAGCCTACAGCTATTGGGGCATGCTGGGAGTTGTAGTTTTGCAACAGCTGGAGGGCCACGAGTTTGAGATCCCTGTTTTAGCTCTTGAATTTGGTGCCCCAAAGGTTGATCTGAGTTGTAGGAATATTTGCATAGAATGCTTTTTTTCACTTTGTCAGTAATTTTATTACTTTAGTTCAGTCATCAAGGTACCACTGACTTGGTATGTTATGCAGGTGTTCTCCCCTAGAAGCATTGCTGGAGGTACCATATGAGCGTCTATCGATTACCGCAGCGCAAACTTCAAAATTTCTAAACACGTTGATTTCACAAGTAGTTATTTTTTCTAATTTTAATCAATAATAAATGCAGGCATAGTACATACCGAGGTGAACCATTCATTTTGACTTTCCGGTTAAGTGATCTTCTTCCTAATTGTGTAGAAAATAGATGGTCAGTACTGCACATGTATTATTCATTACTACAGGTAAAACATGTAATTTTAAGAAAATATGGGCACAAATTGCTTTTTCATACAAAATAGATTATGAAAATATACAGTACAATTTTTAATTGTTTTTCTTTGTATGTTTAGAACTAAACTATGAACATGTCATACAGTGTACTTAAAGGGGTTTTCCAAGATTTTGATACTAATGACCTATTCTTTGGATAGGTCATCAGTATCTGGGCAGTGGGGATCTGACACCCAGGACCCCTACCGATCAGCTGTTTGAGAAGGCAGAGGCGCTCCTGTGAGCCCTGTAGTCCTCTCCGTACTTACCAAGCACAGTGCCATACATTGTATAGTGGCTGTACTTGGTAGCATGCTCAGTCCCATTGAAGTGAATGAATGAAGTGAATGAATTCTCAGAATTGTCACTTTTGCTGTGTAATATACCAGCTTAGTATACATCACTCTGCAGACAGGTATGGGAAACTCAGATTCAAAAACATACTTGCACACATGGCGTTTTAACTAATGAATGCTAAACCACACACAATGTCCCCCCCCCCATTTCTCAGGTAGTGGGCGAATCTCTGCCGTACTCCATTATAGTTGATGATGCCAGTGGGCATTCTGGTATAGTCTGGCAATGCTGGATCTAGAGAGCTGCATATGTGAAACTAGCCTAAGGCTGGAAGCAAGTGCAGCTTTTAATGCAGTCTTTTTCAGCCAAAGAAAGTGGTGGATCCAACAGGAAGAAGAAACATAAGCCCTTACTTATTTCCCATTCCTTTTGTATCTACTCCTGACTTTAACTATAAAAAATTGTATCAAAACAGTATGTGTGATTTCATCCTTACAATAAAAATACTTCAGAAGTAATATAGAGGGTTTCAACCAATATGGCTTTTCATAAATATAACAATATCAATAGCAGACATGCAATTATAATCAAGATACATCCATCTTCAGAAAGAAATCTGTTCTACTAAAAACAAAAAAACGGTATCTCTTTTGATTTCTATACACACATGGTCTATATAGATTAGTGGCCATAACTGCTCCACATACTGGAATTTCACAATGAAAGTTCAGGCAAACAGATATACCACACAGCCTAAAGTATGAAGAGTATCAAACCCATACTTTTTGGATGAACATCTCATTCCTTGGAAAGTCTTGATTTTACAACATGACTCCATCCATTCAACCATAAGATCCTTAGTGGGGTATGGCAATGGTTCACATTTGGCTGAAGGTAAGAATAGTCTTTCACAAAAAACTCAGCAAGGATTGTTTTATGGTACTTGATTTGTATAATGGCAAAATTGCAAGCCCAGTATTATTATATACTTTATTGTGGATGTTTCCATTTACTTGAACTAGGAAACCCAGGATAAAGCAACCTTAAAAGGGGTTTCCAACATTTTAATATTGATTACCTATCCACTGGATAGGTCATCAGTATTTGATTGGAGGGGGTTTGATCCCTGGACACCCTGCTGATCAGCCATTTGAGAAGGCAGCGTCACTTTTGTGAGCGCTCTGGTCTTCTTGCAGCTTACTAAGCAAAGCGCCGTCTATCATATAGTGGCTGTGCTTGGTATCATGCTCAGCCCCATTCGCTTCAATGGGGCTGAGCTGTGCCTAGGTCACGTGACCAATGCACGTGACATCATATGACCTAGGGAAAGCTGACAGAAGGCCGCAGTGCTACTGTGAGCGCTGCTGCCTTCTCAAATAGCTGATCGGAGGGAGCCTGGGTGTCAGACCCCCACCAATTAGATACTGATGACCTATCCGTCTCATTCATCATTTTTTACACCTGTTATAGGCATAGAAAATTGTCTAAATCTACGCCAGAAAGGGAGGTAGAAGGATTGTGGCGGTGGATCCGCCGTAGTGATGTGGAGGCCAGCGCCTCTACATAACTTTGGTGGATCCACCACCAGCACAGGGCCTTATTATAACTGGTGTCTAAAACACTTAATAAATGATCCCCAAAGTGTGCCTCCTTCTAGGGGAGAGCTTATTTCCATACTTTTTCTTGGGGATAATTTATTAAGACCACAACACTAGCCAGATGACCGCAAGGACAACCAATACCCCAATACAACCAAAACTAAGCCAATGAATACATTTAAAACAGTGAATGACCCTGGGAACAGGTGACATTGGATCATTGTTTCAGATATAGAAAGAAGACAAAAAAAACCTGTACGACACAAGACAAATCAAGCAAACTGGTTCCAATGCTAATCTCTGTCTTTAGAGATTCAGATGTAGCAGGCTGAATTGTTCATTTAACTTGCAGGAAAGGGCCTTGGTGACCAGCCCAGCTCCTCTTCCTGGCCACTGGTACCCTCTGCAGGCTGTTGCCTATGCATCTACTTCAAAGGCCTCCAGGCCTGCTCTATAGGGGGCATCTGCTCATTCTCTACCTGTTAAAGGGCCTGAGTTTTAGATTTTCTAGTCTTTAGTAACCAGTAATGGTGTATTCTCTATCTGACTACTCATGTAATGTACTCCAGCCTGACTACCGACTCTGACTTCTAGCCGCTTGCCCTGACCTTAGATTGTTTCTTGGATTGCCCTACTGCTACCTGGTCTGACCTTGGACTTGTCTTATGGATACGCTTGTATGCTGCCTGCCTACGCACCAGTATCTCTGATCCCATGGATCAGCTGCCAACCACACTGGGACCATCTCAAGGGGTAGCAACCTTGTGGCTGCTCCTCAGCGATTCCTGTATAGAAGTTAAAGGGTAAATACTGGAAGACTGCCAGGATTATACCCTCAGAGTTAGCCAGAAGCCAAACCAGTTGGTTGGTACATTGGGCCCACACTCATGCCTATTACAATGCTTGTAAATCCTGAGATTCTCTTCTGTCTATCAAAGTAGGTTCAAAATGCTGGATTAATTTCTTAAATGTATTTATAGCAATCAGATCTTCATTTCTGTGATACAGCTCTCCAAATGCTTTGTGTACTCATCACATTATGTCTGTCTTCAGCCACCGCTAGATGGTACTTTAAAGCTTAATACTTTTTGATATTTTTAAAAACTTTTTTCAGTTAAATTTTACTATTTTTTATTAGTCCACTTATGGGACTTAAAGAGGTTGGCCACTTTCTGGCTACCGTTGACCGATGTGTTTGTAAGATGATGATATGGCACCTTCTATATTAAAATTCTGCACCATTTTCTATATTTCCCCTTGTTGCACACAGGTCCGGTCCATAAAATAGCTTCAGATGTAGAATCATGTGACCTGACAAATCACTCACTCTCCTCCATTCCAATCCATTGCACCTATGGTCTGCACTTGCACTGTTGAAAGTTTGGTGCAGTGTGTTAAAATAGAGGAGACTGATCACATGACCTTCCATCAGCTGCCATCGTATGGACAGAACCTCTAAGCGGACAGCACAGAAGATTTGCCCAACAAGGGGATATGACTCATGAAATAAAGCAAACGGTATAGAATATCCACAAAGACTATATTAGTAAGTGCCATATAGTCATCTTACATACACATTGGCCAACAGTAGCCATTACATACACATTGGTCAACAGTAAGATCTCCGGCTGCCATAGCAGCCTATCAGCTCTCCATGATCACGTCGTGGCTATGCCGATTGGAGGACAGAAGAAGCACACTATTGACTGTTGGTGCGCTATTCACTATTGACAGCGGCATCTGATTAGTCAAATGGCCAGGATCGGAGCTACTCAGATCCCAGCTGATGTCAGCGAATTCAACTGTGTAACGCACCCACCATGCGTGGAGCAGACTCATGCATTACTCATTGGTTCATTGGTTGCTAAGATGTTAAAGAGAGAGCCCAGGGCTCTCAAAAATGTGGAGAGCAATACATAAATGGCAGGGAGAGAAGGGCAGATATACCTAGAGCGATGGTCATGGCAGGCTGCGTGACTGAGAAATCAAAGTTTTCATTCCATTGGCGCCATGGTTACAAATGTCCTGGAGATTGTCCCTTTCATTTCAGTGCTCTGGGCTCTGAGCACACACTTCCCAGTCCCTCTGCTCTGAGAATACCATCCAATCAGAAGACTGCTTGATCCATCACTCAGAAATATTCAGGGCAGAGAGCCCAGGGCACTGAACAAAAAGGGACCACCTTCTGGACTGTTGTGGCCATGGTGCCAGGCAGATGAAAACTTTAATTCCTCTGTTATACAATGTACATGACCATCTTTCTAAGTGTGTCTTCATTTCTATCCCTGTCACCGATATACTGCTGTCAGCAGTCTTAAAGACTCAGAACTACTGATAGATTCCATTTAAAATGAAAGATTGTTCTGTAGATTCCACAAGACATTGTGTCCCTCCACCCAGTCTTCATGTGTGACACTGGCATGTGCATGAAGCCTCTGGCATGGCATATGATGTGTTTGTCACTTCCCTGGTTTAGGCTCCATTCACACGTCCGTATTTTTCTTTTCCAGATATTCGGTCCGTTTTTTGCGGATCAGTGTTTCCGCAAAAACCTTCCGTTTTTACCAATTGTACATCCGCATCCGTTCCGTTTTTCAGCAAAAAAAAGGAAGGAGGAATATATGTTGGTAGGGTATTTCTTTCTATTTCCTGGAAACGGATCCGCAATTGCGGATGATATGCAGATGACATATTGGTGCATTCCGCATATCATCCGCATTTTTTGCGGACCCATTGACTATAATGGGACCACGGACCGCATATGCGGACAAAAGTAGGACAAGCTCTATCTTTTTTGCCGATCCGCATAACGGAATGGAACAAAGGATGCGGACAGTATACGGAGTGCTGTCCGCATTTTCTCAGGACCCATTGAAATGAATGGATCCACATCCTATCCACATGATATGCGGATCGGATCAGGAAAGAAAAAACAGGACGTGTGAATGGACCCTTACAGTGTTAAAGACACTTATACAGCATTGGACTGCATTAGGTTTATTGTCATCCAAAACAATCTGTAAACTCGTCTTCTGGGCCTGACAATGTTTAGAGTTTAATCAGAGACACTGATTCATTGTTTTAGTTACCAGAGCCATTATTTATACTGTTGAAAGTAAGCCGTAGACATACATTTTGCAATTTGCAGGTCACAAAACCAAAAAGATTGCAGACACATATTATTACCCATATCTGCTATGTAATGATAAGATAGACCTGGCTAAACAGAGAACTCCTTCATTCTACACTCCTCACCACTGGGGATGCAACACCAAGAAGGAAAAGTCACGGAATTATGGAAATCTTGGGATCGATAAACATGTTAATGATATGCTAACTAAATGTTAATAAATGATAACAAAAATGTAAACTAAATATTGTAAACATTTCAATTTAATCAGTATTAACACCTTAAGGACCCAGCCATTTTTCACCTTAAGGACCAGGCCATTTTTAGCAAATCTGACATGTCTCACTTTATGTGGTGATAACTTCAGAACGCTTTTACTTATCCAGGCCATTCTGAGATTGCTTTCTCGTCACATATTGTACTTCATGACAGTGGTAAATTTGAGTCAAAATATTTCATTCTTATTTATAAAAAAAATACCAAATTTACCAAAAATTTAGAAAAAATTGCAAATTTCCAAATGTCAATTTCTCTACTTTTAAAATACATAGTAATGCCTCCAAAAATAGTTATGACTTTACATTCCCCATGTGTCTACTTCAGGTTTGGATCACTTTGAAAATTACATTTTATTTTTTTGGGATGTTAGAAGGCTTAGAATTTTAGAAGCAAATCTTGAAATTTTTCACAAAATTTCCAAAACCCACTTTTTAAGGACCAGTTCAGCTTTGAAGTCACTTTGTGAGGCTTCCATCATAGAAACCACCCAAAAATGACCCCATTTTAGAAACTGCACCCCTCAAGGTATTCAAAACTGATTTTACAAACGTTATTAACCCTTTAGGTGTTCCACAAGAATTAAAGGAAAATGTACCCAAAATTTCTGAATTTCACTTTTTTTGGCAGATTTTCCATATGAATCATTTTATTCTGAGAATAAAGCAAGGGTTAACTGCCAAACAAAACTCAGTAATTATTACCCTGATTCTGTAGTTTACAGAAATGCCCCATTTGTCATCGTAAACTGCTGTACAGGCACACGGCAGGGCGCAGAAGGAAAGGAACACCAGGGCAGATTTCACTGGAAAAAGTTTAAGTTGCCATGTCACATTTGATGCACCCCTAGAGTAGGAAACTCCAAAAAACTGACCCCATTTTGGAAACTACGGGATAAGTATGCAGTTTTGTTAGTGCTATTTTAGGGTACATATGATTTTTGGTAGCTCTATATTACACTTTTTGTGAGGCAAGGTAACAAAAACTAGCAGTTTTGGCATTGTTTTTATGTTTTGTTATTTACAACATTCATCTAACAGGTTAGATCGTGTGATATTTTCATAGAGCAGGTCGTTACGGACGCGGCAATATCTAATATGTATACTTTTTTTTATTTATTTAAGTTTTACACAATATTTTTGAAGCACAAAAAAAAAATCACATTTTAGTGTCTCCATAGTCAGAGAGCTGTAATTTTTTTATTTTTTGGGCGATTGTCTCAGATAGGGGCTCATTTTTTGCGGGATGAGATGACGATTAGATTGGTACTATGTTTGGGGGCATACGCTTTTTTGATCGCTTGGTATTACATTTTTTGTGATGAAATGTGACAAAAAATGCCTTTTTTTAGACAGTTTTTATTTTTTACAGTGTTCACCTGAGGGGAGAGTTCATGCTATATTTTTGTAGAGCAGGTTTTTACAGACGTGGCGATACCTAACATGTATACTTATTTTTATTTTTTTAAGTTTTACACAATAATATTTTTGAAACAAAAAAAAAATCATGTTTTAGGGTCTCCATAGTCAGAGAGCTGTAGTCAGAGAGCTGTAGTTTTTTTTATTTTTTGGGCGATTGTCTCGGGTAGGGGCACATTTTTTGTGGGATGAGATGACGGTTAGATTGGTACTATTTTTGGGGGTATACGCTTTTTTGATCGCATGGTATTACATTTTTTGTAATGAAATGTGACAAAAAAATGACTTTTTTTAGACCGCTTTTATTTTTTACGTTGTTGACCGGGCGGGCTGGATCATGTGATATTTTAATAAAGCAGGTTTTTACGGACGTGGCGATACCTAATATGTATATTTTTTATTTTTTTTTATATTTTTGTGTTTCTTTATGGGGAAGGGGCTTTTTTTAATTGAAACTTTATTATTTATTTTTTTTTAATTTTTTTTTGTTAAAACACTTTTATTTAACTTTTTTTTTAACATTTCACTTATGTCCCAGTAAGGGACTTTAACATTTCAGGGTCTGATCCCTGATTGAATGCAGCACAATACATCTGTATTGTGCTGCATTCAACTGTCAGCGACTCTGTGAGACTCTGACCGTTGCCTAGGAGACCCAGCGCTGTGGCTGGGTCTCCTGGGCTTCCGTAGATGGGAGTCCCGTTGCCTCTGGGCAAGGCATCGGGGCTTCCATCTCAACCATCGGGCCCCCCCCCCCACCGCTTCACGGGGACCCGATGGCTTTAAAAAGCTGCTGCAATTGCCTTGTATGCCGCGGTCAGCGTGACCGTGGCATACAAGGGGTTAATCCGCCGGCATCGGTGTAATCACCGGTGCTGGCGGATACAGCAGAGACCCGGCTGTTAGTATCAGCCGGGCCCCTGCTGCAGACTGCGGCAGCGGGGCAGCAGCAGCACATTAACCCTAGGACGAGAATGCTCGTCCTAGGGCGTTAAGTAACGCCATATTAGGCCCCTTTCACACGGGCGTCATGGATTCAGTCCGGATGCGTTCCGGAAAATCCACACACATCCGCACTTGCGTACGTTCGTTCAGTTTTTTCCCGGTGGGTGCGAAGTGTTTTAACGCGTTTTTTACGCGCGTGATAAAAAACTGAATGTTTACAAACAACATCTCAACCATCAGTGAATCACGCATTGCATCCGCACTCGCCTGTGGATGCAATGAGTTATTCACGCAGCCCCATTCACTTCAATGAGGCCAGGGCTGCATGAAAAACGCAGAATATAGAACATGCTGCGATTTTCACGCAACGGCGAACTGATGCGTGAAAAAATTTGCCCATGTGAAAAGTCCCATTGAAATGAATGGGTCAGGATTCAGTGCGGGTGTAATGCGTTCGCATCACGCAGTGCACCCGCGCGGAAATCTCGCCCGTGTGAAAGGGGCCTTAATCATCAAGGTTCGCTGCGGCAACTCACTTTGCAATTGCCGAACAATGACGTCCAAGATGTGCCCGATGGGATACAAGTTTGGAGATGCTGCAGGTCATGGCAGCACGTTTAGGCCATGCAGGCTGCTCACAGTGGCACAAGCAACATGCAGTCTGGCGTTGTCCTTTTGGAAAATAGCTCCTGGGACATTGGAGAAATGGCAGTACTACGGGTTCCAGAAGGCTGAGTTGTTTGTGTACCCGAAATGAAGACTAGAGGGGTCCAGCTGCCGTACATTTACGTACTCCACACCATATTCCCTATGGTCTAAGACTGGTGTGACATTCTCTTGTGAAAGCCTCTTCTTGGCTTTTACCACCTGGTCTCCAGACCACTCTCCAGGTATCATTGTGTCCAAGACAAAAGCAGGACACATTGTTGAAGACCTCCATTTCAGCTTCCACTGACATCTTACTGTGCACCATGATAGTCTTTGAGAGTAGTTGCGTGAGGTCAATGGAACACCTGTAGCTGGATCTGACTTGTAGCCCGATGTCATGCAAATGCCTTCTGATGGTTGGTGTAAACGCTGTCTGCCCACCTAGGCTTGGGATGTGTCATCCAATTTCACTTGCAGTACAGACTGGATCACTACATGCCATATTTCTAATCAGATGATCTGTCCGTGCATAGGTTCACCTCTTTGCACCTCTTGCAGTCATTCCAGTTTGTCGTTGTACTCCCAACCACTGAGACACACAATGTTGAACAGTGCTGTCATCTCGACCTGGACACGTAGGAATCTGCCGCAGTGATAAACCAGTTTCTTAGTTCAAAGATTCTGACGCTCTCAGTTTGCGATAAGTGACGACAACTAGCACGCCGATGCACAGGAGGCATCACACAATCATCACGCATGACTTGATCTGATTTCTGACGTTTCATTTGGCTAAAAACTTTGAGGGTCATTTATCAAACTGGTGTAAAGAATAATTGGCTTAGTTGCCCATAGCAACCAATCAGATTCCATCTTTCATTTTGCAGCTCTTTTGGAAAATGAAAGGAGGAATCTGATTGGTTGCTATGGGCAACTAAGGCAGTTCTACTTTACACCAGTTTGATAAATGACCCCTTTTCTTTCAATCTGGCTATTCTGCTCCTCCCGCATGACACAGATTGGCGCAAGGTGCTTGAAAATGTGATAACCTGCCGACACCTGCTACTTCCTCAATTTACATAACATTACGGCTTCTCCTTCTTGTTGTTGCAATGTCAGTGTTGATGGGTGTATGATTGTTGGGGGTGTTGAATTTAATTTCCTTGGGGGAGGGTTGATTTTTTATTTGTAGTGTTTATTGACGGTTTTTACTATAGCATATTTTAGCTGGGTGTCCTTGTTTTGGTTGGATCACACCTTTGAATCGATATTTAATTAACAGATAATTTTGTGATGACTGTAAAATTAGCAGAAGGTGGTGGCAGGGTGTAGTACTGAATGATCAATCATCAACTGTGCCAGAACATTAACTGCTCTTTATCCAGCTCACTAAAGAACAATGATGCAATACCCGAGACCATACTATGTTCTTTCAGTTCGTCTTGCCACAAGAGGGGCTCCCCCCTGATGTCCTATGAAAAGGCTCTCAGAGGCTACTTTTAGGTAGTGTACCTCTTGGGGAGAGATCATTAACACTTAAAGACATTTGTCCAGTTGACAGACTTTGAGAGGGGATACATAATTGGACTGAGAGAAGCAGGATGGTGGTTTTGACAAGTGGTCTGTCATCTAGGCCGTTCTGACCTAGCTGTTAGAAGATGTTGGGAGCAGTGATTATGTGAGGGAATGCACACACTGCAAACAGACTCTGGATGGCTCTGGATTCAGTTTGCTACATGCTCAGACTGGCCCACTAGAATTCAAGAGGATTGTGTTATGACAGTGATGACCTCTCCTCAGGATAAGTCATCAATCAGATTGGCAAAGGTCCAGCCCCCTCCCCCCCTCCGTCAGCTGTTTGAATGGGTCACAGACTCTTGAGCGTCCTCTTTACCTGCACGCAATGTAATTATAGCTTCCTCATCTGTTCACATGAATGGGATGAGCAGTGGTGGGCCATCAGTGCTACTCCACTGTACAACTCCTTTAATGTAACAATATAATTAGATGGCAATTGTTTTGAGTGAAGCTAAAAACTGTAAAACTATGTCAAGTATGCAGGTTATATATTATTTACTTTACAGTAGTCACCTAAAGTGTGCGGCTGTCATTCCAAGTACTATAAATGGCTTAAACAGTAACTAGACCTTCCTAGCAGCATTCAATATAGTAAAATACAGAGTCAGGGACACTACATTCATAGGCAAACTGTGCAGCTTACGATAGGTAAGAAGCCTAGACCAGTAGGGTGACCCACAGAGGAGAGCCGGGAGTGGTAGTAGTGCATGAATAGGAGTGGTGATGGTTCACAGTGACTGTCTTCACTTCGTGCAGTAAATGGAGGGTGCACACTTTTTTTCCATCAGGACACACCCTAGACTTTCTGGCGGCTCCTGCTTAGTGGTGATTGGGATACCCTTGATGTTAGACAGATGGGTACAAGGCAAGAGGGCAGAAGCAGGGGTCAGCGGGTCGATTATGGAGTCAATGACCAGGCCTCTTTTGGTGACAAAGTCTCTCTTTACTGAATAGATGATGAGGAGTTGTAGTACATGTAGCAGCAAAACACACAGTCCCAGGGGTGGACTGGCCATAGACCTTACAGGGAAATTTCCCATTAGACCCATGCCCAAGAGGCTGCCCAAGCCCTCCTTACTGCCACTGACTGGTACATAGCGATCTGATGCTCTCAACATTAAAAGGGTTCTCCAGGCTTTTAATATCGATGACGTATCCTCGGGATAGGTCATCAATATCAGATCAGTGAGGGTCCAACACCCGGCACCCCCGCTGATCAGCTGTATGAGGAGACCATTGTGCACTTGACATCTCCCGTCTCTCCTACTGCTGCTGCTGCTATATCTATGGCAAAGCAGCAGCAGAGCAGGAAGAGAGACAGCTTTTCCCAATAGTTGTGTATAGGCAGCAGCAATGATGGTGGTAATCCTTCTTGAGTCTCACTCCAAGTTCAGTTTGCAATCTTCCCAAATAACCAAAGGTGTACAATTTAATTCTCATTAATTATTTCTGAAATTCCCAGGCTGAGGAGTGCAGATCTTTGATCCATAGAGCCAGTCCATCTCAAAGTGTGGTGGGCACTGAAGCCATATACCTTTTCAACAGCAGTATAGTCTTATTGTCATAAATGATGGTACTTTACTGTTTGAATCCTTCACAGACTTGATGCTTCTAAACCTTATATAAATGTCTCTTCTATTTCTCTTAGGGCCAGTTCTTTAGTTCATTTGCTTTGCTTTCAGTCCCAGAAATGGTGTTTTCCTGGATCAGGCTTCTCTTCAGGCCTACTTCTCAGGATCTCACACATGCAGGTCTTGCCACCAGTTCTGCTCAGCTAAGACTCCCTCTAGCCAAGAACGGGACCAGCCTGTCACTCTGGAAACTTGGCTAATACAGCCAGTGTTAATAACCACTAATTGCCTGTACATGACCATTAGGTTAGCAGAAAATAAAGTCTTTAGTGGTGAACTGCTGGATCACTACACCACGAATAAAGGCATTAAGGTCCAGGTGCAGCTGGTACCTCTTCTACATCTATAGATATGCTGTTTAAATGGGTATTTCCACCTCAGACACTTAATGCATATACACAGCGACTGCTTGGGTGTCCTAGGAACTCCCATAGAAGGGAATGGAAAAAGGCATGCATTCTCCATATACTGCAGCAGGCAAATGAGGCCCGGTTCTTGTTGTGGGTTGGAACCCCAATTTATCAAACGTTTATGGTATAGCTTGTGAAGATTAAGATAAGAAAACCCCTTTAAGTGGTTGTTGGTGCAAAAAAAAATGGAGGAAATTTTGTACCATATCATAACTTTGCATGACGTTAGTTTCTGTCTAGGCAGAAGGGGCCCACCCATAACACTATATTTTTGCTCTAGGTTCACTGCTGGGTTAAAGCTGCCCTGCACAGAACAATACCTGGAACAATGGTAGCAGCACATACCAAAAATAGCTGAATTGTCTAAGGTTCGACCTGGTTATTAACAGGTTAACGTACTGTCAAATAAAAATTTATGTATAAATCATGAGACAAACAAGAATGATGATCACATACAGAAAGACGTTGATGAAAGGTAGGTCCGTGATGCTCTTTGAAGATTTATGCCTCATGAATGCAGTGCTTTAAATTCCAGCCCTATGCTGAAGCTGTTTTGGCATCCAGAGGTAGCAAATCATTTGAGCTGAGCTCTGACGCAGGGTAGGAGGGACTGCCTGACACACAGAGCTTTTCATAGGTAAAATTCCTCGACATGGAAACATTTCTGTCAGAGTGATTGTGAATACTTAGGTAGGACCACGGCGGACTAGGAAAACGTATTGTCATGACAGACACACAGTATAGGGTAAGTTGGACGTAAATGTTACAATGACTTGCCAAAAAATGAAGCAGTATATGCTTCATACATATCTTCAAGTCTATGTATGGTCCTATACTGAAGAAAAGAAAAAAAATGGCTCCTTGTTGTAGGCTCCTGCTATCACATTATTCCATGAGTGGACAAGATATCCCAGGGCTTGTTGAACCAAACCTTGATATCCCTTGGTTTTGATTCCTAGCATCTCAATATCTCTGCACATACAAAGACCTTCACGCTATTGATGGAGAGCATATTGGTCCTATGGAACTAAAGAAAGGTGAAAAAGAATGGATCAAGGTTCTGCTGAAGTAGATTGATAGTTCAACCGGACAGAATTATGGCAAGAAAAACTTACTTTGGCACCATATTGGTGTCCTCTTTGGGTTCTTTTCTTGCGTGAAAACCATAACACACCATGATGTGCAGGATTTTAGGTTACAGCTGTGGAACCAAACCCCCACCAACTAGATGACCCAAATGCTTTTTACATTGACTGAAAGCATTCTGTCATTCCCATTTATTTCAATAAAGTCATGGTCAGCACAAGAACCTTCACTTATGTACTCTTCTCGCATTTCTTTATAGCGTGCTAGGTAATTTTCAAATTAACACACTGGTCCCCATTACAAGGTTATGCTCTGACCTATTACTACTGAAATAAGGTTATACTACATGCCTTGTACAGCCCAGGTGCATAGGGGAGGCAGGTAATGGGGATCCTATGACAAGACTTGGTGGTGGTGGCCCACATCTGTCATCATCAATGGTTTCATTTGTTTATAACAGTAAATCTGAAGAATTAGGATAACTATAATAGTCTAGCCAATATAATTATAGATTACACAGAAGGCTGCATACTATTCCGTCAGTTTAATTATGTCTAATCCACTATAATTATACCAATGGATTTAAATGTGCCAGATTCAGATTAGAAAGCAATTCATGCCTACACAGTGCACACAGTGTGGCCATTTCCAGGCCCATCTTTTCTGAGAGCTGTCTATGGTGTGCTGCCATACATAAGGTATAGAGGGTATTGAGTCACATCTGCCACCAACATTATCTGGGAATGTCAAGAACAACTGGGTGTACCTGAACCAAGAAGACATCACCTCATCCTGTGCCACTAGCATGACGTAATATTCAATTTTAGTACATAGATTCAGTTACATCTACTTGTCTTAGGTCATGAGTGAATTAATATGTTCCCCTTTGGCTATAGAAGTTATAATGTAGCAACAAGCCAGAAATTTCTCGTCGGATATATTTTTTTTTAGTAACTATGATTACATGGGTTCTTCAGGATCGTGATGATCTATCCTCAGGATAGGTCAAAAATATCCAATCGGTGGGGGTTCGATACCCCGGCACACCCGCTGGTCAGCTATTCCCTGCAGCCTCTGGTGCCAGAACTATTACTTTGAGTAGAGCCAGAAGCATGGCTCCATTAAAATTGTAGAGGTCCGTGCGGGGTTAGCGTAGCTCAGCTCCCATTCCCTTTAATGTAACCCAGAACAGTCACTATACCTGCTGTACCTGTGCTTCCTTCCAGCTGTCACCGGGCACCGGGAAGTCTCCGCCTAGCATAGTAATGTGAAGCCTAGTACATCACCGGCAGTAAACAAACAGATCTTGCTCTGCGCAAAGCAGCGCAAGCAAAGCGAAAGCATCGGAGCTAAGAAAGGCTCCAGTGCTCCACTTATATATAGTAAAAAAATAAAGTAGAGCTTATATCCGGGTTCAGCCCTGAACCTGGAGAACCCCTTTAACTGAGACACTACCCGTGACACTAGGAAGGCTGATCACCGTTGTGGTCTGCTATTGGCTGCTCCCCCGTCACCAGATATTTTGGATCCGCAGGACAGGGAGTTGCAACGGCGGCCATGCAGGGATCCAGAGGGATGCGGGTGCCGGGAAGCAGGTAAGTATGGTCTAGAGAAGGGGCCCGGGCATTTTGAGGCTCATGATAAGGATTGGATAACCCCTTTAATGAGAACGAAGCTGCATGTCTGTGGTTTTTTGGAAAATACTCAAGACTACTATTACCATCATTGCTACTGCCTATATACAACTATTGTTATAATCCTACTCTGTGACCTACATCAGAACTGTGCCTTTTGCTGCTGTGTAAAATACTACTCCCATTATCTATTAAGTAGGAATAGACTTTATTTATTGAAACCAAACAGACCTGGTCATTAACTTTTTGCCTGTCATGCGCTTGCCCTCCTGCCTTGCACCCTGCCAACCGTATACCATCAAGTTCACATCAACTACCAGCAGGAGAGTCCCCAAAAGGCTCAAAGTATGCCTCAAGGGAAAAAGGGTGCACCCTTCATTACTGCATGGCTCCAGTGAGCAGCAGAGTGAGGACAGCCACTGTGAACCACTACTACTCCTATATGTGCTACCACTACCACTTCCATCCTCTTCACAGTTCTCCCCCTGAGGGTTGCTTCACCTACTTATGGTCAACTTGGGGAACAATAGCTATGTCTCCCAATCCCCCTGACATATGCATGTGAATGGAAGAAGGGAGTGCTCTGCTGTTAGATACCTCTTCCACTTCTAATGTACAGGACCAGCTTTACTTTCTATTGCACTTATCTTGGGACATGTAGCTAATCTATAGGTCATCAACTCTGTTCCGGGGGACACTCTTCCTAAAGTCTATCACATATCCCTAATACAAGGTGGCATTATCTCAGTGTAACACCCCTTTAGGCAGCCCTCGGTCAGCAGGGTGTATGGTGGTTCTCAGAGTGCCTCCACCCAAATCTTGCTAGGAGCTCTATAGTATGAGCCCCAGGAAGGAGTTAAAGGGAACCTGTCATCTCCGAAACACCCCCTGAACTAGAGTAAGCATTGTATAGTGTAAATGATGCTGAATCCGAACATGTAATTTTTATCTTCGTAGTCACTTCCATTCTGATGCTGTGCTCTGACAAACCAGCAGTAAAATGCACTCAGTGGACTCCAGTGCTCACTCACATAATGGACAGGACTCAAAGAAGAGTCCAGTGAGGGCATTTTACTGCAGGTTTGTGGGAGAACAGCGTCGGAATGGAAGCGAGTATGAAGATAAAACTTATATATTCGGATTCAGCATCACTTACACTATACACCGCTTACTCTAGTTCAGGGGGTGTTTTGGTGATGACAGGTTCCCTTTAACTGATCAACAGATTTATTTGGGAAAGGGTGAACAATGTTGAAGAACATAAAGATAATGCAATAAAAGGAACAAAGCACAGATTGCAATTCTGTCTAAAACCACTGATGTAGGGGCCGGGCTAGCTGTAACAGGAAGCAGTGATAGTGATCACACACACTCTCCTTTGGAAGATAAAGACAGTATGCACTTCCCAGCTATCTACTCCTAGCACTCCACTTACGATACCCTACTCTCTAGTAATTAACCCAGTTGGACTGTTGGGGCCTGGTTGCAGAAACGTTACAGTGCTAATGTTGGTGCACTTACGATTGTCCTGTTCGGGAACCAGCTGGGGGCTGCAGCATTCAGAGTGGAGTCGGGGGCTAGCTTGGCTGTAGGGGTAATGCAGCAGCTGAGCTTTCCCTTCTCACACTGGAAACACAGGAGCTGTCAGGGCTGTGCTGTAATGTCTGCACCAAAGCAGGGCACACTTCTGTCTGTGGAGATCTCTCAGTCTCTCCATCTCCTGCCCATGCTGCCTTCTCTCAGATGGCTGCTGTTACTCTTCTTTCCTTAGCCTTTCCCCCTGGTCCCTCTGCTACTGGCTGCAGGGAGGAGCAAGTGTTCATGGGATTTGTAGTCCACTTCATCTCAGGAGAATCTGCTTTTTAACTGACGCCCACAGCATCCACTAGACCCACTGCTTTCTCTGCAGGGGTTACATCAGTACAGAAACAAACACAAATGAGCTATTTTATGTGGAGATGATCTTTTAAGTATTAAATAATATGAGAGTTTGCAAGTTCTTTGCATAATCCTCATTAACAGCGTCACAGAATCAAATTATTTCTTGGAAACTAACTGAACCATGTAGGGCCTATGCTAAATACCTGCAGTTCCTCTTGAGACATAGAAACAGTTTTAGAAACATTTGTTCTGTTTTTTCCAGCATGTTTTTGTATTTTTGTCTCATGCAGTCGTACTCTTATGTTACATCCGCTGAATACTCAGAAACATACCTCCACTCTGCATTATAATTCATAAATCCTACAATAAGTGAGGCACTGGGGTACTATCATAGGCATGTTATACTCCAATATACCGCTAACTTGTTCACTTTCCTTCGCCACTTGGAGGCACCACAATGAAAATAGATAATGCCACCATGTATGTTCATGAGAGCAAGGCACTTTTGCTTGGATGAGGATGGAGATGCCCTGGAGATACATAGGGTGTTGGAAGATTGGGCAAGAAAGAGGTCTCTAAAGTGGGGGCTTGGTTGCACTAGCACATTCCTCCACAACTTTTAGTATAACATATGTCCATGTTATCTCTGTTCCTCTTTTACGCCTCCAGGAAATGTTTATACTGGGTCCTGTCTGTCAGCATTCCTCTTAACTATATATATATGTATATATGTCCCTATAGACTGTTCTATCGGTGCTGACTGTATGGGGAGTTAATATATTACAAAGGAAATGGCAACACCTAGCTGTCAATTTATTGTTACATTACCAGGGGTATAACAGAGGATCGATACAATGCAAATTTCCAAGAAGAGTTGCCCCATTGTGTTATTTTATGGGAATACTAAAACAGCCATGTCAGGGGAGCCTTCAGTTCCCTTCAATTGCTACCATGTTGTCTGTTTGTCAGTACATTTACGTCAGTCTGGTTGCTATGTATATACTGCACAGTCCCTAACAACTGTTCTGTCAGATTACTCAAGTCTTCGGTTTAGAGCATTATAAGCCCTAAAATAGAACTAAATTAAGTCCTGAGACATCTTTATCATCTGCCTCCTTCAGAAGTAGGTGTGTGGCATTAGGGCCCATTCACAGGACTGTAGGCCGTCTGTGTTCATATTGCGGACCGCAAACGGTGCTTCCGCAATATACCAGTCGTGTGAATCCCATATCACGGATGTGGACCCATTGACCTGAAGCGCTTCTGTAGGCTTTTTGGTATGTGCCTCCGGACTGCAAAAGATAGGACATGTCCTATGTTTCACCATATATTGTGGATCACAGACCCATTCAAGTCAAGGGGTCCATGCTGCAATACCAGATTCACATAGCCGGTGCCCGTACATTGTGGACCGGAAATGTTGGTCTGCAGCATGGGCACGAATGGGTGTACTCCATACTGCAGATGCAGACTTGTTTATTTGAATGGGTCCGCGATCCACAAGATGTGGCATTGAAGTCAATGGGTCTGCACTGCAATACAGGATTCAAACAGCTATTTGTGGTCCGCAACACAGGCATGGTGGCCATACGGTCGTGTGAATGAGCCCTTAGGCACACATTGTAGAAGATGTTTTACCACATAATATCATCACTTCTCTGTGACCTTTTACATATTACACAGTTTCGATCTGCATTATATAAAAGACTTACTCATCGGACTCTTGTGAAAGTAAACATTATAAGACCTTTTACACGTATGAGGTCATCTATGAGAAGATGCCGTCTACACAGCCCATATGGGGATGGCCAGCTATTTTAGGACAATCCCAATACTGACCCATGCCTATAGATGCAGAACTGGAAGATCTAAAGCCTCCCAACTACATCTGCTTCCCTAAATTGTAGTTGGACCTTATAGTTCAGGTAATTCCTTAGTACCAATGCCAATGGACAATCATTTGGCTGACAACTATCTCCATGTACATACACACTCGCTTTGACCAAAAGTGTGTTTTCAATAGGGAGAGAGGAGAAAGCCACCTGTTTTGTCACTGCTGAAGCCAGTCATTGGCTTCAGTCGAGCATGTGACCATGCCCAATGCCCAAGCGGCTTCAGAAAACAAACAAACTGAAAAGTCAGTAATCCTGAAGAACTCCTTTAAGTCAGCCATACCTATTAGAACGCAGTCAGTTGAACACTCTTTTCAGCCACAGCTAGCTCTCCCGACACTAACAAGCATGCTTGTTTATTTCAACAGGGAAAAGCAGATTATCTCTGGATGTTGACATCTAGACATGGGAGTTTTTGGGCCCCCAGTACAAAATCCCTTTACTACCATGTGCCATTTATAACAGGGCCCCCCTACCATGTACCTTCTTATATGGCAGGGGGGGCTTTGGTCCTCCTCAGACACCAGGTCCTAGGTGCAACTGCTACTTCTGCACACTTATAGCTAGACCCGTTTTGAAACCCAACATGCTAGATCCTTCTTTCACCGATGGTTGACATCAATGGACTGCTGCATACACATTATATAACTGGCAGATCCTGACAAAATTAGCAGGTTCAACCAAGCATTGGGCAAACGTTACTGCTAGGGTTAATCACTTTTTGGGTAGTTTTTAATGGCCCACATCCCTTATTGAGGATGTATCATGTGTGAGCAGCACCAGGATAGTCTACAGTGTAAGGGGACATGCACTTGTTTTGTATAGACTCTACCCTGCTGGGACCAAGGTACCTCAAGTCAATAATACATATTGTTCTACCAAACTTCAAAAAAATGAATAAGAAAGTGTTACGTGGATGATCGAGTTGTAAGTGCTTGGAGAACCGTCTATATTTTTAACTTTCTATGCAAAATAATGGCATGGGTGGGGTGAATATCTCTGGTCTCTCAGTACCAAACTCCCATAGAAGATAAAGAGGCCCTAGGATGGCCATCCACCTTAGATAGCTGTTGGCTAAGCATGTTTTTCAATGGGTAGAAGAATGAACCACTTCTGGACTCCTCTGGAAGTGGTTTATCTCTTGCAAGAACATAGGATCCAACATCTGATCCTTCTTTACCATAACACCTGCCATCAAGGTGGTACACCACCAAAGATGGGTTCAGTCGACTTAACTAATATCAATCAGCACTTTAAGACATTGATTGTCAAGTTTTTCTTTGTCCTCTGAGAGGACAATGTAAGATTAGTTAAACAAAAATAACCACAACTCTACACTGGAATTTACAGAGCAGCCTTTATGCACGTCGCTCTACAAAAACATTACTTTATGGACTGTAAAATGGGTGATAAACTCCACAATGAAAATCTTGCTCTTCTGTTCAACTGAAAACAAGTCAAATTGCCGGAGAAGGCCTCTAGTTATGGGGGTATAGACATATCAGTGTGTTATGTGTTCTTAAAGGGGAATAACCAAAGTCCGATCCTTTTGTTCTCAGAGGAGACACGCTGCAGACGTTTTTGGCAACAGCGTACTCTGGTTTGCCCATTTAGAACACATGGATGTGTATGAGGGAGGTAGGCCAGATGGAATAGCTGTCATGGCTAGCTTCAAAGGGCCACTAAATCTAAAGTTTTAACCTTATCAAAATGTAGCTCGTTTTAAACAGAGAGCTGCTAACATTCACAGAATTGTAGCTAGAAGCTCCTTGGCCAATGTCAATCTGTAAAATGAGCCCACCTACCATGTGCCATTTATATTGCTAGTGGCATTTTATGTGGCAGAGGGGCCAAAGAATCCAGGGCGTGGGTGACACTGTTACCTCTACACTCCCTATCACCATACATATGCACATTGGTATTTAAGTGTTTTGGAGGGTTCTAAGACCTCGAGATATGTGAGATTAAGTAATAATAATAGGGATAGGTTTTTTCCTGGAATCTGATTGATAACAGTCCATGCCCCCCAAACTTAGTGCCATTTATCACAGTTGAACAAATACTGCGTACTGATAAAATAAAATAACTGCAATACTAACCTATATTACAAGTATGCTGCTACTATTACCTATAGCACTCTGCTCTTTTAAATGGCCCAGGAGGGGCAGTTAGAATTTGTGCAAACAGACACACCTTGTACATTTATAGACAGAACCTGGCAGCCCTTCAAATACCAACAGAACAGGATTGCAGGTGTGAAAAGATGCATTTGAGGTATATGAAGACATCTCAAAGGAGTTAGCCAGTTGGCATAAAAACAAAGAAGCCACTCTCACCTCCACCGATCCTCTGCTGCCGCCGTTCTGATCATCTCTGCTTCTTCACAGCCCTAAAGAGCAGCCGTTACCTCTATGTCAAGAGGGATGCGGAAGCAGAGACCAGTGGGTTTCTGGGCAGCATTGGAAGGAGATGGGATCACTTTAGGTGAATATGACACCTTTTTTTTATGCCACTCTGAGCCTTTAAGCCATTAAACCTTTCTTAAAGGGGTTTTTCAGGATTTTAATACTGATGATCTATCCTCCAGAAAACCACTTTAAGGACTACAGAGTAAAGCTAAACTTTGAGATGGCCAAGTCAAGGTTTTATCTTTCTCAGGCCCACTTTAAAGATTTAGTTAAAATTGGGCAATAGCTGTTTAGACTGCAGATCCTGAGTGAATATGTTCTACTACCTGGATTTCTGTGATCAGGTTGCCAGGGAACCTTTGGGCAAGTGCTCCTATGAAACCCCGGGACAGCAGAGGCTCTCTTGTTGCCCGAGGCAGTGGGTACAAAATTGGCCCCCCGCTAACCTGAAGACGCACAATAACTGTTGCATGGACTGTCATTCATGAAACTGTCCACTGTTGCATCTTTCACCAACAATCCCTTAAAGGGGTATTCCCATCTCACAAATGTAGTTTGTATAGTTAGATATAGCCATACCAATATTATTACTAATAGAATGTATTTATATAAAATATACCGTTTAGAAGATTTCCCTATCTGTATATCCATTGTCCCACACACATCAGTCAGGCTGTTGCCCCTGGTTACGACCACCACGGCCATGTAGTAGTAGTGGCCGGCTTGCTCTTGTTCAAACCCGCTCTAAGGTAACTGCTGTATTGTGAATGCACATTTCATGAGCATGCGGAGACACATCTTAGGGTTGTAGCATTTTTGTCTTTGCTTCCAAAACGCAGAGAAACGGATCCTGTTCCAAGATCAATTCATCTCTATGGAGCAGGATCCGTTTATAAAGTCTGCGTTTTGGATGGATCCTGAACATTGCATTTTGGACTGGTAGCGTCCAAAACGCAGATGTGAAAGTACCCTAAGATGTCTCCCTGCATGCTCATGCAATGTGCATTCATAATACAGCAGTTACCTCAGAGCAGGTTTGAAAAGGAGCAAGCCGTCCGCCACTACAACACGGACGCGGTGGTCGTAACCAGGGGCAACAGCCTGACTGATGTGTGTGGGACAATGGATATACAAATAGGCAAATCTTCTAAACGGTACATTTTATATAAATACATTTTATTAGTAATAATATTGGTATGGCTATATCTAACTATACAAACTACATTTGTGAGATGGGAATACCCCTTTAAAGGGGTTTTCTGGTTATATTTGATTTTTAAGCAAGTGCCCGAAGCCTGCCCCTTGAAATAGAAGATTCATACCTACCTGCTCAAGGCCATTCCGGTCCTCCATGCTTCCTCCATTGTCTCCATCTACTTTCAGCACTGCATGAGCATAGTCACATGGACCACTCCAACCAATGACTGGCTTCATTGATGATGTGCTGCTTGTGGCCACATCACTGCTGAAGCTGGTCACTGGCACTGTCAAATGTAAACAGTGTGGGACGATGAGTTACAGACAATGGAGGCAGCGTGGAGACAGGAGCGGCATGGAGCAGCTAAGTATAAAACTTCTATTTCAGCTTGCAGGCTGCAGACACTTGCATAAAAAATAATATTACTAATAATCCCCTTTAAATCCATAGTCTGTGGCCTCCAGTGCACTCTAGGTGATCACCTATTACACCTGGCCTTTATCCTACCCCTGAGTAAACCCAAGGAAACAAACACATTGCACAGTATTAATCAAGCATCTATTTCTATGGATAACAGCGTTCAATAAGATTAGTGAGCTGTCAGTTCACGTTGCATCACGTTGCATTATGGTACTGAAAGGTTGCAATTTAATCATGGAAGACTACCCCCGCTGCTGGACTTGTCAGAGTGATGGGAAACCATGCCAATCAGGTTTCTGACTCTCTGTCCAATCTCTGAGCTAGGCACGGGATTTAAAACTTGTGTTTCCTATCATTTTGCCTGTGATTGAGTATTCTAGGCTCTATAGTGTGCGACCTCACTCTGACATTTCTGGTGATCTGATTTCTGGCGTGTTTTTGGGTTTAACCTTGTGCCTGCTGTTCCTGCTTATGTCGCCTCTCTTGGTAACCGACCTTGGATTAACCATTCATTTACTGCATTGATCGTCCAAGTATTTTCCTGGTTTTGACCCTGCTTGTACCTCTTTGGTCATTCTGAATGGTCTGCTACTTGTGTACCTGCACCAGTATACTTTTATTAGATCGACAGATATATACTGGCTACCTAGCAGCCAAGTCCATTCTGCCTTGCAGCGGGCTCTGGTGAATATCCATGGGTAGCCTTAGTTTCATACTACCTGGAGTGGTTTTGGAAAGCTGGTAGCAGTTTTGGAAGTCACTGGCTGTGGTCTGGTTGGTGACTCTCGTACTTCCTAACAAGATCAATATTTGACCCCGTTTAGGGAGTTATCTGGGTTTTAAAAATGTATGGCATATCGTTAGGATATGTCTTCAATATTAGATCAGTGGAGGTCCTACTCCCGGCACCTCTGCAACTCACTTGAATTGGACAAAGCTGCAATACTAAGCACAGATAATTGGGCAAGTACAGTCTTGTGTCGTGCAGACCAATGTAATCATGGAAGTGGCTGTAGAGCTCTTCCAAATGTAATAGCCCCTTCAAACATCTGACTGGTGAGAGTTCCAAGATTCAGATCTCCAGTGATTTAATATTCATAGGCTACCCATCAATTTTTAAAACCTGGACAACCCCGTTAGGTTCAGTTGGTCTAACATAATAAGGAAGGAAAGTTCTAGAAAAGCATTAGGAAAGTTTTCTGTGTTCCCTCAGAGCCATTCCTTCTTTTTCTTGGAGACCACAAGCCACAAACATAAATAGATTAAATCAAGCTGTTAACTATGCAAAACCTAATACCTACATAAACTCTCAATATGTGTTTCAGGGATTTCACAAACAGCTTCAAACATATAGCTGAGAGTCAGAAATAATTTCTTCTTAACCTTGACAAGTAAGAGCCATGTGCCATAACCACAGGAATCTGACATAGTACATTGATGTAGAGACATAGCTAAGATCCATATTCACACCTTACTGGATACGTATATTAGGATACTGTGAGGCCAACATCACATGCATGAAGTTGGATGCTGGGTTTTCATGGATGAATGGATGAAAAATACTCTGCTATCGCACCAAAATGGAGTCTAATCCAATGTAAACTGAAAAAAAGGTATTCATTTTGTGTTCCTTCCTCATTGAAATCAGTGGGAAAATACATCACATAGTATGGTGGAATTTGAAAAAAGACTGGAAAATTTTCTAAAATCTCTATAAAATTACCCTGGGAAAAAATTATATTCATTGAGAATACGCAAACTTATCCCTTAGATAAACCTCAGTTCTTGTGGGTGCACATGCTTCTAGATTTCAAGCACCGGTGCATAATCACCCCAACAGTCTTAATTACAATAATGCTCTCCTCTTATGTGGCATAAGGATTATTGACTACTCTTAGGCACCAGAGCCTGAGTGCTACAGCAACCTTATATCTATGGCCTGGACTGCTACAGCAAGACGATATCTATGGCCTGGAGTGCTACAGCAACCCTATATCTTTGGCCTGGAGTGCTACAGCAACATATCTATGGCCTGGTGTGCAACAACAACCCTATATCTATGGCCTATGGGCATAAGTCAGACAAAGCTATATGTACTGTATGCTATATTTTAACAGTAATTTTCACATCAGCCTTGCCAACCATATGATTCACTTGTGGCCATGTCAGCACTAGTCAGTAAAGAACTTCATTAAATTACCTTAAAAAATTGCCAGCTTTAATAATTGGTAGTCAGAATGAGCAGGAATGGTACAGGGCAAGTGTGTCGTGGTTTGACAAATGGCAGAAGACTCTAGTTTTCTTGTAGCAACAAGTTTACTGAAAAGCCAACTGAGATCTTCTTGTGAGAGACTTGAACATTGCACAGTCCACAAATCCCTTGGTGGTGACTAATGGTGTTGGTGGTCTCTAATGGGTTTTGGGCTACACACAGACTTTACTTGGTTCCTCCTTTCTCAGATGCTGGGTGAAAGAACAATTACTGTCAGTATCTCCATAAGATCTGCAATTGGCATCGGTCCACACCAAAGGAAGCTCTTGATCGTCTACTTCGGAAGCCACATGGGCACAGACACAGCATAACAATCTGCTCCCACAACAGCAGCCTTTGCGCAGGAAAGGTCTCCTTAAATCATATCTGCCATAGGTTCCATGTAGGAGACACTACACACTCATACTTGTGTGTCCCGACATTGGATAGAGCAAATCACAGCCTTACTCCCTACCAATTATAGCTCCTGGTTGTGGATCTTCCCAGTGCCATGTTGGATGGGCCATGACTAGTTCCAGAGAACCACTATGCTCATAAAGTGATCAAACATGGCCCTTACAATTATACTTTCA
The DNA here is from genome assembly GCA_900303285.1 of Rhinella marina. Classification (NCBI taxonomy): domain Eukaryota; kingdom Metazoa; phylum Chordata; class Amphibia; order Anura; family Bufonidae; genus Rhinella; species Rhinella marina. The sequence goes on from ONZH01019172.1 coordinate 355,000, forward strand.
ATAACAGTGTTGCATCACATTCTAGTAATGAGGGGTGTTATAATTATTGACCCTGCCAAGCAAGATGATCTCACTTAATAAAAGTTAACCTTCTGCCTTGCGACCCATCAACACCACCAATCAACAGCATGCCAACATACTCCTCTGGTCATAAGGCATGCTTGATTTTCATTACACTGCTCGTATGAGCACATTTGGGGAAAATGGCAATAAATGCCAACCAATAGCTTCATGTCAACATAGCATTTATGGCAAGCAATCTTATTTAGTTAGGTTGTCCATTTTGGGCAATACCTTTTTGTTAAAAGGGTCCCTCAAACACACGCTGATCAAAGTTTGTTCCGCTGATGGGAATCTATGGGGACACATTGAGTTCAAGTGTTCAGATCTCCTGCACCTCTACTACAGGAGAAATGAAATATTCCACATTCCCGTGCCACTTGAGATACCTTGACGCGGTGTTCGGGCTCCGGTATGTCTTTGATATAAGGATATATTGGCGAAAGTCTCATTTTAACATCAGAGTGAGGTTTTAGACATATATTGTCAACTGCATTTTCCGCTGTAGTGCACCATTTTCCGTGAATTGTTATTCCACAGTTCCCATTGAAATCAATTTACTGCCATGCAAAGCACTGTGATCTAGAGGAAGAGATGCTCTCTGTAGCAGCTCTATGCTCTGGTTAATAGATGTGGTTCGGGAACGAAGGATGAACTTCGTTTAATTAGGAATTCCCTGATTTGACCAAATTCCTGTAAAGATTTTTTGCTAAATATTCCAATGTGTCAGTTCTATTGTATTAATATATTAAGACTATTAATAAGGTGGATGATTCTTGCAAGTAACAGAGCTCTTCTTCACCTAAAGGATAACTAAATGTAGTTGAAGCAGTTTCCATCAATTATCTATCTGCACAAATCACCATCAGAGCCAAAAATCCCAACTAAGTGAGCGTAGAATTGTAAAGTCCGCTCATCGCTGCAACGTGTCTTTCCAAATACTGACGGTGTATGTAATAATACAGCCTGGGAATATATCAGGTAACAGGAACAAAATCACCTGCGTGTGCTGGGTTACAGAAAATTCTTCTGTAATCTGCTATACGTCATGGCTGGTTTGAAGGGTAAAGCATTCTGGGGGCTACAACTCAAGTCAAAATTCACGTCAAAAGTACAAATTGGCTATCACATCAAGGAAACTTTATCAACGGCTGTGCACCAGAAAAATAGCATAAAAAGTCAAAGAATTTTAGACTTTTTATGAATTTGATGTCATTTATGCCTATTCTAAAGGTTATATACTCCTTTAGACCTCATGCACACGAACGTTGTTTTGGTCCGCATCCGAGCAGCATTTTTTGGAGCTCAGATGCGGCCCCATTCATTTCAATGGGTCGGCAAAAGATGCGGACAGCACTCCGTGTTGCCTCTGTTGCTCCCTTCCGTGGCCCCTCAAAAAAAATAGAACATGCCCTATTGTTGTCTGATTTGCAGACAAGAATAGCCATTTCTATAGTGGGCAGCCTGTTCCGTAAATTGCGGAACACACACAGTTTGCAATTTGGGGACCACAAAACACGGCGCGGTCGTGTGCATATAGCCTTAATCTGTTGTTACAATATGGTTTCCATATTGTAGCTGATAGAGGTTGTTTGTTCCATTCTGCATATTTTCAGATGCTGTCATATACATGCCATACCCTGACCCTGTATTTGATATTAAAGTATGGTTTCCACATTGTAGCTGGTAGAGGTTGTTTGTTCCATTACACATATTTTCAGATGCTGTCATATACATGCCATACTCCACCTCCTAGTGTTCTTTCCAAATTGTAACACAGTTAGCAATTGGTATGTGAACATAGTTATGTGAAAACTAAGCTCCTTCAAGGGTAGGACCAACTATAAGTTATACATTGACTTTTGTTAAAAGGAACACTCTGGGCATAGCTGATTGAAATAACACCGGAGGGAGGATCACGCTTTGCCCCCTCAGGCACCTCATAGAGTATCAGTTTTGTCTGGATTTTTCCTTTAAGTCATAGTTACTTACAGAATCTATATAGACAGATAAATATTTATTTTTATTATTTTGAATACAATTTAGACAAATAATACATGTTTTAGAATGATGTGGGAAAGGTTAGGTTCCAGAGACCAGGTGTGACTGTAAGCTCTGTGGAGGTTCACACTCCTGAACTTCTGTATTAGGACCTCTTCTCATTCTTCTCTGTTACTTAAAAAAACAGGACTTCCCTTAAAGAAGCATAACTAATAATTATGGGCTCCAGAGCAAAACTTAGAATGGCTCCCATGTTCAAGAAACAGTGGGCAGAAAACAGAAAGTATGTACCATAGAAGAAACCTGCTGTGGGATTCTAGGAGAAAGAGGGACCAGCCTTGGTTAGTGCTACAGTGTGACAAATATCTACGCAGGATTCCCCTTGGGAGTTGAACCAAGGGTCATAAAAATGGTGAAGAGAAGGAAACAAACACAAGGTTCATTGGTGGTGGGTGGTCAAACCATCATCCTGATGGAGACCCATTTTGATATTCTCTGTATCCAAAGAAAATGGAGGAGCACTGCCAAGTCTCCGTCATTGCTGCAGTTGGACTAGTTGTATTTGTTTCCAGATAATTTCACACAATTGAAAAAGTTCCTTATGAGCCAAAAATATTCTATTGCCATACAGTTGAAAAACTGGATTAGCAGTCCACAGTGACCGTGAAAGAGAATCAGTTAAGGGTGAATAGCAGGGCATCCCCTAGACTGTGTTTATCCTAAAGCCAAATCTGTAGCAATCCAGAGGAACCACACCTCACCAATGACACATGCCATCAGAAAGTCCCTAGTGACAAGCAACTAGATCGAAAGTCAACTTTAAATTGGGGTGTCTTTACAGGATATTTTGGTACATCCTCTGGTGGGTCAGTCTGATAAATATTCAAGAACATGGTTCTCATACTGATCTGCAGTGACCCTGGAAATTCATGTACATGAGTACCATCAACGTAAACACTAGATGTCACTTTTACCCAAGAAATTCCCACCAACAAACCTAACCCACACCCCAATTAAAAAAAAATCAATGTAAGGACATCCAAACAGCTAAACAGGTCTGTGACTTTAATGGGGTAGTTACTGGTGTGCCAGTAGAAGTCAACTAAACACCTAGGCAAAGTACATTCTGTGAAATCCATCTGAATACAGACATCATTATGTGGTGTATTCAAGGACTGCCAAACTACCTGAGCCCCTCAGGGCAGGGAAGGGATTAACATAATGAGCTTGACGATTGACCAAAGTCTAAAGACAGGTAAATACTAAACAGGTAAAGCAAATGTACAACAAAGTTACAGTATGGCCACTTTCAGATTAGGGTGTCCTGTGTGGAAAAAAGGCTCCATGTGAGATTGTGATTCTCCGTTATGGACACTGCTTGTTTCACAGGAGCACAGGGCATTATAATGATTTATAATATTGTGTGTCTCTGCATAACCTTGCTTAATTATGTCGTCAGTATAATTCTGTAGATATAGGTCAGGCAGAGACACACAGCATTATAAATGTGTACAATCCCTTTAAACATATGCAAACGTTTCTACTATACCGATACACAATGGGGACTCTCTTTTCGTCTCTGTCTGGCGAATGGCTGCCTATGGAGCAGTTAATGAACCCACTCAGAGCTTTTTCCATGATATATAATAGGCTACTTGTAGAACTTAGCCTAAGGCTATCTGAATTAAAGGGAATTCAGCTCAATGTGCCCTAATAGTTCATAGGGCCTCTCAATCACTGGTTAATCTAGATCTTTTTAATGTCCCTGCTTAGTCCATATTAAGGGTGAGGAAAATGATGAAGGCAATTAGGCCACTCCTAAGGCGGCCATTCACATGGGGCGGAATGGGAACTTAAAGTAGCCCTGGGACAAATACTAAAAATGGCCCTGTTTTGTAGTGGAGTCCAAATTGATGGAAGGCAGGGCCAGCAAAACCATATTGCCATATACCACCCCAACAGAGCCAAATACCATAGCCCATTACAAAATACTGCCAGCAGCACAAAATACATTCCCAAAAACCTCCACTGGCTGGCAGTGGGGAGGGCTCAGGCGGCCCCCTGGGAGATTTCTATAGGTCTATAGCCAGTCCACCCCTGATCTCTCCCAACTCCCTCCTAGATCCCCCATACACATCTACGAACATGGGGAGACGGGAGAAAGCCACTGCCAGACACTTCTGGTGGTGTCTTGTGTCTTGGAATCCAGTGAAAATATTCAATTTGCCCAATCTTTCTCTCCCGCTGAGAGTTGGGAGCTCTCGTACTCACTGGGTTCGGACAACAATACACTAATGTGAATGGGGCCTTAAAATCTGACTTCAGTTGTCACTGGCCTGAACTGAGAAATTGTACCAGCATCTTTACAAAACAATTTTGTAAGTAATGTCAGTAATGTGCTGTCAGCAGGTCTCTGCTTATGTTCTATGCAGTATAACATCACAAGGTAACACCTGCAATATACAGAAGCTTTATGAACCTCATAAAACTCGGAAGTGACTTCTGACATTCTTCTGCATATTACACGAATAATGAAGCTGCAATCAGGAATTCCAAGCACTATAGGCATCAATACCCTCCAAGTACAGAAGCCATGTCATTCCTGTATGATTCAGCTGACGTTTGCTTTGGAATACATAGAGCTGCTCCCCTGTGATGACACAAAGATCTAGGTGCACCAGGACCATGAGTCAGGACCGATCTTTCACTTACAATCATAGCTACAGTCAATAAAAGGTGTAATAAACAAAGAAAATGGTGTCAAAATCTGAAAATAGTCACAGAACACAGCACAAAATCAATCTGTATTGGTAACAAAAAAAAAACAAACCATGAAATGTTATTTTGTGCCATTCACCGTTATCCATGAGTGAATCATCTATAAATAGAATGAGATCTATACATTTATATTAGAAATGGCAAAAATAAAACACGCCATGTTCTCAGTTATTCTCCTGATCCTGGTCTTGGCAGCCAGGGCTATAGGGGATGATGGGGAAATTGTTTATGTGTGAGCGGTATAGAAGAATTCATGAAGCTGTATGGACCTGTCCTACTTCTATGGATGAGAGCATGTAGATAAACACTAACCTGACCCCAGGGGCGGACTGGGAACTTAAAGTGGCCCTGGAAAAATACTAAAAGTGGCCCTGTTTTCTAGTTGGGGTCAAACTGATGGAAGGCAGGGCCAGCAATACCATATTGTGCCACAATATACCACCCCAACAGAGCCAAATACCACAGTCATCACAAAATACTGCCAGTAGCACAAGATACATCCCCAAAAACTACCATTGGCTGGCTGTGAGAAGGGCTCAGGCCCTGGGGATTGGCCCACCGGGAAATTTCCCTGTAAGGTCTATGGCCAATCCACCCCTGCCTGCCCCACTCTCTGAGCCCTCAAGATCAGCATTCAAGAGTGGTTCACTGACTTCAGTGGGAGCAGTGCTGCAGTGATGAGATGGAGCTATCCGCTTCTGGCGCCAGAGCTACTGCCGAACAGGTGATCAGCAGAGAAGTGGAGTGTCAGAGCCTCACCGATCAGGCAGTGATGACCTATCCTGAGGATAGGCCATCAAGATAAATCAAGATAATCATTGTCACCTGCTCCTTACAATGTCTCCCAGCTGATGCAATGTCATACAGCATTCAGGAGCTCTGCTCCAGGCCGACCTGTCATATGACTCTCTCGTCCGTCTCCAGACATCAGTAAGATATTTGTACTGCCTGCCACTTCAGGACACGATTCTTAAGTGTTGTGAGGAAAATGTCTCAAGTGATTGATGAACATGGAAAAGTTGACTAATATTTTCAATACAGTGAGCAGAAAGGTATACAGCCTGAATGTATGCCGAAGACACATTTCTACACCCCTGTGGCCCCCACATATCATTTTGCTCTGGTGGATGTTTTGCCACTTAAAAAAGCCATCCAACTACTATAAAACTCCCTGCGCTTTTTTAATTTCCATGGTGTTTTCTTCACAAGTGTGAAATTTTTTCAGGTGTTTGCTTTTTTCCCTATAAAGAAGCTTATGGAAAAACTCCTGAAAAACACCACTGTAAAAAACACCGCCACACACAAAAAATGCACTACAACTGAAAAAACGCCACTGTGTGTATTGTTTCATAATTCCCATAGACTTTCAGTAAATACAAGAAAAACTATTTACAAAAAGCTCAAAAAAATAGATATTGAGGTAGAAAGACAGAAAGACAGCTTGATAGATATAAAACAGGCATACACAGCTAGAAAAAAGAGAGAGTGAGCAAGATAAATGGAGAAATAGATAGATAGATAGATAGATAGCAGACTGACACATGAGAGCAAGAGAAATAGACAGCTAGAGAGACAGAGCAAGATAGATAGATAGATAGATAGATAGATAGACAAACAAACAGGGAGATAGATATGAGATAAAGACATATGAGACGAAAGAAAGAAAGAAAGAAAGAAAGAAAGAAAGAAAGAAAGAAAGAAAGAAAGAAAGAAAGAAAGAAAGAAAGAAAGAAAGAAAGAAAAAACACAAACAGGCAGACAAATATCAGATCAGGATATAATAGAAGATAGATGATGAGATAAATAGATATTAGATAGATAGGAGCTAGATAGATAGATAGATAGATAGATAGATAGATATAGATAGATATGAGATAGGTATCATGACTGTATTACGTAGAGAATGATTTTTGCACAAATATCTGACTTTTTAAGTAACTGAATTCCTGACGATAAATACAGCGAAAAAGTAAGATAAATAGGAAAACGCAGCTAGAGAAAGCTCAGAAAACTCATCATCCGATCAATCACTTCAGATGTTATCAATGACAGGTCTTCCTCAGAGTCAGAGGAGCTGTGGGTGCACAGTGCTGGGCATACCACCAGTATAACCCTGCTGCAGGTAACATGAAGACTGGAGCTGAAGGTGACTGCTTACCTCCAGGAGCAGTGAGGCAAATCCAAGCCGGTTAATCCACAATCCCAGAGCGATAAATACACATTCCTTCTAAAAAAGGGCCCAAGGACGGTGTGCGCGCCTTCTCCAGGTCCCCAGCTACTAGTGTGACAGGTGCAGGTCCCTCTCCAGTATTTCTCACATGGGGCACACCCACATTCCAGAACACTTGGAAACTAGGTGTAGTTTGGCAACCTATTCAAACACAGCGCACATATCTAATAGAAGTAGTATGAGGTGGCCCTTTAAGAAGCTTGAGGGTGTGCTGGAGTCACTGACTGGAAGAGAAGGCTGTGACGTCCCAGCAATCACGTATTCATTGTACATACAGATGTAGCAGGGCTGAATTAGTCTTTTATAGGAATTTTCCTATATGGGACACTTCTCACAGTGAGACTTCTGGTCCTTTTAAGGGGCCTATTCTCAAGAAATTATACGGCTTGTTCCCGATAATTGGAAAATCATTGAGAATTGGGAAGAGCAGCCATTACATACAGCAATCATCTCCGCTGTATGAGGAGGAGTGATCCTCACTGTTTTATCTATACAGATTCATTGTTTGTCGGCAGTAGATGCCTGTGTACACAGGGCGATGTGCTGAACACAATGGGGAAGATTTATCAAAACTGGTGTAAAGTAGAACTCGCTTAGTTGCCCATAGCAACCTATTGGATTCCATCTTTCTTTTTTCACAGCTCCTTTGGAAAATAAATGGTGGAATCTGATTGGTTGCTATGGGCAAATAAGCCAGTTCTTTATTTTTTCTTTGAATCGCCATATTATGACCCCTCATAACTCCTCATTTTTACATCTACTGATCTGTGGGAGTGCTATTTTTTTGCAGCGCAATCTGTATTTTTCCACTTATACCACTTTGCGTTGTGTATGTCTTATTGATCACTTATTATTCAATTTTTTTTAATAAGCCATTTTGATTTTTTTTCCATTGCAGCATTCACCATACAGGTGTTTTAGGACACAGCAATAGTAATTATTTTTATTTTTTTATTGTTTATTTTAATTTGTAAAATGGGGAAAGGAGGTGATTAGAATTTTTATAGCTTTTTATATATTTTTTATAACTTTTTAAATTATTTTTTAACACATCGAACATCGTAAATAAAAAAAACCCATAAAACTGTGGCAGAATTGCTTTTTTCCCCCAATTCCACGCCATTTGTAATTTTTTTCCTGCTTCCCCCTACATCATAAGCAATATTAAATGGCAGCATTGGACTCACAGTTTTCCTTTTTTTCCACTGAGTATATTGAGTTTATCTTGGTCATGGGAGTAACTTTCAATAATTAATGGTGTATTCTGATTTCCGCAAATAAATGTTATCCTTTGTATAATGAAAATGTACAGAACTTTCCAGTAAACTTTCTGCATAAAATCTTTGTGTCTCTGCTTGCTGTCAATCAGTAGGAACCTTCAGTGTTTAAGGCCTCTTTCACACGAACGTTGTGTTTTGCGCCGCAAATTGCGGAGCCGCAAAAACAACGGATGGCATCCGTGTGCATTCCGTATTTTGCGGAACGGAACAGCTGGCCCCTAATAGAACAGTACTATTCTTGTCCGTAATACGGACAAGAATAAGACATGCTCTATTTTTTTTTTGTGGGCCATGGAACGGAGCAACGGATGTGGACAGCACGCGGTGTGCTGTCCGCATTTTTTGCGGGCCCATAGAAATGAATGGGTCGGAGCCCGCAAAAACAACGTTCGTGTGAAAGAGGCCTAATGGTCATACCATTCAGTTATCAGAGCTCTGGTTTCTGTCAAGCCGTGCACCTGCCAGAGGGTAACATCTTTTATGTAAATTAAGATTATGCATTAAAGAAAAGTTTGGTCATGCTCTAGTATAGTCGTATTTCCATAACTTATCATTTTCAAGATCTCTTCTTTCTGTCACCACAATTAGCCCTATTAAACAGGCAGACATTATACATGTGCAAAAGTCAGCTAAATCTGTGTAATTTTTTTTCTTAGGTAACTGCACCTTCCCTCACTGCACCTGCGCCGAATACGCAGGTGCGAGATTTCCCCAGCACACAGGGCTGGCCAGAGGTGAATGTTGCCTGGCCCTCTCAATCAAAGATGGCAGGGCGTTACATGAGGTGGGAGGACGGAGCCAGTTAGATTCAGCTGACTTTTGCACATGTATGTCAGCCTATTTAATAGGGCTAATTGTGGTGACAGAAATCCCTTAAAGAGCATCTGTTAGCAGATTTGTACCTATGACACTGGCTGACCTGTTACATGTGCACTTGGCAGCTGAAGACATCTGTGTTGGTTCCATGTTCATATGTGCCCACATTACTGAGAAAAATTATTTATATGCCAATGAACCTCTAGGAGCAATGGGGGCGTTGGCGTTACACCTAGAGGTTCTGCAACTGTGTACATACATTTGTGTGTCTGCTGATTACATGTGCTGAACATGTGACTGTATTGTAATGTTTTTTTCTTATATTTCAAATGTTTAAAATTAGGTTACATATTGTGATATATCTAGTTATTGAGATATTTCTCTCAATATGGTCATCATAAATTTTCTGTTATTGCCCAAACTTAGTAGAAGACCTTACTGTTGAGAAAAGTGCTGGCCGATTAAAGAGAGTCGGCAAGGTTGCCAAAAGTCCAGAAATTTCTGGACAGTCCGTAAAAAGTAGGCAACTTTTTTCCTGTGTCCGTGAAAAAAATAATGTGTTTTTTGAGGCTGGTGGTACTTGACTAGATTATTTTGGTGGTAATTATCATTATTTCACAGCTCACAGTAAATGCTGGTAATGAGTTCTGATCAGTACAGTATATTGAGATATAGACATAGATTACTTATAATCTTTATCATTCATTATGGCTTCCCAAATTGTCCGTAAAAAATATTGTCTGTCCGTGATTTTGGGAGAAGTTGTCTAGAAAAAAGAAAAACTCTGGTTGCCAACCCTGGGAGTCGGTCACCTACATTTCATCTATTAAACTAACCCCAATGAACTGCAGGATACTTACTCAACATTGAAAACATAACTTTGTATCCCAATAATGCCCCTTTCACACGAGCGGGAGACTCGCATGTCTCCCGCAACGCATCTACAGGGCTGGACTCCGGCACTGACTGGGATCGCATATAATGCTATGCGATCCCTGTCAGTGCCGAGTCCAACCCTGTAGATGCTTTGCGGGAGACATGCGAGTCTCCCGCTCATGTGAAAGGGGCATAACTTGTCTGCACCCCCAGAAAATGAGCAAATGAGACACCAAGCGGTCATGTTCCCTTTGGTAAAAGTGGCGAGTGCAGCGTTAAAAGAGGCACTTGGGACTATTTTTTAAAAGTCTCATGTAAAAAGTCACTTTTCGGGTGCATTCACTAGACTGTATGTATTTTGTACATCTGCAAAAAATACGGATGACATCTGTGTGGCATCTATTATTTTTTTTTAATGAATGAGTCTGCAACCGATCTGCAAAAATGCGGATCAAAAATACTGTCGTGTGAATGGGGCCCTTTGGTGCAGGGAGATGATAAATCTCCTCCCAAGTGCCTAGCAGGACAGGTTATAGCTTTCATAGTGCCCAGGCCTGCCACTTCTAGCCAATCCCAGCTCTGTACATCTCCTCTCCCTGGACGTCACCATTACGTGCATGCGCTGTCTACAGCACACCATAAGGAATGTAATGCTCAGGTGCAACTATCGCAAATGCATTTATTTATTTTACTCACTTATAAAGCAAGTGGAGACATTGTCATCACTCGCTGTGCCCAACTGAGCTAACAATCTATGTTCCCCAGATTCAAACCCAGGACACCAGCGCTGCACAGCACCAGTGATCTATCGCAATGCCTCAAATTCTATATCGACATGCCTGCTGACATCATCTACAAATATATATTGTAATAGAAGAGGATTGTTCTGTTATTGGAAAGCAGCATGACGCAGTGAATATTTCTCATGGCTGAGCCTGCGATGCTGCTCCTAATGAATGCTATCTGCGCTGATCTACATACACTTCTATATAGTTACATGATTTATCTGATGAAGTCATGCTGGAAACAATGCATCCTGGAGTAGGTAATACACATTAGCTCATCCCATCATCCACTATGACTCCGAAACGCTATTATTTACATGGTATGTGCACTGCCAGTTTTTTTTTATTGTTTCCATGTGTCTCAAATGAATGCCCTGCTTCTTGATGACAGATGGAGTATGACTGCAGGTTCAGACTTCTAGGAGCGGAGCAGCAGTAACCCGTCACGGCCGCTACACAGAGGGCAGAGCTTTCTGCTTCTGGCTCCATCCTCGGTATTTATTCTTGGCCCTGGCTGCTGCTGAGAACAGATGATCGATGGGGGTTTCAGGTGTCAGACCCTCACCGATCTGATATTGATGCTAATGATAGGTCCTCAGTATCTAGAAGCAACCTCTTTAGCCCTTATATGAATGGGTTCTGCTAAGGAGTTAAATGTATGTTCTGGTGATTTGGCAGGCTCAGTAGTTGATCATCTAGGTAGGAGTGGTGGGACTATCCATCTGCACTAATCAGTATCATGGGAGAAAACTCTGCTCCCGACCATTTATACTACACAATACTGTAACCAATGCTGATGACATTGTTAATATTATGGCCAAGAGGGTTGCTTCCTCTTGAGCTAATGTGGACCCCTATGTCTGTCCTGTGGTAATGTTATAATTATATTACTAATCAGTGATCTCAGTATCAAGGACATGGGAGACAACCTCACAAAGTATAGTTTGGTTCTCACAGTTGTACATCACATGGATTCAAAGCTCTCCATTCATTGCTCTGCTAAATTTATTTATGACAGATCAGGGGGCAAGTCCTTTCTCAAGGGGGCATGTTCTTTCTGCTGTAACTTTCTCCCAATCACAGCTCAGGACGATATTCTTTAGGCCACAGTTCGCCTCCTTTAAATGTCAAAGTAAAAGTAAATCTGGCTGGTAGCAGTTGAAGGAGGGAACTGAGCATATGTGACCACCTCAGCTATGTTACTGAGGTGGACAGAGAAAGAAGGAAAAAAACGAAAGAGCAGGTGGAGCTATACAGATACAATGTATTGAATAGCCTAATGGCTACTAAATGTTAAGTTACTTTAAGGCACTGATTCAGTTCTATCTCTTCTCAGTAACCTCAAAGGACCCAAGCATCCAAAACAGCTTTAACAGCACAGCAATACACATGGGGATCATAGGATATTACACATGGCTATTCATACCAAGATTATTCACCTTTAAAGGGGTTGTCCAATGAAAAATATTCTACAGTTTTGAAACTAGCATCTGTATCTGAATACCTTCGTAATTGCATGTAATTAAATGTTCTATAGCCACTGAGCTATTCAATAAAATGCATCTGTATAGCACCACCTTCTCTTTGTCCTTTTTCTTTGTTCTGCTCACTGAGATGGTCGCACACGCTCAGTTTCATCTTTCAACTGCCTCCTGAGCTGTGATAGGGAGACCATGGCCACACCTCCTTAGCTACAGCAGAAAAGACACTCCCCTTGAGTGGATCCATGTAATGTGGGAGTGGATCCATGTGAGGTACAGGACTGGTTCTAGCTTTCTTAGATAGAGACTGTCATGTACTATATGATCTCTGATTTTAATTTTTTACATGAATGACAGGATAACAACTTTAATGTTAACTTTTCACTGTTTGATATTGCACTAATTGTCATGCCATAAGTTCAGTATAATGATTCATACTATATGTCATTTGTTGGTACATGCAGCGTTTCCATTGTTGTGCTACATTGCTTTCTGTCCATGTGGGGTCTGGTTCTTACCCGAACTAGGGGTCAGCACCTGGATGTTACACAGATGGCATTTTTAGATGTGGTTAGTAGTGTCTTTTGTTTGCCTTGACAACTAATTTTGTAATAAAGATTCATTATTTGCTTCCTTTTGGTTGGTAACTAGTGATCTCTATTATTGCATGTAGTTTGGCACTCTGATTTTTAAGGTGGTCCTGGTCCGTGCTTATATTGTATACTTGTCCTTTATTAGGCACAATGACTAAACATCCACAGAACAGGCAGAAACTGTAAGCGAACCTCTGTGTTTATGGCTTCTCTGAGAGCTAATCAGCAAAAGGTGTTTTCAGTTGAGATGAGAGTCAAAGTTTGGATTTCACAGGTGCTTTGCCCATTAAATAAAGGCACATAAAGCCTGGTTACTGACAAATTTGTGAATTTCAGGAACTGATTAAAGGCTACAAAAGCATCGCTAAAAAACTAGGAGTACAACAATCCACGGTTAGATAAATTATCTACGAATGGAAAAAATTAAGGACTCTTGCTGCTCTCATGAAAAGTAGGTGCCCTGTTAACATCACTCCAAGAGCACAAAGGACATTCCTGAAAGATGTGAGAAACAACCCTTGGGCAGCAGTGGAAGTCCTACAAAATATTCTAGAAACTGCAACAATCTCTGCTGGGGTGTCCAGTATTAGAAAAACACTGACCAAAAATGCTGTTTATGGAAGGATGTATGGAAGTAAACTGCTGATGACCACTAGACCTTACATAACACTTCTATGGACTGATGAAAACCTCTTCCCAACTGTCAAGCATGGTAGAAGAAACTTGAAGGTTAAAGGGAACCTGTCACCTCAAAAATGAATCTTCACCCACCAGCAGCACCTCATAGTAGCCCCCAGTCTGATAATAATCATCTGCTTCATGCTACATCATCTGCTGTAGTCCGATGCTTCATAAGCTAAAAAAAACTCGGTTTTATTCTCCTTCAGTGCTATGTTACCTCTCCGCTTGAAGCGGCCTCCTTGCTACAAGTTAACCACGCCCCCTCTCTGCCTGAGAGTGACAGACTGTACTTCGGCTGAGATCGGTAAAGCCTTGCGCTGCGCGGTGCGCTCTGTACTCGTGCACGATCCCATCTCCTGCTGCCGCTATTAATTATCTGGGTTTCACAGCAGGAGATGGGATCGCGCACGAGTACAGAGCACACCGCGCATGCGTAAGGCTTTACCGATCGCAGCCGAAGTACAGCCTGTCACTCTCAGGCAAGAGGGGGCGTGGTTAACTTGACTTGTAGCAAGGAGGCCGCTTCAAGCGGACTGGTAACATAGCACTGAAGGAGAATAAAACCGAGTTTTTTTAGCTTATGAAGCATCGGACTACAGCATGAAGCAGATGATTATTATCAGACTGGGGGCTACTATGAGGTACTGCTGGTGGGTGAAGATTCATTTTTGAGGTGACAGGTTCCCTTTAACGTTCACTTTAAGGATACAAACTGCTTATGTTAGACCTAAGTGGGAATCAATGGTGGCTGTCTTGGGTACTAGGTTAGGAAGAATAGAGCTAGCAGTAAATGTTATTATTAATGTTATTATTTTAAGACCATAATATTGTTAAAAGCAGAGATCCCAATTGTCAGTCAAAAACAGAGGTTTCCTGTAAGATTTCTATAAGGTCAAATTCAACTCTAGTGTGTGGCAAAACCACTACATAAATGATAACATACATCCAACATTACATTTTAACAATTGATCTTTGGGTGTTTCCTTCATTGGACCTCCGTTGTAAAATCTTTATTTACATTTACCACTAAAATTATATTAGGAAGCCCTGTGTTAATAGACGGGTTCTCTGTTTATTAGTTTTAACAGAGTGACTACAAAGATCACCTCTCACTATGGAGGACCCGATGTGTCCATGTGGACAACTCATTGACCTCAGTGGGAACACTATAATGCTTCATTTTTCCTGCAGAGGCACTGCAGGAGAAATAGACACTTGCTGAAGGGTTCTCACACAGATCGCTACTGATCTTGAGAACAGGTGCACTGTATTATCAACTTGTCAAAAGTCTATATAACAATAAGGGTTTTATCTCAAGTTGACAACCCCTTTTAAAAAAATTAACAACCTCTCATGTGGGTGCATGAGCACACGATCAGGTTTCTGCGTAGCATTTTGGAAGCCAAATCCAGGAGAGAATTTTAAAAAGAGAAGTTGTACCTATTCTGTATACTTTCTCTCTTTTTATGATCCATACCTGCATGCAGAAACCTGATCATGTGGTGTACCCTTAGGGTCCCTATTCATGGTGAAGCATGATGGGACCAAAGTTTTGATTTCTGTATAGGATTACCTCAAATATTGATACAGCTTTGTCCATAGAAATACATTTCCTCTATTAATTCCCTTCCCCTTATCTCCATATTCTTACCATATTAAAGGTCTGTTCTTCAGTCCTGAGTAACCAATAATATTATACATCTGACTGTACTGTAGACTCTACCCCAGGCTATTGTACTGTGACTCGATAGACACGCCAAGCTTCTTTGAAATGAGGGGATTTTTCACACATTGTAAAACTAGCAGGAGATTTAAATAGACGGAAGTTACACTGAATACTCCCAAGTTGCTCTTTCCGTGTCTGGCAGGAGTGGCTTGTTTTACTCTATGCTGTCCTCTAGACACTATTTTATATTAAAATATTCCAGTACTAACTGGCAAATGTAGTGAGATGATAACCCTGTATACACAATCATTACCCTAGGGCTTAATTTAAAGGGATTTGTCCATCTCAGCAATATGCCATCAATGCTGGTTCCACCTCTGGGATCTGCTCTTGTCTCCAGAATGAAAAAGAGCACAATGTGCATGTGCAGCATGCTCTCGATTCACTACTATGGGAGTTCCAAAAATAGCCAAGCAAGCACACTCAGCTGTTTTTGAAAGCCCCATAGCGGCGAATGGATAGAGCAACACACATGCACGTCTACCACTCCATTTACGGCTATGCGGCTGCCGGAAATAGCTGGGTCTGTGTTCCCATAGCTGTGAACGGGGAAAGGTTGAGCTTGCATGTTGCGTGTTCCTTCACTTTTGCAGATCCATTCCAGAGATAGGACGGTCTTTGCCGGGAGCCGCACCTATCTTGATATTTGTTGCATATGTCTAAGATGGGAATACCATGTTAAGAAATGGTTCATTACAATATAAATGAAAAGTTCTTCAATTTTCAATTACACTTACAGTTCTCAACTTGGTTGTCACAAAATGGGAACATTCTTGTTTATGTTGACAGACCTGTGCGTCCTTTGTCCTCTCAGCTGAAGTGGATGCACTTGTATCCAGTCTAGACAATGCTCTAGAGCTAAACAGCAGATACATTGTATCAGAGAGGTTTGCTGATATATTTAGACCACAGAGCATTGTGTGGACTGGATGCCAGTGGATGATGGTATTCACTTCGCAGCAGAGAGCAGAACCTGGTGTGTATTGGTCTGAAGTCTCTGATAATGGTGCTGATTTGTGCCACCAAATGCCCAACCTGGGACAAGAGGCACCATAGCTTGTACCTTGTTCCTATCACTTGTTGGAGAGAAGGGCAGCACCCTTCTTAGTGTGCCATGCCTTTCTTGTAGTTAGGGTTAACTCTGTATAGGTTAGCACCACATAGCTGGAGCCGGGAGGTGAGGCCAGCTCTAGATTGAGCCTCTTCTCAAGGCCACAAGTAGGACATCTCTATCATTCTTACATGTGGTAGTCTCACGCTCTGGTGTGGAGAGAATAGCCACACCGAGCGTACAAGGGAAGGCAACAGACCAAAACCAGGGAAACGGTCACCTCCTGCAGGGAACCCTGAAACTAGGCCCTGACTGACTACCAGTATGAACAAGCCGGGGTTGTAGGAAAGTTCATACACAGGAACCTAATAATAAATGCACCCTAGAAAACCCTGCAGCTAGTGACACAAGAAAGAGTAAACCCGTTCCTCCAAGAGTAAGGACGAACAGTAGACTCCAAAAGGAAAGCCACAAAAGGGAAAAAGTCACTTATCTTTAAGCAGATATCGCAGCAACCGGATATCAGCCGAGATCCACACCACACACTACTAAGTAGGCAGAAAGTATAAACCACAAGGGATACTGGGAGAGGAAGGGGTAAATAGGAGAAAGATAATTACCACAGCGGCAACAGCTGAGGGGAAGGGGTGTGGTAAACAGCAACCAAACCAAGGGAAAAGCATGTCAAATTATGTCACTTTAGAAAGCCACACAGAACGTCTGATACCAGACGCAAGCCCACTCGTGACAGGTAGGGTATGAACACTGTAACGTATGCATCTATATAATGATATAAGTTGTCATCATCCTGACCAATCCATTAAATTTCCCTGAGCAAACGTTTCCAGTTGGAAGGTTTGGGTTATTGGCTGATTACAGATATTACTGATATATGACTGCTTGGAGCCTTTGTGGATCTATACATTTCTAGAGTGATTCCTGGACCTACTAATTTGAGTGAATGAGACACATATTAGTGTTTAACTCCATAGGACTTTAAAGTGAAGATGTTTTATTGAGCAGATCACATTATACTCATCACAGTTGTCACCATTATATGATGGTCATCAATGACAGGTCTTTTGTGATTTGCTTGTTGAGAGTCTGATAATAACAATGTAGTTCCCAACAAAAGCACTGGTGACATTGTTAAGTCTTGCTTACCATTCCCAGTATTCAATAATCAAACACATTTGTAGTTCTGATAATGACTGATATTTTAAAGGGGCATTTATTTAAAGGGGTTATCCAATCTCAGACAATGGGGGCATATCGCTAGGATATGCCCCCATTGTCTTATAGGTGTGGGTCCCACCGCTGGGACCCACACTTATATCAAGAATGGAGCCCCGCACAAACAATTGACATGCTACAGATTTCAAAATCCATATGGCAGGTCAATTTCTGCATGGAAAAAATGCACAAAGTGTACTTGAGAGTTGTCAGATCTCATTCACTTTGCTAGTACTTTATTATTCTGCAGTTTTTCCATATGGGTTCACATGTGGCAGATTTGTTGCAGAAATTTCCTCCCTGTTCATCTGAATGAGGCTTGAAGAAACTTGATGAGCTTGAAGAAATTCATTTGGTTGCTGCAGAAACAAACCCATTTAGATGTATGGAACTTATTTCTGCGATTTTTTTTTTTTGCGGACCCATTGAAATGAATGGTTCTGCATATGGTCCACAAAAAAAAACAGAAAGGACACGGAAATAAAATACGTATCGTGTGCATGAGCCTTAATAAAGAACCTGTTACGCAGGATTCACACAGCATTCTTCTGCATTTTCTAGGAGTTTCATTGGCATTTTTAACAGCTTTTTTTTCACGAAAATGCTGCAGCCAGATGTTACTTTACTGTCTATAGCAAATTATTGAAAAGTCTACATACACCTCAGTTTTGTTTGTGGTGTTTTGGGTGTTCATTTTGTGTTTTTTTTTTTTAATGTAGCTCTGGTTATGACATTTTTCTGGTGTTTTACCTGTAAAAAAAAAAGCTGAAAAAGGTTTAAATTAGTGATGTTTTTTTAAAGCATTTAAAGAAAATAAAGTATGTACAATTGCAGTCATATAGACATTTTTCCCAATAGCTGTATTTATTGACTAGAGAACTGTGAGCCAAACTTCAAATGTCTGTCTGCAGGCAAGAGTAGATCAGTCATAGTAGTGTAATGGAGACTGGAGGACTGAAAACCAAATAGAAAATGATAAGGTCACTTTAACACTACTCACCCGCTGTGTGCCGTATACCCATACATCCTTCTCTCCCCCAATATCATCTATCGAGAGATTTGGGACCTCCCTATACACATTAGATTGATCTGATAAAAGCTTAGTAAGCATGTCAGACCTGATAAGGTTTGTTTCTTAGGCTACTTTCACACTAGCGTTAGCACGGATCCGTGCTAACGCTATACATGTGTGGAGCCGGAGCAGCGCTCCGGCCCCACACATGACACACATTAAAACAACACACAGACTACATACAAACAAACATACAGACATACATACAAACATACAGACATACATACAAACATACATACTCACATACTCCCGGGACGCCGGCAGAACGTCTTCACGCGCCTCCTGCGCGCAGTGATGACGATTCCCCACAGCGCCCTCTGCTGGGCGCAGTGGGGAAACGTCATCGCAGCGTGCAGGAGGCGCGTGAAGACCTGCTGCCGGCGTCCCGGGAGTATGTGAGTATGTATGTATGTCTGTATGTTTGTATGTATGTCTGTATGTTTGTTTGTATGTAGTCTGTGTGTATGTATGCCGGATCCGGAATGACCCCCCATTGGAAATCAATGGAGGACAGATCCGGATTACTGGTGTGTCCACACCAAACGGATCCGTCCCCATTGACTTCCATTGGGGGTCATTCCGGATCCGTCTTGGTGCGGATGCCTGGACCGGAGAGCAAACCGCAGCATGCTGCGGTTTGTTCTCCGGTCTGAAGACGGAACGGAATGCTTTCAGGAGCATTCCGTTGTCTTCAGTTCAGTTTTGTCCCCATTGACAATGAATGGGGACAAAACTGAAGCGTTTTTTTCCGGTATTGAGCCCCTTTGACGGAACTCAATACCGGAATTTAAAAACGCTAGTGTGAAAGTAGCCTTAGCATAACATATTAACATGCTGCTTAACAGGATTAACTTAAAGGGGTTGTCCCACGAAAAATATTCTGCAGTTTTCAAACCAGCACCTGCATCTGAATACTTTTGTAATTGCATGTAATTCAAAATTCTGTATAGCCACTGAGTTATTCAATAAAATGTATCTGTATAGGACCACTTAATTTCTTATTTCTTTGACCTGCTCACTAATAAGGCCGCACATGCTCAGTTTCATCTTTCAACTGCCTCCTGAGCTGTGATAGGAGGAGCTGAGACACGCCTCCTAAGCTGCAGCAGAAAAGACACTCCCCTTGAGCTGCCAGCTTGATGGGCAATGAATGGGGAGATCTCTGGATCCATGTGAGGTTCAGGGCTGGTTGTAGTGTTGTTAGAAAAGTATTGTCATGGACTATATGATGTCTTATATTCATTTTTTACATTATTCGTGGGATAACCCCTTTAACATTTAACTCTAGAAATCCGAAAAATGTTGGTTTATGAGCTGTGAATGCCAAAAACATAACCTCCTCCTCCTGGAAGCTGATATGAGAAGTTATCAGACAGTGCTCTAAACCTGGTCACCAATTTCCTCATATTATTAGTGTAATACTACTGTAGTTTCTAAGGGCTCAATATTATCTAGTCACTGTTTGGTGGTATTATTCAGTAACAACTCAGTGGTATTATTCAGTAAGTACACAGTTACTTGTTACTGTATAGTGGTATTATTCAGTAATTAGACAGTAAGGCTACTTTCACACTAGCGTTAATATTTTCCGGTATTGAGTTCCGTCATAGGGTCTCAATACCGGAAAAAAACGCTTCTGTTTTGTCCCCATTCATTGTCAATGGGGACAAAATGCAACTGAACAGAACAGAGTGCTCCAAAATGCATTCAATTCCGTTCTCATACCGGAGAGCAAACCGCATGAAGCTACGGTTTGCATTCTATCCTGGTATGTGGAGAAAGACGGATCCATCGTGACCCACAATGCAAGTCGTTTTCTCTGACACAATAGAAAACGGATCCGTCCCCCATTGACTTTCAGTGGAATTCATGACTGATCCACCAATGCTATATTAAAGATAATACAACCGAATCCGTTCATAACGGATGCAGATGGTTGTATTATCAGTAACGGAAGCATTTTTGCTGAACCCTGCCAGATCCAGCAAAAATGCTAGTGTGAAAGTAGCCTTACTGAGTTAATGTTTGGTTGTATTATTCAGTAAATTCAAAGTGACTCAGTCACTGTATGGTGGTTGTAGCAGTTTGGGGGGTGTGGTTAGGCAAAAGAGACACACTCAGCGCAGTATTCTTGTGAATGCAGGATTTAGACGCTTTATTTCTCTTTCAGCAACACAGTCCAATAAACACAAAGGTAGCTTGTTTCATCAGCATATAAAAAGTATAGAACAAACAAGGAATGCTTCAATCACAGAAAGCAGTCAATGTGCATCGCATACAGTCCAGCACTTTGCAGGAGTTAGCTCTCACCCCTCTGTAGTATCAGGTCTGTCCAGCAGCAGACCAGTCATCACACTGCGGCTTTTCTCCTTTTTTTCCCCCAACACACACTCCCAGCAGTGCTTTTCTGGTTTTAATTGCCCTGCACCTGTGTGGAGGGAAGTCACTATATTAACCTCTTAATAGGCACCTAGGAATATATCTCCCTTGGTAGATTAACCCCTTCAACCTGTGACTTATCCCCCCCCCCCCTTTGCTCCAGGCCACAGGTCTGGACACTTACTCCTAATAGGCAGTGTACCCTTGAGAGGGCATCCGCATTCTGATGTTCTCTCCCAGCCCTGTGTTCCACTTTAAATTTATACTCCTGCAGAGCTAGGAACCACCTTGTTATTCGGGCATTGCGGTCCTTATTTTGGGCCATCCAAGTGAGGGGGGCATGCTCTGAGACCAGCCTAAATGGCCTACCTACCAAATAGTACCTGAGGGCATCTAATGCCCACTTTATGGCAAGACACTCCTTCTCAACAATAGAGTAATTTCTCTCTGCTGGTGACAGCTTTCTACTCAAGTAAATTACGGGATGTTCTTCTCCGTTCGTCACCTGTGACAACACTGCACCCAGTCCTACATCTGAAGCATCGGTCTGAACAATAAACTCTTTCTTAAAATCGGGGGCTATCAGAACCGGTTGCTGACACAAGGCCGATTTTAATATTGTGAAGGTTTTTTCTAAGTCAGGAGTCCAGTGTACTGCAGTAGGCCTAGGCCCTTTAGTTAGGTCAGTAAGTGGTGCTGCAAGGGTGGCAAAATTTTGTACAAACCGCCGATAGTAGCCCACAATGCCCAAAAAGGTTTTCACCTGTTTTTTTGAAGTGGGACGTGGCCACTTTTGAATTGCCTCAATCTTGTTTAATTGGGGTTTAATCACCCCTCTGCCTACAATGTATCCAAGATACTTGGCTTCCTCTAAGCCTATGGCACATTTTTCAGGATTGGCTGTGAATCCTGCTTTTCTGAGGGAGTTGATCACAATCTGAACCTTGCTTAAGTGGCTGTCCCAGTCTGTACTAAAAACTGCAATATCATCTAAATACGCAGCGGCATATTCCCTATGAGGCCTCAGGACCCTGTCCATAGCCCGTTGAAATGTGGCCAGGGCTCCCTGTAGACCGAATGGCATGTTGACATACTGAAATGAGCCATCTGGGGTAGAGAAGGCCATCTTCTCTTTCGACTCATTTGACAAAGGAATTTGCCAATAACCTTTGGTGAGGTCTAGGGTTGTGATATACCTGGCTGGACCAAGTCTTTCAATTAATTCATCAACCCTAGGCATGGGGTATGCATCAAATCTAGAGACCTCATTAAGTTTCCTGAAGTCATTGCAGAACCTCCAAGTACCATCGGGCTTTGGAACCAGGACTATAGGACTGGACCAGCCGCTAGAGGATTCCTCAATGACACCAAGCTCAAGCATTTTCCTTATTTCTGCTGTGACAGCCTGTCGTCGAGCTTCTGGGATTCGATAAGGACGTACATTAACTCTGATATGGGGATCTGTAAGAATCTCATGTTGAATTACATCAGTTTTACCTGGAACCTCAGTGAAGAAACCCCTATTTCCTTGGAGAAACTCCTTTACCTCTTGTTTTTGGGGTTGGGACAAGGTGGCCGCCTCTTTCACTTTGTTTATCTCACCATCACCACCTTTTTGGGGCATTATCCCTGCGGACAATGACTCTTTCCTTCCAGGACTTAATCAGGTTGACATGATAAATTTGATATTGTTTTCATTTAGATGGCTGGAACACTTTATAATTCACAGGGCCGATTTTCTCTTTAATTTCAAAGGGTCCCTGCCACTTAGCTAGAAACTTGCTCTCTACAGTTGGGATGAGCACTAAGACGCGGTCACCAGGACTGAACTCACGGATTTTAGCAGGTCGATTGTGTACCCTGGACTGAGCCTCCTGGGCTTGGATCAAATGCTGTCTGACTATGGGCATTATGGCCTGCATTCTGTCCTGCATCTGGGACACATGTTCCACCACTGTTTTATAAGGGCTGACCTCTTGTTCCCAGGCCTCCTTAACCACATCAAGCAGTCCACGTGGATGCCGACCGTAGACCAATTCAAATAGAGAGAACCCAGTGGAGGCCTGTGGTACTTCACGGATAGAAAAAAGTAAACAAGGCAACAGCATGTCCCAATCTCGTCCATCTTTCTCCACCACTTTTTTTAACATGCCTTTGAGGGTCTTGTTAAACCTTTCAACAAGGCCATCTGTTTGAGGGTGGTAGACAGACGTGCGCAACTGTCTAATCTTAAACAATTTACACAATTCATTATTTTAGACATAAAAGGGGTACCTTGGTCAGTCAAAACTTCCTTTGGCAAACCTGTTCTAGTAAATACCTGAAATAACTCTTGCGATTACTGTTGAAGAGGAGTTCCTCAATGGTATAGCCTCTGGGTACCGAGTTGCATAATCCAGGATTACCAGGATATATTGGTGCCCTCTGGCCGATTTGACCAGGGGACCCACAAGATCCATTGATATGCGCTCAAAGGGGGTCTCAATGATTGGGAGTGGGACTAAGGGGCTGCGGAAATGAGGCATTGGGGCGCTCATCTGGCAAGTAGGACAGGAACCACAGAAGTCTTTCACTTCTCGGTATACACCAGGCCAGAAGAACCACTGCAAGATGTGCTCCTGTGTTTTTTCCACCCCTAAATGTCCCCCTAAAACATGGGTGTGGGCCAGTTCCAGGACCTTGCGCCTGTAAGGTTGCGGCACCACCAACTGTTCAGTAACCTCCTCGTTTGCCTAATCCACTCTATACAATAGATCATTGATCAACACAAAATACGGATAACGTATATTTTCCTCAGGCTCCTGGGCCACACCATTCACAATTTTTACATTTTCAAATACTTTTGTTAGACTTGGGTCTCTTACCTGAGCAGGGCCAAAATTTGTCCTAGGAATTCCCAAGTCTGGGATTTCCTGCTCAGAGAGAGAATCCTCAGGCTCATCACCCACTAAGACACAAAAGGGAAACACCTTATTCTCAAGACTATCAGCAATAACACTATCATCATTAGTTAAGGAAACAGACAGGTCTTTCTTATATGAAGGGTTTTCCTTTTCTGTGAGTGTCTTTTCCCACAGTAGCCAGAATGATGGAAAGTCACAGCCAAGAATAAGTTCATGTATTAACCCAGGTACCACCCCCACCTCGCAGGTAACTGTCCCATTAGAGGTTTCCACAGAGATCTGCGCCACGGGGTACTCTTGTGTGTCTCCATGTACACACTGTACCGCCAATTTTCTTTTGGGGTTCACAACCTTATGGGGAATGGTAGCTCGGAGTAATGTGACCACGCTGCCTGTGTCAAGAAGGGCTACCACCTGCTGGCCATTCACCAACACTTCGCAACTACGCTGTTGGTCCAGTGCTCTGGCCATGCACACCGAGTGGGCAAACAGTGACTGGCGTCTTGCTATAGTACAGTCCATGGGTTCCTCAGCTTCTGGGCATTGGGCCGCAATATGCCCAACTTCATGACATCTCCAGCAGCGAAGTTTAGGAAGGTGTTGGGACGGGAGGACCCTGAGCTGTGGGTCCGGATTGGACGGAAACACTGGAGGCGCAGCAAACCTTGGACTCCTAGGGTTACCCCGTAGGCTCCCTACTACTGGGGGCACCCGAGTATACTTCTGTGTGAAGCAAAATTCTGCCTTTTTCTCAGCACGTCTCTCCGTCACTGTATGTATTTCAAGGGCAGAGATCATTTGCTCAGAGGTCTGGGCATCAGCTTGCATCACCCAGTATTGTAAATCCCTGGAGAGTGCGCAAAACAGACGTTCAATGATGATCCGATCCACCACCTGTCGTGGAGACAACCTCTCTGGTTCAAGCCATTTATTGATCAGATTCATCAGGTCATGCACCTGGGAGGCTTATTGGCATCATATCGCCACTGGTGTACCCTTTGAGCGCGAACCATCAAAGTAACACCCAGTCGTGCCAGTATCTCTGCTTTAAGCAATACATAGTTCTTTGCATTTTCTGCAGACAAGTCACAATAAGCTTTAAGGGGCTCACCTGCTAGTAACGGAGCCAAAACTTCAGCCCACTGAGACTCCGGCAAATGTTCCCTTTCTGCAGTGCGTTCAAACAGGAAAAGGTAGGCCTCGACATCCTCTCCTTCCACCATCCGTTGCATGGCCCTCTGCACCACTTTCTTGGGGTTGCTCTGGGCAACGGTCTGAGAGGAAGCCTGTTGGACAGTCCCAGTTAGTTGTAATGCTGCCAGTTGCTGCATGAGCAGGTTGTTAGTTTGCTGTTGGGCCTCCATGGCCTCAGCATGAGCCTGTTGTTGCTGCACATTGGCCTGTACCATCTTACGGATTAACTCCTCCATGTTAGATGATGGTCTGGAAATCAGGGTAGCAGCTTTCACCCAGGACATATATTTACTGCTGGCTCTTAGAAGAGTTTTCTTCTGTCGTTGCCCCTAGCAACCAAGAATGATCATAGACGAATCTGCCCGCATCCTCCACCATATGTAGCAGTTTAGGGGGTGTGGTTAGTCAAAAGAGACACTCTCAGCACAGTATTCTTGTGAATGCAGGACTAAGGCTCACACTAGCGTTTTAAAATTCCGGTATTGAGTTCCGTCATAGGGGCTCAATACCGGAATAAAACGCTTCAGTTTTGTCCCCATTCATTGTCAATGGGGACAAAACTGAACTGAAGACAACGGAATGCTCCTGAAAGCATTCCGTTCCGTCTTCAGACCGGAGAACAAACCGCAGCATGCTGCGGTTTGCTCTCCGGTCCAGGCATCCGCACCAAGACGGATCCGGAATGACCCCCAATGCAAGTCAATGGGGGTGGATCCGTCTGGTGTGGCCATAATGGTAACCGGATCCGCCCTCCATTGACTTTCAATGGAGTTCATTACGGATCCGGCTACACATAGACACATACATACACATAAACATACACACACATATAGACATACAAACACACATACATACTTACATGCTCCCGGCAGGTCTTCGGAGCATCGGAGGGACAGGATGGCGCGCACAGATGACGATTCCACCAGGCACCCAGCAGAGGGCGCTGTGGGGAATCGTCACCTGTGCGAGCCGTCCTGTCCCTCCGACGCTCCGAAGACCTGCCGGGAGCATGTAAGTATGTATGTGTGTTTGTTTGTCTATATGTGTGTGTATGTTTATGTTTATGTGTATGTATGTACCGTGTGACATGTGTGGGGCCGGAGCGCGGTTCCGGCTCCACACATGTCACTGCGGCAGGCCTGATCCGGCAGCACCCTTCACCTGCCGGATCAGGCCTGCCGCCAGTGTGAAAGTAGCCTTAGACGCTTTATTTCTCTTTCAGCAAGACAGTCCAATAAACACAAAGGTAGCTTGTTTCATCAGCATATAAAAAGTATAGAACAAACAAGGAATGCTTCAATCACAGAAAGCAGTCAATGTGCATCGCATACAGTCCAGCACTTTGCAGGAGTTAGCTCTCACCCCTCTGTAGTATCAGGTCTGTCCAGCAGCAGACCAGTCATCACACTGTGGCTTTTCTCCTTTTGTCCCCCAACACACACTCCCAGCAGTGCTTTTCTGGTTTTAATTGCCCTGCACCTGTGTGGAGGGAAGTCACTATATTAACCTCTTAATAGGCGCCTAGGAATATATCTCCCTTGGTAGATTAACCCCTTCAACCTGTTACATGGTATTATTCAGTCATTGCATGGTGGTATCATTTAGTGTTTGTATGGCTGGATAATGCATTCTTTGTACAGTTGTCATTCATTCACTGTGTATCATCACTCTGTCATTGTATAGTGTTGTTAGCCACTCTATGGCGGTATTATTCAGTTGTTGAACAATGGTACTATTCAGACTGTACTTATACTGTGAAATTATTAAAGCTGGCCATGCATATGAAGTTTGGCCAACCATCTAATGTGTATGGGGCCTCCCAAATCTCCCCCAAAAGCAGATGTTGAGGGAAATAAGCATCTGGTAGGTTTAATTTCAGCTGCCTGATCCTTATATTCTAGGATGGGGATCCACAACCTTTGGCACTCCATGTGTAGTGAAACTACAACTCCCAGCATACACACTTACACAGCTGTTCTTGTAACTCCCATACAAGTAAAAGGAGGATTCTGGGAGTTTCAGAACAGCTGGAGTGCTGGATGGTGCTGGTCCCTGTTTTAGGGATGAGTTGCTCCCAGAGGTTTGTCTCCATTCATTTTATATGCATGTTTGCTGGATAAAACTTATATCTACAAGAAGAATGAGCGAGCTTCTTTCCACAATACGGTAATTGTTAGTCATTGTTAATGTCTGTGAAATGCAAGCAGTAAAGATACTGTAAACCATTTCACAATCTCACTTACTTATCTAATGAAAACTTGCCAATAAAAGTGGAATGAGAACAGAAAATAATCCATGAATTAGTAAAGGGAGAAGCTGGAAAAAATTATTGGGATATTTTCCCATGCATAACTTAGATGACTCCATCAACTTCTGTTGATGGAGCTACACCGGAAAAGCTGATTGTCAGGGATGCAGGGTGCAAAACCCCTGCTCATCAGTTACTGATGGCATTTTCCGACAATCACTTAAAAAAGGCTAGACAACACCTTTAAAGGGGTTGTCCCATGAAACATATTCTACAGTTTTCAAACCAGCACCTGTATCTGAGTACCTTTGTAATTGCATGTAATTAAAAATTTAGTATAGCCACTGAGTTCATCAATAAAGTGTATCTGTATAGCGCCACCTGCTGTTTGTTTTTTTTCTTATTTCTTTGTCCTGCTCACTATGGCCGCACATGCTCAGTTCCATTCTTCAACTGCTCCTGAGTTGTGATAGGGGGAGCATGGACACGCCCCCGAGCTGCAGCAGAAAAGACACTCCCCTGAGCTGCCAGCTTAATATAAATCTAGTAGAGCAATGAATGTGGAGATCTTTGGATCCATGTGAGGTACAGGGCTGGTTCTAGCTTTGGCATGTAGTACATGATGTCTGATTTTTATATTATTCATGGGATAACCCCTTTAAGGCACAGGGCAAAGATTGGGGCAATTATTTGGAATATATGTTCATAGAATGCCTATTCCCAATAATATCCCTGTGTAAAGGTGCTGCCATCTTTCATGTGGCATTAAAAATCCTTATTTGTTGGCATTACAACACCCACACAGCAGCCATGATTTCTGCACACAAATGCTGCTAATGAGAGGGCAGTGATCAGAATTGAAGTTCCTCATTCCCAATCAGGTCCTACCCTGTGAGTCAATGTAGTTGATACATCTGTGATTCTACCTTCTGCACAAGTAAGATGCTAGTTAGGGACTTTCTTCTGTGGATGGAAATATATAGGGTTAGAAAGAGATAAATCATAATTCTGAGAAGTATTTTTGCTTTCAAAGAACGTAAAGGATTCTGAATCTCATTTTTCCCTACGACATCTACAAAAGCGTTACAGATTTTGTTAGTTATGGTGTAGTTTGCCTGCAAGACCCATGGCCTCAAGAAAGTTGAACAGTGGAAAATTATCTGCAGTCAGATAACACAGTGGAGAGGTGTCACTTGTGGGAGGAGATCAAGTGAGTATTTAGAAGCTACATTCATCAGTGGTGGTGCTGAAGCCAAGGTATTCCTCATTTCAGTTGCACAGCTAGATGTATTTCACTCAGAAAGTAGAGAACATATAGCTTCTGTGAAGTCTGCCAGCACTGTACTGCTGTGACATTCTTTCCTTTACTTCCCACTATGTTTTTTTCAGCTCCGGAGCTCACAGGACAGATAAGGAGGGGGAATTCACACTTACAGACACACAGGAGGCTCCTGTGATGTTCAGAAGCAGTGAGGAAGACGTTTTGTCATCAGGCTTATGATCTCAGCTAGCTCTGATGGATCTTATCTGACAACAGGCGATGGACTGCAAATTAGATGGAAAGTGAAACTCCTAGTGACCATGGATCCAGGAATATTTTTTTAAATGAAGTGATTTAGAAATGTGCTAGTTCTAATTTCTCTGTTAAATGAAATTAAATTGTGTGAAACTACAGTGACTCTTTAAAAGTGGTGTTAGTCACAAGAGATTTTGTCTAAATCCTAGGTTTTCTGTGTGTAGTATGTGCACCCAAGGGGGCACATCTCTAGGGTATACAGTACTTGCTATGTGCTCCGGCTGTGTCTGGAGCACAGTGTATGATCATAACCTCTGAGGAAATGTACGGTATTTGCATACAGTAGAAGGTACTAGGCCTAAAAACAATATGAAACACTGGTCTAAAACATGTCAAACCAGCCAGAAGAACTGCCCAGAAGCCCATACCTCCCAACTTTTTGGATTGTCAAAGTAGAACACTTTTAGTTCACTCTGTGATAGATCCAATTTTCCTGCATATTTATACTTAAATAGTTTGATTTTACACAATAGTGCAAAAATTATCTAAATGTAGAAATTTCTAAAATACAAATTGCATTAAATAATGAAATAACATACATGGTGGGGTCTAATATACAGATAGGAACCAGAAAAACACTTTCTGGATCAGTATTGTACATTTAATAATGCAAATCTGTACTTCAGATCAAAAAGACGGACATTTATGGAGCAAAGAGGGACAGAGGGACGTGGGTCAAAAGCAGGGACTGTCCCTCCAAAAGAGGGACTGCAGGCAGAAGCATCTGCGGATGTGCCACCATCGATTTGCACTTGGCATATAGAGCAGTGTTTTGCAGTATCAGCAAAGCGGATTGTGAGAAATTTCATCCACACATAAAAAAATAAATAAATCTTCAGCGTGAATTAATTCCACAGCATGTCATGCTGCAGATATACACTGTGGATTTCATTCTGTGCAACACATCCATGGCAAAAACACAGCAAAATCTGTTAAATGTGGTTATACAGTGTATATGCCCATGGTGCGTATTATGCGTGGATTTTCTGGGCAGATGTGCGTGCAGAAAATCTGCAGCTTAATCTACGCTGTGCGGAAATTTGCCATGTGGAAATTGACCTACAGTGGGGTTTTGAAATGTTTTGTGTGAATTTCTAGTGTAGATTTCACCCAATACAATGCAAAAGGTGAGATCTGGGGCAAATCTGTTCAAAAATCGGTGACAAAATCCACAAGTAATGCAATTGTATGTTGGTGCAGAAACACAATGAAAATCACACAAAGATCTGTGTACAAAATCTGCATAAACTGCGCCGCAGTTTGCATGTACCCTTAT
Source organism: Rhinella marina (assembly GCA_900303285.1). Lineage (NCBI taxonomy): Eukaryota > Metazoa > Chordata > Amphibia > Anura > Bufonidae > Rhinella > Rhinella marina. The sequence continues at coordinate 385,239 of ONZH01019172.1, forward strand.
AGTTAAAAAAAAAATATTTAGGCCCAGTTATGTTCTAACATTGCTCAAAGGAGAAACATCAATGATAAATTCATTCGCGCTTGTCATGTCCCTAGGATGACTCTTGTACTTCATATGTACAATGATTGCTATGGCACGTCGGAGTGTACAGGACATATTCGAGGTAGACCACAACATTTACTTAAAGGGGTTGGCCACTTTCTGGATATTGTTGACCAATGTGTCTGTGAGATGATTATATGGCACTTACTAATATAGTCTTTGTTGAAATTCGGCACCATTTTCTATATTTTATAAGATATGCCCCCTTTTGTGCTGTCTACACAGAGGTCCTGTCTATAAGAAGGATGCTGATAGAGGGTCATGTGATCACCTCCATGTGATGCCTCCTCCATTCAAACACACTGCACCTGCACTAAACTCTCAGCAGAACAAGTATAGATGGCCGGTGCCTTGTATTTGAATAGAGGAAGCATCACATGGAGGTAATTTTCCTGGTCACATGAACTTCCATCAGCGGCCATCTCATGGACAGGACCTCTGTGTGGACAGAACAAAAGACTTTGTAAATAAGGGCTCGTTCACATCACCGTTAGGGCTTCCGTTCAGGCTTTCCGTTATAACATCGTTATAACGGAAAGAAACGGAATCCCTAGGACGGACATCAAAACGGACACCTTTAAGAGGCATTCCGTTTTGATCCGTCATAATAGAAGCCTATGGCCCTGCATAACGGATCCGTCTGGATGCCGTTATGCTGGACGGAAAACAAAGTCCTGTCGACAGGACTTTGTTTTCCGTCCAACATAACGGCATCCAGACGGATCCGTTATGCAGGGCCATAGGCTTCTATTATGACGGATCAAAACGGAATGCCTCTTAAAGGTGTCCGTTTTGATGTCCGTCCTAGGGATTCCGTTTCTTTCCGTTATAACGATGTTATAACGGAAAGCCTGAACGGAAGCCCTAACGGTGATGTGAACGAGCCCTAAGGGATATAACTTTATAAAATATAGAAAATGGCACAGAATTTCAACAAAGGTTATATTAGTAAGTGCCATATAATCATCTCACACATTGGTCAACAATAACCAGAAAGTGGTCAATCCCTTTAAGTTGCAAAATCAGATGTTTTGGAACTATGACTCATGGATAAATAAAGGAGTTATAAAAAAAAAATTAAAAAATAATTTTACTGCTCATGGTTCTTAACAAATGTCAGGAATCAATGAGAAATCTTTCGCTGCCTCCACCTTCAGCTATTTATAGCTCTTTAGGGCGTTCACAAGTTCCTTAATCTGCACTGAACAGAACAGTATCTACGGCAGCTAACAGAATGTGTAAGGTCACACGCGCTGAGACATTCGCACAATGCAGGTGTGCTGCTCACGTTGTTCTTACACAATACTGAGCCATGTAGCAGGAGACACCAGCGTCAGCTCAGTGTCAGGAGGCAGAGGCGAGCCTTTTTTCCCTGTCACAATTTATTGATTCATAATAAGCAGATTTGCCTAGGTGATTTAAGAGAACACCCCGGTGAAACTTTGAAAAAGCTGGTGACATAGGGAGATCCAGCCAATATGGCCACCAATACAGCTCCCATAGGGCTCAGTTTAGCCACAGAAATGGGATCATGGGGCATCTAACTAGGTAGAGTTGACATACAAGTGTGTGATAAAGCTGGTAGTATTTGCCAGAAGTGTTGGGTGTGTGTGCTGCTCCTGCACATATTGTCATTTCTCTGCTATTAAAGGGAACCTTGGTGGGAACATGATATCTGAGATGCAAGCAGCATATTAGAGAGCAAGAGGAGCTGAGCAGATTGATATAGTTTTATGGGAAAAGAATCAGTAAAACCTGTACAGTGGTCCCTCAAGATACAATAATAATTAGTTCCAGGACGACCATTATATGTTTAAGCCATTGTAAGTTGAGTTATTGGTTCCAAAGCCCCAAAATGTCATCCTTGATAAGAGAAAATGAAGATTTAAGAAAAATAAGCAGATAACTAAGACAGATAAGACAAGTCCTTACATATAACAGTCAGGAATAGCTGCTAACTAGCAACTAATACAGCTATGTTACCAGAGAAGTTGCCTGGATTGGTTGGATCTGAGTTTGAGACATTGCATATTGAGTCTGGTTTCAACATACAATGGGTTAGAAAACACCATTGTATGTTGAAACTATTGTATCCTGAGGCCATTGTATCTTGAGAGATCACTGTATTTCATTCATTTCATTTTCTGCTCAGTCTGGGCTTTGAAATTCAGGAGGTCCTAACAGTGACTGACAGCTATCTCTGTATATACAGTCATAGAGGGAAGGCTGGCAATCACTGATAGGTCCGCCTCCTGGACTTCAAAGCCCAGAATGAGCAGGAATTTCAATGACTGATATGAATGTTTTACTGAATCTTTTCTCATAAAACGATATATCAATCTGCTCAGCTCCTCCAGCTCTATAACATGGTGCCTGCAGATTATTTTAAACATTCATGTTGACTGATTCCCTTTAAAGGGAACCTGTCACATTTACCATGGTGTCTGATCTGCAGGCAGCATGTTATGGAGCAGGAGGAGCTGAGCAGACCGATATATTGTTTTGCGGGAGGGAAGTAGCGATTTTGATTGACAAGCTTTTAAAAACGAATTATAGCACACAAACTGTTACTGTTTTAATCCTCGGGGCCGTTGAGCCTCTACATCCTGGTACTATACCAGTTTATGATTACATCTCTTTTATTGACAGCATGAGAACAGCTTTGTCATGAATTAATCACTGGTTTCAGTGCGTGCTGACAGCGATGGCGTATATCTTTCAAAGTCCAGCCTTCATCCTGCATGATGTAACACAAAGAATAAGTAATTAGCACATTCCAGTCTGTATTACCGTATATATTTCTATGGCTTATTATTATCATCCCAGTGCCTACAGTGCCACTTAAAGTGGATCTGTCATCAGACAATGCTGTCCTATAATTGAACAGTATAATATGGGGTCAGGTCTCTCCTATTAGCCAAAAGTTACTAATAGGAGCAACCGGAGGAAACACCAGACACCAACAATTTATGAGTGGGGTGTATTCATCAGGAGATTGTTCACTTCGCCTCCTCACTAAGGGTTAGCGATTTGAGCTTGGGATCTAGGATCCAAAGTTGATTTGTTCAAATATTTTAATGTCTCCGTATAGCAATGTATGTGCTTCAGCGAGGCAAAATTTATTAAGGCGGTGAATAACTTCGGGCTTCGATTCTACCGAAGGTACCAAAGCCATCTTCTGATTCTTGTTTTAAAATGTTTTTAAAGTCGTAGAATCGAAGTCCAATGTTATTCACCAAAGCCTCAATGACTTCCAACTTAGCAAATTTTTCCTTGCTGAAGCACATACATTTAATGCTGTACTGAGACTGTACAGCATTAAAATGCAGTTTTTGAACAAATTGACCTTCAGATCTTGTACCCAAAGCTCGATTTGCTCACCCCTACTCCCCGCAGTGAGTGCTGGGCTGATGTGTATGCAGGTAACACAACTGTCCAACATCAATCACTGCTGAAGGGGGCGGAGGAGGTGGAGGAAGTGCTCTGCTCATGAACATACTGGACTCATAAGTCCAGTATATTCTCTGATCACTGATTACTTCACTGATATTCTTCTGATCACTAGCTTAAAGGGTTTCTGTCATCAGAATTTAGCATTGCAAACCGAGTGTCATTTGCAATGCGCAAATGACACCTGATGACAGATATGTTAATTTTATAGTTTTCTGTAGCGTAGGTTTGGAGAAAATAGCGTTTTTAAAATATGTAAATGAGCTTCCCTAGGTGCAGGGGGGCGTTAACCCTGCACCTAGTAGCGGCGTAATTCCTCCTCTTACCCCTCCTCCGTTGCGGTGATTGACAGGGCCAGGCAGCCAGCTCTTTCGGCTCCCGGCCCTGTCCAAGTGCGAAATCCCGCCCCTGCGCATTGCGATCAACAATCCGCACATGTGCTTTCCGCGATTTCGCACTCGGACAGGGCCGGGAGCCGAAAGAGCTGGCTGCCTGGCCCTGTCAATCACCACAACGGAGGAGGGGTAAGAGGAGGAATTACGCCGCTACTAGGTGCAGGGTTAAAGGGATTCTGTCACCAGGATTTGGCCTATAAAGGTAATCACACTATCGGATTCTGCTCAGTGTGTTGAATGCAAAAACGTTATTCTTATTCTTCCTAGAGATGAATGTCATGTTAAAAAACCTTTTTTTAGGTTATGCAAATTACTTACATAAGGAGCCCAAGGGGATGTGCCCAGCGCTGTTGGAGCCCGGCCACGCCGCTACTGTTGGAGCCCGGGACTGCCCATCTCATTATTATTCACTGCACAGCTTCATGCAGACTTGCTCCGTCACATCGTAATCCCGCGCTGGCGCAGTACCTAAAGCGGTGTGCGCCTGTGCGGTCTACTGGCATTGGCCTCACCGAAGTTACTGCGCCTGCGCGGGATTACGATGTGACGGAGCAAGTCTGCATGAAGCTGTGCAGTGAATAATAATGAGGTGGGCGGTCCTGGGCTCCAACAGTAGCGGCGTGGCCGGGCTCCAACGGCGCTGGGCACATCCCCTTGGGCTCCTTATGTAAGTAATTTGCATAACCTAAAAAAAGGTTTTTTAACATGAAATTCATCTCTAGGAAGAATAAGAATAACGTTTTTGCATTCAACACACTGAGCAGAATCCGATTTGATTACCTTTATAGGCCAAATCCTGGTGACAGAATCCCTTTAACGCCCCCTGCGCCTAGGGAAGCTCATTTACATATTTTAAAAAGGCTATTTTCTCCAAACCTATGCTACAGAAAACTATAAAATTAACATATCTGTCATCAGGTGTCATTTGCGCATCGCAAATGACACTCGGTTTGCAATGCTAAATTCTGATGGCAGAAACCCTTTAATGGTACAGTACCTTGTGTGACATTTTGGCTAATAGGAGAACGGACCTGTCCCCATACTATCCTGTTCTTACATAGGACAGCATAGTCTGATGACAGATCCTCTATAACAGGGATGCTCAACCTGCGGCCCTCCAGCTGTTGTAAAACTACAACTCCCACCATGCTCTGCTGCAGGCTGATAGCAGTAGACTGTCCAAGAATGCTGGAAATTGTAGTTTTGCAACAGCTAGAGGCCCGCAGGATGGGCATCCCTGGTCTATAACAATCAGCTCCCCTAGCAGTGACATTTAGCTACACAGCTCCCCTAACAGAGACAGCCAGATCCAGTGTGCCCTATCTGTGAAATCCAGCCAACATCTCCCCAACAGCAACATCCAACCACAGTGGTCCCCAAATAAAGATAGTCAGGCACGGTAATCCCCTAGCAGTACCAAACTGCCACAATATTCCCCAGTGACAACAAATCAAGTGCCTTCTTTGAATCAATTTTCTACCTTTAGTACAATTTGGTTTCCATTGGCCTGTAGCAGAAAATGCTCCCCTCAAGATGTTCCTCCACTACTTCTCCCTAGAACTCATGAAGTAAACCTTGGTGAGCTCATGTTCCGTTCCTGAATACCCTTCAGAAAAAATTGACTATTACATCAAAGCTCTTCAGTTTACTAAACTAAACAATGACATCATTACTGAACTTTTTACTGAACACCCATGAGATGATGTGTCACTTGTCACAAACCTGTTTTAGAAGGAAGCAACACTGGTAACGTGGCTTTTACATACTTCATGAATTGTACACAATAATATCATGGTTACGATTACTTACACAATCCTCTACTGTGTAATATATAGCTATATGTGGGGAAATCATGTAAATCTACATTGCTTCCTGAACGTGGACTGATCTCCATGAATTAGAACAGATTAAATTGACGTTGGTCAGTGGATGTATTGTATCTACAGACAATACAATTTCTGGCATTTGGTCTCCTAGACTCTTATCTAGTGGTCATTTTTTTTGGTTTCAGTGTTTAGTCTATGAAAAGTTATTGATATATATTTTATTAGGATCCTTTTAATATTATTTATATTATTAATTTTGTATAGTTCATTTTATCTAAATTAAAATATAATTTGGCCAAATTTTACGAAGACCCAAGCTCTCCACTGTTCCACTTGGGAATCTAAGTACAATTCAGTACAATTGCGGAAATGTATACCCTAAATGAAAAAATAAGAAATTAAAATAATAATAATAAATAAATAATAATTATAATAATAATAATAATAATAATAATGAAGAAGCAATTGTAACCTGTGGGACAACTGAAAATGAAACTCACTTCTGAAGACAGAAAGCAAATTAAAAAAAGAGAATTAAAATAAATGAACAGTTAAGTACTATAATAACATCTGAAAAGTAAAAGTTAACTGTAGTGTGTCAGCTCATAAAAATCTGTCTGGTAGCATTTTTTATACCTTAGAACAGGTTGACTATAGATTATGAGTTGTACACCTCATTTTATTAATATTTTTTCCCCTTTTTTATAGCCATTTTTTTAACACCAAAAAACACTGCAACCAGAGATTGGATGTAAGTCAGTAGGAAAGATACGATCAACAGTGCATATTTGTGGCATTTTTCTTCACTTGCATTACAGTTTATTTAAAGCGCAGCATGTTCTTGATATGGCAATTCATTTCATTTTACTATAGACTTCTCTATATGCAAAACATGTTTGACCAAAACCCACTACCAAACAAATCACATGAATTTTGTGGCATTTTTTCCAAGCTCCCAAAACGCCATACAAAAGTGATGTTTTTTTTTTTTTTTTTTTTAGGCTACTTTCACACTAGCGTTTACATTTTCCGGTATTGAGATCCGTCATAGGGGCTCAATACCGGAAAAAGAGCTTCTGTTTTGTCCCCATTCATTGTCAATGGGGATAAAACGTAACTGAACAGAACGGAGTGCTCCAAAATGCATTCCATTCTGTTCTCATACCGGAGACCAAACCGCAGCATGCTGCGGTTTGCTTTCTGTCCTGGGATGCGGAGCAAGACAATAGAAAACGGATCCATCCTCCATTGACTTTCAATGGAGTTTATGACGGATCCGTCTTGGGTATGTTAAAGATAATATAATCAGATCCGTTCATAACGGATGCAGATGCTTGTATTATCAGTAACGGAAGCTTTTTTGCTGAACCCTGCTGGATTCAGCAAAAACGCTAGTGTGAAAGTAGTCTTCTCCACTATTGTATAGGTTACAATAGAACTAGAAATCACTTTTGGGTTTTATAAGGTACTGATTGTGAGTTTGGGTAATTGTTATTTAGAAAGTTTTGACCAGCACAGAACAGATTTTGTATCTTTTGATGATGCCGAGTATGACATAGAATGTCCTTAAAGGGTTATTCTCATTTTAGACAATGGGGGCATATCGCTAGGATATGCCCCCATTGTCTTATAGGTGCGGGTCCCACCGCTGGGACCCGCACCTATATCCAGAACGGAGCCTCCGAAATGAATGAGGGCGCACTGCGCATGCGCAGCCGCCCTCCATTCATTTCTATGGGGCCGCCGAAAATAGCCGAGCGCTGGCTCGGCTACTTCCGTCGGCTCCATAGAAATGAATGGGAGCGCACCGCGCATGCACGGCCCGGCTCCCATTCATTTCTATGAGCGGCGCGGGGAGCCGCGCCTGGTGGTGGCCGGACCCCAGGAAACCTGGGGTCCTCCAGGCGCAGCGCTCCCCGCTCCGTTCTGGAGATAGGTGCGGGTCCCAGCGGTGGGACCCGCACCTATAAGACAATGGGGGCATATCCTAGCGATATGCCCCCATTGTCTGAAATGAGAATACCCCTTTAAGTAATGGTAAATGTTAACCACAATCACATTTTATCAACCTCTTAATGACCAGGCTTGAAAAAGTCTTTATGACCAGCAACATTTTTTTTTGGGCCCTCTGCATATCAGCAGCCATAACTTTATTATTGTTTGAATTGACGCTTCATTCACACTAGTGTTTTCAATTTCCACTATTGAGATCCATCATATGATCTCAATAGCAGATGAAAACGCTTCAGTTTTGTCCTCATTCATTGTCAATCGGGACAGAACTGAACGAAACGGAGTGCAGAAGAATGCATTCCATTCCGTTTGGTTGCGTTCCCATGACGCGCACAAAAGCGCAACAAGCAGTGTTTTTGAGTGAGTCCTGGGATGCATATAAAGACAGATCCGTCCGTGTTTTATCTGACACAATAGAAAACGAATCCGTCCCCCATTGACCTTCAATGGAGTTCATGACGGATCAGTCATGGCTATTTTAAAGATAATACAACTGAATCCATTTATAACGGTTCAGACGGTTGTATCATCATGACGGAAACGTTTTTACTGATCAATGACAGATCCAGCAAAAACTCTGGTGTGAAAGTAGCTTAATTTATGGGAGAATTTTTGTGATTTTTTTTTGCTTTCTTGGGAGAATGCATAAAAATGGAAATGTAGTATATATAATTTTTTTTGCTCCACAAATATAGGACAGAAGCAACTTTTGATATTTTTTTAAGCAGTTTATTTACCTGATAAACGAATTCTTCAGGTTATTATGGCCGCATTAATATGTATTCTTATTTAAAGTGTGCACAGTAAAATTTATTTATACTAAATAATGCCATTTTTTCTTTAGTTTTTTGCAGTTTTTTTTATTATTATTACATCATTTATAGAATTTGTTAATACCATTATGGGATTACTATTTTAGAACTTTTTTTCATGCTTATTATTTAAGCATATGCTGACGAGCAAAAGAGTAACCATGTTTTGAACTTTTGACTTTCAGTCTCCAAATCTCACCATCTACTACAGCTTCGAATGTGAGACTACCATCATTTAATAGACAATCCTCTTGGCTATCTCATACATAAATTGGACTTGCAACTATTTAGCATATGATTAGTTATGTGGATTCAAATCTTGTGAACATGGCTTTTTTCTGTGTAACCTGTCTTCTCTGGTTACTTGATTCCTCCTTGTTTGCGCACAATCTTTAATTTCTAGTTCCAGTTCCTCTTGATTATCAGAGCAGTAATACAATACAGATATATCAGACTTTTTGAGACTTCGCAGAGTTGGACTTGTCCACATTAGAATCAATAGAGTCTCAGAAGCAGTGGGTGACTTAGATAGTAGGGTCTGGTTTGGCTTTGCAGGACCTACTGAGGTACTGGATGATGGACACTATGAGTATAGGGGGGATAGCACACGGCAGTAGACGTGCTTATAGATAAGGTTCTTCAGTGTCAGCTGAGTTTTGTAAGGTGGTCATGGGGGCACTGCACAGAGGGGGGAGGGTGTGAGGGTGGGGTTAGAGGGTTGTACTATGTATATACTTGTTGTACAATTTTGTGTATATCGCTAAATTGTTAATAAAAACAATCTGATTTTTAAAAAAAGAATCAATAGAGTCTCCTCTGGCCCAGATTCTGGTACACAACTAGACTGCACTACAGTAGAGCCCTTGAGATTCAGCGAAGGACAGCCTCACCTGCTGCTTATACATTTTTGGAATTATTCTACAAATAACCTATTAGCAGTGGCAGACTTGACCATCATGCAAACCAAGCAAATATGTGGAGCCACAGACAAGTGGTTGTCTGGAAGGAGAGTATAGAGTGAATCTAGAGTTTATTTTTCATGTAGAATTCATAAAGAATGTACATCAATTAATCTCTGAGATATATGTATACATGCTGCCAACATGACCCACTTAGGTCTTTAGAGTAGAAATATTGATGACAAATACCTGAATACAATAGGATTTGATCTCTTATCTTGTACTGTATGTAGTGCTGCATTGGACAATAAATGGAGATCAGTGCTTCTCTTATGTGTATTGAACAGATTTAGGCAGAGCCACCAAGACCTGGCACCATTATACATTGTGCCTCACATAATTTAAAACAACCCTTGGGTCAAGAAAAGAAAATTCACATTAACTGAGGAATGTACAGAACTTACATAATGACATCCCTTTCATCTTTTCAGCAGCAGATCCACCAAAAAAAAAACAATGTTTCTCAGACTACCTGATACATGCTGTGCACTTGGTAGACCAAGATACTCCCTGCTTGTCCAGTCCTGCTTTTGGATTGGCCAGAGCTGTTTATGTGAGCAGTGTTGGCCAATCCAAGAGCAACCAGAAGTGTTTTTGGACTACCAGATACACGACCTGAGAAGCAATACGGTCATCTTGTAAATTGTTTGCTGCTTAATGCTTGCCATGTTATTTAATACCATTTTATGCTCTATGTACCCAGCATGGTTATGGATGGAAGTGAATCACTCTACCCCTACAAGAAACTCACATGTGGATCCTGGGTCTGCCTCCAGCTGAGTCTAGAGAGTTCTGGCAAGTAGAGGAAGAATGAGGAATCAGCATCATGTACTCCATTCCTCACTGGACTAAAGCTACAGAGACTCACGATCTCTGGATGATCTACAGAATGGAAAAAAGACAAGAAGGTTCAGAAATATGCATGGCTAAACATTGGAGTCAGCAAGGTATCCTGCTACCTAAGCTTTTTACACTTTACCGCAGTGAGGGGAATATTTTTAAGACACCCGTCACACTTGGACATGACTTGGCCAGTTGTACCTGTACGCCTCAGTTGCAAATTACAGGCACAATGGCAAAAGGGAGATTAACAGCCATAGATTCTGCAGGAATAGATATGAGGAAGATAGAGAGGAAAGAGTACAATAGTTTTCATCCTTGCTCAAATCCATTGTGGGAAGTGTATTTTTGTTATCATTGGATGTACTACAACTCCTGTTTTGCACTACAGAGACATTTATTCTGTTAAATCTGGCCCGGTTACTGACTCCTACACCATGTGCCAGCTATTTCACTCTACATGCCCTTACTTGAACCCATAGAAACACTCAATATCACTGGCACCCGACTACCATCAGGCAGGAACCCCAAAATCAGGGAAGAAAAGGTGCATTCTCCTTTCACTGCACAACCCTATAGAGAAATGGAGTGGAATTGAGAATTTCTTCCCAATTCCAAATAGGACCATCAAAATAATACCCCTTGTCCAGAAATCTAGTACCCATAACTTGTGATACTCTTACCTTCAAGAAAGGCATCCAGGCCCCTCTTGAACAATGAATTAACCCTCACAACCTCCTGAAGGTGAAACCTTCTTTTCTCTAGGTGTAGAAGATGCCCTCTTGTTATAGTTATCGGGCTAGGTGTAAAATTATTACAGAAAAGATCTCTGGACTATCCACTCATATTTTTGTACATTGTAACTATATTTTGCCTAAGCCATCTTTTTTCCAAACTGAATAACCCCAAGTTTTATTACCTGTCTTGGTACTGTATTTTATCCATTCCCTTAAAGGGTTTATCCAAGACTTAACAACCTTCCACAATGTCCAGACCTGCAGTGCTGAAACGGGAACTAGGTAAGTATGGTCCTCGTGTCCAGGCATTGTGAGGGAGTTAAGTCTTGGATAACCCCTTTAATTATTTTTGCTGCCGTCCTCTGCACTCACACTAGTTCAGCTATATCATTCTTATACCTAGGTATTTGTAATTGTACACAGAATTCCATGTGCGGTCTGAATAGTGATTTGAATAGAGGCAAAACCATGTTCTTGTCATCAGCATCTATGCTTCTTTTGATGTTTCCCTTATTTGCCTTGGCAGCAGATGCCTGATACTGGTTGCTAAAGGGGTTCCTGTAGATTTTCTTACTTATGCGAGGCGAAGTAAGTCTCGTGATATTTGCTGAAACCTCTGTAGAAGTCATACATTTTACTGTAGGACAGAGCCCATATTCTTAAAGTTTTTTAAAAGATTCAGTTTCGGATACAGCAATCCGAACCCGATTCATTGAACCCTAATCATCAGCATCTGATCAGCAGGAGTCCGACACCTGAAATGCCCGCTGATCAGCTGTTTGCAGGAGCGCAGCAGCCTTCTGGCTGTTTCCCGCAGGCCCAGTGACGTCACGACTATTATCACTGCCCTGGGCGCAGCTAAGTTCCATTGAAGTGAATGACGGGGCTTACCTGCGCGCAGGCCAGTGATACCAGTCATGACGTAACTGGGCCTGCAGTAAACAGCCAGAAGGCTGCTGCACTCCTGCAAACAGCTGATCAGTGGGGGTCCCGGTTGGCGGTACTCAGACCCCACCAATGAAAACTAAAGCATCTGAGGGGTTAGACAGGGATGGGGCTAGGTAGCCTAGGGATCTGTGAAGTTCCCAGGCCTGCCATAGTAAGATGCCTGTGCAGCCTTGTCTGCAGCAGTGCTAAGTAGAATGCCGGTCAAAATTCTATAGTCTGCAATCACATATTCAAGACCCCTAAGGTGACCAAAAATTACAGGAAAAATAAGATGTTTTTAAAAATATATAAAAACACCACAAAAATACAAAAAAGTAAACACCCACCTTTCCAATTTTACATACATAATATATAAAAAATAAACAAAAAACATGCCATAATTGCTGCGTCCAAAAATGCCAGACCTATTAAAATATAAAAATATTATTCATGCATCGTGAATGCCAACAGAAAGAAATGGCTGATTTGCTGTTTTTTGTCCACCTTGTCCCCCCAAAAACTGAACAAAAAGTGATCAAAAAGACATATGTATCCCAAAATGGTATAATAAAAAACCTACAGCTCATCCTGCAAAAAACATGCCCTCAAACAACTCATAGATTAAAATGTTATGGGTGTCAGAATATGGCGATATAAAGAGAAAACTGTGCAAAGTTTTTTTGTTTTTTTTTAAGTAGTAAAACATAATAAAATCTATATAAATTTGATATCTCTGTAATCATACTCACACACAGAATACGGTTGTCATGTCACTTTTAACGCAAAGTGAACACCATAAAAATAAAACCTAAAAAACCATGGCGGAATTGTGCTTCCTTTTCAAATTTCACCCAGTCATGTTATGAACTATCCCTTTAACGCTGACTAAATTGCTCATCATTTCTTCTGACACACAGAGAAGATGCTGCAGCTTCAGAAGCAGCGTGCTTCCCATACCAGGAATCCCTCCACAAGTCCAAAGACCCAACACAGAGCACGTGTGTCCACCATGGCACATTTACTGAGGTGGACACAGAAAGACTGTTCATTAAAATCATCAGGTGGCGCTATACTAACATTATTTTTAATACAAAAAATTCTTAGAATAATGGAATGGATTTAACTATAAGCAATATTTTTTGTGGGACAACCCCTTAAGTTTTGGAAATTATCTTACTCACCAATACCACACTGCTTCTGTGTTCAGAAACCTGGTCATGTGACCGCACTGTAGAAGGTTATACTATATATTACTTCCTGTGATGTGCCGTTCTCCCCCTGAAACAGTCTCTTCTCTGCCAATAAACTTACAGGGAGGAGAGCTGAGCGACACCTGCACTTGCTGGGAGGACAGCACAATGGTAGGTGAGAATTGTGGTAAGAAGCAATGGAAGGTGATGCGCCAGAACATGGCAATAGACTTGTGAGATTTGGGGGAGTGGCAGTGGCGTAGTGGAATGTAAAGTATCTGGCGGGCATTGTGGGTGGGTTATTAAGCGTGGGAGACCCTGTTTAGAAAACGAACTGATGATCAGAAAACCACTATAAAGGGAATCTGTCACCAGTGACTGTTTGCATAGACACATAACTGTGGTTCACCGGATGAAACAGCTTTTCTTCTTTTGGTGATGTGAGGTCCTGTTCTTAATATAAAACAAGGACGTCACCATTGCCCTCATACGATCCAAGCTCCACTCCTTTCTGTGGCCAGCCCCTTTCTCACCACTTTCATTGACAGGACAAGACAATGGCAAAGCAGCAAGAAAGGAGTCGGCCACTGAAAGGAGCAGAGCTTGGCTCCAATAAGAGCAATGGTGATGCTCTCGTTACACTGAATGCCTGATTAGTATATTACCAAAAAGTATCCTAACTCAGAACGAAGCCACGGATTTAAAAAAAAAAACAAAACGGAGTCATTGTCAGGTGAACTACAGTTATGTGTCTATTCAAATACTGCAGTAGTCACTGGTGACAAACTCCCATTAAGATTAAAAAGCATTTTTCTTAATTTATTTGTGGTTTATTTGTTTCCTTTGAACGTTTGTAGATTTTTAAAATCTGTGGGGTACATTTTTCTTTCCCCTACACTGTGTTTTTGGCATTAAAAGGTTGCAAAATCCAGTTTTGCAACTTTTCGAACACTATTGGGACTAAATTTAGTCGCAACTGGTGTTTTTTCACAACCTTTGCCAGTCTCGTCGAAACGTGGGTGGTGTTTGGGTAGAGCCCCAACACATTTATCATCATTTACACCGGAAACTGAGGTAAATGATGAATGAAATCTACGCCAATTATGAGCTGGAGCGGACTTCAGTCTGGCACACGCACTGCTGTAGGAGACATTTAATTTATGACTTCCCACTAAGGCTTGCACCTTGTCATAAATTAAAGGGGTTTTCTGGGAGTTAACTACTGATGACCTATCCTCAGTATCTGATCGGTGGGGGTCCGACCGTCTCTCAGCTTTTCCTAGGCCAGTGACATCACGTTCAACAGTCATGTGGCCTAGAAGAGCGATACCAAGCACAGCCGCTATACAATGTACGGTGCTTTGCTTGGTGAGCAGAGGTCCCGGTCGCTGGACCCTTACCGATCAGATACTGATGACCTATCCTGAGGATAGGTCATCAATAGTTAACTCCTGGAAAACCCCTTTAAATGTCTCCTCCGGAGGCGCAGGGCCTGTGTAGCACATGTCAGTCTTTATAAATTAGGGTCTATGTCTATGCAGAGGATTAGTACATCCGTATCAGGAAAAACAGTTTTATAAAGATAAAAGAAATTAGCTTAAAATTTTGGATCTAATAGACATGATTATAAAATGCATTAGCAGAATAATTCATTCAATCACTCAGTGATAAATGAATATATAATTAAGGGTCATCACAGATATGAATTGCTTGTTTTTTACAATCTCAGCCAATCTTAAAATCCAGGATCACACACTGGAGCCTGATAACCGGTCCTGCTGTTATTCCTGCAAGAAAAGTTAAAGCGCTGCCAAGTCTTGGCACAATAATACTTTTATTACATAATTAGAGAGCAATTGGAAGTAGGAGGATTCATTAGTCAAGGTTTCACATTTCCTTGCAGGCTTTTAATACTGTAACCATTGTTTGATTACATGTGTAGTAAATGATCTAAGTAAGAAAAAACCCTATTTAAAGGGTTTGTCCCACCAAAATTATTTTCAAACCAGCACCTGGATCTGAATACTTTTGTAATTGCATAAATGCACATCCTCAGTTCTATCCTTCAACTGCCTCCTGAGTTGTGATAGAGAGAGAGAGAGAGCTGCAGAAGAAAGGACACTCCCTCTGAACTGCAGCAGAAAGGACATGCCCCAAAGCTGCCAGCCTGATATAAATCTAGCAGAGAGATTGGAACAATGAATGGTGAGATCTCTGGACCCATGTGAGGTACAAGCCTGGTTCCAGTTTTATTAGAAAGGTATTGTCGTGTATCAGATTTTCATTTCTTACGTTAATCATGGGATAAAGCCTTTAAACCAGTCCCCACTAGATTGAACAAGGAACCCTCTCTTCTCTACATCTGCCTTATTTTCTATGGCAACTATATTTATGCAAATATGGTGTTCAGTGCGCTCCGGGCACAGCTGCTCTATTTGGTGCACCACCGCTCCACACAGCCCCTCTTGTCTAATTGGCAGACCCTGACATTTCAGAGCTGAGAGTGAAGATGGAGGCGAATCCAAGTGCACGAAAAGGGAGCTGCCCACAGTGCACTGAAAACCTTATGTGCATAAAATAAAAAGACGGATTAGAGAACTGGATTTTCTCAAGAAACGTATGGTTATATTTCAGAGCATTTACCCTACATGGCGGTATGCTCACCTTGAAACTGATTTTGGAGTTGACAGACTCCCTTTAAATGGAACCTGTCGTATCTATGGAAAGCATGTATATAGCAGTCTGATATATAGTTTCAAAGGAAATTATTTAGTAAAACATGTCAATTATTCATGTTCTATCGATGTTATTTTCTGATTAAAAACAGTATTAGGGGTTCGCATACGAATGTATTTTGTTTCTGTGTTCGTTCTGTTTTTTTGCGGCCTGTTCACTTCAATGGGGCCCCTCCCCCCAAAAAAAACGGAAATGACTCTGTGTGCATTCCGCACGTCTGTTCCGCAAAAAATAGAACATGTCCTATTACTGTCTGCATAACGGACAAGGTTAGGACTGTTCTATTATGCAGAACTCTGACATAATCTGTCCTTTTTGGGGGTCCGTAAAATACTGTACATATCATCGTGTGCATGATCCCTTACATTGAACAAATACTGAAGAATATTAAACTAATGTAATGTACTTAGGCTGTGATGATACTATAGCTTTTCACTGTATATGAAAATAGAAAATAGAGGAACTTGGATAAATTGGAAACCTATACAAATGGGCCAGACTGCATAAAATTAATAAAATACTTTGCAATTAACAAGACACTCAAGCGCTACTGTATATTCTAGTATTCCTGCCACTCACTTCTCACCAGTGAAATGAGAAAGTGAGCCTTCGCTGGGTGATATATGAGTAAGCTGCCAATACTCTGAAAAATAGAAATGTCTAATATATGTCCTTATTCACACCCGCGCTGTTTAGGCAATATTATACATAACCAACAGCACCCCCACGTGTTCTTTGGTATATAGCACAATTACTTATGTTACTCAAAGCAAAGTTTGTTACTCTTCCTATGTTAGTATACCTTAAAGATGGAATTGTAGTAGAAAAAGTTCGATCGTGGTAGATGAATCCTTTCAAAGGTGATTCCTCTTCCTTCTCCCGAATCTTGTGGCTCTTCACCTCCACACCTGCCGCAAAATGCTGCCCCGGCCGGTAGCAAGCATGCGTTCGGGGAAGCAATAAGCTGTTTGCGCAAAAGGGAAAAAGACCGCTCCGTTTGACGTCACAGGCTCCTACGGGTTCCCCCAAGGACAAAAAAGCATCCAACGCGTTTCCGAGCGCAAACGGGCTCCTTCGTCAGGGATAGTTCTTCATTATCCTTCTAGGGGTTTAATTAGACATCAAGTTCCCTTGGCAACCAACTTATAGCCACAAGGAATCCTCCTCTATTGGGACTACATCCGTCGCAACTTTTATATATAATAACTTTCTTTATTCCCCATCTTCAATGAAAAGCAAATAATTCTATTTCTTGATCTTGTGGTCTTAATCAAGAAATAGAATTATTTGCTTTTCATTGAAGATGGGGAATAAAGAAAGTTATTATATATAAAAGTTGCGACGGATGTAGTCCCAATAGAGGAGGATTCCTTGTGGCTATAAGTTGGTTGCCAAGGGAACTTGATGTCTACTTAAACCCCTAGAAGGATAATGAAGAACTATCCCTGACGAAGGAGCCCGTTTGCGCTCGGAAACGCGTTGGATGCTTTTTTGTCCTTGGGGGAACCCGTAGGAGCCTGTGACGTCACATGGAGCGGTCTTTTTCCCTTTTGCTCAAACAGCTTATTGCTTCCCCAAACGCACGCTTGCTACCGGCCGGGGCAGCGTTTTGCGGCAGGTGTGGAGGTGAAGAGCCACAAGATTCGGGAGAAGGAAGAGGAATCACAATTGAAAGGATTCATCTACCACGATCGAACTTTTTCTACTACAATTCCATCTTTATTTAATAATATACTTTATTAGCAAGATACAAATATTAAAAACATAGAAACCAAGTGCAGGAAAAAATGGCATCAAACATGAGGGGGCATCAGGGCAACAATTCATAAATGTCCCACAATCAAATATGTGCCTATGAAGTGCAAGTGCAATACATTAAGAAATAAATAAATAATTAATTAACAAGAACAGAATTCATTCCCATGTATGCCTCCTCAGGGATGACCCAGCCCCGACGCACGTTTCAGCGAACCATCGCCTGGGGGTCACCCAGACGAAGGTTCAATACTTTGTTTTATATACTTTGTTGGCAATGACAGAGGTCAAACGTTTTCTGTAAGTTTTCACAAGGTTGGCACACGCGGTTGCTGGCATGTTGGCCCATTCCTCCATGCAGATCTCCTCTAGAGCAGTGATGTTTTGGGGCTGGGCAACACGGACTTTCAACTCCCTCCAAAGGTTTTCTATGGGGTTGAGATCTGGAGACTGGCTAGGCCACTCCAGGACCTTGAAATGCTTCTTACGAAGCCACTCCTTTGTTGCCCTGGCGGTGTGCTTGGGATCATTGTCATGCTGAAAGACCCAGCCACGTTTCATCTCCAATCCCTTGCTGATAGAAGGAGGTTTGCACTCAAAATCTCACGATACATGGCCCCATTCATTCTGTCATGTACACGGATCAGTCGTCCTGGTCCCTTTTCAGAGAAACAGCCCCAAAGCATGATGTTGCCACTCCCATGCTTCACAGTAGGTATGGTGTTCTTTGGATGCATCTCAGCATTCGCTCTCCTTCAAACACGACGAGTTGTGTTTCTACCAAACAGTTCTACTTTGGTTTAATCTGACCATATAACATTCTCCCAATACTCTCCTGGAACATCCAAATGCTCTCTAGCAAACTTCAGATGGGCCTGGATATATACTGGCTTAAGCAGGGGGACACGTCTGGCACTGCAGGATCTGAGTCCCTGGCGGCGTAGTGTGCTACTGATGGTAGCCTTTATTACGTTGGTCCCAGCTTTCTGCAGGTCATTCACTAGGTCCCCTCGTGTGGTTCTGGGATTTTTGCTCACAGTTTTTGTGATCATTTTGACCTCATGGGGTGAGATCTTGCGTGGAGCCCCTGATCGAGGGAGATTATAAGTGGTCTTGTATGTCTTCCATTTTCTAATTATTGCTCCCACAGTTGATTTCTTCACACCAAGCTGCTTGCCTATTGCAGATTCAGTCTTCCTAGCCTGGTGCAGGTCTACAATTTTGATTCTGGTGTCCTTCGACAGTTCTTTGGTCTTCACCGTAGTGGAGTTTGAAATGTGACTGTTTGAGGTTGTGGACAGGTGTCTTTTATACTGATAACAAGTTCAAACAGGTGCCATTACTACAGGTAATGAGTGGAGGACAGAGGAGCCTCTTAAAGAAGAAGTTACAGGTCTGTGAGAGCCAGAAATCTTGCTTGTTTGTAGGTGACCAAGTACTTATTTTCCACCATAATTTGCAAATAAATTCTTTAAAAATCAGACAATGTGATTTTCTGGATTTGTTTTCTCATTTTGTCTCTCATAGTTGAGGTCTACCTATGATGTCAATTACAGGCCTCTCTCATCTTTTTAAGTGGGAGAACTTGCACAATTGGTGGCTGACTAAATACTTTTTTCCCCCACTATAGTTCCACAGCACTTAAAGGGATCACCTCCAGCTGAAGGCCGCATGGAATGGTATCAAGGCCAGTGCATCCTCCAGGTCTCCCCCTGCACTTTGATTGACAGCATCAGGCAGTGAAAGCATGATCACACCTGGCCATGTCAATCAAAGTGCAGACGACGTAGCAGTTGTAGAGAGAGCAGAGCCGCTAGGTGTAACGACAACGCCCCGTTGCTCCTAGAGGCTCATTTGCATATATTAAAACATCATTTTTTCAGTAATGTGGGCACATATGAATGTGGGACCAACACAGATGCCTTCAGCTGTCAAGCGCACATGTAACAGGTCAACCAGCTTCATATGTACAAATCTGTTGACAGCAATTTGATTTATTGTGCTGTTCACCCAGTGGCATAAATAACATTACTTAAATTTCACAGGTCAGTATGATTATGCTGATACCACATTCTTAGTTTTTTTTTTTTGCCTGCTTTTGCACAATAAAAACACGGTTTTACAAAACCTCATTTGTTTTGGTGTTATGTCTCATATTCTGGGACCCACAACTAACTTTTCAACTAATTTTTCCATTGTTCACCTTGTGGGATAAATAATGTTTTATACTACGGGTGCTATGGACATTTCAATACAAAATATGTATGTTTCTTACTTCTTACATTACAAATGGGAAAATGGTAATATTTTTGCAAATTTAAATTTTACATTTTTATTTTATATTTTATTTTTTGTCCTAGTTGGAGACTTGAACATGCAATCTTTTGACAGCCCTTAGGCTTTGTGCCTGGCAGGATCTAATAGCATTACAAACTGATCAGGTGTCACAATGACTCATAAGCACCCCACATTACGTGAGGTTAAAAGACCCCTTAAATTCTGTGATAGTTACTGACCATGGTACTTAAGGGGTCGAAGCTATCTTGTCAGATGTATGTAATGACTGACGTCCACTGCTGATGGCACCAGCTTCCCGAGCCAACTGCATCACAGTGCCCAACATATATGGCAGGTGGCACAATCTACCCACCATGCCATAAATGTGCGGCACAGTGAGTAAAGGTAAAACATTTGTGTCCAGCAAGACCAATAGTCATAAGGTTTGCCTGTATAATTGATCCTGAAGCATGAACTTGATTTTTTCCAGGTCTAGAGACAGACCAATATTTTACATGTGGTATAACCAGTTTGACAAGGATTGGGAGGAGGACACTCGGTAACACAGATAGCATTGCTATGAATACAGTTAACCCCTTACTGACTTTACAAGGTACATAATTAACATTCTTGTTATGCCCTGCCCTATGAGACATACACTGTGATAAGGAATCTTCCACTCTTGTCCCAAAACCAGCGCTAGATAACACAGGGCCCAGAATGGCTTTAAATGAACTGGTTTGGCAAGATTTCTGAGGTAATTGATGCTGAGATAAAAAAATATAGAATGCCACCAGACCAGACGGTGAGTGAGTGTCTAACTGAAGAATGTGACATACGTCACCTCCTCTGTATTGATTTCATATCATATCAAGAATCCAAGTGTAATTTGCAAGAATACTGTATTTTACAAGTGATAAGTAACAAAAGATGATCAGGAAGACATTTGCCCATTGTTGTACATACATGATAAATGCCCCATTCAAAGAGAGCAGGCTTAATCTGAGGCCCCAGCAGTAGCATGCCACCATATTTGGTGCTCTGACCAGAGGCTGCTCCAACTAGAGATCACTCCCATAACCAGAGCTCCAGCACGATTCTGGCCTTGTCATCCATTTCACAACAAGAAATCAAACAATGCCCCCACAAACAGCGCCCCTGTAAGGGTGGTAACCTTCATTCTCCCTTATAGTATTCTTGTTTTTGCCTCCATTGATATTACACTATTGCCCATGTGGCAGTCTGCTGTGCGTACTGCTGGCTCCAGTCCTTTCTGGTATTGCTGGACCAGTTGCCCTAATATTGTAGGTGGGTCAAAATTGACAGAAAGTGAGGCCTATAATAGTTGGCAGGGTCAGTTAAATTATAGTTAGGGTGGCTACTTGCTTAGCCCCAAAAAGCTGGCCATTCTATGTCAGGCCCCCAACTCCACTAAGCCATGCTTCTCTCCCAGTAACAATGTCAGCAAAAGAAAAAAAAAGGCTAGAAGACCTTAAGGTGGGCTACGTGGGGCCTGGAGTGCTTCTCTCACCCTCAGTCAGTCACATAGTGACATGTTGGTGAGGTCTACTGACTGACTGAGGCTTTCTGTCGCCCCCAGTCAGTGGAGCCACAGAAAAGAAGGGCACCCCGGCGTCCACCCAGGCCTTGCAGATGAAGGACAGGGAGCCAGGAAACCAGCCTAAAGCTGGATGTCTGACCATCTTAACAGCACAGAATACCATCCTACAGAACCGAATACCACAGTGCAGCACAAAATATCTCCCCAGAAGCTCTCCCTTTGTGGTGGCCAACAATAGCAGCCATGTTCTGTCCTCCTCCACTTGTCTTTAATATGGATATGGAGCAGTACCTTCAGCATGCCGCCTGGACTTCTAATAATGACCCCTACAGTTCCCTTCAGTAGTATGTACCTGGCTAACATCAGTGAGAAGGGCTCAGGTAGACGGATGAAACAATGAGATTGAATTGTTAGTCAACATACTGTATACACTGAGGCCACAATGCCTAAGTACTTACAATGAAGGTACATATCAGGCCATACACGTTAGGTCTATGATGACCAAATCCTAATTTGTAAGGGCCCTTCTGATGGTTGATGTCTGGGGAAATAAAGAATGGACACTTTGTATTTTAACTGGCCAATCCTTTTGTTCTCAGGGACATAAGCTATTGCCTAGTAGCACCTTTCTCCCCTCTCCCCCTTCACTACATATGTATCAAGAGAGAGAGCTGTTTGCCAACAGTTACCTCATGTATGGCTTCACTCACGAGACGGCAGCTGGGCAAATCCTCAATACTCCAGTGTATAATATGCGGCTAGCTCTAGTCCATGAAACACATACAGAGTCTCCACCAACTCCGAATTCAGTATGGATAAACCTTCAAAGTGTTTCAGGCATACTCTTTAGTATTATCTCTTCATCATTTCTTGTTTATTCTTGTATTGGTACAAAACATATCTTTTTACCTTAGTACAAAATATTACAGTCTTATAAAATGATAACTGACCTCCGTGCAATAGGAAACATTCCTTTTTTTTCTCTTAAACTATCATTGTGTATGAAGAGGTAATGAGATATGACAGAAGTATGAATGAGGAAGGGGGCATTCCCCCCAAAACATCATGTATCTGCTATGCTACTCCGGATCAGCTAAAGGAAAAAAGGCGACAAGCCAAGGCTCTGGAGGCAGTCTGCATTTTTATTTTTATTTTTTTACTATGGATGACCTATCCTCAAGGATAGGTTATCAATATCAGATCGGCAGAGGTCTGACCCCTGGCATCCCTGCCAATCAGCTGTTTGAAGAGAAGGCTGAGTGCTGCCTTCTCTGCTGTTTACCTGCTCTCCACAGCAATTGCAGTGGTGAGGAGGTGTAATTACAAGTATGGCGTCCCTATTGACTTCTAGTAACAACTCACAGAATAACGTTAACTTATTATTATTGCACAGTAAACAGCGAGGAAAAAAAAGAACCAAAAAACTATGATGGAACTGCTTATTTGACCCCCCCCCCAAAAAAAAACTACTAAAATATAATCTATTATATGCATCCCAAAATACTACCAATAAAACCTGCAACATGCAAGCTACATTGGTGGAAAAATAAATATGTTTATGGCTCAGAATTAAAATGACTTTTCTTTCCCATAAACAGATTTTTATTATGCAAGAGTACTGAAATGTAAAAAAACCCCTGTATTAACTGACCCGTAGCATTATTGAAAAAACAATCTTTTGCATCCCCCACCTAAAGAAAAGTAGTTAAAGCTAATCAATAAAGTATATGTAAACAAAATATTACACATGAAAATTATTACTTATCTCACAAAAAATAATCCCTTGCATAGTTATTAACAGAAAAATAAAAAAGTTATGGCTCTTGAAATGTGAAAATGAAAAAACAAAAAAATTGCTTGGTCTGCAGTATTAAGGGTTTAAATACCAAACTAGGCCACATCTTTACGGGGATAATAAACCGATCTTCAATAAGCTCCCCCTAGTGGTAGCTGAAGGCAGCCAGAATTGTATCATTAAATTCAAAGTTTTGGCAGTAAATTTGGAGCCATGTCTAACAAAAATAGACCTCTGACCACTATAAAGATAAGAAGTACAGATGAAGAAACAGATTTTTATCTGCTTCACCGGTACTTGCAAAGAAACTGCGGCAATTCAGTAAGCTGCTGCGAGTCGGCCGCTCACCAGACTACTGCCCACAGCTAGTCACAGAATTACAGGTAATCTAGTTAATACCCAATAATCTGCATTTACCGCCTGCTCTGTTAGGACTCTGGTAGACCCAGTTTTCCAGAAGACTCTCACACTGTCTGGCAGAGTAGATAGGTACCATAGCTGTCTTGGCACCACACAGGTCATATAAAAAAGCTGGTATATTATTATAATGAAAAACCTGAATAAACGACAAAGCTGTTTCCCTGTTTAGTTCAGAAATGCTCTCGTAGGAGTCCAGGACGCATTTCTCTCTGTATGATGGTGATTTGACCTTTAACACTCATATGACTAAATCCAGGTGTGTGGACTAATAAAACTAGCCCCTGGCAACACAATATACAATACGTGAGATTACTGTAGTCATCATAGTAACATTATGCCACTAGGTATATGGATGCTAAGCTTTGGTGTATACTGGAGTCATGAAATCAGCGGTGTTACATTCCAGGAAAGTGCATGTGGTCAACTGCAAGTCAGACTGTGCATGCTCCATATAATATGTCCCGGACACCGTGAGCAAAGCTGGATTATTGGTCATATACAATATGCATTTTTTGTAGATTTTGTCTCAGTGGAAAATACATCTGTGTGGACATACCCTACACATGTAGGACTTAGCTCCCCCCAGTGGTGACTGAAGGCAGACAAAATGTGATCATTTAACTGTGGGTCTGTGAAAGGAAGCAGGGAACTTGAAGCGCATATCATAAAAATTGAGCCACATACCCTATAAATATATGTATTAAAATAAATTAAGAAGGGCCAATTTGATTAATTACAAAAGGGACCACATGTCCATCCCTGGAATACTTTTTAAAGTATATGTCTACCTTTGACCACCATATCAGTTCAAATGTGAAATAGAAAAGTTGAGTAACTTTATAAATATGTTCCATTAATTATCTTCTACTGACAGCCTATATTATAGTCCAAAGCTCCTAATATTACTCACCGGTTAAGCATATGCACAGAGCTTGCTCTGGTGCTTTGCATTCTGGGAAATGTAGCCTTTACACCATATACAAATCTGATGTAGTAAGCACTACCTGACTGCATTATTAGAGTGAAAAGGGGTAGTCCAAGTGGGATCTGTAAAAAGAGCTATACTTAAGGTCCGCTCAAGCTTTCTCTGCAGGACATGTTGCCCCTGCCTGTAAACTTCCTGCATGGATGGGGGTCAGAGGCAGCACATCAGCCGGTGACTGGCCCCAAGTCCAGTGAAGACAGCCCAGGAGGCAAGGAACCCAAACATAATGGCAGGGAGCAGGTACAGTAAATATAGCTCTCTTCACGGGTTCACAGGATTATACAAAAAAAAATCCTGTACACTCACTTTATGCCAAGATAAAAAAATAAAGAATGGTTATGATAAACGTGTTGACTGTTTCCCATGACAACTAACTCAGGATCTATGTAGGTTAGGTAATGCAATGTATTAAACACATTGCTTAACAGCTTAGGTAGATTATCTATGAAAGTGCACAATGCTACAATCATGTTGCTGCCACTCAGTCTTACATGTCTCATTTGTTCATATGGTTTGCTGTATACATGAACAAATACATTGCTAGAAAGTAAAAGGTTTTTGCAAAAACATCATTTTTATACTGTACAATAAGGGTGTCTAATATCTAAATGGCTAAAAGTATATGAACACTGCTCCAGATTATTGGGTCCAGGGGTTTCAGTCACACATACTTCTATATATTTATCAATGATCTTGTGGAAGGCTTGCACAGTAAAATATCAATTTTTGCAGACAACACTAAACTGTATAAAGTAATTAAAACAGAAGAGGACAGTACACTGCTACAGATGGATCTGGATAGACTGGAGGCTTGGGCAGAGAAGTGGCAGATGAGGTTTAACACTGACAAATGTAAGGTTATGCACATGGGAAGGAATAATGCAAGTCACCCGTACATACTAAATGGTAAACACTGATATGGAAAAGGAGCTAGGAATTTTATTGAACAGCAAACTAAGCTGTAGAAACCAGTGTCAGACAGCTGCTGCCAAGGCCAATAAGATAATGGGTTGCATCAAAATAAACATAGGTGCCGTACTAGAGATGGGTCGTTAATCCAGGGAGTTATTTTGATTGCCTGATTGGAGTTGGGAAGGAATATTTTTTCCCCAAAAGTGGGGAAAATTGGCTTCTACCTCACAGGGGTTTTTTGCCTTCCTCTGGATCAACTTGCAGGATAACAGGCCGAACTGGATGGGCAAATGTCTTTTTTCGGCCTTATAAACAATGTTACTATGTTACTGTAGATAGCTGCCTAAAATCAAGCACATAGCCATGTACATAGTTATACATTGTAGCTGTATGGCTTAGACGGAGCTCAGTTCCTTTAAACATAGCGCTATCATAGGATACCACACGTCGGTCTGTGAAATTTCTGATCTGCAGAGGTCAGCTATAATTGCTGTTACTGTGAAGTGAAAGCGTTTATATCTGCGATAACATCTATGTTTGTGAATCATCAATAATAGTCGCCAAAAATTACTGGCTGCAGCAGCATATGTGACACCTGAGTTATGGCAGTGGACCGAAGGATCAGGAACTGAACGTAGGGGACTAGATAAGTATGCTTCCCTCCGCAGGTCCGGGAAGGTGGGAAGGAGGCCACCCCTTTAATGGCCAGTTATGTAGAAACCCCAGAACTGGTTGCTACTGCAGGAAGTCATATCATGACATAAATAAAAACATGTCTTATGAAAAGGTGATTGATAGTGCCAATAAATCCATCTCAGCACCTCCACCCTTATTGTGTTAAGGAGATGTACAAATTTTCTGTTGACTATTAATGAATGAACCACAGTAAAGGAATTGCGAGAACAGAAAACAGGTTCACCTGAGTCATCTGATGACCAATACTTTGACATCATTATT
Organism: Rhinella marina; assembly: GCA_900303285.1. Lineage (NCBI taxonomy): Eukaryota > Metazoa > Chordata > Amphibia > Anura > Bufonidae > Rhinella > Rhinella marina. Next base: position 411,888 of record ONZH01019172.1, read on the forward strand.
AGTAGCCTGCAATTATGATCTTCCGTTTGACAAGAGACAGAATATGAGGACTTCCCTACATAGATAACTAGCTAAAGGACCCGGCTTCGCCCGGGTATATTTAATTTATTTCATTTACTGTTTGTGTGTGTGTGTCGTTAAAAGATATTGAGAGTGACCTCTACAGTGCCCGCCCCTTTAACAGTGACCTCTACAGCAGCCCGCCCCTTTAACAGTGACCTCTACAGCTGCCCACCCCTTTAACAGTGACCTCTACAGCAGCCCGCCCCTTTAACAGTGACCTCTACAGCAGCCCGCCCCTTTAACAGTGACCTCTACAGCTGCCCGCCCCTTTAACAGTGACCTCTACAGCTGCCTGCCTCTTTAACAGTGACCTCTACAGCAGCCTGCCCCTTTAATAGTGACCTCTACAGCTGCCCGCCCCTTAAACAGTGACCTCTACAGCTGCCCGCCCCTTTAACAGTGACCTCTACAGCAGCCCGCCCCTTTAACAGTGACCTCTACAGCAGCCCGCCCCTTTAACTGTGACCTCCACAGCTGCTAGAGTGGCCACTGTCTTCACCCCAGAAAGCCAGACCTCACCGGCCATTCCTCCAAACGTGAAACAGCGCCCCCGTTCCCATGAAGACACACCACTAAACATGAGGCCACGCCCCCCCTGGCTCCGTGAAGACACGGAGGAGAAGCTGTTTGAGTGTGAGCTACTGAAAGGATGGACATCCCTGTGTCTGTCCAGGCACTGCGTCGGACAGAGAACAGGTAGCCAGAAAACTGGACTGTCCAGCCTAAAGCCGGACATCTGGCCACCCTAACATCAGCCTGCCCTTAGGGTGGCCAGAGATCCGGTTTTAGGCTGGACTGTCTGGCTTTCAGACTCCCTGTCCTCTGTCATGTGCAGGGCCTGGATGGACACAGGGATGTCCTTTTGAACAGCTCACTCTCAGCAGCAGCACTGTGCAGTCTGAGCAATAAGCTGCAGGGAGAAAGTCACCCTCCCCCCACCCCTGCAGCTGACAGAAGGTGATTTTTACCTATATTTTTAATCCCGGTCAAATGCAGCACGGAAGGGGTGTGGCCTGACTGAGTCAGGGGCGTGACTTAGTGGGATCTGGGGGTGGGGCTTTTAAGTCCTTCTTTTGACGGTGTCCTGAATTACAGGTCGATGCCATAGTAATTTAGGGGAAGGTGGGTAGCAGTGGACGAAAACATCTTTTATTACTACTGAACAGTAAATATGTGAAATTTACATTATATGAGGTAATGATTGATGAAGAGTTAGTCTAAAACATAAGTTATATTTATGGTAACCGGAATACCCCTTTACCATTGTCATCCACAGTGCTCTGCCTCTTTAACCCTTTCAGTACCGGAGGTTTTTTCGGTCATGCATTTTCGTTTTGCGCTCCCTGCCTTCCAACAGCCATAACTCTTTTATTTTTCTGTTCACATAGCTGTATGAGGGCTTGTTTTTTGCGGGACAAGTTGTACTTTCCAACGCCACCATTTAATATTGCATATGGTGTAGTGGGAAGCGGGAAAAAAATTCCAAATCAGGTGAAATTGCAAAAAAAACGCTATTCCGCTACAGTTCTACGGGTTTCTTATTTACAGCGTTCGATGTGCATTAAAACTGACCCGTTATTTTCATTCTACTGGTCAGTACGAATCCGGCAATACCTAATATGTATAGTTTTTCCTGCGTTTTGATAGTGAAAAAAAATTAGAAAGTTGCCCTTTTTTTTTTCTTTTTTTCCTTGTCATATCTTGACCCCTATAACTTTTTGGTATTTATGTGTACAGAGCTGTATGGGGGCTCATTTTTTGCGGGACAATCTGAAGATTTTATTAATACCATTCTGGGGTGTGTATGACTTTTTGATCACTTTTTATTTAATTTTTTTTAGAAAAAAAAAGCGACAAAAAACGGCAAATCGCCATTTGGACGCTTTTTTCCGCCACACAATTCGCCGTATTGGATTTTTTTTTTTATATTTTAAAAGTACGGGCGTTTTCGGTCACGGTGATACCCATGATGTCTATATTTAGTGTTATTTAGGTATTTATTTTTTACTTATACGGAAAGGGGGGTGATTTGAACTTTTATATCTTTTTTATTTTTTATATATTTTTTAACATTTTTTTAATTTTTTTTAACTATTTGAATGCTCAAATATGAGCTTATATATTGTGGCTTTTTAATTTTCTTTATGAGCAATTATGGATTTACTAGAGGCAGTTAAATCCATCAATTGCTCATTTCTTATCCTGGCCTGCCATCTAGTGGCCAGAATAAGAATTGCACTTTGAAAACTGTAATCCTCACCAGCGAGGATTACAGTTTTCATATGGTGTACAGACACCCCGATTGGCCACACGGGGTGTCTGTACACCACCCGGAAGCGAACGCTTCCGGGTTTAGACGCAACTAGATGCCGTGATCACGTGTGATCACGGCATCTAGTCACCCCGGAAGACGCCGCCGATACAGTAGGTAGCGGCAAGTCTCTGCTGTTAGAAACAGCAGAGACTTGCCGGCCATGACGCCCGCCGCACCCGCGAGCGGGCGCCATGTGCCCGCATCGTACCAGCGCCGTACATGTACGGCGCCGGTACTGTAAGGGTTAATGCAGACCTACAGCAGTGAACTGGCTAGGTTGTCATAGAAACCTGGTGTGTGGAGACTGCCTGTGAGCTTCTATTGGCTGATAAGGGTCATGTGACCAGGCTACTATTGGCTAATGCATTTTTTTGGAATATCTCAGGAACGGTATGTCCTGGACAGCTGAAAAGTGTTCTAAAACCTTCCCGGACACCTGATGTACGTGTGCCAAATTTTGTGATTGTAGCTGCAGCGGTGCGGATTCCTTTAGCGGTCATACATACACACACACACACACATACGCTCAGCTTTATATATTAGACAATACAACTATGATAATACTGCCCCATGTACAAGAATGTAACTGCTAAAATGCTACCTCATATACAGGAATATAGCTACTATAATACTACCCCGTGTACAAGAAAATAACTGCTATAATACAGGCCGTGCACAAGAATATAACTACAATTGGTTTATTTATTTTATAAAGCATGAGGCTGCTGGGGGCAGATCTGAGGCAATGGGGGCTGATATGGGGGTGATGAGAGGCATATGGGACTCTTATCTGAGGTCATTCACATTGGGGTCTTATTAACATTGGGGGTCTGATCTGAGGTTTAATGAAAAATATTTTTTCTTATTGTCCTCCTCTTAAACCTAGGAGCGTCTTATAGGGCAAAAAAGTACGGTAACTAATGTAATACAGAACCTGTGTATATTAATATAACTACTATATTACTGCCCCTGTATATAGGAATACAACTACTATAATACAGCCCCTGTGTACAGAATATTACTGCTACAATACTGCCCCTGTGTAGATGCTCATTTGCATATATAACATTTTTCTCAGAAATGCAGACACATATGCACATGCAACGGGTCAGCCAGTTTTATAGGTACCAATCTTCTGACAGATGCCCTTTAAGTTGTAAAACCAAAAGTAAAGCCTCATTCACATGTCCATGTCCGTGCTCAAATCCGTGAGAAGGTGGTCAGTTATCCATGAAGGGGCCATGTGCCATCCGTGTCTCACTGACACTGCACAGCTGAAAAATAATATTCAAAGCATCCCTTCCTAATGATCCATGAAACACAGATGCAACCGTGGTTTTTTACGGACCCATAGACTATATGGGCGTGATAGATCCTTGAACACAGACAAAATAGAGCATGCATCCGTGCTAAAACACTGGTGTGTGAATACACACATTAAAATTAATGGGGACGTGTGTTGTCCGTGGAACACTGACGTGTGAAAGAGGCTTAAGTTAGAGACGTGTCCTGCCTTTGAATGTTATAATACATAAACTATATGAACAGTTTTTGTTACATTTAAAAAAAAATCTTTTTTTTTGTCTGGGGCACTGTTTCAGCACAGGCTATGTAGTCTGTTCATACCCTCCCTCCTGTGCATTTAACCCTGGCCCAGGTATCAAGGATTGAAGATACTACATGGCCTGCACTGATACATCGCTCTGGATCTCCATAGGCTCCTGCTGTAATGGCCAGAATGGAGACAACTCCAACCTCGGCTTTGTAACTCCTTAGATTGCACAGTCACTATTGACTGCAGGATCTAAGAAGTTAGAGAGCTCCCTCTCACTATTCGGCCCCCACAAAAACACAATAGAAAGGTGTCAATGTGCTGCCTTGGATCACTATCCTCCCCCCATTGTTAAAGGGAGTGCTACTCTCCAGCGCCCAGTATTTAGATCTGTTATACAGTAGTTGCCTCTGCTGCTGGAGCAGAATGTCTGCTTTTTCCAACTGCAGCCATTCTGTTGGCTGAGCAGCCTGCCAACAAAAGTCACTACATCCAGCGGGACCCAGCATATGGCAATGTACAGCACGGCCGCTCTGATGCTAGGTGTGGAAAAGCCTGGGACCCAGTGGTCCATCTAATGGTTTCAGATTCCAGGGATCACAGAGGAGCTACTTTCATGATTTTAGGAATTGTTAGTCTAGGAACCACTTGACCAGTTCATTGAATGGAGACAGGCTACCATAAACAGCAGCTGAGATCACTTGCAGGACAGTGGTTATGAATGTGCGCTCCCTGAATAACTCTGGTAACACCAGACAATTGCTAAGTGTGCAATTCCATTATGCATTGTTTAAATGCCTCCAGCATGATGTATATTTTTGGGCAGTCCTATGCATATCCTCTGCATGGGACTGCCCAAAAATGTGATCAACTTCTGGGGGTTTCACCCTCACTGAATGGGCAACGACACTAACAGTAATAGCATAATATCTGCACACAGAGCTGCGGTACCTGAAACGGAGAATCCATACGGTCTGCACACGGAGCTGCAGTACCTGAAACAGAGCGTCAATACTGTCTGCACACTGAGCTGTGGTACCTGAAACGGAGCGTCCATACTAAGCTGCGGTGCCTGAAATGGAGCTTCCGTAGTGTCTGCACATGGAGCTGTGGTACCTGAAACAGAGCGTCCATACTGTCTGCACACTGAGCTGTGGTACCTGAAACGGAGCGTCCATACTAAGCTGCGGTGCCTGAAATGGAGCTTCCGTACTGTCTGCACATGGAGCTGCGGTACCTGAAACAGAGCGTCCATACGGTCTGCACACTGAGCTGCGGTGCCTGAAACAGTGCGTCAATACTGTCTGCACACTGAGCTGTGGTACCTGAAACGGAGCGTCCATACTAAGCTGCGGTACCTGAAACAGAGCGTCCATACTGTCTGCACACGGAGCTGCGGTACCTGAAACAGAGCTTCCGTACTGTCTGCACACGGAGCTGCGGTACCTGAAACGGAGCGTCCATACTGTCTGCACACGGAGCTGCGGTACCTGAAACGGAGCGTCCATACTGTCTGCACACTGAGCTGTGGTACCTGAAACGGAGCGTCCATACTGTCTGCACACTGAGCTGCGGTGCCTGAAACGGAGTGTCCATACTGTCTGCACACTGATCTCCGGTACCTGAAACGGAGCGTCCATACTAAGCTCCGGTGCCTGAAACCAAGCGTCCATACTGTCTGCACACAGAGCTGTGGTACGTGAAACGGAGCATCCATACTGTCTGCACACTGAGCTCCGGTACCTAAAACGGAGCATCCATACTGTCTGCACACTGAGCTGCGGTACCTGAAACGGAGCGTCCATACTGTCTGCACACTGAGCTGCGGTACCTGAAACGGAGCGTCCATACTGTCTGCACACTGAGCTGCGGTACCTGAAACGGAGCGTCCATACTAAGCTCCGGTGCCTGAACGTTGCGACCATTGCAAAAAATCTGACTTGATTGTTGCTGTTTTGGAGCTGAAACAACACAATAAAAGACCAAACCAAGACACTTTAACATATATAGTTTTTAATTCATGTGCTTCAGTCCCTTTCAGTGCGACAAGTGCATGCAATGCATTGGGTCAATGTACCGCACACCCATGTAGAACCTGAGGGATGGCATACTGCAGCTGTATCTGCTGTAACAAATACATTAGATATATTTATATTTCTCTGGAAAAAAAAAAACCTCATGCATATTGCACATTTCAACACTATGTATAGAAAATAATCTCCTTATATACAAATACAAGTCATTGAGTTTTTATTTATTTTTTTTTTGCAGTTTGCCGGTTTTGTTTCGTCATTGAACTGGCATGATGGCACAGTTTCAAACCAGAAGATATATAGAAGCAGTGAACACCTCTGTGGGTCATATACCTTGGCATAGAGAAGGCAGAGTTGGCAGTAATACTCAGAAGGGTGGTGGAAAAGAGCAGCGGATGGCAACATGCAGCGGCCACTGCCAGGGAACGTTGGGGTAACCTGAGCCTCTATGGGGAGATCCACATACTTCAGCAGATCTAGATTCAGCATGCAGTAAAGCCGTATACCACATTCATTTTATCACTGGGGTGACTTTACCTGTGGCCTAACTGACCTGAATAGCTCCCATCCATTGGGTTATTTATATATATATATATATATAATCTACCTCCTATTGCAGTCACGAGAAGTTATCCCCTACCCACAGGATAAGGGATAACTATTAGATTGGTGGGGGTTCTACCCCCGGCACCCCCATCAATCATGAGAACAGGGACTTTCTATACCTCAGGACCCCCCAAATAAACAGTGGGGCAGCTCACAGTCCATTCATCTCTATTGGAATTCTCTTCTTTTTCTAGAGATGAATGAAGCGGCGGTGCACATGCCTGAACTGCCCGCTGTTCATTTCGGAAGGGGGGGGGGGGTGGTTCTGTTTTCGTGATTAGTTGGAGCCTCAGGTTATCTTCTCACAACCGGAACGCCCCTTTAATGCTCGCAAAACGCTGCTTACTCTTAGTAGAGGGGTGAAAATGGCTCACGACAAGCAGTAGGTCATCTGAGCGACCCAATCCTAAAAATGATCCAGAAAGGTGCCAGCTGGGTAGTCACTTATGGACAATACAGAACACAGTGCGTCACTTCAGAGAGTCTTAAAGAAAAAAAAACACCAGAATAAAAGGGGTTAACATTTTTTTATACATCGATCACTCCTTGACTCACAAGGTGCCAGCTCGTGCCAATGTCTCTCTTTTTAAATTGGCACGCATCATATTCCATAGGTGGCCATTTATTTCATCCAGGTGTGCAAGCCTTGGCACAACCACCACTCCTAGCATGCCCACATAGCCACAGACTGCATCATGGCCACTTTATGTACATGCATGTTATGTGTCCAAAGGGCCTTCTGTGGAAGGTAAAAGAATAAGGGCCCGCTCACAACGGGGTCATGGCTTCTGTTTAGACAGGATTCAGGAAGGATAAAACAGATCCCATTGACTAATAATGGATTGGTCAGGTTTCAGCCTTTCTTTACCTGGGCAGAATAATGACGCATGATGCCACGCTAGTCTGACCCCCAGAAAGCAGCAGGAACCGGACGGAAAAGTAAACCGCGTCCAGACCTTGCTACAATGCATCAGTGTTGGCAAAAATGCACAGGCCCAAGCTTTTTGGATCACAGAGCTGTGGCTACACTGGAACCAGATGTATGCACCAATCAACTGTGAGTAGGATGTAGGGGCAAATAGTTGGAGTTCCATTCACTGACAGCAAGCAGAGACCTTGGAAATCAGAAGTGAAGGTAAAGTAAATTAGAAATTGCAGAATAATACAACACGGACTTCTGCTTTACCTAAAACCAGAACATACCTGGAAGCAGGAGATGACATTGCATATGCTGTCCCCAAAAAACATAGCTGGGTACCTGTCATGAGGACACTATAAGCCAATGGCAGGCCGTAGTCTGTAATAAAGAGAACCACTGGGGGAAGCTCGGACCCAATGCGTTTATTCAGCGAGCTCGGATCGTGTAGAATGGGACGCCATAGTGATAGGTCTCCTTCCACAAGGGGGGCAGGGTACAGAGGGATGCATAGTGAGTTTTCTGATGTATGGTTAGGTATAAAGTGATATAAAACAGTAAATCCCATAAAGCCCTAGACAGACTCAACCTACATCACGTCAATGTAATACTGAACCTGCTACTAACTGAGAGGTGGGGGGTGGGGAAACACGTCAAGTCACTATGTGCTAAAACACACTGCTCATCTAAAGAATAGACAAATCTGCTTGTGTTATACAGGAATATCCCAATGGGTGTTTACTTCAATACAGAACTGCATGGACATGTATGGAGTGTGGTTTTTTATGCTTCCCATTCCTTTCCAGTGCGGATTCCATCCCAAGATAGGGCGTGCTGCTTCTTTTTTGCCATGTGTAAAACAAAGCAAGTGCTGCTTTCCACTGAAATGAATGGGAGGCCCTTTTGAGGCATTTTTGGGATGATTTTGAGGAGGAAATCACTACCCCCCCCCCCCCCCAAAAAAAAAAAAAAAAAAATAAAAAAATCAACGCGAACTGGCCCTTAGCCTTCTAAGCAGGTCATGAACTCTGTATTGGAGTAGTAAAGAGGACCTATCCGGACAAGTCTGGTTCAGTAAATACTTTTTAAAATTCGTAATATGACAATCCTGTAGCATGTTTTCTTAGACCTCTCCATTGTACTGCTCCTCTGTTATTACTCCTGGAAACGTATGCAATATAAACTAACTGGTCAGTACTGAATTATGTAAGGACACAACCTCTTAACATGCAAATGGTAACATCCATTTGTGTATTTCCAGGAGGAATAACAGAAGTACAGCAGAATTCTATGAAAAGATGCTCCAGCACTGCTATAGCAGGGGAATACAAGTGTTTACTAGAACAGATAAAGCAGTGGAGCGCTTTACATCCTTCGCTGCACGGGCTAGGACTTCCATACAGGTTGGAGAATGCAGCATAAACAGTGTAACTAAAGCTCTAAAACTTGTCCTGCATACAAGTACATTCAGATATACGACGACACGTGCGAGTGTTCACAGTTGTGGGGTGACGCATTACCTAAAGCTTACAACCGCCATGTTTAGATACAGATGGGGGTTACCTAGTGTACGGCTGCAGACAGTGAGGTAACAGTGCATAATATAAATAGGTGGATAGCGTCGGACGACCCTTGGTTATTGCTGAGTGGAGAGATCATGTTAGGATTGCTGGAGTGGATGGAGGAGGTTTATCACAGTTGTAGTTAGACAGGGAGGACGTCCAGTGGTTGCCCCATGGGTTAAACATACGTTTAGTTATGACAAAAAAACGAAGCCAAGAGAAGCAACTTGTCCGCGGGCATCACCTGATGCCAGTGCCATCACTTGGGGACATGTGGATATACATACTAGTATATATTTATAGATTATACATAAAAAAAAAAAATGAATAAAACTAATTTTAGAAAGTAGGATGTTCGATTTCCTTGACGTTCGCAGACCGGGAAGCAGGCTCTGAGTGTCTGGCTCCAGTGTGTGCAGCACAATGTCAAACAAGAGGGGTTTTATTCTGTTCCCAATGCAGCGAAATCTCTGCAGCCAAATCCAGGAAGACGGCAGTTTTCGCCCAGCAGACTTGTAAGACTGTCTTTGGCCCAGACAGGCTGAAGGTTGTGTGTCAGGTCGTGCAGCGTCTGAAGGAGGATACCCTGCACTTTCACTTGGACAGTTTGCTGATCACTCGTATCAGAGCTGCGTTCTCGTCCTTCAGTCTTTGATTGTCCGCCTTCAGATCAGAGAGGACCTTAAAGAAGAAAAGGCATAAAGTCTTTAATGGCGATCCTTTATAGATTTATATACACTGTGTATACATAGTGTATATGTCTCCCATTACAATTAGGCTTTAAAGGGGGTACTGCAGATTATAGACGTAATACCCTCTGTAAAATGAAATGTGTGCAGAGATCTTGAGAAATGTGAAGAATGATTTTGTTAGTCTATTTCGTGGTCTCCCGGTGGCTATGGCCTTTCAATAGAAGGTGAAAAATGCATTCAAGTGCCAAAGGAGCCCAGCCCTCTGCTGATTTGTAGGTGTCTCATCCCCCCACCCCCATCCATATAAACTTCAGAGTGTCAGAAGTTTAATAGATTGAAAGTGATCATTTAAAGACCCAGAAGAAAGGAGAGATTACCTTTAACTCTTCTTCAAGTTCAGCTGCCTTTCGTTCTAATGCTCTTCTTTCCTATGGAAAGAGATGGCCCAGTAAAGGTTATGGTGTAATTCTGCTTATATACTTGACACATGACCGTAATTTTCTTCAGCATCTGATCTGCATTTATTATCTTCATACAAAAAATGCAGATCGGATGTGGACCCATTCATTTCAATGGGGCTGAAACTGTGCCGTCCGCATCCCTATGTCTGTGCCAAAAAAAAATTAAAAATTAGAACATGTCCTATACTTGTCCATTTTGTGGACAAGGATAGGACATTTCTACAGTAGGGAGAAATAAAATAGCGGCAAGCACATTGCTGATATCCATGTTTTGCAGATCTGCGGACTATACATGAGGCCTTGATGACTTAACTATAGAGGGGATGGAGAATGACATAAGCAGCTTCTCTAATATAGAACAGAAAAAATATACATACAAATCTCTCGAGCTCCAGCAAGGCAGGTCTCTCTGCATGTCTCTCCTGTCGCTGGAAAAGAGAGACAAACCGTTAAAGGGACACTTCCATCATTATTAAATCACACATTATAGAGGACCTGGTCACGTCCTCAAAGAAATAACTGGATAAATACTTGATAGCACTAAAGAGTAAGTGACCGCCAACCTGATAATTCCCTGCTACAGCACCAGCAGTGAACGGTCAGAAGAGATATGACTGAAAAGCCATGCAGCTAGCTGTGTTCCTGTATCAACCTAAGTGTATTATTTCTGGATAAAAATGGGTGGTTTTCTGGATATAATTTGGTGAAGCTTTTCCATGTATACCTCACTTTGTTCTAACTCCCTCTCTGTCTGTGCTTTTAGCCCAGCACAAACTCTCACTTAAAGGGTTATTCTCATTTTAGACAATGGGGGCATATCGCTAGGATATGCCCCCATTGTCTTATAGGTGCGGGTCCCACGGCTGGGACCCGCACCTATATCCAGAAGGGAGCCCCTGAACTGAAAGAGGGCGCACTGCGCATGCGCAGCCGCCGTCCATTCATTTCTATGAGGCCGGCTTGTGTGCTGCGCTCCCATTCATTTCTATGAGCGCAGCTGGGAGCTGCGCCTGGTGGTGGCCGGACCCCCCGGGGTCCTCCAGGCGCAGCGCTCCCCGCTCCGTTCTGGATATAGGTGCGGGTCCCAGCGGTGGGACCCGCACCTATAAGACAATGGGGGCATATCCTACCGATATGCCCCCATTGTCTAAGATGAGAATACCCCTTTAACACTATCTGTCAGACCATCAGGCAGACCAGGGAGGATTGAGGGGCGGTGAATCAATCAGAGCATCACCTTCCCCTATGCTATACTGGCAGTGTGACAATCTACCAATCAATGCACTGCTCCGCTGCCTGCATACTTATCTAGGCCTATGAGAAATCAGTAGAGCCGTCACTTCACTCTTTTACTAATCAGGTTATCTTGCAAGTAAACTGACTATTACTTTACTCTCCCATTCAGAGCTTTTACCTTAGGTAAGGGCTCGTTCACATCACCGTTAAGCCTTTCCGTTCTCATGCTCCGTTTAGGAGCAGGAGAACGGAAAGGACGGATTCGGCACATAACTGAGCCGAACGGAGCCTAAGGGACCCCATAGACTATAATGGGGTCCGTTAGGTTTCCGCTCAGAAGATGATTTTTGAAGCGGAGACAAAAGTCCTGCATGCACAACTTTTGTCTCCGCTCCAAAATCATCTTCTGAGCGGTAACCTAACGGACCCCATTATAGTCTATGGGGTCCTTAGGCTCCGTTCGGCTCAGTTATGTGCCGAATCCGTCCTTTCCGTTCTCCTGCTCCTAAACGGAGCATGAGAACGGAAAGGCTTAACGGTGATGTGAATGAAGCCTAACTGGTATTTATAATGGTAGAGTACTGCTGAAATTTAAAAAAAAACAAAATTTTAAAAGAAATATATTTTCTATGAACACTGAGCTTTAAAAAATGTCCCCTTTTGGACAGAAATGGCACCTTTAGGCCCCTTGCAGACGAGCGTGTCAAGCTGCGAGCATAATGTCAGTGTCATCTAATACATCCCAGAACTGTAAGGGTTCTATAGCATCATAGCTCAATATAATGCTATGTGACCCTGGCAGTGCTGGGAGGTCAGGCCGGGAGCTGTGATGCGGACTCGCAGTGTGACCCACGCTCGTCTGTAAGAGGCCTTAATGTAAGATCCTTCACTGTGAAATATTCTATTCACCTATGCCTAGATTACTGGGAGGATGGGTGTTTTCTTTTTATTTTAGTCATTTAACGCAATCACTTAGTTTTGCCAGACTGCAGATCTTGAGGCAGTGCTGTGCATGAGATGGGCTAGAAATGGCGCCTCACACTATTAATGAGAATGATCTGCATGGAGTATTCAATACATGTCGGGAATGATGTGTAATTATGTCATTAATCATATGATGTAATTCCGAATACACCAGCATAACGCAAATAGGTGCTCAGGGAAATACCTGCGTGACCCGTTCCAGCTCCAGCTTTAACTGGGTGAGTTTCAGCTCTGCCTCTTGAAGCTGTTCTCTCAGCGACTCATTTTCAGAAATTAAATCTTCATATAACTGTGGAATGAACAGATTTCTGCCATCACATCATGTAATTCATAAGTGTCTGGTGTATGGCTACACCATGTTTTTAAGGGAGTGTCAGCAACATTGAGCATTTTAGACAGCTCCCCTTGGATTCCTTTGCCTACCCTCTTCTCCTTATCCATCCTCCATCTCTGGTTTAGATCTCGTGCGAGCGCCGGGCCTGCGCAAGCGCACTGTTAACATCAGTGCCTCTTCCCAGAGTGGGCAGAGCAGTGCGCATGCACGGACCCGGCGCTTGCGTGAGATCTAAACCACAGGATGAATAAGGAGAGGAGGGCGGGGCAAAGGAATCCAATTGGAGCGGTTATCTGGGCACATCAGAAAGGGGCCTGGGCACTTGCAGGCCCATCGTTATAGTGTTTTTTTCCCCGTTTGTGGACATGTGAATGACACAATACGGGTACTATTTTTATGTTGGGCAACTGTGCTAAATCGTGATATGAGCGGTCTCAAACGCTAAAAGTAGCTGACAGACTCCCTTTAAAGGGGAAAGAGAGGACATCCCTTCTCTAATTATCTAATTGGGCCCCCTTTATTTTCTAAGGGGTCTTACGGTGGCACCCCTCCATGTTGTCTGTGGTACCTGTAGTTAGGGAATTCTTGAGAGTCTTATCCCAACAGTAATAAAAACACTGATGAATCAAGATCATAATTCTATTCCTTATGGTGGTAAGAAACCTGACAATCACGGAACTTTCTGGCTGCCAAGCCTGTGGGACGTGTAGCTGTGTACACAGGGATGCAATCATATCACCGACTCCTAACCGCTCGACTACTTGTTCTGCCCGGATGAGATCACGTTTCCCACCAGGATCTCTGTGAATGGGGGGAGTTGCAAAGACGACGTGAACATACCTTTTTGTAATCTTTGTCAGACTCATCCTTGTGCCTTGGAAAAGAGTATGTCCCCGCTCTGAATGGCAAAATACTGTTTACGCCTTCTGTGACCCTGCAATCAGTAAACCCATTGTAAGGTGATGAATATGTGGCACACAGAATGCACAATCTCTGGAGGAGATGGAGAATTCATCAAGCCTTCTCTGCCTGAAAAGTGGGGCCCAAAAGGCAAAGATTTTTACACAAGCCCCATTTTGAATATAAATGTGTGACAATTTCCCAGTATATGAAGCACAATCCACTTTCTAAATACATGAGCAGGGAATGAACAGAGGAGGTGGGGGATGGGGATGCTACATGGGCCAATATTTAAGAATATTTATGCCAGAAAACTACAAAAGTTACACAAAAAGCTACGCCTGAATTTCATTTTTAGCTTGGATGTACAGATCTCCTGAGAAGCATCAGAATTATTAAGAGGCTTAGTAATCTTGGTGCGTCTCAAGCCAGAGCAAACTAGATCAAGAATGGTGTGAGAAATGCCTTCAGTAAGGTGGTGATACAGATTAGATGAACAATGACCGAGCCAGATGAGGTGGGAACGAAACAGCCGACTAATGTCTATGGGGGGCGTTCCAGGTCAGGTAGCTGGACTTCAGCAAGCCCATTCCTCCCTGGTCTAATGGTAGAAAATCCTCCACTGGAAGTGTTTTGTAGCAGCGCATTCCTTTCTTCCTACTGGAAATACATGCATGCTCAGCCAAGCATCCATGTGAATGAAGAACAGCTGTTGGCTGTATGAGCGTTTGGTATGTACATGGCTACCTTCACAATAGTCTACTGAGGTTGATGGGGCGAGCCCTTTAAGGTTTATTTAATAGAAAGAATAACTAGAAGTGTCATACTTGCCTGTGCCCAGATGTGTCATTGTGGTTTACCATCTCTGTGTCCTCGTTCTCTGTTACCTGGAAAACCAAACTAATATAATTATGTGCTCCCGGATGTGCAGTCAGCAAACGCATACCGGTAAAGAATAAGAAAACCGCCAAGTCTTCCTTTTGACAATATCAGTAGGCGACTCAGAACTCTGCACCTTTAAGGATTGCATGTAAATAATGTAGAAAATACAAGTCTGTGTTAGCTTCATGCACATTCATAATATGTTAAAGATTATAAAAAAAAAAAAAAAAAAAAAAGCGCTGCTTTAAAGGGGTTGTCCGGTTTCATAGATTGAGGACCTTCCCACAGGAGAATCAGCTGCGGTCTCTTCAAGCAGCTGATCGGCGGGGGTGCTGGGATATTGATGATTTATCCTGAGGACAACCCCTTTAAAGGCACTCAGACACAAGATGTTTTCATCCGCACACGTGGAGAAGCAGCAGCGACGGTGCGGGGACCAGGAGCGGCGAGCCAGGTAAGTATAATCAGTGTGAGGGGCTCCATTCTTTAGTCTTGGATAACCCATTTAAAGGGAACCTGTCATCTCCAAAACACCCCCTGAACTACAGTAAGCGGTGTATAGTGTAAGTGATGTTGAGTCCGGTTATGTAAATTTTTATCTTCATACTCACTTCTATTCCGACTCTGTGCTCCCACAAACCAGCAGTAAAATGCACTCACTGGACTCCGGTGCTCACTCACATAATGGAGAGGACTCAAAGAAGAGTCTTCTCAATGTATTTTACTGCTGGTTTGTGGGATCACTGCATCAGAATGGAAGTGAGTATGAAGATAAAACTTACATATCCGGATTCAGCATCACTTACACTATACACCGCTTACTCTAGTTCAGGGGGTGTTTCGGAGATGACAGGTTCCCTTTAAGTGCACCAAGGTCCAATCAAGATTAGCAGTCAGAGAAGCTGTTATAGTAAGACGCTTGAAGGGGCCTCGGGTGGATGCAGGATTTAGGTAGGGGACTTTGGTACTCTAGTATTAACTTTATAGAAGGTAGCAGACTGTTGGGGTACAGGAAAACCTTTGTGGTCCCCAATCTGCAACACTGAACAAGATCAGTAGTATACAAAGTAAACCTATAATCCTACCACAAGTAATGAGCAGTTTTCATGCAAGCTGGTGGATTTCACATTTAAGGGGTTCTTAATGTACTTACCAAACACTGCACTCACCCAGGCTGTGGGCCAGATTTGTGCCCTTCTCTTCCTGTTCAGCTGCTTTTACTATAAGGCAGATGAACAGTAAAAGAAAAACCCATCCAGTCGGGACCCGAGCAGAAATGCCCGCAGCCAGTGTGAGTGCAGCGGAGATGGCAGCTTTGGCAGTGTGATGGACGGGTAATTATTAATGCCAACTATTTTCTTCCACTGGGCAGAACAAAGAATGGGTTTTGTAAAAAGTCCAGAGAACCCCTTTAAATGCATGTAGACCAGGCTCAGCTGCACCATGACTGGTAACCCACGAGGACCTGTCATAGGTTTCAGGGTGAGGATATTAATACAGAATGTGCACTACACAGTAACTCATCTTGCTGACTGTGAAACACCCACTATTCTGGAATGCAAACAGAAACTCAATGGCGAGGATATTTCATGTAGAGTCGCTATGTACAAGGACAATAAAATACACAAGGAAGTATACAGAAAATTACCAGTACAAAAGAAGTAACACAAACCTCATCAGATAAGAGCCCGGGCACTACACAATGCAGTAAGGACAACTGCTGACCCAAGAAACGACAAGTGAAAGTAACATGTGCCTAATACACTACATACACTACTAGAGCACCGGTCACCTCTGCTGACATGTGGCTACTTGCATTGGTCTGCCTTTGATCATCCAGGAACCTTGCATCTCTCAAGAGCAGGGAACCAGGCCCTGAACACTGCGAGGGCACAATATCAACGGAATAAAGTTGGAGCATGTCTAGTAGACCACTTAAGCACCATTATACATTTGTCTTTAAAGCGGTTGTCCCACAAAAAATATACTTTACATTTTTCAAAACAGAACCTGGATCTGAATACTTTTGTAATAACATGTAATTAACTCTGGCTCACAGGAGCCTCCTGCTTTTTTGCAAGTGTGATTTATCCCTCCTTATTAGCTGGTGAAGTAAGGGAAGTGAGGTGACTTCATAAAGTACTGACAAGAGGGGGACACCCCCTGCTTCTGAGAGAAATTCATCTACCTATGCAGCTGAAACTGGGAATAATATGGCTGAAAGAGACTTTAGGGAAGCCCAAACATAACTGTTCCTTCACAGTTATCATTGTAACAAAGAACTTTTTTTGAAAACTCAGGTACGGTTTACGTTTATGTCTCTCAACATTGGTATAACAGGCATGTTTTTTTTTTATTAATCGAGCTGCTTGAGTGTTCCTAAGAAAAATAACAAAAAGATAGAAGACCCATTACGTACCGCTCTGCTCCTGCCTGCTGATCTCTATTTGGCTGCAGCAGTGATGTGCCTGTATATCCACCTGACTGTACAGTCACCACATATAAGAAAACAGATACCTGCATGTAGAACCACAATGGCATGGCAAGGAGCGTGGTGGAATAAACAGGTAAGTAATCAGTTGAGCAAAGGTTGAAAGGCCCCCATATACATTAGAGCAGCGGCGAACTGTAAAAATCAGGTTTGTACAGCATTTATTTACTGTGTAAGGACAGTCTTACAACAGAGTAGTAAGAATTTACCCCAAAATTTGCTGACTGCAGCTCTTTCCTCCATCTCCTTCGGTCCCTTGTTGCCAGATGGTTTGAGTTTTCTGTTTCTCGATCTTCTTTGCCAACACTTTCAAGTGCTACAGTAGGAAATCGGGGAGTTAATAAACTATGCAATTTCCTATTAGGAGTTGTGTTCAGGACCCTCATCACTTGGCCGCTTTTACCGAATTCACATCCACCTGAGGTGCACTATTATACACCTTGCCTCAATGCAGCAATAAGAAGATAACAATTAGACAGTAAAGGGTACGATCATTTTTATGTCCATAGTGCTACGTGTAAATCAACCAGTCCTTAGTAACAGAAACTGGTTTTACTGGTCAGAACTAGTATATAAATAGTGATCCTGATCAGAACATTTCTTGGTCATTTAAAAGGACTCTCCATAAATTTTTAACCACCTATATTTGCATATTCGGTTATTTTTTTTTTTTTATAACTTAACTCTATGTCCATTCAGATGAATACCAGAATACCAGCTGTGTATCTGAAAAACCACCTCAGACCATTATGAAGATACACACTCCGTGACAAAAAAAATAACGCACCAAGGAGGAGTTGTTGGAATCAAATGAAACTTTTTATGTGTGGATGTAATGATGGCATGTGAAGTGATTACAATATTAGAGAAAAATGATAGGTTTATTGAGAAGAACTGTACAACTGAAAGTAGGATCTAGGACCCTGTAGGGTCACCTCTAGCCTGCATACAGGATGAGATAAGGTTGAGCATGGAGACAAACACACATTTTCTCACAGATGTTGTATCGGGACCTGTAGACCCTGCACACTCCTAGGTTGCCAAAGCCGGCGTCCCATAAATGCTTGATTGGTAATAATTCTGGTGACTGGGCAGGCCAAGCATTATTCTGCCATGAGACACATGTGGCCAGCAGTTGGGGCATTGTTTCACTCCACAGCAAAGGCAGGAATGAAGCGCTCACAATCGGGCCTTCATTCTCAAACTCTTCCATCATTGCATCCCAAACAGAAACTGGATTTGTGGCTAAAGATTCGGTTCCAGTCCAGGCTTCTCCTTCACAACACCACTGCAAATGGAGGCGACTGTGGCTGGCCGTCAATGGCAGGACACGTAATGGGAACAGTGTCCCCAAATTTCCTTCTGCAAAGTGTCTAGAAATGGTCCAGGCAGAGACAGGGGTGTATAATGAAGGTGCCATCTGTGTCTGGATGGTGGACAACAAAACCGTGGGAGCTGCTCGTGCTTGTCGGATCAAACAATTCTCTCTACTGTTGGCCTGTCTTGGCTGCTTAGAGTATGTTCACCATGTGAGCATGTCCTCAACACCTAACTGCTAGGCCAGAACAGTCTAGATGGCAGGCCATTCAGCGAAACAACCATCCTGCTTCCCTTATTCTAATGATGTCCCCCTCTCAAATTCTGCCAACTGAGCAAAATGTCTGAGCGTGTCGTAGCGGCATGCCTCGAAGTCAACGATCTCTCACCTAGAGGTACACTACCCAAAAGCAGTCTCAGAGAGCCTTTTCGCAGGGCAGCGGGGGAAAGCACTTTTACGCCCTCTTGTGGCACCTGTGATCATTTCAAATCTGCATAACTGTCTGACGAGTTCTGCAGCCATCCGACATCTCTATCTGGGTGCGTTCATTTTTTGTTAATGAGTTTAAGAAATCAATAAGATTCAAATCTCAGACCTTTTTACATTAAAAAAAAAATAAATAAATAAATTAACAATTATAGGAAAAACGCCAATTATTAAACAACTTTCCATAAATAGGGGAAGAAACATAATATCTTAATAAAGAGTTATGCTTCTATATGTTTTATCAGGCTGCTTTGCTCTTTGCAGCTTTTAACGTTGATATCTACAGAGAGAAGAAGAAGGGGGGAAGCTGCTGGATGACACAAACTGCAGTTTCTTAGCTCTGCTACACTTAGCACTTCTGACTCTACTATATGTAGTAGGGTAAGGCTCTACCAATATTCAGAGTGAGGTAATAAATCACTTACTAGCTGGCAGCAGCCTCCTCATCTCTCCATAGACTTTTGTGTGTAAAGCTGGATTTATACGGGCTGACTGAGCGGCCGACTGTTGGGAAAGAAACGTTCCTTCCCTATAGTCGGCTGTAAGTTTAGTGAAGGAGATCGCTGCACTGTATGAGGACGAGGGATCAGTATTGCGACCTGTCATCCTCTTACAGAAACATGGTTTCTGAACAGCAGATCACTGTTTAGACCACACAACCTGCTGCCCAGAAGCCATGATCGGTGGTGCCTGCATGAACGACAGGATCACCGGATGAACGAGCGTCTCACTCATTCAGAGGCACATTTATATGGCAGGAACAGTCCCACCCTTCTTCTAGTAAAGTAAATAAAAAAAGATTACATAGCGTAATGAAGAACTAAAAATGGTGATATTATATAACCTCTCTTTGTTGGAGAATTCACAGTATTTACAGGTGCGACAGTGTCAGTGTTCAGTGCTAGCCGAGATCTTCGGACCAGATCCTGTTCCAAATGCACAAAGGGAAGAATAAATCAATATAGAGTTTTATTCAGAAATTTCCTATACATATTCAAGTGCCAGGAGCTCATCTCCAGAACACTTTAAGTAACGTTTAATGTTGAACTAAACATTGTAGGTAATGAGCAGCAATTCATTTCTGGCCATATGCTTGTTCAGGCAGCACCCTCCGCCTCCTCAAATATACATGCACGTTTGGCTGAGCATGCATGTGTTCTCAACGGAGCAGGCCGCTGGCAGATTTCTCAGGCAGCGGCTTACCTGCTTAAAACAAAGCTAAATCAGGAATGTTAGAATCTAAAGAGTACGATTCTTCTTTCCATCGTGAGGCCTCCATACACATTAGATGGTTGGCTGGTTTAACCAACATACATCTAAGGTGTATAGCCACATTAATAAAATATGAGTATATACGGAGTCTGTCAATGGACAATGAACGTGTACACATCCTGTGCCTGTGAATGCACTGTATGGACACATAGTAGCACCATTCGGTAACGTTGCCAAGACCTGTCCCTGGGACGTGGATGGAGAATTGGGAGCACATTCAGAACCTACGACTATTTACAGAGTTCCATAGAAACCCTATTGAAAAGTCCATGTTTCCACTGAGCCTGAAAGCAATCACTGTCTATGTCAGGGGTCAGCAACTTCCGGCACTCCAACGGCTGTGAAACTACAACTCCCAGCATGCTCCATTCACTTTATGGGAGTTCTGAGAACAGCCAAGTGTGCATGCTGGGAATCGTAGTTTCATTGCAGCTGGAGTGTCAATAGTTTCTGAGACGTAAGGTGAATGACAATTCTGATCAGCATGCTTAAAGGGGTTATCCCATCTTTGACAATGGGGGCATATCGCTAGGATATGCCCCCATTGTCTTATAGGTGCGGGTCCCACCGCTGGGACCCGCACCTATATTGAGAACGAAGCTGGGTAGCCCTGAGCCTGGAGGACCCCGGGTTTCCCGGGGTCCGACCACCACCAGGCACTGCCCCCCCCCCGCCTTCGCCCGCTGCACTAATAGAAACGAATGGGAGCGCATACGCGGCCCGGCTCCCATTCATTTCTATTGAGCCAACGGAAATAGCCGAGCCAGCGCTATTTACGGCGGCAGCATAGAAATGAATGGGAGTGGTGGCCGCACAAGCGCAATGTGCTCCCATTCATTTCTAAGAGCGCCGCGAGGGGGCTGCGCCTGGCGGTGGCAGAAGATGGGATAACCCCTTTAAAGAATATAGACAACCTTTCAGGTTTTAATTAATGAGCAGAGCAATCAAAACATACAACCTGATGAAAAAGATGACTGAACATAGATCTGGGACTTCAGTACTGACCATATTTTCTTCAGTCTGCTCCTTGTCTTTATCATCTCTCAGCTCAGTGGACTGGATATCCACAGACTTCCCTAGCGTCTTCTCAGCTTCCTTTAGGTCAGTGAGGGTGACACCCTAATGAGGCAGGATTTATAATATTATCTATAAAGTATACATATTAATAATACATATAATTTATATATACACACACACACACACTATCTACATTAACCCTTTCAACCCCGGGCCTGTTTTCACCTTCCTGACCAGACCATTTTTTGCTAATCTGACATGTGTCACTTTATGTGGTAATAACTTTGGAACTCTGACTTAACCAAGCCATTCTGAGACTGTTTTCTCGTGACACATTGTACTTCATGACAGTGGTAAATTCGAGTCTTTTCCTTTTTTAAAAAAAATCCCAAATTTACCAAAAATTTGGAAAAATTCACAATTTTATAAATTTTAATTTCTCCACTTTTAAGACAGATAGTAATACCTCATAAAATAGTTATCAGTTATCATTACCCATATGTCTACTTTATGTTGGCATCATTTTGTAAATATCATTTTACTTTTTTAGGACGTTAGAAGGCTTAGAAGTTTAGAAGCCATTTTTCAAATTTTCAACAAAATTTCCAAAACCATTTTTTTAAGCACCAATTCAGATATAAAGTGATTTTGAGGGGCTTACATAATGGAAACCACCGATAAATGACCCCATTTTAGAAACTACACCCCTCAAATTATTCAAAACGGACATTACAAACTTTGTTAACCCTTTAGGTGTTCCACAAGAATTAAAGGAAAATGGAGGCAAAATTTCATTTTGTAAGCAGATTTTTCATGTTAATCAATTTTTTTCTTGCAACACAGCAAGGGTTAACAGCAAACTAAACCTCAATATATATTACTCTGATTCTGCAGTTTACGGAAATACCCATATGTGGTGGTAAACGTTCTCTATGGGTTTGTCGCAGTGGTCAGAAGGAAAGGAGCGCCATACAGATTTTAGAGGCAGATTTTGCTAGAATGGTCTTTAGGCACCATTTTGTAATTGAGAGACCCTGACGTACCCCTACAGTGGAAACCCTTAAAAAGTGACCCCATTTTGGAAAGTACACCCTTCAAAGAATATATTAAGGGGTGTACTGAGCACTCTGAGCCCCTAAGCGTTTTACGGAATTTGGAAACACTTGGCTGTGAAAATGAAAAGTTTCATTTCTTTCAATAAAATGTTGCTTTAGCCCAAAAATTTTCATTTTCTCAAGGGGTAACAGGAGAAAAGCACCCCATAATTTGTTCCCCATTTTCTCCTGAATACGGCAACACCCCATATGAGGTGGTAAACTTCTGTGCGGGCACATGGCAGGACTCAGAACAGAAGGAGCGCCATATGGATTTTACAGCACAGATTTTAATGGATTGGTTTGCGGATGCCATTGGTTTTAATTTTTCGGGCGATTGTCTTAGGTAGGGGCTCTTTTTTTGCGGGATGAGGTGACGTTTTCATTGGTACCATTTTGGGGTACATAAGACTTCTTGATCGCTTGGTATTACACTTTTTTGGCATAATTTTTTTTTACAGTATTCACCTCAAGGGCCAAATCATGTGATTTTTATAGAGCAGGTTGTTACGGACGCGGTGATACCCAATATGTCTAACATTTTCATTTTTGTTAAGTTTTACACATTAGATGCATTTTTGAACAGAATTAAATCTTGTTTTTGTGCTGCCATACTTTTTTTTATTTTTTTCGGGCGATTGTCTTAGGTGGGGTCTGATTTTTTGCGGGATGAGATGACGGTTTGATTGGTACCATTTTGGGGTAAATATGCCTTTTTGATCGCCTATTACACTTTTTGTGAGGCAAGGTGACCAATAAATGGCTGTTTTGGCATAGTTTTTTTAAAAACATTTTTTTACAGCGTTCACCTGAGGGGGCATATAATGTGATATTTTTATAGAGCAGGTTGTTACGGACGTGGTGAAAACAAAAATAAAAATGTTAGACATATCGGGTAAGTTTTACACATTAGATGCATTTTTGAACAGAATAACATCTTTTTTTGTGTGGCCATTTTCTGAGAGCCATTTTTTTTTATTTTTGGGGTGATTGTCTTTGGTAGGGTCTGATTTTTTGTGGGATGAGATGACGGTTTGATTGGTACCATTTTGGAGTAAATACGCCTTTTTGATCGCCTGCTATTACACATTTGGTGAGGGAAAGTGACCAAAAAATGGCTGTTTTGGCACTGTTTTTTTGTTTACTGCGTTCACCTGGTGGGGTGGATCATGTGATATTTTTATAGAGCTGGTCGATATGGATGCGGCGATACCTAATATGTCGATTTTTCTTTTTTTTCCTATATTTTTTTTTTTTACTTTATTTTGGGAAAGGACGCTTTTTTTTTTTTTTTTTTACTTGAAACTTTTTTTTGTAAAACTTAATTTTTTTTTAACCTTTTTTTTTCACTTTATTTTTTGTCCCAGTCTGGGACTTCAACTTTTGGGGGTCTGATCCCCTTTACAATGCATTACAATACTTCTGCATTGTAATGCATTGGCTGGAAGTGTATTACACAGTGTAATACACTTACAGCCTGCTCCGTGTGAGATCCAGGGGGCTGGATCTCACAGGCTCGCAGGGATGGCAGCCACGATGCCATCCAAGCCATTGGGTCCCCGTGACACCAGCGCGGGGACCCGATGGAGCCCCCTTCCCGCTCCACAGATCGCATGTGCCACAGTCAGCGCTGACCATGGCACATCAAGGGTTAATGCGCTGGCATCAGTGTTTTCCCCGATGACAGCGCATACAGCAGGGGTCCGGCTATTGGGAACAGCTGGTACCCTGCAGCTGATCGGGTGGGCGCAGCTCCAAACTGTCACTAAACTGCACTAAACAAAATTAAGGGCCTTCTAGACCAGCTACCTAACTCATCAGAGCTTACAGTCTAGATGGTCGGTTTAAAATGATTTACAGAACATATACTGCATGTGAGGTCTGTGCTTAAGAAAAATCCAGTTCTAGTTACAGAAAACACTTTTGTCCACACGCTGTGGCCCCTGCACAAGTACGCAGAATAAAGGGGCTGTGGCACTTTGATGAGTACCGTGGGCACCAAAGGGACATAGAGGCGCACAGTGCTTTGCAGAAAGCCACAACCGGTTTGTTCTATCGCTGGGGGGAAGGGGGCCCCTCTAACGAGAGCTGCACCTCATGAACAACATGATACCGACAATAACAAAGAAGGCTCCTGCTCCGATCATCCCAAGATTGTAGATTGGCCCTAGACAAGCGGTTTTGATGGCATGGCCCGAACTAGACCGTCCATTTCACTGCACTTTATAGCGAGCATGGCAATTGCAAACGTTCATTAGGGCAACCATATATGTTCCGTTTTCAGGCCTCTTACAGATGGATGATCGTAAGGGATGTAATGCATATGGAGTGGGCTGTTTTTCCAGCAGACACATTCACTGAACAAATGAATGACGTATTGCAGGAAAAACGGACAAGAATAGAATATGAAGCGATTTTCTCTGCATAGACCGATGGTCCATGTAGAAAATCACTTGTGAAGATTCCCATATAGTTGGATGGGTCAGTTCAGTGTGGGTGCTGGCTGGTGTAAACTGAGAACTGCCCATGTGAAACCAGGCAAGGAGGGAATCTTGTTGCCTTACTGCAGATTTAATGTAAAAGCAATATCAACAATATGGAGTGGAAGAAATAGGAAGTCTGGACTTTCACCTGAGTAGATCGCCTTGACTGCCTCATGAGCCGAGAGCGAGCTTTTCTTTGAGACTCTGATTCTTCATCACGTACGGGTGTTTGATACGACCTGATAAAAATACCAAGAATAATTACAATTAATCATTTCTTATGGTCCACAGTGAATGGTCTCACCCCTGTGTGTCCACATTTAGAGAATTAAAGGGGTCATCTCAGAGACTACTTCTTGCAGATTGAAGCCACCACAGTGATCTGCTGATTGCAGAGGATTCTGCTGGGGAAGCTAAGCCTAGCCAGACATTTTCCCCATAGAGGTCATTACATGGTGACTATTCAGATGAATGTCTACACAGTGGTCCCTCAGGATACAATGGTCTCAGGATACACTATTTTCAACATATAATGGTCTTTCCTGGGCCATCGTAAGTTGAAACTAGACTTAACATACAACGCAGCTCAGATCCAACCATCACCTTTAATCACCTATTGGTTGTCTAGCAGCTTGTCATTACAGTGCGGTACTACATGTCTAGTACTGCCCTCTGGCTGTACCAGGATGAGCTGCTCCTTTGGATGTCAGATGAGGACGGCTCTATAATATTTTTCTGGCACAAAATGTTCCTGTCCTCATCATAGAAAGTGGACTACAGCTCCCAGCATCTATTTCTAACTGCTTTGTCTTAGTTATGTCCTTATTTTTTATTGAGAGCAACCAAAGTAAGGTTTTTCTTCATTTTTGTAAAAGCTGGGCACTTACACTTGTTCTCACAGGAGGATACCGCTATAATATGGAGCACCATATGGCGACACATGGAGTTCCCTCAGCTCTGTACTACAGAATGATGGCTACTCTCCATCATACAGTCTGTGCACAAAGCCTAGCTCCAATCAGCCATAAATGTTCAATAATAGTCTTTCAAAATGTCTGTCAATTATAAAGAATGACCATCCCTTAGTTGGTTCTTCTAAATGTGCAGATCATCTCTACAGAGGTGTTGGGGTTGTGGGCCACCACACAGCTCTGTAATTGCAAATGTCAGAAACCTACTCAATGGACAAAACCAATCCAAGCAGTCAACTCCATTTTACCCTTTAAACATAAGACATGGAGGGTCTAGATAAGGTCATAGACAATCATTGTCAGATTAATTTTCAGCAAAGGGTAATTGTGTGCCGTTTACCCCCAAGAAGTGGAGAAGCAGAACATGCAGGAGAGAAGTGTCTTACCTTCGCTTGTCTTTGGGATCAGTACTTGAACTTGTGCTGGAGGACGAGGTGGAGGAAGTGGCAGTCATGCTGGACAAAGTGTTTGTGTGCAATTGTGTGGTGGGAACCATGTCAAGTTTCATCTGTAGTCCACCTTCTAAGTCTCTATTAAGATGATCGAAGCAAAGATTTTTTTTCTAACCGTTCTAAAAAGCCTTATATTCAAGACTAGAAGTTAGTACAGCTTGACACAATGATATGGTTTGTGGGTGATTAGTGGAGAAACAGGACAGACACAGAAACAGTGGATTAAGTGATTTGTGGATACAGAGGGTGGACGTGTGACCAGCAATACTTACTCTTTCTTGGCATCTGGCAGAGGGTCCGTCTCCGGCTGACTGAACATCCTCCTTGTCGGAGTTGGAGGAATACGAGCCATACGTGGCTCCTTATTCTAGGAGACAGAGGAGGAAGAGTGGACATCCTTTACTCTTACTCATCCATAGATGTCCAGGAGCAGAACACAGGGTATACACTAATAGTGTACGACATGCCACACGCTATATACGATGTAAAACAAGACACACACACTTCCACACATGAAGGATTCAGGACTTCTCTAGCGCAGGATGTGGTGCGTCTCTCACATCTACATTACATTTTTGTGAATTTATGCCAATGGTTTTTCAGAAATACGGGTGAATATCCGCATCACTACAGGAGCTATCATTGCATGTGAGTAGTAAGCATTAGCGTATATCTTGGCACAACCATCATGGAGCTCATCACAGAAGGTCTAACCGGATGCTGAACATAGAGGCCACAAAAATGTACTTAACACGACTTCTAACGTGGTTAACATTGTTAGTCACATAAACCAGGACGGGGAACAGAGAAGCAAGATCTGAACGATAGCGCGGTATACGGTACAATCATTACACGGGTCACATCTATTCGTTCACATTGCTAAAAGCAAGCTGTGTTCTTGATGCTGCAGCTACTACGGCTATACTAAGTCCAGGTCATGGTGCGGCCCTACCCCTGAGACTTTCCAGCCTCTCTCCAGCTGTCTGCACAGTGGTTTACTGTACGTAGTGACGCTGCTGCTCACTGCCACCGCTTCCAGATTTCGTTTCCACTTCTGGAGGATCTCCCAAATGTCTGGCTTCTGAGACAGCAGAACAAAGAAGGGCTGAACGGCAACTCGGACAACTGACCTCCACTTACCAACAAGCCTAAATCTATTCTAAAAGCTAACGCAGGTTCAACTTTCCTGGAAGCCGAAATGTGAGAATTGTTTGGTGGGGTCCACAGATTTTTCTCCCTCTCCCCGATGCTGGACACCACCGCTCAGGCGATGTCATATGTACTCCAGTCAGTCATTGCTTAGCCTTTCACTACAGATATTCGTTCTGTCCACCTTGCTGGTTGGAAATGACTGACCCAGAGAGCTTCTACTGGGCCCACCACTGAAATCAATGGCGTCCGCCATAGTCTGTGCATGCAACATCTCTCCAATAGGAGCACACAAATTTATATTTTTTACATTTTTGCTCTTATGTTAGATATTTTATCTATTAAAAACATGGGATCCATTCATGTCAGCTTCCTCAGTTTGTGTATCAAACGTCAGAGGAGACAGACTATATAAGCAGGAACAAGCATACTTTGAAAAACCCTATCAAACAACTCCACATATCTGAGCTTCCTGGACCAGTGTTTGGCCTCATGCACACCATTGTTACCTGGCTGTGCCCGTATTGGTGCCCGCAATATAGGGGCACCAGCTGTGTGAACACCGTATCACGGATGCGGACCCATCCACATGTGTGGAACTCCATGGAAGCCTCCGCACCGCAAAAAAATAAAAGATGGGGTTTTTTTGCAGTGCAGACAGATCACGGACAGACCCATAGGTCTGCATCCATCTGCGGCAACTGCACGCATGGTGCCCTCGCATTGGGGATAGCAAACTGCGGTCCCCAATGCACGGACCAGCCGGCACATGTTCGCGTGCATGAGGTCTTAGGGTACGTTCACATGTGCTGGATTCTGCTGCGGATGTGCGGCTTGAACTGCAGCAGATCCGTATGAGGTATGGCCCAGCTTTCATTCAATGGAGCTAATCCTCCAGGTTTCCGTTTTCTGTGCCATAGGTAAAAATGCACAGAGATTGTAGCATGTCAACAGGGTTGTGGACGCCTATTCACATGCATGGGATGCAGACCGTCACTGGATTTTCAATTGATGCAATTACAGAATCAAAGCCAAATTCTGTCCAATCCAACAGGTTACTGTGAAAGGATGAGGTGACATCAGGGGATTATCTACTATTGCTCTAGGCTTTATTAGTTTTGTCAATAGCACAAAACTAACTAATAGTAATGATAGTAATAAACTGGTCAGTGATTGACGGAGCCATTGCTCGATTCGAAAATTGCTGACTTGTGGGATCTGAGCCTTTTCGAGTTACATTTTAGTGAATCCTAAAGGTCACAATTCTTCCCATGTTTTAAACTGACCACACAAGTTATCCATGTTGTGATCGTTATATGCAAATGAAAGGAAGACGATTCCAGGCTTCTCTAGAGGTACAAGTAATAGCGGTAGTAAAGGCTCACCATGCAGAGGGGATGATTGCAGCATGTAAATGCAGCTCTCTCCTCTGCTTGAAGGAAAAGCGTCACCAACATTTTTTTCTGCCAGTTAAAACCATATAGCAGCACATCTCCTTTTGTTTCTAATCTGATTTTATGTTCTGATTACAATGTTTTTATCCTATTTCCTGAACATCTTGCCTGAACTGTTCTTAACAGCATTTAGAAAGCATTAAGAAAATTACTTTACAGCAGCCCTATGGGCCATAGACACAATGGTCAGGAGCAGAGGCGTAGCTAGAGGTTCAGCACATGGGGGGCGAAACATGCTTAAGTGGGCCCCCCACTTATTGGCTTCCCAAACGCATGTTTCCAACTTCACAGGCACATACTACTAGTTGTAGTTATAATACTGTATTAGCAAGATGACTATATAAACTGCTAGATCATCTATGCTGTTAAGTACAGTACAATAGACTTTCTACATACCCTACTCTAAATACTCTACCACATAATGCAGTAAAATTATAGGATTAATAGGAGTAAAAAAGGGGACTCCTATGTTAAAGGAAATCTGTCCCCAGCTTTTACATCACTAAACTAACAGTCCCTTGCCCCCATCAGACCTCAGATCAGCTTAATGTGCCCCCATCAGACCTCACATCAGCAGAATGTGCCCCGATCAGACCTCACATCAGCGTATTGTGCCCCCGGCTGCATGCATCAGGTCATAGTGTGCGCGGGCCAGGGAAGCCAGAGGAGCGCCGGACCGGAGGGCAGCGCAGGGCAGGTAAGAAAAGGTTAAAATAAAAACCTATGTGGCTGGGTGGGCTGATCTGAGGTCTGATGGGGTCCTTATATACAAGTGAGCGCTTCCATAATGGAAGCGCTCACTTGTATTCGCCTGACTATACTAAGGCCATCCCTGCTGGGCCCCCCAGAGGCACTGGGCCCGGAGCCATCGCCCCCCCCCCTGCCCGCCGGTAGCTACGCCTCTGGTCAGGAGAGGACCTCACTGACTTCTATGGGAGAGGTTTCTAGGCTCTGTGACCTGTGCAGAAGTCATTGTACAAGGAGAGAATAGATAAGTTCTGACAATCGCCTATTGTAAATGGTGGATCCTGTCTTATCTGTCATTCTAATCCTCCCTGTAACGATATCACCTCTGTGTATAGATAAGCAGATAACTGCAAAGTTTTTTATTTGTGGGTTGTGGATTAATTTTTATCCTATTTATTGCTTTATCATTTTATTTGCTTCCGATATTTGTCCAGCCCTAGTTGTATGGTCAGTATCTATGTGGTTTCGGGCACATGTAGGGGGACTATTGACTGGAGTTAGTAGAGTTGGAAGAACTTGATGCTTTCAATGGTGAAAGTTAAGTTAGGCTGAAAGCTAGTAGTTTACCACTACAAGGGGATGGAAATGTAGTGATATGATGAATAAGGAAGAATGTTTCTTTCTACCATGGTCACTTTTAAGTTAATATATTGTGAACTTACACTAGGAATGCCCATTACCCGTAAATAAAGCAGGTATTTGGAAGATCATATCCATAAAAAGTAGACTCTGAACAGATAAACTATTGGACTGATGGCCTGGGAGTCATGCCTAGAAAAGTAAGTAGAGATTTCTTACTACCATATGTAGAAAGAAGTCTCATGGGAAAGAGCCCTCATAATGTTACTGGGGGGAAGGTGGGTGTGCAGACTGCTGAGAGCCACAAGGTGCAGGATCCTCTGCTCAGTGAAATGGGTCATGGCATGATACATCAATGATTGTAAGATGCTCATACAGACAACACCTGGAGATATGTATCTGCTCTCACTTCGCTGGTCAACAGAATGAAATGAATGAGCTGCTCACCCTCTCCTGGGTGTCCAGTCGGGGGCTGGAGGCAGAGCGCTTGATTCCTGGCTCTTTGAAGCTACTGTCCTCTACTTTGGCATCTTGCAGAGCCCCGAAGCTGCCAGTTTTCCGTAAGCCTGCCCTCAAGTTGGAAAAGGTAAGCTGGCATTTCTCTGTGATGCTGCTCGGTGCCCCAGAGAACTACAGATATGGAAGAAGGGTATGTATGGGGAGATCACTTCTGGCAAATACATACAGACAAGAACTGAAGCACCAGCTGCCCTACATAGGATGCAATATAAGAAAACCTAATGGAAAGCAGGTATTGCCATTATCTTGTAAGACTATAGGTAGATGTATAGAAAGAGAAGAAAGATTTTAAGGCAGTACAAGCAATATGGATGGAGATGACAATGTACAGTCAGAAATACTCTAACAAATTTTGCACAAAGAAGTAAAAAACAAAAAACAGGATGTCTTGGTTTTGCGTAAATAAAATATTTTACTGCTAATTTGACAATTGCAAACGCAAAACTAATAGAAATGATCTATGATTAGCTAGAAGAGGTATAAAAACCCCAAAATGTCACTTCCTCTTTAACATAAGACTAAATGAGAGCAACACCGGCCACATATGCCAGTCCTCCCCCTCTTCAGGTGAGTACTACAGACGCTGCTGCTAAGGAAAGGCAAAGAAGTGGGCTCCTCCATGACGTTGTGGACATCTATGAATGCTGTCACTGGTACGTTGCCATCATTCTCACTGACTTCAATGGACACGGTGTCTTTCACTATAATGTGACCCTTGAGGGTGACATGACGAAGTAGTCTATTCAGAGGACCTCCTTCTACAGTCATGGCCAAAAGTTTTGAGAATGACACAAATATTATATTTTCACATGATCTGCTGCCCTCTGGTTTTTATGTGTGTTTGTCAGATGTTTTTATCACATACAGAAATATAATTGCAATCATATTATGAGTAACAAAAGCTTATATTGACAGTTAGAATGAGTTAATGCAGCAAGTCAATATTTGCAGTGTTGACCCTTCTTCTTCAGGACCTCTGCAATTCTCCCTGGCATGCTCTCAATCAACTTCTGGACCAAATCCTGACTGATAGCAGTCCATTCTTGCACAATCAATGCTTGCATTTTGTCAGAATTTGTAGGTTTTTGTTTGTCCACCCATCTCTTGATGATTGACCACAAGTTCTCAATGGGATTAAGATCTGGGGAGTTTCCAGGCCATGGACCCAAAATCTCTATGTTTTGTTCCCTGAGCCATTTAGTTATCACCTTCGCTTTATGGCAAGGTGCTCCATCATGCTGGAAAAGGCATTGTTGATCGCCAAACTGCTCTTGGACGGTTGGGAGAAGTTGCCCTCGGAGGACATTTTGGTACCATTCTTTATTCATGGCTGTGTTTTTAGGCAAGACTATGAGAGAGCCGATTCCCTTGGCTGAGAAGCAACCCCACACATGAATGGTTTCAGGATGCTTTACAGTTGGCATGAGACAAGACTGGTGGTAGCGCTCACCTCGTCTTCTCCGAATAAGCTGTTTTCCAGATGTCCCAAACAATCGAAAAGGGGATTCATCAGAGAAAATGACTTTACCCCAGTCCTCAGCAGTCCACTCCCTGTACCTTTTGCAGAATATCAGTCTGCCACTGATGTTTTTTCTGGAGAGAAGTGGCTTCTTTGCTGCCCTCCTTGAGACCAGGCCTTGCTCCAAGAGTCTCCGCCTCACAGTGCGTGCAGATGCACTGACACCTGCCTGCTGCCATTCCTGAGCAAGCTCTGCACTGCTGGTAGCCCGATCCCGCAGCTGAAACACTTTTAAGAGACGGTCCTGGCGCTTGCTGGTCTTTCTTGGGCGCCCTGGAGCCTTTTTGGCAACAATGGAACCTCTCTCCTTGAAGTTCTTGATGATGCGATAGATTGTTGACTGAGGTGCAATCTTTCTAGCTGCGATACTCTTCCCTGTTAGGCCATTTTTGTGCAGTGCAATGATGACTGCACGTGTTTCTTTAGAGATAACCATGGTTAACAGAAGAGAAACAATGATGCCAAGCACCAGCCTCCTTTTAAAGTGTCCAGTGGTGTCATTCTTACTTAATCATGACAGATTGATCTCCAGCCCTGTCCTCATCAACACCCACACCTGTGTTAATGGAGCAATCACTGAAACGATGTTAGCTGGTCCTTTTAAGGCAGGGCTGCAATGATGTTGAAATGTGTTTTGGGGGATAAAGTTCATTTTCTAGGCAAATATTGACTTTGCAAGTAATTGCTGTTAAGCTGATCACTCTTTATAACATTCTGGAGTATATGCAAATTGCCATTATAAAAACTGAAGCAGTAGACTTTGTAAAAAATATTTGTATCATTCTCAAAACTTTTGGCCATGACTGTACATGCACGTTCAGCTTGGTGAAACGCACACACTAACCAGCCATAGCAGTAAAACCACCGGTGCTCATGTTGTAGGTCACCGGTTACCGTTTCTGGGATCACCTTTGGTAAGTACTAACCATGCATACCAGGAACACCCCACAAGAGCTGCCGGTTTGGAGATGCTCAGACCCAGCCCATCTAGACATCACGGTTTGTGTGAAAGTCACAGGCACAGATCCTTATGCCTGCCCATTTTTCCTGCTTCCAACACATCAACTTTGAGAACTGACCACTTGCCTAATATCTCCCACCCCTTGACAGCAGCCATTGTGTTCCAGTCAGTGGTTTTAGTGATATGCCCGAACAGTGCATATCAACATTCAAGGAAGGATAAGGACCGAGACCCTGCAGAACGCCTTGGGTCTTCAAGGATATTAGATTGCTGCCAGGTTCCATAGAGAAGAGTATAAGGGTTTATATGTCCGTACAGTTCTTCCCTGCATTATAAGTTATGGAACTTTCTATGAGGCAAAAGAATCGTAGCCTTTGTGCCAGGTTCCTGGCGCCAATAACTAAAATCATAAACTGTGACATTTTGGGGTTTTTATACCTCTCAAGGCATTAAAAAAAAAAAAAAAGAAAAAAAAGAAAGTGGGCAGGGCCTAGCAGGAGAGGGTGTGGCCTAGCACGGCAAAAAAATTTAGCTTTTTCCTTGCACAGACTTCAAAAAGATGAGCCAAATTTATGAACAGGTCTGTGCATCACTAGTATACCGACGAGCTATCCTCAGGAGGGGTCATCAATATCAGATCAGCAGGGGTCAGACTCCTGGCAACCCCACCGATGACCTACTTGCCATGGTTCTCTGACGAGTGCTGCGGCCTCTTCACTGCGGTCTAGCATGTGGCAGTAGAGCGGTGTAATTACAGCTGCTGGTCCCATTCACGTGTAATTACACCGCACCACCGCTACCAGTTACATGGCATCTGCTGAAACTGGCGCTTGCATGAGCGCCATGCCCCCTTCACACAGTTGATATACTGATGACTTATCCTAAGGACAGGTTATCAATATACGAGCACTGCACCACAGAATTTGCATTTTGTTAGACTAGCATATGAAACGACCGTATTAATTAATCCCCCTCCCTCTTTGTGCTTTAGTTCCTAACATTTTCTTCCAAAAGGGAAATTCAGAAAATAGATTTTATCTTTTTGCATGTCCTAAACTTCTCATGACCCCTGTTCACCATCCCCTCCTGAGAAAGGAGGGAGGAGAAGCACCCACATTACACTCCTATGAAATATCTGTCTGGAGTTGCTCTTTAAAGAGACTAAGCATGAATGGGGTAAATGGGTAGAAGTTGTATTCTGGATAAGCTGGAAATGTTGGGGCAGATTTACGATCACTAACACTGTCTTTAGAAGCTGCCCATATACATTCATTAGCGGTTCACCGACAGCTCTCTCCCAACCCCCTGTCAGCTTCCTCATACACACAAAGCCAAGCCTAACGTGTACATTGTGAATGCAATAAAATATTTGTGTATTATTGAACTTAGTTATATGCCAGTTTTAAGCTCGTAGTAGAGATGTGACCTTTTCCTTTGCTATATTTATATGTGAGCACATGACCCATTCTCTATACCATGTCCATTGTACAAGAATAGATGACTGAAGGTTATGTAATGTATATGTATGGTAAAGACTCTGTTGTTATTTCCAGACTGTAAGGGGCAGAGCTTTCTGTCAGCCCAGGCTACTACACTATAAATAAAGCATTGTGGTGTCCCCTTTTAGGAGACTCTGTTCAAACACAACCATGTGTTCCTGCATCTGTCTTCTCCTGGCCGGGGTAATTACCACCGACCAGTAATTCTCCATAATGACCCATCAGGGGGAGAAACTCTTATATAAGATTTGGCACCCACAGACAATGAGGACGCTCTAGATTAAGAGCGACAAAATTGCAATGACAACATGTACACTATAGGAAAAGCGGAGAAAGCCTCTACAGACATCTGTCTGGGGAGAATCGGGAGCTCCCCGCACATTACATTAGTGTGTCAGTCAAATGTGTACGGCCAGCTCAGTTTACTCCCAAAAACGCACCATGTATGCCACGGCTCCTATCCGCTAAGCCATGCCCCCTCGTCATATTGATGTGTTAATAAATTTGGCACACCAGTTTTTTGGCACACGTTGCTTTAAAATACTGGCTCATATAGAATAGTAAATCTGTCCCACTGTAAACAGGTGAAGCATGGCTGAGGCTGGAGCCATACACGCCAATCATAGGGATATATGGAGGCGTTTACCGCTAGACAGGATTTCTCTAGATGAAAGTTACATGTTCAATAGCGCTTAAAAAAAAAAAAACGTATGGCACAAAAAGTAGCAGCTATAAAACAAAAGTCCATGCTTAACCACAGCCTGATAGGACATGCAATAAAAGAAAATGCAGCACAGAGGACGCAAAAAATACAGCAGGAAAGCAGTCTTGGATCAGAGATTCAACGAAATACAACTGTCAACACTCCTGACATGTCTGATTCGGAAATACTTGTATTCCCCATGAAATAACACTTCAGCATCTTTTCTTAGAACTTTGCACTGTACCGTTCTTCTGTTATTCCTTCTAGACAGGTATAACCAACCCCCCTCTCAATAGGACGTGTCCCTATATAGTCAAAACTGATTGGCCAGTGCCAGACTTAGTAGTGACACACTTCACTGACAAAGGGTTATAGGTATTCAAATCCTTCCAGGAGGAATAACAGAGGGACAACACAACTAAGAGTTCTAAGAGATGATGCTCCATAATAATCAATTTACAGGGAATACATACGGTTACTGAAACAGATGTGTCAGGAGAGGTGACAGGTCCTTCATGGATAAACCACTGCACACATGCAATGAATGATGGCACTGATCAGTACACTGATACAATAAGTCCCACAGGTCACTAAATGTTACTTTCCAGTCAGCATTTTGGTCCCGTTTTACTACTCATTCAGATAAACACATATGGATGAACAAAAAATGTATATCAATGGATATGGACTGTTCTTTCACTAGTTTTAAAGTGGCTTTCCAGGGGAATAATGTTATAAAAAAAAAAAAATGCAGAAATCGGTTAAAAATAAAAAATAACTCCACTGCCATTTCAACACTGCTCTGGTTCCTGCTGCTCTCTACTTCCTGTCCCATAGACTCCCACTCAGCCAATCACTGAGCGGGCAGTCCAAGCCATTTCCTGTTTGTCATACCCGGTTGCAGGAATTGGAGAGCAGCAGAAACAAGAGGTGAGTAATTAAACTACTATTTTAATCTCCTCTTTTTAAATAAAATTATCCCATGGAAAAGCCCTTTAAGGTGGGCATACACCTTAGCTGTCCGTCAGCTTACATCAGCTATATTCTATGCCATATATGTTTCAGATAGGAATACCCATTTAAGAGTGAAGTCTCCCAATAAAATGTTTAACTGTACCAGCAAAAGTTTTGATATGTCTTAATGACGTATTAAAAGGTGGGGTCCTAGTGCTGAGCCCCCAGAGCGCTGTCTCCTCACTGCAAGGATCGGACTGGAGATGGGCTCATAGACTCTCTATTTGGGCCCATTCACAAGGAGGAATTTGTTGTGGACTCAGCGTCATAATTCCAGCATCGGCCACCTGGTGGCTGCCTCCTAATTTCTTCAATGAGAGGAAGAGCTGCAGTTTGGGGGTTGGTGGTTTAAGGACACGACTGCGCAATGAGTGGACAGCCACTGCTTGAGGCCACAGCAGGTGTCCGCTCATAGTTTA
This sequence comes from Rhinella marina, assembly GCA_900303285.1. Classification (NCBI taxonomy): domain Eukaryota; kingdom Metazoa; phylum Chordata; class Amphibia; order Anura; family Bufonidae; genus Rhinella; species Rhinella marina. The sequence continues at coordinate 448,570 of ONZH01019172.1, forward strand.
GCGTCATTCAATGCAGATAAGCTGCCAGAGAGTCCATGGCTTCCAAAGTGAACACCCACGGCAGAAAGTGGGAAAATCCGCCACGTGAAGGGGCTGTGAAGCAGGACTTCAGTAGGGACAAGACAGAGGAAAACTTTTATAATGAATCTGTATAATACATGGGTATTACCTTACGTTTTATAACCGGGTAACAAAGGAAAGAAATGAGGGGGGAAAAAAATAATACAATAACACAAAAACCAAAATGAACACGCACAGGCATACACGACAAACAAGACAAATGTTGCTCACCGCAGCCTTTTGGCCTCTCTGGGGCACCAGAATGATGCCGGTTTTGCGCAAGCTCTGACGCCACATGGAGGGACCTACTGGTCCAGCAAGGGGCAAAATGGGAGTGACAAAGGTGAGAAGGGGCTGGCGGGATGGAAGGAGACACACAAGCAGGCACACAGAGTCACGCAGTAGGAAGGAGTACGTAGGGAAGCCAGGGAAATGGAGAGGAAAATTAATAGAGAGAGAAATTAAAAATCAGCAAAAGTGTAAGAAAAAAAGACCAACCAGTCACCTCAGATGAAAGGGACAAGGTGGCGGGAGGAGGAAAATGAAAAGTGGTTAGAGACAGAGAGGGAAAAGACAAAGACAGAAGAGAGATGATCCAGAACCAGCAAATTTATCATACAACATAAGCACAATGTGACAAAGCGCCATCAAACCGAAGCCTTCACCAAGTCTTCCATACAAAGCCCAAAAAAGGGATTTTAAAGTGTAGCTCCAATTCAACACAAAGACTGCCAAACCATAAAAGTGCAGTCTCTGGCTGACCATCTAATGTGTAAGAGGGTGTCCTGACTCTCCCCGTACCCATACATAAGAGGTCAGAGGCATGATGGACTTCAACATGCCCAATACTTTGCTGCCTCAGAACATAAACTGCTGACAGGAGAGCCACATGTTCCCCTCTATCCAAGTGTGCATGTGTCTGGGGGAGTCAGGAGGAATGTATGGGCAGCTTTTATAGCCATTTGTGATTGCAATATGAGACAGAATGGGCAAATGACAGGACGAATTGCTGGGAGTTACTCTACTTTTTTGTTATTTTCAATGTTTACTGTTCCTTTAAGTAGCCTTAAAGGGGCATTCCAGTTTTGTGATACTGACGACCTGTCCTCAGGATAGGTAATCAATATAAGATTGGTGGGGGTCCGACTCTCAACACCCCTGCTAATCAGCTGTTTGAAGCGGCCACTTTGCTTGTGTCCTGTTTAAAGGCTATGGACACCGTTCTGGGCAATTGTTTTATTATTGAACTAATTTTGTGCAAACATTTTTTTTTCAATTGGTCTCTGTTAACATTTTTGAGTCCCTTTCTCTGTACAGCCTTGAGATTCTCTGGTTGGAGGCTCCGCGTTTTTATGGTTTCCCCTTAGGCAGCTCAGCGGATGGCTCATTAGCTCTGATCTCCTGAACACTCATTACAGCTCAAGTCTTACCTTATTGATAAGAATGTGGCTTAAAAGGTGGAATTACAACTGCCGAGGAGCAGAAGATTGTCGGGAAGGAAGTGTTCCTTCACTGACAGTCAGCTGCTCGTTCAGTGGAGGTGAAGAGCTTCATTTATATGCAGCAATCACCTCCACAGTATGAGGACGGGAGATGGCTATAGCGATCCTTTGTCCTAATACAGCTCCATTGTTTCTGAGCAGCAGATCGCTGTTTAGACGGCACAATCTGCTGCCCAGAAACTAGAATTTGGGTGCCTGCCTTTCACTCATTCATGATTGGCTGCACCTTTACACAGGCAGATTGTCAGGAACGAGCATGTGCAGGAATGTTTGTTTCCGATTATCTGCTCGATTATTGCCCCATCTAAATCTACCTCGAGAGAAGGTTTATTAGGTGACGACACACAGCTAGACAACAAAAAAAATACCTAGGAGCCAATGGCTCCTGAACTGAAAAATTTAGTCGCCAAATTTAAACACATATATTTATAATAAAAAAAGACTTGGAGGAGATGGAACGTCCGGCCCATAATAGAACAGTCCTATCTAGGGTTCTCACAATACCAAAATTTTGATTCGGTTTCAATACCATAAAAAAGTATCGCGATACTCGATACCACGCGAAAAAATATAAACACCTAAAAAAGCCGCGTGCATTCCGCATTTTATAAAACGTCCAGCCCATAATAGAACAGTCCTATCCTTTTTTTTTTTTTTTTTTTTTGGGGGGGGGGGGGTGTTACAAGGTGACAAAAAAAATGGCAAACTGTGCGGTTTTTATTTATTTTTTCCTGTTACGGCGTTGACCACATAGGAGATATTTTTTTATATTTTAATACTTTGGACTTTTTGGACATTGCGATACCTGATATAAAATATATAAACAATAAATAAATAAACATATGTAAAATTGGGAAGGGGGAATTTAACCCTTTCAGTACCGGACCACTTTTCACCTCAAATCCCAGACCGTTTTTTGCAAATCTGACATGTGTCACTTTATGTGGTAATAACTTTGGAAATCTTTTACTTATCCAGGCCATTCTAAGATTGTTTTCTCGTCACATATTGTGCTTCACGATAGTAGTAAATTTGTGGCAAAATATTTCATTTTTATTTATAAAAAAATACCAAATTTACCAAAAATTTGGAAAAATTTGCAAATTTCAAAATTTCAGTTTATCTACTTTCAAAATACATAGTAATACCTCCAAAAATAGTTATTATTTTACATTCCCCATATGTATACTTTATGTTGGCATCATTTTATAAATGTCATTTTACTTTTTTGGGATGTTAGAAGGCTTAGAAGTTTAGAAGCCATTTTTCAAATTTTCAACAAAATTTCCAAAACCATTTTTTTAAGCACCAATTCAGATATAAAGTGATTTTGAGGGGCTTACATAATGGAAACCACCGATAAATGACCCCATTTTAGAAACTACACCCCTCAAATTATAAAAAACTGCTGTTACAAACTTTGTTAACCCTTGAGGTGTTCCACAAGAATTAATGGAAAATGGAGGTGACATTTAAAAATTTCACTTTTTTGGTAGATTATTCATGTTAATAATTTTTTTCTTGCAAAACATCAAGGGTTAACAGCAAACTAAACCTCAATATACATTACTATGATTCTGCAGTTTACAGAAATACCCCATATGTGGTGGTAAACGTCTCTATGGGTTTGTGGCAGCGGTCAGAAGGAAAGGAGCGCCATATGGATTTTGGAGGCAGATTTTGCTAGAATGGTTTTTAGGCACCATTTTGTAATTGAGAGACCCTGACGTACCCCTACAGTGGAAACTCTCAAAAAGTCACCCCATTTTGGAAACTACACCCTTCAAAGAATATTTTATGGGGGATACTGGCCACTTTGACCCCCTAAGCGTTTTATGGAATTTGGAAACACTTGGCTGTGAAAATGAAAAGTTTAATTTCTTCCAATAAAAATGTTGCTTTAGCCCCAAATGTTTCATATTCACAAGGGGTAACAGGAGAAAAGCACCCCATAATTTGTTCCCCATTTTCTCCTGAATACGGCAACACCCATATGTGGTGGTAAACTGCTGTGGGGGTACATGGCAGGACTCAGAACAGAAGGAGCGCCATATGGATTTTGCAGCACAGATTTTGATGGATTGGTTTGCGGGAGCCATTGATTTTTATTTTTTTGAGTTATTGTCTTATGTGGGGGCTCATTTTTTGCAGGACAAGATGACGGTTTGATTGGTACCATTTTGGGGTACATAAGACTTTTTGATCGCCTGTTATTACACTTTTTGTGAGGCAAGGTGAAAAAAAATGGCTGTTATGGCATAGTTTTTAAAAAATTTTTTTACAGCATTCACCTGGGGGGCCATCTCATGTAATATTTTTATAGAGCAGGTTGTTACGGACGCGGCGATACCCAATATGTGTAACTTTTTTATTTTTGGAAAGTTTTACACATTAGATGCATTTTAGAACAGAATAAAATCTTTTTTTTGTGTTGCCATTTTCAAAGAGCCATATTTTTTTCAGTTTTCAGGCGATTGTCTCAGGTAGGGTATCGTTTTTGCAGGACAAGATGACGGTTTGATTGGTACCATTTTGGGGTAAATACGCCTTTTTGATCGCCTGCTATTACACCTTTTGTAAGGGAAGGTGACCAAAAAATGTCTGTTTTGGCACGTTTTTTTTAATTTTTTTTTTCAGCATTCGCCTGGGGGGCCATCTCATGTAATATTTTTATAGAGCAGGTTGTTACGGACGCGGCGATACCCAATATGTGTAACTTTTTATTTCTGGAAAGTTTTACACATTAGATGCATTTTAGAACAGAATAAAATCTTTTTTTTGTGTTGCCATTTTCAAAGAGCCATATTTTTTTCAGTTTTCAGGCGATTGTCTCAGGTAGGGTATCGTTTTTGCAGGACAAGATGACGGTTTGATTGGTACCATTTTGGGGTAAATACGCCTTTTTGATCGCCTGCTATTACACCTTTTGTAAGGGAAGGTGACCAAAAAATGTCTGTTTTGGCACGTTTTTTTAATTTTTTTTTCAGCATTCGCCTGGGGGGCCATCTCATGTAATATTTTTATAGAGCAGGTTGTTACGGACGCGGCGATACCCAATATGTGTAACTTTTTTATTTCTGGAAAGTTTTACACATTAGATGCATTTTAGAACAGAATAAAATCTTTTTTTTGTGTTGCCATTTTCAAAGAGCCATATTTTTTTCAGTTTTCAGGCGATTGTCTCAGGTAGGGTATCGTTTTTGCAGGACAAGATGACGGTTTGATTGGTACCATTTTGGGGTAAATACGCCTTTTTGATCGCCTGCTATTACACCTTTTGTAAGGGAAGGTGACCAAAAAATGTCTGTTTTGGCACGTTTTTTTTAATTTTTTTTTTCAGCATTCGCCTGGGGGGCCATCTCATGTAATATTTTTATAGAGCAGGTTGTTACGGACGCGGCGATACCCAATATGTGTAACTTTTTTATTTTTGGAAAGTTTTACACATTAGATGCATTTTAGAACAGAATAAAATCTTTTTTTTGTGTTGCCATTTTCAAAGAGCCATATTTTTTTCAGTTTTCAGGCGATTGTCTCAGGTAGGGTATCATTTTTGCAGGACAAGATGACGGTTTGATTGGTACCATTTTGGGGTAAATACGCCTTTTTGATCGCCTGCTATTACACTTTTTGTAAGGGAAGGTGACCAAAAAATGTCTGTTTTGGCACGTTTTTAAAAAAAAAATTTTCCAGCATTCGCCTGGCAGGGTGGATGATGTGATATTTTTATAGAGCCGGTCGATACGGACGCGGCGATACCTAATATGTTTATCTTTCTTTTTTTACCTTTTTTTTACAATTTTTTTTAGCTTTTTTTGGGAAAATGGCTTTTTTTTTTTTACTTGAAACTTTTATTATTATTTTTTTTTTAGGAAACTTTATTTTTTAACTTTTTTTTCCACTTTAACTTTTGGGGGTCTGATCCCCTTTACAATGCATTACAATACTTTTGTATTGTAATGCATTGGCTGTAAGTGTATTACTCAGTGTAATACACTTACAGCCTGCTTCCTGTGCGATCCAGGGGGCTGGATCGCACAGGAACGCAGGGATAGCAGCCACGATGCCTAAGGAAGGCATCGGGCTACTATCAGAGCCATCGGGTCCCCGTCACAGCAGCGCGGGGACCCGATGGCCCCCCCGCTCGCCATCCTGAAGTCTTTACTCTCCCGCACACCGCATGTGCCGCGGTCAGCGCTGACCGCGGCACATGAAGGGTTAATGCGCCGGCATCGGTGTTTTCACCGATGCTGGCGCATTCAGCAGGGGTCCGGCACTTGGGCACAGCCGGACCCCCGCCGCTGATCGGGCGGGCGCAGCTCCTGCACCCGCCCGATCAGAGCGCCGTACATGTACGGCGCTGGGACTTGCGGCAGCGATTTTTGCGCCGTACATGTACGGCGCTGGGAGTGTAAGGGTTAAACTTGTTTTGGTGTATTTTATTTTTAACTTTTTTTTGTTTACTTTTATTTCCTATTTATTTCCTAGAGCTCTATTAGGGTGCATAGGACTTACACTCTCCCTGCTGCCCTGGGCTTTGTGCACACAGCATTAGGGAGCTTACCATGGCAGCCAGGACTTCAGTAGCATCCTGGTTGGCATGGTAACCGACCGGAGCCCCGCGATTAAACTGTTGGGGCTCCGATCGGAATCTCCACTGCCACCAATGAAGAGGGTAAGAGGGGAGGCGCCTGTGGCCACTGCCACCAATGATTTAATACTGGGGAGTTGGGGTGTAGGGAGGGCGCACTTCGCCATCAATGATTTAATACCCTGGGGCGGGCGCACTGAGGGGTTAGCTGCCGCTGATCGCAGCTCCCTTTTTTTACAGGTCGGGTGCCGGCTATGTGATCTTGCGCTGGCACCCGTTCCTGTACTTGTATTAAATGATCGTTACATTCATTGGTGGCGCAGTGCGCCCTCCCCTTCTCCGCCCCCCTCCCCCCCACTGGTGTTAGCGGCAGCAGCACAAGGGGAGGGAGAGCTTCCTTCTCCTCTGTGCTGCTGAGGGAACATGGAGCGCACTGACAGGAGCGCGCACCATGTTCTCTGATAGAAGGCTGTGCAGTAGCGCAGCCTAGTATCAGTAAATGCCAATCGGGTCCAGGCGCAAATGGCGACAAGACTAAAAAGTCTTGTCGCCATTTGTAAAATCTAAGTCGCAGTTAAGCCTGTCACAGAACGACTGAATATTTTTATAAATACCAACTGAAAAAAAATATTTTTAAATAGTTATATAGCCTTTAATATTTACCTGCACGCTGTCTACACTGAACCACCACTACATAGTAGATTGTGTGGTTAACATTGAAGAGGATGCTGCACTTGCATGAGAGCCATGGCACCTTCAAACGGCCCATCGACAGGGGTGCTGAGAGTCGGGCCTCCACTGATCTGATACCAATTACCTATTCTGCAGATGGGTCTTCAATTTCATGAGGTCAGAACACCCCTTTAAAACGGCCACTACACAAGACAGTCCGAGCGTATGCTGTCTGGACCATGGATGGTTTCCCATCATCCGTCTTCCGTCAATTTCATATCAGCCAGTAATACAGTTATGTAGCCATTACAAGAGGAACCAAGTCTCATGTTCTAACCTCTCAGAAATGACACGTTACGGGCTCTAGGAGCTACACTTTAAAGATGAAAATGCTGGCGCTCCATAAGGTGCTGACATGTGCTGCACAGAAACATGCACGGGCCAATGAAATAATGGAGGAAAGAAGCAATGTCCTAAAAGGACAAGATTCTTGTACTAAACATCAATGTGCCATATACCCGATGATGACGGCAGAGAGATATTTGTCATACTAATAAATGAAGAATGTCAATCAGTATCATAGGTACCAATATGTGGATGGGCGCCATTGTCAAATATACCCCATGTGCAAGGTATGTGTATCACGCAATCCTAGCTGCAACACCTCTATTAACTAGTGAAAAGCTACACGACTTTCCAGATGCGATGAGGTCATCTGACTACTTCCACACTATGATTAAAGGGGTTGTCTGGCTTTCTCCTGAAACAGAACAACACAGGGAACTGCCATAAAGAAGTGATCATGTTTGGTTCTCCTGGCTGGGATCTGTTTACCTGGCTACAGCAGTGAGACTGTGTCAACAAAATGTGACCGCTGCAGCCAATCACTGGGCTCAGCAGTCACATGACATTGATATGACTTCACCACTGAAGCCGGGTAAACTGATCCTGTCCAGGAGAACCAAAGCACCACGGCTGGGTCTGCCAGGTAAGTAATGATCTCTTCTTTATTGGAGGTGGACTTTCTGTCTTGTCTGGTTTCCTCCTGAAACTGGACAATCCCTTCAATCTTCCAGGATGACAGACCCTTTATGTGACAGCAGCCATAGGAAACTCAAACTAGAATATATGGTCAAATGCTGCTGATAGATTGCAGACAAGAATAGGACATGCTCTTTTGTCGCGGACGGAACTACGGATGCGGACCCATTGAAATGAATGTGTCCACCACACCTGTTCAGCGGACCCAGAAATACAGTCATGAGAATGGACCCTTATTGTGAGTCAAAACTTGCGGATCAAAGACACAGACCAGGTGCTAATCTTTCCATGATACCTTACCTCTGAGTACGCTTTACCACTGGTTTTGGCTCACAATAACTGATGGAAATAAAAGACGAAATAGCTAAAGCGTAAACTTGGCCTTGCATGAATTTGTGTGAGCATCATATAGCTGCTCTAACTTAAAGAGGACCTTTCACCGCTCCTGACATGCCGATTTTAATAGCTTCATTCATTCCCCATGTAATAACAATTCTGGAACATCTATTCTTATGTCTGTATGTTGTCATTCCTTTATTATTAGCACTAGAAGTTATGAATGAATTGCTATTTGTCTTCAGTAAAGGAACAGAGGGGAGGTAACCAGTTGGGGGTGTGTATCTGCACAGACTGACTCTAGCCAATCAGTGCTGACATGTTCAGTCTGTGCAGGGACACACCCCCAACTTGTTACCTCCCCTATGTTCCCTTACTGAAGACAAATAGCAATTCATTCATAACTTCTAGTGCAAATAATAAAGGAATGGCACAACATACAGACATAAGAATAGATGTTCCAGAATTGTTAGTACGTGTGGAATGCATGGAGCTATTAAACCAGGCATGTCAGGATGGTGAAAGGTACTCTTTAAATGGGTTGTCATCACAGCAGATTCCATTTAACTCTAAGAATGACTATTGACCAGGTCGTTGTCAGACCTGCCAGAAGAATTGGCTATTACACATACAGTATGTGCGCTCTATTACACAGCAGTGGTCACAGGAGCACAGCGCACCATTCAGGAGAATGGGACAAATGCCGTCATTTCTACAACAAATCAGTGGCGTGTATACCCTTACAGGGATGCACATTCCCTATGTGGTGGCTGTTCTTTGCACATAGGGAACACAATGTATACTGCACTTAAGCAAAGAAAAAAACGTATGCGCTGATCTGGCGTGAGGGGTTAGTAGGATAAGACCACGTATAACTCCTTAATATGCCATAAAAAGACTTGGTCTTACCTTCTGGTCAGGAGAAGACGGGCTCAAAGTGCTGTTCTGTGGCTCTGCCAATAATCCATTTTCATTGACCTGCACATTCGTTTTAGGATCTGTGGACAGACATTTGTTCCAAGGAAAATGTCACATTCAGAAAATTTTTAAAAACCGAGCTGTCCAGTAATAGCAATGATATTTAGTTTATAGAAAATGATCAGGAAGAGGAGACCTTTACATCAGCCTGAAGTAAGAGGCCTCTCCTTACTGAAAAGGCAGAAGACGACCAGTCAGTGATTTGTTGGCTTGGAAGTCATTCGGTTTATGCAGTTTCATAATGAATAGGTTCACAGTAAATAAACACAGGGTTTTAAGCACTTCAGCCAGTAGATGGCAGCATTCAACAGTCTAGAAACCAATATTACACGCTATATCATGCTTACATGGTGTTTGGAAATGCTTTTCCATTTCCAGCCACTAAAAAGTACAATGTATAGGTAATTAAGATTGATTTACATCTGTGTAAAACCCTCAAAGCCATAATAGGCACAATAACTAACTTTTCGAGGCAAAGAGTACCTCTGCCATTCTAGGGATATGAACATTACTCCACTGCAACCTACTCAATTCACTGTGATGCTCAGCCATGGACAATTTCCAGTTGTCTGCTATATCTGACTGGGAGATCTAGAATATAAAAGGTGGGGATGCCGAGCAGTGCGGCACCATCTACTGTTGCTGTTTGAAGCCCCTTCAGTTTCGTCCATAATTTGTTCCCAGCAACAAGGGAAGCCATGGCCAGCCAGAGATTTCAACTGCAGCAGTTGCCGCACGGAAAATAGGGCAGCCATTGAGAAGTAGAGCCAGCAGTGTAACGCAAAAACGTCTCAGGTCCACAAGAGCAGAAACCACTGTTCAGCCCCGTTCACAGTTGCTTTGGGAATTCGGTAGAATGATATGGCTGAGGAGGCGGCTAACGGAGCTCACTGTATCAGACCATGTACCACCGGATCCTCATTGACTATAACTAAGTGGAAACCAGGAGAGCTGTGGCGGCTCCCAGGCAAAATATGCCAGGAATCGTCCAGACAAAAACCGCTGCATGCTGCAGTTTTTGTCCGGCCGATTCCCAGGATATATGCGCCCAGCTCTCCACCGCATCCAGTTGTAGTCAATGGGGGTCTGCCAGTACACGGTTGTATCCAGCATACAAGATACAATGAGCTCCGGAAGCCTTAGGCTTCATTCACACGACCGTCCATGTCCGTTCCTTTTTTTGCGTACTCCGTATGCATTCCGTTTCCGTATTTCCGTTCTGCAAAAAAGATAGAACATGTCCTATTCTTGTCCGTTTTGCTGACAAGGATAGGCATTGCTATAATAGATGCGCAAAAAAAACGGAAACATGGATGACATACGGAACGTCATCTGTTTTTTTTTTTTTTTTTGCGGATCCGCAATATACGGAACGGAAAACACATAAGGACGTGTGAATGAAGCCTAAGGGTAAATGCACACGTTCAGAATTTATGTACAGACAATATGCACCTAAATCTGCAGAGAAATCTGTGCGGTCAATCAGCATGAATTGGTGTGGATTTGCATGCGAGTTTGATGCAGATTTTCCGCTTGCGGATTTTACTGTTTCCCTTGAAGTGAAAGGAGAAAATCCGGACAGGAAAAATAAAACAAATTGACATGCCGCGGGTTTTAAAATCTACACCATAGGTGAAAATCCGCGCAGAAAAAATCCTCATCGTGTGCATGAGAATTTCAAATTCTCATAGAATACAATGTACATGACCTACGGTGTGGATTTTCCGCACGCAAATCCGTGCAGAAAATCCGCACCCAATCCTGATCGTGTGCATTTAGCCTAAGATTTCAAACGCAACTCTGAACAGGGTCTCACAGAGCATCTCTCCATTCAGACTAAGAGAGGAGCCCCCACCCTCCAGAGGTCCTTAAAAATAAAATAATTTATAATAATTAAGCAGAAGCACATGGGCAAACTGAAATAAAATTAAAATTTTATGAAATTGAAAATTAAATTCACATTGAAATCCCCTGGCAGTAATTCAGGATCTTCATTCCCCTACCATTGGTGGAGCCATCGTCTTCTTCTGAGCTGGAAGAACTTTCCTCATCACCGACAGTTATCATTCCCAGCGTCTTCCTCTCCTTTGACTGGTCCTGCACAGATATCTTCTCTTTGCTGCTCATTCGGCAGACGGAGCTTCTAAAATCAGCAGAAACAAAGCGGCTTCAGCATCAAGAGCTTTGACGCTGCGATCTTTTACCATTCATTTTATGCGGAAGTTCAGGCAAGGGGAACCCAGAATTTACAGCACAGCACCCCTGCTAGGACTGCACTGATTGCAGGGGCCGCTGCTCAGGTCTTGGACTACTCGTTCATTACTTTCACAGCAGAGACAGCAAAGCGCTGACAGGAAGACGAAAATAAAAGTGTGAAGATCACAGCTGTGTCATATGTGCAACACGGAGGAGGAAAAGCTGGATCTAACCATGAGGAGATAGGGTCACATGGAAACCGTACACATCACTGCAAGATATACAAAAATCTGCTAATTTACTGCTCCAATGAGTCATTTCAGGACGGTGGTCTATGAGGTGTTCTTCTCTGAATGAGTCAATAGGTTGGAGCTTCAGTGACCAATTGCATACGCGATTACTCAAAGGATGTGAGGTCGCATGATAGGCCAATCAGCTGTCACCATGTAGTGTACTAAAATGGGCTGCATCCCTAATGAATACTGAGCTGCTGAATGACAATGGCTGTCCATGTGTATATATACTATATAGTATAGACATATAAGACACCAGACCCATGGCAATCTCTCTACCAAGGGGTTATCAAGATGGGAGAAGCCCTTCATTTCTTTATGAAAGATTATGCAGCAGATTTCTTCTTTAGCATAAGGCGGTGAAAGCCACATGAAATACAGAGGAATAAAAAAGAAAAGAAAAAAAAAAAAATCAGTGCAGGTTTCATTCTGCACCAAGTATATGGGGGTTTGAGAAACATCATTCATATGTATTTTACTGTACGTCAGCTGGAAATTTCTGTACTGGAAAATCTGCAACTAAGGGGTTGTTCACACGTCAGTTATTTGATCAGTTATTTCCATCAGTTATTGTGAGCCAAAACCAGGAGTGGACACTAAACAGAGATCAGGTATAATGAAAAGATCTGCACCTGTTTGCTGTTTTTGACCCGCACCTGGTTTTGGCTGACAATAACTGATGGAAATAACTGATCAAATAACTGATATGTGAACAACCCCTAATCTGCAGTGTGTGCACTGGCCTAAACCCCCCATCCACGCTTACCTGGCACACCACATTGCTCACCTCCTGTGTTTACTTGTATTTACAGTCTGTTGGTCCATCCCTGTATCGATAACCGCTCTTTTAAGATTTGCCTCTTTTTCGCTCCGCAACTATAAAGGCAACAGAAAAGTATTAGTTGGATCAAAGTCTGGTCAGAGTCATTTTTTGCTCCATAAATATATAAATAAAAAAATCCACATTGACACCAATCTTATAACTATATATAAGTGGGTTCTACAATAGAATAGACAAGCTCTCCGGAGAGAGACTTAGAGGACCTTTCACCACTCCTGACATGACTGTTTTTAATAGCTCCATGCATTCCCCATGTGATAACAATTCTGGAACATCTATTCTTATGTCTGTTTGTTGTGCCATTCCTTTATTATTTGCACTAGAAGTTATGAATGAATTACTAGCAGTCTGCAGTAAAGGTACAGAGGGCAGGTAACATGTTGGGGTGTGTACCTGAACAGACTCACTCTATCCAGTCAGTGCAGCCATTTTCAGACTGTGCAGGTACACACCCCCAACTGGTTACCACTCCTCTGTACCCTTACTGCAGACTGCTAGTAATTCATTCATAACTTCTAGTAGAAATAATAAAGGAATGGCACAACATACAGACATAAGAATAGATGTTCCAGACTTGTTATTACATGAGGAATGCATGGAGCTATTAAACCAGACATGTCAGGAGTGGTGAAAGGTCCTCTTTAATATTAGATCTGGTTGCAGAAAGCCTTTACAAATTTGCTCTCATTAGTGAGGGAGGAACTAAAAAAAATTGCGCAGAGAATTGTGCTGGGAAAAGCCTCACATTGACATCCCGGACCAGCAGAGCTAGCAATGAGGCTAGATGCCATTGATAGGGCATATCATAAGAGGGTCAATTATACGCTGTTATACTAAAGAGGCTTATTTTAATAAAAGAGTCACCCAGGTGGCAACTGAGACTGGGTGTGACTTTCTATTATGATGATTAATGTCCATGAGAAGTCCTTGCTGCCCCCAGCCCCTCTCTCAAGTTACAAAGTTGCACCATGAGATTAGACCACTACTTACATCTTCCTGCTTCTTCTGCAGCTCTTCTAAAAGACTAACAATCTCCTCATCTGCAACATCACAAGGCCTCTGACCCTGAAAGCAGAACGTCCTGTCAGAAGGATGCACGGCACACAACACACACAAGACGACAGTACAAGACAAGCAAGGTCAAAAGCAGCCATCCGTAGGGAGAGACGTGGGCATCCTTTACCATCAATTGACGTGCTGATGTAGCAGTAAATAATAGCCTACAGATTAAAAAAAAAAAAAAAGAAAGCCCTATCTTCCCCAAAAATAGTAATTAACATACCACAGACTGAGTCAGGATATCTGTTTGTGGATTTCTGGATTTTGCTATGGAGTTTTATGGAACAATAAGCATCGCAAGACCATCTCAGGGGGAGCCCCGAAAAACTAGGCACAGGAATAACCCTGTCTTACCACATTATTGAGAGCTGTCATGTCACAGAAGTTCTCCACCAGAAGTCGACAGGCCTCTTCCACTCCCCAGTGGGCAGCGGCATGCAGGGGTGTCCAGCCATCTTTATCTCTAACATTTGGATCAAAACTGGCCTGAAGCAGAAGCCTAGTTGGAGAGTGTGGACAGAGGGAGTTTAATAACCAGCTCCAGATAGGCATTGTAAAGAAAGACCTCCTATTTAACTGGATTACCTCATGACCTCTATGTAGCCTTTGGCTGCTGCCACGTGCAGGGCGCTGGCCCCGGTCTTTGGATGCCTGGTGTCTTCTATTCTCCCTGCATTCAGCCACTGTCGGGCGTCCTGCAGCATCACCTCCTCCTCTTCCCTCTTGGCCGCCTCGATGTCGATGCCTGCAATGATCACAATACATAAGATGTTTAGAGAGGTCCTGTAACCTATGGGTAATATACAGTTATAATGCTCTTTCACCTCTAGATCCAGGAAGTGGGAACATCTCTGGAGCCTGCTGTAAATGTCAGACTGATAAACACATTACAATCTTAGGTTATTCGCACCTCCTATTTATCTCCAAACCTGGAAAATGCAACACTTCTCAGATGTTACAGCCTGTACTGATGTACACACCGCTTTAGTAAATTCCTTTAATCATTCTAGCTATAAATAATTAGACAGTGAACCCGGCAGCACATGTCCCCGGAGACTATAGATTCCAGCACGCATTAACTGGAACACTACAGATTACTTGCCCTTAATATAGCTCATCATTAATACACACAGGGCGGCTGGTGAGATCATTCCAGACATGATACTATGTGTATCTGTAGGTCACTCAGGGCAGTTATGGCGGTACTGCAGTCAGGGACCCGGCTGCCTCATTAGTATTCACTTCAGTGCAGTGAATATAAATGAAGCAGGATATAGGTTGGGGGAGGGGCCTCTCCTTGCACATGGACTTATTATCTTACTTGTCTTTACTGGGCTTTGAATCACAGACCTTTGGTATGGCAGGCAGAAGAATTACCATTACACTACAGACCTGCCCTGTTGGAAGGGCTGAATTTTCTGTGCCTAAATAGTTAATATTAAATGCTATATTACTGAAAAGAAGGGAAACAAAATTGTGCCATTTACCAGTCACTGTAAATAAAAGGGTTGTCCAAGTTATTTTTTGTTCTTTGTATGTTACTAACTAATGAAATTTAACAGCTTTGCCATTCTGCTTCTTCAGATTTCACTGAGGGTCACATGACCTGTAATGTCAGTTTCTCTCCCTGCTTTGCTGATGTTTCATGCACAAGCCTGAGAGATCAGATAAGAGTCTGCACACGAGGCGTCACTGTGCTGGCCACGCCCCCCTGCTGCTGCTCTCTCCCTGGATTCTTTCAGGAAAAACCTTAACCCCTTCAGCCAGCACAGATTCAGCGCTGAAGGCTTTACTAAGTAGCTGCAGGCAGTGAGGAGACAAATGCTGGGCACAGGAGCAGACAGACTAGAGAAGATCTGTAGAGTATGGCACAAGAACAGGTAGGGGGAAGATCATGTGTGTATCAGCAGTATCATTGTACAGCTGGGACTTGTAGTTCTACACATACAACATGCTGCTGAGTATTCTAGCAGGCAGACATGTTCATTCCGTTTGCAGGGCAGGGGGAGTGACAGAGATTGTTGTTATTGCATGTAAACAAAGGCCAGAAGAGAACCAGGGAAGTGAGAAAGTATAGATATATTTTTTTGCCTACAACTTGCTTAACTTATATATTGCTGCCTATCAGATTTACAGTGATATTTTTTTTCATAATTTGGACAACCCCTTTAATTAGTTCAGTGTATTGTATCTCATTATGATTACAGGGATACTAAATATTGTTTTGTGATTTTATACTATGTTACAAAAACAGTAATGGTTTTGGCTTACTTATTTTTTTTTAACAATTTTTTTTAAAATTTTTGCCATAAAACGTAAAAGTTGAAATTTCAAAATGTTACTTTTGTTTGCCATAACTTTACTATAAAGAGGTTACAATTCTGAATCCCAGACCTTCAGTACAGTAAGCAGCTGTAAAGAGGCTTTTTTGCACCCAACAGTATTAGGGCTTGTTCACACGTCAGTTTTTTGATCAGTTATTGTGAGCCAAAACCAAGTGCGGGTCAAAAACATAGAACGGGTGTAGATTAGAGATGAGCGAGCATGCTCGAGTGCCATTTTCGCGTATTTGATTACGCATTTTAAAATTGGTACGCTAATACATACACATTTTAATCTGTACACAAATGCATACGCATAACGTACAAATTGTTAAAATGCGTACGCATTAGTGTACAGATTAAAATATGCGTATGTATTAGCGTACCAATTTTAAAATGCGTACGCAAATACGCGAAAATGGCACTCAAGCATGCTCGCTCATCTCTAGTGTAGATCTTTTCATTATACCTGATCCCTGTGTTGGCTCCACTGTTTTGAGTTTTGGCTCACAAAAACGGATGGAAATACCTGATCAAATAACTTATGTGTGAACAAGGCCTTACAAGCACAAGCTTGAATAAATTGTTAAACTGTAGCTTAAGCACAGAAAATCTTGTCTAGTCATACAGATAGTATAGTAATAAGTCTAATACCTCCTATAAAGAATGTCTGGGGTTCAAATCACACCAAGGATATTTTTTTAATAAAAGTTATGGCAGAAAAAGGCATCACTTATCAGTTTACTTTCCAGATTTTTTTTCTTTTATAGTAGAAGTTAGTTTTCAGCAAAATTACTAAAATAAAAAAAATAACAGCGCAAAAACTACTACAATAAATGAGTTTTTTTGGAAGACTTACTATTAAAGGGGTATTCCCATCTCAGATGTAGTTTGTATAGTTAGATATAGCCATACCAATATTATTACTAATAGAATGTATTTATATAAAATGTACCGTTTAGAATATTTGACTATTTGTATATCCATTGTCCCACACACATCAGTCAGGCCGTTGCCCCTGGTTATGACCACCGTGGCCATGTAGTAGTGGTGGCCGGCTTGCTCCTGTGTAAACCCGCTCTGAGGTAACTGCTGTATTGTGAACGCACATTGCATGAGCATGTGGAGACACATCTTAGGGTTGTAGCATTTTTGTCTGCGCTTCCAAAATGCAGAGAAACGAATCCTGTTCCAAGATCAATTCATCTCTATGGAGCAGGATCCGTTTATAAAGTCTGAGTTTTGGACGGATCCTGACCATTGTGTTTTGGACTGGTAGCGTCCAAAACACAGATGTGAAAGTACCCTAAGATGTGTCTCCACATGCTCATACAATGTGCGTTCACAATACAGCAGTTACCTCTTAGCGGGTTTGAACAAGAGCAAGCCGACCACCACTAGGCCGCAGTGGTCGTAACCAGGGGCAATGGCCTGACTGATGTGTGTGGGACAATGGAAATACAAATAGGAAAATCTTCTAAACGGTACATTTTATATAAATACATTCTATTAGTAATAATATTGGTATGGCTATATCTAACTATACAAACTACATTTGTGAGATGGGATACTATACATTAGCCCAATTTTTTTTTTGCTGGACTTTTGCAGGATGGAAAAACGTGGTACAGTACGCTTTCCTGTCTTGCTGAGTCCTGCAAAAAAATAAAAATAAATATATATATATATATATACACACACACACATATAATTTTGGCATCTGTTAACATATTAGTTTTTTGTGTACGTTAAACATATTACAATAACCCAGCCTTATGTGCCTGATCCAGCACTTCCGTTATTTTCATTGTTCTGCTCATCTAACGGAGCAGAACAACAGAAATTCAGTAGTGGCAGTGTGAATGTGGCCTAAGAGGTGGGTATGCAAGGGAACCATTGCTAGTCTAAATGACAGCAGATAATTAAGTCCAGTCCAATATAGCGGATCCTCCCTGTACTTGGCTATAATAGCCTACTGGGCATTGACTACATACATCACAGTGTGTGAAATAGTTTTCCACTAATTAGGAGTCCTCTACAGCTACACTGCTGCCATGTTTGCCGGGGTCCTTGGGCACAGTGCACTGCTCCCCTTACTACAGCTACTATCGGGAGTTAGCCTCCTCCTTACAGATCCTGCCAGCTGCAGGACACAATATCGCTCCAGTAGCCCGCCCAAACCAACCAGTAACAAAGCTCCTTGCTGTATGGAGCTTTGCTATTGGTTAATTTAGGTACAGGCAGCATCGGTGCGCTGCAAGTGCCGTTCACAGCGCTGATGGTCCAACCTGTACCGTCTCCTGGACTCTCTATGTGTGGAGTCCTGCTGCAGCATCTCCTGAGAGGCCAGCGAGAGAAAAAAAATGTCAAGAACATTTCACTAGAACAAGGCATTGCATAACATGACAACTGCTACCTGATTTCCCAGGATTATGGGTTTGGAGAACACAGTAACTAGTATTTTCTGTACAAGGACAAATAGATTACAAGGAAGCTTCAATATCAGTGTTCAGTGAACCAAATTACTGTTTACTGGATGTGCAGAGCAGCATCAAAGGTGTAGCACATGTGGACCATCGGTGAAGACAGACTCCTATAAATTCATCACTTAGGGGGTTCCTGAAAACTACACATTTTTGTAATAAAACAATTTGATGCACTGCAGAGTACTAGTTTCTCCATTACTACTCCAGGACTTACTGATGATCGATCCTTAGGACAGGTCATCAATATCAGATCGGCTGGGTCCAACTCCCAGCACCCCAACAATCGGCTGATTTCACAAACTCAGGGCCTGATACAGTCTCTGTGCATTGTATATCATTTATTTCAGCTTTTAAGCCTTCCTTAACCTTTCTGGAATAAATGATTCACAAGCTGTTTGCAGTGTGGAAATGTTTTGCTCTGTAGTCAAGGGTCGTGCCGGCAATAAGCCTCATTTTCCAGCATGAAATCGTTTTCCTGTTGTGGATTAATTGCTGCTGTTCGGAGGAAGATTAGCGAGTGCCAGGACTCTCACCTCTCTTTGTGATTTCAGCCCGGAGCAGGGTCTCCATGCAGTCATCTTCAGCAATGTCCAGTGGAACATCCCCATCACTGTTCACAGCAGCAATGTTTGCCGAATGCTTCAGGAGATACCTAGGAAGAGGTGAAGAAAAGTTTATCACGAGTTTAAAAGAAATCGGCGGGTTTAGTACAGAATGACATAACACGCTATTCTGATCTGGTCAAAGCTGGCAGTACAATTTAGACAGCGGTCAGCAGGACTCATCTGTCCATCAGCTTTCGACCCCTCCATACACATGTCCTGAATGGGACAGGGGAGAATGTTGCCGCTAGCAGCTTAACCATCTCGAGAGAAAAAAAAAATGGATCAGGCAGCGGAAATCCAACTGATCGATCCTTACCTCCCCAGATATCTGCTGTCAGGGAAGAGTGGCAAAGCCCAGATCCGTCTGATCTGACATCAGGCATGGAGAGATGCTACTGCACCCTGGGTGGTACTGTGGGTGCTAAAGTAACCATACTACGCTCGGAGAGTATTGTGCATGATACTCCCTGGTTGTGGTATGGCTGTCTGAGACTGTACTACTCTCTGACTGCTTCACACAAGGATATAGCAGCTAGCATTATGCCAGTCTAAAGAGCTGACATATATTTACAAGACCCTCCTTCCTCAGTGATTTCCTCCAGATCTGGCTGTAAACCAAAAGCTACTGGTCTAGATGTTGTCATTGGGACCAGATTGGTCGGGATGCCATTAATGGTATCTGAGCCAGAGTCTGTTAATTATTGCTGGAAGTGAACACCCTCAGGGCTCTTTCACACAAGCGGATCCTGTGCATGGAATCCGCTGCGTGTAAGAGAGTGAAGCTCCGCGTCTCTGCTGTCCGGAACGGGGCTTTGATCTCTGTCACGCAGGGGATTCCACGCACGGCATCCTCTTGTGTGAAAGACCCCTTATGCTGTGGGAATGATGCAATTCATTCACGCCAGGTCCCTGCAGCAGAAGAGCAATCATCTATGGCTGTAACCAGCAGCCTCTGACCGGGTGCTGTCATCAGCACCAGAACCAATCTGGTCCCAAGGACAACCTGAACCGGAAGCTGTTAATTATGGTCACAATTGAATGCCCATGGTGCAGGAACACAGCGATCTCCGGGTTCCAGCAGCACAGCAGTGTTCAGACCTGACAGCTATTAACATTCTGTCCAGATGCTGTTGTCTGATGAGGGCACCTTGACTAGAAACAATTAGGCTGTCTGCCCAGAAGTGTGGGCGAACGCACATAAAGCCTCATTCACATGTCCGTGTCCATGCTCAAATCCTTGAGCAGGTGGTCAGGGATGCATTCATGAAGCTGTCCGTGAAGGATCCATGTTTGGTCCGTGTGTCCGTTTTTTGCTCTCTTTGTTGCATCGATGTTTCACTGACACTGAACAGCTGAAAAATAATTTTCAAAGAATCTCTTTTCAATGATCCGTGAAACTCGGATGGCTTCAGTGGTTTTCACAGACCCACGGACAAAAAAAAAAAAAAAAAGAGCATGCATCCGTGCTAAAAACATGGACCCACGGACCGTGCTAAAACACTGATGTCTGAATACACATATTAAAATGAATGGGGACGGGTGCTGTCCGCGGACAACCACTGAAACACTGTCATGTGAATTAGGTTTAAGACCTGCACAAATTTCTAGGGCTGCACAACATTTGTCATAGGACTATGTAACATATTTTATAATGCTAGTCTATGGTGTCACACTGCGACACGACAGTCACAAAAAACCCATCCAACATGGATTTTTGGGCGACTGTTGTGTCGTAGGTGTATGTCGCAGTGTGACACCATAGAGTAGACATGAATGTTGCACGACACCTGTTGCAGTGTGATTGTACCCTATATGTCACGCGACTTAATATCACCCAAGCCTTAGGGTACCTTAGAACCGAACCCGAGTTGGGAAATGTTTTTTACAGTAGAAATGAATTCATGAAGTTATTCCGCGAAGTCTCATGAGACTTTGCGAAGTATTAACTTCGGCTCATCGTAGCCAATACATTCTAATACTGTACGGAGCGCTCGGTCCATACAGTATTGAACCGAAGTTTTCATCCAAACTCGATCCACTCATCCCTACCAGTAGGCCCCTGTGTGGGTTGCTGTATTTAGTCAAGAGGTTGCCTACAGGGTGGCTTAATAGTTGTAATGATTGTGCTATAAAAAGTCTCCCGTAACCCCAACAGCGCCCGTACATCTACCAGTAGTGTGCCACACACTCAAACACAGCAGTAAAACAGACACTGACGGGGAAAATCAGGCCCCGTTACTAGAACCTTCTAGCAGGACATTATTATTAATCTATACTCACTCTGCAATTTCCATGTAGCCACAAGAGGCGGCGACATGCAACGGCGTCCATCCTTCGTTGTCCGCTTGATTCACATTGGCCCCGTGGTTTACTAGGAATTCTACCACTTCTAGATTTTCATCTATGCACGCCTATGGAAGAATAAAATGACAGCGTTAAGAACTCAGCATGAAGAGGGATTGAAAGGATTCAGTAAGGGTGCTGACACACTGTCAGGCTTTTTGAAGCCAAAAATCAGGTCTGGATCACCACAAGATACTGCACCTTTTATTTTTTTTTCAATCCACTCCTGGTTTTGGCTTCAAAAGCTGCATAAGAAAACTTGAACGTGCGGCAGCACCCCGAGTCACCCAATACTTAATGCAAATTTCCCAAAACAGGCGAAACTCCTACTCATTTATGTATCGATTTTATCTGTCCGTGGAAAAGCTGGGTGACCACCAATCTGTCTAGTTATACAGCCATGCAGGAGAAGAGGGGGTGCTACTAGTAGACACTACAGAAATGGACACGATCCATGGGGAGAATTTATCAGGAGGGGGATATTTGAAGTCAGTCCACATTACAGTACTTTTCTACAAATTAATCAAATGCCGCACACTAGTTTATACATTTGGCGCGTCTTAAACCTAACACTTTCGTATAGAAATGCTACTCCACTTTTTATGACACCCCACTACCGGAGTGAGTTTGCAAGTTTTTACAGAGGTCGCAGCGATAAATCTGGAGTAGGACGCATTAACATAGTTAACCACATCCACTTTCCAAAACTGGAGCGAGTGCTGTAAAAGTTGCACCATTTTTTGTACAAGTCAGCCCAAAAAGGACATGCTGTGGTCTGTAATTGTGTGAACAGGAGACGTCATTTCCAGTGAGTCTAGCAAGGACCAGGAGGTAGCGGGCAGCAGGGACTGAAGCATCGTCAAACTGGCACCAGCAGGGATTTTTATCCAATTGTGGGTTCTTTAAATAAAATAAAAAAAAAAAAATGTATCCCCTGCGTATACAGTTTAAAGGGCCAGCCCCACTAAGCTAAGGTGCTCCCTGTCCTCCATGCTGCCCCGGCGTCTCCATTTTACGGTCCCCGCATTGTTTACATCCTGCACAGCAGGGGCACGGTCACATGCACCGCTCCAGCCAATGACAGGCTTCAGCACAGCATGTGACCACGAAGAACCGGATGTCACTTAGTAAAATGTCATTATTACCAGAGAACCCCTTTAAAGGTCCTTCTACAATAGGCAGATAATCTGCCCATACAGAAGCGATGATCAACGAGTCGTCCTGCACTCAAAGGGATGTGCTGCCAACAAACCAGCGTAAAAGAAGTGATCAATGACAAATGAGCCGTTCCTTTAACCAACCTTTACTTTTAGTTATCATTAGGTTACATTGGATGGATGTGAACAGCATAGCAGGATCAGACTACACAGGGATACCTTGTAGTCTGTTACCATGGAAACAAAAGTCCACCTTAGAGTAGGGTTGGGCGAGATTAAAAATAATCCCAAGATAATGATATTAAGAAATGTATCACAATAACGATATATATCACGAGAAATACCCATTTACATGAAAAACCACTGGGGTCCATAAGGAGACATTATACTGTATGGGGGCAATTGACACGGCTGCTACGGCAGTGATCTGTTCTCCTTGTGTCAGATCAATTGATCATGTGACTTAAGGGGGGGCAGGTCACCATCGCAGCCAGCAATTGACTGCAGCGGTGACAAACAGGATGTTGATGAATGGGGAACCAAGAGGCAGAGAGGCTGTGTAGCCTCGCCTCTTGCACACGACCATTGCTCGGTTGTTTTGTGCATTGGGGACCGCAATTTACATTCCCTAATGCATGGGCAACATCAGTGTGGCTGCCGCAGACCAACCCAGACCCATTCAACTTGATTGGGCCAGTGATCTGTCCGCAGTGCAAAAAAATAGAACAAGTTCTATTTTTTTGTGTTGCGGAGGCACGGAGAGAAACCCCACGGAAACACTCCTTAGTGCTTCTATGGTGCTTTGTACCTCTGTTCTGCACCGCACCTCCCGGATTGCGGACATCCATGATGTGGTGTGCACATATTGCCGGACTTGCTGTGGGCGTGAGGTCTAAGTATGCTTTCCTTTGCAGGTCTGTTCAGGAGAGGGGTCAAGTAAATCCTGCATATAATATACAACAAGCAGGGGAGCCCGCACAGCTATACCCAGCATACACATAACTGTAGAGATCAGAAGGGGCTGTGTGGTCACATGACTGCATACATCGTTGCCACCTTTCCTAACATCTTTGTCGCGGGCAAAACAAATAATAAAAGAAGCAACAGTGTAATATGGCTACAATGAGGCACGCACATTGCTTTTCTTTCCGCTTATTACAAGTTAGCAGTGCCTTACCCACCTCACTAGGTCGCCGCGTTCGTATCATTCATAATGCACGCTTAGACGCACTGCACATGTGCGGTGTGACTTTTGAGTTCAGCCCGCTCCTCGCGCTCCGCTGATGTAGCTTAGGAGCCGCTGAGTGAAGGCGGAAGCTTCTAGCCACACCTGCGCTTCTTGTGGATCCTCCGGCTCTGGTCTCTCCAATGCCGGGTGTTTTATTCTACGCCACAGGCTAAGCCTTGCATGGGAGAGGGCAGGGACGGACTGGGAACATAAAGTGGCCCTGGAAAAAATACTAAAAGTGGCCCCGTTTTGTAGTTGGGTCCAAATTGATGGAAGGCAGGGCCAGCAATACCCTATTGTGGCAAATTATATCACCTCAACTGCCAGCAGCACAAAATATATCCCCAAAAACTTCCACTGGTTGGCCATGAGGAAGGCCCTGGCGGCCCCCTGGGCATCGGCCCACCGGGAAATTTCCCTGTAAGGTCTATGGCCAATCCGCCCCTGGGAGAGGGAGAGGCAGGCCTGACGTCACATAGACCGTGGTAATTAAGAAACTGTGATACTGTCATATCGCCGTCTCTTAATTCCGCGGTATATCGCCAGTACCGGTATACCGCCCAATCCTACCTTAGAGCCACATTTACAAGAACACCAGGAGAGTCTTCATTTAGACTATCTGCAAAGTCATTTCATTTTTAAAGACACATCGTGAAGCAAGATTATTTTTGGAAGGTGGACATAGTCTCTAACAGGCCTGTCTTTTACTATTAGGCCTGATTCAGACGGACATTTCGATTTCCATAAGCAAAATACAGAGGCATATGGCACCGGGTGCCTCCATTTCTTCTGGACTAGAGATGAGCGAATATATTCGTAAAGATTTGTTATCCACGCGGATATTTGCGTACTCGTAAGTATTCGTTACTTGGCCGAGTAGCGTGTGAAATTTGTGTTTTTTAACTCCTCCCTGCACGTTTAGCGCCTGGGGGACCTCCAGCCATGACCTACTACCTTTTCTACGTGTCTAGGAGTGATTGGCTGCCTGCATCAGGTGAGGTGCTATTATATAGGTGCGTACGCCTGGGGCTCGGATCACACAGAAGTGGTTTTGGGAGAGGGAAAGAGTGTGCGTGTGATAGGGATAGCGAAAGCATACGAAATAGAAGAATATTCGTTTCTATTAGGTCAGGGAACTGCATTTGTGACCCAAAAGTCTTTTTAAAAACTACACTACAGCTTGCAAGTGGTAATGGTTTCACTGTCTTGAATTCAACAGCATATAGAGTAAATTATACGTAGCAATAGCGTACGCTTTATCGGACAAGGTCCTGTCGCTCCTTGCACTGTCTCTGCCTGCTCCATTCATGCTGCCCCTGGTGTTCCCTATCCATTTCCTTGGTTTTTAACATCATTTTCAGAGGTTTTCAGGTGTTTAGACAGCCTTGCCTGAGAAGAACTTGGGTCACCTGCAAAAATGCTCGTATCTCCCATTGACTTCAATAGGGTTCGTTATTCGGTACGAATATACGAACTTTTGGAAAAGTTCGTACCGAGTACACGAGCATTTTAATATTTGCTCATCTCTATTCTGGACCCATTCATCTGAATGAATGAGTGAGTGTCAGGCGGAGGACAGTAATGATGGACATTGCAAGTCTCTGGACAATCCAACAGTCTGTGCCGAAAAACTGCAGTGTGCTGTGACATTACACTCATGTCAATTAGGACTGAACCTAAAACGTCAGGCTCCAGTCTCAGCATCAGAAAACTAGACCTACAATGAAGGAGCTTAAGCTGAATGAGAATAATGTCCTAAACACAGCAAGACCAACATTCAGTTCTATCTAGAGAAAAGCTAAACTCTGCACAAGCAGCAGCTGGTATCTCCACAGTGACCAGAGGACTGCTGTCCGTCCAGTGCCCGACAGATGGTGCACTGAATCCTGCCAAGTCAGCCACTGGTCAACATCTTAACTCTATCAGAGCTGTATAATATCTGAAAGGGTCACACACATCCCCTGAGAGCCTTTACCAGAACTAATCTGTCAGCCGAGGCTCTTTTTTAAACCATGCTGATTCCAGGGTTCTTCAAGCGTTTCTGTGTCTTCACTGGTCAATCACCTGGTAAAAGTATACAAGATAAGAATGCAGGGTCTGTGATGGCACAAGTAAGGCCCCTTTCACACGAGCGTGTCCGGATTTGGTCCGGATGCGTTCAGGAAAATCCGCATGCATCTGCACCAAGTTTTGACTGCGATTGCGTACGTTCGTTCAGTTTTTTCCGCGCGGGTGAGAAGCGTTTCAATGCGTTTTTCACGCGCGTGAAAAAAAACTGAATGTTTACAAACAACATCTCTTAGCAACCATCAGTGAATCACGCATTGCATCCGCACTTGTGTGCGGATGCAATGTGTTATTCACGCAGCCCCATTCACTTCAATGGGGCCAGGGCTGCGTGAAAAACGCAGAATATAGAACATGCTGCGATTTTCACGCAACGGCGAACTGCTGCGTGAAAAACATCGCTCATGTGAAAAGCCCCATTGAAATGAATGGGTCAGGATTCAGTGCGGGTGCAATGCGTTCGCATCACGCATTGCACCCGCGCGGAAACATCGCCCGTGTGAAAGGGGCCTAAGGCTACTTTCATACTAGCGGCAGGGGTGTCCTGCAGGCTATTCCAGCGGGTGAACAGCCTGCCGGATCCGTGCTGCCGCTAGTTACCACGCTCCGGCCACATTCACTATAATGGAGGTGGGTTAGAGTTCCGGCCGCAGCACGGCAAACATGCCGGACGAAAACTACGACATATACATACAACTATATGCCAAAAATATAGTATTTCAGTTGGTAATACCCCTTTAAGTTTCATTTTTGGCTCTTGGAATTGGTTCAGGCTGACAATGTGGCCCCAACCAGAAAACGTTTTTTGAGGTGATTAGATAAGCTGTGATCATCATCTGTTGTGAATAGTAGATTCCACGTTATCTGTTACTGTAATCCTGTCTGTGATGAGATGACTGCTGAAAGATCTGTGCAGAACAGGAAGAAACAGCTAACCAGAAGGCTCAGTTGCAGTGGTTCTTTTCATTTAAAGAGGTCCTGTCATATTGTAAATTTTTTGAACACCCGGATGAACAGCAACCATATGTTCAGGGAGAGAGCTGCAGCAGAAAGGACATGCTCCCTGAGCTGCCAGGCTGAAGATAATCTAGCAGAGCAATAGAACCAGTGACGTGTGCGTGCTCTAGCTTTGTTAGAAAGATATTACCACATACTATATGATGTCCGATCAACCACGGCATAACCCCTTTAAGAAACTATAAATACACTAAAATTTCTTAACTGGAATCTGTCAGTAGAAAATTCACTGTTAAACCAGGTACAATGCCTCGTAGGTTTGGTTCAGCTGAATTTTGGTTCACTCTGGAGAAAAAGTAAATTTAACCCCTAAGGAAATTAGCAAGAAAGTGCACTGAGGGCGGGCTCAAGCCCCTCCTGCTTCCTCTGTCACATGACTATGAATGAACCTGGCCTTGTCAATCAAGAAGAGGGAGGGGCTGGTAGAGGGTACAAGAGGAATAAGGGTGCACACGGTGCCTTAGGCCCACCCTCAGGGCACTTAACTGCTTATTTGCATATGGATTAAAACCACTAGAATAAAGAAGTGGATCACTAAGTGAAAGGTGTCATGACCATTCAGCTGAGCTAGGCCTACAAGCCACTGAGTGAATTATCTTTTCCGGACTTTCAGGAGTGCACAGCATTACACTGATTTATAATGCTATGTGCTTCTTCTTGACATTACTTCGACAGGATCATAGTGACAGCTTTAAGTCACTATGTCATGATTCTGTAGCAATAAGGTCAAGCAGTGGCACTCAGGATTAGAAATCAGTATAACGCCCTGCGCTCCTGAAAGTCCAGCACATAGGATCACACTCTCACACGGAACCGGATTCCCACAATGGACTCGCTCGTGTGAAACTGCCCTTAGTGGCACTTTACTCTGTAACAAGACACTACTTAAAGGGATTTCTCACAATGGCATTTCATGACAGCCATTTAAAAACACAGTGCAGTATACTGTATCCATACAAATATTGGAAGTCGGTCATATTGGCCAGATATTTTCTAATCTGCACAGCAATTATCGTGTACTATAACAGCAGTCATAACATATCAGAGGTCAATAACACCGGTACAGGCTCTTCTACGCTGTGAAGAAAGTCATAGGTGTATTAATACACATGAGGCTTTCCCTGCACAGGCAGGTCTGCTGGAGCCCGCAACATCCAATAACAAAGCTCCATACTGGCAGGTCACAACAAGGAGCCTTGTTATTAGTAATGGGGCTGCCGATTGGCCAATTGCTGCATGCTACAGGTCTATGCCATGCAACTCTGAGACCGTTGTGGAGGGGGACACCTGTATGTGTGGCGTTGCTGCCATCTTTATCACTTCCAGTGGAGTAATGGGGTGAAGATAAATTGTAATATTGTCTAAATTTGCTATTTAAGCATGGAAGACAGTTATAGACAAGGAACGGTTCCTTGCATAAAAAACAAAAACAAACGCTGCACACAGTTATACTATACAAGTCTAGAGGTGTTGCGAGTATTTTCAGGTCTCTCCTCTTTCAGTAACTGGGAAGTCATGGTGCCGACACCACAAAGTCACAATGCTCATGTAGATACCATTCACACAACCAGGAAGGTTTTATCCCTTGCAGTGCAATGAAGTCCAGAGGATAAGCGAAGGAAATAAATGGAAAATGAACAGGTCCAGAGGGTTCACGTGACATACTAGCATTGGGCACATGCCATGTCTGACACTCACATCATGAAACACATCGGTCGCTCTGTTCAGTGTGTCTGGCACGGATCCTGCTTGAATTAATCCCCCACTGGGGAACGACGTGGACGGCGCTCAGAGCCAATGTTTACCTCATCCAAAGAGTCTTTTCCTTGCTAGGAACACAAATGGAGCTCTGCTGATGTCATTACCCAGATGCAGAGAGCCCTGTGCTGCTAATGGCAGGCGAGCAGCAGACAGAGGAGCGCTTACTCCCTGATCTCTTTCCCAGGGCTGCTCGTGCTGCCAGGAGTCTTTCCGCAGCCTGTCACGACCACTTCCAGCGTCCTTAAAGCATCCACCAACAACCTCAGAAGTCTGGAGCAGTCAACAATAGGATTTTATGCATCTTCCATGCATTACCAGCAAACCTGTGGCTCTCCAGCTGTGGTGAAGCTACAATGGCATGCTGGGAATTGTAGTTCCGAAACAGTAGGGGAGTTACCACTGCATTACACTCTACTAGAGCCTAGTTCTCAATCCGTGGGACATGTAACCCCAGGAGGTAACAACATCTGGGTCCGGGTAATAACAGCAGAGCTCCACTTGTGTCCCTGGCCTAACGCTGTTCTTTTATGTGCCACACATGGCATGGTCACAGCCCTGGACGTCATTTCAGTTGGTGGGTAACCTTAGTCAACAATTAGATTGTAATTGCCACCACTAGGGGGGATTTAGATGTACACAGCTCCCACTGAAGTCAAAACACCTGCATGCTGTTAGCTCCCTCTAGTGGTGCATGCTAACAGAATTTAATCATTTAACCCAATGCTGGGTAGCAGGACATGTGGGGACATGGAAGTCCCATTGGCAGGGATGAGCACTGGATAATCCTGGATAATTTGAAAACCAAAGTGGAAGGATTGGTATCTGGTAACAGCTGAAATGTGTGGTCGAAGTACGGCGGCCTTCAAAGATTCTGCCCAGACATGAGCAACATTCTTCAGCCTGGTCTTGTATGTGACCAGGTTTACAGAAAGCTGCAGAACTACTAGAATTTTGTGAAGAGCAGCCCACGAGCGTTCCTTGGATTGTCTCCTCCGGTACAGCAGGGGTGAGGACAGTGGCAAGGTATGGTTATAGCATAGCCTGCAACTCAAGGCTCTCCTTGGTACCAGACAGTGCACCGAGATGTTCTGGTCCGAAACGGACGTCCTGCCATGTGTCAGCGTCTAGAAGCTGTCGAATCCCAGATCACTGCCACAATCTGACCCATCAGAGCTTGCTGGAAAGAGGGAATTCATCATTTCAGGCAAAAGTTTGAGTTTTACGACTCTTACTCCAATCATCCCACACACTGAAAATGCACACCAGTCCCTGTATACGTCCTACAACATCCTGCAAGTTGCAGCCAGTATGGCCAGCAGTGGGTCCACTCCAGCATGGTGGACCAGCAAAACAACATCTATAAAGAGTGTATATCACTGCCTGCGAATGAGTCCATAACTCCCACCAAAGACTTATGTCCTGTAAGTGAAATGGGTATCATAGCAGCGATATGTGTAGTGAAGAGACCGACAGATCAGCCCCCTCTGAGGCAGAAGATGGACCAGAATACATTGTAATAGGAAACATGCCACCAAGTGATTTAATAGTATGTATCTGCATAGCGCCACCTGCTGTTTGCTTTGTCTGTTATTTCTCTCTCCACCTCACTGAGGTGGTCGCACGTGCTCAGTTTAAATCTTCAACTGCCACCAGCCATATTTTGTTAGACGCTGTGGCAGTTACAGGGAAGGAGCTACAGCAGAAAGGACACACCTCCTGAAATAAGTCTAGCAGAATAATTGGAGCACTGAATGGGGAGACCTCTAGTTGTATGTAAGGTACAGGGCTGGTTCTAGCTTTGTTAGAAAGAGATTGTCATGTACTATATAATGTCTGGTATTCATTTTTAACATCAATCATGGCATAACACCTTTAAAGGGGTATTCCCATCTCAGACTATGGGAGCATATCTCTAGGGACCCGCACATCCATCAAGAACGGAGCCCTGAAAGTTGTGGAGGGCACAGTGCGCATGCGCAGCCGTCCACCATCCATTTCTATGGGGCCACCGAAAATAGCCGAGCCTTATTTTGTTCTTCTGAAAAACAAAAAGCTAAACGGTGATGTGAACCTGGCCTACATAACAGAAACAGATGTACCTCATAAATAAATAAATGCGTATACACAGGCCTAGATATTGTATCTATACAGCTGAGGAGCCACAGCATGGCAGGTATAGTGCATGTTGGTGACATCAACATTTCTGCCATGTAGGACTACAAGTCAAGGCCAGAGGATGACCTACGCAACAGACCAAACCTATCCAGCCTGGAGAGGTCAAAAGACCTGAGCAGATCCTCAATAAACAATGACCATGAACAGGTTAATTCGACTAGAGTTCTGCTTTACATTTCCTACAGTAATGACCACATGCAGGTGATAGCACAGTGTAACACACATCCAGTCTCAGCTTAAAGTCACACAGCCTTGGTCACCCGCAGACCTCTGGCATAAGACTAATTAAGGAGCGGTCCCCTTTAACAGTATGTGGGTTATTTCGGTAACTGCCGGTGTCCTATTGTTAACAGTCAGATGAGGCTTCCTGTCTTCAGCCGGAGGAGGATCAGCGCTGGTGTCAGCAGAAGATCAGCTCTACCACAGAGGTCTGCAGCCCACACTTACCATATACAGTATAAGAAACTGCAAAAAAAAGCAAATATATATATATATATATACACACTGAGAACAGTCTCTTCACAGGGGCCTTAGATAACGCTCAGGAGGGCCACAGGAAAGTTTCATTTCCTTTCATCCCCATGAACGTTCAGTCAGCAGTAGGTGGGCTGCCCCTAGCTTGTATCTTGCCTATGGCACATAAAACATGGCCGTACATGTCATGAACAGCCTAATGCAGAAAAGTCACTTATCCTGTAACCAGCACATGGATTCCCCCAAAGATTCTATCTGGAACCCATAGGCACATCATGTGCTGTCATATGGTGCCACCCTGAGGCACAGGTACCACCCTTCAAATGAGGTATACGTGTGGGTCCATATAAGGCGTCTTTCACACATCAGTGAATACAGCACACATCCATTGACTTTAATGTCTGCATTCATACATCAGTGGTTGTCCTTCCTTATTCTGTCTGTGATTACTGATCTGTCATGTACATTAAAGGGTTTCTGTCACCAGTTTTTTCGGTATGAATCAGGCTGACATTAGAGATGTGCTAATGTCACCTGATTCCAAATATATATCTGTTTTATTTACTGGTGCCCCCATTTTTATATAAAATGAACTTTTATTTTATGCTAATAAGGCCTCTAGGTGCAAGGGGCGTTACCCCTGCTCCTAGAGGCTCTGTTGATTGACAGGACCAGGCAGAGAAGAAACACCCCATTCACCATAGCTTGCAAGGACCTTCAATGATGTCATGACCATGTGATCAGTCACATGGTTTAGGAGGAGACAGGCTGTTTGTGTGATCCTAACCATGTGACTGATCACATGGTCATGACATCATTGAAGGTCCTTGCAAGCTATGGTGAATGGAGTGTTTCTTCTCTGCCTGGTCCTGTCAATCAACAGAGCCTCTAGGAGCAGGGGTAACGCCCCTTGCACCTAGAGGCCTTATTAGCATAAAATAAAAGTTCATTTTATATAAAAATGGGGGCACCAGTAAATAAAACAGATATATATTTGGAATCAGATGACATTAGCACATCTCTAATGTCAGCCTGATTCATACCGAAAAAACTGGTGAAGAAACCCTTTAAAGTCTATGGGTCAGTAAAACCCTTGGGCAACACAGATGTCATCAGTGTTTGGTCCGTAGGTTTCACAAATCCTTGTTAGAATATGCCCTGAAAGTATTTGTGGAATACGGATGACAAAACGGAGAGAAAAAAAAAAAAAAGGATAAAATGACCAAAATGGATCCTTCATGGACATCTTCACGAATGAACCACTCACTGACCACGGATGTCATCATGAACGTGTGAAAGGCCTCTTCCACATGAGTGATACAGAACATGTCAGGGTCTGTTCAGTGAAAACTTCATTAACGTTTACAATTTTGTCTGCAATTGCGCTCAGTGTCTTCAGTCAGGATTGCCGCATGAAGAAAACCTGAAGAATACCACTCAACATCTCCAAGCAACTATCAGTTACCCGCGCATTACATCCAGATGCCTTTAGCTTTTCACGTAGCCCCATTTTTTCTATGGAGCTGGGGCTGTGTGAAAACACCCAATATAGAACATGCGGTAATTTTCCTGAACATCAAGGCGATCAGTAACAACACTCATGTACACAGACTCATTGAAATCAATGGATCAGGATTCAGCATGGATGATACGTATTCACTACACGCATCACATCCAGACGGAAAACTCGCTTGTGTTAAAGAGGTCTAAGGTTTTGTAGCAGATTTTACTTGTTGGAATTTAATGTGTTAAAACTGCTAGAAAATCTGCACGTGGCACATGAGGATGATGCAGTGTCTTCACAGCAAAACCTGCAAAGGCTTTTTCCACTACGTTGTTCTGCAGTCCACCAAATGCAGATCCGTAAAACACAGATACGGTCTGCGTGCGCCCCTAATAGAACAGTCCTATCCTTGTCCGTAATGCGGACAATCACAGAACATGTTCTATTTTTTTGTGGAATGGCGAGGCGGACACGGAATGTACTTTGAGTCATTTCCGTTTTTTTGCGGCCCAAATGAAGTGAATGGTTCTTCATATGGGCTGCAAAAAAAAAAAAAACTGAACGGGGACAGAATAAAAACATGTTTGTGTGCATTAGCCCTAACACTGTCATAGGGTGCCTTCACGCTCTGCCAGCAAATCTGCTAAATCAGTGCGGATTTTGTTGCAGGTTTTTCTGCGGCGTTTCCATAGCAGAATCGGATGGCCGTATGATAACACGTAGGTAGAAGTCATGATGTTGCAGATGTTCTGGCAGAATTCTCCACAATGTGTGAAGGCACCAGTTGGGGAAACACCCATACCAAGTTGAAAGTCAGAAAATATCACATTATCTTACACCACTTGTTCAAGGTCCGGCTGATAGAAATATACAGCATCGCTTCCTCCCAAGTCATAGTTCACACCATAAACCGACTTCACAGAACACCAGCAGTGAAGGAGTTAAGGCCCTTTCACACGAGATGAGCGCCTTCCTGCTATAAACGGGGTCAATATTCGACGGCGCTGAGTTGGACGTGTAACAAATCAGAATGCAGTCCACAACCTGCAGAATAATGAGCGCCAGGCGCTAGTGCGGCCGATGTACCAAGAGTCGGGCTGCCTGTACATGGTTTACTGGAGTACTGGATGCTGCAGTTCTCGGACAGGAGAAGGGTGTAGTTTCACTTGACTTTACCTTTCCAATCTGTAGAAAACCGCACTAGAAAAACATGGCAACCTGCTGTAAAACTGCGCGGGCGTCCTCAAATGCCTGCATAAGACGACCGCAGACATGAGGCCACTGCTATGTCCAGCCATAGAGAACGGAAAACCTAACGTTCATCTAACCGAGAGGCTGAATTTTGTAGGATTACGGACAGGAGACATTTAGAATAGTCCTCACTCCCAATGTCCACGGCAGCAGGCGAGGCATCTCCAAAATCTACGGTATGCTTCTATGCCCCCCACAGAATTATCCTTCCTCACATTTCAATGGGAGAGACAGGCAGCTCTGGACAGCAGTGCCGAAGGAGCGCCCGTCCTTGTGGAACACAATTCCTCAGTTTCTCCGTTATGCGCACAGACCTGTGCATACATTTCGCCATTTTATGGACGCAGTGTACTTTACTGGACCCAAGAACGTTTCAGTGATGCCCAATGGGCAGCCTTGATGTGCTGATGAGCCCTTGGCACAGTGATCTTCCACCTGTACATGCTTACAGGCCTGGCTGGGCGAGCCACCACCGACATGCCAACGCAGTGGATAAAGGACTGTAGAAAATGACCTGGCAGACAGAGGAGAACAGTCATAGGCATCAATATACAGGAACCCAGGTGGTTTTGTGCCAGCAATAGGCCCATCACGCTCCACCAAATGAGGGCATAAAGCACTCACAGACCCATGCCGTGGGGTTATGGCACGGGGCTGTAAGGTTACAGATGAGACTGTATTTCTCATTGGTCACTGTGGACATTTTAGAGAATCCATGGCAGAAATTCCAGACTAAATTTTAGTTTCCGCCATAGACCAGTCAGGGAATCTTCACACTTATTGCCCTGTCATTCAATGGAGCTAATCTGTGGCTCGTCAGTGTAGATTCTGCTCCTTAAGGGGTGGGCCGATGTGGGACATCGATAACAGATCACTAGGATATGCTATTAATGTTAGTTAGGAGTGGGTCCCACCTCTATCTTGAGAATAGGGGGCCGCGAAACGAAGGAGAGTGTACCGCATACGCACGGCATGCTCTCCAGTCATCACTGGGAGTTCTGACCATAGCTGAGCGCCCACAGAGGCGGGTGGCCAGGCATGAACGCCTGTTCTCCAGTCACCTTGGGGGTCCTGTTCTGGACACATGGATGGGTCCCAGACGTGGGACCTGCACCTAATGAAGGCATATCCCAGATGGGATTACCCCTTTAATCCCGCCAGAAGCCTGGCAGTGTGAACACGGCCTAAACGTGTGCGTGCATGCGCCAGCTCAGTATTTATCGGGTCTTTCCCATTATACTGGAATGTTTGCAATGAAACAACTCATTAATATCACCTCAAAAATAACAAAGTCATCAGCGAGGAGACCACGATTCCTGACACACAAATAATGGGGTGTGGAAAGGATCAGAGACGGGAGGAAGCTGCAGCAGCCAAAAAAGCATGAAGTCATAGAAACACGACTGCAAGTAGCACCTCCTGGAGTAATGACTATCCCAGATCCAGCAGTGCCGGCACAACAGAGTAGAAGAAACCAGTAAAGGGAAACTGTCAGCAGGTTCATGAGGGCAGCACACAGTGGTGATGAGACCCTCAATCTCACAGGGATAAATGCAGCTCATCATTAGGAGGACATCATGGAGGAAGAGGGCTGAGGTTCCCACTGGGAAACGTGCCTAATGTTCTAGTATTATAGGGAAGTGGAGAGCACCACCACATAACTAGGCAGTGCGGACACTCGGGCTACAGAAAAGATGGGTGCGCAGGGACGGCAGCCGTGCCAGATGTCACCCAGCTTTCCCAGAATCAAGGAAGCCTCTGAAATCTGACATGTGAGGGGCAGGGTTCCGGGGTGGCAGCAGTATTACCTTGTATTAGCCTGAGAATATGTGACTATTAAGTGAATTTAAAACCAGTTCTGTTCCTCATTTTAGGAGGCCTGGGGCAAGTAATAAAACATTAACAACCACTGGGGAGACGGGAACATTCGTAACATAAGGACAAGTCCTGGGATCTGCAGCACACGTGACACGCCCTCCGGCAAACCTGTTCAGAAAAACTTCCAGGACACTTTCCCCATCTGTACATGAAGAGGTCCCCGTACGTGCCCCAGATCAGACATTTCTTACCACATTTTCCAAAAACCCAGATCATAAATTGTCTCAGGCCGCAGCCATCTCCAAAATACAGATACCGGCTGTGTGCATGTCACAATTCTCTCCCTCCCTTCACTAGAAATGACTTCTTCTAGTGCACAAAACATGTTCTATAAATCTGGTGAGCGGCCACACGGATACAAATAGCACATGCACAGCCCCATATGCTGTCCCCATAGAAATGAAATGAAGGTGCGATCCGGACCAAAACTAGTCGTGTGCATGAGGCCTTAAAGAGGACCCGTCTTCACTCCAGACAGGTCTGTTCTAGTAAATAATTGTATTCCAGATGAAATGGTCATTCTTATGACCTTATGTAGTGGCATTGCTCGATTATTCCTGTGAGAGGTTTATGAATAAAGGACAACTTGGTGTTACTAGTTGGGGGCGTGTCCTTGCACAGTGTGACACCGGCAGCACAGGATAGTGCAGGGACACATCTGACTGGTAACAACAAGATAGACCTTTATTCATAACCTTGGAGGAATGGTACAAGATGCCGCTGTAAGAAAAGCTGCTCCAGAATTATTACATGGGGAACACAAGTAGTCACAAAAACAGACACGTGAGGGGGTGACGTCCTTTAAACCAGGCACCATGTCTTATCGGGCTAGCCTAGCTGAATGTAATGACGCCTCTCACTTAGAGATTTATTGCTTCATTCTGGAGAAAAAGTACTTTAATTGACAAGGCCAGGTTCCTGCACAGTCATCTTGCCTGGCCCTATCATCACAAGCACAGTTGGCTGAGCATGCATGTGTATTGGGGATGGGGGGCAGGAGGATTCGTTGTCGTCCCATTCTCTGGCCATAGATGTATGAGGACTGAAACTGGCAATCTGAGCCGAGCATCTAGTGCAGCACTCCAGCTGTTCTGAAACTACAATTCCCAACATGCTCCATTCATTTCTAAGAGTTCGGAGAAGAGCAGAGCACGCATGCCTGTTGGGAGTTGTAGTTACACAACAGCTGGAGTGCTGGGGATTGCCTACCCCAATCGAGTGTGTATGGGGCTAACAGCAGATGTCGCCAGGAATGCTGAATATGTACATGGCCTGATCCTTCTGTTCTTGGGGTAGTGTCTGCCAGCGACTTTTTACCCTCTCCATTCCCCAACACATGCATGCTCAGCTGAGCATGCATCTATGTCTATATGTGGGCTGGGGGGGGGTAGAAATCAGATCAGGAGAGACAGTGATCAGCCATCTTTAGTTCATAAATCCCAATTATCGATGTCATGACTACCAATAACTCAAATAAACCGTACATGTCAATCCGATAAAGTGCTGAGCGTATCAACAGAAAGTAACCATGTCACCGAGATAAGAGATCGCCGTCACTTTCCCAGCAGATGAACCTTGTAACCAGAGCAGACTACAGACGTGGCCGACGATCTCCGCCAGTACATTCACCTGCAGGGTGCAGGCCTTCTCAGGCAATGTGACTTCAGAGAGCTGCACAATGGAAGAATCACCCAGGAATTCATCACGATGCGGTGAATTATTTTTATCCATCCAGTCTTATATGCATTGACATTGAGTGCCATGTGATGGTCAGACCACAATGCTTCTGAAAGTCAGCAGAAAATCACCTACTGTTTAAATCACGTTTTTATAAAAGTCAATGAGGGCCCCTCCCGACCACTGTGTCTATGGCCATGGGGCTGCCGTAAAGCAATTTTCTTTAAGGGTATTCCGGGTGGTTAACGTTATCCTCTATCCATAGGGGTAACCATTAGATTGGTGGGGGTCCCCACCAATCACAAGAACCTGCCTCCGTACCCTCCGCAGCTCCCCTGAAATGATCAGAGCGGCCAGTCACATTCTACAGGAATTCCGGAGATAGGCGAGTACTTGGCTATTGTCAGAACTCCAATAGAAAGAGATGGGAGGCCCGCACATTCACTTCAGGGAGATTCATGGGGTACGGGCCTCTATTCTCATGTTCAGTGGGGATCCCAGAGGAAGGACCGCCACTGATCTGATAGTTATCTCTGTCCTGTGTATAGAGGATAACGATAACCAACCACAATACCCAGTTAAGGCTACTTTCACACTAGCGTTTTTAAATTCCGGTATTGAGTTCCGTCAAAGGGGCTCAATACCGGAAAAAAACGCTTCAGTTTTGTCCCCATTCATTGTCAATGGGGACAAAACTGAACTGAAGACAACGGAATGCTCCTGAAAGCATTCCGTTCCGTCTTCAGACCGGAGAACAAACCGCAGCATGCTGCGGTTTGCTCTCCGGTCCAGGCATCCGCACCAAGACGGATCCGGAATGACCCCCAATGGAAGTCAATGGGGACGGATCCGTTTGGTGTGGACACACCAGTAATCCGGATCTGTCCTCCATTGATTTCCAATGGGGGGTCATTCCGGATCCGGCATACATACACACAGACTACATACAAACAAACATACAGACATACATACAAACATACAGACATACATACATACTCACATACTCCCGGGACGCCGGCAGCAGGTCTTCACGCGCCTCCTGCACGCTGCGATGACGTTTCCCCACTGCGCCCAGCAGAGGGCGCTGTGGGGAATTGTCATCACTGCGCGCAGGAGGCGCGTGAAGACGTTCTGCCGGCGTCCCGGGAGTATGTGAGTATGTAGTCTGTATGTTTGTTTGTATGTAGTCTGTGTGTTGTTTTAATGTGTGTCATGTGTGGGGCCGGAGCGCTGCTCCGGCTCCACACATGTATAGCGTTAGCACGGATCCGTCGGCACCCTTTAGGTGCCGGATCCGTGCTAACGCTAGTGTGAAAGTAAGTGATGTTAACAACAGCTCGGGCAAGATGGCCGCCCCCCATGATCATGTTCAGGAAATAGAATTCAAAATCTGTGTCACAGAAAAAAAAAAAATGTTGGTGACATCTTGTTTAAGGTCTAGAGAACAGGGTCTGTCTTTACAGCAGATCACAGATAGAGTCCCATGGCAAATTAGCAGCTTGAAGAGGCTGCAGCGCTCCAGTGACATCACGTCCATTAGTCACATGGTAAAATGAACGGTCCCGGCCTCCAATACTGCGCTGAGGAGACCACGGTGCTCAGCAAGCAGAGATCTTTTTTTTTTTCACTGGCTCTTTTCTATAGGTTCAGTGGAATGGATTTCTAAGAAACCACATGTGTAAGAGGACTGGGGGCGTCATTAGATAAAGAGACTGACTGCAGAGAGGATTACTTCCCAGCGGATCCATCCTGACCCCATTATTATGTTTTGCATGACGGTAGAGGGCCGAGAAGCCAGAAGTAAAAGACAACACGGATACAGCAGGCGTCTCAGAGCAAATCTGACACCAACATCGGATACGCGACTACCTACGCCAAGTGCACATTTCCCTCTAACGAAATCCAAAAAGGCTCTAGGACTGACCGAAGGAATACAACTAACAACCAGATATACTCCTTCATACAGCATCAGTGGACTGCCGATATGTGGTGTGAATGAGGCCTTAGGGCACGTCCCCACAAGTTGTAAAAGTAATGAAATTTCCGCTTTGGGCCTGTAATGCTTGCTGTGGATTACCCTGCATTACATAGTCTGCCGTGGAAAGCTACACCGTAAAGAGGTTATGCCATGATTAATGTAAAAGTGAAAATCAGACATCATATAGTACATGACTCTTTCTAACAAAGCTAGAACCAGTCCTGTACCTCACATGGATCCAGAGATCTCCACATTCATTGCTCTGATTTATATCAAGCTGGCAGATCGGGGGCATGTCCTTTCTGCTGCAGCTCTCGCCCTGTAACTGCCACAGCTAAGAGAACACAAACTAAGCACGTTCGACCAGCTCAGTGAGATGGACAAAAAAAATAAGGAAAAGAACAAACAGCAGGTGGCGCTATACAGATACATTTTATTGAATAACTCAGTGGCTATGCTACATTTTTAATGACATGCAATTACAAAAGTATTCAGAGCCAAGAGCTGGTTTGAAAAAAGTAGAATATATTGCAAGATACAACCCTCTTAACGAATGGCACAAAGGCGTTGCGTTGGCCGCAAGAAAACTGTTGCATGCGTATTCCCAGCAATCTGCCCGTGTAATGGCGCTGTTCGTTCACTGGGTGAAAATGTTGTTACTGCACACATGGAAATTATCGTTTCTGGGCAGCAGATTGTGATGTCAAACAGTGATCTACTGCCCAGAAACAATGCAGCAGTATAAGGACGAGTGAAAGCAGTAGTCATCCCTCGTCCCCATACTGTGGAGGAGATCACTGCATGTAAATGCGCTCTTCACCTCCACTGAACCAGCAGCCGACTGTCGGAAAGGAAAGCTCGGCCCGTGTAAATGCACATTAAGGCCGGTATCAGTTCTTTCACATCCTAGGTCTGTTATTAGGGGTTACACAGCTCTATCAGTGGAGTGACCCCCTCCCTGGTACATACAGACCACACGGCTTCCTTCCCAGCACCGGCTCTCCCTACTATCAGCCTGCACATTCCTAATGCATTTCTAACTCCATCACTAATCAGTTTGTGGGATCTAAGGCATAGTCATATAGGAAGAGCCCGGACCCGGGGGTGGGGGAGGGACAAGAAAAAGCACCATCAAAAACAGCAGCTAGGATGATGCTTAAGTCAATGCTATGTCTGGGTTCTAGACAGATTAGAGGAAATTAAAGGGGTTTTCCGATATGATCTGTGGGGGTCTGACATCCGGGACCCTCACCAATCAGCTGTTTGAGAAGACATTGGTGCTCCTGTAAGCGCCCCGGCCTTCTCACAGCGCCATACATTGTATAGTGGCTGTGCCTGGTATTGCACTCAGCCCCATTCACTTCTATGAGCGCGATACCAAGCTGAAAGAAGGCTGCAGCGCTCACAGGAGCAGCGGCACCTTCTCAAACAGCTGATCACCTATCCTGATCCTCTCAGAAAATAAGTTTACCCCTTCTAGGTCCTATACAAGGCAACCCACCAGACAATGTCCTCCCACTTTGAGCACCATAACATAGGCGCTGACGTGCACTGTCACATGCATTAGGCCTTTTTGTCACTGTCACCTTCACTGCAGGAAAAGCATGTGTGTACTGGTGGGGTCCAACACCCAGGTCTCCCTCCCACGAACTGAAAGATCACAGCTTACACAGGCAGAGCCCTGCGCATGTGACTGTGGCTGTGCCAGGCAGCTCAGTGCCATTCAGGTCAATTAAAGGCACACTCACACTCTACCCACGGAAAAAAGGGGATATGGCATCAATTTAAAAATATTACAGTATTGAAGGAGAAGCCGTCAAGTAGACCAAGACTAAAGCCAGTGACACTATTGAGCCATTTCTCCCAATTCCACCATAAAGCACGTTCGGCTACAACTGGCGAGCCTCAGGACAGCTTGGCAGGAAAATTCAAGTCACCCATATACAGCTTATGCAGACTTTTTTTTTGTGCCGCGGCACTTGACTACAGATTACGGCATACTTCTAGGAGCGCTCGGCCATCAGCAGCAGAGCATTCAGAGGCAAGCTAAGCATGCACGTTGCCGTATCACGGATCCTGCGTTACGGCTAATCTGGACACTGGAGGGTTAAACACTGAGCTGGAGACCAAGTTACTGTAAGGTGATTATGAAGGATCAGTGAGTGACCTCTTTAATGGAAGTTTTCTCCAGCCTGTTAGTACTGAGCTCTCCTACAGGATCAATATCCTAGCCGTGAGCTAACAAGCCGCCCAGCGAAAAGAGGCCTTGGGGCCCATGGCAACTAACCCGAGCTCCGGCATCATTTCCTGGCTTCTGATTGGCTCCAACCTACAACAAGGTCACACGAGGGATAACGCTCAGGGCTCACATAGGGTACATGTCAGTCTGCAACATGGGGCGCCGTACAGACGTATTAGTCAGTACTATTCTGCGCTCAGCTCTATGTAGAGCCTGCCAAGAAATGCTGGGAGTTGTAGTTTTGCAGCTAGACGGTTCAGCGCCAGAGCATCTGATGGAGTGATATACAGGCTCCTAGTTGTGATATATGCCGACTGGATTCAGACTGAACAGCACGGAGAACACTAAAGGTTGTACATTACTAGCATGCTGGCGCTGTGCTGAGAACATGGCCACTGAAGTATCTCGTCCATTCACTTGCACTGGGGACAGACTGCGCATGCGCTAGATCCCCTATAAGAAAGTGGCAGTCGCTGATTGACGGAATTCTTCATCAGTGCTGACAGTCTGCCGGGCATTGTGGGTGGGGGTTACAGGTTCGGATAACCCCTTTAAAGGGTTTCTGTCACCAGTTTTTTCGGCTCTGTTGATTGACAGGCCCAGGCAGAGAAGAAACACCCCATTCACCATAGCTTGCAAGGATCTTCAATGATGTCATGACCATGTGATCAGTCACATGGTTTAGGAGGAGACAGGCTGTTTGTGTGATCCTAACCACGTGACTGATCACATGGTCATGACATCATTGAAGGTCCTTGCAAGCGATGGTAAATGGAGTGTTTCTTCTGTGCCTGGTCCTGTCAATCAACAGAGCCTCTAGGAGCAGGGGTAACGCCCCTTGCACCTAAAGGCCTTATTAGCATAAAATAAAAGTTTATTTTATATAAAAATGGGGGCACCAGTAAATAAAACAGATATATATTTGGAATCAGGTGGCATTAGCACATCTCTAATGTCAGCCTGATTCATACCGAAAAAACTGGTGACAGAAACCCTTTAAGAGGACCTGTCACCATTACCCATGAAATAACAGTTCTGGAGAATCTTTTCTCATAACCCTGCACTGTGCCGTTCCTCTGTTATACCTCAGATATTTATGAGTAATTTGACAAAATGGTTATTACCATTCCCACTGTTAAAGGGACATGTCTGTACCCCGCCTGCGCTGATTTGACGTTGTCAGCATGCGAAAGGACACACTCCCCCAACTAGTAACACTCAGTTGTCAGTTGATTTAAAGATTTCTAGAAGTTATAACAGATGAACAGCAAACAGAGTTAGAAGAAATGAAACTCCATAACTGTTAGTGTCCAAGGCATGATCCATCATGTATGTGCTGCCAACACACAGTGATATCTGCATGGGCGCCATGCCGTCGATTCAGAAGGCTGCAACAAGCTCCGATTTTAATCCAGAATGTTTCTGGTACAAGTCATGAGGTTCTGACAACCCAGCCACTTGTATTGTACCGTAAACTGCTGCAATTTACAGTGCAAAACCCACTGCGTCTGGACTTGGCCCATCAGGAGAGCAGGGTCTTTACAGAGATAGCCGGGCAATGTGCAGGACAATCCGCTCGGCTCCTCCAGACTGCACTGTATTGTCATGGTGATAAGTTCCC
Source organism: Rhinella marina (assembly GCA_900303285.1). NCBI lineage: Eukaryota > Metazoa > Chordata > Amphibia > Anura > Bufonidae > Rhinella > Rhinella marina. The sequence goes on from ONZH01019172.1 coordinate 491,921, forward strand.
TTTAATTGGAGCGGTGTTGCAGCTCCCTGTACAACAGGTGGAAGTGCGGCTGTGCAGCGAAAAAGCTGAAGGGAATGGTGTGGGTTCCAGACATTGAACATAAGTCGTCCTGCCTTTTTGAACTGATGGCCTGTCCTCACTAGATGATCAGCCAAGGTCCGGCACTGTACACACCCGCCGATCAGTCGTTCTGGAGTTACAGAGCACCGTGAACACTGCAGCGCTGCTCTGATAAACTTCAATGGGAGCAGTGCTGCCAGAGCTACATAGAACAGCGGGGTGCACAGGGCCAGAGCCCACTGATAAGGCTAGTGACGGCCTATCATGAGGATTTAAATAGGCTTATCCTAGTGAGATGCCATAAGACTATATGACGGTAATACCCCTTTAATACAATCAATTTAATACCACATATGAAACACTTCTGCTTTCTGTCTCTGTCACACAAGGGATACGGATTCTCTCAGGGTCTGTCCAGGAAAAAAAATCTGATAGTTTTGCACGCAAGTCACTTTGGTCTGCGATTGTGTTTAGTGAGTGCGGTTTTTCCAGGGCTGTGGAGTCGGTAAGCCAAAGCCCCGACTCCAACTCCGACTCCCTCATACATGGCGCATGTTTAAGTAATAACTTCAAACAAACTTTGCATAAATCAATAGTACAGATATGTCATGACAAAAAGAGTCTGTAATATATGTTTTACTAGATATCTTTACTCTGAACTTTTAGCATCAGGCTTCTCTGGGTACAGCTCACTAAGGGCCTGATGTATGAAAACTGTCTAGGTCTACGAATTTCTTTGTTGCCCATAGCAACCAATCAGAGCTCCCCTTTCATTTCTCCAGAGCACTATATGAAATGAAAGGGGAGCTCTGATTGGTTTCTATGGGCAACAAAGAAACTTCTACACCTAGACAGTTTTCATACATAAGGCCCAAGGTGTTTTACATCAGAGGAAAAGCAAACTAAAACATAAAGCAGAGAGAACATGCACTGGACAAGTGATTAATGCACAGTTTGTTGAAAGTTTAGATATACCAAGAAATACTTGCCTTAAAGGGGTTTTCTCAGCACATTAATTCACTGGCTGACAGGCAGTTTGCACTCACTCCATCTCCCCAGGCTGTAGGGATCTCCAGCAGTTATTCGCATATATTAACTTACTCTGACAGAGCAGGAGGTTGTGATCTCTAACACAATTACAGGTAAAGTCGTCCTTCTCAGTCCTCACAACACTTGGACCTTTTGCTTACTGCAGGTAATCACTCAGAGCTCAGTCCCATCATCATTCACTGGTCTCAGCCAATCAGATAACAGTCTTTCTGGTCTGCAGGTTACCATAGAAACCTGTGTACAGTGAGAAACCTGCTGAACTGTCTATAGTTCATGACTAAAGTAAAAATCTACTGACCACTGTATTTAGAAAAGGTCTTCTTTTAACTGTCCCTTTATGATGAAAGCTAATCTTTGTAACTAGTGAGAAAACCCCTTTAATCCTATTTTCTCTAGTAAATCTGAGATGAGTGCAGCCATTCCTTCCCAGTGCCTTTTTCCTCTGATCTGTAGCAGAGGAGCTTCACTTCTGAGCATCTACATAAAGGGCAGCATACAGTCATCTCAACTGAAAGCCTAGATCCTGAGATCAGGAACAGAACAGACATTTATAGGGCATTTCATCATATTCTCATGCAAATATATTCAGCACATACTGCATGGAACTAACTGTACCAATTTATTATATATTTTAGGAGTCGGACCATTTTAATTTATACCGACTCGAGCTCCACCAAAATGGACATCGACTCCACAGCCCTGGGTTTTTCCATCCAGACTGCATTTTTCACATGCGTAAAGAAAGACTACAGAACAACAACTCCACTCCTAGTGACCATAAGTGAAAAACCGCATTGGGAGAATTTATCATGAGGGGAATATTTAGCTCGAGTCTGCGTTGGAGTATGTTATGCCACATTTATCAAACGTCTCATTCTTAAACCTACCACTTGTGAGTGAGATTGCGTCTGGAGTGAAACTCATTAACATAGCTAACCACACCCACTTTTCTACTCATTCCAAAACTGGAATGATGCAATAATTTTGCGACGTTTTGAAGAGAGAATTCCGGAGTGAAGGTATGATAAATATGCCCCATTGTGTCCAGATGTCTTCTGTTTTTCACACAAGACCCCTTCACTTTTATGGAGCCAGAACTGAATGAAAAAAAAAAAAAAAAAAACACACACAATATAGAACCTGCTGCAGTTTTTTCTGAACGCAGAGATGATCAGTGATAAACTACACTTCTGTGCACAGACCCACTGAAATGCATAGGTCAAGGTTCTGATCGGATGCTCTGTGTTCATGTGTGAAAGAGTCCATGGAGAGGCATTGGGGAGGCAAAGAACGTCACGGTTTTCAAATTGATTGTTAAAGGGGGTTGTCTGCTTTATTTATATTGATGATGTCTCCTCAGGATAGGTCATTAATATCAGATCGGCTGAGGTCCGATTCCCAGGATCCCCCCCACTGATCAGCTGTTTGAAGAGAAGGCTACGTTGGTACAAGCACAGCCTTCCTTTCATCGTTTACCTGCTGGCTGCAGCAATTGCAGTGTGGCTACAACTAATCCATCCCATTACCTTCAACTTCCTGTTCAAGTGAATACTACAGAGACGTCCAGTTGAAGAGAACGGGATGAGGAGTTGTAATTACACTGCTCACCGTTGCCATTGCGACGGCAAGAAAGTAAACCATGAAGAGAAGGCAGCGCTCGTACAAGTGCAGCCTTCTCTTCAAACATCTGATTGGCGGGGGCCCCGGTTGTCAGGTCGCTGCTAATCTGATATTGATGAGCTATTCTGAGGATAGCAGGGCTGTGGAGTCGGAGTCGGTCACCATTTTGGTGGAGTCGGTACAAAATGGACCGACTCCTAAAATATATAATGAATTAGTACATTTAGTTCAGTGCTGAATATATTTTTATAAGAATTTGTGAAAATGATGAAATGTCCTATAAATGTCTGTTCTATTCCTGATCTAAGGATTTAGGCTTTTAGTTGAGATGACTGTGTACTGCCCTTTATGTCCAGTGCATGTTCTCTCTGTATGCTTTATGTTTCCTCTGAGCTCATGTTTGGAGAGGTTAGCTGCTCTCATGGCTTCTATCTGCTGATGTAAAACACCTAGAGCCTTATGTATGAAAACGGTCTAGGTGTAGAAGTTTCTTTGTTGCCCATAGCAACCAATCAGAGCTCCCCTTTCATTTCATATAGTGCTCTGGAGAAATGAAAGTAGAGCTCTGATTGGTTGCTATGGGCAACAAAAAAAGTTTTAGACCTAGACAGTTTTCATACATCAGGCCCAGAGGCGTAGCTACTGGGAGGGGGGGAGGGGAGGCGATGCTCTGGGCCCAATACCTCTGGGGGGGCCCAGCAGGGATGGCCTTAGTGCAAACAGGTGAATACAAGTGAGCGCTTCCATTATGGAGTCTGATGGGGGCTACATTCAGCCGATCTGAGGTCTGATGGGGCTACATTCAGCCGATCTGAGGTCTGATGGGGCTACATTCAGCCGATCTGAGGTCTGATGGGGCTACATTCAGCCGATCTGAGGTCTGATGGGGCTACAGTAAGCCGATCTGAGGTCTGATGGGGCTACAGTAAGCCGATCTGAGGTCTGATGGGGCTACAGTAAGCCGATCTGAGGTCTGATGGGGCTACAGTAAGCCGATCTGAGGTCTGATGGGGCTACAGTAAGCCGATCTGAGGTCTGATGGGGCTACAGTAAGCCCGATCTGAGGTCTGATGGGGGCTACAGTAAGCCGATCTGAGGTCTGATGGGGGCTACAGAAGCCGATCTGAGGTCTGATGGGGGCTACAGTAAGCCGATCTGAGGTCTGATGGGGGGCACAGTAAAGCCGTCTTGAGGTCTGATGGGGGCACAGTAAGCCGATCTGAGGTCTGATGGGGGCACCAGTAAGCCGATCTGAGGTCTGATGGGGGCACAGTAAGCCGATCTGAGGTCTGATGGGGGCACAGTAAGCCGATCTGAGGTCTGATGGGGGCACAGTAAGCCGATCTGAGGTCTGATGGGGGCACAGTAAGCCGATCTGAGGTCTGATGGGGGCACAATAGGCCGATCTGAGGTCTGATGGGGGCACAATAGGCCGATCTGAGGTCTGATGGGGGCACAATAGGCCGATCTGAGGTCTGATGGGGGCACATTCTGCTGATCTGAGGTCTGATGGGGGCACATTCTGCTGATCTGAGGTCTGATGGGGGCAGGGGACTGTTAGTTTAGTGATGTAAAAGCTGGGGACAGATTTCCTTTAACATAGGAGTCCCCTTTTTACTCCTATTAATCCTATATTTTACTGCATTATGTGGTAGAGTATTTAGAGTAGGGTATGTAGAAAGTCTATTGTACTGTACTTAACAGCATAGATGATCTAGCAGTTTATATAGTCATCTTGCTAATACAGTATTATAACTACAACTAGTAGTATGTGCCTGTGAAGTTGGAATCGTTCGTTTGGGAAGCCAATAAGTGGGGGGCCCACTTAAGCATGTTTCGCCCCCCCCCATGTGCTGAACCTCTAGCTACACCTCTGATCAGGCCCTTAGTAAGCTGTACCCAGAGAAGCCTGATAGATTACAAACTGTTTTTGTCATGACTTATCTGTACTATTGATTTTATGCAAATTTGTTTAAAGTTATCACTTAAACATGCTCCATATATGAGGGACTCGGAGTCGGGGTGAGGGGAAATTGAGGAGTCTGAGTCGGGGCTTTGGCTTCCCAACTCCACAGCCCTGGAGGATAGGTCATGAAATAATTAAAGCGGAGAACCCCTTTACCTGTGGTCTGGCAGTCTCTGGTCGCCTTACTGCCTGCCAATGTCAGGGTGGTGCAGTGCGACCCCGCTGTGATCTGCCTCTCTAAGCATGGCTGTCAGGCTGTGACATCCACAACACGGCGGCCTGACTGATGACGATGCATATTTCCCTGCAAGGTATCAAGAGTTATTCTAGAACTGCAATGGAGATAAAATCCTGAACCATACATGAGGGATAAATGATTCACCTCAAACAGTCTATAGACTGAAACCTTCTGGAGAACAGAAAAATTACTTAAAAAAAAAAAAAAAAAAAAAAAAGACATCCAGCAATGTAGATACGTCCTACAAGTATATCTGCTATTAGATGTCCACATATAAGGAGGCTTCACTACCACATGTCAGCCAGTGAAAGGCGGATATCTCAGGACTCCGGGTGACAGCTCCTTCCTGGTGTCACTGAGCACTCGCCAACCGACTGCAGAGATAAGACAGTCAGTCAGCTGCCGGGATGTGTGACATCTGTGCAGAGAGAGGCGACTGTAGATACAGGGCACTGAGATGCCAGGCTCTACCAGGGATGCGTCATCTCAGACTTGTCCTTCAACGTCACAACTCATGTGTCATGACCACTCATCATATCAGGAAAGTCTACCACCACGGATATTAAGGGTATGGCCCAACGGAGTGGCTCACCCACGGCACACATGGGCTGCTGGGGGTGGGTGTGAAAGTCTCGGAAAACCCCTTTAGGGACCAATTCAGTTTTAAAGGGACATTGCGAGGCTTATATAATAGAAACTACACCCCTCAATTTATTTAAAAGTGATTTTAACAACTTTATTAACCCTTTAGGTGTTCCACAAGAATTAGAGCAAAATGGAGGAGAAATTTAAAAATGTAATTATTTGCGCAGATTTTTCATTAGAATTCATTTTTCCAGCAACACCGCAAGGGTTAACAAAACAAACCTCAATATTTATTACCCTGATTCTGCAGTTTACAGAAACACCCCATATGTGGTCGTAAACCGCTGTATGGGGGCCCAGCAGGGCTCAGAAGGGAAGGAGCACCATTTGGATTTTGCTGAAATGGTTTTTGAGTGCCATGTCACATTTGAAAAGACCCCGGAGGTGCCACTACAGTGGAAAACCCCCCAAAAAATGACCCCATTTTGGAAACTATACCCAAAAGGAATCAATGGCTTGATGATGGGAAAAGGGCACTTTTTTTTTTTTTTTAACTTTAAGAAAACACTACTAATTTTCTTACTTGTTATTTTTGTCCCACTAGGGGACGTCAACTTTGGGGGATCTGTACTGCATTGGAACTGTCAGTATTAGGCCTCATGGACATATTTTTTGGTCTGTGTCTGATCTGCACTTTTTTTGTGGATCTCATGCGGACCTATTCAGGCACCAAGGCTTTACAACTTCCTCTGTAAACCCCTCAGCATTGACTGTGGCATCTAATGGGTTAACATGCCGGCATCTGAGTTTTTGGTGATGCCGGTGAATACATCAGGGGCTTGGTTGTCAGGAACAGGCAGGCCCTTGCCGCCGATCAAGCGAGCACAGGTAAGGAAGTCACTTCCCAATGTGCTGTACATGTACAGCGAGGGTCAGAAAAGGGTTAAGAACATTTCTAGTTTAGAAAGTCTTTTTTCCACTAATTTTGTAAATATGAGTTAAAGGGCTATTTCAGTCAGAAGACTGGAAAGGAGATAACCGATAAAATGGTGGATGGTAAGACCACTGGGACCTCCACCGATCACGAGGGACCGAGTGATGATCAAGCATGCTCACTGCCGGAGATGGTAGAGTGCAGCACTCACCTATCACCCCTTCAATACAGCAGGGTGCACTGTTCAAGACCCTTGCCTGGTGGCCAGAGTAGAGAGTAGTTACAGAGAGCACCTCTCAGTCTCGTATTAAACAGTGTTTTTGACCAAACTAAACTGCTGACTGCACAGGGAGTAAGTGTTGATTTTCCCTGCAGCGCCACCACAGGGGAAAGGAAGCATTACACTGTGCCCATTCATATGAGTGGACTGTCTGTATAAAGGGAGTCTGTCGTAGGTAAATGGTGGGGAGAGCAGTACAAACATACATTTTGTGGAGCTTTTATTATCAGGAGCAGTGTGAATATGAATTCTGTTGACAGATTCTGCTCCAGCAAGTGCCAAGGAGGCGGGGCTTCACTGTGACCCTCTCTGCATTGAGCTGCCACACAGCCTCTCCCCTCCGCATGGGAGATGTAGTGGTTGGAGCTATAGCTCTCCTCAGCCCCTTCTTACCACAGACAATCCACCGGTATGAATGGGCACAGTGTAATGCTTCATTTCCCCTGTGGCGGCGCTGCAGGGAAAATCAACACTTACCGCCATGTTTCCTCACAGACTACAGCTGATTACTGGGGGTCCCAGACCTTTATAGCCTACAGACCCTTTTAACAAGAAGGGGCATACTTTGACATACAAAGGGACTTCTTTGGGGGCTATGGGCATGGTGCCCCCTTGGCTTAAACGTGGAGATCTCGCCGGTAGCACTGACAGCTCCTCTACAAGCATCACATGGACCCCAGCAACCTACCTTCTGAGATCCCTCTCATCATGAAGAATGGCAGGGCCCCTGCCCGGAGTTACAGCAGAGATGGAGAGACACAGGACGTCCACAAGGGTAGCCATTAGATGTGGAGGCCTGCTTTACATCTGTCACCACACCAGACATCACTGGGCTGTCCACAACCTGTCATCCTAAAAACCACCATGCCAGAACTTCTACAAGGCGGTACTATCCTGAGAGGAGCCACATGGGAGTAACAGCGTCAGAAGTGGCGGGTGACGAGGGGCAATCACAGCCGCTCAGCAGTGACCGGGGAGCAGCAAGTCACCCCTACTGACAGAGAACCAAATCCTAGTCACAAGTCCACAGCCTGCCCCCGACCATCAGCGGTAGGTACCTCTGGTAACGCGGTAGGTACCTCTGGTAACGCGGTAGGTACCTCTGGTAACGCGGTAGGTACCTCTGGTAACGCGGTAGGTACCTCTGGTAACGCGGTAGGTACCTCTGGTAACGCGGTAGGTACCTCTGGTAACGCGGTAGGTACCTCTGGTAACGCGGTAGGTACCTCTGGAACGCGGTAGTACCTCTGGTAACGCGGTAGTACCTCTGGTAACGCGGTAGGTACCTCTGGTAACGCGGTAGGTACCTCTGGTAACGCGGTAGGTACCTCTGGTAACGCGGTAGGTACCTCTGGTAACGCGGTAGGTACCTCTGGTAACGCCGGTAGGTACCTCTGGTACGCGGTAGGTACGGTAACGCGTACCTCTGGTAACGCGGTAGGTACCTCTGGTAACGCGGTAGGTACCTCTGGTAACGCGGTAGGTACCTCTGGTAACGCGGTAGGTACCTCTGGTAACGCGGTAGGTAGACACACAGCCTATCAGCGGTAGGTACCTCTGGTCAGCAGTAGGTAGGTAGGTACACAGCCTGTCAGCGGTAGGTAGACACACAGCCTGTCAGCGGTAGGTACCTCTGGTCAGCAGTAGGTAGGTACACAGCCTGTCAGCGGTAGGTACCTCTGGTCGTCAGCAGTAGGTAGGTAGGTACACAGCCTGTCAGCGGTAGGTACCTCTGGTCGTCAGCAGTAGGTAGGTAGGTACACAGCCTGTCAGCGGTAGGTACCTCTGGTCGTCAGCAGTAGGTAGGTACACAGCCTGTCAGCGGTAGGTACCTCTGGTCGTCAGCAGTAGGTAGGTACACAGCCTGTCAGCGGTAGGTACCTCTGGTCGTCAGCAGTAGGTAGGTACACAGCCTGTCAGCGGTAGGTACCTCTGGTCGTCAGCAGTAGGTAGGTACACAGCCTGTCAGCGGTAGGTACCTCTGGTCGTCAGCAGTAGGTAGGTACACAGCCTGTCAGCGGTAGGTACCTCTGGTCGTCAGCAGTAGGTAGGTACACAGCCTGTCAGCGGTAGGTACCTCTGGTCGTCAGCAGTAGGTAGGTACACAGCCTGTCAGCGGTAGGTACCTCTGGTCGTCAGCAGTAGGTAGGTACACAGCCTGTCAGCGGTAGGTACCTCTGGTCGTCAGCAGTAGGTAGGTACACAGCCTGTCAGCGGTAGGTACCTCTGGTCGTCAGCAGTAGGTAGGTACACAGCCTGTCAGCGGTAGGTACCTCTGGTCGTCAGCAGTAGGTAGCCTGTCAGCGGTAGGTACACAGCCTGTCAGCGGTAGGTACCTCTGGTCGTCAGCAGTAGGTAGGTACACAGCCTGTCAGCGGTAGGTACCTCTGGTCGTCAGCAGTAGGTAGGTACACAGCCTTCAGCGGGTAGGTACCTCTGGTCGTCAGCAGTAGGTAGGTACACAGCCTGTCAGCGGTAGGTACCTCTGGTCGTCAAGCAGTAGGTAGGTACACAGCCTGTCAGCGGTAGGTACTTCTGGTCGTCAGCAGTAGGTACCTCTGGTCGTCAGCAGTAGGTAGGTACAACAGCCTGTCAGCGGTAGGTACCTCTGGTCGTCAGCAGTAGGTAGGTTCACAACCTGTCAGCGGTAGGTACCTCTGGTCGTCAGCAGTAGGTAGGTACACAGCCTGTCAGCGGTAGGTACCTCTGGTCGTCAGCAGTAGGTAGGTACACAGCCTGTCAGCGGTAGGTACCTCTGGTCGTCAGCAGTAGGTAGGTACACAGCCTGTCAGCGGTAGGTACCTCTGGTCAGCAGTAGGTAGGTACACAGCCTGTCAGCGGTAGGTACCTCTGGTCAGCAGTAGGTAGACACACAGCCTGTCAGCGGTAGGTACCTCTGGTCAGCAGTAGGTAGGTACACAGCCTGTCAGCGGTAGGTAGACAGCTTCTCACCTGGTGCAGGGCGCTGATGCCGTCCGTGTTGGTGCTGTCAATGATCTCCTTCCCGGCCTCCCCCCGCAGCATCTCCCCCGCCTCCAGTAAGTCTCCTCCGGCACAGGCTGCCAGGAACTCGGCCGCCCGCTCGAAGCGCACAGTGCGGCCATCCCCTTCTCCCCGGGAGCCCGGCTCCCCATCATCCTCGTCTTTTCCGTCGCCAGTCCTCCTCCTGCGCCGCTGCCACCGGGGCTCGGCCGCCTCCTGGTTCGTGCAGGACCGGGCCCACTGCCGGAGCTGCTCCTTCCGCCTCTCTTTAGCCTGCGCAGCGGCGGCAGCTCCTTCCGCCATGTTTTGTTTATGTCGCTCCCTAATGCCGCCGCCTGAACCCCCCTTCTTCTCCTCCGCCCTTAACGCCTCAGATTCCTGCCGCCAGACTGCTGCTCTGCGTGATGACGTCACCAGGCTGCGCCCGCACGGCGCGATGGGAGTTGTAGTTCCACTTAGGATCCTTGTGGTCCTGTCTAATTTACTTTTGAAGCACAAAATTTTTAGGGATAACCCAGAAACAGCTTTCTAGTGTGATAAGGAGTGTCATCCTGGTGACGAGCAAGCTGTGTCATTGCGGCTGCGCATGAAACCAGGAGCTAGTGCTCCAAATACAGTAAGAGCACAGCGACACCTGTGGGACGCGGCGGGTACTTCATTACATATAACTGAGTTAGGTCTCTCATATTTAATTTTGTGGAGTTTTTAAATCCGTAGAGAAGCCTGTGTGAAAAATGCCTAAAAAGGAAACGCCATAGCATGCTTCTGAAAAACACCACAAACGAATGCCCTGTGGTTATAGAGGTGCATTAGCTGGTACCACTTGCAATTCACCGATACTTGCGGCAGCTACTGGACTTGCCGTGGTTTCAGGTTAAATTTAGCGATAAATCATGAGCGCTACCTGCAGTTGGGTTTACACATTGTGGCCCAGATTTTGAATAATAGCAGTAAAAACCACACTAAGACATTGGGGGTTATAATCTCCATGCGCTAGTCGGTTTAAAAAAGCGTTGCACGGGCCTGTTTTACGACTTTTTCCACGTCCAAACAGCTAAGTGTAGGTGCATGCAGTGTTTTTATGCCACCCTCGACGCTGGGAAGTGGCGGGGCCGTGTGGGGACATCATTTGCTAACATTTATGCCAGTTTCCTGGTGTAAATGAAGATTGAAATCCACTCCACTCAGGAGATGGTGTAGATTTTATTTAGGCGCTCGGACTGATAGAGGATACGCCACGTCATAAATTAAGGGCATCCTCCAGCAGCGCAGGGAGAAGAAAAATGACCCCCAATGTTTACACCCAGCGCAGTTACATTTCACGGTGTGTATAATGCACGGACACTCTTGTGGATATATCCGTATAAAAAATTTGCAGTGTAATACTTCACCAGCTAAGTAGATAAGATTTCCAAATGTCATCTGAGCGGTGAGTAAATTTGCCACTCTTGACACGCAGCCGCAGCATGTCCCTTGTTTATACGGATTTTTAGTGCCGATCCAGCCCCAATCTGGGCCATATCCACGCTAGAATCCACCATTTTGATGGAAATCTGGATAAACGACACTGCCATGTGCATGTGGCCTAAAGTAGCACTACAAAATGCTATGTGTGAATCTAGCCTAAAAGGTAGTCTTCAGGGAGAATTTAGATTTTACAAAAACCTGCCCTCAATTTTTGGCTGCTTTCCCGTCATGACAGTCATAATGCTCCCATTAACAGGACCCTTGTAAACTGTGCCGAGTTCCCCCTTTACATGGCCCTATGTGGCAAGGAGTTGTCGAGAAGGAAACATTCATTCCTGACCAGTGGAGGAGCCACTGCTATTACATGCAGCAATCTCCTCCACAATATGGGGAGGAGGAAGAGGAATGAAGGGTCTGCTTGCAAGAGCTTACAATCTATAAGGACATGGGGGTAACACAGAAGTTAAGTGCTTCTTAATACAATAGGGGAGTGGATATAAGGCTGCATGAGCCAGCTGCTGGGCTAACCTAAAAAGCAGGGGCGTAGCTATAGGGGAAGCGGCTGCTTCGGGGCCCGAACTCAGAAGAGGCCCACCCAGGAGGAGGACAAAAGATTTTTTGTCAGGGTCCCCTCAACAGTATTATACAATGACATTATATACAGTAACACTGTAGGAAATGGATGGAGAAGCTGCCGGGCCTTATCTGAGAGAGCGATATTGACTAGCCACAGAAGTGGGGGTTGCACGGGAGGAGGGGGTTGTGAAGTCATTGCTGGGGAGGGGGAGCCTGTTAAAAATTTTCTGTGGGGCCCAGTCATTTCTAGTTACGCCACTGCTAAAAAGATGCTTTTTTAGTGAGCACCTAATACTGTGGATGTTATGAATTAATCTAATTGCTTGGGGTAGAGCATTCCAGAGAACTGGTGCAGCTAGGGAGAAGTCTTGGAGCCGGGAGTGAGAGGTTCGGATTATGGTGAATATTAGTTGTAAATCACTGGCTGAACAGAGAGCACGGGTAGGGTGGTAAACAGAGATGTGTGGAGATGTAGGGGGTGAGGAGATGTAGGGGGTGCAGCACTGTGGAGGGCTTTGTGGGTGAGAATGAGGCACCAATTCAATGACTGGCACAGGGCGGAGGCATTGGAATAGCTGTTAGATAGATGAGCCTGACTGCTGCACTAAAGGGGATCTGTTTTCTTCAATGGGGCTTAGCTGCGCCCAGGCCAGTGATAATAGTTGTGACGTCACTGGCCTGCTGGAAACAGTGAGAAGGCCACAACACTAATGCAAGCGCCACTGCCTTCTCAAACAGTTGATCAGCGGGGTCCTGGGTATCTGACCCCTGCCAAAAAGATGGTGAAGATCGTTCATCAGTAATAAAAAAGTACATAACCCCTTTAAGGATAGATTGGGGAGGGGAACGTCTGGTGAGGGGGAGGCCGATTAGTAATCAGTAATCAATAATTATTTGAACGGTCAGAGTATTGTTCTCAGCATCCAAACTACACCCTGTTAATCCACAGGGGCCTGGGAAAGCTGGGTGACAGACAACCCATATTACAGCGCAAGGACATCTAATGTCGCTGTCCTGTCCTGTGGTGCCCAGACAAGCCCCAAGCGTACAAATAACCCCTGCCTTGGGCATACAGCGACTCTGCAGAGCCTGAATCACCGGTGACAATAGGAAGGATTATGGAAATTAGTCATTGTAACCGCCTCAGCTCACACGTGGTGCTGTATCACAGCCGCACCACCTGCAACAACTGGGAATGGCACATTAGGAATGTAACATGCCAGATCTCTATACACATAGAATGACTATTATAAAATAATGGTTTATTGAAGACTACGTAATATGATAGAGAATTGATCCCGCAATAACCTTGGTGAGGGTGTGAGCCAGAGTGACGGTGACGTGGGAGACAGAGAGCACATGAAGTCATGAATTACCCAATGTATCAATAAAATTACGAGCAACAGGTTTTTAAATCGTGTTGAAATAGTTTATCATTCCATTCAGCCATTTCTCAGTTTAAAGGGGTTCTCCGGGCTTTTAATATTGATCACCTATCCTCAGGATAGGCAGGGGTGGACTGGGAAATTAAAGTGGCTCTAGAAAAAAACTAAAAGTGGCCCAAATTGATAGAAGGTGGGGGCAACAAAAGTAGTCGGGGGCAGTGATCCCATAGTGCAAAATACTGTCTCATCAGAACCATATACCGCAGTGCAGCACAATATATTGCCCCAAAAGCTTTCCTTCTGTGGTGGCCATCAATAGCTGATATGAAGCAGGGGGCCTAAAAGGTGAGATGTGGGCTACAGAAGTTAAATTCAGGAGGGTATGTGGTCACTGGCCGGGTACATAAATATCTGATTCTAATAGTGTTAATTACCACTGAAAGCTCATTATGTACCCGGTCAGCAGCATAAAGCAGGGCTTAGGCGGCCCCCTGGGCATCGGCCCTCCAGGAAATTTCCCTGTAAGGTCTATGGCCAATCCGCCCTTGAGGATAGGTCATCAATATCAGATTGATGGGGGTCCGACACCCGGAATTTTAGGCTGTTTGAAGAGATCTCGACACTTGAGCGAGTGCTGTGTCTTCGTCAGTGTTTACATGCACGCTGTCTGGATTATAGCAGCGGGGCAGTGTAATTATAACTGCTCGTCCCGTTCAAGTATCAGCTAGTGTGCAGGTAACCATTGAGAAAGACATAGTGCTCAAAGGATTGCTGTTACCCCTTCAAACAGCTGATCAGGAGGCGTTGGACCCCAGAGGATAGGTCATCTATATCTGACACTGCACAATCCCGTTAATTAAAAAAATTTCGCTGAATGTGTGAAAAATTTAATTCTGCCATTTTTATTTGTACCATCTACAACGGTATGTGTATATTTATTCTTTTCTTTATGTGCAGAGTTTTAACATTACTTTATGACTATATATATATATATATATATATATATATATATATATATACTTTATTTATTTAGTTATCTGTAGTCCCCCAAAGAAACTTGGAAAATTCATAGGCAGTTATAGGAAAACTGCAAAGACAGAAAGCAAAGTTAGTTAGCACATCTCAATGCGCCATGGCTGAAAATACAACATCAAACACAATGCAACAGCAATCGGCAAACAAAGATTATATGAACTAATGCTATATTCAATATATGAATAAACATGAGGTACTTAGCAAATATATTTTTATGAAAATCATCTGTCCCCATCCAGTATGGCAGGGTGACCTCTTTTGGATATGGGTATAGCATTACTTCATATATTCTGTTTGTAGAGTGCTGTTGCTTTGTGTTTGATTTTGTCACATGGAAAACCTAAGATAACAGATTTTAATATCAAAGTGGCCTGTGGCAGATGACAGATGAATGACACACGTACCCAGGGGCGTAGCTAAAAGCTCATGGGCCCTGTTGCAAGAGTTCAGCTTGGGCCCCCCCTTCCCTCAGTGCCTTGTGGCAAGGGGCCCGGGAAGCACATAGCCTTCATACTGCCTGAGGCAAAAATTGAAACGGCAACTCCCCATGCCAAATTTTTGTTCTAACCCCTTCCCTCCAGCCAGAGGTGTAACTTGACCAGCACTTTCTAGAATACCAGTGTCTTCTTATGTAGCACAAGGGTCTTTGCGCCCCCTCAGGCTCCTGGGCCCGGTAGAGGCTGTTACCTCTGCACCCCCTAGAGCTACATCCCTGCATGTACCAGTCTTGCTATTTGTACTACCAACTAAACCTTAGGCTTGGTTTGGTTGAGGATCTATTACTTGATTTAAAAGGTGCTTGCAGAGATGCCTACACTGTCTTAAGGCCCTTTTATATGAGCAAGTATTCATATTCACTATTTTGGCAGATTTGGATTAAATGGTCTACTCTCTTTCCATTTAAGGTGGCCATACACCTTACATGATAAACAGGATCATGTTGGCAGGATCAGCCAGCCATCTTATGTGTAATGGTGATGTTCCGACTCTGCTCCTGAGGAAAATGTATTCTCAGCTCAGGAGGAATAGCTGTTGGGGGTACGGCCACCTTTAGCCTCTTTTTTAATTATCTGAGGTGGCATAGAAAGTTCCTTATGTATGGTAAGCTGATTCACTTATGTGGTGGGAAATGCTAGAAGAAATCATGATTGTCTTCCAAAAAAGGAAATGAAAATGTAATAAGCTGAACCTCATGTCTTCATTGACTCATCTAAACAGACTATGAACGTTTGCTTGTGTTTTAGGCATGTAAGCTGTTGATGTTATAAAATGCCATTGTCACTAACCCAAAAATCTGCCGGTATCATAACCATTAAATCCAAGCAAGTTCCATTTTCTTTGGATTTCTTCTCTCAAATCTATGCAGATGTTTTCCACTGCAGGTGAATTTCTATTTCTAATGCATTGTATTTTTGCTTCTTTGTAGATTTTTGCTATGATTTTTACAGTGAACATGATTGTTGGTTTACATACAGTGGGGAAAAAAAGTATTTAGTCAGCCACCAATTGTGCAAGTTCTCCCACTTAAAAAGATGAGAGAGGCCTGTAATTGACATCATAGGTAGACCTCAACTATGAGAGACAAAATGAGAAAACAAATCCAGAAAATCACATTGTCTGATTTTTAAAGAATTTATTTGCAAATTATGGTGGAAAATAAGTATTTGGTCAATAACAAAAGTTCATCTCAATACTTTGTTATATATCCTTTGTTGGCAATGACAGAGGTCAAACGTTTTCTGTAAGTCTTCACAAGGTTGGCACACACTGTTGCTGGTATGTTGGCCCATTCCTCCATGCAGATCTCCTCTAGAGCAGTGATGTTTTGGGGCTGTCGCTGGGCAACACAGACTTTCAACTCCCTCCAAAGGTTTTCTATGGGGTTGAGATCTGGAGACTGGCTAGGCCCCTCCAGAACCTTGAAATGCTTCTTACGAAGCCACTCCTTCATTGCCCTGGCGGGGTGCTTGGGATCATTGTCATGCTGAAAGACCCAGCCACGTTTCATCTTCAATGCCCTTGCTGATGGAAGGAGGTTTGCACTCAAAATCTCACGATACATGGCCCCATTCATTCTTTCATGTACACTGATCTGTCGGCCTGGTCCCTTTGCAGAGAAACAGCCCCAAAACATTATGTTGCCACCCCCATGCTTCACAGTAGGTATGGAGTTCATTGGATGCAACTCAGCTTTCACTTTCCTCCAAAAATGATGAGTTGTGTTTCTACCAAACAGTTCTACTTTGGTTTCATCTGACCATATGACATTCTCCCAATACTCTGGAACATCCAAATGCTCTCTGGCAAACTTCAGAGGGGCCCGGATATGTACTTGCTTAAGCAGGGGGACACATCTGGTACTGCAGTGTAAGGCGCGTGCATCGACGTCGTGCACGCGGTCGCTTGCCCTCCTGGGCTGCGGGTGTTGGTGAAGGGGCACGAGCAAATCTCAGTGCAATATCCTTGCGCCCACAGTCCTACTGCAGTGAACAAGGTCCGGCACAGGAAGTGGTCATGCACGAGCTCCTTGAGACCTCTGGTGATGTCACTTCCGCCAGGCGTTCACAGGAAGTATGTCAGGCACCACGCCCTGCCTTTGAGACCTCTGGTGAGGTCACTTCCGCCAGGCGTTCACAGGAAGTATGTCAGTAACCACGCCTCTGCCAATTAGCTCACTGCTATTTAAACCCTGAGCTTCTGCTGGGCAGGGCCGGTGCCTTGTTGTTCATGTGCGACTGCTATACGGTCCGGTCCATTTGCTATCTGACACTGAATGGTGTATTGAGTGTTTGTGTGCTTTCTTGCACTGGTGTGTGGTCCCATGTACCTGCTTCACTGTCTGTCTTTTTGTGTGGTGTGTATCACTCTGAGTGTTTGGAAGCCACGCTTGTGGCCGTGCTGTAGCCCCCTCCTGGAGCACGGGTACATGGTGGGCGTCGCTTGTCTGGAGGTCTGTGAAGCCAAAGCTCTGGCTCCAGTCTCAAGCGCTGTTGCGCAGTACGTGTTTGTGTAAGCGTTTACTTTACTATTTGTTATCTTGCCTCCTATATTATTTCGCCCTTCGGGAGCGATCGTTATTGTCCGGCTGCCCAGAGTTTGGGTCCAAGTGGCAGAGTCACTTATTTATTTTATTTGTGCCTCAGTGGCCTAAGGCTACTTTCACACTAGCGTTTTAAAATTCTGGTATTGAGTTCCGTCATAGGGGCTCAATACCGGAATAAAACGCTTCAATTTTGTCCCCATTCATTGTCAATGGGGACAAAACTGAACTGAAGACAACGGAATGCTCCTGAAAGCATTCCGTTCCGTCTTCAGACCGGAGAACAAACCGCAGCATGCTGCGGTTTGTTCTCCGGTCCAGGCATCCGCACTGAGACGGATCCGGAATGACCCCCAATGCAAGTCAATGGGGGTGGATCCGTCTGGTGTGACCATAATGGTAACCGGATCCGCCCTCCATTGACTTTCAATGGAGTCCATTACGGATCTGGCTAGACATAGACACATACAGACATAGACATAAACATAAACATACACACACATATAGACAAACAAACACACATACATACTTACATGCTCCCCGGCAGGTCTTCAGAGCGTCGGAGGGACAGGACGGCGCGCACAGATGACGATTCCACCAGGCGCCCAGCAGAGGGCGCTGTGGGGAATCGTCACCTGTGCGAGCCGTCCTGTCCCTCCGACGCTCCGAAGACCTGCCAGGAGCATGTAAGTATGTATGTGTGTTTGTCTGTCTATATGTGTGTGTATGTTTATGTGTATGTACTGTGTGACATGTGTGGGGCCAGAGCGCGTTCCGGCTCCACACATGTCACTGCGGCAGGCCTGATCCGGCAGCACCCTTCACCTGCCGGATCAGGCCTGCCGCCAGTGTGAAAGTAGCCTAACATGCAGGATCTGAGTCCCTGGCGGCGTAGTGTGTTACTGACAGTAGCCTTTGTTACGTTGGGTCCAGCTTTCTGCAGGTCATTCAATAGGTCCCCCGTGTGGTTCTGGGATTTTTGCTCACAGTTCTTGTGATCATTTTAACCCCATGGGGTGAGATCTTGCGTGGAGCACCTGATCGAGGGAGATTATCAGTGGTCTTGTATGTCTTCCATTTTCTAATTATTGCTCCTTGGTCTTCCCAGCTTGGTGCAGGTCTACAATTTTGTTTCTGGTGTCCTTCGGCAGATCTTTGGTCTTCACCATAGTGGAGTTTGGAGTGTGATTGTTTGAGGTTGTGGACAGGTGTCTTTTATACTGATAACAAGTTCAAACAGGTGCCATTACTACAGGTAATGAGTGTAGGACAGAGGAGCCTCTTAAAGAAGAAGTTACAGGTCTGTTAGAGACAGAAATCTTGCTTGTTTGTAGGTGACCAAATACTTATTTTCCACCATAAATTGCAAATAAATTCTTTAAAAATCAGACAATGTGATTTTCTGGATTTGTTTTCTCATTTTGTCTCTCATAGTTGAGGTCTACCTATGATGTCAATTACAGGCCTCTCTCATCTTTTTAAGTGGGAGACTAAATAGTTTTTTCCCACTGTAAATTGTAGAGGTTGCAGCTTGCCAATGTCCATTGTTCATCTTGTACTGATCCTGACTTACAGAATGTATTTTAGTACAGAGCTGCATTTATACCTCTGCTGGCATTAGAGCTGAAATCTCCTGGAATTCTACATTGGCTCACTGTCTGCACTAAGCTTCCTGCTGTGTTCTCTTTATTTCAGGCACTATACAGTAACACGGTATGTGCAGTTGTACATAGTTGTGCACTGTGATGTATTGTATTTCATTGTTTGGTCATGTATACTGGCAGGAGAAGGTATGGTTGGAAAAGATTGGCAGGAACAGGGCTAACCACCCTTTTCCTCCCCTCTTGGTAGGAGTGGGCTGATCCTGCTTCCTGCCAGGAGGGGGAGTTCCAGTCTAGTTGCACAGTGGAGAGAAAACACATACCAGAGCTCCTACTCCTGGGAACAATATATTCCTCTCCTGTGAGACCAACATTCCAGGAAGATCAGAAAATTCAGCTTCAAGAAAATATCTATATAGCAAGATAGCAAAGTGATCAGTGAAATACGACTTTACAGGCACTGCTGCAAGGTGAGGGACTACGGTTCAGACATCCTTCACCTATACCACCACTAGGCCAGACAAAGCTCAAGTTTGAATCTTACAGTGGACACCTATACCCACAAGTGCCTACCTTTACTAATCTTTCCACCCAACCTGCCACCATATCAAATCAGTAGCGATGGCTGCTGCTATTGCTCATCCTCATACAAATTCATTGTTTATGAACAGCAGAGCACAGTTCACACAGCACAATCTGCTGACCAGAAATTATTATTTGATTTGCCGCATAAACAACTATTTCACCCAATGAACCACTGTTTTGCTCACTCATCGGGTGATCGGTGGCACATTTACACAGGCAGATTATTTGGAACTAGCATTTGTAGCAACGTTAATTCCTAATAATCTGCCCAATTGGCCAGTGTATATCCAGCGTTTTCTTTCCCATGAGACAGGTTTTTTTTATGTACACTACATATTAAAAGAGATACATGTCATTAAAGATGTAATCTAGAGGTGATGTGCTTAGTAATGCTAATGCATCCCATGTACCAGTAGGGCACAATAGTATCTGAAGCTGCCAACAGCACGTGAACACGTAATTTCTAACACCACCTAAAAATGATTGACATCATCTGCAGTGTTAGAAAATGGAGCACTGATCAACAAGCCAAGTAGTCCTGCCTTCCTCAAACATTTTAAACAGTTTACCTCGCAATTTCAGAAGTTGCAGATACCTCCACACAGTGCCAGCACAATACCGCCATTCAATGTCCAAATAATACCACTATACAGTGCCCAAATAATACTACCATATCCATTTATTACCCAGATAAACCTACAATATATTGTCCACACTCTACTGCCATTCACAGCTAAATATTTTGTCACTACAATTGGAAATGGAAACCCTAGGCAATTGCCCGCTTTGCCACCCCCAAACACCATTCCTATGGAGCTTCACCACAAAAAACAAAAGTAAATTGAATTTCCACTCCTGTAATGATTCATCACTACTAGACCATTAGATTCGTCTGTGAATGATTACTTTTGTGTCGCTGAGTAAGAAGACCACAATGATAATACATTACACTTCAGTTTCTCTGAGGATTGTGGTAAACCGTAAGTAAGAGATGAATTTCTTAAACAGGCAAAACATAAGAAACAGATGTTTTTGCAGAGTTATTTATTTAGCAAGGAAAGTTTTTTGTGATTGTTGGGCTTGAAAAACATGGAAACCTGTAGACAGTTACTGACAATGCATTTAGCTCACATTGTTCTTAACTGTGCATTAAAGGACAATTGCAAGCAGCGATATGTCATTGTGGACGGTCATCTGAAACGGACATTACATGGTATGTAAGATTTCTTCATGAAGGATAGACACAATATTTTCCAGCACTGCGCACAATCACCATAATGGACCTTTACTTCCAACGACCACCTACACGTCCTTTCCCAGCTCCTTTTTTGCTAAAGGAATGTGCAAGAAATATGAATTATTATTCTGTATTAGGTATATACGTGTTATTACAGTTGGATATTAGTCAGTAATGGGTACAGCAAAAATAAGGCTACTTTCCCACTAATGTTTACATTTTCCGGTATTGAGATCCGTCATAGGGTCTCAATACGGGAAAAAAACGCATTCCGTTCCGTTCTCATACCGCATGCTGCGGTTTGCTTTCCGTCATGGGATGTGTCATGACCCACAATGCAAGTCAATGGGGACGGATCCGTTTTCTCTGACACAATCTGACACAATAGAAAACGGATCCATCCTCCATTGACTTTCAATGAAGTTCATGACGGATCCATCTTGGCTATGTTAAAGATAATACAACTGGATCCGTTCATAACAGATGCAGATGGTTGTATTATCAGTAACAGAAGTGTTTATGCTGAACCTTGCCGGATCCAGCAAAAACGCTAGTGTGAAAGTAGCCTAAGCCATATGGAAAATATGCATTTTTTACATTGATCATGGGCCCTGGACATGTTCAGTTGTTACAAATCTGTCACAGATTTTCAGAGCAGGTTTTGCATCAAAATATTTGACAGTTTACAATACAATACATCTAAATGGAATTTAAAAAACTCTGTCCATGCGTAGCAGTAAAAATCCAAGCAGAACTGAAGATTTTCACTACAGAATGCTGTAATCGATGCTAACTTGCTGCAGTAACATCAAACCAGTGTCTGGCCTTCATCACAGTTGGCCGCTCTTCAGAATAAGTTTTACAGTACATTTGATTTGATTAGATGGGACCCTTTTTGCCTTCATAGGTCCAATGGTCATTATTGCTCATATTATCAAAATTTTGGATGTGCCTATGTCTAACTTATGAAACTCCCGGGCACAATGCAAAATGTTGTACAGACCTCCTTCCTAGGTATATGCAGTTTAGCATACTAGTATCTCTTGTGGCAGAGGTACCTTGACCCCCTCAGGCACCAGGATCCGGATGTGACTGTTTCTCTGAATCCTCTATAGCTATGACCCTGCCATGATTTTAGTTCCCTTCACTTAAACCAGAACTAAAGTGGATTTCCAATTAAGGACATTGATTCTATGTTGACAGGACATTCCATCCAATTATTTGAAAACCCAAGTGGACGATCACCAGAACATGACAAATTAGGTGAAGAAAAGTTATCAGGAGCGGTACACAACTTAATTCTAGTGACAATGAGGTTGACACTGGTTGCACCTCACTGACTTGACATCAACGCCATCTCCTAGTGGTATATCATCAGTATCTCTTGTGAGATGACTTCCTTTTGGATGGGACAGTAAGCAATGGATGTTGTGTTACATAACAAGTATGAGAATTGAGATAAGGCATCAAGTTCAACCTATGTTCTTGACGAATTGATCCATTTGTGAGATGCCAGTTGGAAGGAGAAAATCGGGCTGGGTCTAAGGACGTGCTGCTTCTTCCTTGGTTATTAAAAACTAAGGCCAATGTGTAATAAAGCAAAACATTAGCAGATGTCTGTAATTATTGGGAAGATCTACTTGACGAGAATAATCATAAAAAGAATGCAGTCATGTTCTTTGACCCTGTGTAGTCCTCAGAGTCATAGAGAATGATTCTTACTCATGTTTACAACCTTGCTGAAACTCACAATGTAAAGTCAATGTCTTATCTGCGTCTTTGGTTCCTCATTTATAACAGGAAACAGGTTCTGTGTAAACTGCAATAGTTTTGGTCAATAAACCTTAGGCTGAGTTCACACTTCAGTTATTTGGTCAGTTATTTCCATCAGTTATTGTGAGCCAAACCCAGTAGTGAAGCCTACACAGAGAGAAGATATAATGGAAAGATCTGCACCTGTTCTGTGCTTTTGACTCACACCTGGCTTTGGCTCACAATAACTGACGGAAATAGTTGATCGAATAAGAGCGGGTTCACATTCGAAGGACTTTTTTTTCCATGTATAACGGAACCAGGCAGAACCATTACATGTTCCCATAGACATGTATTAGGACGGAGCAAAATGGAATGCCTCTTAAAGGGTTCCTTTTTGCATTCTGTCCTAAAATTCCATAATGGAATTCCGTAAGGTGAAAGTGAACCTGCCCTAACTGAAGGGTGAACTCAGCCTTAACCAATGTCTCAGGTAAAAGAAAAAGGCAACAGAGATAACACACGTCAGGATCAGTTCAATAGCAATGTCTGATGGAAAATGTCAGACAAATGTCAGAAAGCTGCAGTGAAACGACTTGGTGGAACAGGTCACTAAAGATACTTACAATTTCTGTGCATGGCTTATACGGTTGTATAGGACGTTGATCTAGAACCAGAAATGTGAGAGTTGTAGAATGATAATATACTGTATATGTATGTGGTATGCATATGTCTTCTCATCTATACTGCACCTCATATTTCTGTGTTTTCATCTTCTCCATGAGATCAAACTTTTCCGACTCTAGCTGGTACATCCAGTCTGTAAGCTCTTTTGCCCTCTCCCTGTTACAATAAAGGATACTGTATAAAAGAAGCTTCATCATTTTCATATATGCTGACCACAACTTTTGCCAAAGGGATAGTCTCATAATTTCTTGTAATGTACTGTATATCACTAAGATTTACCATAACGTTAGGTCTTTTTGACAATCCTCTCTGGCACGTTGCCCTGTGTTTTTTCCTCTAAAGGCACTGGCTAGGAGCATCGCTATCACATTACTTTCCTTTTAAATGTTCTCTACTCCAGTGCTGCAGTTCTAGTCTCTGTTGAGGATGAAGAGATGCTTAAACACTTCATGACCGCTGAGGCCAGTACTTCGCTGCTGTGGTCACTAGAACAGTGAATGGCACATGATGACTGTAGGCCCAGCGGAGACCTGAGTGACAGGAACTGGTGCGGCGGCGCTGGAGTATTTTCTTTATATTATAACATTACCCTGCTATTTGCCAATTCTATAAAAATCTTGGAAAACCCCTTTAACTAGCATTACAGTCCTTTCATTTGAAGGGGTTCAGACCATCATCAATCAGTAAGTAATGGCATACAATGGTCCCTCAAGTTACAATATTAGTTGGTTCAAGGTCGACCATTGTATGTTGAAACCATTGTAAGTTGAATAATCGGTTCCAAAGCCCCCAAATGTCATCCAAGATAAGAGAAAATTAAGATTTAAGAAAAATAAACAGATAACCAAGATAGATAAAACAAGTTCTTTCATATAACAATTAGGAATAGCTGCTAACTAGCAAATAAGCCAGCTATTTTACCAGAAAAGTGGCCTTGATTGGTTGGATCTGAGTCTAAGGCATTCTATGTTGAGAGTACTTTCACACCTGCGGCATCGGACTCCAGCAGGCTGTTCACTCGCCAGATCCGTGCTGCCGCAGGTGCACGTGTGGGGCCGGAAATACGCTCCGGCCCCATTCACTGTAATGGGGGCGGGCCGCGGATCTGGTCGCAGCATGGCAAACCCTGCCGAGAGGCGGCCAGAATAAAAGTACAACATGCTGTTCACCCGCCGGAACAGCCTGCCGGAGTTCGATGCCGCAGGTGTGAAACTAGCTAACTTACCAAGGGTCAGAAAAGACCATTGTTTGCTGAAAATATTGTATCCTGAGGCCATTGTATCTTGAGGGATCACTGTATTTATTGTAATCACTTAAATAGCACTAATCCCAATTGGAGTTCACAGTCTAAGTTCCCTATAATTATGTCTGTGGAGTGCAGGAGGAAAACTATGCAAACGCAAGGAGAACATACAAACTCCAGGCAGATGTTGTCCTTGGTCGGATTTGAAGACCCCAGTGCTGCAAGGCACCAATGCTACCACTGAGCCACCATGCTCTTTCCCTTACGGTATGACATCACTATTGCAGTGACTGCACGGGATGTAATTGGAAAATGACGAGTCCTAGCTGGAAGATGCTGTATCAATTTTACTTCCATTATTATAGTGAGGATGCCCTACAGATCTAATGTATGCCACTTTTATTTGGCCACCATATTGCTATGTGTCGGTATGATTCTGTCATTTTATGGTGGTATTGTTTAGTGCAAAGTATGGTACTTGTCTTTGTTCACCGTGTAGAGGGCCAGCATCAGCAACAGGCTAACATGGGCCATTTGAACTTGGTGGGTTCATAGCAAACTGAGTAAAGATAAATGTGGAGTAGGTGGCCAACTGTGACTCAAGAACCCATATACATATTGATCCATTCCTGACTGTATGACACTGAAAAATCTTCAGCAGAGTTCATTAACTGATATGACAAGGAAAGTTACCTTGCTTTGCCTGGCTATCTGTGACTGAAATGCTTTCATGGGCAAGGTATACACATATAAATTACTTCTTACTGAAACTGTTATTTCCTTGCCTCCAATTATGGTACATGAGGAATGTTTTACACATGTCCTGCTTCAATGTGTTCAACGTACCTTAGCTGGTTGTCATTCATGTTATCAATGACTAATGGTTTGTGCCGCTCCGCTAGAATCTTTCTCTTCATTTCACGCCCAGTCTGTCTCTTTCCTCTCTTCTGCTCTGCCTAAGAAGGAAATAAAAGGAGGTTCACCACAAAAGCTACAAACAGGTAGCATTATCATGTGGACAATATGTATATGAATGATCTGTTTAGGGGACACAGTATGTTTAGCTATGGCTTAGTACCCTTATTAATAAAACTATGTTGCCCATGATGATGACTTACTTTCATTAGATAACCTCCATACTGGGCTCCCATATTGGACAGAACTTTTTTCTTCTTGGCATCATCATCAGCACGTTTTTTAGCCTCTTCTTCTTCCTTTCTCATTTTTTCTTCCTATAAAATATCAAGTGTGAAGATGTGAATGTTTGTACATCGTTGTGCAACTGAATTGAAAGAGGATCTCTCCCAAAGTCAAAAGTTTTTGCCCTACTGACCTCTGTAATGCCAGCATAGGCTTTTCTCAGTACGGAAAGTGGCACCAACCTTATACACATGAAAAGTGATAAACACGGTCTAACCAGTATCAGCCATTGGTACCAGGGCCGACTCCATGTGTTTGTGGTCCCTTGACTGATAGAGGCACAATTGGTTCACTGTCTGCCAAGTCATCAGGTCGAGAAGATCATATTTACCCAGATTGCTATATGCTTTTTGCTATGAGCCAGTGGGCCCTACGGTCTGACCAAGTTTGCTGGTGCTGGTCCTCAGTCACAGGGGCACATACTTTATTAATAAATTAATATTTTCCCATTAGACAGATCCTCTGCAAGAGTAAAATGTGGTTCATGAGTATGTCGAACTTTGTTTATCAGATGTCATGACAACTGTTTATGCAGTGTAGTTGAAATTTGACCAATTTGACATTGAAAATATTACATCTACAGCCAGATTGCAGAAGACTTGCTAAACGATTGCTTTTCAGGTCACTTCTGCTATCTATTTTTTTTGTAACCAAAAAAAGGAACAGAGCCCATGAGAAAACTGAACAGACCTCAAATATGATAACTGTCTGTTCCTACAGAGACCTGTTTCTGATTACTTCTGGTGTGCAGCACTCTTTATAAGAAGGAGATGAAAGAAAGAAGAAATGATACTAGTTGTACAGTAGACCTTTGACACAATTCAGTTCACATGACTGTATATTAGTGCTTACTACTAGCGGAGTGTAATTGCTGTGTGCCATCCAAAGACTTGGCAATTTTGGTAGTTTTTGGGGTCTTTACACATCTTAATCATGGGGTGAAATTTTATTTTTGCGGAAATATAGAAATATTGTTTAGCTGAATATATAACATTTTAGTCTTACTTGAAGGGGTTTCCCACTTGAATTGAGGGGCTTTCAAAAAGTGAGTGAGTTTTTTTCTTTTTCTTAAAGTTTCTTTCCTGTCAAAATTTTTCTGGAGGTGGGACAAACCCTTTAAAGTTCTCTGCTTTGGTCAATCCTTACCTGTTAGAAGGGTCTTTGACAATAAGCTAATCTACAAGATATCTTTCTAATGATCCTTTAATACCTAGCCCTTAAGTAATGACAAGAGATGCTGGGGGTTCGTTATTATAAGAGCAGTCTGACTATGGAGCTCTCTGCCACAGGCGGTTGTGATGGTGGGTTTTACAAGTTCAGGGACCTGTATGCCTTTCTGGAAATTAATAATGCCACATGTTGTATATTTCTGGAGAAGGGACATTAATCCAGGCATGTATTATGATTGCCATAGTTGGATTTGGGAAGGAATCTGCAAATCTGCATGTGCCTCATGTGGGTTTTTTCCAGGTTGAAGTAGATGGACTTTGTCATATCTTTTGTGAACCTTATGTAACTATGTAATTATGAAGCCAATGTCTACCCTACCCAAGGGATGAGAATCCTGAACAGATAATTTCCCTCTACTCATCCAGAATTCTTTACTAGGGTAGGTCAAAATGGGTTTACTAAACTAGAATACTCTTCTCAGGATGCTAAGGCAAGAATGACTGGCCCAGCTTCTTATTGTAAGCAGTACTATATTCACGCCAGTAGCCGCTAGGATGGAAGACTGTGAAGATGTTTTACCAAAAGAAGACCCTAGCATTGGATGAAATTGCAACACAAACTGTTGACCATTAAAACTCGTATAATAGAAATAATACAATGGTCCTCAAGTGTAAAACTAGTAAATTGAAACAAGTAGACCATAACAAGATCACTTTTTACTTTCTATCCCCTGCTGTATCTCTTTGCTATCAGCAATCATTTCCAGTAATCCTTTTATTAAGACCAATCGTTGTGTAAACTATGATTACCGCCATTCTGGCTTGTCTCTCTCGTTCCTTCTCGGTTCTGAAGCGTTGTTGCTCTGCCCGTTCAGATCTTCGATTTTCCTGAAGAAACAAAATAATTAGCTTGAGATTGTATCTTGTCCTTTACAAAAACTAACGGTGGCCAGACACTTTAGTCAGCCCAATGCTCGCTCATCCGACATCTATTTCTCTTGACCCCTTCATATACATGCACACTAGGTTTAGCCCTTATGTGTTCTTAATTTGGAAAGGGGAATGTGGAGCTGCCAGAACCCTCTGACAGCAGCCTTATCTCCCTTGAAAATATCTGCTGTCAGGGAGTTGGGACAATCACATACATATCAGATGGTAGGCTGACATTCACCCAATGTGCATTGTAAGCTACCAAAGTCTCATGCACACAATGGAGGTTAACATTATCCTATGGAGGTTCGCATAGTTTAGTGTGCCACCATTTGTCTGTACAGAGGTCTTTTTGTATGCTCTCCAAGTGCCTTCATATGACAAAAACTATTCCATCCGTGTTATATGGGTGCAAATGGTTACTGAAAATGATATCCATCTATATGGTAGTATGCGAAAACCTCTATATTAGTAGTGATTTGTTTTACATAAAGGACAGTGTGATTTGTACCACTTTACAGATAGGGAGGTAACTTGAATCTCCTGGGCCTAATTGTAAAACCTATAACACATTCTATACACTGCTTATAATTCTGGTGTCTTCTGGTGGTAAAGGGGCCTTTGGAACCAGGAATCAGGACCTTGATGTGACTGTTACTTCTGCATTAGGTGTCTCCTTAATGATGAATACCCCATGAATTAGTTTTTTTGGGGGGACTACAATACTGATGACCTACCCTTGAATTGAAAGGTTTTTTTTTTTGGGGGGGGGCTACAATATTGATGACCTATCCTGAGGATGCTTGCTAAGCCGTGAGGAGAGTCCAGAGACCAAGGATCATTCCCCAGACAGGGAATCAGCCTGTGCATTCTTCTGCACAGCTCAGCAGGCACAATGATGTCACCGCATAACACCTGTTGTTGGGGAGAACATGATATTCTCCATTCATCAGGGAACAGGGCTAGGTTAGTATTACTTTTTTTTGTTAACACTACTGTAAGGTGGGCACTAAGGGGGCAGCACTACTGAAAGGGAACATAATTACTGTGTGGGGGCATTGAGGGGACAAAACTAATGTTTGGGGACACTAAGGGAGTATTACCGTGTAGGGTCACTGACTAAGGAGGACATTACTGTGTGGGGATACTATGGGGGCATAATTACTGTGTGGGGGTACTAAGGGCACATGACTACTGTGTGGGGGCATTGTGGGGCATAACTACTGTGTGAAGGAATTAAGAGGACAATAATACTTTATTTGAAATGCCCTCTTCATTGCAACATAATACTTCTCAAGGCATAACCCCTTTAAATAGTACTGTATATGTATGGTGCTATTTATACATATCCTCATGTGCACAATGCCTGAGAATGATTTTAATTTTAGAAAACAAATTGTGTGTTAAGGGATGACATTTCAGTGAAATTGGTGCTGTCACCTTGTCTGAAATGAATCTAAATATAGAAGAAATAATTAGTATGCCATTAATCACAACAAATGTCTTGTTTGAAGCCAGTTTATTGTAAATCAGTTGCAAGAATTATAACCTCTCCCATTGTAATTTGCCATTGTATTGTGTATAATGGTCCACAGCACATACACCCAAACCTGATCTGCCAATCACTGCATTAATACTCTCATAGGGTGGGGGTAATGCATATGGTATTATCTGGCTTGTCAATACATGCAGTGATATGGAATATGGAATGTATTAGCATGGCAGACACTAAGATTTTTATGACCTTACATTAACTTTTCCATAGCTAAGACTGGATGACATCTAGATAAGCAAGCTCTGTCGAGCTACATAGACTTTACAAGGAGTTACATTAAGAGTGGTTTCATGCATAGAGAGAAATTTATCATGAGGCGAATATTTAAAGCTAATTTTGCTTGAGTCTGTGTTGGTGTAACTTGTGCTAAATTTCTCAAATGTCACATGATTTTTCTTAAATTTGGCTCTTATTTAAACACTTTTGTCTAGAAATGCTACTCCAGGTTTTTTTTTACACCTCCCTCCTACTGGAGAGAGTTTGTGACTTTTTTTTTTTGCAGTTTTTTTTAAAAAAAAGTCCCAGTAATAAATCTGGGCTGAAACTCTTTAACATAGCTAACCATGCCCATTTTCCTTCTTTGGCCGTGCCCATACCAGTGCCAGACAGCGTGCCAGATGTTACAAGTTGTGACCGCCCATGTGCTAGGCCAGGAGTGCACAACCTTTTCTGGTTGGGGGAACATTGTCAGATTGAAGAAATCCCAAGGGCCGAAAATAAGAGTTAAAGGATTATTACCGACTGAAATACTGTATTTATGGTGTATTGTACATAGAGTATGTACTATAAATTTCTGGTTACACCTCCAAGATTCCTATCTAATGGGAGAATACATGAAAAATACATGTAAGCAGCCACAAGATATAGACATATATGTCTGTTACCAGATGGTTGTGGGCCGCACAGTGATGTCGAGGGTCGCATGTGACCCCCAGGCTGCATGTTGTGCACCACTGTGCTAGGCTAACCATCTCCATTCCTGATAAAACTACATGTTGAAAAGCGTAGAGCACGAATGACAGCAGTGTGTAGCGAGCGGCAATTGCTATTTAGACAGGAGATGTACTGATAGGAGTACAGACAGGGAGGCTTGCCCCGCCAGCATTAGGCTCATAAACGGGTTATCCATACAAATCCCTGACTGCTAGATAGTGAGCTGGGCCGGCATCAGTGATAATTTAAAGTGCAGGCACTGTTCAGCCTCTGATTGCATACACTGTACCTCTTCAATGTCCTCTGCATATGGTTTTAGTCCCCCCACATCTCACCTGGGGGTGTGGATACCGGACACCACATTTGTTCTTGTCCCTGACACACCTAATGTGCACCAATACACTGCAATGATCAAGATATTGTTGGTGACACACCTAGTCATTTAGGGTTTTTCCCTAGTTGCTTTTAATTTTTGCATATCTCCATATGTTCCACATTATTATGAACCTTTTTAAATACAGTTTACATTAGAAAGTACAACTTGTCCCACAAAAAAACAAGCCCTCATATGGCTATATGAATGGAAAGATAAGAAAGTTATTGCTCCAGGAAGGCAGGGAGAAAAAAAATTGAAAGTTGTGACCTCAGGAAAGGATTAAATGATTTTTGTTGGTGTTATTTTTAATTTCCCATGTCACTATCTATATCAGGGATGCTCAACCTGCAACCCTCCAGCTGTTGCAAAACTACAACTCCCAGCATGCTCTAATAGCTGGAGGCTGTGCAGGCATTCTGGAAATTGTAGTTTTGCAACAGCTGGAGGGCTGCAAGCTGGGCATCCCTGATCTATATTTTTTTAAAAAGTTTAAAATCCTGCACTTTCCGCACTGGCCACTAAGCCTAATAATAGGTGCCACTTTTTGGTCTGCACAGATCACTTTTCAGCAGTCTTCTCTTTATTATCACAAGCAGGATTATAATGACAGATAACTAAATATATATATATATATATATATATATATATATATATACACTCACCGGCCACTTTATTAGGTACACCATGCTAGTAACGGGTTGGACCCCCTTTTGCCTTCAGAACTGCCTCAATTCTTCGTGGCATAGATTCAACAAGGTGCTGGAAGCATTCCTCAGAGATTTTGGTCCATATTGACATGATGGCATCACACAGTTGCCGCAGATTTGTCGGCTGCACATCCATGATGCGAATCTCCCGTTCCACCACATCCCAAAGATGCTCTATTGGATTGAGATCTGGTGACTGTGGAGGCCATTTGAGTACAGTGAACTCATTGTCATGTTCAAGAAACCAGTCTGAGATGATTCCAGCTTTATGACATGGCGCATTATCCTGCTGAAAGTAGCCATCAGATGTTGGGTACATTGTGGTCATAAAGGGATGGACATGGTCAGCAACAATACTCAGGTAGGCTGTGGCGTTGCAACGATGCTCAATTGGTACCAAGGGGCCCAAAGAGTGCCAAGAAAATATTCCCCACACCATGACACCACCACCACCAGCTTGAACCGTTGATACAAGGCAGGATGGATCCATGCTTTCATGTTGTTGACGCCAAATTCTGACCCTACCGTCCGAATGTCGCAGCAGAAATCGAGACTCATCAGACCAGGCAATGTTTTTCCAATCTTCTACTGTCCAATTTCGATGAGCTTGTGCAAATTGTAGCCTCAGTTTCCTGTTCTTAGCTGAAAGGAGTGGCACCCGGTGTGGTCTTCTGCTGCTGTAGCCCATCTGCCTCAAAGTTCGACGTACTGTGCATTCAGAGATGCTCTTCTGCCTACCTTGGTTGTAACGGGTGGCAATTTGAGTCACTGTTGCCTTTCTATCAGCTCGAACCAGTCTGCCCATTCTCCTCTGACCTCTGGCATCAACAAGGCATTTCCGCCCACAGAACTGCCGCTCACTGGATGTTTTTTCTTTTTCGGACCATTCTCTGTAAACCCTAGAGATGGTTGTGCGTGAAAATCCCAGTAGATCAGCAGTTTCTGAAATACTCAGACCAGCCCTTCTGGCACCAACAACCATGCCACGTTCAAAGGCACTCAAATCACCTTTCTTCCCCATACTGATGCTCGGTTTGAACTGCAGGAGATTGTCTTGACCATGTCTACATGCCTAAATGCAGTGAGTTGCCGCCATGTGATTGGCTGATTAGAAATTAAGTGTTAACGAGCAGTTGGACAGGTGTACCTAATAAAGTGGCCGGTGAGTGTATATATATATATATATATATATATATAACAGGATCCACCATTCATAAAAGGTGGTTGTCACATCTTATCTATTCTTTCCTTGTAAGGCCTATTTCACACTAGCGGCAGCACGGATCCGGCAGGTGAAGGGTGCCGCCGGATCCATGCTGCCGCAGGTACAAGTGTGGGGCCGGAGCTGCGCTCCGGCCCCACACATGTCACACAGTACATACACACAGACACACAGACGCCCTTGGCGCTGTGGGGAATCGTCCTATGTGCGCGCCGTCCTGCTCCTCCTGCGCTGTGGAGACCTGCCGGGAGCATGTAAGTATGTATGTGTATTTGTATGTGTATATGTCTGTGTATGTTTATGTGTATGTATGTATGTGTGCAGGTGACGGATCCGTCATGAACTCCATTGAAAGTCAATGGAGGACGGATCTGTTTACCATTGTGTCACACCAAACGGATCCGTCCCCATTGACTTTCATTTGGGGTCATGACGGATCCGTCTTGGTGCGGATGCATGCTGCGGTTTGCTCTCCGGTCTGAAGACAGAACGGAATGCTTTTAGGAGCATTCCGTTGTCTTCAGTTCAGTTTTGTCCCCATTGACAATGAATGGGGACAAAACTGAAGCGTTTTATTACGGTATTGAGCCCCTATGACGGAACTCAATACCGGAATTAAAAAACGCTAGTGTGAAAGTAGCCTAAATTGACCTTTACACAGGCCACAAGGCATGTCTAGAAAACTCTCCCAAAGCAGTGTCTGTGAATGTTCTCATTCATCCAAGGTCAGTAGTTATAAATCAGAGCGACTGGACTAGTTTTATTTTCTCTAATTGAGAAAACCAGTCAGATGACTAGCAAAATACAAGTCCAGTTGCTCTGACTTATTGCTACTGATCTCCCATAGAAGTCAATGAGTCCTCTCTCTCCAGACTGTTGTGTCTAAGGCCCATGGTGGCTGCTGTAAATATCTAAATGGTGTTAGGAAAAGCTTAGCGCTTGTTCACACATCAGTTATTTGATCAGTTATTTCCATCAGTTATTGTGAGCCAAAACCAGGATTGGAGCCTCCACAGAGATCTGGTGTAATGAAAAGATCTGTACCTGTTCAGTGTCTTTGACCCACACCTGGTTTTGGCTCACAATAACTGATGGAAATAACTGATCAAATAACTGACATGTGAACAAGCTCTTAGGCAAGATGGCCCCCCTCATTATCATGTTCAGGAAATAGAATACAAATTTGGAATCAGAAAATAAAAATAATATGTGTTGCTATCTGATTTTCACTGGCAGAATAATATAGGTGACACATTCTCTTTACATAGATTGAAATGAAACAGTCCTAAAAGTGTTTTCTGTGCTTATTCTAGCTCTACGAAGGTAGGGGACACATATTCTGTACTTTACATGTACACTTGCACATAACGCCATTTCTTTAAAAATACTAAACCACACATTTTCTATTAGGCAATGATATAAATGGACCTACTATTCTGTCCTTTAGGCCAATTAACTCTTCTTCTTCCTTCTTGCGTTGTTCAAAATGGACATCTATCAATGTCTGAAGTTCCAGGAGATCCTTTTCCATCCTCTTCCGATGAATATCCTAAAATGGAAAATTATGGCAGTGTGTGGCTTCATTCATATATATATACCATTTTCAGAGGATCATTGAGAAGTTACTTTATTTTCTTGAGTTTGAGGTGATTTATATA
This sequence comes from Rhinella marina, assembly GCA_900303285.1. Classification (NCBI taxonomy): domain Eukaryota; kingdom Metazoa; phylum Chordata; class Amphibia; order Anura; family Bufonidae; genus Rhinella; species Rhinella marina. The sequence continues at coordinate 525,994 of ONZH01019172.1, forward strand.
TCTGGATATGTTTAGTCTCAACTTGATATACTATCATCACCATGTCTTACTTGTAAAGAAGCATGCCTATATAATAATTAGAAATGTATGCTGAAGTGACTTACATCAAAGTCAACTCTTTCTCCTTCTGGAATTTTTGGAGGTGCAAGCTGGGGCATCATGGGTCTATGAATAAGATAAAACATGAGAAACTAATATTGCATCTGACCATGTTATACTCTTGTAGTATAGAGATATTAAACATTGCAATAATAATATTTTACCTTGAAACAAAAATCTAGATATTTTCCTTATTCCTTAGTTCTAGGAATCCCATGTTTGCAGGGCAATCCCACTTTTCTTTACCAAAATTTATAGACACTAAATTATAATAAGTCCAACCAGGGGTGTAGCTAAGGCTCATGGGCCCTGGTGAAGAGTTCAGCTTGGGCCCGCCTTCCCTCAGTGCTTTGTGGCCACGGGCAGGGAAGCACATAGCCTTTGTGCTGCCTGAGGCCAAAAATTGAAAAAGCACCCTCTCATGCTAAATTCTCGACCTAACCCCTTCCCCCCCAGCCTGAGGTGTAACTAGACCAGCATGCACTTTCTATAATACTGGTGTCTTCTTATGCACCAGAAGGGTCTTTGGGCCCCCTCAGGCTCCTGGGCCTGGTAGCGACTGCTACCTCTGCACCCCCTATAGTTACGCCCCTAAGTCCAACATTTTCTTGCTCCTGGCAACTCGACCAATCAGATCTATGAAGAGGTTGTGGAGCTCAAGTGAACATTGTGGTCTCTTCCTCTTCCTCTCCAGTAATGTCATATTCATTGGTCAAATGTTTAAAGTTTAAAATCCAGCACTTTCCGCACTGGCCACTAAGCCTAATAATAGGTGCCACTTTTTGGTCTGCACAGATCACTTTTCAGCAGTCTTCTCTTTATTATCACAAGCAGGATTATAATGACAGATAACTAAATATATATATATATAACAGGATCCACCATTCATAAAAGGTGGTTGTCACATCTTATCTATTCTTTCCTTGTAAGGCCTATTTCACACTAGCGGCAGCACGGATCATGCTACCAGGCTCCTGGGCCTGGTAGCGACTGCTACCTCTGCACCCCTACGCCCCTAAGTCCAACATTTTCTTGCTCCTGGCAACTCGACCAATCAGATCTATGAAGAGGTTGTGGAGCTCAAGTGAACATTGTGGTCTCTTCCTCTTCCTCTCCAGTAATGTGATATTCATTGGTCAAATGCCCTAAGTGCAGCTCAGTCCCATTCAAGTGAATGCAGCTGAGCTGCAATATCAAGCACAGATCCTATCAAATGGACAATGCTGTGCTTGGTAAGCTGTGAGGGGCCTTGTGGCTCACAGGAGTGCCGCGGCCTCTTCAAACATCTGATTGGCGGGGGTGCCTGTCTTGGACCCCCACCAATCAGGTATTGATGACCTATCCTGAGGATAGGTCATCAGTATTAAACACCTGGAAAACACACATAACCAGAAAGGCCCTGTGTATGATATGACAGAGTTATTTTAACATATGGTTTGCATGAATACGCATTATCACTGATAGTGCTAAACTTTCAAATATAATTTATATGACTACTATTAAAATACTATATTGTAGTCAGTGAAATGAGATAATACGCAGTCATGAAATATCAAACATAGCCAAGTATCGTTACCAATATCAATATCAACCAAGAGTCATGAAATGGTGCTATAATGCAAAGTAGGTGGGAGATGATAAAGCACCAGGAGGACAGCCAGATACCATCTCACCTTAGAAGACTCCGGCGACTACAACCTCCAATCAGAGTGTTTGCCCCCAAAAGGACAATTACACGCTGGAAGTTATTCCTGCAGATCCCCTGATATGCAAGTTAATAAAATGTGCCATATGACCCAACACATAAAACGTTATAGAACACACAAAAGTTGAACACACATAGGAACTTAAGACAGATCCCAAATTTGGTAGAACAGAACAGATTTTAAAGTCTTCTATTGAGGAATTCTGATAGCCCTCAAAGAGGAAGACAATGAAGTGGTCCATGGGGACTTATTCAGTAATCCCAAGGTGGAGTTTGACAATTTTGTTTTGTTTTATTTTTTAAACATAAGTTGCCTCGGATTACAGACAGCAATATGATAATTTGGTAGTATTTTTAACTGCTGTATTTTAAGGTTTAACAATTATAAAGTTGTAGATAGACAATCCTTCACTAGGGGCGAAGGTTCAGTTTGCTGTCCTAGCTCTTTATTTAGTATGGCAAACCAACACCCAGCCCCTGCAGTACATGCCCCACAAGCCTACTTTAGTAACACACCTACTACCACATAATTACATTTTTGACCAAATATATCCATGTGTTAGCATGTTCAGGACCTCCCAAACAATTGCATCCAGTAAAAAAAAAAATCCCATGTCATCAAGCTAGGATGGTCTACCAATGTTCTTCAGTTATTCAGTTTATGGTCTACTAGGGAAAAGGCTGAAATTTAACAAGATCTCTTAACCAACAAGAAATCTGACTGGTTGACAGTTTAATGTGTCAGTAGAGATGGAGAATGCTTACCTTGGCCTGGGGCGCTCCTCCTCTGTTAAGGAAAAGACATAACATTATTACAGTATTCAACAGGTAATGATATTTGACATTACACTGAAGGGTGAGTCATGACGTAATCCTCTCCCTGTCACAAGCTATAGGAAAAGTGTTAATATTCTCTGATGTCGGATTGTACAATTTAACACCACTTAATTTCCCATCAAACATAGTGTCAATTAGCACACACAACAAAAGACTAAATGGTCCTCGCCCCCAAATGCTTATGTTGTGAACTGATCCCCAGTGATTGAAGCGGCTTCATGATCTACCTATCAGACACGTATTTGTGTGACAGCCATATGTGTAGAACAAGCTGTAAAGTAAAGAGATTTAAGAGATGTCTTCGGTGGAACATGCATGACTTAAATTGGCTTATGAGGAACTTTGTACTAGACAACGTCATGCCATGTTTTAAGTGGGAAATGATTAGGTCTTTTTCCATAGAAGACAATTATCCGATTATTTTAGGATTTCCATTGAATAGAATTTAGAATTTTTGTTTTCTTTTGAGGAAGCGGCCTATGTTGCAAAACTACTATTAAGGATATCTGTTACCTGGACTTCATCTTTAGTCATTAACTAGTATGTAAGAAATTGATATTTTTATGATGTTGGTGGAAAAATTCCATCCTTAGACCCCTGATCAGGGGTGCAGGCAGCTGATCTGTGACTTACATCTGTCCCTTTAGACATCTACATGAAGAGGATCTAAATTATGAGGTTTTTTTTCCTAATTTTTCCTTTAAACCATCATCTTTTTTCTTTGGTTTAACTTAATGCATATGTTTTTCATCCTTACTATTTAACTTTAGAATTGCAGGACATGTTTTTTCAATCGGCTCCATTATAAATACCGTATTGCAGTAAGTGAAATGAGATAAAACACAGTCATAAAATATCATTGCATGTCTGACTTTTCTAACCCCCAGTGATCAGCTTACATTGTTGGGGAGGCCATGTCTGGTTTTATATTTCTTGCACAGTGGACACTGCTAGGGAAATACAGCATTTCATGGCTTTTGTTCTGAGCCATAGACCATGGATTCTAGTGGAGTGGCTGGGTTGTAAAGCAGTACTCGGCTCAAGCATAGCCACCTCTCCATTGAGGTGCAAAGGTTCATTTCATGCTACAACATTAAATGTTGTGATCTAATAATAAAAGCACTTATTTCTTTAAGCACTATGTGTCTCAAATGGTTGTGTATGGACAACAACTAGTTAGCATTGGCAGTCTCTACCTAGTTTTCTAGATGGACTTGTCCCGCCTAATGGTCAGTACAGAGTTTTTAGCTGAGAAAGCTAAAGGCAAGATTTGCAGGTGAGAGCAACTACCAAGAGGGCCAAAGAGAAGCCTGATCCAAGAAACACCATTTCTGAGACAGAAAAGCTGCCAGAGAACAAATTAACTGAAAGACTACCATAGGTTTAGAACCATCAAGGCTATGCACTGGATTCAGACAGTAAGATACTGCACATCTATGCCAATAAGACTTTACTGCTGTGGAAAGGGTATATTGCTTCGGAGCCCACCACACTTTGAGATGGACTGTCCATCTGAATCTATGATCTGCACTCCGTTAATGAGAGTTGGAAGCCTGTGGTTATTTAGTAAGACTTGCAAAGTGTACTTAAAATGAGACTCAGGATTACCACCATCATTGCTACTGCCTATACACAACCACTAGAAAAATACTATAATATGATAACTCAGAACTGTGCCTTTGCTGCTATCTGTACTACAACTCCCATTATCATTTCAGTAAAGAGAGAGACTTAATTTATTGCAACGGAAGGGGCATGGTTAATGACTCCTCCATCCATCCCCCAACCCTTGGATATGCCCTCCTGTCTTTACCCATCTACCTAACATCAAGCGCACCCCAATCCCAACCAGGCAGGAGCCTAAAGGGTGTACGCTGAGGGAAGAAAGGTTGTACCCTCCATTCACTGCACAGCCCCAGGGAGCACTGGAGTGAGGACAGCCACTGTGTACCACTATCACTCATCAATGCCAGAACTATCACTCCCCTCCTCTCAGCTCTCCCTGCACCAGACATTTATATACAGGCCCAGGACAGAAAACAAACAGTTTATTGTCCTAGCTATGACTCTAAAACAATCTAGGGGTCAGATCTCTAATGGCGGCTGTGAGCTGCCAAGTTATAAAAAAATGTTTGTGGTGGAAAAAAACATTGCTGGAAGCAGGCTGGGGAGGGGCCACGGGAATAAAAGAACTGATATTGACTTCATCGATTCTCTGGCTTTCCCATTCTAATGCTGCCTGAGTCTCCACTGCACTTCACTTCCTGGTACCATCTCTTCCATCTCTACAGGAAATGCCCACTCAGCCAATCACTGACTGCACTGGTGACATGCCTCAGCCACTGATTGGCAGAGCAAGCATTTCCTGTGTGTCAAGACAAGACAAGGAAGTAGACATCAGTGGACACCAGGGCAATATCAAAACTGGAAATCCAGGGGATCGGTTGGGATGGGTATAGGTTCTTTTATTTTTTAACCCACTCTGAGCCAACTGCATCTGTAGGAACAGATAATTGGCACTGAACAGACAAACTGGTGTGAACTAAGCCTCAGCCACTGACTAAAGGTCTGTAACAATTTCTACACTGCTGTGTATTCACATACAATACAACAGCCTGATGCCTCGTTGACATGGCAGCTTCAACGTACAACGTGCCAAGAAAGCAACAGTCGGTGGACTCCATGCAGCTGCCTGCGGCATTTTGACTTCCCCAAAATTACAGTGTCAAAAGGCCCTATGTTAATGGGGCCTGACAGAATTTTCAAGATGTAGATATTATAGCTACCAACATAGAAAGTATATCTATGTGCACTGGTTGCCAACCAACTGCTTTACTCTATCAAATACATGTATATTAGATGCATACAGTCAACCTTTATAGAAACTATACATGTAATTGTTTTAATAAATCAGCAAGCGGATGTCAGGACACAGAGCTCCAGTCTATTAGTGCCTTCAGGCATGCTCATTGATCCTAGAACGTGAATTCATTACCCTGCACACAGAAGGAAAGAGGTCGGGATAGTAAAGTCGTTTTATGGGAACAAACACACTGACACAGTCAACATATTGGCTTTGAAGATGTGTAATTGCCTTCAGCTCTGTTCAGTATAAAGGAAATGCCATGTCTACTAAGCAGTGGCAGGAAAATTGGGAATTAATCCACTTCATATTATGCTTTTAAGTACATACATTAAAAAGATGTGATAAAAAATAGACTCCACACGATATGTAATAAGCAACAAGGAGACACTTGCAATAAGCACCACATAAAGTTCACATTAAGGTGAACTTTAAAGGTGTTTTCTTGGAGTTTATAATAGATTACCTCTCCTCAGGATAGGTCATCATCAATATCTGATCAGTCAAGGTCTGACTCCTCTGACCTCCATTGATCAGTTGTTTGAAGGAGCTATGGAGCTCAGGCGGACATGTGGCCTCATCATTATATACCAAGTATATCAGTATTTAACCACTATGTTGTTTATCGATGATTCCCAATCTTGTTACTACAGGGGAATGTATGAAAAGTGTTTCCACTCCTGTGGACCATCTAATGCCATTCCTACCTCAAAAAAGCTTGGTATAGGGGTTGTAAAGCTTCATATAAATGGGAAAACCTCTTTAATGTTGTCCAGAGCCAGGACAGCTTTGGAGAAGATCTTTGCCTATTGGTTGCTTATATGTCAAGGTTTTGAGACCTACCATTGTTAACAGTAGCACCTAAGATGTCCATGGGCAGTGTGCTCAGTATACACGCAGTGGGCCACTGGCATATAGCACTTTGTACTCGGAATATGGGGGTAAGGAACTATACCGCATAAACATTTTTAGATAAGAGGGTATCCCCATCTGGTACACCTCAACGATTAAGACCAGTTAGATGCACACAATAAAATGCAGGGAAAAAAAAGGGCCATTCCAGGATTTTACTATTTATGGTCTATCTTCGGGATAGGCCTTCAGTATCAGGCGGGTTTCTGACACCCCCGTCGATCATCTTTTCTGAAGCAGCTTTGTGCCAGAATTTGGTGCTGGAACTACACAGCTTTGTCCACCGTGTAGTGGACAAAGCTGGTTACTGCAGTGTTTCCCCTCCTGAAATGAATGTGAGCAATGCTGTAGGAACCAGTCCCATCCCCCACACATGGATGGAACTGTGTAATTCTGGTGTTGGAGCCACTTGGGAACAACTGATCCATGGTGGTGTCAGATATTGATGTCCTATACTGAGGATAGACCATCAATGGTAAAATCCTGGAATAACCCTTTAAGGTCAACATAACTCCCTCTGTTTTCCTGATGCAATATTATCTATTACCTTCTATATGTTCTCCGTAATCCTCTGTACCAGCAGGATGGCATGGCAGACAGCAGGATGGCAGGTGAAGCAGGCAATAGCAAGATGGCAGAGAGCAGCAGCAAGGCAGGTAGACAGGTGGCAAGCATATGGAAGATACAGAATTGAAAATTCACAAGCTGTAATATATACTGTCACAGCAGCAACACAGATATAAGATGAGCGATGTACCGTTTGTCTGAGAGTACCTAATGTTACAAAAGCAGAGTATCACTCCTTAGACAGCTATAACATATTAGATTAATGCTGCCCAAACTCACTGATTTGGCTGTGAAGGGTCAACCATCTAATGTGTATTGGGGCATCCTGACTGACTTTCCTCAGATGACAGGGATGTTAGATTTCAGCATGCATGATCTATTTGTCCCCACCGGTTTTCTCTTCTCTCCCAATATAGAACACATGTATGCTCGGCTGAGCAGAGCAATCACGAGTATTGGAGGGTCAGAGGGATAGCTTTCAGTTGGACAAGCTATCTAAACTTTATTACCAGCCTTAGATGTAGTGCAGGCTGCCTTATGCTGTTTGACGCTTTGAGGGGGAAACATTGCAGTTTCATCTCCCTTTTCCCCTTTCTCTATACCTTGTGGTCACTGTATTACACTAGACAGATTTTTTGAACATTTATGAAGAGCCTGTGTGCAGAGAAATTGGATCTATAGACTATTGGAAGGTGAGAATGATGCAATTCCTCCTAATAGGATATAGTATATTATATCACAAAGTTTTTATATATTTACTTGTACTACTGATTTATGTCAAAAACAATAGGAACCAAACAGAACCAAGCACCCATAACACCTAAATCAAACAATGTACCCGTGTATCAACAGGGGGTTGCGTCTACCACTGACCACACTTACAAATGGGTGAGATTTGAATATTGGTATTTTTCTTCTTACTTCTGGTCTGGACAGAGTTATTTCCATTCTGGTTTACTTATAGCTATGCTGTTTACAGGGCAACGCCCAGTGGATGCAGTTCAGCTAGTATTTATTATTTTTGTATATTACCATATTCATCCCCATTTCTGATTATGTGGTCTTTGGATGACGTTTTTTCTGGATTACTTTTTCTTATTTTTCGATTTGTAACATAATAATGCTTCACTATATTTCATAGGTACGTTGTGAGCTCATTTTTTCTATGTAGGTGATTTATGCCCAAATAGAGTTATTGATAGGTCACTATAGTGAATTTTAGCACAGCCATTGCTGCACACAAATATTTCTGTAATTTCCTTGTCATGACAGATAAAATAAACCCCCACTTACTAGCAGCTGAGCTACAAAAGAGTTTACAAAATATAAGCTACTTGGCAGTAGCCGGTATGTGAGGGGACAGGGTTACACCAGAACCCCTGGTTGAATTTTGTGACGATTAGTGCTTTTCTAACGTCATTTCACGGCTATATTACCGTATATTGCAGTGCTGTCTTGTATGTATTGGACCTTCTGGTGCTTTTCCTCTACATCTCCAGCCTATGGACACCTTTAGGGCTCATGTACACAAACCTGTGTGCGCCCTGCCCATACTGCGTCCCACAAACAGCAAGATACATCCCCAAGATACAGACCAGTGCGGAGCGGAGGCACTGATCAAATGCCCATGGAAGCACTAACAGCATGTCCTATTTTTTTACTGTGCGGACCATCTCTTGCGGATCGTGGATGGGTCTACACCCGCAAACGCGTGCACATGGATGATGCCTGTGCATTGCGGACTGTAATTTGCGGTCCACAGCACGAGCACGGGGCACACACATTTGTGTGCATGAGCCCGTAATCACATATGTCTTTAGTGCATTACATCAATTATGTAATAAAGACACATTTTTTTGCCATGTCTGGCTTCTGCTGCTTGCATGTATTGTACGTAGCATGCTGCAGAAGGCAATCTCGTCAGACAGTCTTTCTGATGACTTGTCTCCGGTTACTTTCTTTCCTCTCCTCAGCAATCGTCTTCTGAAATCTGATTGATTTGATCATAGTTCATCAAATGATTGCTCAGGAGTGGAAAGAGAGGGGTTGGAGGTAAGCGTGGTCAGATAACACAGGCCCAAATGAGCAATCCTAGGTATGGCAGTTGGGCCTGGACACTAGACCGAGAAGATACACATGGCACAGGCTGCAGGCCATTTCAGTTTTCGCCTCAGGCAGCAGAAAGGCTAGGTGCACCCCTGAGCTCTATTGCTGCTGGTGCATTTGCTACGCCTTACTTTATCCATCCCGAGTGACTGGTTAACTATAGTGAGGTAAGCTAGCCATTGTGCAGGGAACATGGTGCACGCACATTACCTTCTCCAGCTTCTTCTGTGGGTTCTTCTGTTAAAACATCATAGCATCAGCAATGGAGGCAGCGACAGAGCAGCAGATCATAGCCAAGCAAGAAAGACAGAGGGAAGAGGCTGCGGTTTAACATGTGTTAAATGACAATAATGACAATAGACATACGATTATTAAATCTGCTCATGCCTAGGAACATGGGGGGGGGTCATTTAATTACATAAATTCACCTATTTTTGGTGTATTTCGATTGCAGATTGCAGCGCAAAGGTTATTTTTGCAACAATCTGCTGTCACGCGAGGTCGGCGTCGCGCTCCCTCTGCACGACATCGCCGGACCTCTCCGCCCCCCTAGAGACGAGCAATAGGGAATTGAAGTGCTGGTCTTGTCAGCCAGCACTTCATGAGTTAATTCTCTGTTTGGGTTTAGCCATGTGGTGCTGATCACACCACATGGCTACTTTGCATATTGTTTGGACAGCTTGCTCCGCCTCAGGTCATGTGATGCTGGCCACATCACATGATCCTGGGTGGGCTATTTAAAGATGGCAACTGCCTCACTCAGATGCCTGTGATTAGTTTATACTTTTGATCAGTGCTTGTGCGACCTTGTGTTTTGGATTTGCTATTTGGACTCTGACTTTGGACTTGGACTTGGACCTCTCTTCTCTTGACCCCTGGTATTTACGCTATCTCCTGTGTTTGACCCGGCTTGCTGACTACTCTATCATTGTGTTTGTTCCGTCTGTGTTTTGTCTCTCCCTGTGTTCCCTTTCCCTCCCTCTGCACTTACCCAGTATAGGGAACGTCTTCGTGGTTGTCCGCGGCCGCCTAGGGCCGTTTGAGGCAAGTAGGTAGGGAAAGAAGGGGGGTTTCAAGTACAGGGCACACCTTCCCTTGTCTCCCCCGTGACAGAATCACAGGCCGTATCATATGGAGCAATTGCGGGTGCTCACGGACCAGGTTCAGGGTATGGCGCAGATGATCCAGGACCTGGCCGAGAGGCTCCTACATCAGGAGCAGCTACAACCTGCACTAGTAGCGGCTCCCTCCACATCTAACCCCATTGTGGAACCTCATGTTAAATTGCCGGATCGGTTTTTGGGGAACCGGAAAACTTTCCGTTCCTTTAAGGAGAGCGTAAAATTGTATTTTCGCTTACGTCCTCACTCCTCGGGTGCCGAGCAGCAGCGGGTAGGAATAATTATTTCCTTGCTGCAAGGTGATCCGCAGGAATGGGCCTTTTCTTTACCGCCTGACTCCCCAAGCTTGCAGTCTGTGGAAGCATTTTTTCAGGCCTTAGGCCTATTATATGAGGAGCCTGACTTGACTTCTGTAGCTGAGACTCAGCTCAGAGACATTCGGCAGGGTAACCGTCCAGTAGAGGATTACTGTGCTGAGTTTAGAAAGTGGTGTGTTTCCTCTGGATGGAATGACCCTGCTTTGAGAAGCCAGTTTAGGGTGGGGCTGTCTGACCATCTTAAGGACTTACTTGTCAGTTACCCTACTCCTGACACCCTAGAGGCGGCCATGACACTAGCCATTAAACTGGATCGTCGAGTGAGGGAGAGACGGAGGGAACGTTCAGATATTCCTCAGGGTGTCGTCCTGCCTGAATCCCCTCTTCTGAGTCCACCTTCTACCAGGGTCCCGGAGGAGTCCATACAGTGGGGAGGAACTTTGAGAGATCAGAGACGCTTGAATGGAACCTGTTTCTACTGCGGTGAGACGAACCACTGGCTCCAGCAATGCCCGAAACTTCTGCCCTCTAGAGAGCTTTCTGCCGGAAGTAAGGTAACCCCAGCGGTGGTAAGGAGGAAAGTATTATTACCTATCTCCATTGCGTACAACCAACTCAGGGGGTCCGGTAAGGCTTTTGTTGATTCTGGTTCTGCCATTAATTTTATTGATTTTGATTTTATACAATCTGTGGGGATTCCGCTAGTTCCTTTAAGGAAGGTGATTGAAATTATCGCACTGGATTCCACTCCATTGAATAATGGGAGAGTGGAGTTTTGTACTCCTGAGGTTGTATTAACTGTAGGAATTACCCACACCGAGACTTGTTCCTTCCTTGTATTAAAGGATTTACCTGCCGACCTTGTTTTAGGTCTGCCATGGTTACAGGACCACAACCCTGTGATCAACTGGTCGGTAGGTGAATTGGAAAAATGGGGAATGAATTGTGACAAATGTTGTAAATCAGTATTGCTGTTTGGAGGTACCACTGAGTCTCTTTCCTTGCCCAAGTATATCGGCGATTTTTCGGACGTTTTTTCCATGTCCGAGACTGAGTTCCTCCCTCCTCACCGGCAATATGATTGCGCCATCGACCTTATTGAGGGATCCAAATATCCCAAAGGTCGCATTTATAATCTCTCTACTCCTGAACGTCAGTCCATGAGGGATTATCTCAAGGAGAGTCTGGCCAAGGGTCACATCCGGCCTTCAGTTTCTCCCATGGGGGCAGGTTTTTTCTTTGTTGGTAAAAAGGATGGAGGATTGAGGCCCTGTATCGATTACAGGGAGCTCAATAAAATCACTGTTAAAAACAGATACCCGTTGCCCCTTATTCCTGACTTGCTGAATCAGGTCCAGGGGGCCTGTTGGTTCACCAAGCTGGATTTGAAGGGGGCATACAACCTAATCAGGATTCGTGAGGGGGACGAATGGAAAACTGCTTTTAATACCCCGGAAGGTCATTATGAGTACTTGGTAATGCCTTTTGGGTTAAGTAACGCTCCGGCAATTTTCCAAAACTTTGTCAATGACATTTTTAGACCATTTATTGGGAAATTTGTAATTGTCTATATTGATGACATCCTGATTTTTTCTGCAGACTGGGAAAGTCACGTATCTCACACCAGGCAAGTGCTGGAGGTGTTGCGTGAAAACAAGTTGTTCGTTAAAGGGGAGAAGTGTACCTTTGGTGTTCAGGAAGTGGCCTTTTTGGGATACATTCTCACCCCTTTTTCTTTCAAAATGGACCCAGTTAAAGTACAGGCCATTGTGGATTGAGTGCGACCTTCCTCTTTGAAGGCGCTCCAGCGATTTCTGGGGTTTGCTAATTTTTATCGTAAATTTGTCAAAAATTTTTCTGTGGTAGCCAAACCCATTACGGATTTGACTCGCAAGGGGGCTGATCTGGTCAATTGGCCCCCTGCAGCTATTGAGGCCTTTGAAAGGTTAAAGCAGTGTTTTATTAATGCTCCTGTGTTGGTCCAGCCTGATCAAAGTAAGCCTTTTGTAGTTGAGGTGGATGCATCTGAGGATGGTGTGGGGGCTGTACTGTCCCAGGGGTCTTCCACCTTAACTAATCTTATGCCATGCGCCTTCTTCTCCCGCAAGTTCTCTCCTGCCGAGAGGAATTATGACATTGGTAATAGGGAGTTACTTGCAATCAAGTGGGCATTTGAGGAATGGCGTCATTTTTTAGAAGGGTCAGTTCACCGCATTACGGTCCTCACGGATCATAAGAATTTAATGTTTTTAGAATCGGCTAAGCGATTGAATCCTAGACAGGCGAGGTGGGCTTTATTCTTTACTCGTTTTGATTTTTGTGTTACCTTCAGACCCGGGAGCAAGAACGTTAAGGCCGATGCCTTATCCCGAAGTTTCAAGGCGTATCAGCCTCCTGACGTCCCTCCTGAGCCCATCCTGCCAGCTGATATCATCGTGGCCGCTACCTCATCTGACCTCGCTTCTGAAATCTCGGCAGGACAACATCTTGCTCCCATTGGTACCCCCAATGACAAATTGTTTGTGCCGGCTCATTTGCGATTGCAACTGCTGGGTGAGTGCCATAATTCTGTTTTGTGTGGACATCCTGGCATCAATGCCACCAAGGAGTTGGTCTCTAGGCAGTATTGGTGGCCGTCAATCTCCAGAGATGTTCAGGCTTTTGTAACTGCGTGTAACACTTGTGCCAGGTCCAAGAATACCAAGACACGACCTATGGGTGAGTTACATCCTTTACCCATACCTAGTAGACCTTGGTCACATCTGTCCATGGACTTTATCACGGACTTGCCGTGCTCTGAGGGTAAAACCGTGATATTTGTGGTGGTTGACAGATTCAGCAAAATGTGTCATTTTATTCCTTTGTGTAAATTACCCTCTGCAAAGGTCTTGGCGTCCGAGTTCATGGATAATATTGTCAAACTGCATGGTGTTCCTGAGAATATCGTTTCTGATAGGGGAGTACAGTTTGTGTCTAGGTTCTGGAGGGCGTTCTGTAATAAGATTGGTATCTCTTTGTCCTTTTCATCAGCCTTTCATCCGGAGACCAATGGTCAGACTGAACGTCTTAACCAATCCGTTGAGCAATATCTCAGATGTTATGTTTCTGATAACCAACATGTGTGGGCCAGATTCCTGTCTCTGGCTGAATTTGCAATTAATAATCGTGTTAATTCATCCTCTGGGATGTCGCCGTTTTTCTGCAATATGGGTTTTCATCCACGCTTTGGCTCCTGTTCCCCATCTGCGTCGGTTGTCCCAGAGGTCAATGATTTTTCTCAAGAACTGTGCACAGTTTGGGCACAGGTTCAGTCGAACCTGGAAAAGGCCCAAGGAGTTCAAAAAGCTAAGGCTGATAGAAAACGTTCTAAGGGTGTGAATTTTAAGGTTGGGGATAAGGTATGGTTATCGACTAAAAATCTCAACATGAGGGTACCATCCTACAAGTTTGCACCTCGCTTCATTGGTCCTTACAGGATCACCAAGGTGATCAATCCAGTTTCTTTTAGGTTATGTTTACCCGACTCCCTTCGTGTTCATAATGTTTTTCATGTGTCTTTGCTCAAACGTTATGTTGCTCCCGTTGGTCCTGAGGAACAGTCTCCTCCTCCGGTTGAGGTAGCAGGACAAATGGAGCATGAGATTGCCAGAATTGTGGATGTGAGAAGGGTCCGGAATTCCTTCCAGTACCTCGTACATTGGAAGGGGTTCGGTCCTGAGGACAGGTCTTGGGTACCGTTGACCAGGATGCATGCAGACTCGCTCATCCAAAAGTTCCATCTGCAGCATCCCGATAAGCCTGCTCCCGCTGGTAAGGGTCCGGTGGCCCCTCGTGAAGGGGGGGGTACTGTCACGCGAGGTCGGCGTCGCGCTCCCTCTGCACGACATCGCCGGACCTCTCCGCCCCCCTAGAGACGAGCAATAGGGAATTGAAGTGCTGGTCTTGTCAGCCAGCACTTCATGAGTTAATTCTCTGTTTGGGTTTAGCCATGTGGTGCTGATCACACCACATGGCTACTTTGCATATTGTTTGGACAGCTTGCTCCGCCTCAGGTCATGTGATGCTGGCCACATCACATGATCCTGGGTGGGCTATTTAAAGATGGCAACTGCCTCACTCAGATGCCTGTGATTAGTTTATACTTTTGATCAGTGCTTGTGCGACCTTGTGTTTTGGATTTGCTATTTGGACTCTGACTTTGGACTTGGACTTGGACCTCTCTTCTCTTGACCCCTGGTATTTACGCTATCTCCTGTGTTTGACCCGGCTTGCTGACTACTCTATCATTGTGTTTGTTCCGTCTGTGTTTTGTCTCTCCCTGTGTTCCCTTTCCCTCCCTCTGCACTTACCCAGTATAGGGAACGTCTTCGTGGTTGTCCGCGGCCGCCTAGGGCCGTTTGAGGCAAGTAGGTAGGGAAAGAAGGGGGGTTTCAAGTACAGGGCACACCTTCCCTTGTCTCCCCCGTGACATCTGCGACTTTTCTCCACTCACGTCAGTTCTAAAAATAAGGGGTCTGGTGTGGGCGGGGAAGGGAATGGGCCGGCAGGCATAGAAAATGGGGAAGCTGGCATAGATTTAGACTGGCGGTGGATTTGCCGAAGTTATGTAGAGGCTGGTGCCTCTTTATAACTTCAGCGGATCCACCACCAGCGCACAGGGTTATTAAGACTGATGTCTAGAACACCAGTTATAATAATTGACCCCCATGATCTATTGAGCTTTTTACCAAATTACCGTACCAGTTTTCAACTTTTTGAAGCTGAACAAATGGATCATGCAGGGTGAAAGAGATGATAAAAACATAAGCAGTTTTATATAAGCAATAGACTTACATTTGGAATTCAGATTTAATCTATTTGTATTGACCTTAGGCTATGCTCAGTGTATATGCGGTACATGCCCAATTGTCCATAGGCTATATCGTAACCAATGCATGCCTAAAGTGGGGTAACCACAAAAAAGTATAGCTTTTTTATACATCTATATTGCATAGAGCTTTATATGTCAGAGATATATATTCAGCATATATAGGGAGAAATATTCCTACCAAATATACCATAATATTAGATGTGAACAGACACTTACTGTAGTTTACATTAATAATCTGCAATCTGTGGCTCTACAGTAGTTGCACGACTACAACTCCCTATAACTAAAATTCACATTTGAATATTTTCCCTAACTGGTTTGGCCGCTGTATATGTCATCAGAATTGTTCTGTTTGGGACCAGTTTGGTTATAAGTAGTCCAAGGCACTGGTGGTGGAATCAATCCCTATGAAGTAGCTGCATCAAGCCAAAGCAAAGCATAAGAAAATAATACAATATGAACTAAAATTAGCAATCGGGAAATGAATCCTCTGCAAGGACGTGCACAATGATACGTTTATTTCCTGTTGTATAATGAATGAGCTGTTAGTAGTAAGTTGTTCAATATTTCCTGTGACATTGCCTGCCATTACATAACTCCAGTATGATCTTCTCCCCTTCTTATGTTAGGGTACTTTGGACAATGGGTGTATGTGGACATTTTGACCCTGTTGTTACTATGTAAAGCCATCAGCTCCCTATTTTATTGCACTTTGAAGGGTTAACTTGCACTATGATTTATGCTGTTATTTACACTTATATTTGTAAATAGCATTTTATATGTTTATTGTCTTATATCCTGTTTGTGACGCCAGATTGCAGTGGCCAGGCTTGAGGTTGCCCCAACACTATGCTGGGTCCCCCGGACACTGTCAAAGTGTCACCAAGCGCTGCTGTCCGAAACGCGTCTCTTGTTTTATGTGATTTGTATACTGCTTGGGACTGATTTTAAAGTTTGGAATAAAAGCTGTAAGTTTTATGAAGAATTCTGTGCTGGATCTTATTCACATATGCAGTTTATACAAGGCATTGTGCCTGGTTTATCAGTGAACTTCCTGGCTACAGACTCCAATGTGAGCATGCATAGACTTGAGACATTCAAGATTCTTACCATGACCTGTCTTTTAGTGCTATGTCAGATGTGCCTGCTATAGATAGCCAATTACAGCATTATCATCCTGGCTTCCCTATGCATGTCTATGTGTCTTTTAATGTAGAATTGTTGTCAGTGCAGGTACTTTAAGGGTATGGCGCGGCCAGGAGCCATTCGGGTTGTGGCCAACTGCGGTCAAGAAAAGCGTGGCCAATTAGGGCACAGTTGCCTGATATTTAACTAATAAAGACCACACTGTATAGATGACCATTAAGAATTCAGACTGCCTATACAGTGCGGTCTTCATTACTTAAATAACAGGCAGCTGCTCCCTAATTGGCCGTGTGGTTCTTGACCACAGCTGACTGTGACTCAAATACATCACGTCTGCGCTGTATGGTTGTACCATAACTCTGTGCAATAACTTCTTTTCCCGGCATGCATTGCTTGCTTTATCTACCTGCATTGTGCGAACACACATCTTCATCCATAATATAAGCAACGTCCATATGGTATAACAGGAAAGCAAAGCATTAGTACCTGCTGCCTCCTCCTCCAGCTCAGGCTCTTCAGCCACTGCCCAGCACAAAGAAATGGCGAAAATAGCAAAGGAAACATGTCAGCGAAACAGCAGCAAAAGCATTATGGTAAGAAAAAGAGAGCCACATTCACACATATATGATGACATCATTGACAAGATGGTCAGTGGTTCATCCGTGAAGATGTCTGTGAAGGATCCATGTTTGGTCGAAAAATAGGGCATGCTTCAGTGAAGTAACTCCAAGCCCCCACACCATTGTGAATACACACATAAAAATCTATGGGTACATGTGCTGTCCTTGTCCGTGATTCACTGACGTGTAAATAAGGCCTTAGGATACTTTTTCTTAATATGTAAATTGGGCCTTTTCAATCAGGGCATTACCATTGCTCTTGTTGCACCCAAGCAGCGTTGGACTGAAGTCCCTTGGGTCCACCAGAGGAACTTATTCTGAGGGCCCACCCTCTGTGTATATATATTGGACCTTAATGGCTCTGTTTTACTAGGATCCATTAATGTCAGAACTTGGGCCCACTGGAGTATCCTCTAGTACTCTGGTGGGCCAGTCCAACCCTGTAACCAAGCTATGCTTCTTTCTATGACCAGCTCCAATTTCGCTTCCTGGTTCTGTCAATCAAAGCAGCCATGGATGGGCAGAACACAGAAATGAGTGGAGCTTGGGAGCAACTAGAGCAATGGTTACATCCTCATTGACCAAAGGCCCAATTCGTATATTAAGAAAAAGTATCATAATTTGTTTACAGAGCCTCAGATCAACTAAAGAAAAATAGCGTTTTACAGTTTTGTGTCTATGCAAACAGTTGGATAGGGAGACTGCTGGTAACAGATTCCCTTTAAAACCAATTGAACCTAATAGCATCTTTTAAAAGGGTTCTCCACCAACATTTATTTGGACAAAATGATGGTAACATATAAAAGAAAGCTTGTTATGGGCACCTGCCCCTTCTCTGCTCTCAGATCAGAGGTAGTTTAGCTCATGGGATGAATCCTAAGAAATCTGAGACAGGCTGGCTGATAGGCCCATTGCCTGAAAAGCATATATAAATGGCTGTAATTGACAGGCACCATGTCCCTAGAAACCAGGCTGTCTAAAGGTCACATTTTCATTGTGCCAGTAGCACCCTAGGAGTAAACATGACACGTCACAACATGTCAGTCCCCTTTCCCAGGAAAATAAAAATTAGTCTAATCTCCAATTACAGAAAGTCATATACCCTCACCTTCCTCTTCCTGCTCTTCTTTTGTTAAAAGAGGAAAAAGAAACAAAGAAGAAAAAGATTATTTTTGCATTGAGAATAATAGAAATACATTACGCCTAGAAAATCAAATGACAGCCCCCTACCATCCACCTTCATATGCTCAATTAGAGCATAAGGAGTTAATAGTCTAGAGAGCTTCACGTTGACACAGAATCACCCACAATTCACCTTGTGATCATGCACCGTGTTGAATTTTTTAAATTTTTATGAGGTCTCCTGCAACTTTCTTCACCACAGGAAAACATTTGTGTTGCATGTGAGTCATGGTGATGCACCACCCACCATATGGTATGTACATAAAGAAAGATATGTTGTATCTGTGGAGTGAACGTTCCAACACTACTTGTGTCATCAACTTTATGCTGACCGTACTGAGGGCAGTATAAAATAGTGACAGAAATGCTGATGGTGTGTCACACATCAGCTAATAGTAAGTGGTTACCAAGAACCAGCATCATAATCATTACAGCCCAGGCCTTGAAAAGAGTCAAATCTACCTGAGAAGAGTCATGGTTATTCATAATCTCCTGCTCTCTCGCCTGTCTGCTGATGATTGGCAGCTCTCTCCTAGAGACAAAGGGCGAAAACTAGGTAGATGCCTGTCAGTCATCAGCAGGTGGGCAGGGAAAGCAGGAATTCATGAATAACCATGACTCTTCTCAGGTGGCCGTGACTCTTTCCCAGGGCCAGTCTGCACTGATTGTGATGTTGGTTCTCGGCAACCACTTACTTTTAACTTATAAATGACAGACCGGTGAAATAAACTCACCTGTCTCTACTTTATGATGCCGCTAGTATGGGCAGCATAAAGTTGATGAAAGGCTTCCTCTAATTGACTACTTCACGGAGACATCTCATCAGCGGGAGTCAGAGACCAGTGGTTCTCCAGTAGCTCTGGCATCGGAAGTTGGCTGAATTTCATATAATAAAATATGTGAATCTATTTGCTAATATTGGTAGGAATAGTTGTCTAGGATAAATTCTACTTCTACTCCGAGTAGCTTTGACCCTGAAGGTCTTGACTGGTTACTGGTCCATTGATCAACTTTTTAATGGCTACTGTCTTTCAATCTGTAACACGTCTGTCCACGGGTTGTGTGTGGTATAGTGGCTCTGGAACCTGTGGACAGGTGTGATGTATCTTGTAGAATAAAGCAGCCATGTTTTTGCAATCCTGGAGAACCAATCCAGCACTGCAGGTCGTAATGATAGTAATAACAGTAGCAGCATATCATACTATTTCTATGTAATTATAGAGAATTAAAAGATGACTTACCCTCCTGCTGCTCCCTGTGTGGTGCAACAAAGACAGGTGAGAATAGGAAGAAAAACAAAGGAACAAGACATTTACACAGGAAAAAACATAAAAAATTAGAAAGCAATGTAAAAATATTATTGATGGGCTAGTAACCATATTTAGTGTAGATGCTGGGGCAGTAATGTTGACTGTAGATGCTAAGTTTGCCCCATCTATCGGTTGGGAACAAACTCTGTAGTCTTGTACGTGCAGGGTCAGATCTGGCCACCATGCAGTCCACGCAATTGCCTGGGGCCCCCTACTGCTCTCCTGCAGCCTGGTTCCCCCCTGCAGCAGAACCACTTTCAGCTGCATTCACCATAAAGTTGAACACAATGGTGAAGCAGGGAGCAGACAGCTCCCTGTCCACCATTCACCCTGTTACTGGTGCTTTGGAACTGATAGGTGCAATGAAGTAACGCCATTGCGTCTCCTGTGCCTAGCTGCCAGACAGACCGGAGCAGATTTACAGTGAGAGATCTGCTGCATTCGATGTGGAAATGTGGCTAATTGAGTATTCATTTTAGAGACTAAAAGGACACCATATTGTGGTCACTTTAGGGCCCCTTAATGTGGTGGGGGGAACAAAGGGGTACTGCATTGGGGCACATAAGGAGCATAACTTTGTGTTGGGGCACATAAGAGGGCATATAAGGGGGCATTATATTGTGCGAGTTGCACATAAGAGGGTGTCATACTGTGTGAGGGGCACATATAGGGGCATTATAATGTATGTGGGGCACATAACAGTGCATATAAGGGGGTATCACATTGCGTGAGATGCACATAAGAGGGTGTCATACCGTGTGAGGGGCACATAAGAGGGCATATAAGGGGGCATCATACTGTGTGAGCTGCACGTAAGAGGGTGTCATACTGTGTGAGGGGCACATAAGGGGGCATTATGCTGTGTGTGGGGCACATAAGGGGGTCACCATATTAGCAATGTGATGAGTGAAGCTAAGCAGTGCTACAGGTCAAAGGTTAGCAGTGCAACAGGGTGGTGCAACAGGGGACCCCCACAATAATTTTGCTTGGGGTCCTAGAAATGCCAGATTCGCCAATGTGTATGAGTGGTCACATAAAACAGAAAAATGGTACCTAATGAACATGACAGAGCCATGTATAACTTACTCATATTCCACGTCTTCTGTATCAGACATTATGGCAGAAATTCACCTGTAGATAAAGAACACATACATACATACTGATGTATTAATATATCCCTAAAAACATACTTTCATCCAGAATAATGTTGATTTAAAGTAGAATTGCACTCACAGTTGAGCTTTTTCTATAGAAAGTGACCACACTGATGGAATATGTGAGCTTGGACTTTTGTAAAAAAAAATAAAAAAATAAAACACCCAAACCCCTTAGGCGCTGCGCTTAGTTTGTTATTAGAAAAATTCTCTGACACAACATTTAGTTCAGAAGGCCAAAAGGCCAGGGAAAGAGGACAATGCTGCTGCCAGTGGTGCTGGACTGTGGTGTTTGGAAGTTCTAGGGAGGTATTTTTGTACTGAACTGGGGTAGTTTTGGTGCTTTGGGGAAGGTATTTAGTGCTGCTTTGTGGTGTTTGGCACTTCTGAAGATGTATGCTATGCTGCACTGTGGTATTTTTTTGGTGCTTCTCAGAAGATATTTTGTGTTGCATTGTGGTGTATGGGACCTCTGGGGAGGTATTTAGTTCTCCATTGTGATGATTGGTACTTCTGGGGAGGTATGTTGTGCTTCACTGTGGTATTTAGTGCTGCTAGGGTCAATATCTGCACTGCTTGGTGGTATTTGGTTGGCACTGCTAGGGTTGATATTGGTGCCACATGGTTGTATTTGTTCAGTGCTGCGCAGATGGTGTTAGGTGAGTGCTTGGCAGGGTGCAAGGCAGGAGTATAGACGCAGGGCCAGCAGATTATTTAGGCAATGATCAGGCCTGTTAGTTGCAACAAATGAAGTTTCTTTACTGAGTTGATGATGAGGGTTGCAGTACATTAGCACAATTCAGAGGTATTTCACAGGCAGTATTTTCTCGAAGGCCATATATAGGCAGCAACAATGATGGCAGTTGTAGTACTCCCAGTCTCTCTCTTTCACTAAAGATACTTTGCACTTACTCCAAATAACCATTGGCGTTTTATTATGTCCTTATTAATCCTTTCTGCAATTCCCAAGCTGAGGGGTGCAGATTTAAGGTCTGGATGCTTGAGCAATATTCCTTCTCCACAACAGCAAAGTCCCTTGCCATAAATGGGCTGTACCTCACTGACATTATCTCGCACATCCTTGATGTGATGTTAGACCTTCTCAGATGGATTTCCTCCTTCGCTCAGGAATACTCTGGTGTTGAAGTTATTTCATCCCTGAAGCCTCAAAGATAAAGGTTCTCTGAGCTGGAGGCCTGGTCTGCAGAGACCCTCTCTTTCATATCTTTCCTGCTGCTCTCCTCAAACTAGACTCACTAACTAGGGGATGGACCTTGTTTCATCAGCCCAGCAACCTAACCAGTGTTAACCATGTGACTGCCTATATATTTGCCATTGGGTTTACACAGTGCATAAAAAATAACTGCTTTAGAGTACATTCACACAAATTGCGGTCTGCAGTGCACGGGCACTGGCCATGTGAATATCGTATTGTGGCGCAGACCCATTCACTTGAATGGGTCAGTGATGCGCTATATAGAGCAAAAGATAGGACATGTCACAAACCAAAAAGCCCACAGAGGCGCTTCTGAGTGCTTCTATGGGCTTGCCATCTGTGCCTCCGCTCCTCACCGTGCTGTATCTTGCACATTGTGGACCCATTCAAGTCAATGGGTCTGCATACATGATACAGGATTGACATAGCTGGTGTCCGTATATTGCAGAAACCCCATTTGTGGTCTCCAATTTGGGCACGGAAGGCCTACGGTCGTGTAAATAGACCCATCAATCATTGTATTTAACTTCGCGTCTTTGAAGTAACTCTTTCAGAGTATTTAACCTACCGAGGTACTGCAAACAGACAACCTTTTTAATAGAGGGAAACCCCTTTAAGGCCCTAGGCATAACAAAAATATGGAAAAAGTCTCTTCAGATGTTTATATTTAGTGAATAGGAGACAAAGGGTAATAGGTTCAGTATGTTCATTCTGGATTTTGATGGGTCTGTTACCTAAATGGTGTTCTGGATTTTCATGTCATACAAGTCAGTAGAAAATATACATATAATAAGAACAGTTTTATATAATCATTAATTTACCAGGCAAATAAAAGGGGGTCCTTATATAACACTATGTAGCGCCTGCTGTGTGACTGTGACTGATATCTAGACCCGTTAATAGGCAGTATATGGCTCCTGCAGCAATGGGCTAATGTCAGACCAATCTATATGCGTGTCATCTGTAAAGCCCCTGGGTCTACTTCTGATACTTAACAGGCTTTTGGGATAAGGGTGCCTTGTTGTTCCAGAAAGGAAGAATGTGATAGTAAGCTCTACATAAATATGCCTTCTCCTTCTCAAGTCAGAAAATGCCAGATGATGGAAGCTATCTGAGGACTGGACTATTCTGAGTAGGCCCCACTATCTAGTAATAACTTGGTATTAAATCTAAAACAGATGGGACAAAGAAATGGAATCCAGAAGTGTTATATTATTGTACACTGATGTCAAACGAAGGATCCTGCATTAATCTTATAAATGTTAGTAGAAGCAAGAGCAACGCAATGAGGGGTTAAACTCATGTGTGGTCATATTCCAAAAATAGCATCTATGGAGCCTGGTGGACACCTCCATGTCAGAATATTCCAATCTGCCAATAATGAGGAAAAACAAATACTAGGACTGAAGCACCTCTGCGGATAATTCTTATATAATTATAGGGGTTCTCCACTTGGGACAATTCCATTTTATTAGAAGGTTCCCTGTTTGTCAGATGGACACAGGGTTTACAGCCACTGGCAGTCAGTTACAAAGTTTGGGAGAAACTCAACAGAATGTGTGCAGTTTCCCTGCAGTGCCCCCACAGGTGAAATGATGCACTGCACAGCTGTCTGGCTTAATGCATAGATGTGTCAAGTCCTCCAGAGAGCTACACTCTGAGGGTCCTAGCCTCTTCTATTAGCCAGATAATCTTTTTTGACTAGAGACCTCCTCCAACCTCCATCTGGCTTTACTTGAGGGTCTTTGTAGCAAATATTGGTAGGTTTTAATGAAAAAAGAAACTCCAACAAAAATAATATGCGTAAAAAATAAATATAATTTAATATTGCCCAGTATATGTGCATTATAGTACAGCTGAAAAATATGCATTGTAGTACATTGTTCCCAGTTACATGTGGTTTTTACTTTTTTTGTGAGGAAATGGCAACTTCCTGTCATATATTGTAAAGTCATAGCCAATCAACATGTCAAAATGTTAGTCAATCCTCAGTTTTCTGTGGTGAAACCCACTGTTCACATTGGGTTAGGAGACTCTCTTATTTCTGTTCCATAGAAAAGTGCAACATGCATTGCCGGTCGCCATCAAAATGGCGGAAACCTCAACAGAACATGAGAAGACCCATATTAGAAGTCTATTGGGTTCGTTGGTTGATGTTCATATCCAGGGCCGGCCTTTGGGGTGTGCGACCCGTGCGGTTGCACAGGGCGCTTCACTCCCGGCCACTTAAGGGGGCGCCCTGCCAGAGCGCCCCCTTAATGGCCCGGCCGTGCCCTGCAAGTGCCGCACAGTTGGGGGCGGCGGTGGGGCAGAGGGAGATGAGCGCTTCCATTGTGGAAGCGCTCATCTCCATAGTCTGCCTTTGGAGATGCGGGGCAGGGGAGGGAGAGGCGTCTCCCCTGCCCGTTCCTCTGATAGGATGCAGGCCCTAGGCCTGCAGCCTATCAGAGGCCACCTCAGGCGGCGCGATGACGTCATCGCGCCGCCTGAGCTGTACAGCGCGGGACACAGGCCGGAAGAGGCCTGCATCGCATCGCATCGCTGCCGGCTCCATGGAGGTAAGTAAGTGTTTATTTTTTTTATGGGGGCATTTTTATTGGCACATGGGGGCATTTTACTGTCACATGGGGGCACTGGGGGGCATTTTACTGGCACATAGTGGCATTTTACTGGCACATGGGGGCACTGGGGGCATTTTACTGGCACTGGGGGCATTTTACTGGCACATGGGAGCATTTTTACTGGCACATGGGGCATTTTTACTGGCACATGGGGCATTTTTACTGGCACATGGGGGCACTGGGGGCATTTTACTGGCACTGGGGGCATTTTACTGGCACTGGGGGCATTTTACTGGCACTGGGGCATTTTTACTGGCACAAGGGGGCACTGGGGGCATTTTTATTGGCACATGGGAGCATTTTACTGGCACAGTGGCATTTTACTGGCACATGGGGGTATTGTGGGCATTGTTACTGGCACATGCGGGCACTGGGGGCATTTTTACTGGCACTGGGGGCATTTTTACTGGCACTGGGGGCATTTTACTGGCACTGGGGCATTTTTACTGGCACATGGGGGCACTGGGGGCATTTTACTGGCACTGGGGGCATTTTACTGGCACTGGGGGCATTTTTACTGGCACTGGGGGCATTGTTACTGGCACATGGGGGCACTGGGGGCATTTTTACTGGCACTGGGGGCATTTTTACTGGCACATGGGGGCACTGGGGGCATTTTTCTGGCACATGGGGGCACTGGGGCATTTCTTACTGGCACATGGGGGCACTGAGGCATTTCTTACTGGCACATAATTTGGGGGGCATCTATGGGGGTGGGACACTTTTTACTGGCACATGATTTTGGGGGGGAATCAATGGGGGGAACTTCTGGCACATTATTGGGGGGCATTTCTTACTGGCACATTGGAAGCATTATTACTTCTGGGGCACAGTGGGGACTGTTGGGGGCACTATTACTAACAAGTGTACTCTGGCAGAGAATTATTAGTTGGGACTTGTGGGGGGCACTATTACTGTGGGGGCACCCTGGCACAGTATCAGCGCAGTTATTTCTGGGGAGCGTTATGTTTACTATATTACTGGGCGCACTATTACGGAACACTATTTGCTGTGCGCAGTTATTTTAGGACACTGTGTAAACTAAGATTTTTTTTTTGTCAAACTGCAGAGATGAGAAATGGCTGAAAAATGGCGTCTGGTCTGAAAGGAGAAGATGAGGAAAGAGAAGATCTATATTAGAGGAGACGTCACTGGATGTAAGAGGTATGAGGCGCTGTATTATACTGGATGTAAGAGGTATGTGCGCTATATTAGGTTACATTTCAATATAGAAAGCTATAAATACAGTGCAGAGATATATAGTGTGATATAGAACAGTATAGAGAGCTATAAATACATATATATATATATATATATATATATATATATATACTGTCTTACTCTACCTACCTATATCACTCTATATATCTCTGCACTGTATTTATAGCTCTATACTGTATGACGTTAGTACTGTCACTCGGGGGGGGGGGGCGCCGAGAGAAAGTTTCGCACAGGGCGCCATCTACCCTAAGGCCGGCCCTGTTCATATCCATCATAGAACAGATCTGTCACAGTGCCGTGGCTTCGATAAGTACTGTATTACATTAGTGTTATATATTGCATGGATATGCTAGGTCAGGGATGGCCAACCTGTGGCTCTCCATCTATTGCAAAACTACAACTCTCAGCATTCCCAGACTGTCTACAACTTTCAGCCTACAGCAGGGCATGGTGGGAATTGTAGTTTTAAAACAGCTGGAGAGCTGCAGGTTGGCCATCCCTGTGCTAGGTCCCTCAGATACTTTAGCTCTATTTGTAGCTACTTTCTTCTTGGGTTTATTGATAGAGCTAACCCCCTCTGTTAAAGGGGTTGTGGAGTGCTAAAATATTGATGACCTATCCTTAAGATAGGTCATCAATATTAGATCGGCGGCGGTCCGACTCCTGAGACCAAGGGAGGATTGGCCATAGACCTTACAGGGAAATTTCCCGGTGGACCGATGCCCAGGGGGCCACCTGG
Source organism: Rhinella marina (assembly GCA_900303285.1). Taxonomy (NCBI): domain Eukaryota; kingdom Metazoa; phylum Chordata; class Amphibia; order Anura; family Bufonidae; genus Rhinella; species Rhinella marina. The sequence goes on from ONZH01019172.1 coordinate 552,600, forward strand.
GCCCTCCTCACAGCTGGCCAGTGGAAGTTTTTGGGGATGTATTTTGTGATGCACTGTGGTATTTGGCTCTGTTGGGGCGGTATAATGTACCACAATATGGTATTGCTGGCCTTGCCTTCTATCAATTTGGACCCAACTACAAAACGGGGCCACTTTTAGCATTTTTGCCAGGGCCACTTTAAGTTCCCAGTCTGCCCCTGCCCGAGACCCTCGATGATCCGCCATGTCAGGAGGCTGTATTCCTCCTGTAATTAGGGCTAATATGTCAGGAGAAGTCAGAAATAAAAATCTAATGTTAAAGGGGTTGTGTCACCTGGAACATTGGTTGCATAGATATCCCACCAATGTCAGACAGGTGCGGGTCCCAGATCTCTAGAACGAAGTACCTAACATTCAGAAGAGCGCACCATGCATGCGTGGTCACAATGGTGTAACTAAAAATGACAGGGCCCCACAACACTTTTTTGAATCCAAGCCCCCCCCCCCAGCAACTTCTTTGCACCTGCCTACTCCTGTGCAACCCCCACTCCTGTGACTACTCAGGATAGCTCTCTCAGACCAGGCCAGGCAGCCTCTCCGTCTGTTTCTTACACGTATATACTGTATGTCATTTCACTGTATATACTGTCACTTGTAACATACAGCAAGTATCCATGTCCCTTTAAGGGAAAAAGACATGTGACAGGATGGGGGAGGAGATAGGTGTGGTTTGCTAGGAGCTAGGAGATAACAAGATGGATGTATGACTGCAGAAGCCATAATAAAAGAAGTTACACATGGAATTCATCCCTGTCTGCTTACCTTTCATGAGGATATCACATCACTGTATATACCATATACTGTATTACTGTTGAGTGGGCCCTGACAATAAAATCTTTTAGTCCTCCCCCTGGTTGGTCCCTTCTGAGGCCAGGCCCCAAAGCAGCCGCTTCCCCTGCTGCCCCTATAGCTACGTTCCTGTGTGGCTGCCTTCAATTAATTTCTGTGGGAGTGCCAAAATAGTTGAGTGGTGCTCTTGGCTCTTTTTGGAAGTCCTATAGAAATGAGTGGAGAGTGCACTGCGCAAGTGCGGTCACTCCTATGGAACTGCTGGAAATAGCTGAGCCAGCACTCTGCTATTTTCTGTACTCCCATAGAAATGAATGGAGGGGCGGCCATGCATTCGCTGTACTGTTGTTCTTTTTGAGAGCTTTGTTCTAGATATCGTGCAGGTCCTGCACCTATCTGACATTGGTGGTGTATCCTAGCGATATGCCACCAATGTTCCAGATGAGACAACCCCCTTTAAATGCTCCTCCTAAGATCTTAAAAAGGGGGCAAAAAGTGTAAAAAGACATATTAAAAAAGACAAAATAAAAAATAAATAAAAAAACATCACTAGTTCACAACTCAGCTCCTAGCCCCGCCCCCAGCAACCATAAATTATATATTCCTTATATCAAAACGGCCATTAAGGAAAGAGGGCTTAATTTGAAAAGGCATTTTTTAGCACTTTGTACAGCATACAAAAAAAATGAAACACAGTCGATTTTTTTTTTACATTTTGTTGGCTATAAAAAATAAAAACAGAAAAAACTAAAATAAAAAATGTATAAAAATAAAGAGCCACATATTAGTGAAAAAAAGGGTTTTCAAAGCTACGTGTACTGACAATGTGCCTGGTCTGCAGGGGGTGGGGGTAAATGGTCTTTAACTGGTTAATAAAATGCATTATAACTTTATGGACAAGGACTCGTTCAGTCATCCGGTCATCCAGCTGGTGAGTGACGAAGGAATAAGATGGAAGTCATGGGATCCAGATGCAAGTGGGAAAGTTTATTGTAAAAACAGCGGTGGAATGCTCTTCCTATGTCACTGGTTAGATCTCAGTGGGGTTACCTCTGCTCCAACATAAACACCAATAACTATATTTAACTATTCCCCATGGCATCCAGAAGCTGCCTTATTTATTGACCAAGGCATATTTGGAATGGGATCTGAATATGTCATTAAAGCAATCCGAAAATCTCAGGGTACCATCCGAGCCTCCAGACCAGAGGAACGAGCCCGACAGCTGCTTAAATGTCAGGTTTATTTTCATGTTCTGCTATTGTCTCCTAGTCCTTTGTAATCTCACATCTCTTTAAATATAACACATTCCTTACCCTCCTGGGTGCCAGGGACGTGGGCTCTCTGCCTTCTGCACTCATCACGAAATCACACATCATCATCACATTGCTCAGATAAACCCCATGAATCACCGCCATGTGCACAAACCTGCAGTTTTCCATGTCACGTTATCTTGTCGAGCGCACTTGAGATTAAAGAGGACCAGCCTGCTCTCCTGGTATTTATATCTTAGTGAATACTTGACTTCTCTATGTACTAAGAACTCTGGAGCATCTTTTCTCTTCCAATCGTGCCCTTCCCCTATTATTCCTCCTAAATAAAAATAAAATCACTGCTTGGCCTTGTCTTTGTTAAAGGGGTGTGTCCCCACACGGTTCGGTACTATTAGCACTGATTAGACAATGTCAGGTTGTGTAGGGACTTAAAATTTTAAATAGTCATACATTTCTAGGAGGAATAACAGAGGAATGTCACAACGCAGAGTTGTAAGGGAATGTGCTTCAGAAATATTTTATGAAGGATTCAGGTATTTATTAAAAGAAACATTTTAAGATATAGGACAGTGGTTCATTCAGGAGGATGGACTTTCCATTACTTTGTGTGGTATTTATGGCTGTTGCCATTTTTGCAGTTCCTAAATTGCATATCTGCAAAACACGGATACCGGCCGTGTGTATCGGTGTACGATCTGCATTTTGTAGAACAGAACGTCCTGTCCTGTGTAGAACTGTCCTATCTTTGTCCACAAACTGAACAAGAATTGGACATGTTCTATTTTTTTTAGCGGGGCCACAGAACGGACATACGGACTCGGACAGAACATGGTGTTTTGTCCCACTTTTGTGGCTCCATTGAAGTGAATGGGTCCGCATCTGACCCACAAAAAACGCAGTTTAGATGCGGACAAAAACAACGATCCTTTGCATGAGTCCTTAGAAAGTAATGACTTTGCGATGTGAACTGATGGTTGACCATTCATTTGAATACAATGCTGCATTTACTGACAAGTTCATGGAGACTTCTAGGCATAATTTGTAGATAAAGCATGGAAGATTTTGAACTTTGATTGCACCTTCTCTTACAACTATACATTATGCCATTCCTCTGTTATTCTTCCTAGAAATTTATGGAGAAGGAGGAATAATAGAGGAACAGCACGATTGGAAGAGGAAAGATGCTGCAGAATTTTTAGTATGTGGAGAACTAAACTAAGATATAAGCCCCGGGAGCCATCATCGCTGTCAGTATTTTAATTTGACTTGATATCGTTGTGGTTTCCAGCCTGTGGCCCTCCAAGTATAGCCGAACCTCCCAGCTTAATCTGACAGTGGCAGCAGTAGAAAGCCACAAGCTGTGGGCTGCTGTGTCTATAACGTATGTCCAGTCTGACAATGTCCCTTCCAAATGCAAACACTGTACCCCAGGGGGAAGTCTACTAACGTCATTGCGCCTAGACCTTATGTCTCTCGTAAAATGTGCCAAAATGTGTGGCATTATTTGCACATAAGGGAGAGATTCAGGAAATGTTCTAAAAGAAAAACTGGATATGCTGCCCCTAGCGACCATTCACAGCACAGCTTTCATTTTACCAGCGCATAATATGAATTGAAAGCTGTGCTGTGATTGGTTGGTATAGGCAACAAAGCCAGTTTTTCTTTTAGAAAGTTTCCTAAATCTCCCCCAAGGTCGTATGCAGTTTTAGACCAACTTATAAAGTAAATGTGCCAGAAGGAATCACCCTTCACACCAGGCCGGTCTAGGGATGTGGCTTAGAAGGGGAAGGAGTGGGGCTTAGCGGAAAAGGGAGTGACTGAGGATGCAACACCGCGCATCTTTAGACTGCCTGCTGTAAATTTCCGCTGTCTACTTAACTTACTAAATATGTCCTCCAGTGTATAGAAAGGAAACCAATGACAAACATAAACCATCACATAGATATAGGCACGCACCTACGAACATTTGTGATACTTGGCCAGTGTATAGCGGATCGCCTGACAAACAGGCAAAACACTCATTTATCGGGTCACTACATCTTTGATTATAAAGTGTTGGCAGAGCAACTGCTGACAATATGCAAAGTGAATGGGGGACGATTGTCTGTCCCTTTATTCCCGGGCATGAAAAACATTTTAAAATGGTGGTTCCATCCCAACATTCATGGCATTTCACTAGGATGTGCTACAAATGTCAGATTGGTACAGGTCCCATCTCTAGGAGCCACTCCGGTCTCCAGAATGGGGTCCCCCGATGAGATGGTGGAGCAGATGCGCATGCTGGGACACCCTCCACTCCCAGTATAGAAGTTCCAAAAATAGATGAGTGCTGGCTCGGCTATTTCCAACATTGGCATAGCAGTAAATGGGGAGGTGTCTGTGCTTGCGCAATGTGCTTTCCATTCACTTCTATTGTACTTCTGAAATAGAGTGCTCATTTGGCTGTTTTCAAAAGAAAATGGAGACAAAGGTGGGACCCACACTTATATGCGATATGGCTTGTATGTGGTCGATCACTGCTCTTTTACTGCTTGGCATCAACCCTGCAGGAGTACCCTTTTACCCTACACTTGTGTCTTGTTAAAAGGCAACAAATGGTTAATGTAAATGCAGTCCTGGTTGATAATTACACCTCTTATTTAGCCACTCATAGTGTTAATGAGACACCGTTTATTTTCCCTTGTTCTATATCTAGATAGTCTGAGTCACTTACAGGATTAGCCAGGGATAACAGGCTTCAGCTTGTCCCATATCACTAATGAGGTGATCATCAGGCTCAGCACCATCCATGTTTACCCAGACTACCATATATATTTAAGGCAATAGAGAAATATACTGGATTACAAAACAGATTTGTACCCAAGGTCATGAGCTATGAGAACTACCAGGAAGAAAACCCAACATAAGATGTTTCTATAACGTTTGCTACTATAGTTTTTAATCCAAGAAATGTTCTAATGTGTTATTGCTGCTTCTGTTCCTGATCTGGATAACTTCTGTATTATAAGGAAATGCGCTATATAACTTCCGGACATTACATTCACCAAACACAGGGCCACCTTTAGAAATTTCTGGTGTCCCATAAAAGAAAAGATTCAGCCACCCACATGTACATTGCCAGCTTTCTATCTTGTACCCCAACACTCACTGTCCTTATAGCAGTTGTCTCTGTGGGAACTGGGTAATAAAAACACAAAAAACAACAGCAAAAAATAAAATATAAAATGCAACATAGAAGCAAGGAACAAATTACAACCCCAGAAACCAAAATAAATTCAGAACCCTGACCAAACCATAAATTAATATGGCCCCAAAATTTATCCAGGTCCCGGACCCGGTCATACACCAAAATGAATTCAGGCCCCAGATTCCAAGATGAATTCAGACCATGTTCCATACCTCTAAATTAATCCACACTCCAGACCAGACTTCAAAATTATTAATTTAGACTTCAGATCAGACCCCTATATAAATACAGTACCCAAAATTAAACCAGACCCCCAGAATAGACACCAAAATTACTCCAGACTCCAGACCAAACCCTGCAACTAATTCAGATCTCATTCCAGACCCCTAACTTAATCAAAACCATTCCAGACCACAAAATTATTCCAGACCAAGTCAGTAACCAAAGACCACATCCTTAAAAAATCCAGATCAGACTCCAAAATTAATCCTGGACCAGATTAAAGAGGTTGTACATTTGGTACATATCGGTTACCTGTTCTCAGGATTGGCAGGGCTCCAACACCCGCTACCCCTGCCTATCAGCAAGTGCATGACATCTCGCTTGTAGCGGCTGTGCATTGTAATTACAAGTGCTCACCCCATTTACGTAAATGGGGTGAGAACTTTTAATTACACTGCGTTGCTAAGACCTATTACTGTAGATAATGGTCAGTGTACTCTCTAAGAGGAAGCAGCAGTCACACAAACGCCAGCTTATCTTCAAACGTCTGATCGTTGGGAGTACCGGGTGTTGGACCCCCGCTGACCAAATATAGATGACCTATCCTGGGAATAGGTCACCGATATGTACCCACTGCATAACCCCTTTAATGCAGATACCAGGCTGCAAAATTAAAATAGACCTCTGCCCAAATCTCCAAATGAATGCAGACCTCAGGCTCGGATCAGACCCCTAAAAAAATGAAGACCAGAAATCAACATTAGTCCAGACCCCAGTACCAGAATAATGGAACCCTGATCGCTATGAAGACATATTAAGAAATTAATAAAGGCAAAATCTTAAACCTAAATTGTAGTATTTCCCTAAATGTTGCTTAGTGAATATATGTCCATGTTACATTTGCTGGTTTTGTACTTCCGTAGCGCAAATGGTTTTTTAAAAAATGGAACAAATGTGCCCTGAATTTCTCTGAAAGATCAAAGTGCAGAAAACATGAAAGAGAACTGCAAATAGTAACATCAAGGGTCTGTTTTAATCCCCCCCCCCCCCCCCCCCGTTGGCAATGAGAAGATATAACACATATACTGTACATGTGATAGTGTGTTGTCTCCATATGACGCTGCATTTAATAACATCAATACATACAGGGCAGATTTTTTGGTATGCATGTTTTGGGGTGGTGTTGGCCATATCATCACGCATTGTCTGGTGAAGTAGATGGCATAACCCATAACCCATGAGAGTAATCAGTTCAATAAGAACTTATCGACCACCTTCAGTCTGGGCTATTCTAAAGATGCTGCATGCTATGGGTTCACCAGAGATCAGTTCTCTAGGGAAGGCATTAACTGGATTTAAGACCCATGTAAGCTGGCTTTAATATATATTTGTATTACAGCATCAATACCCAGATCATGGTAATACTTTCTAAATCCCAGGTTCTGGGATGTTTGTGCCCCATTATCTGTGAAGTTGTCAGGTAGACTATTCTGCTATATGTGTTATATCTCTATCCAGAAAACCTAGATTGCAAATAATATGGATCTTAGGAAGATAGAGGCTAATTCAAGTAGGTTAGACAAGTGTCTGACTGGTAGGCGTCCAACTGCTGGGAACTCCTTTGTTCATGAGAACAAGGGTCCTGTCCATCCAATTGAATGGAACAGTGGTGGAACATACACAGTGCAGCTCGGCAGAGATAGTTGAGTCCTATATTTGCTATCTTGGTCAGTCCCTTTGACTCTGCATTGAATAGCATTGTGCATGCTCATCCACTGCTCCATTCAGATGGAGGGCAGAAGACTCCAGTTCTCATGATTGGTGAGGGTTCCAGTGGTCAGACTCAGATCCCCACCAATCAGACACTTTGTGAATCAGTCATAAGTTGTCATTTTGGGACCTCCCTTTAAGTAACTGAGCGCGTATGGATAGCAAATACTAAAGTCTACTTTACATGCTTACTTGCAGGGTGGTGGCTGTACTTAAAGAGACCAATCCTGTTTGGAGACTTACTGGAAGAAGTTCCTGATATGCCAGTGAGATGGTTCTCTTCCTTGGGAGATACCTCTTTGCATATATATCATTCCTACAGCTTATTTCTATGAAGGCAATACCATATGTCTATACTGTCTACTAGTCCACATGTAATGGTCCTGGACTACACTCATTCCCATTGATGTTCCACAATTACTGTTAAACTGGCACACTTGTAAGCCAGGGGACCCATAAATTAGATTGATGGCTAGCACCCCAGTTATCAAATTTGGAAAACACAATACAACATATAAGTAAGTCAGAATATTATATAAGTTGAGTTCTCTCTCACAAAGTAAGCAAATCCTTTAAGTATTTAAATGACCATGTACTTTATATTACTTTCAAACATACATACAAACATTATATAAAAATGATAGTCATATAAAGGAGGCTTTTCTTGGGATGTGGAACTTACCTCTGCAGCTTACACAGTGGTGGGAATGACAGGCTGACAGCTTGAACCCTCTGATTTCAGCTCTGCAACGGAGCCGTCCGCAGAGAGCGAGGCTTTAGTGTGAGAAACTGGACACCACAGTTTTACATCAGTCACATTGTATTGGGTGAGTAAGATCCCCACATCAATATATGGAAAGTGACTAGACACACATTAATGCGGCGGAGCCTGGCACCTCAGAATAACTAGTGATGTGCAGCTAGACCCCAGAGCTGAGCTTTATTCCATCCAGCCACAAATGTACAGTTGTAGATGATTTCTGTTGTTTTTTAGTTGATTTCACAGTACTTAATATATGGGTAAAAATGTGGTCATTCTAAGTAGGATCTCTCTATATTAATCATAGCAGACATTACTGTCCATAGTACTTGTTTTCTATATGGTAGAGGAGCCTTTAGGCCACATCAGGCTCCAGGACACATGTCCAAATTAAGAAGATGCACTCCAAAAATTTTCTCAAGAAAAGATTGATTTATTCACTCAATGGTCAGCAACGTTTCATTCCCTTTGTGGAATCATTCTCAAACCAAGGCTCCAGGGTTCAGATGTGTCTGCAACCTCAAAATGTCCTATAAGTATGATGGTACATGAGTTAACCCTGCAAAAAAGGACAGTACATTGGCACAGAAGTGGGAAAAAAAAGAAAACTGGGTGCTATATAAATAAATGCTATACGGAGTCCTGTTGGTCAAGGAGCAGGAGAAGTGTTGGATGGGCCCCCCAGTGGAAATGATTCTGAAGGCTTACCTGCTCTTACTCTGTTCCAGGGGTCAACAACACCTTTCATCCCAACGGTTGTTAACTGCTGTCAGCATGCTCCATTGACTTCTAATGGTGTTCCGTGAACAGCCAAGTAAGTATGCATGCTGGGAATTGTAGTTTCACAACAGCTGGACTGCCGGAGTTTGCTGACCCCTGCACCATTCAGAGCATGTGCATCTACTTCTAATTACATTCTAAATTATCATCGATTAAGTTATGTCTTTAGGATCTATTAGTGTGTCAGAACCTGCTCCAATAGAAGACCATCTGGCCAGTCCAACTTTGTACAGAAGTGTCACATATTATCAGAGAAGGACAGCGCAGTCTGTGGAACCTGTCTGAGGTACTTGTCTGAGACAGGGGCGTAGCTATAGGGGGTGCAGAGGTAGCAGTCGCTACCGGGCCCAGGAGCCTGAGGGGGCCCAAAGACCTTTGTGCCGCATAAGAAGACACACAGAGCACTAAGGGAAGGGGGGCCCAAGCTGAACTCTTGCACCCGGGCCCATGAGCCTTTAGCTACGCCCCTGGTCTGAGACACTGTTTGGCATTGAGCGGTATAGTATGTGGGCAGTGTATGGCAGTGGCAGCTTGGCTGTTGCTAACATTGCTATTTATGCAACTGTATGGAAGTGTTATTCAGACATTTCAGCGGCGTACTGTATGACATATTTAAACACATTCTGTGGTATGGTTATTAGTACACTGTATGACAGTACACCTATTGGAGGGGCACCAACAGAAGTACCACACAGGACGTCATCTAATATAACATCAGCCCTGCATCCCTTTTGTGAACATACCCATAGCTTTGGATTTTTCTGTGGCTGGTGTGGGGGCTATCACATCACTGCTTTAATTAAAGGGCATCTGAAGATGTGTATCTGTGAAACTGACTGAACTGTTGTATGTGCGCTTGGCAGCTGAAAGCATCTGTGTTGGTCACGTGTTTATATGTTCCCGCATTGCTGAGAAAGATGATGCTTTAATATATGCAAATGAGCCTCTGCAGTGCCTTGAATAAGTATTCATACCCCTTGAACTTTGTTGGACCACTTTTCATTGCAATTACAGCTGAGAGTATTTTGGGATATGTCTCCGCCAGCTTTGCTCATCTAGAGACATTTTTGCCCATTCTCCTTTGCAAAAGACCTCAAGCTCAGTCAGATTGGATGGACAGCATCTATAAACAGCAATTTTCAAGTGTTACCACAAATTCTCGATGGGATTTAGGTCTGGAGTTTGACTGGGCCATTCTAACACATGAATATGCTTTGATCTAGACCATTCTATTGTAGCTCTGGCTGTATGTTTAGGGTTGTTGTCGTGCTGGAAGGTGAACCTTCATCCCAGTCTCAAGTCTTTTGCAGCCTCTACCAAGTTTTCATCCAGGATTGCCCTGTATTTAACTCCATCCATCTTCTCATCAACTCCAACCAGCTTCCCTGTCCATGCTGAAAAAATTCATCCCAACAACATGATGCTGCTACCCCCATGTTTCATGGTGGGGATGTTATGTTCAGGATGATGTGCAGTGTTAGTTTTCCACCACACATAGTGTTTTGCCAAAAAGTTCAACTTTGGTCTCATCTGACCAGATCACCTTCTTCCACATGTTGGCTGTGTCCCTTACATGGCTTGTGACAAATTTCAAAAGGGACTTATGGCTTGCTTTCAAAAATGTCTTTCTTCTTGCCACTCTTCCATAAAGACCAGATTTGTGGGGCACATGACTAGTAGTTGTCCTGTGGACAGATTCTCACCTGAGCTGTGGATCTCTGCAGCTCCTCCAGAGTGACTATGGGCCTCTTGGTTGCTTCCCTAAGTAGTGCTATCCTTTCCTGGGCTGTCAGTTTAGGTTGACGGTCATGTCTTGGTAGGTTTGCAGTTGTCCCATACTCCTTCCATTTTGGATGATTGATTGAACAGTGCTCCGTGAGATGTTCAGAGCTTGGGATATTTTTTTATAACCTAACCCTGCTTTACACATCTCCACAACTTTATCCCTGACCTGCCTGGTGTGTTCCGTGGTTTGATGATGCTGTTTGACCGCTAATGTTCTCCAACAAACCTCTGATGCCTTCACAGAACAGCGGTAGTTATACTGAGAATAAACTACACACAGATATTACTAATCAGGCGACATCTGAAGGCAATTGGTCACACTGGATTTTATTTAGAGGTATCAGAGTACAGGGGGCTAAAAGACATTTAAGTGTGTGAGTGTAAAGTGAAAAAATGTGGAAAGGTTCAAGGGGTATGAATACTTATTCAAGGCACTTGTAGGAGCAATGGGTGCATTGTCGTTACACCTAGGGGCTCTGCTCTCTCTGCAACTGCTGTGCTCTGTCCACTTTGATTGACAGGGCCAGGCAGGGAAAACATCATCACTCCTGGCTCTATCAATCAAAGTGCAGAGGGTGCGGCAGTTGCAGAGAGAGCAGAGCCCTAGGTGTAATGGCAACGCCCCCATTGCTCCTAGAGGCTTATTTGTAGATATTAAAACATATTTTTTTTTTGGTAATGCAGGCACATATGAACATGGAACCAACACAGATGCCTTCAGCTGCCAAGTGCACATGTAACAGGTCAGCCAGTGTCATAGATACAAATCTGCTGACAGACACCCTGTAAACAGGAGGCAATGTACAATGTATACATGATGGATAATTACAGAAAAGTCAATTATAATTGTATTGCTAGAAGAATGATGCCGAGCAATATCCACACTGCTGTACCGCTCATCGCACATGTCTCTAAAGAGTTCTGCGTAATTAAATATACATTGATCAGTGAATCTCTGAATATCATTTACTATGGTGGAAAATGAGCACCAGAAAATGATTTTACATAACACTTTGCTGATCCTTCATCAAACCAAGTGCAGGGTCATCAGTAATTCACTGCCTCGTTCAAGAGGTCCCTCTTAGCAAGGCAGGAATCTAAGGACAATGTGGCAACCATTACATCTGTGTATTATTCACCATTGTTAAAGCCATGGAAGGGTAGTAAGGATGGGTCCGTAACTAGAATCCCTGCAGCTGCCGACGAGAAGATAAATTTAGCTTCTAGGGTGGATTGTGACAATGTTGTAGGATTATTTAAATCCGTAGAGCTTAGCTTCTCTTACCCACACCTGGCCCAGGCTATAAGTCTTTCCAATACAATCCCACATCAGCGCAGCTTATTGGGTGGGAGTCATTCTGAAGGCATGAGGGAGCCATTGCTTTATCAGAACATTTCCATCTTAAATGTGATGGCGTGTAATATGGTTGAGCTGTGCTGTGTGGGTTATCCGGCTGTCCATTGAAGTCCATTTACATGAAGAAGTGTTGTGTGCTGGCATACCTACTGTGGAAATGACATGTGCAAACTATTGCCATTGTACACTGAATACCTTAAAGGGGTATTTCAGTAACAAGTTGTCCTGTAGCCAGTGGATAGGGTATAACAGATCGTGAGTGTCTGACCACTGACATCCTTAATGATCACCAGAACTGGGGTCCTATGTCTCCCATATGAATAGAGCGGTAGTCAAGCATGTGCGTTGCAGCTCCATTCATCTCTATGGGGCCTCTAGTCGAGTACAGGGCTCAGCTATTTCCAGCAGTCCCATTGAATTTGAATGGAGTAGCAGTGAGCATGCTCGACCACCACATGTTGCAATTACAGTACTCCTGTAGGGTATCTCCACAAAGGATGAATACAATGCAGATTTGCCACCACTGATTTGTGTTCATCTCTATGGGATCCCCGCTACTCAGGGATCCTGGCTGCGACGGGTGTTGCGCGACAACTGTCGCCGTGTAGCCCTAGCCTTATAGTACCAGCAGTGGCCATGAAGTTTTAAGAGGAAATCTACAGCATTAATTGCTATGGTTCTTTATTTAATATTAATATATGTTGTTAAACCAGTTGCAAAAACAAACAAAAACATAAGAGAGGAGAGTTACTGATCAGAATGTGCCAGGACAAACTTTTCATCATTTAGTGAAAGGGTTTTCGACCCCCAAACTAAAAATGGAAGCCACTCCCCTGTTCACGATGCTCCTTTTCTAACAAAAGAAAAAAAAAACAGTATGAAGGAGAGGTGACAGGTTCTCTTTAACACACATACACACTTAGTTATGGAGAGTATTCTTGTGTGTCCATCAAAAGTGTAACAAAAACTGTGGAACTAAAGTGCACAGGAAAAGTGGGATGTAGAAAGGGAAGGTATGAGGAATAGGAAGCAGTAGGAGGGATAAAGGAAGGAGAAGAATGGAAAGTTAAGTGGACAATAAGAGTAAAAAGTAAACAAAAATGTAAATCTACACTGATGTCGGTGTGTTTTAGGAGGAGTCTACTTATCCTGTACTAAAATTCCTTAGATTCTTACAAAGTGAATTGAGGACAGTGACCATGTTTATTTCAGTATTTATGAGGATGCTTATCTCTTGGAGGATCAAAGGACTGAACTTAAAGGGGTTGTGTCATCTCAGACAATGGGGCATATTGCTAGGATATTCCCCCATTGTCTGATAGGTGCCGATCCCACCTCTTGGACCCACACCTATCTGATAAACGGAGACTTGAAAGTCACAGAGGTGGTCTGTAGGAATAATTAGCATGTCATTAGCATTAGTTATCTCTTTTTGTTGGTCTTTTTGAGGATGCTGTGGTGGAGGTAAAATTATTTGGATTCCATTGATTTGAGAAGTTAAAGGGGTATTCCCATCTCACAAATGTAGTTTGAATAGTTAGATATAGCCATACCAATATTTTTACTAATAGAATGTATTTATATAAAATGTACCGTTTAGAAGATTTGCCTATTTGTATATCCATTGTCCCACACACATCAGTCAGGCCGTTGCCCCTGGTTACGACCACAACGGCCATGTAGTAGTGGTGGCCGGGGTGCTCTTGTTCAAACCCGCTCTGAAGTAACTGCTGTATTGTGAACGCACATGGCATGAGCATGTGGAGACACATCTTAGGGTTGTAGTCTTTTTGTCTGCGCTTCCAAAACACAGAGAAACAGATCTTGTTCCAAGATCAATTCATCTCTATGGAGCAGGATCAGTTTATAAAGTCTGTGTTTTGGACGGATCCTGACCAGATGTGAAAGTACCCTAAGATGTGTCTCTGCATGCTCATGCAATATGCGTTCGCAATACAGCAGTTACTTCAGAGCGGGTTTGAACAAGAGCACCCCGGCCACCACTACTACATGGCCGTTGTGGTCGTAACCAGGGGCAACGGCCTGACTGATGTGTGTGGGACAATGGATATACAAATTGGCAAATCTTCTGAACGGTACATTTTATATAAATACATTATATTAGTAAAAATATTGGTATGGCTATATCTAACTATTCAAACTACATTTGTGAGATGGGAATACCCCTTTAAGTTATAATAATTTGGGAACAATTATGGAACTGATTATGCACTATGATATCACTTCTGGTTTTGTGATGACGTCATTTTCCTGTGACAATCTAAGTATGTCTCATCATGTCTGATGTGCAAGTGGAAATGTATCCTCTATGCTCAAATTCAGGCTTTAGACAGGGGTGGATTGGCCACAGACCTTACAGGGAAATTTACGATGCCCTGGCCGATGCCCAGGGGGCCGCCTGGGCCCTCCTCACTGCCTGCCAGTGGAAGTTTTTGAGAATGTATTTTGTGCTGCTGGCGGCAGTATTTTGCGATGGACTGTGGTATTTGGCTCTGGTGGGGTGATATAATATGCAACAATATGGTATTGCTGGCCCTCCCCAGTTGCGTACATAGAGAAGTAAGGGCCCCATAGCTAAGAGCAAACCAGGCCCCCCACACAGGACAGAAGGGTTTCCTCCTAAACCCTTTTCAATGACCCTTGGACCATTTTTTTCACTGTCTCGTTTGCTAAAAGTTGTTTCTTTAGAGGGTCGAGTCCTGAACAAGTTTTCACCCCAATAGAAGAGGGCATGATCCCAACTGGGCCTCCTCTTGCCTTGGGCCCCAAAGCAGTCGCATGGTCTGCCGCTATGGTAGTTACGCCCCTGGCCCTGCCTACTTGTGTTGGTCCTGTGTTCCATCAATTTGGACCTGACTACAAAACAAGGCGACTTTAAGTTCCCAGTCCACCCCTGGCTTTAGATCTCATTTACCCATGATACAAAAAGCTTGAGAATGATGGCATCCACCTAGCTAGCAGTGTGGTGGGTTAAAAACCATGTGCTGTCCAAATCTGTAGTTCCATGGCCCCGTAAAAAAGATAGAGCATGTCCTATTCTTGTCCACAATTGAGAACAAGAATATGCATTTTCTATCATAGTGATGGCCATGTGGGATCTGCAAATTGCGAAACGCACATGGGCCGGTATCCGTGTTTTGCGGACTGCAAAACACCATGGTTGTGTGAATTTAGCCTTAAGGACACATGCATACATGGTCTGGTCAAATATGCACATGTATATGGAGTTCAAGGGAACAAGCACTCGGCCAACAGCTGTCTACGGTCTATGGGCAGCTTTTATCACTAATTATTGTCTCTTTTGTCTGCTGCGTTGCATTCTACAAAGCTTTGAACGAGTCTCCAGCTTTGTGCTGCAGTAAACTCTGACTTACCTGCACCCAGTGATTCCCACGCAGTTGGGTTTTGTGCTTCTCTGTCATTGAGCGGATTTATCAGTGAACATAGAGTTTACTTTTACTGTGTTTATTTTGCCTGCCAGACAATAGCAGGAACGCTCCTCCAAGGTGGCCAGGCCTCTTCACTTGCTTGGACAAGACATTCGTGTATCAGCCTAACTCTGTCATTATGTAGTGCTGCCAAATGAATGAGTGAAGTATTATTTGGAGGGGTTTTTGTTCTTCGGGAGCAGGAGGTCACCTACCAGGCTGCTTATATAGCTTTTTGCAATCCATCATCTTCTACTGACCTTTAGAGGAAACTCTTTCTACCCTGGTTGCAAACATTTACTTGGCAGCAGAGACTATTTGCTGTATAAATCCCTCCTGAAGTTAAGGTACTGTGCTCTTAGAACAACACCTTTGGGATTTTGTATTTTATGTGATGTTGATAAATCACAAAGGTTGCTGCAACGGGAGACTTATGCTTAAAGGGAACCTGTCTCCATGAAATGTACTGTTAAACCAGGCCCAATGCCTTGTATGGCTAGCTGAATTAATTCTGGAGAGAAAGTATGTTTAATCCATATGCAAATGAGCAGCTAAGTGCATCAAGGGAGGGACCAAACTAGACTGTGCACTCTTGCCTCCTCTAGCAGCCTCTCCCTTTTCTTCTTGATTGACAGGACCAGGTTGCTGTATAGTCATCTCTCTTGTTTCTGTCAATCAAGAAGGTTAAGGAGAGGCTGGCAGAGGATGCACAGTATAGATTGGGCCCATCCTCATTGTACTTAGCTACTCATTTACATATGAAATATGGGACTGTGCTGCCATACCAAGCACAGGCGCTATACAATGTATGACACTCTGCTTGGACAGCTGTCAGTAGCCAGCTGCGCTAACCAGAGCTCCAGTGAGTGTGGCGGACCCCTGAAAAAGTGATCGGCAGGGTTGGCGGGAGGATAGGTCATCAGTGAATTTCCACGCTGACAGACTCCCTTTAAAGGGAAACTGTTATGTTGAAAATTCAGTCAGTTCTGGATACAGTTTGTTATGTAGCAGGAGGAGCTGAGCATAATGATGTATAGTTTTATGGAAAAGATTCATTATAACTTAAATTTGATTGATCTAAACCCTGTGAAAAGGCTCCATAGGAATGTATTGAATATCCCATAGACTGCAATGATAATTGGTTGCAGTATATGGGAGAAGCGATCTGCAGATCACACATTTAAGTCCCTAGGGGGACTTTAACAAAAAGTTAAACAAAAGTCAAGTTTTTAAAAATATAAAAAATATATAAAAATTAAAATCATCCCTTTCCCCATAATAAAGATAAACAATAAAAAAACACCCAAACTATTAAAGGGATTCTGCCAGCAGCATTTCACCTATTGAGTTATTTATACCATCGGATTCGGCCAGTTATAAGCAGTTCTAAATTGTAATTGTTATAGGTCACAGAGGCAGTTTTTGTGTTAAAAAAATGATTTTTAGTAGCTGTCACTCACTGTTAATAAGGAGCCCAAGGGGAGTTGCCAAACGTTGCAGGAGCCCGGGCTCGGCGATTCCTTGGAGCCCAGGCACGCCCACCTACTTAATATTCACTTCACTGACTCGCTCAGTGAAGCTTCGGCGCGGACGAAATCCCGCGCATGCGCAGTACATCAGGAGAGGCCAGTGCCCGCAGACTGCACGGGCGCAGGCCTCTTGATGTACTGCGCATGCACGGGATTTCGTCCGCGCCGAAGCTTCACTGAGCGAGTCAGTGAAGTGAATATTAAGTAGGTGGGCGTGCCTGGGCTCCAAGGAATCGCCGAGCCCGGGCTCCTGCAACGGTTGGCAACTCCCCTTGGGCTCCTTATTAACAGTGAGTGACAGCTACTAAAAATCGGTTTTTTAACACAAAAACTGCCTCTGTGACCTATAACAATTACAATTTAGAACTGCTTATAACTGGCCGAATCCGATGGTATAAATAACTCAATAGGCGAAATGCTGCTGACAGAATCCCTTTAAAGTATAAACGTATTTATTGAGTATGGTGAACGCTGTTAGAGAAAAAAAATTAAAATGCATGATTTGCTGTTTCTTAGTTTCTTCATCTTCCCAAAACAAATTGAAATCAAAGTCATACACACTGCAAAATATCAGAATATGGAGTTGAAAATAAAAAAAAATTTTTTTTTGCAAAGTGAAAAACGAAAACATAAAAATGGAAAATTGCCTTGTCGGGAAAGGGTTAAATATCTGTAATTTCTACATCATTTTACAAAAGTCAGGGTCAGAAGGGTCTAAATGGAGCAGATTTAACCCATATTTTCTAAAAATTTGAGTTGCATCTGAATCCAAATGTTTGGGGATTCGATTTAAGTGAATCTTGGGGAGAAGAAGAAAAAGAACATTAATAAAAATGTAAAAAAACCAACAAAAACGAAGATATGAAAATGGAATTTCAGTCCTAGGATACATCACAGTGTCATACATAAATGTTCAGGGCAATTGGAGAACATTTGATTTGGGTAGACTCAACATGGACCCAAATTGAGTCAACTGATTCGGCTGAATGAAACCCAAATCAAATTTTGGGCGATTCGCTCATCTCTATTCATTGTGCTTCAATTCCTTTGATTTTAGTTTCCTTAAATTTTCAAGATCTGTGATTGCTGTTAGTACTGTAAATGAGAACAATCTTGTTTATGCGTAGAAACTTAATTGTACACTGTTGTATCTAGCACTATTGTGTCCAGACTGCACAAAACATCCAGTGATGGGGGAGCAGCCAGTAGCAGATGACCAGTCTCAAGGGGGCTCGTCCCCATCACAAGCCTGCTATTGGCTGCTCCCCCGACCCCCCCCCCCTTCATTGCCGGATGCTTTGATCCCAGCGATGGGGAGATGCAGTGACGGCCTTGCAGGGATCTGAAGCACTCTGCACTCTCCCTGCAGTCTCCCTCTCCAATATTCTTCTATTAATCATTTCAGCAACACTGTCCCTAGCACATGAGCGCTTGCCACATCTCAGGACAATGGCCTGGAATACCGCATGGGATAAAGGTTTTATACGGCTGTGACATCACAGGGACTGGCTATCTGCGGATTGGCTGGCTGTACGTCATTATCAGTGATCTCGCTTTCCCGGGCTTCTTACTTTCACTTTGTAACACGTGCATCGGCCACTTTAGGAAAAACTGATTTGTTACCACAAAACACGAGGAAATTCGGATTCTTTGTGTATTAAATTTTTTTTCTAAACACTGTACTAACACTACTCATGGACATCCAGCTCATCTGCTCTTAATCTAATCTGCCTATAATTTCTATCAGTTTATTTATCTAAATAAAAATGTTGCATACATTATTATTATGAATTAATTTGAGATGCAAATGTAGAGGCATAATAGGTTAGGTTAATGATATGATGGTGAAAGCTCTCAGACACTCTCATGTCTCATTTGTTACATACATTAGTGAAAGACTGGCTTCATGAAGAATGTTACTGGAAGTGAAGTGACAAGGGATGAGGTTAGGAGGTGAAGTGATACAAGACATGTAGAATGTGTATCTGCTGGTGGTTATCCCCCTTCTTCTCCCCAGTCAGTTGTTCTGGTGAGACAATGATATATTGTTCCCGCTGACAATGGCTGGCATGTGAGCCATGTACAGGGAGCTTTCAGCCCGCCACAGAAGTCTTTCCATAGACAGGACAGTGAAATGTGAATACTTAACTAAACTGATTGTGCGGACATCATGCTCAAGGAATGAAGGGATCTGGATTTTCTTCCACTTATTAATGCCAATGGAATGACCGAGTTCATATAAACGACTACACCTATTGCATGCGGGTGTGTCTCAGGAAATCTCTTTTGTAATGCTGAATGGCAAATTCAACTCTGCTTAATCTGTCAGACTCATGTAAACAGGCGTACTTGGGGTGATTAATACAGCTCTCAAGGGCAACCGCAAAAAAAATGAATTTATTTAATTAACCCCTATTGTGATACCCCCACGTCAATGGATACTATGTCCTCCCTTGATAACAGGTCTTACTTGTATGTACTTATAGTGCAGAACTGATAAATAAAACTGGTGTGTGACTGTGAGCTGGTATCTCCACTGAAAGAGTGCTGGTACCAGTGCCCAGCAATGCACCTGAAAGGTCTGGTGTTGGACTGAGCTTAAAGGGGTATTCTGGTTGGTAAAAGTTATGTGGATAGGGGATAACTTTAAGATCACGAGAATGGGGGCTCCTTACCCCCTGCAGCTCCCCTGAAATGACCGGAGTGGCGGTAGCACATGCACCCGCCCACTCCATTAATTTTTATGGGAGTTCTGGAGACAGCCGAGCACTGTACTCGCTATCTCAGGGGGTTGCCGCCATTAATGTTAGATAGGTGTGGGTTGCACCTCTGGGACCCACCCCTATCTCCATAACAAGCTTAGCCTGCACTCAGCTATTCTTGGGACTCTCATAGCAGTGAATTGAGGGTGGACGCACTTGTGTGGTGCGTTCTTCTTCACTGGGGGGGCAGCTTCTGGAGATAGGAGTGGGTCCCAGAGGTGGGACCCACACCTATCTGACATTGATGGCAAATCCTAGCAATTTGTCAAAAATGTCTGAGATGGGAATACTTCTTTAATACAACTTGAGAGTCTAGAAAAAAAAAAACTTTTTTTGGAGGTGCAATTAAAGGGTTATCGAACCTGGGCAACCACTTCTTAGAATAAATGGAGTCTGTGCCTACACAGTCTGGAAGCTCAGTAGCATATCTTCAATGGAGGCAGACTACGTAACTGCTATGGGGCACAACGCGACTGTTATGGGGCTCCTTCCTCTTTCCGATATAAGAGCACTGCATTATTATGCAGCCACCACAAGGAGAGCTCAGTGCAAACATTATGACAGCTTCTATTCAGTCAACTGTAACTGCATAAATTTCTATGCCCTGGGCTCCCGCTAGTGGTGGCTGTAATCAGCCAGCTTTGTAATAAAAGAGAAGTAGTAGTTTATCAATGGATTTCTGGCAGTTGTGTGGCGTGAATACTTTGAGAAATACTGTGTTCAAAATGAGCACCATATTTATGAAGCACCTGTTCCACTTTTTCTGATGTAGAAGTCGTATAAAGTTGGCAAGGCAAGATGTGTTGGCGAGGCAAGACTTTTTATTAAACTATTTTTTAATTAAAATTTCACACATTTAATAAGAAGAAAAATGTAAATTCATCAGAAATCTGGGGCGTTGCACTTTGAATTCTGCATTTTATGGGAGTGATTAAGCCACACTTACTAGGAATCTGGGTGGAGCAGGGGATCCCATATTAAGTTTTGCCATGGGGCCATATGCGATCTGTGTATGCCCTGGCAGCACTGATTGGATAATATCAGACTGTGCAGGGACACGTCCCCAACTGGTAACACCCAGCTACACCTTTATTGCAAACTTCTGGCAATTCATTCATAAACATCTAGCAGGAATAAATGCACTATTTGTACAACTAGAGTAATAAGGATAGATGCTCCAGAATTGTTACTACCTGGGGAATGCAAGCAGTTACTAAAACAGATAGGTGGACAGGCCCTTTTTAAGAGAATTCTTATAAAACATTTGGTGTGTTGTACTTGGATGGAACCAAAACCTGTCATTGGTGAAGACCCCTTCTACTCAGTGATTTTAATATTCAGCAATTGCAGCATCACATATCTTTTTTTGGCTTTTTTTTATTTGTGATGAGTAACATACAGCACAGACAGCATGTGGATGTAACTTGACTCTTTTTGTATCACCAGCACAAAATACTAAAATGATAAATAGACACAGAATAAAAGAACATGGCATCGTCACCGGTGAGACAATCTCCACTTGATATCGGCTACTTGTGACCTGAAACAAACAAGAATCAAAGTATAAGGGTGATGGTGTCAAAGGAAAAAAAATGATGCTTTTATGTTTTGGTCGATCTGCATAATGACTGAATAGAACATGCAAACTAAATGGATTTCTTGGCTTATCATGCAGATATGTCAACAGATGGACGCCTGACCCTCCTGATTATCACCTGAATGAGGATGTGCTGCAGTACCAGACAAAGCCTGTGGACAAGAAGCAGTTTCTGAAAGAAGAACTTTTTTGATTTAATTCTGGACAACCTCTTTAAGTGGGGTAACGTTTTAGGCTACCTTCACACCTGCGGCTAAATGTTCCGGTAGGCAGGTCTGGCAGACAATGCCAGGAACTGGTCGGACAAAAACGTCCATTTTTTGCACTGGCATACATTATAAGAGGGCATATTTTACACAGGTACTCATTATAAGGGGGTATTTTTTGTGTTTGCGCACATTATAAGGGGTATTTTTTGTACTGATGCACACTGTAAGGGCTAATGCACACGACCATCTCTATTTTGTGGTTTGCAAAAAAAAAAAAAAAACAGATTACATCCATTTGACATCCGTATTGCATCTGTTTTTTTTTCTGATCCATTATAACAATGCCTGTTCTTGTCCGCAAAAAAAAAAAACAAACAAACAAAAAAAAAAAACAGAACAGACACGGAAAGAAAATATGTTTGTGTGCATGAGGTCTAGAGGGGTATTTTTCTACTGGCACACATTATGAGGAGAATAATTACTAATGGGGGACAAGATTAAAAGTATAGGCCTGATGGGGGCATTATTACTATTGGGGGCACTGTTAACACTAAGTGCACTCTGGCACATAATTATTTCTATTGGTGGGACTTTGGGGAGTACTATTACTGTGGGAGGTACTCTGGCACAGTATTAGCCTAGAACAATTATTTTTGGGGGGACATTACGGTATGTTTACACTATTAGTGTCAGGCACACTATTTGCTAGGCGCAGTTATTTTTTAGGGCACTGTCTGCAAATAATTATTGTGTGGTGCTAGCATTTTCAGTCGGCTACTTTAGTAGACAGATGCCCAGTGTTCATTGGACTTCATAGCTATAGAGGTATTCTCACCTACAGGCATGGAGCATGCCACATATAAAATGGAAGGGATAAGGACATACAGGAGATGGCTTATATACCTCTATAGCAGCCCAGCTCTGTACAGTGTACATCAGCCTTTAGACAATTACCACAAAGCAGGTATGATACAAAGGGATAGCGTGACCAGATCAGCGGCCTGGCAGCCTCCTGTCTTGTCCCCAAACCTGTTGGATGTACACATTTTGCTCAGGTAGACAGCACACTCCTCTAATTGTTCTAGATCTCAAAAGTCAAAAACATATAAATCGCTGTATTTCAAAACTGTCATAAAATGTAGTACTGTAAAAGTGAAAAATGAACATACATGACATCGATGATGGCCTCCTAAGTTTGCACTGCTCCAGATGATTCAAATTTCTTTTTCCTGCCCTCCATTCCACTGAGAGCATCGACGTTCTTTCTCCAGTCTCCAACTTCACGTATTTCCTAAAGAGCAGGTCAAGCAGACATTGTGACGGTTACTAATCTATAGCTGTGGAATATCACTGAGTCCTGACCAAGTTTTCACCCCCAGTAGAAGATAGGATGATCCCAACTGAACCCCCATTTGACCTGGGCCCCATAGCAGTCACATGGTCTGCCACTATGGTAGTTACGCCCCTGGTGATAAGTGTATGATTCCTGCAGTCTAACGCTTGCTCCTCATCACAAAACTGGGGTCCCAGAGTCAACTGTGTGAATGGAGTACTACGGTACTGCTGCTGAATACATTGTCTATGGGACTGTAGAGTACAGTGCTTGGCTTTTGGTAAAGCTAGTGCGTTCTAATGCTTCATTCACACAAGGGACATGGGAGTCCCTCTTCTTGCTGAAGGTCCGACCATTGGGATACGTCGGTGGTAATATTATTGGTGGGTCAAATCATCCTTATATAAACGTTATGTAGTGATGTATGAACAGCCAAAAATAATCTTTGGTAGACGTACATTTTGGCCAAATCTGACTTACTTTGTCAACATCGTCTTTTTTAACTTGTTTCACTTGCTTGAGGTTAGCTCTTAGGTCCATGGCGGCTTTATGCTTAGTGCCCAAGAGTGCCCGCATCATGGCGTCGGCTGATAGGCGTACTCTTCTTAGCGTTGGCCGTTTGAACTTTCCACGCAAGTCAAAAATCTTTTGATTCAAGTCCTCAATCTGTAAAGTCAAAGGGAGACTGTTAGGCCCCTTTCACACAAGCAAGTTTTCCACGCGGGTGCAATGCGTGATGTGAACACAGAGCACCCACACTGAATCCTGACCCATTCATTTCAATGGGTCTGTGCACATGAGCGTTTTTTTTCACGCATCAGTTCTGCGTTGTGTGAAAATCGCAGCATGTTCTATATTCTGCGTTTTTCACGCAGCCTTGGCTTAATTGAAGTGAATGGGGCTTCAGTGAAAAACGCATTGCACCCGCGCGGGAAAAACTTAACAACTGAACGCAATCGCAGACAAAACTGACTGAACTTGCTTGCAAAATGGTGCAAGTTTCCCTGAACGCACCCTGAATGCATCCGGACCTAATCTGTCACTCTCGTGTGAAAGGAGCCTTAAAATGACACAATTATTGACTCTGTTATAGGACAGGTCTGGATACAGTACTAAATCAAGAATAACATTTTATCAGAGTGCATGCAAAAAATCCTGTGAACAAATCATTTTCATATGAATAGTCAGGTATGTAATCAATGGCCAGTTCCTCCAGTTTTTTAAGCAATGGCTGGCTGTTCTGGGTAATATAAAGGAGGTCTCAAGCAGGAGTCCCCACTCCCTTATTCATTTGGGTATATGGAAAGGGTTTGCCTCGGTAGCCCAACCAATTTAAAGGGATTGTCTATCTCAGACATTGTTGGCATGTCGCTAGGATATGCCATCAGTGTCAGACTGACAATATCCTAGGAGCATTTCCAAGTGCATATTCATTTTGACGCACACCCCTATATATACATTTTAATTGAACATTCACTGAGATATAGCATGAATAGCATTTCCCGAATATAACCTCAAAGGGATTGTCCCGTCTTGGACATTGATAGCGTATCACTACGATATGCCATCAAAGTCAAATAGGTGCAGGTCCCACCTCTGGGACCCAATCCTATCCCCAGAATGGGCCCCCTGAAGTGAAAAAGACTGCACCATGCAAAAGCAGCCAGCAACCATTCACTGCTATGGGAGTTAAGAAAATAGCTGAGCTCTTACTCAGCTATTTCCAGCAGTCCAATGGAGGTGACCGTGCATGTGCAGTGCACTCTTCATTCATCGGCCATTTTCGGAACTCCCATAGCAGGGAATGGAGAGCACCTGTGTATGTGTGGGCGCCAATTCTGGAGATAGGTGAAAGTCTCAGAGGTGGGACCTGCAGCTATCCTGGTCATATGCCATCAAAGTTTGAGATGGGCCAACCACTTTAAGGCAATATTTGGGAATTGCTATTCATGCAGTGAATATTCAGCTAAAATGTATGTACAGTGGTGTGTGTCACAATGAATATACACTTGAAAATGCTCCTTGGATACTGTTATAATAATGATTACATTGTACAAAAAAAACTGAGAAAAGAACAGGGATGGTAATTTTCCAGCCTTATGTAGCTGGAGGAAATGACTAGCCTCCTGCCGTCTGACAAGCCCAGAAAAGGAATTTCTTTAGGAAAAGAAAAGAAATATTTTCACAACGGAGTGGCTAATGTGAGTTTTCCAGGCCTACAATATTGGTGGCTTTATCCTAAGATAGGCCATGAATATCAGACCTGTGGACGTCCAGCTCCTGGCACCCCTAGCGATAAGCAGCACCACTTTCCCGTCAATGTTCACCAGGCACTGTGCCGTACTTTTTGCTGTGCCCGATATTGGACTTCATTCCTAGTCAAGTGTATGGGACTAATCTGCAACACCAGACACTTCCAGCAGGCAATACGGCACCTACAGGAAGGGAGTGCCAGGAGTCAGATCCCCACTGATCTGATATTGATGGTCTATTGAAAGAATTGTATTCATTGTAATATAATATCTGTGTCTTGAAAAGCTGAGTGACTTCCCATATGACCGCTATTAGAACTTCCATGAACTCAAGAATTTCTAATCAGCCATATGGACAACCCATATATCTCCTGAACGGGATTGCTGATGACTTACAAGACGAGGAAAGCATTTATATTTTCTGGTGACCTCCAAGGTGCATTATACCAGAATAGTGGTAGAGCAGCCAGGGAGGGGTTAACTGTGCTGCTGCATAAGACCATATCAATCCATATCTAATGAAACACAAGTCATAGTCTCACTCTGCCAGGGCTTCAGGATGTGGCTTCAGCATGTTGAGAAAGACAAGTGAGGTAAGGTGAAGAAGATAAGAGCAGCACTTCCTATGTCCTTAAAGGGGCAGTCCAGTAAAAGTCACCTTAGTGTCACATACAGTAGAAGATAAGGAAGATGCACAGTGCGGCACCAAAATGTCTGTCAACCAAATGTCAAGGTTAGAACGTGAAATTAGCATGGATGAAAGTAATCTGTTGGTTGCAGGATCTTGCTTCCATAGAAGGTCACCGGTTTGGACCTTTAGACCAGACATCAGTAGTGACATTTGGTCGCCTGCAGCTCATGCGCAATTTCCATATGGGGGAGAGGGAATTGTGACTTTTCGATAACAGAGAAACATTGAGGTTGTGTGCAAGTCACAGTAATGCTACTATTTTATGACGACTTGTGGGCCACCTAATGTCACCTAATCCAAACGAGCCGGCACAGGAACCAGCTGTTATTGCCACTCTATCTGCAGATGGCCACACATACTGTATATATGTGGCTATTAATATCATGTTTTCATATAGAATGGGGCCAATTATTCCAGATAAATAGCGTGAATAGGATCAGAATAGGACATCTTTTTACACTCAAAAAAACAAATTCTACTCACATGAAATGTGCACACTGGTGCCACTATACTGTGAATCACCGTGGAGTGTCTAAATTAAAGAGGTAAAAATTTAATAAAAGAGTAAAAAATAGATAGCCTATCCTCAGGACAGGTCATCAAAATCTAATCGGTGAGGGTCTGACTCCCAACACCCTCGCGGCCTAGTGATGTCACGTACATTGGTCACATGGCCTAGGTGCAGCTCATATTCAAGTGGAGGGACCTGGGCTACAATACCAAGCACAGCCGCTATTCCGCTATACAGTGTACAGTGCTGTGCTTGGTATCGTGTGAGGAGGCCACAGTGCTCACCAGAGCACCACGACTTCTTCAGCTGATCGTGGGGATGCCAAGAATTGGAGAGCCAAGATCAGATATTGATGGCCTATACTGAGAATAGGTCAATATTCTACTCCTGGAAATCTCCTTTAAGGTGAAGCAAGACAAGTCAAGGGCTAAAGTAGCCATTTCATGTCCACTCAAGAATACAGGTTTTGTAATTTCTTAAAGTGGAGAGAATTTGTTTCTGTTCGTATTTGATCTCATATTTAAGAAATCCTATTACTTACATTTTCATTACAGTGAACTGTATGCTTCACTGAGAAAGTCCTTGTGGACTGAGCCTGAGGGCCACCTAGTGGTCCTTTGTGGTACCTACAAGGTATCATCATGGCAAGGAGAAAACTGTGACCTGAAAAGGCCTTAAAACGTGTGCAGATGAACTCAGCAGGTATTCCTTTGCAAGGGCAAGTGTAAAGCGAAGGGCATTTGCTTTTTTTTTTCAGATCCACGCTTATACCGTGCAACACTGTAATGGGGGTGAACAGCATGTGACGCACTTGCCCCCTTAAGTTACAATTGTTATATGTTGAACTGTGAAGCACTGTACAGATTGTTTTTGTGATTAATATATGATGATGTTTAATACCGTATTGTACTTTTATTATACTTGCAGAGGCCGGGCACCCTTGGCACATTACAGTGGAAGCTGTCTAGCCATTGTTTCACTGGTGTTACCAAGGGTTCACCAACCAATGAGGCCAGGTGAGGTGATCGCCTCAGGCAGCACCAGGTAGGGGCAAGAGTGGGGCAGCCGAAGGGCCATGGGCAGAAGGGAAGCGGTTATGTTAAGACATTGGCATTGGGGAGGTAGGGGGCCTTTTCAGTTTTCACCTCAGGCAGCATAAAGGCTAGGTGCACCCCTGGGTGTTGCTATTCCTGACTGTGAACTTTTCTGCAACTGTTCTACTGTTCTTGTTGTCTATACTCATCAAGTGTGAGAGAAACCGTCAAGCTGTGTGCCTCTTCTAGAGACTGTAACCATTAAGCTTATGTACCAGGTAAAGTGACAGTAACAGTGTTGTGCCTCTATGTGAGAAAATAAATGACTTCTGTTTGCACCAAAATGTGTGGGCCAGATTCCAGTGGGGGTAAAGCACCCCTTTCACAAGTAAAAATATGAATTCAGACATAAATGCAGTACTTTTGGATATGGGTGAACAAAGCTCATGGGTCCTGTAAGTTGCAGTGTATGTCTTGTAATAAAATCCATACATAATTAGGCAATATGACTTAAAACCTGGGGGCTCAGTTCTTTTTTTCTTCAGGTTGTCACATCTGTGTGGATCCGATAACGACATGGTTCGTTTCTAGGGAGAAACTCAACTGAACAGAACCTATGCCTCAACTGTATGACCCAAATGTCATGGGAAAGGAGCTTTAGTTTCATAAAAAGGGAACAAATACCTCAGTAATGTTCTTATTGACTTTTGCTTCCATGTCATATCTTTCTTCATCTACAACATCAATCTTGGCATGGAGCTCTCTGCACAAATCCTACAAATATAAGAGACTTTTATTAGAAACATGGCCGTCATACTTAGGACCTTAAAGGGAATCAGTCATCCCAGGAGTGCTATTAGAAGCAGTACTACTGCTGTGTCCCCCACCGTGAAGCACCTATGTAATATATTCATAGGACTTATGAGCAGCGTTCATATAATGCAGAAGACTTCCTGTGCATGGGCTTATGAGTCCTATCATTGTATTACTGCCGTGCTTTTCAGGCACACAGCATGAACATAAAATTTAGGGATCCCGACTTTACATGAGAAGTACTGTTCATCTAGTACTGCTCCTAATAGCACTCTAGGGAAGTGACCAGCCTCCCTTTAAGATCTATTTTGCTGATAAGCATTAAGGAACAAACAGAAAATGGTACAAAAAAAAAAAGCAAATGTTGGGGCAGGGCACACATCTGCTATGAGTCCCAGCACTAAACTGCTCCCCCTACTTGCAGTCACTGACAGACACCACCTGCAGCCACCACTAGAGGGAGCTAACTATAAATTCATGTGCAGTAAGCTCTTCCTAGTGGTGTCTTCCTGCAGCTAAAATTGTAATCTTAAATTAAACAAAAATAGCTTCTGTATACAGGTATAAAATAGCACAGTGGACATAACTTTAAGAATGATGTAATTCATTTCATGGGCCCAGTCACTGACTTACTATCATTTCTGTGAACATTACTAAGAGGAAGAACTGAGGAAAGGGGGTATCATTCCTACTTTTTGTCAAAATAACTCATTAAGTTTTTTGTATATATGTTTTTTTTTTTTTTAACACAGATCATTGTAGATAGATCACAATGACTTTGGGCTCAGAATGGGTAACAGGCACAGGTCAGGTCAGGCAGCAGAGGGTCAATATAGGTAAACAGGTGCAGTGTCTGGGCCGCATGGAGTCCAAGACTCAGGACTGGTGAATGGAGCTCGAGCCATCACTAACTTACAATAACTTGATCTGCTTATTTTATTTATTTTATGAGTGACAGTGATTTGGGTAATGGAGGTGCCATCCAATGAATACGGGTACTGTGTTTGGAAACCTGCAAAAAGGCTGTCACAGTTCTTTAATGTGAGGTTCGAAGTGGGTCCAGATCATGACACCTATAGATGATCTCTAATTGTCCGGCTCCAGAATTATGATTTTATACGTGTTGGGTACAATAAAGTCTGTACTTGAATGTGATGATCTAACAGTTTCCTTGGATACTTTTCCTTGATAACCTGCACTGTAAACCTATATCATTTACCTGCAGCTCAGACAAAGACAGTCCAGAAAGTTGTAGGGGCTGACAGTGTTCAGACAAGAACCTCTCCTTCTCCTGGGCCCTCTCTTCTTCCTCATGTTCCATCTCACTCTTAGCAATCTGCAGCATCAGACTCTAAAAGGAACAAAGTGACATGAAAGTCCTCATGAAAATAATACCAACACAGCAAGTCTAAAATATTAGTGAATCCTTGCAAATGGACATAACATATTTAGTTAGAGGGGCACTAAATCCAAAAATGTATCTGTGTTTGCCATTGCCACAGCCTGCCTCATAAATATTCAGGTCAGGTGTAATCAAAAAATCTGAAGATAAAATTTGATCCATATGAGTGACTGACGTTATCAGTCGCTGAGCTCCCTTAAACCATTGCTTCATCAGTAAAATGACTGACTTGGTAATAAGCAGCAGAGAAGGTCTTTCATAGTAAAAAATAACACAGTGATAGATTAATAATACATCATAACACCGGTTATTATAGAAACATTTCTTCACATCTGACCATACCAAAGATGGACAAAAGTAGCGACACACAAATTTATTTTACACTAAACCATGCCTCTAACTCCACCCAATCTATACATGCCCAATTCCGCACTGTCCTCTTTAGTGCCCCTACACAGTAGTTATGCCCTCAGTTCCTTCACACAGTAGGTATGCCCCATTAGTTCCCCCACACTACATTGTGCCTGCTGCTGGGAAGAGCACTGGCTGGGTAAATGGTGGAGCAGGATGCTGACAGCTCCTTGCTTCACCATTGTATTCAACTGTCTCTGTGTCCTCAGGAGAAAGATGGGGTTATACACGGATTCTGTCTTCTCCTCAGTGTCCCCCACTGTCTGTAACAGCCATCCATCTGACCTGTACCTGCTAGACTGCAGGAGATGCAATCCTGTGGGAGTATAGCCCATGTCCAGGTGCAGCAAGTCCCTGAGAAGTCAGTGCAGAGGATGGGAGTGTCAGTGGCCCTGATCAGATGTTATGTCACAGTGTACTCCCTGAGGCCATTGCTCCCTGGGGTTTGGTGCAGTGAAAAGGTGGTGTGAAAGGATCGGGCAGACGTAGAACAACAAATTCCCGGCTGATGAGGTATGATAGAAGGCAAGCTGGCAGATGATAGCACACTAGAGTAGTCCTTTTCTCTATTTTTTCCTTCACTAACAGCCATAAGCTGGCTCTTGTGGCTATAGGTGTCCACTTGTGAAATGCAGGCTTTTGAGTGTACAGTCCTGAACTGTGGTGATGGGTGTCTTAACTTGTTATCCCCTCACCTGCAGCAGAGTCTGTATAGCTATAGTGCTGATCACTCTGCTGTCTATAAATGCTGTAGCTTGCTGAACTTCTGTGGCCTGGGACCCTGCAGTCTGCCTGGAGTTGTGGTTTTTCACAGTTAAGCTGGATTACTATTCCCAAAGGCCCTTGGAGCGAGAGCAGATGGACGTGCTCCATCACTCCAGGCTTCCATTTAAATGGAAAGGCATGTTCCATTCCTAATGCCGACTATACCTTATCATTGCTGACATATATGGGAGATACAAAACGTGACATTAATACAAAATATAACAAGCACTTTTCAGAAGCCCTCAGGTCTAGGGTAATGCACAGGCAGCGTGTACATATGGTGCTTGGTCATTATTAGGTTAAATCAAAAGGCTGTGAGTGCAAGGCATGGATGTCAAAGGTACTCCAAAGAGACACTCTTTGCAGCCAGTCTTCACTCTGAAGAATAGACGAGGTTTTCTACACCACACAATCCTGTTAAATGGTAGGGTAATTACCAGAGAGAAGACATATTATTCTGCCACCTAGATAAGTTCCTGGTGGTCCCACGTATGACTCGAAATCTGTAATTCTGAATACTAAAGCCTTAAAACACAAATGGCCTAGTTAAAAAGTTGGCATTCATTCTCATTATATATTTTGCTTAGTACCTTCAGCTGCAGTTTCCGAGATGCAGAAATCTTCGGTTTTCGCTGAAAAACACAAAAACATATGGATAATACTTCATTTACAATACAGATCATTACTTTACATAATTAGAGGTCCAAATGACACACACAGCTAATACTGGGGAAAAAGACACAATAAATGTTTATAAGGACTGTATATACGTATTTTATAAACCTCATTATTGGTAAGTATGTGTGTTGGTAGGTCACCTACTACCTCAAATCATTATTTTAGTATGGGCTGTGGTAGGAAGCCACAAATCCAGTTGAATTTACTCCATCCTGCTCCCCCTTGGTTTTGGTAGCACGTGGTTGAGCTTGGGTCATTGCCATTGGCCAGGCTGTACCATTTCCCTCCCCCTGGGGTGGCTATTTAAGCTGTTCTCAGTTTCCTGTTGTTCCTCTTTCCTATCTGGTCTTGGAGGCAAGTTGTCAGGCTCCTCCTTTCTTCTATTCACTGGTTTCATGCTCGTTTTGGCTGGTTGTCAGTGGCCTATGGCTTTCTTAACTTTCTACTTATATGTTGATTAATGTCCTCTTTTGTAATGTGCATTGATTTTCTGCTCAAACTATGCTATAGCTGGCTATCTGTAATATGACGCTGATGTGTGGAGGAGCTTGGATGGCGGACTTTCACCTTAAATTAGTTCTGTTTTAAAGAATTGAAATAAAAGCTGTGCCCAACCATCACCCAGTCAAAGTAGTCTGGTTGTCCTTTATTAGTAGTCTGTGTTTATTCCAGAGGTCTCATTCTCAAGGATGGTGTAAATGTTAGTGTTTGGATAGTAACGCCTGCTTGAAATCTTTCCAATGAGTTTAACCGAACTGACATGTAATAGAAAGCATATGTTAAAACAGGAACCTAACACCTTTCATCTTCCTTTACCTTGACCTGTGGTTCGGTGGCATAGGAGCGATAGTTTGCAGATGACTTCCGCCGGAGTGGTGGGGGAGCTACAACAGGAGGAGGAGGAGGAGGTGCAGGTTTTGGTGGCTCCGGAACAGGTTCTTCTTCTTCTTCTTCCTCTTCTTCTTCCTCAATATACTCTTCCTCTTCATACTGTTTGAGAGAGAAAATTATGTTTGATGATATTTTTCATGTTTATTTGAATATTTGTGTACAAGGATTCACGCCCCATGCAGCAACTACTAGGGGAGACCACTAAATATAAGTCCTTCCCCAGATATTCTCAACTCCCCCTAGTGGTGGCTGAAAGCAGGCAAAATATTATTATTTATTAGGGTATTCCAGTAATTTGAAATTATCCCCTATCCACAGGAGAGGGTATAATTATTAGATCTGTGGAGTCCAACTGCTGTGACACAACAATCACGAGAAGGGGGGCCCTAGAAATGAATGAAATGGCAGGTTGAGCATGCACACTGCCACTCCATTGAGACCTTCCAAGCAATATACTGTGCTATCTCTGGCAGTCTCATAGAGATGAATGGAGCGGCAGTACCTTTCAGTTGATTTTGCAGGGTATGAGGCTCCGTTCTCATGGGGTCCCAGCTCTAGGACTCCCACCTTTCTAATAGTTATCCCCTATTGTGTGGATGGGGGATAACTTCAAATTACTGAAACACCCCTTTAACTCCATAGAAGTAAAGTAGAAGTCAAGATTTGGAACGCAATAATAGGATGCTGGACTCCATGTGACAGTATGGCTTCTTTCGTGACATGTCACATACTTCTTCACACCATACTAGCAGTATATAAGTGAAGAAGCCGAATGCGTCATCTCTGAGACTTCTCTTCTATGACTCATACGAGCAGAAACCTCTTTACAGTATTTTACATCTTGCTGAACCAGTGAAATGTCAGCTTGGATCTGGTGTAAAATTCAATCTCTTCTTTTGCACCTTTCATTAAATCAGTGGAACCAAAAATAGAAATGCATCTTATTAGGGGAAATCACAAGCCAGAATATCAGTGACGGTACTGCTGAATATTGACAGGCGGTTACTCACAAATGTGCAACCACTGTCAGCTCATTGAGACCTTATTACATTAATGAACAGGAAACATAGAATGAGTGTGATGAGAAATGCAGTATTCTGTGGGGACCAGTCATTCCCATCAAGCGTACTCTCCAAATTAATTTAAAATTACACTTTTTTTTTTTTTAAAGCCACCTCATCACCAAACCATCTTTTGGGCTGTAGGAAAGAATGTTAAATTCATCATTCTAGAACTAATACATTTTTGATTTTTCCATGTGGCCTTGTTGCAGGACAAGTTGTCATTTCTATATGTACTATTCAGGGGTTATGTATAAGTTAACATCTGATTTTATTTTTTTAACAGTAAGTGTATAATACATAGAAATGTGTACAAACACCTCTTAGGGCATCCCATTAGTATTACCTAACAACCCTGTATCGGAGATAGCCCTGGAGACCTTTGTCTAGTCCTAGAGTGATTTCCATAGTGGAGCCAGTGATCATGAGATCCCCCTTTGCGCAATGTTATGATCAGGTTTGAATATGGCACTAAGCTGTTTAACCCCTTCTACCCCGGGCCTGTTTTCACCTTTCTGCCCAGGTCATTTTTTGCAAATCTGACACGTGTCACTTTATGTGGTAATAACTTTGGAACACTTTTACTTATCCAAGCCATTCTGAGATTGTTTTCTCATGACACATTGTACTTCATAACAGTGGTAAATCTGAGTCAATAAATGAATGCCAAAAAAATACCAAATTTACCAAAAATTTGGAAAAATTCACAATTTTCTAAATTTGAATTTCTCTACTTTTAAGACAGATAGTAATGCCTCATAAAACAGTTATCAGTCATCATTCCCCATATGTCTACTTTATGTTGGCATAGTTTTGTAAATGTCATTTTACTTTTTTAGGATGTTAGAAGGCTTAGAGGTTTAGAAGCCATTTTTCAAATTTTCAACAAAATTTCCAAAACCATTTTTTTAAGCACCAATTCAGATATAAAGTGATTTTGAGGGGCTTACATAATGGAAACCACCCATAAGTGACCCCATTTTAGAAACTACACCCCTCAAGTTATTCAAAACTGACATTACAAACTTTGTTAACCCTTTAGGTGTTCCACAAGAATTAAAGGTAAATGGAGACGAAATTTCAAAATTTCATTTTTTAAGCAAATTTTTAATGTTTATCAATTTTTTTCTTGCAACACAGCAAGGGTTAACAGCAAAGTAAACCTCAATATACATTACTCTGATTCTGCAGTTTACAGAAATACCCCATATGTGGTGGTAAACTGCTCTATGGGCATGTGGCAGTGGTCAGAAGGAAAGGAGCGCCATACAGATTTTGGAGGCAGATTTAGCTAGAATGGTTTTTAGGCACCATTTTGGAATTGAGAGACCCTGACGTACCCCTACAGTGGAAACCCTCAAAAAGTGACCCCATTTTTTAAATTACACCCTTCACAGAATACATTAAGGAGTGTACTGACCACTTTGACCCCTAAGCGTTTTACAGAATTTGGAAACACTTGGCTGTGAAAATAAAAAGTTTCATTTCTTCCAATAAAATGTTGATTTAGCCCCAAATTTTTCATTTTCACAAAGGGGTAACAGGAGAAATGTACCCAATAATTTGTTACCCATTTTCTACTGAATATGGCAACACCCCATATGTGGTGGTAAACTGCTGTGGGGGCACATGGCAGGATTCAGAACAGAAGGAGCGCCATATGGATTTTGCAGCACAGATTATGATGGATTGGTTTGCGGGTGCCATTGGTTTTTATTTTTTTTTTAGTTATTGTCTTATGTGGGGGCTG
Source organism: Rhinella marina (assembly GCA_900303285.1). Lineage (NCBI taxonomy): Eukaryota > Metazoa > Chordata > Amphibia > Anura > Bufonidae > Rhinella > Rhinella marina. The sequence goes on from ONZH01019172.1 coordinate 587,701, forward strand.
TTTTGGCATTGGTTCTTTTTTACTGTGTTCACCTGGCAGGGTGGATTATGTGATATTTTTATAGAGCCGGTCGATACGGACGCGGCGATACCTAATATGTCTACATTTCTTTTTTTTCCCTTTTATTTTACTTTATTTTGGGAAAAGGGCGCTTTTTTTTTTAAACTTGAAACTTTTATTTATTTTTTTTTTTTAAACTTCAACTTTTGGGGGTCTGATCCCCTGCACAATGCATTACAGTACTTATGTATTATAATGCATTGGCTGTAAATGTATTACACAGTGTAATATACTTACAGCTTCCTGTCTGTGAGATCCAGGGGGCTGGATCTCACAGGCTCGCAGGGATGGCAGCCACGATGCCTAAGGAAGGCATGGGGCTGCCATCTAAGCCATTGGGTCCCCGTTACAGCAGCGCACCCAATGACCCAATGGATTCCCCTTCACGCCGCAGCACATCAAGGGTTAATGTGACGGCATCGGTGTTTTCACCGATGTTGGCGCATACAGCAGGGGTCCGGCTACCGGATCCGCGTGCCGTAGTACTACGGCGCTGGGCGTCAAGCCACTTCACGCAGCGCCGTACTATTACGGCGCTGGGCGTGAAGGTGTTAATGCCATGATAACGTATAATGTAAATATATGCACTTATTTTGTGTTTTTGACTCACACTTGGTTTTGGCTTACAAGCACTGACCAAACACTGACAGTGTGACTGCATCCTTACTATTGTCATTTTTCCTGATCCTGATAGTTGCAGTGGGAGTGCTGCTTACATCAGTCCTGTAGAATTTGAATGGAATGGCATTGCACATGTTTGACCTTCACGTAAGCCATACGCCTCCTCACTCTAGTCATGCAATGTGGAAGATCAGGATTTGGGATACTATTTGTAGAGATCGCAGTGGTACCAAGCTTGGCCTCCCTATTCTGTGGATAGGAGATAAGTGAGTTGTGGGAAGAAGGTGCAAGAACTGATTCATTGTGGAGAACTATAGGTTCATTTACTTATGAGTCATATATCTTGAGTTGTGTTTAATGTGATCATAAGATCCCTGACATGGCAGGTCAGCATAACACTGTGATACTTGCAGACTCTCTACAGCAGTGATAGTGAACCTTTTAGGGAGCGAGTGCCCAAACTGCAACCCACAACCAACTTGTTTATTGCAAAGTGCCAACACGGCAATTTAACCTGATTACTACAGTCCAATAAACTATATCTTCCGTGTACTTTATCACTTAGCTATAATAGCCTGCCTACTGTACATTTAATGCGCTGCCTGTGCTGTTCATTCTAATGAATGGCAGGAAAAGGCATATTAGTAAACCATAGACTTTTTCCAGGGTGAAGGTGGCCACAGAGAGGGCTCTGAGTGCTGCCTCTGGCACCCTTGCCATAGGTTCACCACCACTACAGTATAGCCTGTGGGCATCAAAGCTGACCTACACAGGATTCATGTATTGGGAAGCTTATTGGAGTTTAAGGAATGAGACAAACTACCTATAGCTTCAACGAGGTACAGGAGGTATATGTGCCCACCTTGACCCCATTCTATTTATCATGGAGTTTAGAGGTCATGTTGGAGATACAGCACACAGGTGGACACTATGATTCTTACATGGCTGGGTTAATCACAGATTAAACTATTTTGGGATACAGTTATGCCCACATATCAAATCTATACCATGTTATGGTTTCTAATGCATCCTAGATAACAGTATTTTGGGGCACACTTAGGAAGTAGAGTATGGCAGGAAGGTTTTTTTTTCCATGGACAATCCCTTTAGGTAGATCTTAACATTGCTGAGGATGATAATGATTTATTTTCATTTCATGTTACTGCTGTCTCTTTCTGGATGTGTGATGTCGGCTGTCCATGCCCACCAGCATCTCCTCTCTCCAGACAACTTCCGAGGTACCTGCCCTTCCCGTTGTGTTCTGTTTCAGGCCACCCCCTTCCTTCCTGGTGCTCTCTTCCTTAGGGGGTGTGACCTCACTCTCACTGTTAAATATCCAATGCACACACACAGCTAATCTGTCCCCATCCAATGGCAGTGTTCCCTGGGGTATATAGGGCACTTTTCTCTATGGGAAGCTATAGATTCCTAGCTTGCCTAGTCGTGCAAAGGTGTGTTTATCATTTATTCTGACCTCCCTTGCTTGATCTCTTCCTGTCTCCCAGATTGACCCTCTTGTCCTGACCCCTGCCTGATCTCTGTATCAACCAGCTGTTGCCTGTCATGACCTATTGCCTGACTACTGTATTGCACAATTCTCTGCCCCTCCTGACCTCTGCTTGTCCCCTTACTCAGTCTCGCCTGTCCCCTTACAGATGTCTACCTTGACAATACCCTAAGGAGTAGCAACCTGTTCAGTAGGCACAGTAGGTCCACACCTGTTGCATTACAGGATAGTTTCAGGACCTAAACTTGGTAATTAAAATTAAATCATCTTGGATGACTAAGGAGAATATGTTGTTTAAAGAACACCTAAAATGATTGCATGGTCTGTTGCAGACTACCCCTGTAACCTTTTCCATTCCATCCTTATATCATGCCCCCCCCCCATTTTGACGTTCTTCCTTTTTTCCCCCTACTGGCTGTTCAATGTATGGCTAATTGGTTGTAAAGTTTTCAATTGGGAAGAATTTAGCCCCAAATCAAATATCATTGCAGTGGTTTTCCTAACGTCTTTTCGTTTTCCTAAATGTGACACTTGTGTTCTGTGTTTGGGACACTGAGAACTGCTGGGTGTGCCAAAACTAAATTAACCATGTAACCACTCCTAAGCTATGATGGTAGTGGGTCCAACTCAGACCAGCTGTTCCTTTGAGGCTAGTGTGCATGCGGGAAGGGAAATCGGTTGCATCTTTATCTTTATATGTTCTTTATAACAAAGTGGGTTAATTGCTTATTCTTGCTATTATACAGGAATATTTGGAGAGCTTCAAGAGAGACAAATCAGTGGCTCTAAGTCATACTGAAGATCAAAGAGAACCACAGAGAATACTTACAGTCACCTCTTCCCTGCAAGAAAAAAGAGAAAACATTAATATTCAGAGATGCTTAAGGAAGAAGATATCTTAACCATTTCTTAGAAGAAGAAGAAGAACGCTGGTAGCTATTACATAGGATGTAATCATTGTATAGGATAATGAATTAAAGGGGTTCTCCAACCAAGGACATAAATGACATTACTTGATGTAGTCCATAACTGCTCAGTGCTCACCTCCATTCATTTCAATAGAAGAGAAATGAGCAACCGCTCATGAAAAGGAGGACCAGGTCCCCTTAAGTCTTCATGTGATTGTCTCTCATTGATGTGACTTTTATGACATAAACATTTTATTATTGATACAAAAGTGAAATTACTCCAGCTTTTATGATGCAGTGGTATGTCTAGTATAGTGGCACAACGTGTCTGCTATAGGGCATGTGGTTCTCTGGCTTGTTGTCATCTGCAGACACCACTAGAGGAACTTGCTATATGCACTTTTATACACATCCCATTCAACACTAGCTGTATAAATCCATATGCAGTTAGCGCCTCCTAGTGGTGGCTGCAGTCAGAATATTATCTTTTTTCAAGTCAGAAACACAGTGCCCCCGATACAGAAATATTATGTATGCACAATATTGTTTTACCTTAAAATGGATTAGGGAGCATTAAAGGTCATGTGACCAACTCCCTGACCTTCAACTGACCCAGGACAGCAAGCCAGTCACTTCTCTATTCATTCCTATGAGACTGAAAGTGAGGCTCCCATAGGAATGCATAGAGAATTAGACTTCCTGTCCACACATAAGGTGCTTAGTGAGTTGGTGGGTCTAATTTCTAGTCAAATGACACAGATAAGAAACTTCAGGATGATATAACTCAAAAATACAGCTACTGGTAAGAAAATGACATTCACTACAGATTACATCATGTACATTTCTAGCAGGACATGGAATAAAATTTTTTTGTGGGAATTCTTCTTTAACTTTAATTAAGGTGTAGTACATTTGGTTACTCTGGGGCCCTTCCATGGGGCCTATTCTTAGTTTTGCTATGGGGCCATATGATTTCAGTATAAGCACCTGCTCATTGAGTGCAACTATTATCATTATTGTTTTTATTTTTTCTCACGGAAATATCAATCAGTTAGTTAAAAAGCAAAGTAAACCACATAAAGTGTTGATCAGAAAATAGATAAGACATTAAGTTGAAATGTAAAATACTTACTCATCAGACATCTTGGCTTGATCTAAAAAGAAAAAAAAGTTGAAAAAGGAATATAAATATATGACATACCGGTATGTTGAAAGTTAACATAATGCTTCTTTGTAAGTTCCTCTTACTTGAGAGATATCCTAACCGTATATTAAAAATACTTGGGTTCACTAGAATTAAATTACACCAGGGATCCCGGTCTTTCAGATATAAATTGTGTCTATTCCTATTTTTAACATTGTATTATAAGGAGGCTGCATTGCTGATTTCACATTTTAAATGGGTATTCTCAACTCAGACATTGATGGTTTATTACTTGGACATGCCATCAATGTCAGATAGGTGCTAGTGCCACCTTTGGGGCCCGCTCCTATCTCCAGAACAGACCCCCTGAAGCAGGGGCGGATTGGGAACTTAAAGTGGCCCTGGAAAAAATATTGAAAGTGGCCCCATTTTGTAGTCGGTTGCAAATTGATGGAAGGCAGGGCCAGCAATACCTTATTGTGGCACATTATACCACCCCAACAGAGCGAAATACCACAGTCCATCACAAAATACTGCCAGCAGCACAAAATACATCCCAAAAAACTTCCACTGGCCAGCCATGAGGAGGACTTGGGTGGCCCCCTGGGCATCAGCCCACCGGGAAATTTCCCTGTAAGGTCTATGGCCAATCCGCCCCTGCCCTGAAGTGAAGTATCACCAACCTCCGTTTAATGCTATGGGAGTTCTCAAAATAGTTGAGCCAACGCTCAACTATTTCTGGCTGTCCCTTATCAGTAAATAGAGAGGTGGTCATGCATGTGCGATACGCTTTCTGTTATTTTTGGAACTCCTGTAGAAGTGAATGGAGAGCACACCGCACACGCCACGCATGCTCTCCTTCACTTCGAGGGCCCCATTCTGGAGGTGTGGGTCCCAGAGGTGTATCATATGGGTATCCTTTAAATGCTCAAATAAATGAAGCACACTATTCTACTCTATGTCGCCTCAGGTGGGGCGAACATGGACATCAGTTTTTGTGTCAAAGACAATAAAATAATACATTTTGAGCCTTTTTTGACTACTTTGAAATTCGCTGATTTCTTTTAGTACTTCTCTAAACCATCAAAAATAATATTGTAACCACTTACATATATCATCATTACATTCACACATAAAGCTTTATTCTCCTTCTTGGTGCATAATTTTTGTGTATATCAGCTTTGATTTTATTTATGTTGAAAGTCAATTATTATGCAGTTTTATCCTTTTTACTTTTTTTTTTTTCTTATTGTCAGTTTTGGTGATATCTCCTCCTCTATGTGTCACTTACAGAGCAGCAGATACAGCTGGTGGCCTGAATGTGCTGCTAATAGACGTGTCAAGATAAGTCTTCCACACAGTGAATGACTCTGTTTGTGATACAGTGAGGTCCCATCGGCTGCTCTCCGAATATCCAGCATTACCTCTTAGTCCTCCATTCTCCACTCCATATTTGGTCTGGATAACTGCGTTAAAGCAGTTAAGAGATAAGAGACATTAACTTTCTGCTGTGTTTCAATCTGCTAAATTTACTTGCATAGCTCACTTGCTGACTTGTACAGCCCATTGGGCACTGATGCCCTTGAAATGGCAGAAAAGACGGAGACCAGAGCCCATACTACATACCCGTGCTCATGACTTTTATACAGAGGTGACCTTCTATTAAATGCAGAGTCAGTCTAGCTGTTGAGTTTTTCACAATTTGACATTTTCTCTAGATAATTCTCTACATCTAAGCCATCTTGATCAGGCAATTTCTGTAAAAGATTACCATGCAAAGATGGTATACAGAAATTCAAGGCTCTTGACATATAATTAGCTATGACTGTACCCAGCTCAGTTCTGTAATACTGAGAGTGTGTCTTCTATGAACCCCTCATCCAATGAGGATGCTCAGCATATTGTTGAGTTATATCAGGCCTATAACAGTAGACTAGCTGTAATTAAGAAAGTTAAGGATGGGGATAGGGTACAATTGCAAAACTGCACTCCTGAACACCATGGCCTTTGAGTTCTCATCAGACTTTTTCTAGAGATATCTTGTCATCTCACACATTATTATGGGCCATCCTGGTGTCTCCTGAGATAACAGCTACAGAGACTGAAGGTGGCACCAGCAGTTCATCCCATCCAATCATAGATTTTAGCAAATATTCTTTAAATAAGTTGCCTGGTAAGGATGAGCAAACCAGTTCGGACCGAAAAAGTTCAGTCCAAAGTTTGCTATTTTTCAGACAGTAGAGGTACCCGAATCTTTCCGGGTTCATTTCGGTCGAATCCACACGCACAGGTCGGAAGGAAAAAAGCACTTGGGAGGAAGAAGCAGGTGTCTCACATGACCCTGAGAAGAAGTGGGGGGGGATGCTTGCCTTGATTGGAGCCCAGGGTGACAGACAGCCTACATGAGCCAATCAGTGCTGCAGCAGGGAGGTGCGCTAAAAGGAGCAGAACACCATTCTGTGCTGGGTTGTGAATGAGGGTGGTAGGGTGTTACAGTGTCTGCCAGGAAAACAATCTTAGGGACTCAGGGACAGTGAAAAATCAATCAGGGGCAGTCAGAAATCAATCAGTCAAGCTTATTGCCAAGAACAGTGAAAAGCTAGAATTCCAAAAAAGAATTGTGTGCGTTGGGAGGGCGATTATGACAAAAATTAAAATCTGAAAAAATGTTTTTATTTTTTACTTTTTTCAACCACTTGGAGACATAAGGAGACTCTAACAGGCAATCTTTTGATTGCTTCTAAAATACAATGCCTATAGTGCAATGCATTTTAATGTCAGTGCTATACTGACATTGACAAACAGGCTGTGCCAGAGAGGTGCAGCCTGCTGGAGAACACTCAAGGCAGGCTTGGGGCCTACACCAGGTCCCAGCCTGCCTATAAGCACATCAGCATCCCGCTATTGCACTCCTGCTGGTCCGGGCTGTTAGAGCAGGAGAGCAGTTCTAGTGTCTCCTGTGATTGTATGCGATTACTGCAGCAATACCCATGGTGTGGCTGCAATCTACCTGTGTGTGTTAAGTTGAAATTGAGCGTCAAGCCTCAGTTGTCCATTTTACGTATTTTTAGTTTCCACACAGTCGCAATTTAATTAAACAGCATATATACATGATGACTGCAGCAATACTCACAGTGTAGCAGCAATCTACCAGTGTGTGTTAAGTTGAAATTGAGTGTCACGCCTCAATTTCAACTTAACACGGTTGGCGTTTAAATTTTTTTGGGGATTGTTAAATGTAGTTAAACCAGCATATATAGGCGATTACTACAAGACACAAGGTACAGTATAGAAGCAATTTACCTGTGTGTATTAAGGAGAAATTCAGCGTCAAGCCTCAGTCGTCCATTTATTTATTTTCAAAACATAACAAAAGGGTAGAGTGTAGAGATGAGCGAATCAGTTCTATCAATTCCAGATTCGTCCAAAATTTCCCAAAAAATTTGGATTCTAACGAATCTGAATTTCTTGTGATTCATTTCAGGTGATTCACAAAGAGAGAGAGAGAGAGAATATCTTACATCTGCTGGCATCAGACAGGCTTAGTGTTCTTTTCTTTTCGAAAGAAAGTTAATTTGAATGTCTTTCCCAGAAACCCAAAGGTATGCAAATAAGCTTTCCTTAAAAAAAAAAGCACACTAATCCTATTTGCTGCCAACGGATGTAAGATATGCTAATTTTCATATATGTTTCTTAGAAACGCAGAGCAGAGTTGGCTGGATTACAATATTCGTCATACTACATGGTCTTCCTAATGAGAAAGAGCACCCCGAAGGCCACTCAGGTAACCAGGGAAACTTTCTCTTGAGACACTCAGTATTCTTGTCCTTTTAGATGGAGAACTGATTTGCACGTCTTGCTCAGAGAAGTATTACATGTCAGTCTCTCGCTCAACAAGTATATCACAAACCATGGCTCTCACACATTAGTTATATGAAATAGTTGGAAACTTGGTTATCTCTGCTTTATTGGTGATCTATGACAGAAATGTCAATAATCCGAGTCTTTGGCTGATGGTTATACTTGTGCCTTGGTTATACTTGTAACTTCATATGAAATGAGTCAATGATTTCTGATAAGATGATGTTATAAACCAGTTATGAGAAGCTGCTCACAAGGACATCTAGAGGGAAAGGTCAGTGATTGTCATAATTCTTTCTCAAAAGCCCAACAGAACAGTATAAGCAGTACACTACATTATTCCTATTTTGTGACATCATATGTACATTATACTTAGATTTGACATCACTGTGTTGTAACATCACTGAGTAGATTATTTTTTTAAATCAGGTAGTTTTTATTGATTTTTCTTTTTTCAAAAAAATAAAATAAATTAAAACAAAACAGTGTTGCACCCCCCCCTCCAGAACATCTGGGGAAGGGATACCAGCGTAAGCATTGCAATACAGAGTGCACATGACAATGATACCAATGACAGTGGTTACAGAATCCGCATATATCATGCATTAAATAAGTCAGTGTACAATGCAGGTACAGATTATTGTCTAAAGATCCAACAATCCCTCCCCAACCCAACACACCCACCCATGCGAGCTACCAACCCACCCCTTCCCATCTACCCACCCCTCCCAGATCCCCCCCCTCCCCGCCCTAGGGAGTCGGCCCCCCACACAACCCCTCCGTACTATATCTGTCTCAACCGGTACTGTTCCTCTCCGAAGATATAGATGGATAAGCGTACATACAGACACATGTGCATACAGCGCGAGCGGCCTCCTGTATAAGGAAGAAAGGAATGTTCACAAATATCATACCCAATACTTCATGGGACCATACCCCCTAACTGCCCCCTCATACATTCTCTTCTCAATGGGCCCGAAGCCAACCCCGGGACATCAAACCATCCATTCCAGATCCTCAGAAACTTCGCAGCACACTGCCTTTTCAAATAAATTCCATTTTCATGTCTCAATACTGTATTCATCCTGTTGATATATTCCCTTTTGGTAGGGACACAAGCATCAATCCAGTACTTTGCTACCAACACCCTGGCCTGAAATAGGAGCCTCTGGACACATATCTGGACACTATCGGTAGTATCCAGAGAGTCCAACACTCCCAGTATACACTCCCGAGGATTCATTGTCAATCTGATTTTAGTCACTTGTGCAATCAACGAGATAATATCATTCCAGTATCCAGAAAGCATGGGACAATCCCACATCATATGCATCAAGGAAGCCCCCGCCCCTCCACATTTAGGACAGCATGAGTCTGGCCTAAGACCTACTCGATGGAGGAACTCAGGCGTTCTATAGACTCTATGTATTAAGTATAGTTGGGAAATTCTCTGGGCTTCACTAAGAGTAACCCTGGGTGTCATGGCTAAAATCTCCCCCCACTGCTCCTTGGAAATAGCTCCGACCTCTCGTTCCCACTTATCTTTTACCGGTAAACACCCCTGAGGCAGAGACCAATTTAGCAGGTTCCTATAAAATATTGAGATCAAACCCTTAGAGCTCCCTAGTCTAAGTAGCTGTTGACAAAAACCGGGGAAGTCGGCAATAGACGCCGATCCCGAAAACTGCGCCTGAAATGCATGTCTAAATTGTAGAAATTGGTAAAACCAACTATGAGGCAGCTGGAATTCCGACTGTAATTGAGCAAATGATTTAAATATACCTTTAGAGTGTATCTGATGAATGAAGCATATACCTTTCCTTTCCCAGGGAGTGAAACCTTCCAATCTGAAAATTTCCGGCAGATCTGGATTGTTCCACAGAGGTGTGTTTTCGTAGATTCCCTGTATACCATTTATCTCCTTATATCTGGCCCAGACTTTTACAATCAAATTCAGCGTGGGGTATGTCCTGTATTTCTGTTGCAGGCCTCCCACTTCAGCTATTAATATGGGCACCCTACGTTCAATGATATGCGACACTATTCGTGCCGAATGATTCGCCCCCTCACCATGACCCCACCCTTTTAGGTGCTGCAACTGCGCAGCCAAAAAGTATAGCCAGGGGTTTGGGACAGCCAACCCTCCATCCTCCTTTCCCCTCTGCAGAGTGTCCAAACTAATTCTAGGTTGTTTTTTCTTCCATATCAGAGCCCTAAATATACCCTGTATTTTGTGAAATATTCGCCGTGGCAACCACACAGGAGAGTTGTGCAAGACATAGAGCAGCTGAGGCATTAATATCATTTTAAGGAGGTTAGTCCTACCAATAATCGATAGTGGCAGCTTGCACCATGTAGTGGTTTTATCATTAAATCTTTGCAACAGCGGGAGTACATTATGCTTTAAATAATCCGAAACCACAGGTGTGACTACAATGCCCAGGTACTTAAAGCTTTGCTGCACCTGAAGTGGGAGACACAGATTCATCAGATCCGTCGGTATGGGGTCTAAAGGCATAACCACCGACTTCTCCCAGTTAATGTGCAGACCTGCGTAGTCACCAAATTCCGTAATAATCTGCATAATGGGGGCTATGGATCTCTCCAAGTCTCCCGTGTACAAAAGCATATCGTCCGCATATAGCGAGACCTTCTCCTCCCTCCGCCCCAGAGGAAAGCCTTCCCAGTCCGGAGAGGAGCGCAGAAGACATGCCAACGGTTCGATTGCCACGGCGAACAACAGGGGCGATAGCGGGCACCCTTGCCTAGTGCCCCTATGCAAAGCGAATGAGTGAGAGAGCAGACCATTAGCTCTAATCCTAGCCGTTGGCTCACAATATAGGAGCTGGACCCACTCCAAAAAACCTGTCCCAAACCCCATAGCCTTCATGACCTCCCACAGGTAGCCCCACTCCACACAGTCAAAGGCCTTAGCCGCATCAAGCGAGATCACAGCCCTGTGACCCCCCGTATCCATAGACCTCTGTATGTTCAGGAAGAGCCTCCTAAGATTGTGAGCAGTGCTCTTACCAGGCATGAAGCCAGATTGATCCTCATGAATTACCGAGGCAATTACTTTATTTAACCTATTAGCTAACACTTTAGCCAGGATTTTAATATCGGCAGACAGCAGGGAGATGGGCCTATAAGAATCCACCCGACTTGGATCTTTCCCTGGCTTAGGGAGGACTACTATCACCGCCTCCCTCATCGACTGGGGAAGTCCACCCTGAGCTTTCGACTCCTGAAATGTCCTCAACAGGTGAGGAAGCAATATGTCCTGATATTTCTTATAGAATTCGATCGGGAGACCGTCGAATCCAGGGGCCTTCTCATTAGGGAATGCTCCCAGGGCCATTTTCAGCTCTTCTAGTTCCAGAGGCTCATCTAAATAAGACGCCTCCTCCGCTGATAGTTTAGGAAGTGGGATATTATGGAGATATTCACCGATCTCCTGCGCCCCCTTAGTCAACTTAGAAGTATACAGTGTATTATAGTATGCTGTAAATTCTCTCAAAATATCAGGGTCACTGGTGGACAACACCCCTTCACTAGTCGCAATACCCACCACCCTAGCCGGCCCATCTTGAGCTCTCACAACCCTAGCTAATAGTCTCCCAGCACTCTCTCCAGTTTCAAAATACTGTTGTTTGAGGAAAAATCTCTTATTATCCGCCGTGTGAAGTAGATGATCAGTAAGCCTCTCCTGTGCCCCCTTCCAGACTTGCTCCGTTTGCAGAGTGGGCCCAGCGACATAGACTGCCTCAGAATCTCTCACATTCTGATATAGTGCCTCTGTGAAACTTTTGGACTGCGTTTTATGCCTCTTAATTTTTTGAATATAAAGGCCCCTGACAAAGGCTTTCATTGCATCCCATATAATGCCCATACATGCTGTTCCCTCATTCAAAGTGAAGAATTCAGACAGGCGATCAGTCAAGGGGTTATCACCATCCAGCAATTGTATCCAAAAAGGATTCAGCCTCCAGAGGAAGGGGCCGCTATTCCGTCTACCCACGGGAAGCTGAAATACTATATGCATAGGTGAATGATCTGAGAGTGTACGGGGGAGGTATTCTATGTTGGAAATATATGAGGAGGCCTCAAGTGAACCAATCGGTAAGTCTATCCTAGATAGTGAGCCATGCGACGTAGAAAAGCAAGAGTATTGTCTATCTACAGGGTGGCGTATCCGCCATAAGTCATAGAGATCCACCTCCCTCAGCAACTTGGCCAACGAGGTATCCGGGGACACCGAGGGCAAAAGACCTCCATGAAACTTATCCAAATCAGGATCCAGGAACTTATTGTAATCCCCCAGCATAAACACCGGGATCGAAGGGCTCTGATGCACAATGGACAAAATCTGTTTAAGAAGCACGCATGAGTATGGGGGTGGGATATATAATGCAACCAAGTAAATGGGGACCCTAGAAAGGGAACAGTGGAGACAAACATACCGACCCTCCGTATCAATGTTCACCGAAATACATTCAAAAGGTACTGCCCGGTGCACAAGGATACTGACCCCCCGCGCATATGATGAATACGTGGAATGGTAACCATGGGACAGCCACGGCTTGTGCAATAAGTGAGTCGTTTGCTTAGTTAGATGGGTCTCCAGTAAGCAGATAATACCAGGCTGATATTTCTGCAAGACCGTAAATACTGCTCTCCGCTTAGTGGGATCCTTCAATCCCCTAACATTCCACACTGAGTAGATTATGCTTGTGCTGTGACATCAATGTGTGCACTATGCAGCGATCCAGCAGTTCACTGCTAAAGGGTTAATAGCGGGTTCATTGCTAAAGTGATAATGTTATGGTTCATTACTGAACTGGTTAAAGTATTCACTGTGATATTGATTGTGGTCTAACTACCATGTAAGCCAAAAAGGCTATGTATAGGTAGGAAACAGTTAACTGGCAGTTTCTTAATTACCATTGCAGGGTAATGGACTTGTCCCATTTTCCCCTGGTTAAAATAGAGAGTCTCCTAGCAAGTGAGCTAGAGAAAAGGCCTGTTTGGTGTTTGCTCCTGCTTAGTAGGCCAAGACAGAAAGCTACAAAAAAAAAACAACTTTGCTGAGAATTCTGAGAGAAAGAATCATTGAATTTTGCAGATGGTAGAGGACCCTGGAATCCATGCTTGGACAGTCAGTAAAGGTAATGCGCACATTTAACTTTAGACTTTACTGCCCTTGAACTGGGTTTATTGCTTCTGTTGCCCCCCACACTCTGAGACGGACTGGCCATCTGGTCTAAGACTGCACCCTGTGGCTTGGGTATTGCAGAGAAATATTGAGAAATTGCATGCCTTTGGTCATTTGGGAAGATTGCTGGTTTTATAGAGAGAGATTTTGGGAAGACTACTACCATCACTGCCACCTTATATATACAACCTTTCTGGGAAACACCCACAGAGGTGCTTGAAAGTATGTGGACCCTTCAGAATGCTCTATATTTCTGTATAAATTTGACCTTAAACTACATCAATGTTTCTCACAATTCCTAAATGTAGATACAAATAACCAAATCAAACAAATGTGTCAAACATTTTTAGACTTGGGTGTTTATTTATTGAGGAAAATGATCCGTAGATTTCCCACTCACATACTTGTGATATTGGATCATTTTTCTCAACGAATGACTAAGTCTAATATTTTTGACTCATTTGTTTGATTGCGTTATCTCTATCTACCTTTAGGACTTGTGTGAAAACCTGATGTAACTTTAAATAAAATGTATTTATGCAGAAATACAGAAAATTCTGAAGAGTTCATAAACTTTCAAGCACCATTGTACTTCAAGACTGTGCCTGTTGCATGTATATGTACTGTGACCCCTATCATTTATTCATTAAAGGGGAGATTTTATTTTGATAAAATGGTCCGTGGTTTGCCTGATCATTCTAACATCAAGGAAACCCAGCCAATGCCAGGGAGGAATCCCAAAAGTCCAGGGTGTGTAAAGACTACAACAGCCCTCATTGCCTCAGCCACCACTCCCATCCTCTCCACTCCCTGAGCCTCCCCCTGCAAGCCGGCATGCAATAACTATACCTTTTCCCATGAGTTCAGTGTGCACATTATCCCACTATTTTTACATCGCTGTGTACATGATCCCTGTACTCTGTGACATCACTATGTGCATTATCCCTGTTCTAGAACATCAATGTGTGCTTTAGCCCTGTACTTGTTGCTGAAAGTGGTCATGGTAGAATGTGGCCCCATGGTTACTTATTATGGCCCTGTCCTCCATCCCCACTGATGAGGCGGTCGCTGGCCGTTGCATCCAAGCAGTGAAGGCGGCCATACATGTGCATAGTTCTTGCTATTTAGTTATATAAGAGCTACAAAAACAGCCAACCAAGTGAGCATCTATCAGTCACTTATGACATATCCTGTGTGTATGCTATAAATGTCAAAGATAGGAATACCCCTTTAAGCCCTAAATTAAATAACAAAAACGTGAAGGCTCTTAACAGTAAATGTCTCATCCATCCAACATACTGAACAGATTGCACTTCAGCCAGCAGAAATATCGCTAAAATCCTCAACCTGACCAAATCTACAAAGATTCCTTGATCACGATTTTTGGTAATAACAGGATGGAAGTAAACGCAGAAAGCTAGAAGCTGCTGTATTCCACCTTTGATCAATAAGACCAATCAGCATTTTAGTCTATTGGGGTATCTGGGCAGGAGCTGGCGGTTTATTATCTCAGCAGTCGGATGTGCTAAAGTAGTAAACAGGATTCTACTAAATTCTTCTGATGTGTCACATAAATAGTGCCACTCTTGTCTACGGGCCATTCCTGGTATTGCTGCTCAGCTCAACGTAATTGAGCTGTAATGCTTGACATAGCCTATACACAAGAAAAATAGTAGAACCCTTTTATCTAATTTAATTTTATCTGATTTAACCCTGACACAAAACAGCTGCCATTGTTTCAACATGCTGTGGCAGACACAAAAAATATCCCAAAAATTGAAAAAAAAAAATACCACTAGCGAAAAAATACTTTCAGAATTCCCACAGACTTTCAGCTAACATCAGGAGCTGACGTTTTTTCAGCAAAAAACGCATCAGTGCAAAAGTACAGAAAAATACCACAAAAACCCAGACTAAGACAACATCCACATCTAAGTTACGGTATTTTGGTAGTCTGTTCTGGCAGAGGAGCAGACTACTAAAATTAGAGTATTGGGCTTAGCCAGACACCCGCTGGATCCCTATTCACCATAATGGGCTCTGTTGGGTTTCTGTCAGAAAAATACCATTGCGTGTTTTGAGTTGAGCACCATGATATTATCCTTATATTAGCTTCTGGTGTCTGTGATGGATAATTGGATTTGGGCAGTTCTGCTTCATCTCTTCTTTTTTACCTATTTTTTTTTTTAATTCCATTGATCCAATAAAACACCACTGTGTTTAATATTAACCATGGACTTCAATGTAATAACTGGTGCTAGCATAAAAGAAAACGCATAGTCCTAAATTATGTCTATGTTATGTCTCAAGGCCTGTTTAAAAGGTTGAACATTGACCTATGAGCCGATTTCCAACTGGTTGGACCAGAGGCTCAGCTTTTTTTACTTGTTTGGAAAGAGGGCTCATTTGCATACCCTTTCCCCAGAGGAGCATTGCATGGCCTATAAGACTCTTTATACCTGCAAGGTGCTCCCAAAACATCATTCATAAACTTCTAGTAGGGATAAAAGGGGAATGGTGCAACATAATGTCACTAAAATAGATGATCTAAATCAGGAATTAAAGCATGAACTAAGGGTTCATTCAGACGGCCGTATGCTGTCCGCAAAAATACGGATCCGTTTTTTTGCGGACAGTTTAGCATGTCCGCAAAAAAACGGATTGCTTTCCGTATTTTTGCGGACCCATGGACTTTAGTGGGGCCATGTCCTGATTTTCACTGATAAGTATAGGACATGTTTCAGTGTTTTTGCGGAGCTGTGGAAGGGAAAAAAGGGCCCCATAGAAGTGAATGTGGCAGCATCTAATCCGCAAAAAAACGGATCCGTATTTTTGCGGATAGCATACGGCCGTCTGAATGAGCCCTAAATCAGGAATGTCAGGAGAGCTGACAGATCCTTTTTTAAAAGATAACAATGTGAAAATTCTACCATTAAAATTACTACTCACTAGGTGGCACCCTTATACAAAGCAAACTCTTCAAGACCTGACTCCATGCTTTGTATTTTTCCCACATTTTATTTTGTTTTTACATTTATGATTTGTCAATCTGGCCTACAATTAATATTATCATTATAACTAGTATGTATTTTTAATTGCTTACTTTTCACACAACTTTGCATAAATGAATAGTACCAAGCGCCCATAAGAAATGTTGTAATATGTCTGGCTAAATTCACATGTGCATCATAAATATATGAACACTTTATATATATACTATATCCCACTAGCGCTCGTGTTCTTTGTTTTAATTGCCTATGCTGCAGCACAACAGCAGCGCTGCACTTGCTACTGTCTCGAATGGTACCTTAATGATATAAATAAATCTGAGGTGCCACACACTTCCCAGCTAACCCCCTCACAATTTCCCCACTACGAGATCCACATATATAGGTATCAATCTGAATACAAGATGTACCTTGTAACTGTCTATGTGGCTTTCTTTCTCTCCTCCGTATAGCGTGGGTTATTTGTATGGAGTAGTTGACTCTGGAGCGTGCTCCGGCTGGTAGCGCCGCTCGCGATCACAAGAGAAAAAGTAGCATGAAGGACTTTTTGTCAGACTGAAAACCTGCATTTATGCCGAAAACAGCCTTTGCCGGAGCAGAATACCGGAATTTATGCTGCTTATGTGAATGTAACCTTATCAGACAAATGTCTAGTTCTCATGATATCAGCTGTTCTTCCCTCCACCCTTGATAATTGTGTTTTTCTTAAAACAGTCCAGGAAAGATTAGCTCCACTGAAGGATCATGTTACACAAGTCTATGGAGAGAGGAGGGGGAGGAGTGAGCAGGAGCTAAATGAGACAATGACAATGCACAGCTAAATAGAAATTTTAAATCACTACTATCTGTGTGCAGTGGATGGAAGCTAGTCACCATCCACCATCTCTAGGAGAACTGTAAACTAGACATTCAGCAAGCACAGAGGAAACTAGTAAAAAAAATGCCAGACAAGTCATATAGTGGCCAGATATAGTGTTATGTACCCATACTGTAATATTAATGAATGCAAAGCTTGTTGAAAGGTTAGGTCCGCTTTAAGCACCATTAATTCCAAGGCACTGTACATCTAAAGGGGTAACATAGTAACATAGTTTGTAAGGCCGAAAAAAGACATCTGTCCCTCCAGTTCAGCCTGTTTTCCTACAAGTTGATCCAGAGGAAGGCAAAAAACCCCTGTGAGGTAGAAGCCAATTTTCCTCACTTTAGTAGGAAAAATTCCTTCCCGACTCCAATCAGGCAATCAGAATAACTCCCTGGATCAACGACCCCTCTCTAGTAACTATAACCTGTAATATTATTACCCTCCAGAAATACATCCAGGCCTCTTTTGAACTCTTTTAGTGAACTTACCATCACCACCTCCTCAGGCAGAGAGTTCCATAGTCTCACTGCTCTTACCGTAAAGAATCCTCTTCTATGTTTATGTACAAACCTTCTTTCCTCCAGACGCAGAGGATGTCCCCTCGTCACAGTCACAGTCCTCGGGATAAATAGATGATGGGAGAGATCTCTGTACTGACCCCTGATATATTTATACATAGTTATTAGATCTCCCCTCAGTCGTCTTTTTTCTAAAGTGAATAACCCTAATTTTGATAATCTTTCTGGGTACTGTAGTCCTCCCATTCCAGTTATTACTTTAGTTGCCCTCCTCTGAACCCTCTCCAGCTCTGCTATGTCTGCCTTGTTCACAGGAGCCCAGAACTGTACACAGTACTCCATGTATGGTGTGACTAGTGATTTGTAAAGTGGCAGGACTATGTTCTCATCACGGGCATCTATGCCTCTTTTGATGCAACCCTCTTATTGGCCTTGGCAGCAGCTGTCTGACACTGGTTTCTACAGCTTAGTTTGCTGTTCACTAAAATTCCTAGGTCCTTTTCCATGTCAGAGTTACCCAATACTTTACCATTTAGTATGTACTGGTGACTTGCATTATTCCTTCCCATATGCATAACCTTACATTTGTCAGTGTTAAACCTCATCTGCCACTTTTCTGACCAAGCCCCCAGTCTATCCAGATCCTGCTGTAGCAGTGCACTGTCCTCTTCTGTGTTAATTACTTTACACAGTTTAGTGTCATCTGCAAAAATTGATATTTTACTATGCAAACCTTCTACAAAATCATTAATAAATATATTGAAGAGAATAGGACCCAATACAGACCCCTGTGGTACCCCACTAGTGACAGCGACCCAATCTGAGTATCTACCATTAATAACCACCCTCTGTTTTCTATCACTGAGCCAGTTACTTACCCACATACAGACATTTTCTCCCAGGCCAAGCATTCTCATTTTGTATACTAACCTTTTATGTGGTACCGTGTCAAACGCTTTGGAGAAGTCCAAATATACGACATCCATTGAGTCACCGCGGTCAAGTCTAGAACTTACCTCCTTATAGAAACTGATTAAATTGGTTTGACATGACCGATCCCTCATGAAGCCATGCTGATACAGAGTTATTTGCTTATTTTCATTGAGGTACTCCAAGATAGCATCTCTCAGAAAACCTTCAAACAGTTTACCCACAACAGAAGTTAAACTTACCGGCCTATAGTTTCCGGGCTCTGTTTTTGGACCCTTTTTGAATATTGGTACCACATTTGCTATGTGCCAATCCTGTGGAACACTCCCTGTCAGTATAGAGTCCTTAAATATCAGAAATAAGGGTCTGTCGATGACATTACTTAATTCTCTTAGGATACGGGGGTGTATGCCATCCGGTCCGGGTGATTTGTCTATTTTAATATTTTTAAGACGTTGCTGTACCTCTTCCTGGGTCAGAGAGGACACTTTTAAAGGGGAATTTACTTTTATACTCTGCATTTCATCTGACAGTTTATTTTCCTCAGTGAATACAGTGGAGAAAAAGTTATTTAGTAGCTTGGCTTTCTCCTCTCTGCAACTCCCCCCTCATTACTCTGTAAGGGGCCGACACCTTCAGGTTTATACTTTTTAGTATTTTAGTATTCTAATTGAAGAACATTTTAGGGTTAGTTTTACTCTCTTTGGCGATTAATCTCTCGGTCTCTAGTTTGGCTGCTTTTATTTGTCTTTTGCATATTCTATTTTTTTCCTTATAGTTTTTCAATGCTTCCTCGCTCTCCTCCTGTTTTAGTGATTTAAATGCTTTCTTTTTGTCATTTATTGCTTTCTTTACAGTACTATTTATCCACATTGTTTTTTTCTTGTTTCTTATCATTTTATTCCTATATGGTATGTACCTCTCACAATTAGATATTAGGATGCTTTTAAAAATATCCCATTTTGTGGCTGTATTTTTATTTTTGAGGACTTTGTCCCAGTTAGTTAGGCCTATGGCCTCTCTTAGTTGGCTAAATTTAGCTTTTTTGAAGTTTGGTATTTTTGTTCCTCCCTGAAGAAACACTCTTTTGAATGACAATTGGAAGGTTATTATGTTATGGTCACTGTTTCCCAGGTGTCCCCCAACCTGCACATCTGTTGTTCTGTCAGGTCTATTGGTTAATACTAAGTCCAGTATGGCCGTCACTCTAGTCGGGTCCTGAACCAGTTGGGAAAGGTAATTGTCTTTGGTTATTGCCAAGAACCTGTTTCCTTTATGAGATGTACAGGATTCAGTTTCCCAGTCTATATCTGGGTAGTTGAAATCCCCCATAATAATGACCTCATTATGATTTGCCGCCTCGTCTATTTCGTTTAGAAGTAGATTTTCTGTGGTCTCTGATATATTGGGTGGTTTATAATAAACCCCTATTAGTATTTTATTGTTTTTGGCTCCATTTATTTCTACCCACAGTGACTCCACATCTTTATGTCCCTCACTTATATCTTCCCGGCGTGTGGGCTTTAGGCACGACTTTACATAAAGGCAGACCCCTCCCTCTCCGGTTTTGACGATCCTTTCTAAAAAGATTGTAACCCTGTACGTTAACTGCCCAGTCATAGCTATCATCCAGCCATGTCTCAGTTACTCCCACTATGTAATAGTTTTCCTCACACATCACTAATTCCAGTTCACCAGTTTTATTAGCTAGGCTTCTGGCATTAGTGTACATACAATTAAGAGGTTGATGTATATTTCTTACCCTACACCTTTCCTTCTGATCTGTTCTAGTTCCTCCTTCCATTCCTCCCCCAGTTCTATTACCTTGCCCCAAGTCTCTATCTGCACTATCTTTCCCTCCTATAATGTAGTTACCCTCCCCCCCAGTCCCTAGTTTAAACACTTCTCCAGCCTTCTAGCCATCTTCTCCCCCAAAACAGCTGCCCCTTCCCCATCCCTACGGTAGAGCCTGTAGCCGACAAAGAAGTCGGCCCAGTTCTCCAAGAACCCAAATCCCTCCTGCCTACACCAGTTCTTGAGCCACTTGTTTACCTCCCTAATCTCCCGCTGCCTTTCTTGTGTGGCTCGTGGTACAGGGTATACATACATAATGTGAAAAACAAGTACAATGAGCATAAACTAATTAACAAACTGGTACGGGTATGGGAGGGGAAGGCACACAATCTACATGGAAAAGGTGAAGGAGAAGGTGGGTGAGGGTGAAAGCTGGGCATCTGGCTATGTGGTGAGTTTTCAAGTTGCTTTTGAAGGTTTGGATATTTAGGGAGAGTCCTATGTGCTAGGGTATAGGAGATGCACATGCATACCTCCCAACCATCTCGGATCCATCGGGACAGTCCCACAGCTAAGGTACATTCCGATTTCAACTGTATCTGCATCCTGAGGACGTAGATACAGCTGAATGCAATGGTGAATCAGGGAACAGTCAGCTCCCTTTTTCACCATTCACCATCCTGCACTCTACACAGCAGCAAGTGCAATGAGGTGACATCATCACTCCTGCTGCTGAGGAAAGCATGATGTGCTCCATTCATCAGGGGTAATGGGCCATGTGAGTAACTCTTGCTTTGATTGTATTAACACTACAGGGGAATCACTATTGTGTGTGGGCATAAAGGCAGCATTCTACTGTTTCAATAAGGGGGCATAACTACTCTGTGGGGCACTAACAGGTCATAACTTACTATGTGTGGGCACTAAGGAGTCATGACTATTGTGTGGGAGCAATAAGGGGAATAACTACTGTGAGAGGGCACAAAGGGGTAGCACTACTGTAAGGGGCACTAAGGTTGCATTATACTGTGTGGGTGTACTAAGGGGCATAAATTCTGTGTGGGGGCAATAAAGGGGAATAACTACTGTGTGGGGCACTTAGGGGGAACAACTACTGTGTGGGGCACTTAGGGGGAACAACTACTGTGTGGGGCACTAAGGGACAATAACTACTGTATGGGGCCACAAGTGGACTGAGTAAGATTGGATGTGTATAGACACTAGGTAGAGTTTGAGGCATGGCTTAGTGTAAAAAAAATTCCCTCTGCTGTTGTCCCTCCTTGGCCTTTTCGAAAGTTGGGAGGTATGCATGTCCAAAATCTTGTAGGCGATTTTGCAAGGAACAAACGAGAGGAAAGAAAAGAAGAAGGTCTTGGGAGGATAAGAGATTACGTGTGGGGATGCCTCTGGAAAGCAGGACATATGTAAAAAATGTAATACTGCTGGACAACCCTTTTAAAGTATGTATGTCACAAGGCAGCAGCACTTTACTGTATAAGTGCATCTCAGAGGAGTAAAACAGCTGACATGTTTATAGGGCGGTTGGAGTAGAATGCAGCTATATCATTCACATGGCTGGCTTTAGATACAGAGAATATTTTCAGGGAAGCATGTTTGGGTTGTAGAAATCCAGGGGTATTAGAAACTAGTCAGACAGCAAAGGGGCTTTGGTTGTAGTCTGTAACCATAGAAACACATAGGTTTACACAAAAGGTTTTACTTTTCTACATGTGCTGGAACAATAAAACCTGGTTGTAAAGTCCCTGTAAAGTTAGAGCCATTAAAGGTGTTGTCCGAGTTATTTTTTTGTCCTTTGTATGTTTCTAACTAGTCAAATACAACAGCTTTTCCATACACTTTCTGCTTCTAAAGCTGCTGGTTTCTCAGGTTTCAATCAGGGTCACATGACCTGTGATGTCAGCTTGCCTCCCTGCTAATCTTGTATTCATGTACAGAGCCTGTACACGAGATGTCACTGCTGGCCACAACCCAAACCAGGCTGAACTGGATGGACAGATGTCTTTTTTTGTCCTTATAAACTATGTCACTATGTTATGTTACAGTGGTTCAACAACTACTGAACATTCTTAAGCCAAATAAGGACAAAAGCCGGCATGTATGCCAGAAAGTGCCTGAATCCCATTGTAGTCAATAGGGATCTGGTGGTTCCTATGGTAGATCAGGCTGCCGGAGTTATTTTGTATCGATGTGATTGTACTGACCCGCAGAATGAAGTTATCATAATGTTTACTGCATAGGTAGTACAGTAAAAGAATAAACCCATAATGTACGACACAATTGGGTTTCTTTTTCCAATTCCACTCCATTTCAATTTTTTTCCCGGCTTCCCACCATCATACGCAATATTAAATGGCGTTATTAGACAGTACAACTTTTCCCACAAAAAGCAAGCTCTGATTCTTGAACATCAAAATAAAGTTATGGCTTCAGGGTTGAAGTGTTGCAGTTAGGGTAATTAAAGCAGGTCCAAAAACATTCACCTAATTTGGGAATTCTGGCTCTTTTTTGCCTCCTGGATGTCTATAGATGTAGAGCCAACGGTCTTGGAGGGACTGCGCCAACCTTTTTTTCTGACTCTGCTGCTGATTTTGTGTGTGTGTGCGTGTGTATATATATAAATATATATATATATATATATATATATATACATATACACACATACACACACACACACATATATATATATATACACATACCTGAATATGTGGTCTTGATAAATTATAAATAAGACTTTGCTGTATTGAATTTTAGGATGGGGCTACACAGCAGTCTTGTCCCGGACACCCAACGTGTGATGCTTTGTAGCTTCACTTGATAGTAACAATTTCTGTCGTGGCCAAGATCACCATTAAACCCCAGCTTTATGGATTACTAGTCATGAGAAACTGACTCATAGGACTATATATATATATACACACACACACATACAATGAAAAGATTGTTAGAGAGTTAAAATGCCATCACTGCTAATGCTTCCATTTATAAGCCAAGAATATTTTTAATCCTGTCGCTTTTAAAGGTAACCAGACAAAGCAAAAATATTTTCACCAGTGTGAAGTATCCAACGGATTCTGATCAGTGTCCGTTCCTAAATTATGGGATCTGCTAATAATTATTCTCTGCAATTAGTCACATTAATAACTGGCATTTATCTAAAACTCCCCAAAAATAGAAATCTCAGGTGAATGTACTTAATGGTTTCAACTCTGTACTGCTAGGTTTATAGGAAGTCAGAGCAAGAAGAGCAGTTCACTGTAGACTTTTAACATAATGAAGACAAGAACTTGCTCCACATGATATAACCAATACACTAATCATTAGAGATGTTAAATGGGCAATTATAATCCTCTGAAAAGTTACCATTTTTTTGTAAACTTACACTGATCTTTAACCTTGCACTGGTCATTGGGGTATCTTCTGGTCACAGATTCTAGAACGCAACCATACATGTACTAAAGTGTTTTCATCTACATGATCAATATATTTAAGAAAAGTCTATGTCTAAAAAAATATTACTAAGAATTTTAGATTTGCCTCCTCCATCCTTTAAAAGAGCTAACGTTTCATCATTGGACAATGAACATACCTAAGGTGAGGCGAGCTCCAGGATAATATGATCAGCTGCTTGCAGTCTTTTCGGGAAAGAAACAGTCTAGACTGTAACCGTGATTGTTATAAAGTGGTAGAGGACTGACCTATTCCTTGTAAGGTATAGCACAGGGGCCGGGAGTCAACACTCTTCAGCTTTTTATCTTGTAGGTCACTTTATCACATTTCATCATGCCAGACATTCCTCTAAAGCGCTTCAGTAGGTGGCATTTAAAATAATGATGCTGCTCTCCTGCATAGATTTCTACAATGTAATACTGATGTTTAAAAGATGAACTGGAAATAGTTTAAAACTGTCCAAAAATGTAAAGTGTACCCATCATTTTAAACGCTTTTGACATGTTAAAACTTTTGAATGGTCGGGATCCGAATGCAGAAGCGCTCAGCTGAGTGCTGTGACCACGTTCGGATTAGTCTACAGGTGAATCCCCCGGTGGGCCCCTAGTCTTCCTGCACAAGTGGCATATAACACAGTAGACTTACTTCACTAGATATAGTTAGACAGTGTATAGCACCTCAACCTGTCTGTTCATATAAAATCCGGGTAGATCATTTAAAGGTGTGATCTCCTGAATAATATAAAAACAATGAAAATTACACATAATCTACAACATGACAGCCTCTTTCTAACAAAGCTAGAAGCAGCCACGTACCTCACATGGATACAGAGATCTGCCCATTCATTGCTCCAATTGTTTGGCTAGATTTATTTCAAGTTGACAGCTTAGGTAGCATGCCCTTTCTACTGTAGCTGGTGGCAGTTGAAGGATGGAACTGAGCATGTGCTTCCGTCTCAGTGAGCAGGACAAAGAAATTAGAAAGAGAGCAAACAGCAGGTGGCGCTGTACAGATAGATTTCAGTGAATAACTCAGTAGCTATAATAAAGATTTAATTACATGCAATTACAAAAGTGTCCAGATCCAGGTGCTTTTTGAAAACAGTGGAATATTTTTGCGGGACAACCGCTTTAAGGAACTACCAAGTTTCTTATTATTGATGCAATCAAGTGGCAGAGATGACTTATAAGTACATAGGCCAGTATCCTCTTTTCCCAGGGACCCACTTTCTCAAAGTCGCTTCAGGGACCCCCACAATCAGTCATCTTGTAGCATCCTGCTGCGGTCTAGGTCCCTAAATTAAATCTTACTGATGGGCCCTAGGCACCCCAGTCAGACACTGGCTGTGACCCATTTATTTCTGATTTGCTCTTTTTGGAAAGCCAAGCGACTGGTATACGGGATCATAGTAAATCTATGGATCCGTGCTCGGCTTTCTGAGCAAAACCAAAGGCAGCTCTTGGGTGAGTGCTACTGCCCAGGAGTGTCGCTGGAAAAAAAAACAAAAAAAAAACTAACTGTAATCAGTGTCCTTAGGACTTGAATTCAGGAGGGCACCTGCCGGCCAGGTACATAACTACCCGATGCTCCTAGCATTAAAGGGTTATCAGGATAGGTTATTATCATATTGATAGGGGTCTGACTCCTGGCAACCCTCGGCCATCAGCTGCTTTAGGGTACATTCACGTGGCCTTATGCGTTTTGCGCTCTTGTCCGTAAAGCAGACAATAATAGGACTTTTGTTTTTGCAGAACGGCCATGCAGACATACGGAAACAGAATGCACACCGAGTCATTTCCGTTTTTTTTTTTTGCGCCCTATTGAAGTGAATGGTTCCGCATACAGAAACGGACACTGACAAAAAATACGTTTGTGTGCATGAGCCCTTAGGGAGCCAATATACTCATCGGAGCTCTGATCCGGACGCCCAACAGCTCTCTAAGCACAGCACTGTACGTAGTATAGCACCTGTGTTTTGTATAGCAGCTCAGCCACATTCACTTCTTTGGGGCTAAGCTGCATCTAGGCCATGTGACCAATGTACGGTGATGTCACACGGCCTAGGAAGAGGCTGCAGCGTTCATGGAGCTTCAGCCTCTTCTAACAGCTGACCGTCAGTGTCCTGGGAGTCGGACCCCTGTCGATCTGATATTGATTACCTATCCAGAGGACAGGTCATTATTATTTCCAGGATAACCCTTTTAACGCGGAGTGCATCACGTCGCTAGGAACCCAACCAGTGACCGTGAGGAGGGCTTAGGCGACCTCCTAGGAATCAGCCCACTGGGAAATTTCCCTGTAGGGTCTATGGCCAGTCCGCTCCCTGCTTTTGCCCCTTTGTTTAGTGATTGGTGGGGTTATTACCATCCAGATTCTCCACTGATTAATACTTCTGATGTGTAACGACATGCCAAAAGCAATTTTTTAAAAAATTATATAATATAAAGAATTTTAGTAAAAAGTGTGACAAATAGAGGATGGCACTACTGTAGCTTCAAACCCACATAGTAACGCTTGTTAAAGTTTAAGAGCCGTTCCACAACCACACAAAAAAACAAAGCTATTTCAGTTTTACACTGTGACCTAGCGACCATATATGTACCACCAGCACTTAGAAGACCAATGGGCTGCATCTTTTAAGTCTTAGCATATAGAGCTAGAGATCCTATATAAAACTACATACAGACAAGGAATTTGTGCGACATCCATTTGGTGCAGAGTCTCCATGTGCGTCCTGTGATGCAGAGCAAGACGGATCAGTCATGACTCACAATGTAAGTCAATGGTGACGGATCCATTGTCTCGAACACAATAGAAAATGGATCCTTCCCCTATTGACTTACAATGGTTTTAAAGATGGATCAATTATGGCTATTTTAGATATAATTAGAGATGAGCGAACGTGTTCGAAACAAGCACTGTACCGCTCGGCTCCCATGCGCTTGCATGGGCGCAGGCAGCCGAGCGGTACAGTGCACGTTTCGAGCACGTTCGCTCATCTCTAGATATAATACAAATCGGATCCATTGACGGATCCAGCAAAAATGCAGATGTTAATGTGGCCTAAATCAGACTTCTAGAAATTGTAGGGTTGGGAAGCAGCAGACAAGTGAGGTGAACCAAGATTGTTAGGCTGGTTAAGAAAGGTTAATGAAGAGTAATGGACAATGGGACTGTACAGTGGAGAGATCTTCCTATGGCGAGTTAGGCTACTTTCACACTAGCGTTTTATAATTCCGGTATTGAGTTCCATCATAGGGGCTCAATACCGGAATAAAACGCTTCAGTTTTGTCCCCATTCATTGTCAATGGGGACGAAACTGAACTGAAGACAACGAAATGCTCCTAAAAGCAGTCTGTTCCGTCTTCAGACGGGAGAGCAAACCGCAGCATGCTGCGGTTCACTCTCCGGTCCAGGCATCCGCACCAAGACGGATCCGTCATGACCCCTAATGAAAGTCAATGGGGACGGATCCGTTTGGTGTGACACAATGGTGAACGGATCCGTCCTCCATTGACTTTCAATGGAGTTCATGACAGATCCGTCACCTGCACACATACATACACAGATATATACATACTTACATGCTCCCAGCAGGTCTCCACAGCGCAGGAGGAGCAGGACGGTGCACACATAGGACAATTCCACCAGGTGCCCAGCAGAGGGCGCTGTGGGGAATCATCCTATGTGCGTGCCGTCCTGCTCCTCCTGAGCTGTGGAGACCTGCAAGTATGTATTTGTATGCGTATATGTGTGTGCGTGTGTACGTACTGTGTGACGTGTGGGGCCGGATCCGTGCTGCCGCTAGTGTGAAAGAGGCCTAAGGCGTTAGAGATGGCTGATGGAGGCTAGATGGCTATGATCAAAAGATAACTACACTGGTGGGTTGTTTGGTGCAAACCTTACATTGTTTTATTGAGTTTTACAGTGATGTGATGTGATGTCATACACAAACATAACATACACTATAAAAAATAAGAAAGATACAAACCATGTACTACACACAGTCCATGATGATGCCAAGACTACATAACTATTCTTTCCTAGCATCCAATCTGCACACTCATACCATCAGTTCTGTGCGTGAAAAAGCATTTATTCTACTCATCAGTACAAGTGTTTGAGGAGGCATTGAGAAAATTTGGAACAAATGTGCTACATAAATGAAGGACTGACAAGTCATTTTCTGTGCAGCGTACGTGCTGAAGCTGAAGTTTCTTTTATCATGAGTCAGGAAAAAAGCCGTCTTGGAGCATGATTCATGCAGAGGAGAATATTCAGGTGGACAGACAGGTCATCAGGTTCAAGGTCTGTTTTTCCAGAACTAATGAGACCTGGTGACAAAAATCTGTCATTCAACCAACTAGAGGGAGGTGGAACAGCCTGTCTATTGTGGTGTAGAGCTGGAGAAAATTAAGGTTTCACTTGGCAAGCGATGGGTGCACAGGATTAAAGAGTCACTAATGTTTTTGTACTGTAACACAGCAAATAATAGTCAATGCAGACAAACCTTTCATATAGGGCACACAACTCAACAGGTAAAATGGATCAGCAACTTCAGGCACGCCAGCTGCTGTGAAACTACAACTCCCAGCATGCACATTTACTTCTATGGGAGCTAAAAGAATAGAGGATTCTGGAACAGCTGGAGGTTCCTGACCCTGCCCTAATGGGTGCCAGAGTTACAGGCTGTTTTCTGTTCTTTATGCCATGCATTTCTTTTTTTTATACAGTAGATTTTCTTTATATTTTAATATACCTGTCCATATTACATTATAGTATAATGATCCTTCCATGGAGACGAGTTTGTGATGCTGGCTATAATCACCTCCCATTTACCTCTATGGGACTAGGGGAGATCGCCAAGTGCTATCCGTAGCAGTTACACAGACCTTTAAAGGAGCGGCATCTCGCAGATGCACCATGGCACCATTCACAGGGAGGGGGGGGGGGGGGAAGGATCCCCATTCTCGTGATCTGTGGCAGTCCCAACAATCATACATTTACCACCCGTCGAGTGGATAAGACTACTTTC
Organism: Rhinella marina; assembly: GCA_900303285.1. Classification (NCBI taxonomy): domain Eukaryota; kingdom Metazoa; phylum Chordata; class Amphibia; order Anura; family Bufonidae; genus Rhinella; species Rhinella marina. Next base: position 616,630 of record ONZH01019172.1, read on the forward strand.
ACACTAGCGTTTTAAAATTCTGGTATTGAGTTCCGTCATAGGGGCTCAATACCGGAATAAACCGCTTCAGTTTTGTCCCCATTCATTGTCAATGGGGACAAAACTGAACTGAAGACAACGGAATGCTCCTGAAAGCATTCCGTTCCGTCTTCAGACCGGAGAACAAACCGCAGCATGCTGCGGTTTGCTCTCCGGTCCAGGCATCCGCACCAAGACGGATCCGGAATGACCCCCAATGCAAGTCAATGGGGGCGGATCCGTCTGGTGTGACCACAATGGTAACCGGATCCGCCCTCCATTGACTTTCAATGGAGTTCATGACGGATCCGGCTACACATACAGACATAAACATACACACACATATAGACATACAAATACATACATGCTCCCCGGCAGGTCTTCAGAGCGGCGTAGGGACAGGTCGGCACGCACAGATGACGATTCCATCAGGCGCCCAGCAGAGGGCGCTGTGGGGAATCGTCACCTGTGCGAGCCGTCCTGCTCCTCCGGCGCTCCGAAGACCTGCCGGGAGCATGTAAGTGAGTGTGTGTGTGTGTGTGTGTGTGTGTGTGTGTGTGTGTGTGTGTACTGTGAGACGTGTGGGGCCGGAGCACGGTTCCGGCTCCACACGTCGCTGCGGCAGTCCTGATCCGGCAGCACCCTTCACCTGCCGGATCAGGCCTGCCGCTAATGTGAAAGTAGCCTAAGACATAAATGTTGATATGTAAAACGTAATTGATTGCACACAGGATTTACATGAAACTTTTATTACATAAAACTTCAAGAAATCAGTTCCACAAAAGAATAAATAGTGCGATAAATAGGGTCATTGTTAGCAGTACGCTTAGTAGGAGCATTTACCCTCTACAGAAAGATTGCAGGGGGCTCCCGCACACTCGCGGTTGGTCATTTACAGTAACATTACTATATAGTGCAACATAAGAAACAGTCAAACTGACAGCTGCACTGAATACAGGAGCCTGGCTCCACTCACAACCTGAACACTTAATACTACTAGTAATACTAGTTAGAGAGATTTTCCAGGCTCCTGATATTGATGATCTACACACAGGATAGGTCACCAGTATTCACTCCTGCAACCCCTTTTACAGCTGTTCCCTGCAGCCTCCGACGCTGGAACTAACACTCTGAATGGGAAATAGGCTGCAGTACCCTGGTATGGCCACTACATTTTGACAGGAGCTGTGCTTCCTGCTCCATTAAAGAGCTAGTTCTGGAGATGGAGGCTGCAGGAAACAGCTGATCGGTGGATGTGCAGGATGTCAGACCCCCCAACGATCGGTTATTAATGACCTATCCTGAGGATAGGTCATCAATATCAGGAGCCTGAAAAATCATCTTTTAGGGTCCTTTCACATGACCGTATGCCCTCCAAGACATATGGTCCGTGAGCAGGCCATATGTCCCGGAGCGGCATCGATCGTATGCACAGCATCATAGATTACAATGATGCTGTGCACGTTGGGCCACCCGCAGGACCGTATGTCTCGGAGGGCATACGGTCGTGTGAAAGGGCCCTAAAAGGGGTATTCCAGGAGGAGAATATTAACATCCTCTCCTCAGGATAGGTCATCAATATTTGAACATCAAACTACGGGCAACCCTGCTGATCAGCCGTTTCAAGAGACCATGGCGCTCCAGTAAGTATATTCTACTCCTGGAAACCCAACTAATAAGTCAATTTTGATTATGTTTTAAGAAAAAAAAAATCTAAACGTTGTTAGGCAGTAAATTCCTGGTACCTAGCAACCTTCTCAAAGACTTAAAACTCAATATATAATTACATTAGAAATATACTTCTACTTCTGTATGGTCTGCATTAACTATACTATAACAATAGCACCTTCCGTGTAAAGACTCCCGTCTCCAGTGGCACCTAAATAATTTAGTGCAGTAATCTAGTCTCCAAACTGTGGCTCTCCAGCTGTAGGCCCCATTCAGACAACAGTATTTTTGTTCCGTATCAGATCAGCATTTTCGGCAGATTGAATGCGGACCCATTCATTTCAACAGGCCGTCCGAATCTGTATGTCCGTTCCCAAAAAAGATAGAACATGTCCTATGCTTGTCCATTTTGTGGATAGGAAAAGGCATTGTTACAATGGGTCTGCAAAAAAAACAAAAAACCACAAGGACATCCTCCATATTTTGTGGACTGCAAAATACATATGGTCGTGTGAATGCACCCTTATACTTTCGCAAAAGCTGGTGAGCCACAAGTTGTAGACCAAAAAAACCATAAAAAGGTAAATGAACCTGCTTCCTCTTATCAAAAATTGAACAAAAAGTCATGCATCATAGTCTACAAAGAAACTTGGTTTTAGTTCTCATTTAATAATGTGATCTCTAACAATTATGTTATGGGGAGGAATTAAAGACAAACTGTCAGGACGGCCTGCTATTGCCTCTTTCCACCTATTAGGCCCAGTTGTTGGCTGTGTATAGTCCTCTTAAAAGGAGGTTTCAAAAACAGTGCCACACATTCACAGGTTGCATCTCAGCCCTGTTCAGTTCAATGAAACAAAGCTGCGATCCCAGACACAACCTATGGACATGTGTGGTGCTGCATTTCTAATCCTGGAAATCCCTACATGAACTTGTCATCTGTAAAGTGAACTGGTCTGATGGAAAATGTCCTCTCTGTGTCCTGGAGGAGCTGAGCAGATTAAAGTGTAGCTTTGTCAGAAAATAATTCACTGTAACGTGCGATTCATTTATCTAAATCCCTGCTCTTATCCGTCCAGTGACTATCTACAGGATCAGTGACTGCAGAGACCCTCAGTGATCCCAAAAATGTAGGGTCCTCAGAGCTCTAAATGGTGGTCTAATGTGCCATTCACTTCTATAGGACCAATGTAACCCGCTCTCCTTCAGCCCATAAAAGTAGACCGACATGCGCAACTCCGCTTTATTTCAGAGAGAATTCCCAGAGACACTCCAATCTTGGGATCACTCTGGGTCCCATCAGTTGGACCCGTAAAGATGCTACATTTGTTTGCTATCCTGCAACAAGGTGATACCATTAAAAGGGGTTCTCCGGGCTTTTAATATTGATGACCTATCCTGAGGATAGGTCATCCATATTAAAAACCGCGGAGAACCCCTTTAAGCTCAGGCGGAGGAAGATTTAGACCAATTATACTGGATCTTTTTGCATAAAACTATATCTATCCTCCCATTATCTCCTTTTCTATAACTGACACTGCGTGCAGAATGGACAACATGTTCAAGTTCTGCACGTCCTCTTGAAACGCTCAGTAAGTTCTTAAAACAAAAAAAAAACACAACAAGAAGCAAATATCTTTGGCCTCTATTCAGCTGGTATTACATCTGTACAGAGCTGTAGATTAGACAGTTTCTGTTTAAAGGGGTTGTCCAAGTTATATTTATTGATGACTTATCCTCAGGATAGGATTGTTTACCTGCTCGCTGCAACATCCGCAGCAGTGAGCAGGTGTAATTACACCCAAGCTGCCCCATTCATTTCAATGGGATGGCTCATTCCCATACACTTGTATAGGAGCGATCTTCCCCACTGAAATGAATGGGGCGGTTAGGTGTAATTACACCTGCTCACTGCTGCGGATGTTGCAGCGAGCAGGTAAACAATGAAGAGGAGGCAGTGCTTGTACGGTGCACGCCTCCTCTTCAAACATCTGATCGGCCGGGGTGCCAGGTGTCAGACCCCCGATGATCAGATATTGACGACCTATCCAGAGGATAGGTCATCAATAAATATAACTTGGAGAACCCCTTTAAATCTATAGGAAGCTTTTACAATCCTTTGTGGTCTTCACCGTCGTCCACACGTTCAAAGGTGGCAATGTGATCTCTCTTCCAATCTATGTTTTCAGTGGCTGCAAATCCAGCTTCCTTAGCAACCTTGGCCACAATGGTCACATAGCTTTTTATCTTGTCCACGTGGAGATCCACCATGAACCTAGAAACAAAATTCAAGCTCAAAAACCAGTTCCAATGCCCATGCAGTTCATTGCTCTTCATGAGAAATTTCACAAGCTATGGGCGCATCAAGACTGGATGGTGTTTTTTCCAGTTTATGTTTTGCGGGAACCCAAAATCACTAGGTAGCTCAGTCATAAAAGGCAAACATGTGCTTCCCAGTTTGGCAGCTGGGGGTCAACCTCTTGGCCAGAAGAACCTATTAGTTTCTGGAAGGTGGTAGCACCAGAAGGGCAGTTACAAGCTTCATGCTGAAGATGTCCTGCTTGGATTTATACTCAGAACCCCAGAGGTGCAAGGTGACAGTAATGACCTCAGAGCCACCATGTATCTCAGCCATATCTACCCTCAGCAAACCAGACATGGTCGAATGGTTACAATAACCAGTTAGACCATTCAACCCCAGGACAGGCAAGACACTTACTTTGTTAACTCTAGAATAAGAGTTGCTTTCCTGGCAGATATCAGCTTGTAGTCTGGAGTCAAATGGTGAACCATACTGGAGAAAAGAAAGGCATGGGTTCAATAACATGTGCAGCAACTTATATCTGTACAATGATGACATTTATCAAAAGTCCTGCAGCTAAAAAAAAAAAAAAAAAAAAAAAACCCAATAAAACCCACAGATCTCTGGCTTTATTCTAAATCCAGCCTTAAGACCAGTTAACATTCCTGACGTATGTTTTATTAACCCCTTGAGCCCCGGTGGATTTCTTGTCTTGGTGTTCTTTTTTCACACCCTGCCTTTCCAGATCCATAACTTTTTGTTTTTCTGTTCACATAACCATATTAGGGCTTGTTTTTTGTGGGACAAGTTGTAATTTTTAATGGCACCATTTAATATTGCAAGTTCTGTGAGACTGGAAAACTAAATTCGCTCATATTTTTAAGTCGTTCCCTATGTGGCAAAAATGACCTGTTCCCTGTGTTTTAATACTGGGGAAAAAAAAATAAAAAAGTTAATTTTTTTTTGCATCGCCATATTCTGCTAATTTTATAGTAAGCCCTGACACAGGTCCTTAGACCTAATGGTTTCCAGAGCGATCTGTAGTTTTTCTTGAAACTATTCTGGCATGTGTATGAATTTTTGATCACTTTTTATTCAATCTTTTTTCGGGGAAGTGAAGCTACAATAAATAGAATATAAAAAAGTGGCAATATATTTCTCCTGTTATGCCACATGGCAGGGGTGGGGAACCTCCTGCCCGTTTCATGTGGCCCCCTGCCAGGAAATTCTAATGACCGCTTCCATTATGTCAGGTCACAGTACAGCGCAGCAGGGAGAAGACCAGGGAGGGTAAGTGAACCTGCCAAGAGGCAGCGGCCTCCGGAGCTGGAGAGATTTATTTTAAAAGTCTGATCTGAGGTTTGATTGGGGCTGATCTGAGGTGGGGAGGGGCTGATCTGCGTCTGGGGGGCTGAAAGGGGTCTGGTTTGAGGCTGATGGAGGTGGGGGGCAGATATGAGACTGAGAAAGGGACAAAGGCAGGGACAGTGGTAGGGAGAGTGAAATCTGAGTGAACCCCTCTCTGGACCCCCTGGGTTTAGCTTGGCTGCATTACTGCCAAATAACTAAAAATATAACATTTTCAACTTAAATATTAGACGGCTATATGTGGTAAAATGGCACCTGTACTATTTGTAATATATGGTGTAGGCGCAATTTTATGCCGCAAGAATACAGTGCTCTAGATGGTTTTTAATTGAAGCACAATGTCTGTAACTTATCCCTAATTCACTTATATGTTTGACCACATATAGCCGTCAAATTTTTAAGTTGAGAATTTTGTACGGCCCCCCGAGCGATGTTACAAATATCCAAATGGCCCTCGGCAGCAAAAAGGTTCCCCACCCCTGCCATATGGGATGAAAAATGTTTATATTTTAATAGTTGGGGCGTTTTCAGCAATATCCAATCAAAATATCTTGATTGGATATTTTTATTTTGGGGAAAGATTTTTTAATTTATAAAAAAAGTAAAAAGTTTTAAAGTCATACTAGATGACTTTAACAAGCAATCATCAGATTGCCCTTTCTATTCAGTAATGGATTTTGATCCATTTCTGAATGCCAAACTTTAGGATATTCCAATGCAGTGTTGCCACCTACAGGACTTCATTGGACTATACCAACAATAAGCCTTGTACAGGCTCAGGCCTATTACCAGCAAGGAATGCCTTCCCCGATCTCTGCAAGGGGAAGGCGTTCCGGCCCAGAGAGTGCATCGCTCCAGGTTCTTGCATTCTCAGATAGTGTGGTCGCATTTTAACATAGTATCCAAGGGGATAAATGTATGCCATCAGTGTTATCACATGATCACATACATTAGCTTCTGGTCTCTACTGTTTAAAACAGCTGAAACCCAGTGGCTAATGTGCCCACTGCACTCCCGAGTGGGCGCCATATTTAAACAGACGACTTGCAATCCTCATAAAATGACAATTCTGCTGCATATTTTTTTTAGAGTTTATTCCTCCTAGAAAAGTATAAATAAATTGATAGGAGGGTGTTATCAGTTGGGGTGGGTAACTGCACACTATGACACTGGCCAAACTGTGCTAAAAGTGGAGGGACACACCCTATTTGCAAAGGGAATGCTAACACTCAGTCGCCATTGTAGTAATACATATCCAAGAAGAGTGAAAGAGGAACAGTGTACCGAAGAGTCATAAGAGCTGATATAGGTGTGGCCACTGTTACACATGGCATATTGATGAAATGCCAGCTTGGTACATTACCTGCAGGAGAAGTAGATAATATTGAACAGCTTGAGAAATTTGCTCCTGTGATGAAGGTCATGCACCCAGCTGAGAGGTAGAAGATGTATTACCACATTGTCTAGCTTGTGATAATCTAGAAAAATCAAACAGAAAAGACTCGATGACTATATACATGTGTTATGCAATCTTAATTCTTCAGTATAGTGATCGTGTCTTACTTGGGGCTTCACCACACTTTTCATGATCCAGGTCTCCATTAGTTTTCTCACTGGATTCACCTTCTTGGATAGTGGTTTGGGCGGTAGAACCATTGGGTAGAAAGGTGCTCGCTCCTCCTTCACTGCCATTTTCATGTGGTGTAGGCAGAGAGTATTTTTGTCCTGTCACCAACTCGTGAAACATTGCGGTGATGTTGTATTGAGATAAGTCTTGAGCCGTCTGGGGGACAATAACAGAAATCTGGGCTATGGTTGCCTTCTTAGGAATCCCTATGAAATACTTTAGACCTATGTAATGTAAAAATGATGCAGTCGAGAACCCATAATCCAGAATTCTTGTGTATCCTGGATCCAATGAGAAGACCAGATTACCAGAACTGACCAGAACAATGTTCTTTTGAAAGGTTCATGGAATAGTTGATCCACTGTGTGGAAGACATGGCTGTCAGGGCATGCTGGGAATTGTAGTTTCATAAATCATAGAGGTTGGGTACATCAACCACTACTGCAAACTATTTTGTGACTCAAGGTCATAAGTTTAAGAGGACATTTTAAAAGAAGTTGGCTAATAGGGCACATGGACAAGAGCTATCTTGGTAAGACATCCCCTCTAAGCAATGCCTTTATGAAATGCTGAGACCACTCAGTCTACAACCAAAACGTTATTTTTGACAAGACTGACTAAAAGGCTATATACACCTTTGGGACATTTTTTTAACTCACATTGGGCTAAAAAAAATCATTTTTTAATGGGTCTTCTTCAGCAGTTTTTCTGAAACATGGAGTTAAAAAATTAGTCTATTTGCGGACTGCTTCTCTTGAGTTCTGTCACCTGAGGGTTCATCTGATGCCTTATCTCTGATTTCATCTTTATAAGGTCAGGAGATCAGAGATGAGGCTTCACATAAGCAGTCAGCTGATGGAACTCAGGAGGGATAGTCCGCAAATAGACTGATTTTTAACTGCATGCATCACAAAAAAATGGCCTGAAGTTGTCCATACCCTTTAAATAATTTCTGCCACCATGGTCACCCCTATTAAACCATGTATACTGCATGTTAGGGTTGCTCCTGCACTGCACTGGATGTGCTGTTGCAGAGAAATTCCTATTTTTATTATGCTAATTAGTTGCACACAGCACCAAGAGGCTGGCCTAGTCCCTGAGCACCACTTCGGCACAGTGCTGATCTCACAGCAGGACAGCCAAATTAGATCAACTGCATATGCACCATTGCTGACGTGCACTCGAGATTCGGGGGATCGGAGCAGTGGGCATGCCTGGGTCTATCAGTGGGGGAAGGAGGTACAGGGGTGCTCTTCTGGACTAGGCCTGCCCCTCTGTGCAACTCATTAGCCTAAAAAAAGTATACATTTCTCTGCAACAGAACATCTGAAGCAGCGAGCGAGGTCATTGCACTCAGCATGATCAATCCTATCGGGCTTACAGTGACAGATGCTCTTTAAGTACATGTTCTTCCAGGGTTAGTGGCAGGCCTGATCAAACTACAGTCAACATTACAGCCTGCATAAATGGTGATGAAATGCCAGCTTGGCATAAGGAGTGAACCCACATCTGATGCCCATCATCAGACTCCTTTTACACTGCACTGAACAATATTTAACGCCAATTCATAAAAAGCTTATCCTCTCTACAACAATATGAAGAGGACGGCCTGCTGTAATAGACAGACTATACAAGTACAACTGGGGTAATATATACCTTATCTGTGGCCTACCTTTGTATACACACCATTAGCAGTTTTCAACAAGCCCTTTTCTTCGGTTTCAATGCCATAAGCGATGTAAGGACTGGTGGTGATATCTCCCCAGTATCCTCGAGCACGTACTTTCCCGCATCTCTAGGAACCAAGAAGAAGTTTGCTCACAGAGACTGAGCTCAGCGGATTACAAGCCCATTGTGTAGAGGTACTGCTGAACATAAGGGCACTCTTACATGAGTCCATGAACAGGGCAATGAGCAGGAACAAATCATCCACTCCCGATAATTGCCCGATGGTTGAACTACAGTAGAGCAGCACTTACCTGCACAAGTCATCCACACTGTATAGAGATCAACAATTACAACTGCTGTTGCTCATCCCATAGATTCATTGGTTGGTGGGGTAATGCGCTGCAAACAATGATTTCAGGTGCCATGTGAAAGATGGGCTCACCCAAAGAAAAGCGACTGCTTGTTCAGTGGGTAATCGGGGCCATCTATGGTACCGGTCCTTGGCCCATGTAAAAGGTGGCCCTTCACTTCAGATTAATAGTCACACAGTCTGGGCTGTCTTCTGGACACCTGCAGGGAAGTGTACTTGCCTCGGCTTCACCTACAGTCCACTTTTTCAACGAGATGGAGTGAAGGAGATTTGGGGTATGCACAGTGAGCCAAGGCAAGTCTCACTATTCACGGGAACGGCACCATTAAGGTGACTACTCAAGGGGAGGAGGATTCTCACAAAATTCAATAATCACACAGTTTAACTAAAACCATGATGTTAAAGCTATTAAAGAACAAAATTACACGGTGAGGGTGGTTTAGAGCGTGTAAGCCAACCGACTGGCTTACACAATCTTATATTTTTGACAATCTTATATTTAATTTTTCATGTCAATATTTATATTTAAACAGAAACCATAAAAACCTGCAGTTTTTTTTTATATCCAATAGGCACCACTTCTTGGTCTGTACAGATCACTTTACTGCAGTTATCTGCTTAGCTCTCATTCTAATCCTGCCTGTAATGATATCACCTCTGTGTATAGATAAGACAGGATCCACCATTCACAATAGATGACTGTCGAGGCTTATCTATTCTTTCCTTGTACAATGACCTCTGAAATATGTCATTAAAAATTTTAACTGCCAGGTAACACTTTTTTTCTAATTTTTTATTTCTGAACATGATTATGGGGGAGGCCATCTTGCCTAAGCTCTTCATAACAGCATTTATGGTCAGGAGGGGACAAATAGATAAGCTTTGCCAATCACTTATTGTGAATGGTGGATACTACCTTATCTGTCAGTCTAAGGCCTCTTTCACACTAGCGTTAGCACGGATCCGGCACCTAAAGGGTGCCAACGGATCCGTGCTAGCGCTATACATGTGTGGAGCCGGAGCAGCGCTCCGGCCCCACACATGACACACATTGAAACAAGACACAGACATACATACAAAACAAACAAACATACATACAGACATACATACTCACATACTCCAGGGACGCCGGCAGAACGTCTTCACGCGCCTCCTGCGCGCAGTGATGACGATTCCCCACAGCACCCTCTGCTGGGCGCAGTGGGGAAACGTCATAGCTGCGCGCAGGAGGCGCGTGAAGACATGCTGCCGGCGTCCCTGGAGTATGTATGTATGTATGTTTGTATGCATGTCTGTCTGTCTGTCTGTAGCCGGATCCGGAATGACCCCCCCATTGGAAATCAATGGAGGACAGATCCGGATTACTGGTGTGTCCACACCAAACGGATCCGTCCCCATTGACTTGCATTGGGGGTCATTCCGGATCAGTCTTGGTGCGGATGCCTGGACCGGAGAGCAAACCAGAGCATGCTGCGGTTTGCTCTCCCGTTTGAAGACGGAACAGAATGCTTTTAGGAGCATTTCGTTGTCTTCAGTTCAGTTTTGTCCCCATTGACAATGAATGGGGACAAAACTGAAGCGTTTTATTCCGGTATTGAGCCCCTATGACGGAACTCAATACCGGAATTTTAAAACGCTAGTGTGAAAGTAGCCTAATCCTACCTCTAATGGGATCACCTCTGTGCATAGATAAGCAGATAACTGCAGTAAAGTGATATGTACAAACCAAGAAGTGGCTCCTATTAGGCTTAATGGCTAGTGCAAAAACATCAAGATTTTATGTTTTTTATTTAAATATAGATATTGACATGGAAAATTAAATGCATCATGAAAAAAATTTTGGTTCCATTTCCTTTAAACAAGTTTGCACACGTGTAAAAGGGCTCTCAGGGGGAATCAGTACATATTCCAAGGAGCATACGGGAACATCCTGCAGTCTGTATAAGGACATCCAGTAATCATTCAAACGAATGCAAAGTGTAATATATTTAGTTCAGCAGATAAACGAGCTGCCGTGTCTTAATGTGCCCCTGTAGAGTCACTGAAGTGTCCCGATAATCAGCCTCATTTTCCCAGTCAATGAAGATAATTTTGTCTCTGGGAAGATCCAGGTCTCCTAAAAAACGCCATCTAATCACAAAACTGATTAGGGCTCCAGAACTACAAGAGGCTATTACTACTCTGAAAGTAACAGAAGACTAAACAGCCATTAAAGGGAAGGGCTCCGCTAGATTTTTCTTATAAATTAGTCACTGACATTCTTTTTTTTTCTATTTTCTTTATGCAATTATGTGGGCGGACAACTTGCTTGAGCTACTCCTTCGAATAGCCATCCAAAAACTTGCTTTACAGCAGGCACATGGACAGGGTGAGCCATCGGCATGATCTGTGTTATGTACAGGGACTGCGCACGGGGAAGGAAGGAGAAGTGAGCTATCCTCATCATCTATTGTCAATGGTGTGATCCACCCCCAGCGGTATAAAAGAGGTGCTACCTCGAGCAGTAGACATGCAGTACCATATGTGCAACCAATGCAGTTGCAACAAAAATGTCCACGGCTACTTACAACTAGCACTGAGGGGATTCGGGGGCACCATGAATGAGACGTTCTGTGGCTAGTACTCCACTGTCAGCAAATTAGTCCTTGGAAATCAAGGAGCCCATACACTTTTCTTGTAGTCACTGAGGTTTAGTGTGACATCACAAGGGGCGGGGCTGCAGTCAGCCATGCTGCAGTGGCATCACAAGGGGGCTTTCACCCAGTTGGGTTGCAGGGAAAAAAAAAAGAAATAAAAACCACAAGGGGGTGAGGGTGGAGGGGCAGGTTCATCCAGCCAGTTTGTATTGACATCATAAAGGGGGTTTCAGTCAGCTTGCTGAAGTGAAATCACAACAGGAGCTTCAGTAAGCAAAGCTGCTGTGACATCACGAGTATTAGTCATGCAAGCTGCTATGACATCACAAGTGGGTTTCAGTCAGGTAAACAGCTGTCAGCTCCTATGACATCACATAAGTGTTCAAGTCACCTGCTAGGACATCACACACAGGGTCCCTCTGCTGTTGGGGTCTGTTACCTTTCATTGTAATCCTGCCCGATTATGAGATAATGAGAGGACTGATGTGGTCTGTACAGAACAGGAAGGGTCAAGCCTATTATGAGGCTCAGTTTTCATCATTCTGGACTCCCCTCTGAGCCAAAACAAACAGCGTCTTTGTAGACATGGCTCAGACTCTAGCATCCTTGTATTACGTGGTCAGCCATTCATCAGAGTGGCCATCATACACTACTACATTTTTCATGCAGGAGTCGCTGCAGAGAACATGCCTGGATGACAGCATCTTCCACCAGCAAAAGCTGCGGCATTTTGAAAGGGAATGAGCATATTCTGGAGAAACCACCTGTAGAGTGAACCTTTCTGCTTTAGTGTAGAAAAGGCCCTGCCATGATGACATCCTGCTTCACTTACAGCTTATGGTGCAGAAATAACGCCACAACTGACTGCACTAATGACATGACCAGGCACTACGTGAAACCAGCACTGGTAACATTAATGGCAGACTTACATGAGTCACAGTCATATGAGAAGCCAGAGTTTTGTTAGGGACATCATAGATTCCTTCACGTATCGTAAATGCAACACCTTTCTCTCTCCAGCGATTGTAATCCGTGGCGCTGATCGTGGCTGCCTGCAAGACATTGCTTTGTCACTTGAAGAAACAAAAGAATGGTCAGACCTAGAACTCAAAATGTGAATTTCACTTCCACAATGTAAAGGGATGAATGGAAATACAGGGAAGGCGAGCTGTATAATAAAACCAGATACTCACCCCTCGGTCATGCAGTTTCATATTTAAATCCCAGTCATAAGCTCCTCTCCTGGAGTCGTAGCGTTTGCCCAAAAACTGACGGTTCTTTACGTCCCAGTATCTGTCAATGGGGAAGAGCTTTGGTTCGGGTGTCCGCCAGAACTTAAAGATGTATTCCAGCTCATCCCTTTCTTTAAACTGCAAAGTCAAGAGGAATAAAGGTCTTATAAATCATAAGCATTGAAAAGCACTTCCCACTCTGTGTGGATGACATCAGAATTTCTCTTTATCCCACCCACCAGTCCTTAGTGTCTTTATGACGAAAGTTAGGGCCTTTTAACGTGGGCCGATGAAGCAGGCAATGATCTAGAAAAAGACAACAGACAGGCAATGATCGAGAATGAGGAACATTCATATTCCCGATCATTGCCCTCTTGTTTGCTGCGTTTACAGTGATGCTTGAAAGTTTGTGAACCCTTCAGTGTTTTCTACTTTTCTGCATAAATTTGACTTAACTGCAGCGTTATTCTGTCCGCGATGGGGACGCAACCAAAATGAGCGAAATACATTCTAGTGTATTTTGTTTCCTTCAGTTTTGTCCCCATTGAATGACAATGAATAGGGGCAAAACGGAAGCGTTTTCCCCTGCTATTGAGATCCTATGACGGATCTGAATACTGGAAAGTGCAGGTGTGAAAGTAGCTTTAGACAGTTTTCAGAAATCTACCCCAATATAGAATATAAATCATCAAACTTGCTGATGATTTTTCCTGCAGACTTCTGGGGGCCACATCCGCAGCAATATACATTAGCAGTTACATGGATGTGATGTTACAAGTCTCATCAATATCCTGCAGAATGATCTGGAGTGCGGGTTTTATAATCGGCAGCATGTCTGTGGTGGATTTTCACCCCTTCTGAATGAATTGGGGTAAATTCTGTTGTGGTTATGCCATGAAAAAACTGCTTGTAAATTACCATTAGGTAGTTCCTCAATTATAGCAGAGCAGATACAACAGTGACACCTACTGGCATCGATCAACGGGGTCTGTCATGATCATTCTACATCAGCTGCAGTGGATTGGCTGACCATTAGGCTACATGCACACTACAGTGAAAAAACGGACATGTGATTTTTTTTATTTATTTTTTTTTAACGGCCAACACATCTGTTTTAAGACCAATGGCAGTCTATGGGGTTATTCACACAGCAGTTTTTTGACTTTCAGTGAGAAACGGACGTCAAAAAATAGAACATGTTCTTTCTTGTCCTTTCTTCACTGACTGACTGCCCCCATAAAAATGGACCCATTCAATTGTAACGTCCATTTCTCAGAAAGGCATCAGTGAAAAAAGCGTCCGTTAGAAATGTCCGTTTTTAAACGGACTTTTTTTCCACGGTATTTCACTGTTGTGTGCATGTAGCCTTACTGTTTTTTTTACCTATGCGTTTATGTAATAGGAAATCATACAATTTTCTAATATGCACACATTTAAAAATTCTGCTTACATATCCTTCTTATATCAGGCAGTGAACCCCCTTAAAGGGAACCTGTCATCTCCAAAACACCCCCTGAACTAGAGTAAGCGGTGTATAGTGTAAGTGATGCTGAATCCGAATATGTAAGTTTTATCTTCATACTCACTTCCATTCTGACGCTGTGCTCCCACAAACCTGCAGTAAAATTCACTCACTGGACTCCGGTGCTCACTCACATAATGGAGAGGACTCAAAGAAGAGTCCAGTGAGTGCATTTTACTGCTGGTTTGTGGGAGCACAGTGTTGGAATGGAAGTGAGTATGAAGATAAAACTTACATATTCGGATTCAGCATCACTTACACTATACAACACTTATTCTAGTTCAGGGGGTGTTTCGGAGATGACAGGTTCCCTTTAAGCAGTAGAGTGGTTTAGCCAATGTGTCAGTCCTGTGTAATGTATCTATGGCCTAACTGAAACATGGCATCAGTTATGTGACACACATCATATAATCCCTGACATTCAGGGATTGACATACATGTGCTGGGTCAGCACATAGGACACACCCATGTGATAAACAAATAGGACTAGTGTTGGAAGAATATTTCTATTGTGGTTATTATAGCAATTACATTACTTTGTGTATTAGCCTGCCTCTAGGCGACGATCTAAAAAGGCTTCCCTGCCTGTAGGTCATGTTTTCATGTTGTTAATATTTAGTGTATAAAAAAAAAAAAAAAAAAAAAAAAAAAAAAAACACACACACACACACACAACACCAAACCCAACACACTGCTTCCACACAGGCACTGACTGACATAGATTACTTTCACATCTGCGTTTTCTTTTCTGGTTTTGAGATCCAGCACAGGGTCTCAAAACCGGAGGAAAACATTTCACTTTTGTCCCCCATTCATTGTCAAACCGCAATGGAGTGCATCAAAATGCATTTCATTCTGTTGCATTCCCATGCGGGACAATAAAACGCTGCAGGCAGCGTTTGTGTGCGGCATGGGATACTGATCAAGACGGATCCGGCAAGAAACACAATGTAAGTCAATGGTGGCGGACCAGTTTTTTTTGGGCACAAAAAAATTTAAAATAAATAAAAATTACACAGATCCAGCAGTAAAACCATTTTAAGGCAATAGGTGCCAGATCGTTTTTTTTGTCTTGTTCATTTTGGAGATAATACAACCAGATCAGTTCTGAATGGATGCAGACGGTTGCAAAACTGACGGGATGCTTTTTTGCTGCTTCCCTGCCGGATCCAGCAAAAACGCAGATGTCAAAGTAGCCATAGCGATCTGCTGCTGCAGGTAGCAATACTGTATATAGTGTAAATGTTCTGCTCTCTAATACACTACTATTCACTTGTTAAAGGGGTTGTCAGAGTTATGGAAAAAAAAATATAGCAATATATAACTAAGTTAAGCAAGTTTTAGGCAAAAAAAAAAAAAAAAAAATCATCTATACATTTCCTAATTTCCTTGGTTCTCTTCTTGCCTTTGTTTACATGCAATATCAACAATCTCTGCCCTTCCCCCCTGCTCTGCAAAGGGAGTGAATACAAGTGCTGCCCTGAGTGACATGTCTGCCTGCTGGGATACTCAGCAGCATGTTGTATGTGTAGGACTACAAGTCCCAGCTGTACAATGACACTGCTGATACACACAGGATCTTCCCCCTACCTGTTCTAGTGCGATACTCTGCAGATCTTCTCTAGTCTGTCAGCTCATGTGCCCAGCATTTGTCTCCCCATGCCTGCAGCTACTCAGTAAAGCCTTTGGAAAATAAAAGGTGGAATCTGATTGGTTGCTATAGGCAACTAGACCAGTTCTACTTTACACCAGTTTGATAACTCTCCCCCGTTGTATATTAGAAAATTGTTCAACATTCTATTCTCTACATAAATAAATGTAACCAACTGGAATATCAGTCTACAAGTACAGTGCGCTGCTGTTTCACCATGCATCTCATTGCTCCCAGGCATCAGCCATTTCTGGCTGGATGACATGCAGCTCCCATCGGGTTTGCTCTAAGAAACTTTTAGGCATTTCCCTTCTTTAAAACGTGGTGACAAATGCAAGCATGAAGCTAAGGTTCTTGTACTATGCATGTGTACCGTACACCGTGTCCAGCTGTGCATGTGTACCGTACACCGTGTCTAGCCAGAATATAACAGCACTTGTGAGGAACGCATGCTCTTTAGGAGTCCAAGGACTTCATTCAGATGAGGTCTATTCCGGTCCACAGCCTCTTCCCTAAATGCACCCCTAAATGCAATCATCCCACAATATTTCACCCACCCCTGCAGATTCTGAAGGTGCAGCGCTGAAAATTAAGCTAGGCTGTTCAGAATGGGCTGTCATTGATGGTTTTCTTCTAGTTTAAAAAACAAACCAAAAAAAATATTGCATCAGTCTTAGTTTTTTTTTTTCTTTTTTTTTTAAACAATGCAAGCCATAAGCCAGTGTGAACAGAGATCTCCTGACATGTTCGTTTCAGTACTTTTGTTCCCCTTTTAGAACTCTTTACTATTTTGTTCGTTATTCTTCATGAAGATGGTGTCATTTAGGCAGACACGCTGATCATCCTTTGTAGGGCCACACTCTAGTGACAAAGGTTATGCTATCACCTAGTTGTCTATTTATTCACACATTTCCAGGAGGAATATCATGGCTCATGCACACAACCCTGTGCCGGCTGGGCCCGTATTGTGGCCCACAAACAGCGGGTTTGCAAAATATACAGGCCCCTGCTGTTTTTTTCCACCGCATCATGGATGCAGACCCATTCACTAGAAGGTCCGGTGTGGAACGGAGGCACTGAACCCCACGGAACCACAATGGAGTGCTTCAGTGGGGTTTCTGTCCGTGCCTCTGTACTGCAAAAAAAGTTGTGCATGTGCTACTTTTTTGCGGTTTGGACCAATCAAATGAACGGGTCCGCGTCTGAAGCAGCGGCCCTACTGTTGGTGCTCAGCAAGGGCCCGGCATGAGCCCTTAGAAGAATGGCACAAGGAATTATAAATTGAGTATTTACTAAAGATGACAAGGTAGGTGAAGTGACTAAACTGTAAATAATTACTAAAAGCCAGAGAGAATAACAAACTCTGGTCATTTCCCATTGCAGGCCCCTGCAGGATTGAGGACATTACAGAGAAGTACTGATCTGTGTAGTTGTGTATCCAGCACTGGGTTGAGACAAAACAAGGCATCTCTGAGCCTCTTACAAGGCACTCACAAGGCAGCTGGCTCCCTTTCCCATTCCTTAGACTTCTATAGGCAGCAACCATAACCTGATCTGTCTTCTCCCTGCCTCTAGCAAGACTGATTTTGGATGAGAATAGTGGATGACTAGTCAGTGCAGTAGAAGTGGCTGATAAATGGAGAAGGGTGGTATTTTTTTCTAGTACAGTATATTACAAAGTTTCTTATAGTCACCTAGCCCATCGATTTATGGAAAGTTTGTTGAAACTGCAGGGACTACTTCAATGATCGCGAGTTCTACAGAAGCAGATTGATACAGAATACAAATAATCTTAGGCGCTAGGAATTCATGATTCGTGTGGATATTAGACGTTCACAACACTTAATAATGTAGCATTCCTCAATGAAAAACTGTCCCCTACGTTATATGGAGCAGCCAATATCTGCAAGCCTTTGCCGTGTGGCAAGGTTCTCAAAACTTTCATTCATCGGCATTACTTCTAATAATCAAATGTAATCTTCCACAAGAATAAGGCCGGTACAAATTTCCAGCCATTAGGGGATAATGAAGGAACAGAGAGCTACTAGCTACACGAGGACAAACATTTTGTTCCTGCCTTGGACAACCTCCATCTAAAAGCTCTATTAGCCCATAAGTATGATACAAAGGAGTTACCCGATTTGACCCGTTTTCCAGGCCCTGCTGCTATGACTGTACTTTGCGGCAGATTTCCTGACAAAAACCTTGTATTTGTTGTTAATATCAACCAATCACTGTGCAGCTTTCATTTTTTAGGATATGAAATAAATCCTGCATCATAATACTGTATGTTGCTATGGGCAATGTCCATAAGACCATTCACATTGGAGCTGCTGTTTTTTGGGTTGGAAAAAACAGAACGATAAACATTTATGATGTAACACACAAGAGACATGGATGGTTTTGGAGCAGGGGAATCAGTGGCTGCCACGTAGGCGCTGAACCTCCACTAGAGCTAGTTTCATAAAAAGCCAATTTAACTCTTAAAGGGCATCTGTCATCAACTTTATGCAGACCTCACTGAGGGCAGCATAAAATAGTGACAGAAATGCTGATGTCAGCGGTGTGTCACTCATGAGCGAAATGTAAGCGGTTGCCGAGAAGCAGCATCTTAATCATTGCAGCTCAGGCCTTGAAAAGATTTAAATCTACCTGAGAAGAGTCAGGGTTATTCATAATCTCCTGCTCTCCCGCTAATCTACTGATGATTGGCAGTTATTTCCTAGAGAGAACTAGGTAGAAGCCTGTCCATCATCAGAAGGTGGGCAGGAAATCATGAATAACCAGGACTCTTCTCAGGTGGCCATGACTCTTTTCCAGGCCCAGTCTGCAATGTTTGTGGTGTTGGTTCTCGGCAACCACTTACTTTTAACTTATAAATGACAGACCACTGAAATCAACTCACCTGTCTCTGCTTTATTCTGCCGTTAGTATGGACGGCATAAAGTTGATGACAGGTTCCCTTTAAGGTATCCAAATTAAGAATGAATCTGGATCGCACATCCTCATACTATGTTTTGATCTAGAATTGCTTCTCAGCATAATTTAACATAACCATGAGGATGTGCGATCCAGATTCATTCCTTATTTTGTATAGGTTCCCTTTAAGGGCTCTTTACACAGGCCGAGAATCCGCTAGATAATAGCCAACAAGCATTCCTAGGAATACTCGTTAGCGATTATCTGGCAGTGTAAAAGTGGCGCCACTTACTTGATGAATTAGCGAAACGCTTGCTCATCGGGTAATAAATAATTTGCAACACAAAAATTAAATCATTAGCGGCAGAAGTCTATGAGGACAAGTGAGGTTATTAGTTATTCCTGCTCATACTGTGGAGGAGATCGCTGCATGTAACTGCAGAGGTCTCCTTCATTGACAAGCAGAAGAATGCCAGGAAGGAACACTTACTTCCGAACAGTCTGCTGCTGTATCGACTCGTTTAAAAGGGACCCTTAGTATAGTTTAGAGATGCAAGAGTAAACTGGAGGACCTGGAGGCAAACGAGGGGAGAACATACAAACCCCATGCAGAGTTGCTCTTGAGCTGACTTGAACCCAAGACCTCAATCAACAGTGCTCACCACTGAGCCACCGTGCTCCTCCAGTTGTCCTCAGGATTAAGCCTCATGCACACAGCAGTATGCATTTTGTGGTCCGCAAATAGCGGATCTGCAAGACACAGTCCCGGTTGTGAGCATGCTGCATTTTCCCCCCCCCATTTAGAGAAAAGTTCTATTTTTGTCTGCAAAATGGACAATAGGACAGGTTCTGTTTTTTTTTTTGCGAGGCCACAGAACGGACTTACTGGCGTGCCGTCTGCATCTTTTGCAGCTCCTATTAAAATGAAGGATCCCAGACCAAAAGTAAGGCTGTGTGCATGATGCCTCAGCATGCAATAAAATAAATAAATAAAAAAAAAAAAAAAAAAAAAAAAACCACAAACAAACTGGAAAGTACTCGTCTGTGAAATTCTGCAGTGCCACTCCAGTTTTACCAACAGCTGCACTGGTGATGTCATGCTGACAACACATGACCTCTGGAGCCAATCTCTAGCCTCTTCTGTGCACCGCTGAGGCAAGTGATTGGCTGCAGCAGTCACGTGCTGTCATGGATGCAGCTGGGTGAATAGAGCCAGTTAGACAAAAACAGTGTGGTACAGAATCTGCCAGGTAACTATTTACCGGTTCTTTATTGCATGCTGATCCCGAGGGTTGTGCAGTCTTTCCCGAAACAGGACAACCCCTTTAGGGCTCATGCACGTGGCCGTTGTGCGACCATTCCGTGCATTGGAGACGGCAATTTGCAATGCACGGGCAACATCCGTGCGACGGCCGGGATGGATCGAGACCCATTCAACATGTTCAATTTTTTTTGCGGCGCAGAGACACGGACAGAAACACCACAGCACGCTGTAGTGCTTCCATGGGCTTCCGAGCCATGCCTCCATTCTCCACCATAAGTGAATGGGTTCGTGATGCACACGGCCTTTGCCCATGTATTGCGGACCCGCCATATGCGGGCCAGGCAACGACTGCGTGCATGAGCCCTTAAGATGTGAATATTGAGGTGGCTGGGTATGTGGATCCACATAATGCAGAAGGATATTAATGTACCCACAGAAATAAATGGGTCTGTGGGCGATACGCAAAAATGCGAGAATCCGTTTGGACCAAAACACCGGTCATGTGTGAGGCCTAAACAGCTGCAGGACACGGATGGAACTGCTAACCTGAAATTATTCAAACCCTCTGCACATACACGTAAAGGCCTCATACTTTGTTACTCCTGGTAGTCCTTCATTAGCAACAATGAGCCAAGAACGCCTCCTTCAGAAAAAAAAAAAAAAAAAAAAAAAAAAAAAAAAAAGTAGATTACACTCACGAGCATTATGGAGCCATTCACCAACTGCTGTAATGACACCAATAAGCCGTCTGAGTACCAGTCTAACTATTTTACCTCTAATTTCCATGAAAAGGCTTTTAGGAAAGAGCCGCTGATCCATTTTCATATGCCAGACATGCTAGGAAACAAATAGTGTCCAATTTGATGAAAGCCTCTTTTGTCCATTCTTATGAGATGATGAAAGCGGCCTCTGGAATAATAAAGCTAAACTGGAGAGGCATAAATGACTTAATCAGCAGATGCAGAGCCGTCACAATAGTGAGAAGTCGATCTCATGTTTTTGGAGCACTGAAGGCAATCAATATATGGAAATGAATGGTAATATACACAGAGCCAAGAAATTAGGAGTCACGTATTCTACTTCCCTCAATTTTCACCAACTCCCAGACCTGTTTTTTTTTAGGGTCATAATTGGGAGCTTTCTGCAATAAACCACTAGGAATCAGGGGTGTAGCTGGGGTGAGAGGATCCCCAAGTACTGTCCTGTGGTCGTGAAACATATATTATATATGGGTTTTTTTTAAAACATTTCATTGACAACTCCTAATATTCTTCTATTTTACAATTGGGAGATGCATAGTGACGCAGCGAGTTCCTATCTGATTGTGGGTCTATTGTACTATACTCACATCATCACACGAGTACAGTATAATAGATCCATGAACAGATAGGAACAGACTACCATAAATCACTATCACGCAGTAAGTTCGGGTCAGGGGAGCCGCGATCGGTCTGAGAGATGCAGCCAGCACATGGACCGGGATCAGCCTTTACATGGCCATCCAGTCATTTAAATTGCCATCATGTAATACTGCAATATCTCCCTGGCTGCGGATGCTGTAGCAGTTAACACTTTATCCTCCCCTGTTGATCACCAGAGTTTCAGATCTGGCTTGTGGCGATCTGATGATTGCTGTGATGTCTTCATTATATCAACAGATTCGTGCACGAGATACCCCTTTAAAAAGAAAGCCCAAAGGCTTGTTGAATTGTGTTTTGTGGACTTATATAGGACATTTTTAGCATAATATTGAGTCACTCTTCCTCTTGGAAATATTTCTCTTCATTCAGTTTGGCGGCAGACTTACAAACATGGCTGCTAGGCATTCTCTTTTCCAGGAGATCACAGATGCACGCAGTACTGACATTCTGTCAGCTTCCAACACGGCTTTGCCAAGAGGTGTCTGCATCAGTGATGTGATTCTAAGAATATGATATGGCCGACAACCTGCAGCCATCTCTCAAAGAAAACAACATGTCAAGAGTTATCCAAAGGTGAAATGACACCAGCGGGTAAGTTATGGGCAGCTCCACTCTATGGAGGAGGACAAGCACCTAAACTGTGTGGACGGCGATAAAATAATCTGCAGATGCCACTACCTGATTAAACACTACAAGACAGGTCATCCAGTAAAGTTCTGTAACTATACCAGTCATACCTACATAGGTGGATCACAGTTACACCTCTGACCCTCTGGGTTAGTGCTTCTCCAACCAGCAGGGGCGGACTGGGAACTTAACGTGGCCCTGGAAAAAATATGAAAAGTGGCCCAGTTTTGTAGTCGGGTCCAAATTGAGGGAAGGCAAGACCAGCAATACCATATTGTGGCACAATATACCACCCCAACAGAGCCATCATAAAATACTGCCAACAGCACAAAATACATCCCCAAAAACTTCCACTAGCCGGCAGTAAGGAGGGCTCAGGAGACCCTCTGGGCATTGGCCCACCAGGAAATTTCCCTGTAAAATCTATGGCCAATCCGCCCCTGCCATCCAGGAGGATGTTGGACCCTGGTGTTTCATAGAACCAGATTAGGGAGGTCAGCAACAGAGAGAGTGGTCACTAAAACATTGATAAGGCAGTACTAGGGGATACCCAGGAGAGGAGGTAACTGCACTGGTTCTGGTGAGCCCAACAATGCAGATGTGAAACAGTTCCTGTACATTATGACCGCGGATCCTGTACGTTATGTCCTGCACTGAAGATTACCTCTGAATGGACTTGTTCTTTAACCCCTGAAAGGGCTTTTCTGAGTCATAGATAGATATTGATGACCTATCCTCAATATCAGGACAGTGGGGGGGTCCCACTTCTGGCACCCCACAAAGCAGCTGTCGACAGCGGAATGAACACAGAAAAGGGAGCCAGCAACACAGTTCCATGCTTAGTGTAGTGGCCGTGCTGGGTTACTGCAGCTCAGCTCCCGTTCATGGACAATACACAGTTTCACCTTAGTCTATGGTTACTCAGGTGCTGAATGCACCGACCAGTGAGGGGTCCGGATCACCACTGTACTGATCTATACAGAGGCAAAGTCATTAATATCTGAAAGGTGGACAACCACTTTAAAGAGGTCCAATTCTGGAGCGGGTGTGTCCAACTGTCCAATCAGTGTCCTATCTTTTGTGGACCGTGGACCCATTCAAGTCAACGGGTCCACACTGCAATATGGGATTCATACGGCTGGCGCCCGTGCATTGCAGACCACAACACGGGCATGGCAACCATGTGAATGAGCCCCAAAACACAACATTCTGGTCAATTGCACCCTCCACTAGAGGGAGCTTGGGAGCCTTCTACATACTGTATAATTATGGAGTTCAATGTACACAGTTTGAACCTGTCTCTCTCGTAGTAACAGCGAATCAGCATATTAGATTTTACATTTCTGTACAGCTGACTGAAAAATAGATATAGATATCTATATCTCTCTCTCTCTATACATACACACATAAAAAAAAAAAAAAAAAATATTACAAAGCTATAGGGCGTTTTTCCAAATGAAAAAACTAGGAAAGGAATTGTTGCACTTATATTTTGGGGAGTGGGTGAAAGGTATATTTTATGCCTGGAGAGACAAGCGATTAATACAAATAAGGAAAAAGCTCATTTTCAAATGAGCCACGAGGGAGCGGCATTTCCATGCATTCACTGAGAATACATTAGTCCGTTAGCATAAATTACCTAGAACGGATCTGCAGATAGTGTGATCTCTTTATTACAGAACGCCTTGATATATTAAACTAGAGAAATGTACCCGCTGAGTGACCACTGTGTTCTATTCCCCAGTTATTCATATTATCCCCTATACTACATGATACCCAGGAGTCTACAGCAGCAAACCAGCAGCTTGCACTACAGTCACACAAACATGAAAGGGGAGATTTAGCATAGCCTGGTAGCTCACGCCTTGTCATAAATTGGGTACAGAATATAGCAGTCCACACGCCTATACCGATATCTACGCCAGCCCCTGATTGGTATAGATTTCAGTTTTCTTCCATGCCAGAAGACTGGAATAGAAGAGAAGTGTGGTTGGGGCACTGGCACAGCCCCCTATTTGGGAAAAGGGCGAGGCTGGCAGGGAAACCCCACAAAAATTTTTGAGCAAAGTGGCGTTTAAATGGTTGCAAAAAAAGTGGGGTAGTTTAAAGTGGTTCTCTCATCTGCGCTCTTCACCAACCTTCCACCGCAACAGTTCTCCTCTTCCTGTATCTGCCAGGGGCGGTACCATCACGCTTGACGGACAGTACAGGAAAGTCGGGCTCTGGAAATATCACTTGCTCCTACTAGTGTGCTCCTGGTGCTGCTGTTAGCAGTGTCCCACAGCAGCTTTGTCAGTGAGGGAGTTTTTACAGGATCCTGAGCGCTGGCCATGTTGCTGAAAGCTACTCCAAATGCCCGGGAGCAGTTCAATTAGTGGAGCTGCAGTGAGGGGTCGGAACGGGAGAGACTGCGCATGCGCAAATGTACCCTGCCGGCCGACAAGGAAAAAGAGGATGACACCGCGCAAGCGCGGCCACAGCTGCGTTATTGCTGCGGTGGCCGTAACCAATGACAACCATGGGTAAAACGCAACTCAGGAAAGATAACAAATATAGAGGAAAGTAGGAGAAATTGATAATTAAATATATTGGGTAAGTGGAATGTCGTGATATATGGAATCTGATCAGTGCTACTTCACAAGATGGGATAACCCCTTTAAGGATAATCTAGCTTGATGAGGGTTGCTAGATGTCACATCACAAATAAAACAAGACTCATTACCACAGCTAAATAAGACTTAAAATGTACTAATTACAAGTTTTATTTTTAAATTGTAAGTTTTACTGAATCTTTTCCCACAAACAATACATCAATCTGCTCAGCTCCTCCTGCTCTATAATATCCTGCCCGTGGATTACACTGCATTTTACAGTGATAGGTTTTCTTTAAAGGGATATTGGGGTTTTAGCAAATAAAACTGAATAATGGTTTTAAACAATTTTCCCCCAATATGTTCAGGATTGCCGCCCAGAATTTCTCTTTCTTCTGGACAGCCAACACTTTTTATGGTCAAATTGGAAAACCATAATGAACAATAAAGATTACAAAGATTAAGTAATACAGGTCAATAGACTCATTATACAAAACAAAACTATTTTTACAGACTGTCCAGACAGTTGGCAACCCTGAATATGTTCTGTTTAACCCTTTGGATACCGGAGGCTTTTTTCGGTTTTGCGTTTTCATTTTTCTTCCATATTTCCCGTGAGCCATAACTTTTTATATTTTCGTTCACATAGCTGTATGCATGCTTATTTTTTGCGGGACAAATGCCGCCATTAAAGAAGACCTCCCACAAAAATTTTTATTCTCTGACCTGTTAGAAAGGTGCATGATATAATCTGTAGTGAATGTCATTTTCTTATCAGAGGCTGAAATTGAGCGTTTCCTCTCTTCTTATTGTAGCTGGGTCATGTGATCAACTCCCTGACCTCCAACTGACCCAGGACAGAAAGCCAGTTACTGCTCTATCCATTCCTATGAGTCTGAAAGTGAGGCTCCCATAGGAATGCAGAGAAATAGACTTCCTGTCCACACATAAGATGCTGTGTGAGTTGGTGGGTCTGATTGCTGGTCATATGACACAGATGAGAAACATCAGGGAGATATAACTCACAAATTCAGACACTGGTAAGAAAATTACATTCACTAAAGATTACATTATGTACATTTCTAGCAGGACATGGAATTAAAATTTTTTACGGGAGTTCTTCTGTAATTATGGCATAAATTGTAGTGAGAAGTGGTAAAAAATTTCCAAATGAGGTGGAATTGGAAGAAAAAAAACAAAAAAACAAAAACAATTCCTCCACCGTTTTACTGGTTTTGTTCCCACAGCATTCCGTTTGTGGCGAAACTGACCCATGCCCTTCATTCTCTGGGTCAGTACGATTATAACGCCGTACATGGTAGCGTAAAGGTTAAAGGGAACAAGACAAACTTGCAATACCAAGAACAGCCACTACGAAAAGTAGACAACTGCAATATGAACCAGTATAAAACCCCATGTTGATTGAAAAGGTTGCAGTACTTTTTGCAGACCCATTCATTTCAATTGGGCCGCAAAAGATGTGAACAGCACACTGTGTGCTGTCCACATCCGTAGTTCCATTCCGTACCCCTGCAAAAAACAAAAAGGAAGAGCATGTCCTATTCTTGTTCGCAATTGCGGACAAGAATAGGCATTCTCTATGATACGGTCTTGTGAAGATGCAACACAGACGTCCTCTTTTCGCGGATCCTCGTTTTGCAGACCACAAAATACATATGGTCATGTGAATGAAGCATAAGCGTGCAGTGTTTGGTCAGTGATTTTGCGCCAAAGCCAGGTGCGGTTCTAAACACAGAACAGGAGCAGATCTTTCCCTTATTCCTTAAGTCTGTGGAGGCTCCAGTCCTGGTTTTGGCTCACAGTCACTAATGGAAAACACTGACCAAACTACTGATGTGTGAATGAGGCTTTATATTGGCTTATTCCGAGGATCTGCCATCAATTTAAAAACCTGGATAAACCCTTTAAAGGGAACCAGCCACCATGTTATTATTACAGAACAGGAGGAGCCGAGTGGATTGATATATAGTTTTATGGAAAAAAAATTTAATTATAACTAAGTTCCTGCTCATTCTGGGCTTCGAAGTCCAGGAGACGGTCCTATCAGTGATTGACAGCCTTCCCTCTATGACTGTGTATACAAAGATAGCTGTTAATCACTGATAGAACCGACTCCTCATTAAAATTCCTGTTCACTCAGGGCTTTGAATGAAATACAAGTTTTACAGAATCTTTACCCACATATATACTGTATCACTGTGCTCAGCTCCTCCTGCTCTAGTACATGCTGCCTGCAGACACCATGTTCAATGTGACAGGTTCAACACAGACCTACCTTAAGTGTAGTCATATTCAGGAACGGGAGGACGCTCTGTTGGTACTCAGGATCGGTGACACATTTAATGAACAGCGCACACTGGTCTTGTAGGTATGCAGCAGTCTTACTACGGACCAGACTGTTGCCGAACAGCTCAAGAAACATCTCACACTTCTCTAAAAAGAAAAGACAGGGTTTTAGAGAATTACACAAAGTAAACATTTATTGGCGTGACTAGCGTGTGATGTAGCTCACTAACACTATAGCCTGCAGTCTAGCCGACCAGTAACACTACAGCATGCTACTCCCTCACCTTCAGGACTTCATTAGATAAGTATCGGTTCTAGCTTTATACAAGTGGTTCTTCCCTACAACTGTGGCCACCTACATATGGACATGTGCAGCAGTGTGTGAAGACCAGAGCCATGCAGAAGTGCCATGCTCTCAGGTGGGCACTGACGCTAAGGCTAGCCCTTGGCTGCTGAAATTGGCTTTCAGTTCTTGATCTGGTTTTGGACCACAATATCATTGGATATTCCACTGTGATCTCCAACAGGACGCTGCCAAGAACTTTGAGAGCAGAGTGTCTCCAGCCCTGGCCACGGTAACCAGGGTTTCTGCCCACCGTACTGTCCTTGGGCCCCACAGTGCCAGCGGGTCCCGGCAATCAATGTGCTCTTCCACTCTCAGCTAGGAGGAGCACAGCTGCTTGAAGGATTGTGAAGATCATATGTTCTCCTCCTGGTACTGCCCTCTCCCTCTGGCCCAGATGCTCCACTGCCACCAGTAAGTGCCAGAATCCACATGGATTCCAGAATACATTAGCAAATCATGCATTCATATTGGAATGAATGATTTTACTAACACACAGACACCAATGCCTTATTCTGCATTTTTACTACTTCCACAACGCTGGACCACTGATGACCATTTGTTCCAGTATATTTATCAGACCAGTTTGTCCCCAGTGTTAGCAGGTTTTTCATTCACAGGGCTAAATGAGATATCTACTTCTATAATCATGGAGGAGGGAGCAGTGCTCCAAGGGCTCAGTCCAGCCCCTTGGTGCTCAAACAAGCTCATTTACATATTGATAAAAAAAAGGAAATCTCTCGCCATTGGTTCTACCTACATATATAACAAGGGTATTGTTTTAATCAGCACGATCAACTCTACTAGGCAGTGTGCTTGGTTTAACAGAGTTGATCATGTTGACAGACACTCTTTATAGATGCATTGTCATCTGGGACATTGAGGGCCTATCACAAGGATGTGCCATCAATGTAAGATAGGTGTGGGGCCCACCCATACTGTATCTCCAGAACGTGGCCCCTGAAGTCAAGAGCACACCCCGCGTGCGCTGCTTGCTATCCATTCATTGCTATGAGACACCTGCAAATGCTCAGTTTCTTCCTTCAACTGCCTCCTGAGCTGCGATAGGTAGAGCATGGACACGCCCCCTTAGCTGCAGCAGAAGACACTCCCCTTGCACTTGATATAAATCTAGCAGAACAATGAATGTGGAGATCTCTGGATCCATGTGAGGTACAGGACTGGTTCTAGCTTTCTTAAAAGGAGATTATCATTTTAACATTAGTCATGGGATAACCCCTTTAATCGTAATTAAAGTGGGTTTGTGAGCCCATTGGGCCCTGGAAGGGCCTTTTAAGCCTCATTCACACGTCAGTGTTTTGGTCAGTGATTTCCATCAGTGATTGTGAGCCCAAACCAGGATTGGAGTCTCCACAGACATAAGGTATAAGGGAATGATCTGCACCTGTTCTGTGTTTAGAGCCGCACCTGGTTTTGGCTCAGAATCACTGATGGAAATCACTGACCGAACAATGCGAATGATGCATTACAGTGTAAATTATTTTACCTGATTTCACAGAAAAAAAGGCACCCTGCCATAAGCCTGCCAAAGGTATACATCTGCATGCATATACACATTCGAAGCCTATGGCACTATAAGGGATATGGCCAGACATACAGAATTATATACCTGGCAGTCACAAGATGTGCCCTTAATGTGCAGAGACAGAATGGTAACCAAGAACTCCAAGTAAATAGCAATTTACCTTGCAAACCCATTTGTTCTGGATTTTCCAGGGCCAAAGTCAAAAACAGCAGTTGTCGAGTGAGAAGCTCCAAGTCACTTTCAATGATGAAGAACTAGAAAAAGAGAAAAATAGAGGACGTGTAGTGCAACCGTTCCAAGGCTGTAGTATGTAGTTATTAGAGGGCTGCGATAAGTAAAACCGCACTCCAATTGGATGGTAGCAATAGAGCAGATCTCTACATGATATTTGCACTACAGACATTGGGAGAATTTATCATTCCCACCCATGCCAGTTTTCTGGTGTAAAAAAAGTTGTATTTGTGACTTTAAATGCCACTGCACCTAAATCTAGGTGAAAGTGGCATTTCTACACCACCCTTGCCACTTTCTTAGAGGGTGAGCATGGCAAGGGTAGGGTCAGCAGGCACGGCACATTTGTCTTCTTTTACATTTTCTGTCGTAAAAGACTAACATTTACAGCAACTCAGAGCTGCAGTAGACATCAGTTTAGGTGCACAGACTGCCAGAGGATGCACCTAATTTACAATGAGGCCTGCATCTTGTTATATGGCTACGGATACCTTTGGGGGCATAATATTACCACATTGTACTTATTTTGAGCTAAAAAAATCTTTTTTTTCAGTTGGTCTTTTTTAAAGATATTCAGCCCCTTTCTATGTACAGCCTTGAGATTCTCTAGTTGCCGGCTCTGCATTTATACGGTTTCCAGTCAGGCAGCTCCCTTATCTCATGACCTCAAACACTCATTAAACCTCAGTTCTTACTGATAAACACTTATTTAGGCCATATTTCTTATGAGCTTTTAGCAGTTCAAAGATAAGGGATACCCATAGCCCTCAGATAGGCTTATAGTAAAAGTAAGGCTACTTTCACACTAGCGTTTTAAAATTCCGGTATTGAGTTCCGTCATAGGGGCTCAATACCGTAATAAAACGCTTCAGTTTTGTCCCCATTCATTGTCAATGGGGACAAAACTGAACTAAAGACAACGGAATGCTCCTGAAAGCATTCTGTTCCGTCTTCAGACCGGAGAGAAAACCACAACATGCTGTGGTTTGTTCACTGGTCTGGGGCTCCGCACCAAGACGAATCCGGAATGACCCCCAATGCAAGTCAATGGGGACGGATCCGTTTGGTGTGACACAATGGTGAACGGATCCGTCCTCCACTGACTTTCAATGGAGTTCATGACGGATCCGTCACCTGCACACATACAGACAGACATACATACACAAACATATACACATACAAATACATACTTACATGCTCCCCGGCAGGTCTCCAGAGCGCAGGAGGAACAGAACGGCGCGCACAGATGACAATTCCACCAGGCGCCCAGCAGAGAGCGCTGTGGGGAATCGTCACCTGTGCGAGCCGTCCTGCTCCTCCGCCGCTCTGGAGACCTGCCGGAAGCATGTAAGTATGTATGTGTATATGTATGTACGTACTGTGTAACATGTGTGGGGCCGGAGCGCGGTTCCGGCTCCACACATGTCCCTGCGGCAGTCCGGATCCGGCAGCACCCTTCACCTGCCGGATCCGGACTGCCGCTAGTGTGAAAGAGGCCTAAGATGCTCAGAGCAAGGCTAAACGTTAACCCTTTATGCTGAAAATGCAGGTAGATAATATATTCAGTTCAGAGATCAGAAAACAGTGACAAAAAGGCACTTACATTAAGCCTTCTCTGTGGCCAGCGACGCGCCTGACAGATGGTTTTGAGAAGATGTCTCCCATCGCCACATCCCACCAGAAGAATATTCAGCTCAGGTATATCATCACAGGTAGATAGATGTTGAAGGGTAGTGTGAAGACCTAAAAAGACATAAATGAACATTGGCTGACCATCAAAAGTCCAACCTAAGGCTGCATCAAAAGTCCAATGCTCTGTGACCCCCGCAGTTCAGGACGGGAGTTGTGTTATACTCATGCTCCAAGTCCGGATAGTACAACACGCTCGTGTAAAAGCAGCCTATGGCAGATATTAGGGGAGAGAAGGATTCCAACATGTCCAACCCTTTGTTCTCAAGTGAGATCAGCTTTTATCCTATCACTCGTTTGAGAAGGCATGCATACTCGGTCACTGAGCATGCAAGTGCATCGGGGAGGTAGCGAGTTATATAAAGTGTATGGCCAGCTTAACTCTTTCAGGTGGTATACCTGCAGCAATACACTATTCATTTAGCAACACTATAAATCAGAACATATCAATAGAATAAAGAGTAAAAAAACTCTACATAATAACACATTTGAGGCAGTGACTAATATCAAGGCTGGAATACATTTCAACTAAGTTTGCAGTGTGACCCAAGTGAGACATTTTAGCCTCTTGGACCATTTGGCGATGTTCAAGAGAGGATATGGAGTGTGGATGCACAGAGTATTTACGGTCTGGTAAAACAATGGGACGTGTCAATACACCCATAGAGTTCAACTGTTCTGAAAAAGGACATATGACAGCTGTTAAAAAAAAAATTCGTCACATGGCTATTACAGCCTAAGGGGGTGCAGCCTACTGCAACGCTATACACACAAGATTTAATACGGAGGTTTAATAAATGGTGGCATGCTGCATTATGGATGTAATAACCCCTAAAATATCGCAGACATATAGTACCAAACAGTATAAGCCACACAGCGAGGTCATGATGCTGACCCACAGGGTACTGCGCGTGCGGCCGCACAGCTTCCTCTACCCTGCTCTGCCATCTGCACAATGCCGTCTGTTGATCGCAATGAAACTGCCAAGTTCACATGTACGGCAAAATTCTGGATTCTGTCCTGGCATGAGAAGAGAAATCCGGAATCACCTGATTGGCACATGCCAGAAACAGCCACCGCTTGATAGATCCCATTGGCTATAACGGGGTCCACCGGGTCTCTGGAGTGGTCACTGGCATTGTGCCAGACAAAAGCGGCTGCATGCAATGGCTTTTGCCTTTTGTTTTTTTTGGCAGAATCTGCAACAGAAGCTCCTGCCCGAATCTCCACCATGTACAGTGCCTTGCGAAAGTATTCGGAACTTTTCAACCTTTTGCCACATTTCAAACAAAAAGATATAACATTTTAAATTTTTGGTGAAGAATCAACAAGTGAGTCACAATTGTGAAGTGGAACGAAATTTATTGGATCATTTAAACTTTTTTTGTGATAATAAAACTGAAAAGTGGGTTGTGCAAAATTATTCGGCCCATTTACTTTCAGTTCAGAAAACTCACTCCAGAAGTTCATTGAGGATCTCTGAATGATCCAATGTTGTCCTAAATGACTGATGAAGATAAATAGAATCCACCTGTGTGTAATCAAGTCTCCGTATAAATGCACCTGCTCTGTGATAGTCTCAGGGTTCTGTTTAGGCCTCTTTCACACGAGCGTCATGGATTCAGTCCGGATGCGTTCCGGAAAATCCGCACGCAATCGCAGTCAGTTTTGAGAAGGAGAAGACTGATCAGAGATGCAGCCAAGAGCCCCATGATCACTCTGGATGAACTGCAGAGATCTACAGCTGAGGTGGGAGAGTCTGTCCATAGGACAACAATCAGTCGAACACTTCACAAATCTGGCCTTTATGGAAGAGTGGGAAGAAGAAAGCCATTTCTCAAAGATATCCATAAAAAGTCTTGTTTACAGTTTGCCACAAGCCACCTGGGAGACACACCAAACATGTGGAAGAAGGCGCTCTGGTCAGATGAAACCAAAATCCAACTTTTTGGAAACAATGCAAAAGATATGTTTGGCGTAAAAGCAACACAACTGATCTCCCTGAACACACCATCCCCACCGTCAAACATGGTGGTGGCAGATGAAAACCTGTTGAAGTCTGCAAAAGACCTGAGACTAGGACGGAGATTTATCTTCCAACAAGACAATGATCCCAAACATAAAGCAAAATCTACAATGGAATGGTTCAAAAATAAACGTATCCAGGTCTTAGAATGGCCAAGTCAAAGTCCAGACCTGAATCCAATTGAGAATATGTGGAAAGAGCTGAAAACTGCTGTTCACAAACGCTCTCCATCCAACCTCAAAGAGCTCGAGCTGTTTTGCAAGGAAGAATGGGCAAGAATTTCAGTCTCTAGATGTGCAAAACTGATAGAGACATACCCCAAGCGACTTGTAGCTGTAATCGCAGCAAAAGATGGCGCAACAAAATATTAATACAAGGGGGCCGAATAATTTTGCACGCCTCACTTTTCAGTTTTATTATTACAAAAAAAGTTTAAATGATCCAATAAATTTTGTTCCACTTCACAATTGTGACCCACTTGTTGTTGATTCTTCACCAAAAATGTAAAATGTTATATCTTTTTGTTTGAAGCCTGAAACGTGGCAAAAGGTTGAAAAGTTCCAGGGGGCCGAATACTTTCGCAAGGCACTGTATGTGAACCTAGCCCAAGGCTGTTTGTCCATTTGTGACCCTGCAGAACAGTTGCAGGCGCTTTTCCTAGATTTCATGAGCACAAATAGGTAACACTAATTTTTCCAATTACATTGTAGATTCAAGAGTCTCGTGGGAAATCGGACGAGGTCAACCACAGCAGATTACAGCAGTCTGGCGGTCATAGACAACCTGGCTTCCAGTAATTATATACAGGACCTCTCCATGCACGTTTATTTAGTTATTTTATGCACTTATATAGCGCCACTATATTCTGCAGCACTTTACAGACATTAGCATCACACTGTCCCCAACTGAGCTCACAATCTAAGCTCCCTATCGGTATGTCTTTGGAGTGTGGGAGAAAACCCATGCAGACGAGGGGAGAACATACAAGCTCCGTGCAGATGTTGTCCTTGGTTGGATTCAAATCTAGGACCCCAGCGCTGCAAGGTACCAGTGCTAACCACTGAGCCACAAAGGGGCAAAATCCACATTGAAAATCCACACCCAAAATACTGTAGATATGCTACAGATTGAAAAGTCCACACGGCAAGATCATATCTACATGGAAATTCATCAGCTTTGCAGCTACTGTATCCCGCTGTAGATTGTCCTGTGTGTACATAGCCTAACAGTAGGCGGACAGGCAGCAGATTTCCTTTAGGTTTCATGCACACATGCTGTGTGCTATCTGCATTTTCATCTCTATGGGGCCACGCACACGTCAGTGGTGTTTTTGCACATCAGTTTTTCAGTCCCACAAATTATAGAACATATCCCAATCTTGTCCCTAAGGTAGTCGAGAATAGCCTTGTCCATTGATGGAAGTGAGAAAAATATGACAAACATGGAAGGTATCCGTATTTTGCGGATCTGAAACACTGACATGGCTGTGTGCATGATTGTGACTCTGCCATTCATTTGGATAAATAACTTCTGAAACAAGCCTGCTGCATGCGAATTCACACAAGCTTTTTCCCAGACAGCGCCGTGCGTTTGGTTACTGTCCAGCCTCAAGGTCCACAGCTTTAGATCTGGGACAGGCTCTCATGAATAGGCATGGCAGGATCCAACCTATCTTTAATCAAAAATATGCAGGGGCGGATTGGCCATAGACCTTACAGGGAAGCTTCCCGGTGGGCCGATGCCCAAGGGGCCGCCTGAGCCCTCCTCACAACCGGTTAGTGGAAATTTTTGGGGATGTATTTTGTGCTGCTGGCAGTATTTTGTGATGGACTGTGGTATTTGGCTCTGTTGGGGTCGTATAATGTGCTGCAATATGGTATTGCTGGTCCTGCCTTCCATCAATTTGGTAACCACTACAAAATGGGGCCACTGTTAGTATTTTTTCCAAGGCCACTTTAGGTTCCCAGTCTGCCCCTGAAAATACGGCTCCTGCATTGTGGCAGTTTTGGGCCCTGTACATTCTCAATCATAATACAGTACCCATACACCGCTATAGAGTCTTACAGTCCTCCATAAGCCTCCGATGCCATTTACTACCCAAAACCCTTGCTTATAGGAGAGAATTTTGCGGTATACTGCACCATGTGGCTACTTATTAGGTAGTGTTATTAGGTGGTGAATAGTGTTCAGCGAACTTGTGTTTTCAAGTTCGGCGCACAAGTTTCGGGATATCTAAGAATTCCATTATGGATTCCGCTATCACGGATCATAAGTTATAGTCCATGGTAGCAGAATCCATAACAGAATTCTTAAATAACCCGAACCTTGTACGCCAAACTTGAAAACACAAGTTTGCTCATCCCTAGTAGTGAACGGTCTGGCGGTGTTATCTGGGCTCCTTACATCAATGCAATGTTTTGAATACTGTATGTATGTACCATTTGAAAACAATACAGAATACCATAAGGGGGCATCATAATAGTTACTACACTGGACACTATCCAGCCCCCAAACTATACACTGCCTAAGGTCCCATTCACACGGCATCTATTGACGCTGGAATTTTGGTGCAGATTTCAAAGAAAACTGGCGCAATTCACCTCCTATTATTTTTAGTGGGAGGCAGTGCTGGGGGCGGTTTAAAGCCATGATCACACCAACAAAGGACATGTCCTTTTCTTTATGTGGCTTCCATCTGGACACTACGTCAAGGAAGGGCACGTCCTTTCGTGGCATGGTGTCAAGACAGATGCCACATTGGGTGTCCGTTCACATGGGGCTAAACCACAAGCAGGTCTGCAGCCTTCAATTGTAAATCTGCAGCAAATGTGGAGGCGGCCTCAGCAAAATGTGAACTGGGCCTAATACACCACCTGGCATCAGTCTTCAGATAACCCAGCCTCAAGCTTCAGTGGCATGGTTGTGCCCCTTCAGACCAGTGACTGGTGGGCGTCCAAGTGCCCATACTCAAAATAATACAAACCTCGATATGGTCAGAAAACAATAGGGACAAGCTGCGCCTATGGCCGCAGATTTAGATCACCTTCTCTTGAAATCATTAAGAGTTTTAACAAGCTGTTAAAATTTTATTTTTACAAACAAGTGAGGGGTGTGCACCAATGTGGGCGCTTTTCCAGTATGCTCAGCTGGCACATGCCAGATTAGAAGGCAGGCACCACAGGCTGGGGCAGCACCAATCTACATTCATATTGGATATGTGGCTAATTCCCGATAAATCCCCACCTCACATCACCAGCGTGTGGTGATGACCAGACATAATAGCTGGAAAAACGCACTTACACTGCATCTGAAGATCTAACGCAGGGCTGAAGCCCCACAAGGTCGGGTACACCTCTCCAGCACCTGCTGCAGCCATGGACCCTGGAAATGAACACAAAATACATTACACATGAGAAGGAAAGCGCACACTTCAGCCTGCACTGTCGCGACACGTGCAGATACTTACTGCACCGATATAAACTGAAGGCGACCAAACTACTATCGCAACTTCAATCAGTCGTTTAAATTGATAAAGGAACCCCGCTACAAGTAAGGTATGTCACAGAAGGGACTGTCCTATAGAAGCCGAGAACTGCGTGATTGATGCTAAAGGCAACCAATAAAATGCCAAACTTGTGCAAAGGGGCGGGTCAGAAGCGGGGAGCCAGCTATCAGACTAGGTTGTGCTGATTGCGAAGCTTTGCAGTTGCTATGGTGATGGGAACTCCGAATGTTTTGCACCTGTAGTTTCTATAGAGCGGGCGGAGCGTGGAGGCCGCGGTGTCCTGTCCTGTAATGTGCGCTGACAACCTCACATTAATAAGTAGTCAGGAGCCTGATGACTACTGTACAAGTCCTGTGTGAAGGGTGTTCTTATTCAATGGAGGTTTCTAAAGAACTACGAGGCCGAGTCTTCACACTGCAGGGCCACATGATTCTGTTCTGGCGTTTAGTTGCTTATTGAAAAACGCCCTAGAAACGGTAGTTTTTAGGGTGGGTTCACACATGGGTTTCTAATGTTTGCACGTTTTTAGTAGCATTTTTTGCCACCTGTGGTTTTTGGTGCGTTTTTTGTGGTAAAAAAAATCCACTCCCAGATTTTAGCTGAAGGTCTATGAGAAAGCAGGACACAAAAAAGAAAGAAAGAAGGAAGAGGGACACAGTGGGGCGCGCAAAGCCCTTCGCAGCAAATTTTTTCAGCATTAGGCCACGCCCCTAACTCAGCCCAAAACATAACTAAACACCTAATCCCACCCAGTCCCCTTAATGCACCCACATACTAATTATTCCTCCTTTATGCCACTACACAGTAGTTATGATCAGATATGTGCCACCTTCACAGTTGTTATGCCCAGTTATGTGCCCCCTTCACGGTAGTTATGCCCATTTACGTGTCTCCTGATAGTAATATGCCCAGTAAAGTTCCCCCTTCACAGGCAGTAAAAAAAAAAATCCACATACTCACCTGGTTCCCCAGCAGCAGTAGGATACAGAGCTCTTGGCTGGCCCCGTCCCCTGCCACACCCCCTACCCAGCCTGGAGCCCTAGCAGGGGAGGAAGGATAAAGCAGATAGCCAACACAGCTCTTGCTTCATCATTACAGGCAAATATCTCTGCTTCCTATGGAAACAGGGAAAGCTGCCAGAAAGGGGGACATACCTCCCTTGTACCAGGACCGTGGGAGACCCCCGAATCCGGGACGGTTGGGAGGTATGGCTTTTTTTGCTACTGGTGGTTTTTTAACCCCTTATTGACCAGCCTGTTTTGGGCCTTACTGACCAAGCATTTTTCTTCCTTCGCCTTCCAAGAGCTATAACTTTTTTTATTTTTCCGTCTATGTAGTTGTATGAGGGCTTGTTTTTTGCAAGACAAGTAATAGTTTTTAATGGTGCCATTTTGGGTCTGAATAACATTTATTAAAGGGGTATTTTTCCCATCATAGACAATGGGGGCATATCGCTAGGATATGCCCCCCATTGTCTGATAGGTGTGGGTTCCACCGCTGGGACCCGCACCTATAGCCAGAACGGAGCGGGGAGCGCTGCGCCAGGAGGACCCCAGGTTTCCCGGGGTCCGGCCACCACCAGGCGCAGCTCCCCGCTGCTCCCATAGAAATGAATGGGAGTGCACTGCGCATGTGCGGCAACCGCTCCCATTCATTTCTATGGAGCCGATGGAAATAGCCGAGCCAGTGCTCTTCTATTTTCGGCGGCCCCATAGAAATGAATGGAGGGTGGCTGCGCATGCGCAGTGCGTCCTCTTCAACTTACCCCGCTCCGTTGTCGATATAGGTGCGGGTTCTAGCGATATGCCCCCATTGTCTATGATGGGACAATCCCTTGAAGAGCTCATCCCGTGTGCCAGTTATGCCCGTGCTGCAGACTGCAAATTGAAGTCCACTATGCACAGGTACCCACCGTGTGCCCGCTGTCTGTGGACAAGGACCCATTAACTTGAATGGGGTCTGCGATCCGATCCAATGGTCTGCACCGCAAAAAAAGTAGTGCATGCACTACTTTTTTGCGTTGTGGAGTCACACTTAAAAGTCAAGGAAGCAATTCGTAGTGCTTCCCATCCGTGCCTCTGTTCTGCACTGCACCATGTCTTCCGGATTGCGGACCCATTCAAGATATCCATGATACGGTGTGAACACGGCCGGTGCCTGTATATTGTGGTCTGCAATATGGGCACAGCCGACGCACGGTCGTGTGCATGAGCCCTAAACTCTTTTTGGGAGGGAGATGGGAAAAAACAGCAGTACTGCCAGTCAGTTTATACTTAATTAATTGTGTGGCGTTAATTTTTTGGCATAAATAACATAATATCTTTATATTCTCTGGGTCAGTACGATGTACATGATAATGTACATGATATTTGTGTAGTGTGGGTTGTTACGGACGCGCCAATACCAGACATGTGGGGGAGATTTTATTTTTGCAATTTTTTCATTGCGAAGCTTATTTTCAATGGGAAAAAACGTTTTTATATTTATTGGAATTTTTTTATTTAAAAAATGTTTTAGTTTTTTTTTTACTTTTTTAACCGCTTAAGGGCCCTTGCACATGACCATATGCTCTCTGAGACATACGGTCTGTGAGTGCGCCATATGTCCTGGAGCGGCATCGATCGTGCGCACAGGAGCGCACAGCATCATAGATTACAATGATACTGTGCATGTCGGGCCGCCCGCGGGGCTATTGTCCTGCTCTCATAAAATCATATGTAATCTATGATGCTGTGCGCTCCCGTGCCCACGATCAATGCTGCTCCGGGACATATGGCGCGCTCATGGACCGTATGTCTCGGAGGGCATACGGTTGTGTGAAAGGCCCCTAATAGTTCCACAAGGGGACTATAACAGGCAATTTTTGATTGCTTCTAAAATACAATGCAATATCCCTATAGTGAAATGAATTTTAATGTCAGTGCTATATGGGAGACAGAGGGAGTCCACTCCCTCTATCACCGCTTACAGGCGGTGGGCGCCATTGCGCAGATCATCATGAGTGCGGTTCTCATGTGAGAGCCAATCCCCTGCTCTCTGCTGCTCGGCAGACCAAAAGCCTCTTAGACAAGAGCTATACGGCGATGCTGCTAGATTTCGGCTATCCCATTCACTGCTGCTCAGCGATCCTGGCTGCGCCGTGTAGCCCTAGTGAGTGCCGTAATAAGGCATATTGGTAATCACTAAGAGGTTAATTAGGTGGCCACACATATGAATTTAGCTCTAGAGTCTTTCTTCCTTTCTTTTTTTTTGGTAAAGGAAATAAATAAGTGCAAGCCGTTATTTTTCCCACCTGTAGTTTTTTCTGCATGTTTTGTGACATTTTTTCTGGTGTTGTTTTTACACATTGGGGGAGATTTTATTAAGCCCAGCATGTGTCACCATGGTCTTTATATTCCCTGTGCTGCCAGAGGATGCATTTAATTTAGGGCCCTTGCACAAGACCGTATGCGCTCCAAGACATACGATCCGTGAGCAGGTCATATGTCCCGGCATCGGCATCGATCTTGCGCACGGGAGCACTGATCATAGATTACAATGATGCTGTGCACGTCGGGCTGCCCGCGGGGCTATTGTCCTGCACTCATATGATCTTACTATGATGCTGTGCGCTCCCATGCGCAAGATCAATGCCGCTCCGGGACATATGGCCGCTCACGGATCGTATGTCTCGGAGGGCATACGGTCGTGTGCAAGAGCCCTTAGGATGAGGCACATGTCTCGTCAAAATTAAGTGCATTGGGGGTTATTTACAAAGACCAGATTTTTATGACTATATTTGATTCCTCCCTGCTCCGACAGAAGATGTGCAAGTTTATTACAAGGTGTGCACCTCGTCATAAATTAGGCTTACCCACGGCAGTCCATGCGACTGGATTGGAAAACTATTCCACTCTCCGAGAGGAGTAATTTTTCACCAACATTTATGCCTGTTTCCAGATGTATATTTTAAGTAAATTTGCTGGGGCCGACGTTCAGGTGCCCACCACTCCCAAGTAACGAGGAAGGTGTAAAAACGTTTAAAAAGTCGCTAAAACAAGTAAGGGCTCGTTCACATCACCGTTCAGCCCTTCCGTTCTCCTGCTCCGGATTCGGCTCATAACTGAGCCGAACGGAGCCTAAGGGACCCCATAGATAGACTTAAATAGGGTCCGTTAGGTTTCCGCTCAGAAGTTGATTTTTGAAGCGGATAGAAAAGTCCTGCATGCACAACTTTTATCTCCGCTCCAAAATCATCTTCTGAGCGGAAACCTAACGGAACCCATTATAGTCTAAGGGGGGCCTTAGGCTCCATTGGGCTCAGTTATGTGCCGAATCCGTCCTTTCTGTTCTCCTGGACCTAAACGGAGCAGAAGAACGGAAGGGCTGAACTCTGCTGTAATCATTTATGACAAATAACTGCATGTTTAGTTTGTGACTTTTTAATGCCAGGTTGTGGTGAAGGGCACATAATAAATGACCCTCAGTGTGTCCTTCTACTGGCGTTTTCTTCATGCCATTTTTCCCCTATAGAGGTTATACAAAAAACCCCAAGAGCTCCAGCAGGCTACGTCTCTGAAAAGAAGCCAAAACGCCAACTAGGGAACAAGAATGCCAGCAGCAAAAAATTAAAAAATCCTTGCATGTCCTTCAGCTAACATCATGAGCTGGAGTTTTTATCATTAATGCCCCTTTCACACGAGCGGGAGACTCGCATGTCTCCCGCAACGCATCTACAGGGCTGGACTCCGGCACTGACTGGGATCTCATATAATGCTATGCGATCCCTTTCAGTGCAGGAGTCCAGCCCTGTAGATGCGTTGCGGGAGACATGCGAGTCTCCCGCTCGTGTGAAAGGGGCATAAAAAGTGTCAAAAAACGCAGGT
Organism: Rhinella marina; assembly: GCA_900303285.1. Lineage (NCBI taxonomy): Eukaryota > Metazoa > Chordata > Amphibia > Anura > Bufonidae > Rhinella > Rhinella marina. The sequence goes on from ONZH01019172.1 coordinate 658,026, forward strand.
GCAAAAAATGTGAAAGTGCAGAAAAACACCACCGAAAATCAGCCCCCTGAAGGTCCTTAGGGTCACTACACACAGAACTTTTGTCTGGAGTATTTTTAGCACTAGAATAAGGCCTCATGCACACGACTGTAAATATTTTGCAGTCCACAACCTGCAAACAACTTGCAAAATACAGAAGCAGTCCGTGTTTACTGTTTGCATTTTTTTGCGGACCTGTTTTTGTGGTCCCCATTTTGCAGACAAGTATAGAACATGTTTTTAACTTTTGCAGAATGGACACACAGAAGCCATTTGTGTGCTTTCCATATGTCCGTTCCTGCAAAAGGTAGAAAATGTCCTATACCTGTCTGCTTAGTGTGGATCCATTGAAGTCAATGGGTCTGAAACAAAATTGCAGATGCCACACAGACTCCTTCCATATTTTGCGGATCTATTTACATTTTTTATGGTCACCTTTTTTTTTAAACCACATTATTTGTGGTGTTTTTTATGAGTTTTTTTTTTTTTTTTTTTTTGCAAACAATGTGGATGCCTACTAGTATTTTTTCCATGCCGTTTTCTACTTTCGAGAAGCTGAAAAATGCCTGAAAAAATGGCAAAAGCTACAGTATACTTCCAAAAGACACCACAACTATGGAGCTGGCACCAAAACTCAGGTGTAAAAAACACCACTAATAATGCAAAAGTGCTGAAAAACAGAAGCAAAACCTACCAGGGGCGGACTGGGAACTTAAAGTGGCCCTGGAAAAAATACTAAAAGTGGCCCCATTGTAGTCGGGTCCAAACTAATGAAATGTAGGGCCAGCAATACCATATTGTGTCACATTATACCACCCCAACAGAGCCTCATACCACAGTCCATCACAAAATACATCCCCAAAAACTTCCACTGCCCTGCAATGAGGAGGGCTCAGGAGGCCCTGGGCATCAGCCCACCGGGGAACCTACACATTAACCCACCCTGAAACCTCAAAAGTTCTCAAAAACACCACTAAGAACCTATGTGTGAACCCCCCATACTTACTCCACATAGAAACAATGGCAGCTTGATCTATGGGATGCCATACAGATGCCATTTTACTCCCATGAAAGACTGGAGGCCTACTTACATGAGCGTTGTAAAGTTCATGCGCAATTTTCTATCAGTATTGCCTATGATTGTACTGGGTTTGTCCGTTTTTTTCTGCCCTTATGACATCTGTGTGTCATCTGTTTTTCACATCCATCTTCTAGCAACCGGGCCGCACTTGAATGGCGTCTTTGTGCTATACATTTTTTCACTGACCCATTGACTTCAATAGGAAAGTCTTGTGTAAGAATTGGTCCAAAGTAGTGTGTGCTGTGAACCTTTGTGCACAGACCAATGGTCCATGGTTTAAAGTGTAACTGTAATTTTTTATTTTTTTTTTGTAATGTGTAGGGACAGTGATGCTGACCTTTTTTGTAATATACTTTAATGAAATAGTACGTATCTTTTAGAAAAATAGCTCTAATGTGGCCCATTCTGTGCCTTAGCGATGCTCCCTGTCTTCTGTTTACTAAACTGTGTAGACGCGCTCCACACTGACTGCTGCTGCCCTCACTGCCTCTCTCCACATTTACATACATATACTGTGTGTGTATATATATAAGTGGAGTAACCGGTCTAAGACAGGTTGTTAGCGACCATTTTAAATTATTCACGGAGAACTCGTTTATACAGGTCACACCCTTTTACATAGAAGCAGCGACGACCCTTGAATGTGTGTTTGGCCAACAGAGTTAAGTTTGATCCTAGCAGTACACACAGGAAATGTTCATGGGACACTGCTTTCTGGTACCTTGGTTCTGGGAGGCTGCTGTGGCTCCCAGGAGTGTGTCTTGGAGGTCTCCCCATTTTCAGTGAGGCTCCAGTATGATCCGGGAGAGTTGTCAAATATGAGACTAGCAGTGCCATGAAGCTCCTCAACAATGTTTAGGTAGGTGGCATGCGTTAAAATAAGGCTGGGTTCACATCACGCTTTTGTCTTACATTTAACGTATCCAAAAAATGGATATGTTAAACGGATGCCTCTGATGGATGCCATACGGTAGCGTCCATAGAGTTCCACAATAAAAAAAAAACCATATATTATGTTTAGATATACATTTTTTACTGGACTCTATGCTTTTGTAAACTTTTTTCCCCAAACATATACGTTAAACATGGGGCAAAAACGTGATGTGAACCCAGCCTAACCTCCACATGACAGGACTCCCAGGATTGCCCAGCAGAAAATTGCCGGCTTGCTTTCTTCCAATAGTTTAGTCTGGTGCCATATCTAGCCCAGGTAATTGACCCAGCCCACATAATGTAAAGGAAAATGGGATTCATTAGACTAGGCTACTCTCTTCAATTGCTCCAAGGTCCAGTTTTGATACTCATGCGTGCCTTGTGTAGGTGCTTTTGACAGAGGCCAAATAGTCCGTGGCCGTGCAAGGAACTGTGTGATCAGATACCTTTCTGTCATAAAATTCTTTTGTTAAGCAATTTGTATAAAACTAGAGCTACTGCACTCCCCGTTCTAATCCGTGAGCCTTGGGCATCCATGTCATTTTGGAGATGCTCTGACCCAGTCATCTAGCCATCACAATTTGACCTTTTTTGAAATGATTACTATTATCATTAATTATTAAAGCCCAATTCATTCTGTGGGGATGTACATGCGAAAAGGTGTATACATACATAATATAAAACAATTGTAATAAGTAAGAACAAGATGAGTTATCAGAGGAGTAGACTTAAGGGGTCATTTATGAAACTGGTGTAAAGTAGAACTGGCTTAGTTGCCCATAACAACCAATCAGATTCCATCTTTCATTTTCCAAAGGAGCTGTCCAAAATGAAACGTGGAATCGGACTGGTTGCTATGGGTAACTAACCTGGCGATAAGAGGTAAATGACGAGCACTACCCATGGCCACTAACTCCCTTGTAATAGCACCCGACATGTTATGGCTGCTTGGTTGAAAATTCTTTTTATTCTCTACTGTTCTGAAAATGACAAGGCTCAAGACAGTGCAGTATCCTTCCTTTATTAACTTGTAATTAATAAAGTATAGCTGCGCTGTAGAGCGTAGTAAATGGGCCCTGTAGTGCTGCTGCGTTATAATTGGACTAATCATAAAAAGCTTAAAATGCTTATTATTCTGGGTTGGAAATACCACCGTAGTACCATAATACGTTTTGATAAGGCTAATTACTGCCACCATACAAGAGTTTCAAGTGTGCTGAGACAAGACTATAAGGACATGGTGGGCTTATACATTGCCATGGAAACACATCCTCACTAACCTTCCCTCATCATAGCCTCTCTTAAATGGTTCTGTGGGTTTCAGGAAAGTAAGAATAAGCTTAAAGGGGTTGTCCCATTAAGACAACTTAGCCCTTTCCCAAGGATAAGAGATAATTGTCTGATCAGAGGGGGTCTGACGGCTGTGGCCCCTGATGATCACTAGGACAGGGACCTGTGCTCTCCTATTTGTATGGAGCGTTGCCACTCCATTCAGCTATATGGGGATTTACTCTCTGGCAGTCCCATAGAGTTGAATGGAGTGGCAGAAATGCATGTCTGCATACCTCCCAACCCTTGAAAATCACAAAAGTGGGACAATAGCAAGGGCTAATTTTTTAATACTAAAGCACTCCTCTAACTCCACCCAATACATATCTATACACGCCCAATCCCACCCAGTCCTCTTACTGCCTCCTCACAGAAATTATATCTACCTTGTGCCTCTTCACAATAGTAATGCCCACTTTGTGTCCCCTCACAGTATTAATGCCCACATTGTGCCCTCTCACAGCAGTTATGCCCACATTGTGCCCCCTCACAGCAGTGATGCCCGCAGTGTGCCCCAATACAGAAGTTATGCCCACATTGTGCTCCCACGGTAGTTATGTTCCCTTAGTATTGCCCCCTCTGTTAATAAATAAAACAATACTCAATTAGGCATTCCCAGGTATCGGTTCATATTATGCACTCCCCAGCAGGCACGTTGTGGTCACACACACATCAAGCATGCTGGGCTGTGTAGTAGGAGGGGTGCACCGCTGATTCCTGGACCTGCACGCTCCTCCTACACAGTCTAGCATCGTGATGTGTGACCACATTGTTCCTACTGGGGAGCACCAGTAGTTGAGTTGAATAGTAAAGCAGGAAGTGGATGGCTTCCTGCTTCACCATTATAATCAACTGTCTCTGCATCTTAAAGAACTCCAGACAAAAATTTTATTCCATGTCCTGCTAGAAATGTACATGATATAATCTGTAGTGAATGTAATTTTCTTACCAGTGTCTGAATTTTTGACTTATATCATCCTGAAGTTTCTTATCTGTGTCATGTGACCAGCAATTAGACTCACCAACTCACACATAGACTTATGTGTGGACAGGAAGTCTAATTCTCTATGTATTCCTATGAGACTGAAAGTGAGGCTCCCATAGGAATGAATAGAGCAGTTACTGGCTTTCTGTCCTGGGTCAGTTGGAGGTCAGGGAGTTGGTCACATGACCCAGCTACAATAAGAAGAGAGGTTTTTACTCACAGAAACAGTCACTGATAAGAAAATGACAATCACTACAGATTATATCATGCACCTTTCTAACAGGTCAGAGATTAAAATTTTTTGCGGGAGTTAAGAGTGGGACACACCTTGGGCCTGGGACTGCAGTGCAGCCACCTAAATCCTTTCTGCTGCAGCTCTCTCCCTGTAACTGCCACAGCTTCTAACATATCGAACATATGGCAGGTGGCAGTTCAAGATTTAAACTGAGCGCGTGTGACCACCTCTGTGAGATGGACAAAAAATAAGGAAAAGAACAAACAGCAGGTGGTGATATACAGATATATTTTATTGAATAGCAATTACATGCACTTGCAATAGTATTCAGATCTGGTGTCTGGACCAGGCTTCTTGACTCTCAGCTGTCAGCAGATATGTTGGGAAAGAGAGGAACATTTCAAAATTCCCAAGTCGTTGCTCCTGCACCTTATTTACCTCTCACTAATGAAATAAACATTCAGGCTCGGCTAAGCGTGCTTTATGATGAAGTCCAAAGAAATATCTGTCTTCTTATTACTGACAAACATGATCATGTTTCGACAACACACAGAAATTCAATCAAACATTTTTTTTGTACCCATAGTACCCCATACTCAAAGTACATCAATGACCCCCCCATGGCTATTATCGTATACCGTGCTGCACCTATTAAAAGCAAAGCCTGAGTACCCCCTAGAGACATGGCATGTAGTCCCAGTGGCACATGTACCAAAGGTTGAGACCCTAGGTTCTATAAAGTACGAAGAACAGAAGGGTTTTCTCACTTGACTGCTGGAAGGAAAATGGGGTGAAGACCTGCTGAGTGACCAGGCATCAAAGAAATCAGTCCCAGTATGGCAGACCATGTTCATGACCATGTACAAAACAGCTACAACCTGACCACATTAGGCTGAGGAGCACAGTCTGGAAGTAATTTACCCGACGCTAGATGATGTAATAAGCCATAATCTTTCCTAAAGGGAATATCATAGCTCAACCACCATTTTAAAGGTGACAAATTGTCCTAATGTTTTTCTGCATCTCTGTATACTACAGTACTATACCGGTCAACCTGTTATCAGTGGTAGTACTCCTAATAACCTGTAGATGGCACTGTTGATTTTGTGGTGTAATTGTCTAATAAATCCTCCATAGAGACTGAGAGCCATAAACTGAAGAGGACAATAGAAGTTAAAAATGGTCTCAGCAGAGATTTCTTCCTGAGCATCGTTCCACCTGCCCTTATTTAATCTATAATAGCCAGGCAGATCTACTTCACATTTGTGAGGCTTGTCTTGCTCCATGTATTCTTTTCCTTTCCTGCTTGTTGTCTTTCGATTGTAATAAAATGTCACATCTTATAAGTGTCATTTACATGCCAGTGAGTCTGAGGCCTCATGCAGACTTTCATAATGTGGCCATATTTTAGCATCTGTATGACAGCGGCAAGTCCTGACCTGACTGCTGGTCTAATGACTCGAACTAACAACTGATCTATGACGCTGTTAGTTCGGGTCATTAGTCCCACAATCGGGCTGGGAGCTGCAACCATCATATGAAAACTAAGCGTTGTGCCTGTCTGAATGAGGCCTTATATATATTTCGGTCACAAAATGACCTCCTCTGGCTGATGCAAGTTAAATCAGCAGGACATGCAACCCTCGTGGCTCTGTACAACCAGGTGCCGTCATGTGGTGTTCTGTACAGCACTATATTACAAGATTAGAGATATAGGCAAAGGAATAAGATAAAAAGTCACTAATAAGGTAAATACGTAAATAAAACAGAAAATGAAAAAAATGGTTTAAAGAGGGTCACCTCCTACGGTTGTGCTAAATTAGGCACAACTCTAATGAAAGCTTTTCATCAAACTGTTTGCTGCCATGTCCTGGTTCCTTGCGTTAGGGTGGCAACCTCCTCGGGTTCCGATAGCTTACAAACGATGAGTGAGTGACATGAAAGTCAAACGCCATAAAACAGGACCTTATAGACACAAATGATTCCAGTAGATTCTGGTCTTCCTGATTATCAGATGGCTTATTGGTTAAGATCTTCTTACAGAAACGACGTGTTTCTGGGCTTTAGGACCCTTAAAAGTAATCTGTAGAAGACAATAGCTCAGATATACGATAAGTGATGAATAGTGCTGAGCGAGCATGCTCGGCCGAACTCTCTGTTTGGCCGAGCATGCCTACGCTCGGGTCCGCTCGGTGTTCGGCCAAACACCAAGTGTACTTGAGCGCAATGCTCGAGTCTCTTCCCCGCACTATAATGTTGATTTGTACGCTAATGCGTACGCATTGTGTGCTAATGTGTACAAATTCAGTTAATTAGCATACTTTTACGAGTGAAAGGAGTAAGAGAGGAGAAGTCGCGATTTTGACCTTTTTCTATTAACCAGACACCCTCCCCTCTTCCGAGCGGGGGGTGCCTGATTTAGTCCCATTGACTAACATTATGCTTGGGTGCTCGGCCAGAGCACCCGAGCATACGAGCACAGAGGTGCTCGTTTAATACTAGTGATGAACATGATACAGTTTTTTCCTGCAGGATTCATACAGAATCTGACAATCTTAAGAAAAACTTCTGTATGCTTCTGTAGGCATCCATAGGTATGTTAGGAACCCACAGAAGTGTTTGTGTGCCCTATTAACTTGGAGGTCGTATGGGACTCAAAGTCAAAGTCTACTTTACTGTCAATACTGAAATTTTGCTCAGACCCATGGCGTAACCATAAACATTGCACATTTAATACATATTAAGCATAAAACATATGACTATACGATACACACTAGTCAAAATATATAACATATAAATACAGTACGTAGTGCAAATTGGATGAGCTTATAGACTGCTTAAAATGTTGTATACATACCCAGTTCTTGATGATGGCAAAGTCTGTTATTACTAGGAGGTGATATCTGGATCCTAAAGTAATTTGTTGATGAATCCAGTTAAGTTATGTATGCAGGGAACAAGGGGGGAAGGGAGGCAAGGCTAAGAGAATGTTGAGTACCCTGACAGCCTGGTGGTTGGAACTGACCCTCAATCTGCTGGTTCTGGCCCGGAGGCTCTGAAGTTTCCTCTCTGATTGCAGCAGGCTGAACAAACCATGTAGCGGATGAGTAGGATCCCTTGCCATGCCGAGAGCTTCCAAGTGAAGCGGGTGCTATATATGTCTTGGAGACAGGGGAAAGAGGTCCTCTTAGTTGCTCTGATGATCCACTGGAGGGTCTTGCGGCAGGATGTAGTACAGGTGCCATACCACACAGTGATACTGCTGGTTAGGATACTCTCGATGACACCTCTATAAAAGGTGCACATAATGGGTGTTGGGGCTTTATCTCTTCTTAGCTTGCGGAGGAAGTAGATGTGGTGGTGGGCTTTCTTAGCCTGTGATGCTATGTTGTTGCTCCAGGACAGGTCTGAGACGTGCACTCCAAGAAACATAGTACTGCTCACCCTCTCCAGGACAGTACAATTGATGACCAAAGAAACATGCTGGGTGTGCTTTTTCCTGAAGTCCACAACAATCTCCTTAGTCTTATCGACATTCAGAGAGAGATTGTTGTGTCTGCACACCAAGGCCAGGTGGCTCACCTAGTTCCTGTAGTTAGTCTCATCGTTGTTGCTGATGAGACCCACCACAAACTTGATGAAGATGTTGGAATTGTGCAACGGTGTTCAGTTAAGCTGAGCGTTAGGATCCATGTGGCAAAACTGGGTGAACAGACACTCTGTGGCAGCACATGAAGTGCTTATGGTGTTGTATCAAAGATGTGTTTGAGAGTTTTATGTAATATCTGTCACCCTGATATGGATTTGTATAACAATTATCCATCTGTTCCTTGGGAATGGGAAGTAGGGGAGAGGATATAAAATGAGTATCTCGGGAATGACATATTAAGTTCCTGAAGAAGTTGGAGTGAAACTTCAGTTGGGCGGACACCACAGAGGGATTTGTATGGCATTTTTAGTGATATGTGCTAAGTTTTTAATTATGTGAGGATAATAATTTCTGCTTGAAATATCACTGAGTAGTTTTACTGTCAGTGTTTGTTTTCCCTGTTTCCTTTCAAAGGTATGTGAGCGGTAACAGGCATTGGGAAGGTAAGCTGCCTCTAGCGAAGAGGAGCAGATATTGACGGCATAACACAGAGCAATTGCAATCTGTATTGAGAGCAAGTGAGAAACGTACTATCTGGATCCTATTTGATTATAAGCAGCACAAATCCTACTTTTTAAATCTGTGACTTTTTAGAAGGTTACATAGTTACATAGTTAATACCGTTGAAAATAGACGGAAGCTAATTAAGTTGAACCAAGGGATAGGTGGGGAGGTGAATCCCAGAAGGAAGTGAGACTCAGATTTCTACACGTTTTCATAAGCATGAATCTCATTTACTTTTAGGAAGGTGACCTGCATCCTTTGGATATTTCCTACACTCAGATGAAAGACTGGAATGAGGTCTATTTTTTTATACCTAATCCATTTAAAATCAGAAATTCAAAGAGATGTACGGCAGTAGGGAGATAAAGTAATCTACGGGCACCATATCACGGATCTGTAATACGACTGCGAGAATCGGCCCTTATGTCTAAATGTGCATCTCATACTGGTGGACTGTTCAAAAGGTTATCTGATACAAGCATACCAAGACACAATGATCAGCTAATGGAAGGAATGTGAAAAAAGATCCTCACTGCACAGCCAGGGGCGGGCTCGGCCAGGGGGCAGGAGGGCACCTGCCCTCCGGGCCGGTGGATGTCAGGGCCGCTGTGGCTACCGAACTCAATTGTATCTGCATCCACTAGATGCAGATACAATTGTGCTTGCAGCAGCCAGCACCGGCAAAACAAGTGAACCTCTGGTTCCCTGCTCCGTTTTTCCCGGTGGCCGGCGCACTGATGTGACGTAGGCGGTGCAACGTCATCGCGCCGCCTGCGACGTTCCTCAGGAGCAGACCCGCCAGAAGAGGCCGGGTCTGCATCGTGGGACCGCGACTGGACAGGTAAGTATAAACTGCCCTCTCCCTATACTCTCTACATGCAGCCCTAAACCTAATACTGGCCCCTGCCTCCCTATTTCTGATCCCCAATACTGGCCCTGCCTTACCCTAATCCTAAAACTGGCTACTGACCCCCAATACTGGCCCTGCCTTACCCCTAACCCTGGTCTCTGACCCTCAATACTGGCCCTGCCTGACCCCTAACCCTAATACAGGCCCCTAACCCTAATACTGACCTCTAACTCTAATACTGGCCCTAATATACTAACACTAATGCTAATCCTATCCCTAAAACTGACCGGAACCTTAACTACAACCCCCAATACCTCACGTACCTCACAGTGACCATAATATATGACTGTCCACATATATCTGTACACACTACAGTCATGGCCAAAAGTTTTGAGAATGATACAAATATTATATTTTCACATGATCTGCTGCCCTCTGGTTTTTATGTGTGTTTGTCAGATGTTTTTATCACATAAAGAAATATAATTTCAATCATATTATGAGTAACAAAAGCTTATATTGACAGAATGAGTTAATGCAGCAAGTCAATATTTGCAGTGTTGACCCTTCTTCTTCAGGACCTCTGCAATTCTCCCTGGCATGCTCTCAATCAACTTCTGGACCAAATCCTGACTGATAGCAGTCCATTCTTGCACATCAATGCTTGCATTTTGTCAGAATTTGTAGGTTTTTGTTTGTCCACCCGTCTCTTGATGATTGACCACAAGTTCTCAATGGGATTAAGATCTGGGGAGTTTCCAGGCCATGGACCCAAAATCTCTATGTTTTGTTCCCTGAGCCATTTAGTTGTCACCTTTGCTTTATGGCAAGGTGCTCCATCATGCTGGAAAAGGCATTGTTGATCGCCAAACTGCTCTTGGACGGTTGGGAGAAGTTGCTCTTGGAGGACATTCTGGTACCATTCTTTATTCATGGCTGTGTTTTTAGGCAAGACTGTGAGAGAGCCGATTCCCTTGGCTGAGAAGCAACCCCACACATGAATGGTTTCAGGATGCTTTACAGTTGGCATCAGACAAGACTGGTGGTAGCGCTCACCTCGTCTTCTCCGAATAAGCTGTTTTCCAGATGTCCCAAACAATCGAAAAGGGGATTCATCAGAGAAAATGACTTTACCCCAGTCCTCAGCAGTCCACTCCCTGTACCTTTTGCAGAATATCAGTCTGTCCCTGATGTTTTTTCTGGAGAGAAGTGGCTTCTTTGCTACCCTCCTTGAGACCAGGCCTTGCTCCAAGAGTCTCCGCCTCACAGTGCGTGCAGATGCACTCACACCTGCCTGCTGCCATTCCTGAGCAAGCTCTGCACTGCTGGTAGCCCGATCCCGCAGCTGAAACACTTTTAAAAGACGGTCCTGGCGCTTGCTGGTCTTTCTTGGGCGCCCTGGAGCCTTTTTGGCAACAATGGAACCTCTCTCCTTGAAGTTCTTGGTGATGTGATAGATTGTTGACTGAGGTGCAATCTTTCTAGCTGCGATACTCTTCCCTGTTAGGCCATTTTTGTGCAGTGCAATGATGACTGTACGTGTTTCTTTAGAGATAACCATGGTTAACAGAAGAGAAACAATGATGCCAAGCACCAGCCTCCTTTTAAAGTGTCCAGTGGTGTCATTCTTACTTAAAGGGTTATTCTCATTTTAGACAATGGGGGCATATCGCTAGGATATGCCCCCATTGTCTTATAGGTGCGGGTCCCACCGCTGGGACCCGCACCTATTTCCAGAACGGAGCCCCCGAACTGAATGAGGGCGCACTGCGCATGCGCAGCCGCCCTCCATTCATTTCTATGGGGCCGCCGAAAATAGCCGAGCACTGGCTCGGCTACTTCCGTCGGCTCCATAGAAATGAATGGGAGCGCACCGCGCATGCACGGCCCGGCTCCCATTCATTTCTATGAGCGGCACGGGGAGCTGTGCCTGGTGGTGGCCGGACCCCCGGAAACCTGGGGTCCTCCAGGCGCAGCGCTCCCCGCTCCGTTCTGGATATAGGTGCGGGTCCCAGCGGTGGGACCCGCACCTATAAGACAATGGGGGCATATCCTAGCGATATGCCCCCATTGTCTAAGATGAGAATACCCCTTTAATCATGACAGATTGATCTCCAGCCCTGTCCTCATCAACACCCACACTTGTGTTAATGGAGCAATCACTGAAACGATGTTAGCTGGTCCTTTTAAGGCAGGGCTGCAATGATGTTGAAATGTGTTTTGGGGGATAAAGTTCATTTTCTAGGCAAATATTGACTTTGCAAGTAATTGCTGTTAAGCTGATCACTCTTTATAACATTCTGGAGTATATGCAAATTGCCATTATAAAAACTGAAGCAGTAGACTTTGTAAAAATTAATATTTGTATCATTCTCAAAACTTTTGGCCATGACTGTACATCTTTTATACCTCACACCTGACACATAATATACACACAGAGTACTGATACGTCAGGTACAAGGTGTAATAGATGCAGTGGGTAAACGTATAAAGTATATACAGTAGTGTACTGATATATGAGGTATGAGGTATAATAGATGCAATGTATAGATATATAGTATATACAGCAGTGTACTGATATGTGAGGTATGAGGTATAATAGATGCAGTGTGTACAGATATATAATATATACAGCAGTATACTGATATGTGAGGTATGAGGTATAATAGATGCAGTGTGTACAGATATATAATATATACAGCAGTGTACTGATATGTGAGGTACGAGGTACTGTATAACACATGCAGTGTGTACAGGTATATAGTATATACAGCAGTGTACTGATATGTGAGGTACGAGGTATAATAGATGCAGTGTGTACAGATATATAGTATATACACTGCTGTATATACTATATATACCCACTGCATCTAGCTTGTCATGTGACCCTCAGCAACTTGTAGCCAGTGACGTCTCACCCACTGCATTATAATACTCGGTAAAAGCTAGATGTGTACGCTGTATTCAGGGAGCACTCAGAAGAGGCACTATACATAAAGGGGGCACACTGAAGGGGCAGTATACACAAATGGGCACATATAAGAAGCGTAATACATAAAGGGGGCACATATAAGAGGCACTTTTTATAAGGGGCACCAAGCATGTGGCACTAACATTAGGGGCACTGTGTGTGGCACTATAAACAGAGGGCAAAGGGCATATGACACTATATACAGAGGGCACAGAGCATGTAGCACTATACACAGAGGGCACAGAGCATGTGGCACTATACACAGAGGGCATATGGTACTGTATACAGAGGGCACAGTGTATGTGGCACTATATACATAGGGCTCAGAGTATGTGGCACTAGCATTAGGGGCACTGTGTGTGGCACTATAAACAGAGGGCACAGGGCATATGACACTATATACAGAGGGCACAGAGCATGTAGCACTATACACAGAGGGCATATGGCACTGTATACAGAGGGCACAGTGTATGTGGCACTATATACATAGGGCACAGAGTATGTGGCACTATATACAGAGGGCACAGAGTATGTGGCACTACTATTGGGGGCCCTGTGTGTAGCACTAATGCTGCTGTTATACTCAGAGCACAGCATGTGGCACTGAGATGAGTCTGTGTCAGTCTGCAGGATACCAATGTGTTGGTAAAGAATGAAGCTAAAGAGATCTTCTCTGCAAAATCTGCAGAGCTGAATTGTGGACAGGAGAAGTCATCATGGTGGCCTGAGCCAGATGGAGAGGAACTCAAGAGGAGACGTCATCTGTAAGTTGCTAAATGGAAATGATTATTCTGCTACTGACTGTGTATTATGAGTGTTGTAGTCACCTGGATGATCTAGAGCTGATGATGGGTGGTAGCATGCTGTTTTGTGCAACAACAACTCTCAGTATCCCTTTACACTTGTTCAGGCCATACTGAGAGCTGTAGTTTCACACCGCACAAGGTCATATGGTGAGGGCTGACCTGACTACTCAGATGGTATCTGTACTGTAACTTTTAAAATCTGGTGATGCATTTATGTAGAGAACTTGGTTCTGGTGATGTATTTATGTAGTGAACTTGGTTCTGGTGATGTATTTATGTAGAGAACTTGGTTCTGGTGATGTATTTATGTAGAGAACTTGGTTCTGGTGCTGTATTTATGTAGAGAACTTGGTTCTGGTGCTGTATTTATGTAGAGAACTTGGTTCTGGTGATGTATTTATGTAGAGAACTTGGTTCTGGTGCTGTATTTATGTAGAGAACTTGGTTCTTGTGCTGTATTTATGTAGAGAACTTGGTTCTGGTGCTGTATTTATGTAGAGAACTTGGTTCTGGTGCTGTATTCATGTAGTGAACTTGGTTCTGGTGATGTATTTATGTAGAGAACTTGGTTCTGGTGCTGTATTTATGTAGTGAACTTGGTTCTGGTCATGTATTTACGTAGAGAACTTGGTTCTGGTGCTGTATTTATGTAGAGAACTTGGTTCTGGTGCTGTATTTACGTAGAGAACTTGGTTCTGGTGCTGTATTTATGTAGAGAACCTGGTTCTGGTGCTGTATTTATGTAGAGAACTTGGTTCTGGTGCTGTGTTTTTTGTAGGTTTTGTAGGTTTGGTTCTGGTGCTGTGTTTATGTAGTGATCTTGGTTCTTTTCTATGTATTTGTGTGTTAAACATACATCTGATGCTATAAGTCTAATAGTATCCATTCAAATTTTCGCTTGGGTCACTGTCACAGATTCTGTCAAAAAGACCAGACAGAAAAGTTCTGCATGCAAGACCCTTTTGTCTGGTAAAGGAGCAGCATCCTGAGCAGACCTCATTGTAGTCAATGAAGTCTTTTGAGCTCAGGAGTTGGTAAATCTGGTCCCTCTAATGATCACGCTGTTGCTACGGACTCAGCCATGTCATGTATCTGGGAACCAACATGAAAACACAATCGTCTGCCGCCTTTTTACGATTTAAAGCCCTTTTACCTATACTGCCTCTATGGTAGGCGGAGTTAAACAGGTTAAGGGTGGGCCATTACACATGGGCCAGTGCTGTGTGCTTGCCCCCCAGGTCAAAATCTGCCAGCCAGCCCCTGTGAACAGCATTGTGAGATGTGAAGTGTAAGCCCTGAAGCCATATGTAGATCCTTTTGTGAAGTACTGCACATCTCATACACTAAACATAAAACACAGCTTGAGTGTCATAGTGTTTAAAGGGGATAATGTAAAAAATGAAAATAATGCATATCATGTAGTACATGTACAGACCCTGGAGCAAGGCTACTTTGAATTTTGGACATTTGCCCCTGTTGCTACTATGCAAAGCCATCAACTTACTGCTTTAGTGCACTTTGACTTGTTAGCTGGTTAACTTGCACTATGATTTATGCCATTGTTTATGTAGTTGAACTTGTATATGTTTATTATAATATATCCTGTTTATTTGCACTGTATTTGCACTGCACGGCCGAAAGTATTAATACACATCCAGCTAATACTAAAAGGCTTTGGGACCAAAGCCTGTGCACCAAGCTAGTAATTTTCCATAGTTACCCTGAAGGACTATGCAGAGCTAAGTTTTGGAGTGACAAAAACAGATCCCGTGACCTTTTGACTGTCTGGTTTAGCTTTGTCCGACAGCTGTTTATGTCTGGAAACTGCTAAGTCATGACCATTATCTTGTATTAAAGGGATTGTCCCGGTTCAGAGCTGAACCCGGACATACCCCCATTTTCACCCCTCCGGCCCCCGTGATTTGAGCATTGGAGCATTTCATGCTCCGGTGCCCTCCCTTCACCGGATCACCTAAAAAAGCCTTTGCTCTGCGCAGTTCAGTGCAGGGCAAAGGAGAGCATCGGAGCATTTCGCCGGAGGTGTGAAAATGGGGGTATGTCTGGGTTCAGCTCTGAACCGGGACAATCCCTTTAATACAAGTCAATGGTAATGACTTAGCAGTTTCCAGACATAAACAGCTGTCTGACAGAGCTAAACCAGATGCTCATATTAGGGGGGCTGCCTGGGTGAAAACGTGGGTATGGCCGAGTTCATCTCTGAAACCAGACAACCCTTTAAGACAACCCTTGAATACCCTGGTGGGCCCCTGAGCAAGCTGGGACCCTAGTCTCCCACCCTATGCATAAGTGGCACATAACACAGTAGACTTACAACACTACATACATATATTCAATGTACAGCACCTTGACCAGCCTATGTTCATATAAAATACTCGATAGATTATTAAAGTTGCTACAGGGACCTCCACATTCAATCATCTGGTGGCATATTTCTGCTTTGTGAGCAGGTAATATTTGAATGTATCTGTACGGTGGACCCTCAAAATAAATTTTACTGGTGGGCCCTAGGCACATCCATCGGTCTGACACTGTTTAAGATCCAGTACAAGTCTATGGCAGCAGTGAACTGCAACATTGTTTCTGTTAGGCTGTGCGTCTCCAGGTTCTTACCTCTCATTAGATGGTTCTGGATTATTTAGAAACTGTATATAAACAGAGCAGTCTGAGCCTCTAGTTTCCTGCAGATAGGGACCAGTGTTTAGTAGGAGATAGTCTGCCAGACTGCATGAGTGTCCAGATGCTGAGATAGGGATACTCTGCACAGCCACTGAGCCATAGACCCTGGACCATCAGCCCTTTGGCTAGCTCAGTGCAATGAGCATATTATAAATTGTTTGTACTCTGTTTTACACTTATTTTATTAGGTGAGTCTGATCATGTGTTTCAATATTATATTAATTAACATAATTATACCTGAAATGCATGTGATATCATTGTCTCTTGGCTCACTACAGACTGTTTTCATGATATGGATAAACATAATCTCATGGTGACACATGGGTGCACTTAAGGTGCCCATTAGCTCTCAGCCGAACACTCATGTGGCCAACAGCTATCTCTCCTGACTCTCACATAGACATAAATTCTAAGTTCAGCCAAGCGTTTATGTGTTGTCAATGGGGAGACTGAAGAAAGCCACTGCCAGACACTTCTGTTGGTGGCTTAAGCCTGTATCAGACAGCCCAATGTCGTAGACTATTGTCAGGAGGGAAGCGTTCCTTCCCAGCAATCGCCTGCTCGATAGCGGAGACTGCAGCTATTACATGCAGTGATCTCCTCTGCAGCATGGGGAAGAGTGGTCGCTATGCCATCGCTTTTCCCCATGCTGTTTAGTAGTTTGCCAGTGGCAGATCATTATTAGACACCATGATCTGCGTTCTGCGAATTATTTTTTAAAATGTCAAAAGATATGGATTGCCCGATGATCGAGCATTGGGCAATAGGCGGCAGTATTACACTTCTCGTTAGTGATCCAGCATGTGTAATACAGGCTTTACCTCCCAGGACAACAAAAGGATCAGCCATTGAAATTCATATGCTATCAGGGGAAGGTCGAGACTTCCTATACACATTATATTGTCGGCCAGTGTAGCCAAAAATGATGGCCTTTAGTATTATGTTCAATTTTCTTTGTCAGCATATTACTTTATCTGCATTTTTTTCAATATGTCTGTTCTAGCCAGTCCTTTTAGATTAATTAGATATAGTTTATAGTTACTCCATTTATTTCTGACAATTGAAAAGGTTCATTAACTACAGGCCATATGGCAACAAGCTGATATCATACAGAAACATTAGTTTGTGGCCTATGCCCAAGATTTGATGAGTGACTCTTTACAGACTGTCTACAAAAGTCTTTAACCATGTATCACCAGCACTACAGCAGCTTAGCCCTGCAATGCATTTGGAAAGTCTTCAGACCCTTTCTCTTTTTTCACATTTTGTTATGTTGCCGTCTTGTGCTAAAATAAAAAAAATAAATAAAGTTTTCTCCTTCATTCTGCACCCAGTACCCCAAAGTGAAAACAGAATGTTTGAAATCTTTGGAAATTTATTGAAAAGGTAAAACTAAAATCTTGCTTTGACATAAGTATTCCGACCCTTTACTCAGGACTTATTTGAAACACCTTTGGCAGTGATTACAGCCTCGAGTCTTCTTGGGTATGATGCCACAAAGTTTGTACACCTGGATTTGGTGATTTTCTGCCATTCTTCTCTGCAGATGCTCTCAAGTTCTGTCAGGTTGGAGGAGACCGTCAGTGGACAGCCATTTTAGGGTCTCTCTAGAGATGTCTGAGTTCTAGTCAGGGCCCTGGCTAGGCCACTCAAGGACATTCACAGAGTTGTCACTCCTGTGTTGTCTTGGCTGTGTGATTAGGGTTCTGGTCTTGTTGGAAGGTGAGCCTTAGGCCCAGTCTGAGGTCTAGAACACTGGATCAGGTTTTTATTAAGAATATATCTGTACATTGCTCTATTCAGCTTTTACTCAACCCTTACCAGTCTCCCTGTCCCAGCAGCTGAAAAACACCCCAACAGCATGATCCTGCCACCACCATGCTTCACTGTAGGGATGATATTGGGCAGGTGATGAACAGTGCCTGGTTTTCTCCAGACATGATGCTTAGAATTGTGGCCAAAAAGTTCAATCATTGGTTTCATCAAACCAGAAAATCTTGTCATAAGCTAGCATAGTGTGCTAAGTCTTCTGATATAGGTGTTCTGTTCTACTGTCCGCCCACGTACCGACCACTGTTCATTTACTCATATTGACCCTTCGCTGCCTGACATGTTGCCTGTATTGACCCTTTGCTGCCTG
This sequence comes from Rhinella marina, assembly GCA_900303285.1. NCBI lineage: Eukaryota > Metazoa > Chordata > Amphibia > Anura > Bufonidae > Rhinella > Rhinella marina. Next base: position 676,224 of record ONZH01019172.1, read on the forward strand.
CCCTGATCTTGAACTTACCGTATTGTGTACTCCGCCTGCCTTGACCTTGGCCTGTTATCTGACCTCTCGGTGATATGCACCGGTGTCTCTGACCCCCGTGGGTCAGCTGTTAACTACACAGAGACTACTCCAGGAGGTTGAGGCATGGTAGCTCCCCTTCAGCAAAGTTCAGATCCCTGTATAGGGGTTAAAGGGTAAATACTTTTGACCAAAAGACAAATCTGTTGGTTAAGACAGTGGTTCCACACCCACTGCCGTAATGGGTCTGCTGGGCTGCTTGTCTGTGTCTCTGATATATCGCTCATAGTCTTGCGTTGGTCATGTACTGTTGGGTTAATTGATTGCCAGAGACATGCTGTTCGAAGCCCTCTATCTTGGAACTGCATGGTCATTGTTTCTACTCCCGTAGCTCTGGTAACTGAAAGGGGTTGTCCCATGAAAAATATTCTACAAGTTTCAAACCAGCATCTGGATCTGAATACTTTTGTACTTGCATATAATTAAAAAATTAGTATAGCCACTGAGCTATTCAATAAAATGTATCTGTATAGCACCACAGGCAGTTTTTTTATGGTTGGATTTTCACTCATTTTGGGCTAAAAATCACTTGGAGTTGAGTAGGAATTATTTTCCCTTGAAGTGGGGAAAATTGGCTTCTACCTCACAGGGGTTTTTTGCCTTCCTCTGGATCAAGTTGCAGGATAAACTGGATGGACAGATGTCTTTTTTCGTCCTTATAAACTATGTTACTATCTTTATTAAAATTTTTCAGGAGTTTTTGTGATGCATGGTGTTAAAAATCATTTGCAGACTGACGGCTCATATCTCCTGACCACATAAACACTCATTATAACTAAACTCTTATTAAACTGATAAGAATATGGCTTGAATGAGTGTTTATTAGGTCAGGAGATCAGAGGTAAGGCTTCACATGAGCCATCAGCTGACGAAACTCAGGAGCAGCAGTCTGCAAATAGACTGATTTTTAACCCCATGTATCACAAAGACTGTGGAAACTTTTTTTTAATAAAGACCAATCGAAAAATATAATACTTCACATGAGCTGACAGAAAACAGGAACAGCAGTGTGCAAATACACTGATGTGCAACCCCATGTATCACAAAAACTGCAGAAATTTTTTAGTAAAGATCAACTGAAAAAATTAAAGTAAAATGAATAAAATGAAATCATAAAAATTGCACCAAAAGTTCCCATAGCTTTTAAGTACACAAACTAAGGCAAACATCATTAAAGCCTAGGGGAGGGTTTCTAAGGAACCGTTTGACATAGAAGGCAAGTACTCATCTTTAAAATCCACCACCCATCTACTGCCCATGCCTCTTTGGTCACCCTCTGGTAATGACTGGAGGATGCTGCCCAGTGGAATAATCAAACCGGAGCTTAAATGGCAAAAAATGAGGAACTCCATTTTAAATATATAGCTTTCATTTATTCATTACAGACAACGCTTCATTCAAATACATTAATATTAAAATATGTTCAAAAGGGAACCTTTATAAAGTACAGCTTTACTGCTAGAACAGAAGGATTCCAAGAAAACCACAGAAGGAGAGATGGGTCAAAAAGCTCTGGTTGATTCATCCACAACGGTCCACTTGATCCAAAAATGTTTTGTTGGTATATGAATTACATTATGTTTTGGTCAATCACATGTAATACATGGCCTTCAAATAAGTAGGGAGGATTCTGATAGAAGGCCATTAGTAAAGGAAACATATTTGAAAACACTGAACATAAAACATTTGAACTCCACGTTTCTTTCCATGGGCTCTTTAATAAATGAAGGGTAATATTATGCACTGCTGCCATCAGTGCCACAAGATTAAGATGAGTAAAGTGATTTGCGGATGAATGCATCCCAGAACCTTATATGTAAAATGCTAGGCAGCTGCGTATTTCTGAGATTTTCAAGAGGTTTGTACAAGAAAAATCAATGGATGGTCAAGGATTTGTAAGGACTGGTGCCACCTGTGAAAGGAATAGAAGAATTCACCCCATTGCCAAAGTGATTGTTTTTTGTGATGGGCAAAATGGAAAGAGTTAAAAAGATACATACAGTAAACCACGTACCAATGTAAAATTAGGAAAGTCAAACCAACAAAGGCAATTAGAGTAGAGGAATAGCCATTAAAAAGACAACTTGTAAAGGAGTGTCACAATATCATCATCACAAAATGTAGTACTAAAGTATCAAAACAGATAAAATTTGGTCCACAGGATTTTGTACACAAAATGTAACAAACGTCCAAAATTACAACTGTATTTTCACTTTATGAAGAATACCTACTTAGTGCTGCTTGAGAACACATCAGTGTCAAGTAAACCATTTGTGCCAATGATTTAGGACATTTTTATGATTTTAATGGGTTTCTCCATGGATGTAATTATGTAAGGAGCTCTGTTGTCCAAATGTGGCTGATGATGGTTGTATGCTAGATGTTTTGCTTGGTGTGAGGGAACATTCAATGAAGATCAATGGATTTTAATGATTTCCAATTTTAGGCTACGGAGATGGTAGGCCAGGTTTTTTTGGGCAAAACTGGTTCTCTTTTCCTAATGCAGGACAAAGGCAAGTAGGCAGTGCATGACATTAGGATGTTTTTGGTGTTGTTTGAATCCCTAGTCATACATTGCTCTCTCAGGCTCTGCACTAGGCATAACACCATGTACCAGCCTTTTCTATAGTGTTCCTTTAGTAAATACATCACTAATGCACAAATGTATGGATTCCATTGCTGTGCAAACAGAACCATGCTATATTTTTGTGTAGTTTTCTGTATTGACTTTTAGGGCCCCTATCATGGCTGCAATACAAGGTCTCAGGGAAACAAGGAAACTTCCCAGTAGGCTGATGCCCAGGGGGGTGCCTGAGCCCTCCTCTTGGCCATCAGCCAAGTAAGTGATGATCTGACGCTCCTAGACCAATGTACCTTGCTGGCGGCTACAGGTATTCACCTCTTGAGTTCTGAATTCAATTGTATTGACATCCTGAGGCAACTGGAGTAGGACAGAACGTGATGCTGGCCACCACAGGGGGACATCGTCTGGAGAGGTATTTTGTGCTGCTGGAGCATTATTTTGTGGTGTATTGTGGTATTTGGTTCTGCTGGGGCTGTATATGAGGCTGCACTGTGGCATTTGGCTCTGCTGGGGTGGTATTTTATCCTGAAAAATGGTATTGCTGACTCCACCTACTTGTGTTGGACCCAGCTACTTTTGATGGTTCCGCTTTCTGTCAATTTGGGCCCCTCTACAATATGGGATCAGTTTTTTTTCCAGGTCCTCTTTAAGTTCCCAGTCCGCCACTGAGGAACTCTCTAATGTTCTCCTGAACCAAACCTACACCTGACTTTAATGGCATTCTAATTCCGTTCAGTAGAACTGTGGCTGTCAGTTTTTTGCGTCAGTAATACAAATGCTAATATCTGTCCATATTACAGCCAGGTGATACATTTACTGACACTACACAATATGTTGTGTTAAAGGGGTTGAATGAGATTTTATGAGCCGGAAATAGTATACATAAATTAACAACTCATCCTCCAGCTCCAGGACTGGCACTCTGGTGATTCCTGACAGTCCTGCAGAAATGATATCACATCATTCACGTGACTACTACAGCCAATCTCTGACTTTCAGCAGTCATGTGTCATGGAGTCTGCTGACTTGCTGCAGTGGTCTTGTGAGTATGTGTATGTGTGTGTATGTAATGATATGGCTGCAGGACCGGTGGCACCGGAGCAGTGGGATTTCATGGGTGAGAATAGGTTATTTATTTTATTCCATTTTGGCCCTTCTGCATGTTAATGTAGATAGAAAAAGATGAAATAGTGAAATGTGAAGTGGCTGGGCAATGAGCTGATAGGATTTATATATATGTGTGTGAATGTGAATAGGAAGCTGCACACACAGCAACAATGTACACTAGCTGTAGTCGTAAATGCAAATCTTTAAATAATATACTACATACTACATTGAAGCAAACAGCAGCAACACAGGGAATGAACAGCTACTCGACATTTTGTGTACAACATTGTCCTATATAGCAAATGTTTGATCTAGGAAACAGAACAATGACTTGGTACTTGAATCTCAAAATGTACAGAGAGTGCAGTACAAGCAAAATCACAGTCAATATATACCTGAATATGAGGTATGGATAACCCTGCCCATATGAGCAGTGCCGCCATCTGGGCAGTTCAGCTGGTACTGTAGTCAGGGGCCTAGTCCAAAAGGGGCCCACCTATTCCTGTCAGACAATCTCACCTGCTGCCTGGTAATCATCCCATAAAACATGCACAATTTTCCTTATATTAAATTGATAGGCCTTATACAATAGACAACATTGGGCCAATTTAAAGAGGTTGTCCCAGATTACAAAAAAGGTCTCCTTTTCCCTTAGAAATAGGGCCATCCCTGTCCATAGGGTATTGCATCTTATATATCACAGTACCAGATTGGCCGGAACTGAAGTACCAAGAACAATCTATGGAAAAAAAGCAGACTCATTTAGCTGGAAAAGGATTATATTATCACCTTAATTGTCCATGAAGAGAATATAGAGGGGTCCATAGAAAGGAGCCCTGACCATTCATATGCATGGGGCCCGGATATTTCTGATGGCAGCCTTGCTTATGAGCTTACAATCTAAAGGAGCCGCAAGAAAAAGAGATCAAGAAGAGCAAAAATCTGCTATATAGGTACAAAGCTCATGTTTTTTGCACTTAAAGATCTGCACATTTTAGTAACTAAGGCAACAAGTGGGGACTTAACCAATGTAAAGATTCCCTGCTTTCAAACATATTGTGCTTGACTGTTTCCGTACAGTCCTGTTTTCCATTGACTGTAAAAGAAAAACGAAATAGAAGGTTGATTGTCACAATCAGTCATCTGGAAGCAAATATACTTTCCTTTACTCTTATGCAGTAATGTATTTATTGTAGTGACACCCCGACAATGATACCCTTGACAGCTGTAGAAAGAGGCATAATCCTTTCTCTCTTAACTTCAACCTTGCAACGGGTTCTCTCCTTAATTATTTGCACTACTGAAAGTGGCAGTGAGTAGCAGGTACAGTATAAAGAGTAGAAATAACAATAGGCTTAATCCCTGCATTATTTCCGTTAGTTCAGTTAAATAGTAATTATAGCTCGCATACAAATTTTCTGTTCTCAAAAGAGAATATGTAACCTTAAGAAAATGTCTATTTTGGTAATCCAAGTATCTTCCTAAAACTGACCTGTCAAGGTCTAAAGGCTAAATTTCAACCTTCTGTCCCTTTGGCTTCACATCTTTCTTTCAAGGGGACTTTTCAGGAACTCTAGTGATCCCAGATTTAGTAGGAAAACCAAGGCTGAGAACCTGGAGATCTTGGTCTATGCATAATAAAATACTCCTTGGTTCAGTAAGGTAGTAGACCCACCACTGATTTATGAAAATGAGGGACTTGGAAGAAGCTGTTGAGGTTCAATCTACAACCAAAACATGATATTTCAGCTTTTGCCTTGAAATAGACTTTTTTCATACAGATGCCTCCTACATTTTGCTAATGATAAACTTCTCCAAGGTCATTTAAAAATGGAATATATGTGACATTTATGTTTCCAGTGTAATAATTGTATTGCTTTCTTGTCTATACAGTATATAGTATTTAGAGACAAGCTGTATTTTTCCACTGTGGATACTAGGTTTTATAATAAAAAATTCCTTGAGTTTATAGTTATAGCCACAAAAACTTTATTTTAATGGGTTGTGTCATAAAGACAACACCTAACGTAAGGCCCAATTAGGGATCTCCCTCTATGAGCTAGAATGGATAGCTGCTATGTAAGAGGGTCTTCTGCTCTATAATGCTCTGCCCGTCCACTCATTATACTGTCGACCACTGCAGCGGCAAGGCATGACAGAGTAGAGAAGCCAGACGTGAGATGATCAGCTGGTCACTGGGTGACTTAATTTTAGAGTGGTTATCTTCATGAGACAACCCTTTCAAGTGATACTTAGGAATTTAAAGCCCATCTGCTTCCTGTTCTTTATTTGCCTAATGCATCCCTAGTACACACTAGTGTACAAGGACTTCCAGTATGTTTTAGTCTTGAACTTTTCTTGCATGTTTCTATCCTCATGCAGTATATTTTTTCTTTTTGACTTTTTTTTTGGGGGGGGGGGTGGGGGGTTGGGGGAGGCACCTGTTGGATTGTAACTAAAACTTTCTACTGTGGCATGAACAAGCCAACGGCTACCGAGCGGGACCTATTGAAGGAAACTATACTTGTTCTTTGCCACTCACTTCCTGCTTCATCGTTCCTAGGCTGCCTTCACTGCAATTCCAGTCACTGCATGGAAACTTCCTATATGGACAGGGTCAACTGTTGCACTGCACCCAATGACTGGTTTTAGCGGTGGTGTGTCCACAAGCAGCACCGTCACTCCTCAGTCACATACTGCTTGGGGACTCATCACCAGTGAGGCCAGTCACTGAGCCCAGGACTCACACAGCCGGAACTGAGCAGCACAGAGCAGGTTTGCTGGGTGGGGGGATGGGGGCTTCAAAAAAAATTGTGGACAGCCCTTGCAACTGAAAGATAATAATTATATAGGAAAAGACAAAACTAGGCCTTCTTTTACTGGTGGCAAACATCCAGTAGTACATACAAACCTCTGTATGTTGACTTGCGTAGATGGATTTGTAGTCCAGTGGCCTAGTCATCAGCCTGTTCTTTCCTGCTGCTACTGATGGGTGGCAGCCCTGTTCTCTACCACGCAAAATGAATCTGCTGCTAATATAGTATGTACCTTTATTAATATAAAATTTTGTTTCTGGTGCCAGAGGTGCCCCCCATCTCCCCAATGAAAAAAGTTGCTGAACTACAGAATGTACTCCCTTCATTGTATCTTCTTTTAGTTACCAATTCCCTTTAGGAAGCCATTTTGAAGGTATGTATAATTTTTCAATGACCGTTCTCTTGGCAGTAGAAAATAAAATGTCTTAACTATTTGTTTCCATCACCATAGAACACACGGTAGCTCTACCCATGATGTCATCCCTAATTTACTTGAATAATTATTTCTAAAAAGCAACACACTTGCTCTTCTGACTTTCTTTACTTCACCTGTATGAATTTTAAGGCAAAGTTTCTAATGCTATACCGGTCAAACTATAAATATAATATCTAAAAACCAAGCATTGCAAATATTTTGAGTTGTAAAAATGCATATAGGAATTCCCTAAGCTTTCTAACGTATAATAAAAGACTTTTTTTTTTAAATTATCAGTTCAAGTATTTTAGTTTTCATACTAAACCAGCTGAGATATTTTGAAAAAGGATACTGCCTCTTGGCCAAGTCATATAAATATATTAGTCATTTACAAATAACCACGAAACAGGAGGTTTCTCAAAGCTATGTCACAGCTACAGCTTTGAACAAGTATATACACACAGCAGCGCGTGGAGCACAAGTACTACCATGCGCCCACACACACTCCCACTCATTCACACACATCAAGTGACATCATGAGGTCTTCAATCCAAGGGCACCATCCACTTCCTCCTCTGGCTGTAGAGTGTGCCACTGAGCGATAGGCCTTCTGGGGTTAGCTAACATATCGGACCAGTGACGGAGCTCAGTCCCTGTAGCATTGCAGCCCACAAAGATCTTTCCGATAGCTTCGTTTTTGCCCAGTTTGTCATAGTCAAGTACTGTAAGAACCACTTGCACTTTCTGTAGAAATGAAAAAATAAAGTTATTCCAATCAGTTGGAAACTAACAGACAAATGGACGAGAAAATTACATTTCTCTGCAGGAATGAATTCCGCTACAGTATCATTAATGGTTGAGTGAGTCATTGCATTCTCGGAGCGGTAACTTGAAACTTCTTGACTCAATGTAAGGTCAGCAACAGGACCCAACCTATAATGTATCATTTATAGTCTTGCGGTCTTCTGATATGAGGCTGAAAGACTTTTGGGTCCCCTGGCAACCTTTACACCATTTGTTGTTACAACCCTTGACAGATTCTTTAGAATGCCAGTTATGGTGTTAACCTTTTCACAGCTCTCTATAGTGAAAGATGGTACCAGTTATAGAGGCAGACCTCAATAGTATCGCACTCCTCTCTCTGGTCCCATGAGGACCTGGCATGAGAACCATAGCAACAAATCATAGGTTCAGATTCAGTGTTCCCCACCTCCACCTGAAGGGAAAAATGTCCACATGTAATGGCCACCATTATATGAGGGCACCTTTCTTGAAAGAAGATAAGACTAACCAAATAATCAGTCTACTGTGCCTACTGTAATAAACGTACCTGTCTGGGCTCCAGCGGTGCGATCCTCAGCCTCAGCAAGGCTGCGTCAGGAGAGACCTGCTGCTGAGCCACGCCCCCTGGTGACATGACCACATTCTTAGTAACAGGATGTAATGCTCAGTTTCTCCCCACAGCAGGCGTGTGCTGGGAGAGATTAGCAGTGGGTTGATTGCTCAGCTGCTCTGTTACCGTGTACGAGTGTTTCTGACTAATGGAGCGCTGAGTCATGTATCTATCAGGTTCTGATCCAGGCACTCAGCGCTCTATTTAAATCCCTTCCTGGCCATACAGCATTGCCAGTGATAGTCTTGTTTGGCTCACTAGCTGGGCTTTGTTCCCTGTTTCTGCATTTGCGTACTAATTCCTCTGTGCTTCTGACGCCGGCTTGTCTTCTGACCACTTTCTGTCTCATGTGTTTCATACTGTATTGCCGTCTGGTTCTGATTTCGGCTTGTCTTCTGACCACTCTTTGTCTCTCATTTGGTACTGTGTAGTCTGTCTGGTTCTGACCCATTGCTGTATGACTCTGCTTTTATGTTTGCTGCCTGTTGGTGTTTGTCCGTCTCTGCACTTATTTAGAGTAGGGACCATCATCCAGTTGCGGTTCTGCCAGGTAGGGCTTATACTGCAAGTAGGTAGGGAAAGCAGGCTGGTTCTAGGTTAGGGTTCACTGCCCTTGTCTGTCCCTACCTACAGGTGTTTCACCCACATAGTATTGCCACGCAGTGCCCAACTAATACACAGAGTGAAGACTAGAAGGTGTGTGTGGGGTAGGGTTTAGGGAGAGGGTTAGAGAGTGCAGGCCCTGTGCCTTACTGAAATTTCTTCCCTTCCTTAAATGTAGCCCTCGAATTGTATTTCCACATCTAAACATGCCCAAAGAATAGGTAATCTACAAATGCTCATAAAGTGAGAATGAGGATTTGTGACACAGAAGTGTTGAGAGGTTTAGATTGTAACAAGACCTTAAAATTGGTATATGAAGATGATAATACTATAAGTGAAAACACATTTTATAACATGGTGACTTACCTGGATTTGTTCAAATGGAACTTCAAAACTGAACGACTCATTATAATAGGGATTCAGGGTGTTTTTCTTAATGGTCGTCTTTTTCTTTTTCAGCCTCTTGCCATTCTGCATCAGATGAATCTTTACATATGGATCTAGTTAAAAAAAAAGAACATAAAGAAAAAACAAACATAAAAAAAACACTTCAAGAGAATTTTACATAGTGTTATGTAAAGACATGGCATGTACAGCACAGAGGTAGGACAGCACAGCTTGTCATTTGTCACTGCCATTTGTTATTACGATGTGTTTATGCTATTACTGCAGGTTATCATGCATGATTGTATGGTCATATATATGATAAACATACAGACATCTTGTGTGGTCTCCTCATGATCAAGGTGTGGTTTGGCGTCTAAGACAAACTAGTAAATGGGGGTGAACTGCAAATGGCCTGATTTTTGTTGGGATCTGTTCACACTACTGTTCAGAGGTTCCATTACTTTTGAAAGAAAGAGAAATGCAATATTCAGCAAATATTTGTGCTGCCAAAATGAAGGAAATCTTTCTGGAACCCCAGTAGATGGGCTCTGTCTGTATTTGTTGTATGACAGATTTCTTAAAGTGTCCTGGCTCATATAAATCCATGATACACTGAAAACATTTGCTATGTGAAATTTTTTTCATGTGTAAAAACTTTTGTCAATATACCTGAAAGTCCTCCTACGTCCATCTTCTTCAGATTCTTGGCCTCCAGCACAATCACAGTAAGCTTCCCTGCGGTGGGCACATATCTCAGAGAAAAGCAAATGTCTCCCAACTTTTCTTGCTATGACAAAAACATTAAAAAAAATTTTGAAAAAAAATGTAATACTGATATTCATATGCTACATATATACCCTACATGTTATGGTGTGCCTGGGGAAGATGCCAGAGCAGGTGGAAACATTGCTGGTGTGCCTTGTTGGAGGAATAAATCCTTTTTGAAACTGCAACACCCCTAATGTATGCTCTCACTATTTTACTATTAGAAAAAGTTCATTAATGTTCATTAAAGAGGACCTTTCACCGCTCCTGACATGTCTGTTTTAGTAACTGCTTGCATTCCCCATGTAATATTAATCCTGAGCATCTATTCTTATGGCATTATGTTGTGCCACTCCTCTGTTATTGCTCCTAGAAGTTATGAATGAATTGGCAGCAGTTTGCAATGAAGGCCCAGATGAGGGTTACCAGTTGCAGGTGTATCCACTGTCTGATACTGGCAGCATTAATTGGATAGTGTCAGACTGTTCATGGACACCACCCCCAACAGGTAACACCCAGCTGGACCTTCACTGCAAACTGCTAGCAATTTATTCATAACTTCTAGTAGAAATAATAAAGGAATCATAAAACATAGAGCCATAAGAATAGATGTTCCAGAATTGTTATTACATGTGGAATGCAAGAGGCTACTAAACAGATGTATCGGGAGAGGTGACAGCACCTCTTTGAGGAATCTTGGATGAACTGTCTGTGCATCTCCTAGTCCTATGTGTGGATGCTGTGGATGTTGCTTTTTGGATAGAAAAGTAAAGGTTGCATAAGAAATGTTAGTAAGGGCTCATGCACACAAATATATTTTTTTCCTGTTTCTGTGCAGTTTTTATTTGTGGCCCATATGAGGAACCATTCACTTCAATGGGGCCACGAAAACAACGGAAATGACTCCGTGTGCATCCGTGTCCCTATGTCCGCATGGCCGTGCCACAAAAAAAAACAAACAAAAAAATGATTATTATTGTCCACATTATGGACAAGGATAGGACAGTTCTATAGAAGGCCGGACATTCCGTTCTGTAAAATGTGTAATGCACACGGCCGGTATCCGTGTTTTGCGGATCCACAATATCCGGACCGCAAAACATCGGTTATGTGCATGAGCCCTAAATCAAATAAAGAGCAAATGACGTATACATGCAATCTGATAATACAAAGGACAATCAGAATAATACAAAGGAAACTCCAGAACTAAAACTGGTGACATCCTGTTGTAGAACTATAGCGGTTACTCCGGAGATAATGACATTTCTTTTAGAGTTCACATACAGGTGACAGTAAGCATTACTCAATGGCAGCTAGAAATTGCATTTGGCTGACAACTCTGTCATTTTTCAGACTCCTCAATGTTTTGTTACTTGCTCATGATGGGGCTGGTATGTCAGGGGTCTGTCTCTAGAAATGTCATCTAATTAGGGAAAACTTAAAGGGGCTTTCTGTAACATAGATATTGATAACCTATCCTCTGGACAGGTCATCAATCTCAGATTGGTGGGGTTCCAATACCTGGGACCACCACCACCAGTTATTTTGGGTAGTCGCTGAAAACTACACAGTGGACGGAGGGCTCTGCCCATTGTGTCATTTCCGGTGCTGGCATACTGCTGCTCTGCCGATGGCTGCCCGATACAGCTGATCAAGGGTTTTGGGTGTCAGGCACCCACCAATATAATATCAATGACCTATCCTGAGCATAGGCTATCAATATCTAAAAACCCCTTTAGAGAATGGGTTCATTCATATGTAACGTATTAGGGAATTCTGACTTAATAGAGAGAGGCCATTTGTTTAGGATCCTCATGTTATGGTCACAGTGGACAGGGGCGGATTGGCCATAGATTTTACAGAGAAATTTGCCGGTGGGCCATGGCGCAGGGGGCAGTCTGAGCCCTACTCACGGCTGCTAGCCAGGTAAGTAATGATCTATTGCTCCCAGAGTTAATTCACGCTGGGGGCGTCAAGTAGTTATATACTTGGCTAGTGACCACCGGTGCCCCCCTGCTTTCTGAATTCAACTGTATTGCCATCCTTAGGCAACTGGAGTAGAAGGACAGAATGTGGTAGCAGGCCACAGGGGCAGACATACCGCCTGTACAGCCGTTCAGCTGTACAGGGGCCCAGCGTGGGAGGGGGCCCAATTTTGAATACCAGTGAGCGCTTCCATTATGGAAGCTCTCACTAGTCTGCAGGTGGCGGGGGAGTGAAGTACTGTGAGCACTGTATTCACCCCTCCTCACTGATCTCATCCGGGCCGCGTATCTCTCACACTGGTGCACATTATAACGGAGGATTTTTCTGCTGGCACACATTGTAAGGAGAATTATTACTACTGGGGGACTATGGGAAACATGATTACTAGTAAGGGCACTATGGGGGCAGTATTACTTTTGGGGCAAACTAGGGGCATTATTACTATTGGGGGCACTGTTAACACTGTATTCTCCTGTATGTTTGTAGTCCTGTATGTAATGGTTTCCAAGTATGTCTTTAACAGTAGGACTGGAGGAAAGGGGTTAGGTTCAGAATTTGGCATGGGGTGGGGGCGCCATTTCAATTTTTGCCTCTGACAGCAGAAAGGCTAGGTGCACCCCTGCCCCTTGCCACAAAGCACTGAGGGAAAGGGGTTGGTACAGGTACATTCTTTGCACAGGGGCTCTCTGCTGTCTGTGTCTGCCCCTGCTGGGCCACCACAGAGGGGCAGCTTCTGAGGAGGTATTTTGTGCTCCACTGTGATGCTGCTGGGGCAGTTCATTGACTTTCACCGAGATATTTTGCTCTGCTAGGGTGGTATTTTGTGTTGCAATATGGTATTGCTACTACTTTGTTGGTCCTGCCGTCTATCAATTTGAACCTGCCTACAACATGGGGCCACTTTTAGTTTTTTTTCCATGGCCACTTTAAAGGGGTTTTCCGGGATTTTAATATTGATGACCTATCATCGGGATAGGCCATCAATATCAGATCGGCAGGGGTCCTAGACCCTGCACTCCTGCCGATCATTTGGTGGAAGAGAAGACCATCCCTTCATTGTTTACTTGCTCACCATCAGCATTGCAGCAGTGAGCAGGTGTAATTACAAGCCGTCCCATTCACTTCAATAGGACAGCTCCTTCCTATTCAAGTGTACAACACAGAGCCGGCCCTTTGAAGTGAATGGGACAGCTTGTAATTATACCTGCAATTATACCTGCTCACTAATGCGAGCAGGTAAACAATGAAAGGAAGGCTGCGCTCACATACTTCTCTTCAATCAGCTGATTGGCGTGGGTTACCACCCTGATTTGATATTGATGACCTATCTTGAGGATTTTTTATCCAGGTATTTTACAAAGCAGAGAATCCCTTTAAGATGATTCATATTGGAATCCTATAACAGAGTTCCAATAATCAGTGGATCAGTTCCAGCGCTATTAGATCAGAAAAGTCTTTCCTAAAGCATTTTTTGGGAAAGACTCTCCTTTTTTCATTGTATGAGATCCACTCCTGTCTGGGGTTTTCTATAAACTATATGACAGGTGGTCTGTATGCTAATGTGGACATAGCTAACATTTACAAATGAGTGAAATGGTAATCTTGCCATATTCTAAAGATTTTTTATGACAATTTCCAAGAGCCTAGGCAATATTTAAATTGCATCAGGATGTGAATAGTTTTCTTTATAATAAGTTATTTCCCAGGAGAAACTGAATGCCAGCGGATAATCTCCATTTCTAGGTACCAAGAAAGCTTTTTTGTTATGCATTTAATAGCCTTTGCAGAGCTTATCAATGACAATGCAGAATGGTGAGCTGCAAATCAGAATATTTCAAGAATTCAAACTCTCAAATGACACCCCTGATATCCATATTACCTGCACACAATCTGTACAGGTAAGACCCTCATCAGTTAACATCATCATCACCATCCTTTATACCAGACATCATTAAAGGGGCATTCCACCATAATATTATGGCTCTTACCATGGCCTGCAAATGGTTAAAAAAGTAACCATTCTCATGGTGCTGGGGTCCCTGTTGTGCTTCACTTCCTGCTCCTGTCTGGACATGGAAGGAGATGGCTGGGAATGTGGCTCGGCCAGACTGGCTGAGGAGGCCAACGCTGCAGCCAGTCACTGGCTGCACAGAATCCCTAGCCATTTCATGCTTTGTTGAGACAGGAAGTTGAGCACAGAGGAAACCCTACAAGCTCCTTTATTTTATTTTTTTTAACCATTTCAGGCCATGAGAAAGCTTTTGATATTGTGCCAGAATTCTCATTTAAACAAACATCTTGATGTGGTCCTAAAATTAAATCTGTGCTACAAGGTTACCAGTGGTATCCAAGTAAGGGGACCACAATTATCGTGCTGGGTAGAGATGAGCGAATAACTGAAAATTCGCTTTGGCAAATGTTCAACGAATTTATGACAAGATTCGTTCTTATGAATTTATTCGGTCGAATTTACGTTTAAAAATAATCGTTGTTTTGCGAACATTCCTACACAAATTACGAACATACAGTCAGCGTTGTTAAAAGTATGCAATACGTAAGCATTACCGTACAAAAGTGCGTACAAATCCTTAGCGTACTATTGACTAGCAATTACGTCCGCTAGGCCGCTGCGTACAGTCTTTAGAGGCAGTCCATATGAGCTAGAAAAGTAAGGTGCTAGCTATCCAGCTAAGTGCATAATTTACTGAAAACAAGTGCATAATAGGACACATTGCAGTACCTGAAAAAGAATACACACAATGGGCTAAAGTTTTTGAACGTTGCTGAACCAGTAAAAACATTATTGCTAATATACAGCAAAGACATAATTATGCAAACATTTTAGTGCAATCAATTTCACATTTGCAAGCATAAAAGGCTCAGATATACGTTTGAGTCTCTCCTCGTGGCTCCTTGGCATGATAAAACACTGGAACACACTCCAAAATTCATTTGTAATCCACGTGAGGTAATTTTGTAATCCAAACAGGTAACGTATAATCCACATGGATAATAGAAAATAGCAGCAAATAGAGAACCCTTTTTGCAAAGGTGGCTCCCAAATAACCTGAGAAGGGGGGGAAAAGGAAAATAGGTGCCCTTAGGCGCAACTGGGAATTTTCTGCAGAATGGGGGGGAGTCCTGACAGCCATGTCCATCTGGTTGAGAGTCAAACAGGGGCAATACAAACTAAACAAACAAAAAAAGTACCAACTAGCTCTCACCCGTCAGGTGCAGTCCATGGTGTGGCTCCCATAGGTCCTCTTGAAGTGTCCTTGAGACAGCCAGTAGTTGGGTCCCTTAGATGAGTGACCTGAAGTCCTCCTCGCTTGAGCTGCTACTGAAGGACATCAGAGGACGCTCCTGCCTCTTGTAGGCCATGCTCGCTGCCGTGGTGGAACTCCACTGTGCTCTTCTTCCGAAAGTTGGACTTGACCAGGTCCGGGTGGTGGTCGCGCTGGTGAGCGCTGCAGCCACTTGCGCTTTTCCGTATACTCCTGCCGGGACAGCAGGGGTAAGGACTTCTGGCTGCAGCAGTTCTGGAAAGGTTGCATCCAGGGAAGAAGCCCCGGGTCCCCTGGCTGCTGCTGGCTTCATTTTCCATGGTAGTTGGTATTGGTGGATCGCCGTGGATTGGAATGTAAATGAAGTTGTCAGCTGACCCAGCTGAAAGGACTGTGGTGGTGGTGGTGCTGGCAGTCCAGGAATCAGAGGCTCCAGCTGTGGCTTTTCCCTGAACCGGAGGACACCATCTGGGGACTCCTGAAGGCAGCGTAAACGTCCTGGACCTGGTGGTTCATCCGGCCACATTTCTGGTTCCAATGTAGGTACCAGGGGCTTAGAAAGTAGGGTAACCCCGGTAGCAAAGGGGCCTTTCAGGGACGCCATGGGGATGTACTCCACCTGATCCCCCACATACAGGCTGTGACGAGGCTGGAGCAGGTACTCCCATTTAACTGACCTGTGGCCTACAAAGTACTCCTTGCCATCCTTGTCGTCTGCCAGGAAGCCAGACTCTCGCTCGACCGAAAACCACAGGACAGTTCCCTTTCGGCGCTCCAATGTAGGATCTCCCGGCCTAGGATGGTCCAATACCTGGTTCACCCAGTCCTCCACGGCATTCTTGTAGTCCCAGAGGGTCTGCGCGTGGGCCGTCACCGATGCTGGCACAATCGGGTTCTGCCTTATAGAAGTTGTTGTAGATCTCCTCCTGGGCAGCGAATTGGACGCTCCTGCCACAGCAGCCGCACCAGCCGCCTCACGACTCACGATGCGCAGCAACCTCAGAAGACGGTAAGGAGAATAAGGGCACTGAAGCTGGGTTTCTCATCTTGAGTTCAGAGCGAGCGGCGGTTCGGGGAATTCGTCCCCAAAGACCATTTCACTCCACTTCGGACGCAGCTCTTTAGCCATGCTTGCTGTACTGATCAGTGTTTAGTGCTGGTCTAAACTGGTTCAGAGGAGGGTGGAGTACTGAGGGAGGAGTCTTCACTCCCTGTATGTGCAAATAGTTAGATCCCGGTGGGCCGGGCTGTTTTTTTCCAGTTCTGAGGGGGGCGTATCTTCACTTTCCTGCTCTTGCTGGGGCGCATAATCATTTTCCCGCTTCACGAAGAATGCGTACGTTTTCTACATAGCGAAAGTATCGTACGTATCATTAGCGTTCAAAATTTTACGCAAATTTACGAATAATACGAAGCTAATCCGAAAAAATCCGGATTTGCTTCAGAGTAGAAAATTTGTAAGATTTGATTTGAATCTACGAAGCGGTGAATAGATTCGCTCATCTCTAGTGCTGGGTTTTGACACTGAGAACAGAATTGCCTGTTGTTCAATTTCCCTTGAAGTCTTCTAAAAAACAATGTCGTTCCTCAGGAACAATGAGTCCAGCACAAGTAGCAAAAGAGAAAGAACAACTAAGATTATTCGAGAGGGCAGCGGCACTCGCAGTAATGCTGTGGCCTTCTTGCTGTTTTCCCTAGTGATAAAACCGTTAATCGGTCATGTAGCCTAGGCACAGCTAAGCCCCATTGAAGTGAATGGGGCTGAGTGCGATACCAAGCACAAACGCTATACAACATATGGCACTGTGCTTGGTAAGCACGGAGAAGACCATGGCACCCTTTAATTTATCCTTCAAAGTTGGCTGCTGTACTTCCAGATTTAGTTTAATAGGGCACAGATAGATATTATGAATCGCTGTGACTATTGATAGTCTGAAATCTGCTTCCTATTTGATGCTCAGTCAGTGGCTCTAGCCAAACACTATGCTTTACACCGCAGCTCTGCTTGTTCAGGTTCGCTGCTATGAATGAACACAAGGCCATCTTAGGAACTATTTGCCAGTAGAGAAAATAATAAGAATAATTATACTGGAAATTACATGCAGGAAAACTGCCAACTGCAATTTATCTGGTCTAAAAAGTCGACTTGCCGGTAACCATGCAGTCAAGGATGAGATCCACACAAAATTTTGGGTTTAGAGTGAATTTTACAGTATGTTGTCCACTGCTTCATTTTCTTTTGAACACAGGGAAGATTATAAGTGCTAAAATGCGAGTATAGTATCTTCTTCTACCATACAGTGGGGAAAAAAAGTATTTAGTCAGCCACCAATTGTGCAAGTTCTCCCACTTAAAAAGATGAGAGGCCTACAATTGACATCATAGGTAGACCTCAACTATGAGACACAAAATGAGAAAACAAATACAGAAAATAACATTGTCTGATTTTTAAAGAAATTATTTGCAAATTATGGTGGAAAATAAGTATTTGGTAAATAACAAAAGTTCATCTCAATACTTTGGTTTATATCCTTTGTTGGCAATGACAGAGGTCAAATGTTTTCTGTAAGTCTTCACAAGGTTGGCACACACTGTTGCTGGTATGTTGGCCCATTCCTCCATGCAGATCTCCTCTAGAGCAGTGATGTTTTGGGGCGGTCGCTGTGCAACACGGACTTTCAACTCCCTCCAAAGGTTTTCTATGGGGTTGAGATCTGGAGACTGGCTAGGCCACTCCAGGACCTTGAAATGCTTCTTATGAAGCCACTCCTTTGTTGCCCTGGCGGTGTGCTTGGGATCATTGCCATGCTGAAAGACCCAGCCACGTTTCATCTTCAATGCCCTTGCTGATGTAAGGAGGTTTGGACTCAAAATCTCACGATACATGGCCCCATTCATTCTTTCATGTACACGGATCAGTCGTCTTGGTCCCTTTGCAGAGAAACAGCCCCAAAGCATGATGTTGACACACCCATGCTTCACAGTAGGTATGGTGTTCTTTGGATGCAACTCAGCATTCACTCTCTTCCAAACACGACGAGTTGTGTTTCTACCAAACAGTTCTACTTTGGTTTCATCTGACCATATGACATTCTCCCAATACTCTTCTGGAACATCCAAATGCTCTCTAGCAAATTTCAGAGGGGCCCGGATATGTACTGGCTGAAGCAGGGGACACGTCTGGCACTGCAAGATCTGAGTCCCTGGTGGCGTAGTGTGTTACTGACGGTAGCCTTTGTTACATTGGTCCCAGCTTTCTGCAGGTCATTCACTAGGTCCCCCCGTGTGGTTCTGGGATTTTTGCTCACAGTTCTTGTGATCATTTTGACCCCACGGGGTAAGATCTTGCGTGGAGCCCCGATCGAGGGAGATTATCAGTGATCTTGTATATCTTTTGCCATTTTCTAATTATTGCTCCCACAGTTTATTTCTTCACACCAAGCTGCTTGCCTATTGCAGATTCAGTCTTCCCAGCCTGGTGCAGGTCTACAGTTTTGTTTCTGGTGTCCTTCGACAGCTCTTTGGTCTTCACCGTAGTGGAGTTTGGAGTGTGACTGTTTGAGTTTGTGGACAGGTGTCTTTTATACTGATAACAAGTTCAAACAGGTGCCATTACTACAGGTAATGAGTGGAGGACAGAGGAGCCTCTTAAAGAAGAAGTTACAGGTCTGTGAGAGCCAGAAATCTTGCTTGTTTGTAGGTGACCAAATACTTATTTTCCACCATAATTTGCAAATAAATTCTTTAAAAATCAGACAATGTGATTTTCTGGATTTGTTTTCTCATTTTGTCTCTCATAGTTGAGGTCTACCTATGATGTCAATTACAGGCCTCTCTCATCTTTTTAAGTAGGAGAACTTGTACAATTGGTGGCTGACTAAATACTTTTTTCCCCACTGTATTTCATGGATATCATTACAGTATTTTTAACCCTATAAGATGCACCTGCCCATAAGACACATCTAGGTTTTAGAGGAGGAAAATAAGAATCAGATCCCCAGTGTTTCTCAGACCTCATATTAGACCCCCAGTGTTGATGAGACCCTAGTGATTCTCAGACTTCAGAGCAGAGCCCCAATCAGTACCCAAGTGTGTCTCGCAGTCCGTTTCGCAGACAAGAATAGGCATTTCTATAATGGGCCATCCATTCCATTCTGCAATTTGCATAACACACACGGGTGGCATCAGTGTTTTGCGGATCCTCATCTGTAGACCACAAAACACGGCATGGTCATGTGCATGTAGCCTAATACTGGAACTACACAGCTCCGTCCAATGGTCAATGCAAAAAGTGATGACACCTATATAAAATTGATGTTTTGATAATTGCCATATTTTTCTATGACCCTTGTGTGGGTGACAAGAGTTGTTAATGTTTTTATATTCTGCTATAGATTAATAATAAAAGGAAAAATCAATTCTACAGGAGCATTACACACTCACAGAACAATGACTTTTCTGATAAAGGATTCTTTTAAATGTCAGCAGATCAATGGACATTTCTAGTGCTTGTTTATAAAATCTTCCGTCTGCTTTATTTCAGCAACGGGAAGAAAATGCTGATGCAAGCTGTGTTCTTCTATTCCTTAAGGAATACCATGTTTTCTGGTAAGGAGCAAATATAACAAAGTCACACAGTGAAACAAATGCTGTACACACACACACACACTACTGTGGACACAAGATGAAGTGTATTAAATTGATTTTTTGATAAATAGCAAGATTATTTTTCATTAGGCTTCTTTCCACCCACCAAAAGTAATGTTACTGATGGACCCTCCTCCATCTATGCAGAATATGTGCACTTCTGATTATAATATAAATGTTTGGATGCTTCAGACCCATTCATAGCTTAGCTCCATTTAATGGAGCTAAACTGCAAGTAGACACCCACCACAGCTCCAAGCAGTGGCTGCCCACACACCATGCCAGGAAGGGACATGCCACTTCTTGGCATGGTTGCTGCTTTAAACCACCAGCCCACAAACTGCAGAGTTGCCTCCCCTTGAAAACAATGGGAGGCAGACACCACAGGGCCACCATGATGTCAGCACCAAAATTCTGATCGCAGATTCTGCCATATGAATGGTCCCTTATTGTTGCAGAGCCTGAGCCAACTTGAGGATCCTCTCGTGGGTCAGTATAAGGGTATGGCCACACTGCCAAATTACCTGATGCAGTTTTGAAAGCCAAAATCAGAAGTGGGTCATAAAAGGAGAGAAAGTATGACGCATAGATATAACTACTCCTCTTTTTTTGGATTCACTCCTGGTGTATTACCCCAGAGGGGGCACTACCATTCTTATACCGAGCTACTGTCTCTAATGGCTAGCGAGGAGTGTCATCTGTGTATTTAATTCCAGGTCATCTGATACTGTGCCTTATTAATATTGTTATGCAGCTGTTATTACATGTAATGTGCCTGTTTGTCCAGGAGATAGCAGTGTAACTGGCAGATACCTTTAGATAGAATGGAACGTACAATTCCACCCCCCACCCCCCTTTCGGGCAGACATGGGCTACTCTTCTTTCCTACCAAGGGATGGGGTTGCAGGAAGCTGAATAGGGAGTTGAGTTTTAGAGTTTAGAGTGTTCCCCCCTCCTGCTTCAGGAGTCCCAGGAAGCAGCTTGTAAAGCACCCTGGCTCCAGGCAGTTCACAGACAGAGTATTACAAGGGGCTAAGGCCAAAAGCACCCACTCAATGGTACCAGAACTGCTAGAAAGTCCAGTAACTCGACTGAGGCCAGAGAGTAACACGGCAGAGAGAGAAAGCAAAGTATTTAGGTTTACCTGCCAGGTCACCCTTAGCCTGCTGGAGCCAATAGAAAGCTCAAGCATTGTTTGGATGATGCAAGTTTATTGCAAGTTTATTCAAGTAAAAAACTTTGAATTTTATCAAGTCTGGACTCTACTTTTTCCACCAACTACAAGTCATTTGTTGCCATGGAGCCTTACCCCAGGTAACGAAAGTATCCAGGTAGGAGCACCGTGACCCAAACTATTAGGACAAATATACCACTTTACAGGCCGAACTGGATGGAAAGATGTCTTTTTTCGGCCTTATAAACTATGTTACTATGTTACTATGTTACATCCTAAACAATGGGACTCGGCCCTGGGGGGGAGCCCGCCGCACTGGTTTTGACTTCTAAATATCACCAGGAAACCTGACCATGTGGCCGTACCCTAACCCTGCCAAAACAGCTACTAAAAGCATAGTCAGCAAGATTTCCATAACTTTTATACGATAATGTACACCAAAGAGACTTTAAAATCACTTGCCTAATATTGTGTAGGTGCATCTTGTGCTTGATTGAACTGAGATCTGACCAGTATGCAAGCTGCAATGCATTGTGTGGCAAATTTACTAATACAGTCTCATTTTTAGACAGTGAAAACTTAAACTAGACAGTCTAACAATGTGCCAAAGTTATCAAAGTGGTTGATGCTAGATGATATATCGGTGCACCTTTAGACTCACTGGAGCTCCATTGAGCACTGCGACTTCATCTAACAGCTGATTTCTGGAGGTGCTGGGGCTCTCAGACCTCTGAGAACAGGCCATCAATATGAAAATCCCCCTGAACCCCTTTAAATGTAGCACCGAATAACCCTGTTCAGGCAATGTTTTCTTCTACATATTATTCACCCCATGATTCCTGTAGTTTACCGGCTTCGATTTCACGCCATGACATGGCCGTGATGTACTGTAAATGCCCAATAAACAACCACTTGGCTCCCTTTACCATCTATTAATAATTATTGCGATGATAAAAATGATAAGAACATGGAAAAGAAAAGAAGAATGCAGGATGAATAAACATTTTTTGTAACATAAATCATTAAAACATTAAATGCCTGATGGCCTCAAGATGTTCTCATGCAACAATTTCCAGGAATACAAGTGTGAAAGCTATGAAGTCAGCTGGTATCACGTAATTGGTGATTAAACTAAACTTAGTCATAACACAATGAATAAATAGGGGAAAACCTATTGTCATGCAGGGAAAAAATACAGCAACCACACTCCACGGGGAACCTATTAATTTAAAGGTAAATAAGGAATCATTACTCACCAGGGACCCTGTAATGAAAAAAAGTCATGCACCAGCATGCATCAGGACCTATTTCTACAGTGGATGCAAAAAAAAAAGGCCATTGCTTTTTCACACTCACATTTGCCTAATGCATTGTTCTATTTTATGATAATTGCCTCGTTTCCTTATTGTAGCAAATTTTTGGAGAGGTCAGGCCATGAGACAGCACAGAGCTCATTTTTACTGATTGGAAGAAACAACACCGAATTGTGAATTTATAGGATACATAATAAAGGCAGCAATGTAGCTATAGGGGATGCAGAAGTAGCAGTCATATCTGGCGCTAGTGCTCAAGGGGGTCTGTTGTATAAGAAGATAATGATATTATAAATGCTACATGGCAGGTGTAGGTAGTGAAGTTTTGGCAGATTTTTTTTATTTTTATTTGCTTTGATCCAAATTAATTTTTCACGAAGCACGTTAAAATAAGTCTATCCCAGCCTGCAGTTAAACTTTAGGGAGAATGTATCCTGGTGTACATCACTATGCAGTCAACATGCATAGCTAGTCCTTTCTGGTAGCAAAACAGTTACTGTGCGTCTGATTGACAGGCAGGTGTGACACACAAGCTGCCACTGTCTAGCGTCAAAGTTACACCAGGGAGTAGCCCTGTCCATCTGCATCATTAAGAAATCAGTTACGGGTTCCCTCTACTCATACAGTCAGCCCAACATGTGGAGGGTGGAGTTCAAACGTGTGGAATCGTTGCATATGAAGCAATGTAGAGGAACACCATTCTGCCTTTGCAGCTCAAGGAAGGTGAGTTTTGCACGGTAAGATTGGCTGAAGTGCATGCACAGTTTCAAGACATTTTGCGTTTGAGTGGAAGACTTCAGGAACCGAGTGACAACCAGATTGAATAAGTGTGCCATGCAGAGTGCATGGGTCAGCTGTTCCTGATACAGTGCAGACAAATGTTCTTCCCCTTATCAGTGACCATGGTTCCTATCTCCAGTTGGCGAGGAGACAGCCAGGATTTGATTTCTTGGTTGATGACGAGGAGCAGTTCCTCCCTGGTATGACTCCGTTAGCCCAGGCTGACTAGATGCAGAAACACGTGACAACGCCGTGCTTTGCATAGGTGGTATGCTGGAGGACAACTCTGAACTGTGCCTACAGTGGAGGCTGTGGCTCATCCTTGGCTATAGTTACATCCCCACACATCAGTGCTGACATGAACTGCACCAGACACCGACAGGCTCAAGAAGTGCAGGGTTGGTACAGCTTTTTTAGATAAGTAATGACAGCTTGGGACTCTCCACCTTGGGTGGGCACAAGCCATCAGTCCTCCAGGTGCACATTCAGCTTCTGCGCCATTGGATGAGTGCACTCATAATGTTGGCGAAATACGTGACGAGGAGTATGAGAAGCATAAAGAGCAAAAGGACAAAGGGAAGTAATAACAGCTTCCTTATGCTGAGGTTGAGGAGCCCCGACTGCTGGAGAAGGCGTACGAGCCGCTAGGAGATGCAGCGGTTGCTGCGTCATGCTGTACCACTACATAAGTGCCATAGTTTTCCCAGGCCACTTTATGGTGACGCTCCATGTGTTGATGCAGGGCCATGATGCCAACATGAGCACCCCGATGGCGCTTTACCTTCTGCCCACATATTCTGCATACCGACACAATGTCCTCCAGCTACTTGATAAAAAATTCCCACACTGCAAAATATAGCATTTTACCCCAAATACTCTATGCTGACTGCCTGCAGCTGCCTTTATGAACCAGTGCACCGTTAGTTGTTTCCTGACAGGTAGGCTTCTGAGTAACAGATAGTCCAACCCGGATGAGTTTAGCTCCAGATCTTCTACTGCTTCCACCCTGCTGGCTAACTGGCGCATTGCCACTCTGCTACCGTCTCACGGGCCTGCTGCCACCCTCACTTCTGATGATGATAATGATGCCCCCAGGATGCAGCAGACCTCTCCTCCAAGTCTATGTTGGCCTCTACAAGCTGACTGTCCTCACTAAGCTTGTCCTTGCTCAAAAGCGGAGCAGAGCTGGCAGCATGCATTACTTACTTTGGAGAAGAAGCAGGAAAATAAAGAGGCAGTTGCAGGACAGGTGAGGGCACAGAGGTTGTACCTTGGACATGCCAACTAAGTGTGGTGTCAGAAAAACCTACCAATTCCTGGCTGTGTGTATCTGTGTGTATGTCACCTGAGATGATGTTGAAGAAGTCAACCATTTCAGTACAGCTGGATTATTGGTCAAAACACGACCGCTGGATGATACCAACACCCCTTCTTCTGCTGCTACTTGTGCCAGCTACAGCAACATTTTTTGCTATTGCCCGTTCATTTTGAGGGCGCAGGGAACTGTCTATTGACTATAGTATACAGTAACTGAATCAGTAATGTAACAGATAAAGTATGAATGGTGCAGCAGGTAGACTAGAAAAACACTCCTATATATTACACTGCCTTTTAACAATGAGATTGATATACCGTAAGTCTATGTATAACAGAACAGATTAATTATTAATGGTGCAGCAGGTGAACTAGGTACATGCACCTATATATTAGACCGGCTGTTGAGACTAAGTCTCATGCACAGTCAGTCTATGTATAACAGAACAGATTAAGTATAAATGGCCCAGAAGATAAACTATACAAACGTGCCTGTATATTACACCTCCTGTTGACAATGACTCTGATGCACCGTATGTCTAACTATAACTGCGCAGATTTATTATTAATGGTACAGCAGATTAACTACCATAGGTACACACGTCTATATATTCGACCAGCTGTTGAGACTAAGCCTGATGCACAGTCAGTCTATGTATAACAGAACATATTAAGAATTGATGACACAGAAGTGGAACAAGATGGAACAATTACACAGAGCCTGCACTGTCCCTGCAGTCTCCCTATGATCTCCCTACAGTGTCTGAAAACTCTCACTTCAATATCCCTAAACTGTCCCTGCACTGTCCCTGTCCAATATTCTACAATTAAAAGATTGCTAAAACACTGTCCTAGCACTTGCCATGTCTCTGCCTATACTCAGTTCACAGTAAAATGGTGTCCAAACGAGATTAGACTTTTTATAGGTCATTATGGGTCGTATCTCCTTTCCAGGATTCTTACTTTCACTTTGTAACACGTAGCGTCCTTTTTAGGAAAAAAAAAATTTGTTACTACGGGAGCACGAGGAATTTCAGATTTATAACGAATCGAAGTTTTACTGAAATTCGGACGGAATTC
This sequence comes from Rhinella marina, assembly GCA_900303285.1. Classification (NCBI taxonomy): domain Eukaryota; kingdom Metazoa; phylum Chordata; class Amphibia; order Anura; family Bufonidae; genus Rhinella; species Rhinella marina. The sequence continues at coordinate 701,950 of ONZH01019172.1, forward strand.
AATTTGTTTCGATTCACACACTAGATGCAGGGCCCTGTTATAAATTTTGCATTAGGCCCCAGAAGCTTCTGTTGTTACTATGTTAATTAGAATTTTTAAGTGCTCTTGTTCCAGATGTAACAAACTTTGAATTGAAACTTGCAACAAAATCCATTGAAAGGTTAAACTTTGTTGTTACTGTATAGGGTCAAAAGTCACAGGATGCCCTTTTATTTCAGAAATGAAAGGGAAAATGAAATATCTGAGTACCCCAGCAAGTAATGGGTGAGGGGACCTATCTTGTAGGCTATGACCGGACATGGCCGCCATTTTGAAAGCCGCCATGGGAAGGCGGTCATGTAGCATATCAGATTTATAATATCTCTGGTGGTTTAAGACAGAACACAGAAAATTGCAACAACTGGGAAAGTTCCCTGTGATGCACAGCGATTTGACATGTTCAATGTGTTGCCTCTGGTGCTTAACACAGAACTTTGAAGCTTTGAACTTTCTGTGTTGATAACTTTTGGACCACAAGATATATTTCAAATCTGATTGCGAAGCTCGATTTCTGAGAAAATTTTGGTCTTCTTTGATATGCTATGACCCCCTTCCCATTGGAAAAATTTAACCTTGATCCAGTATGACGGCTTTCATGTCATGGCCATGTTCTGGACATAGCCTAAATGATAGGCCCCCTCACCCATTACTTGCTGGAGTATTCAGGTACTTCATATTTTCTTTAGTGTCTTAAATAAAAGGGTGTTCTGTGACTTTTGTCTAACCCTGTATAATTAAGATTTTAACTCACAAGTTAATGTTTGCTTCATCTGTATTTAGAGGCAGCACCCCTGTGCCTCTCCTTGTCACAGTACATGTGCATGTCAAGTTATACATATCTCACTCACTGTTCCTCATAGGAAGAGCAGGAAGAAGAATCCAAGGAACATGTTAATGTAACCATGCAGGCTTGTAGACTGTGATGAAGACCCGGAGAACAAGAATTCAGCCACCTCACAACTTATCATTTTACACACACATACTCATTCCTCTTAGCAGTTTAGAACAATGTTAAAAAAGCCTCAATACTAACACATTTTGCAACCATGTCATACAATGTGCCTATGAATGAATTTCTTTTTCCAGATATAGCAGCTTGCCCTAATCTTTCAAACATATGTCTGTTGATATCATTTTACAACATAGTAGTCATTGTTGACATCTACTGTTATGATACTTGTAAGTCAAAGAATGGTAATATAACGATGATAATATGTATAGTGAGCCATCCAATATCCACCATTCGAAATCAAAAAGAGCTAAATTAGTAAGAAAATTAAACTATTACATGAATAGGAACAGCATTACCATGAACCTCACTTTGATATGAAGATTGGGTGACTTTTGACTTTTTGACTAGTTCATTTGAGAATTCCTTTTTATGAATTGTCATACTTCTTTATGTGCCTTCTGTTTCCACACATAAAATATCTCAACAAGGTTGGAATTTGGCCACCATTTGTGAACTACCGTAAGACTAAGAGTTACCTCTTCTTTTTCAGCAGACTGGAGATCCTGCCACTCCTCAATAACATGAGCCAGATCCACGGTGTTCATATGTACTCGGGCTTCACCAATGGCATCATGTTTAGAAAATCGGTCAAAATCATATACTGACATCACTAAGGTCTTTCCTCCAAGTTCTGCATAAGGAATCTGGATGAAGGAGAAACATTAAAATGACAGTTATTAAGTATAAAAATTAAGTATAACTTGGCAAAAAAATCAAAACACAATCCAGAATAATAAATGAGTGGCATGCTCACGAGCCATCTGCATAGGAAATACACAATCTGTTGGGTAACACAGAAGACAGTTTGTTGAAGCCTTTGAGGGCAGCTCAAGACAGTGCTTCTCAACAGTCATCTGGTGAAGAAAACAGGGTCTGGGAAGCTGCAACAACTCCTCAAGGCACAATGTTTTTCAAAAATTATTTATGCATTGTGATGGTCCATATTGCCTCCTTTGCTGGCTTGGTTCATTTTTTCATCATATTATACACTGCTCGTTAAGGTTAAGACCACCCTGTAATCCAGCAGTGATGGCTGTGCTTCCACACCATAGGTGTGCAAGCTGGGACCATGGGAACGTACATAGACTGGCGCTTTTTCTTTTAGTGTGCAAGCACGGCTACTGCTTCTGGATTAGAGGGGGGTCGTAACTCCTAGATATGAGCAGTGTATAATGCAATAGAAAAATGAATCAAACCATCAAGGGCGGCAATGTGGACAATCACAATACTTTAGTAAGTGCCTTGTGCTAACTTTCTCTACATAATAAATGTCATTTGCCGAAGTGAGACAACCGCTTGAAAGTGAAAACTTAAATCGGTTGTCCAGAGTTTTTTTAAAGGAGTTATCCAGGAATTGATAATGATAACCTATCCTCACATCCCGATCAGCTGTTTCAGGAAGCCGCTTCGCACACCGGAGCTCTGGCAGCTTTCTAGGTACAGCGCTGTACATTGTATATCGGCTGCACTTGGTATTGCAGCTCAGCCTAATTAACTTGAATGAGTTAGCCAGAGGTTAGCCATTACTGAACCAGACCCTGTGACCGATGTACGGTGATGTCACATGGCCTAGGAAGAGGCCATGACACTCACGGAGTGCCAGCCTCTTCTAACAGCTGATCAGCAGGTGTCCCAGGTGTTAGACCCCCGCTGATCTGATATTGATTACCTATCCAGTGGATAGTTTATATGGTAAATATAATTTCCAATATAAGCCCTTTAACCACTTACCTACCGTCACACAACTATTTACATTTTAGTGTTTTAGTGGTAGGCAATTAACCTGAAGTATAAAATATTTAATAAAGTAATATTTTTATATCTTGTGTATTTTATTTGTGGTTTTACATAATGTTTTTGCACTGTACAAAATAGAATGGTGCCATAAAACCATCAATAGAAAAATAGGCCTCCAACACATATTAAGTACTACACTCATTTCTGGTCTTGTAGTGAGCCTAGCCAGTAGATAAATTTATTTATTTTGTAACAGTTAAAAAAAAAGAAAAATAATATCAAATGCATGTAGGTTGGATCAGAAATGAAATTTATTTGCAGTTAGATAGGCCTATTGCAAAAAAAAAAAAGACCTGATAATAAAGGAGGGTAAACACTCTGGTAACTCCCCACTCTGGTTAAACTTTCACTCTGCAGAACCTGTGAAAAAAACTATACTTGCTCCCTGCGAATACCTTCAGGCTCTGTGGCTCCTGGATTGTCTTCACTGAAATCCGATCTCCACCTGTGAATTTCTACGTGGACAGGGTCATGAAGACCATTGCAGCCAATGACTGGCCTAAATGGTGACATGTCCCCAAGCGGAACGTGACCCAGCAGTGACGTGCCACTTGTAAACACGAGGTAAATGTGGCCAGTCATTGATTGCACAATGCATGTGACCCTATCTATTTGAAAGTTGACAGACAAGGACTGGAAATCCAGTGAAGACAGCCTAGGAGCCACAGACTTTGAATGGACTGGTGGGGAGCACACACCTCTTCACAGGTGCCAGTGAGTGGGAAATGAAAAAAATTATCCTGGACAATATCCTTTGAAGGGGTTTTCACATCTGTACATTTATGTCATATCAATAGGGTATGCCAAAAATGTCTGATAGGTGACCCCTATGGGACCTGCTCCTAATTTGAGAACAAGAGCCTTCCTTGCACCACCATGAATGGAGAGACAGCTGTGCATGCACATTTCTCTCTATTCACTTCTCTGTATTCACACTGTGGGAGTTCCAAAAATAGCTGATTAAGTCTAGGTGTAGCCTTAACCTAAAATGTAGCCTTTACTTTTCTGGATCACAGGAGGAGGTCTCTGGAGGAAAACTTCCTCAATGATATCCAAATGAGTTAATTGGATAGTTTTTTCTAGTAAACCCAGGAAGCCACTTTCGGTTTTAATTGCATACTATTAATTTCCCAATCACAATTTAAACTGCATACATTTGGCTTTAATAATTGCAATTTTTTTTTTAAAAATAGCGGATGAACATTTACCTTAAAGGTGAAAGACTCATTGAAGGTTGGATTGAGGGTCTTGCGATGAACTTTTGTTTCATACTTCTTCTTTTTATCTGGCAGGAGAAATACTTTGACGTAGGGGTCAGAAGTACCACCAATGTCCAATGCTGGTAAATCTGCAGCTTGTATTATTCCCACAACCAGCTGAAACAAAGAAAATACATAGATTATCGTCCATGCTACTGTTTGTTCAAATAATGGCCTTCTTTATGCCAGAGCTCTAGTTACATATATATTGGGGAATTAGAAAAGTGACATCTATCTACTATAATTTTATCAGTAGAACAGGGGGTTTTCTTCCATTTTCTCTCTCTTATTTCTAATTATCTTTATTTTTCATATACACGACACACCCACACTGTGCAGTTTGTGAACTGTTCTCCTGCTGCTGTGGTGAAAGTGTATCTTGAGTGCACAAATAGCACCATTGTGAATAATTGACATGCCATTGATGTGAGAGGTGAATGTCAGCTACAAAGGTGCATGAAGGTAGACCGATGCACCACAGTGGACCAGCTCACCACCAAAATTAACCAGAGGGCAACCAGTTCAGGGGAGTCTACTGGGTATGGGGTTCCGAAGCAGGCAGATGGTTACTGCACCTCTGATAACAAAGTTGCATTTGCAGAAAAGGCATCAATTTTCACAGTATCGAAATTGGACCTCGGCTAATTGGCAAAGTGTTGCCTTCTCCAATGATTCAAGTTTTCTGCTCCATCAAACAGATGGACGTTGACATTCGTGCGAGAAACATAAAAAAACAAACACCCTGCAACCTGAACACAAGCTTGTGGTGGCAGTGTTATGGTCTGGTAAATGTTTTCATGGCATTCTTCGGTCATCCTTGTGGAATGTACAGTTCCATGAAAAAGTATTCATACCCCTTGAACTTTTCCACATTTTTTACCTTACACCCACAAACTTAAATGTATTTTATCAGGATTTTATGTGATAGACAAAAACAAAGTACCACATATGTGTGAAGTGAAAAGAAAATGACATGTGGTTTTCAAAATTTTTAGTAAATAAAGTTTTATGTTTGTTACTCTGATACTCCTAGTCCACTGTGACCAATTGCCTTTAGAAATCACCTAATTACCAAATAGAGTCAACCTGTGTATTCTCAGTATAACTATCATGAAAATCAAGGAACACACCAGACAGGTGAAGGATAAAGCTGTGGAGAAGTGTAAAACAGGGTTAGGTTATAAAATAATATCTCAAACTCCAAGCATCTCACAGAGCACTGATCATCCAAAAATGGAAGGAGTATGGCACAACTGCAAACCTACCAACACATGGCTGTCCATGCAAGAAAAGCACTAATTAGAGAAACAGCCAAGAGCCCCATGGTCACTATCGAAGAGCTGCAGAGATCCACAGCTCAGGTGGGAGAATCTGTCCACAGGACAACTATTAGTTGTGTACTCCACAAATCTGGCCTTTATAGAAGAGTGGCAAGAAGAAAGCCATTTTAGAAAGCAGGCCATAAGACATCCCGTTTGAAGTTTTCAACAAGCCATACAGACGGCACCTCAAACATGTGGAAGAAGGTGCTCTGGTCAGATGAGACCAAAGTTGAACTTTTTGGCCTAAATGCAAACCGCTATGTGTGGCGGAAAACTAACACTGCACATCACCCAGACAGCACCATCCCCACCGTGAAACATCATGCTGTGGGTATGCTTTTCTTCAGCAGGGGCAGGGAAGCTGGTCAGAGTTGATGGGAAGATGAATGGAGCTACAAGGAAATCCTGCAGGAAAACCTGGTAGAGGTTGCAAAAGACTGGGGCAGAGCTTCACCTACCAGCAGGATAACGACCCTAAACATAAAGCCAGATCTACATATTGAGATGTTAGAATGGCTCAGTCAAAGTGCAGACCTACATCCCATTGGGAATCTGTGGCAAGGCTTGAAAATTGCCGTTCATAGATGTTCTCCATCTGACTGAGCTTGAATTATTTTGCAAAAAAGAAGGGGCAAAAATTTCAGCCTGTAGATGTGCACAGCTGGTATAGAGATACTCCAAAAAACTTGCAGCTGTAATTGCAGCGAAAAGTGGTCCTACAAAGTATTGACTCAGGGGGCTGAATACAAATGCACGCCATACTTTTCAGATTTTTATTTATTAAGATTTTTGAAAACCATTTATCATGTTCTTTTCACTTTACACATACTTGCTACTTGTGTTGGTCTATCACATAAAATCCCCCAAAAATATATTTGTTTGTGGGTGTAACATGAAAAATGTGTAAAAGTCTCATAAAAGAGATCTTACATTTAGAGTCAATGAGTAATTGAGCTGCATCACTTAAAATCGTGCACACTGGAGGAATAGGGCCAACCAACTTCCACTCCTTCCAGTTTTTTTATGCGAGTAAAGTGCACATATTCTCATTCTCCATCAGAATACAATTTCAGTGAAAGGTGTCTCAGAGTGCTTCGTGCATGGTGGGCCATGGAATCCCTATAAGTCTGTACTATGGAGCTATAGGCTGCCATATTATAAGGTATTCTCCACTAGAGGCAAATTTTTTAGTAGAGATTAACTTCATAATACAGCTTCTAATTAAACGTCATGTATTTTGTATCTTTTTCCATAGGAATGCAATGGCAAAATGTCCATCCTGCAGAACAAGAAGACACAGGAGCAGATCTGGTTGACATGTTAGCAGCAGAAAGGCCCGAAACCAGGAGGTCACGTGAGCACATCCCAGATCGTTGAATCATTTTCCGCAGGTTTCCTGAAAGCTAGAATTTTGTCAAAACCCTGGAAAAGACCTTTAAAGCTCCTGGCGTCTTGTTATGTCACTGGTGGACATCGGGTCCCCTTGACACCAGTGTTCAGGTGCACTATCTTTGAACCCGTCTGTCTTGCACTGGAGTTGATCATTTCTAAATTTAATAGAACTGGTCAAACAAGCCCAGATATTGCAGCAGGTTGACCAAGAAGGAGCTGATCATCAAGAAAACGATCATTTCCAACCTTGCTGTCACAAACTAACCCGTCTGGGCTCCGGTGGTGGGATCCCCTAGTGATGCAACAGCTTCCTTAGCAACAGGATGCAATGCTCTGTTTTTCCCGGCAGCGGACGTGTACTGGGACAGATTAACAGTAGGCTGATTTCTCAACTGCTCTATTCCTATGTGCTAGTGTTTCTAGTGGAGTGTCGAGTCATGACCTATCAGATTCTGATCCTGGAACTCAGTGCTGTATTGAAACTCCTTCCCGGCCATACACCAGTGCCAGTGATTAGCTACAGTAGCTGTGTTCCTGGTTCCTGTGCTTTTTGGATTGCTTGTTCCTCTGACCCTGGCTTGTCTTCTGACCACTCTCTGTCTCTCGTTTGGTACTGCATAGCCTTTCTGGTTCTGACTCATTTACATATGACCATATTTTTGTGTTGTTTTGTCTCTTGGTGTTTTTGTGTCCCTGCACCTTAGTAGTTTAAGGACTGTCGTCCAGTTGTGGTCTTGCTACCTAGGGCTTGTACTGCAAGTAGGTAGGGAAAGTGGGCTGGGCTCTAGGTTAGGGCTCACTGTCTGTGACTATTCCTACTTACAGGTGTTACACATGCCATTAATCTTTGCAACATGAAAGGTTAACCCGTACATCTATGCCCAGCTTTAATTGGCACATTGGCACGTGGTTACTACACTGCAACTGGATTAGGGGTTGGAGAGTTTCTAAGGGTGTTTTTAATTCTTTCACTGCCTGTGATCAGTATCCAGTTTTTACTATGAAAAAAAAACTTGTAGAAACCATAATGATGCTGAACTTCTAACAGAATTCTTTATAGATGAGTGCCATAGTAATTTGCTTCTTTATTTATTCTAATGTTAAAACATTTATTCATGTAATATGGGAAAACTGCCCAGTGTAGACCACGAATATACCTACAGACAATCTGTTACTCGGTACAAACAGTTCTAACAGTGTTTCTCTTTATTTAATTAAACCACGGACAACAAAAGCTATGGTTCTGGTTCTTGTTCCCTAGCTTGGGATTTAACAATTGGCATTCAGATTAATAGCATTTTACATTTACATATTAGGTAAAGAGGAAAAAGATTTCATTAACTCCAGCCTATGATTTCCAAAGTTTGTTGATAGAGAGTAAAAGGCAAACATAAAACCATGTAAACGGGCAGGACAGGGTGCTCTGACCTTTCAGGCAGATAAGGTTAATTGCATCTCCCCCCCATCCCAAATCTCAATAAACTCAGTTCAGCAGAGTGCTCCAATACACACAGTTGGAAAAGTAGTCAGGGCAGCCTAGAACACCCCAACAGCTGAGGTGCCGAGTGCACTAGAAGGGTCCTCATATCCAAAAAACTTTAAGGAAAGGTCCCGCTAAATTGTAAGATACAGCAATATTATAGAAAACTCTTATCAGTCAGACTATATTATCAGTTTTTGCTCTAACTTCTGTTGTATTCAGCAGTCACATGACCAGAAGAGTGCAGCTTTTAAAGGGGTCCTCTGGGAATGATTTAAAATGGCCACCAGAAAGCTGTCCTAGAAAGTGAGCAGGACTGGTTACCAACACTTGCAGAACTGTCTAGGAGTCAAGGCCTCACTACACACCGCACTCTAGCACTTGCCTATACTATACATTGGTAAGTGCTCCTGTCAGGCTGCTCAGCCATGATGGCATATCATAAGCAGGATCACATCATTACCATCTACTGTAGAGTGGTGGAGTATGCAGTAAGGCTCCACCCCCTCACCTCCTTAGTCAGCACTGCAATTGGCGGCAACCAGTCCTACTCAAAAAAAGTTGTAAAAAGTTTTAAAAAACACACAAAAAATGAAATCACCAGCTTTTCACCAGAATTCAAATTAAAAAAATGAAAAAACATAAAGATTATGGGAATCGCCACATCCTAAAATGGCTGAACTATTAAAATATAAAAATATTTATCCCTTATGGCGAATTGTGTAACGGGGAAAAATCAAAATGGCCAATTTGTCATTTTTTCATTGCTTCTCTTACCCCCAAAAATTGAATAAAATGTGATTTAAAAAAATTGCATGCTCGAAAATGGTATCAATAAAAACGAAATACAGATCACCCCTCAAAAAATTACATCTCTGTAGACATAACTATAAAAAAGTTATGGGATCAGAATATGGCAATGAAAAGAATTTTTTTTTCAAAGTTTTTATTTTTTTCAGTATTAAATCACAAGAAAAACATAAAAGCGGTATTGTTTTAATCACACTGACCCAGAGAATGAACGGAACAGGTCAATTTTACTGCATAGAGAATGCTATAGAGACAAAACCGCTAAAACTGTGGCGGAATTGCATTTTTTTCCTATTTCACCCCATTTGGAATTTTTTTACCGCTTTATTGTACATTGTATGCACCATTAAATGGTGGCATTAGGAAATACAAGTTGTCCTGCAAAAACCAAGCTCTCATATGTTTATGTGAACAGAAAAATAAAAAGTTATTGCTACAGGAAGCAGGGAGGAAAAATGAAAATGCAAAAACGTATGGATTTAAAGAGGACCTGACACCTCTCTTGACATGCCTGTTTGGGTAACAGTTTGTATTCCCCATGTAATACTAATTCTGGAGCATCCATTCCTGTGATCCTATGATGTGCCGTTCCTCTATTGTTCCTTCTGTTAGACTGTGCAGAGACACCCCCCCAACTGGTAACACCCAGTTGGACCATTATTGCAGACTGCTAAAAATGTATTCATGAACTTCTAGTGAGAATAATAAAGGAATGGCATATTATAAAGTCATAAGAATAGATGCTCGACAATTGTTATGAAAAGGTGGATGCAAGTAGTTACTAAAACAGTCATGTGATAAAAAAAATTGCACTGCACTACTGAAATTGTAACGAAAATACCACAGTGTTTTTTTTGCGTCGCATGCTGCATGCATTTTTTTTTTGGGCTGCGGAAAAGTCAGTGAACTTCACTCCATTCCAAAGGTTGAAATCCGCTGGGGAGAACCATAGCATTAATTGACAGGCTGCAGATTTCATATCCGTACAGCAGGTCAAATTACGCTGTGTTTTTGTATCCAGTGTGTGGATGAGACTTCTTAAAATCTCACACACATTGCTAGTACTATGTGGCGCTGCAGATTTGCAACATGAAAATCCTTGACTGCAAATCTGCAGCTATTCCGTGATCTGTCAACCCATGCATTTACCATGTTGCTTTGCCATCACAGATGTTTCAGCCACTTATCCTACTGTGACATCACAAGTGGGTTTCATTCAGGTAAGCTGCTGTGACATCACAATTGGTTTTCAGTCAGGTAAGCTGCTGTGACATCACACGTGGGTTTCAGTCAGGGAAGCTGCTATGACATCACAAGTGGGTTTCAATAAGGTAATCTGCTGTGACATCCCAAATGGCTTTTAGTCAGCTAAGCAGCTGTGACATCACAAGTGGGTTTTAGTCAGCTAAGCTGCTATGGCATCACAGGTGAGTTTTAGTCAGCTAAGCTGCTGTGACATCACAAGTGGGTTTTGGTTAGGTAAGCTGCTGTGACATAGTGTAGGTTTCATTAGGTAACTGGTTTTATCTCAAAACCCTTCATTCTTCACAAAAAAATTTTTTATGGAAAAGTTAAGTGAGCAATAAGACTATAGATTATTGCCATTACCGCATCCAAAACAACCTGTGCTGTAATAGTCACCTGTTATATATCCTGCACGGTGAATGCTGTATTTAAAAAAAATTATATTGTTTTGGAATTTTTGTAATCAAAAACCCATTATCATGTTATCTCTACTGCATGGTAAAATACCAGTTCCAAATAACTACAGTGGAAATGCATCACAAATACTTAATAAGTACCCAAAATTGGTGCCATTAAAAATGAAAACCCAACCTGCACAAACGAAGCCCCCAATAAAGCTATGGCAATGGAAAAATAAAATTGTTATGGCATTCAAAACGTCATATTGATAAAATGAAAGAAATCATGCCATTTTTAAGGGGTTAACTGTGGACACCACTGGACACATATTTTTTAAGTTGGAAAATATTTAACTTGTGGCAAGACACTTTAGTACACTCTAGTACAGCGAATGTTCAATAGTTTCTACTATCCTCTGTAGTGACTGTCATTATATGATTGGTATAGCATCCAGCCCCAGCCACATAGTGATCAATATACAGTTCTCCAGCCATAGTGTACCCAATGTACTGTGTCCCAAAGAGCCCTCAATTACTCGCCTCTTAGGATCTATTCACTTGGGCAGATATTTTGCTCATAGTGATGATGCATTGACTGCTGCTTGTTTACTCACTAATCTACCTGTATGATATACATTAGTGTTAAGAGAAGCAAATCATACAAAGTGGAATTTGGTCCGAAGTTTAGAAAAACGAATCCGAATTTCCTCGCGCTTCATGGTTATGAATTAGTTTTCCTAAAATAGCGACTGCACGTTAGAAAGTGAAATTAAATGTAGAGGTAAAAAGCCTCGCAATGTGAGATCACCCACAATCCTTTCTGTTAGCTGTAGTGTTGCTGTGCATCAGTATCACAGGCCACTTTTAGACAGATTGGCTTGGGTAAACCTGATCTATAGTGATTTGTGACAAATTAATCAAATTTATTTTTGAAATTCAGCAAAGCTGCCAAATCAAATTTTTCAAAACTTCGCTCATCTGTAATCTACATCTTTATGTACGATCGTCCATAATCGTTCATCCGTCCCTCTCATAGAGTTTTAAAGTGTAGAGAACAGGCAGCACCTGCTTACACATGGATTTTTAGGTCAGCATAAAAAAAATAATTATACAGTATATAATAATTGCATCACTTTTCAGGCAACTTATGCCAGTACTACTATCCTAGTCAGAAGACAATTTATCCATACCTGTCCAGTTTGGAAGTCATAGTCCAGGGAGTACTGCAGCTTTCCTAACTTCTCCTGTGGCTTCTCTTCTTTTCCATCTAATAGAGATGGATCCAGGTCTTCAACATCTGGTTGCACCTATAAAAAAGACATAAAACTTTATTATTCTGTACTTTTTCACCATCTCAACATGGTGACAAACGAGATATTACAAATAGTGAGGAATTGAAATACAAGGTGTATTAGAAAGTTTCAATCTTTTATATAAAGCTGAAAACCTTTTAAAGGTAACCTGTCAACATGAAAATGCAGTGTAATCTGCAGGCAGCTGTTAGAGAGCAGGAGGACCTGAGCAGATTGATATGTAGTAAATGATTCAGCAAAACTTTAATAAATTCATTTAAATTTCTGCTCATTCTGGGCTTTGAAGTCAAGGAGTTGGTCCTATCAGTGATTGACAGCCTTCCCTTTATGACGTTGTATAGAGAGATAGCTGTCAATCATTGATAGGACCGCCTCCTGGACTTCAAAGCCTAGATTGAGCAGGAATTTGAATGACATATAAGATTTACTGAATATTTTTCCATAAAACGATATATAGAAAGACACAATGACTTAGATTGTGAGCCTCGTTGGGGACAGGTTGATTCTAATGTCTGTAAAGTGCTGCGGAATATGTCAGTGCTATAAAAGTGCATAAAATAAATTAAAAATGAATAAATAAATATGACACATTAAAAAAACACACAAAGTTGATGGTCATGGGTGTAACTATAGGCATAGCAGCTATAGCACTTTTTTATGGGCCCAGAGGTTGGTGGGCCTTCTCAGGTGCAAGAACATAGTAATATTTGTGGGGAATAACAATGTGCAGGCTTTTTGCTATTATATAGGTTTTCTTATATATGGTGCTATTATACATAGTAACATAGTAACATAGTAACATAGTTTGTAAGCCGAAAAAAGACATCTGTCCATCCAGTTCGGCCTGTTTTCCTACAAGTTGATCCAGAGGAAGGCAAAAAAAACCCCTGTGAGGTAGAAGCCAATTTTCCTCACTTTAGGGGAAAAAATTCCTTCCCGACTCCAATCAGGCAATCAGAATAACTCCCTGGATCAACGACCCCTATAACCTGTAATATTATTACCCTTTTAATCTTTAATTATTGTTACTTGTGCTGGTGTATTTTTACACTAGGAGGTGGGGGCCCCATCTTATGTTGCCATGGGGCCCTATGAATTTTAGTTATGTCCCTGGTGAAGATTTCCCTTCTATCACTGGAAAATTGAGCCACACTAAATATTCTATTTAAGCTTTAAAAAAAAATCTCTACAAATTCAGTAATTTACTGATAATGGGCTATAAGACACCAGTAATGTTTGGGTTTCTAAAGCTCAGTTCACACTTTGACATGATTAGCCATTCAGAATAGCATCATGCCACACTAATGTGTCCAGTGGGAGAAAAGGAAAATGTGTCCATCATAGCCATCATGGATTCTGTAAAACGAGTAGCCTTGTGCGAAAAGAGCCTTATGCTGGTTTCTGAACTTAGCCATCAATTCTACTCATCACTAGCAAGTTCTGTGGTGACCTATGTTCAGTTCACTACAACTGGGTCTGGGTCTTGCAACTGTAATATGTACATTAAAAGGTTGCCATCTGAAACTCACTTGGTTTCCCAGCACTACTCCATTCCGAGTAAAGAGGCCATTCTGGATTACTGCACCTCCGGTCCTGTTGAAATGAATGGGAGATGAGCTGCAATAACCTGGCATGACCACTAAACTGTGAGCGGAGCTGTACTTTCTGTTCAGTCCCAGAGGCTGCCAGGAACAGCTGATCAGTTTTACAGGCTAGGGTAGTGCTAAAGCCCGCCCATTAGTGCAGGTGATTTCACTGGCCTCCTGCTAGGTGGAAGCCTCCACCTAGCAGAGCCCTGGTATGTCACTGGATCTGCAGAAAAAGCTGTTGTCCTGTGCAATTCAGCGCAGGGCAAGGGAGAGCATCAGAGCATGAAATGCTCCAATACTCATATCAGAGAGGCTGAGGGGAAGAAGCACCCATAAAAGCATATGGGGCCTTACTATAAGCCAGTATATCTCTGATTTCGTACAGAGGCATACAGTTCTTTTTGTTCTGTTGCTTGCATGTCAATTCAACAGAAACAAAAGAAATTGTGCTATGTTCCTTCGAATATTGTATTATGAACGTAGGCTCACCTGGAGAAAATCTCCAAAATACAGCCACTCATGGACTACTGAGTAGTACGGAGCTGTAGGCACTCCTTGTGTGTCCATACAACCTCCTGGACACAGTTCTGACACATGCATGAAGCCTTATCCTGATAAGCTGTATTGGAGTTGGTTGAAAACAGCCTGTACGGATGGCAGAGCACAGAGCCTACAAGGGAGTGAGCAGAGCCTGTACTGTAGTGCATATAGACTTTATGGCAGTGAAAGGAGCCTGTATGGCAGAGCACAGAGCCTACACGGCAGTGCACAAATCCTGCACTGCAGTACATGGAGACTTTATGGCAGTGCAAGGAGCCTGTATGGCAGAGCACAGAGCCTACACTTCAGTCTGCGGAGCCTGCACTGCAGTAAATGGAGACTTTATGGCAGTACAAGGAGCCTGTATGGCAGAGCACAGAGCCTACACGGCAGTGTACAAATCCTGCACTGCAGTACATGGAGACTTTATGGCAGTGCAAGGAGCCTGTATGGCAGAACACAGAGCCTACACGCCAGTCTGCGGAGCCTGCACTACAGTACATGGAGACTTTATGGCAGTACAAGGAGCCTGTATGGCAAAGCACAGAGCTTACACTGCAGTCTGCGGAGCCTGCACTGCAGTACATGGAGACTTTATGGCAATGCAAGGAGCCTGTATGGCAGAGCACAGAGCCTATATGGCACTGTGCGGAGCCTGTACTGTAGTGCATGGAGACTTTATGGCAGTGCAAGGAATCTGTATGGCAGAGCACAGAGCCTATGTGGCAGTGCGTGGAACCTGTACTGTAGTACACAGAGATTTAATGGCAGTGGACGCAGCTGATATATAATAGTGTGTGGAGCCTGTGAGGCAGTGTATAGAGACTGCATGAGCCGTACATATTGGACACTATAGGAACAGGAGTATTTTCCCCAAAAAACAATACCTATTGGCAAGAATTCTGTTGTAAATACAAAATTTGATAGAGTATGAGTAGTACGACATCCAAAAGAAAGAAATGCCTGTATGCCTCCCTCTATGAATAAAATTGGAGGCATATAGAAGGCCATAGAGGGCAGTCCTATTATGCCGTAATACAGCTGTGTGCAACTAACCCCAGATCTTTTCTACCAATGACATTGTTCCCTACGAGCTGAGGATTCTAGAAGAGGATTAAATGCTGAACTTGCTGGGGAAAAAAACATCAAATTGTGAATGAAACCTTCAGTCAAGAGGCCTCATTAACCTTTTAACTGTTTATTCTGCAGATTGCTCAGCTTAGAGGGAGCATTAGTCCTGGGTCATATGACATAAGGCAATTAAGTGATTAAGTAAAGCGCATTTCACAGTGCTAGAATATTGCCTGCAGATTGCTCTCCTTTGCAGCCAGTCTTCAGATAAGAAAAGTTTTACATGAGAAAAACGCAACACGAGGAAAATGAGACGCTCCGAGATGACAGGTAGAGGTGAAGACAAAGGGAAGGCGGCCAAGATCACGAGTGACAGCCTGAGTGACTAATGAGCATGTACTGTATGAGCTGCATTGTTCTAAGTAATTCTCAAAAATGAAGGAAACTGGTAAAAACAAGATTGAGGAGGACGAAAGGTAATTTCATTTTCAAACAGAAGCAAATGCTGAAACCTCATGTGAAATGAAGTGTCAAGGAACAGTATGATGTCTGGCAAGAAACATTCAGATTTCACAGCCAAAAAGCATTTAATTTTAGTAGAGCAGGAGGTAGACAGGGAAAAAATGACTTTACATTGTTTTGGTGAAAACTGCTTTCTTGAAGACTTATTTATTTCTTACATAATAAAGCTGGGAATATATCTACTTGGAGATGATTGGAGTAAAAAAGATAAAAGGTGAAATCTAAGTAAACGTTCTTGTCCAGGAGATTTTGGATTATTGACTGTTTGCAAATAATAGTCACAAAATCAGAGCTTGCCTTACACAGGCCGACTGACAGGCAATCACCTGGAAAGACTAGGACGTTCCCGATAATTGCTTCATTATTAGCAGAAGTGATTGCTGCTTTTGCATGCAGTAATAATCTCCTCTGTAGAGGACTGCGATCACTGGTTCCCATACAGTTTATTGCTTCTGTGAAGTAAATCACTGGGTACCCAGCAAAATCTGCTGCCCAGAAACTATGATCTTGATGTCCACATTAACAGTGCTTTCACCCGATAAACAAGCATTTGCTCAATCACCCATAATCTGGCCTTGTAAAAGAGCCTTAAAGGGGTTGTCCCACAAAAAGTATTCTACCTTTTTCAAACCATCACCTGAAAATGTATCTGTATAACTCCAACTGCTATTTATTCTCTTCTTATTCGTCTGTCCACCTCACTGAGGTGGTCGCACATGCTCACTTTAAATATTCAACTGTAACCAGTTAGAAGCTGTGGCAGTTACAGAGAAAGAAATACAGCAGAAATGCCATGGACCCTGAGCTGTGATATGGAGAAAGCTGTAACAGAAAGGACACATATTTTGAGCTATGATAGGGAGAGAGCTGTAGCAGAAAGGACATGTTCCTGAGCTGCCAGTCTGAAATTAATCATGTGAGGTACAGGGCTGGTTCCCGGCTTTGTTAGAAACTGTCATGTATTATATAATGTCTGATTTTCATTTTTTACACTAATCATGGCATGACCCCTTTAAAAGCAATTCAACTAATTAGTTTATATCTTTAGAGTGCATATGATTCACTGTTTTATTATGACGACAGGTGGTGGGCCCACTGGGTTAGTAATGTGCTTAGTGAGTAGGCTAAGCCAGAGAACAGATAGTAAGTGATCATGTGTTAAAAAGGTATGGACATTCTCAGAGGGAATGCTCAGAGGACCTGAAGATAGATTCATAGTACCATACTAAGAAATGAGATAGAGGCATACTATAGTAGTAAGCCGGGGTATTTGGAGACTAAATTCTTGTGGAATGGGAAGCACAGGCTCAGGGCAGGCAGTGTATGGAAACAAACTCAAGGGCCAAGCCAAATAAAAGCAAAGAAATATAATAGACAAATATCTTTACAGATTTTAGGAATCAAAAATACCAATTTCTCAGATGCATAGGCAGATGCAGAACTCCAGGCAGGTTCCAGGTTAGGAACAGCAAGACAGAGGTGAAGAGTACAGTACTGACAGTTGGGAACAGTATCAGACTGGGGTTACTTTGGCTCACCAGAAGAAATTATTCTCAAGGACCTACACATATACGGTATGATCAATAATGTCTAATAAGTTTTGAATTAAAAAAAAGAATAGACCCTAGAGGCAAGTGATTAGCTTCAAAGTCAGCTCTGGATTTTTTTTTCAAGTGGAGCTTTGGGGTCCACTATGGAATCAGAGACTGGGGCCTCTGGAGGATCCTCTGGTACTCTGGTGGGCCAGTATGACCCTGGTTGGAGACAGGTGGTTACCATCCATTGTAGTGTATGAGCTTGGATAGAGGTCCACTAATAATGCTTTAAAAGAGTTGTTCACATTGGACAGTGTCTATACAGTGGCTGCTTCCCCTAGCAATAAGCAGTAACTTAAACGGGTTGTCCCATGAAAAATATTCTACAGTTTTTAAACCGGCACCTGGATCTGGATACTTTTGTAATTGCATATAATTAAAAATGTTGTATAGTCACTGAGTTATTCAATAACATTTATTTGTATAGCGACACCTGCTGTTTGATTTTTTTTCTTATTTCTTTGTCCTGCTCACTGAGTAGGCCGCACATGCTCAGTTTCATCCTGCAACTCCCTCCTGAGCTGTGTTAGGGAGAACATGGACACGCCTCCTGAGCTGCAGCAGAAAAGACACTCCCCTTGATATAAATCTAACAAAGCAATGAATGGGGAGATCTCTGGATCCATGTGAGATACAGGACTGGTTCCCGGCTTTGTTAGAAAGAGCTTGTCATGCACTATATGATGTCTGATTTTAATTTTTTACATTAATCATGGGATAACCCCTTTAAATGGCAGGGGAAGTAGAGTGGTATAAGACCAAGAGGTACAAGACCATGGAAGTCAGCAAAATTAATGTTTTGCATGAATTACTCTGTGGTCGTACTCTTACTTACTAAAGACCACTTAAAATTCATTTGTCTAATAAACCTGTACAAAGAACACTCATGCCGGTTGTCCTTACTATTGTGCATCCTTCCATAGACAGTGGCTGCTGTCTCTCAACAGTGAAGGGGACATTTTGTCATACAGTAGTAACCCGTACTTATAATATCCTGCCTATAACTAGGGCCACGGTCTCAAAGGGCACATCACCCATCTCTGCTGAAGGAGGTGCCACTGATGACCTTTTACACGAAGGTTGCAACCCCTACACATTTGAATATTAATTTTATATTGCATATAGTAGTACCACATTGTATAGTACTGTTATAATACTCTATGTATAAAGGAGAAACAGCAGCTGCAGGTGAAACTACCTACTGGCTATATCTATCTTCTGAGCGATTTTGCTCAATTACTACCAGTCCCCTGATGAACCTACTTTCAATTTGATAGGGGAAATGCGTTGGAAATTTTTGACCTATATGGGATTTATGCTGCATGGGAAATTATATTAGTTAGGAAGGGATACAGTTATTATGTAAGGGTGAACCACCGATCAGTGGGGCTGCCCCTTTCGGGGTGATCACTCTACTTTTAGGCAGGGACTTATAGTACCCAAGGTCATGAATAAGGGTCATTACTGCTAGACCTGAAATGTGTAGGTGTTGTGCTCATACAGGCTTTTAATCTGCATTGAATTATAAAGGCTGTCACATTTTTTGGAAGCTGGACTTACTCCTTTTTCCATACTCTATGTATGTAATTATTTGAACATTTTTTATTGGTATTTTTGAGCACTGTAAGGTGGCATTGTAAGGCAGTACTAATTTTAAGGCACTGTACAGTGTATTATTTTTGCAGTGTATGGCACTGTATAGCATTACTGTATGTAAATGTTATATGGCCACTTTACAGCACAGTTATTTTGGCACCATTCTGTATGGCACTGATAATTTGAGGTTTTATGGTATAGCTGTTTGTACACTGTATGGCAGTACTCCATATGGAGGTACGGAAGATGCCAACAGATGGTACCACCAATGGCTTTTTCCAAGGAAAAGGCAAATTCTAGACATGACAGCATATTATACTGACAAATCCCATAAAAAATGGATTAGGAGTCAATTGATAGATATAGATGCATTTTACAATTACTTTGTATCAGTTTGGGACACATGAAAGCATTGCTCTCTATACTATTAAAAAAAAAAAAAAAACGGAAAGAGAAATGCTATTGTGAACCCAACTCTTAATGGAGTCTGGCCTAGTACAGTATATAATGTATACATAATGTCATACAAAATGTGTAAAATGATTCACATACCCGTTATCATAAGTGTTTCAGGATTTCTTTTGTACTTGAATATAAATGTTCTAACTTGATGGATTATTGGTTTTATATGTCCATTTAAAAACTCTTTTTACTATGGAATGGCCCAAACAAAACCATTTAAAGAGTAATTTAATTTGTCAGTCCTAACCAAGCAGTGGGGCATTTACCTTGACTTATCTTTGATATTTGCTTGCTAAGTGCTAAGACTAGCACATACTTCTATGCACCTTCCACAACAGGGGAAAATGATGGAGCAAATAATACCATAGTGGTAGATCCTCTGTAGACAGAAATCTTGGTTTTAAGACGACTTTAGCTTATAATTGTAACTTGGGAAGAACATCTTTTGATAACAGCTTATTCTCTACTGTATTTCTCAGCCCACAAACCTTGCTGAAGGATTTGTCCTGAAATGCTTTTTCCATACTGAGCAGAAAAACAGTGTAGCAGAACTAGTGAACTTCATTATACTGTCTAAATCATAACTTTGAGAATATTTTATCTCATCTGCTGTGTCTTCAAAAGAACAGTTGATACAGATATCTTAAAGAAGTTTTCCAGAACTTAAAGGGTTATTCCCATCTTGGACAATGGGGGCATATTGCTAGGATATGCCCCCATTGTCCTATAGGTGCGGGACCGCTGGGACCTGCACCTATATCGAGAACGGGGCCCCAAAAGTGAAGGAGGGTGCACCGCGCATGCGCGGCCACCCTCTATTCATTTGTATGGGTCCGCCGAAAATAGCCGAGCACTGGCTCGGCTATTTCCGTCGGCTCTATACAAATGAATGGGAGCTGGGCCGCGCATGCGCGGTGCGCTCCCATTCATTTCTATGGAGCAAACTGAAATAGCCGAGCCGACGCTCGGCTATTTTCGCCGGCCCCATACAAATGAATGGAGGGTGGCCGCGCATGCACGGCGCGCCCTCCTTCACTTTCGGGGCCCCGTTCTCGATATAGGTGCAGGTCCCAGTGGTCCCGCACCTATAGGACAATGGGGGCATATCCTAGCAATATGCCCCCATTGTCCAAGATGGGAATAACCCTTTAAGTATAGATACCCTGTGCTTAGATTCTTGCAGGAATGGAGATCACAGGATAGGTGTATGGCATAGACTAACTAAATTTGGTTGTTGGGGGTCTGACCCCTGGGTGCCACGCAGATTAGTAGTGTGTCAAGTAAAAGGGGCTGACCAGCGGTGCAAGTCATAGCCGTACAAGATGGTGTGCCTGTGTAAACAGTAAAAGTGCTGCATTGCCTCCTATTCATTTTACTGGTAAGTGGGGTCTATCACAGGTCTACCCTTTGCTCCTAGAATATCCTACATAGTCAATTCTAATTCTGTAAACATTTGCTTTGGCACATTGATGGGTAGCGAGGATACTTCATTCTGGTAATTCCAGCTCATGACATGTCTAAGGCTCTGATCAGACTGCGCTTGTTGAGTATGTTCAGTGTATACAGTACAACCAAATATGTGACTGGTGTATACAACTGTATGCCTATTTAATTGCATACTTCTGCCATTCACTTTGTATTCAAAACAGCAGTCCACTATGCTTTTCAATACAGTTAAAGGGGTTCTCTGGGAATTAAGAAATAAAATGACTAAACATACTTAAATATTAATTTATTAACTGTATTCCAATATCTTTCATTAGTTATGACTTGTTTTGACTAGGGAGCAATCATTAGGAGAAATAAAATATCCGCTGTCCTATTTGTACACACAAAACCTGTCCTAATCACACAGGAGGACAAGTTACTTCAGAGCACTCAGCTAAAGAGCTGCTCTGCTTGTCAGAGGTTATGGTCCTGAAAACAGTTTAATATGATCTTCAGCTGAATCTCTGTAGGAAGACATGAAGTAAAGAGAGGAGGGTGAGGGTGTGGGTAATGAGCAGCAGCTCTTGTACCCAGTCTCCACTACCACAGTCTGTTCTGTCCGTCCTCTCTGTTCTTCATGTCTCCTCATGAACTCCATTCCCACAGGGATTCAGTTGAAGATCAGCTGTATTCAGGATCATAATCCCTGATGAGCAGAGAAGAGGATGAGGCAGCTCTGTAGTGGTATCCTGTCCTGCTGTGTGATTAGGACAGGTTTTGTATGTACTAATAGGACAGCGGCCATTTTATTTCTCCTAATGATTGCTCCCCATACAAACGTGCCACTATGACTAATGAAAGGTATTTGCGAATATATTTATAATAAAATAATATGTAAGTATTTTCATTTTCTTAATTCCCGGAGAACCCCTTTAAAGAGGTAAACCAATATATTCTTGGAATGTGCTGCTTGGTTTCATCTTCAACTTTTGCCAATGAAGTATGTCAAGGCTCAGCTTTGAACTGTGAATTTTTTCCATACTCCCATGCATCCATCACATCCATAGGTGTATAAACATTACTTGTCTGACTGCGCTTGTGCAGTCTGTCTTTTCATACATGCGCTGTTGACACTTGCACTAGAGCTGGTCCATGTAAGGTACGTGACATCAGGTATAACGACACACACATTGGGGGAATGTCCAATGTATGACACATAATTTAGGGCATTACTGGAAGAGCGGAGATGGAGGCATGTGACTCTTATTAGAATCAGCAGATCAGTAAAGAAATTGATTAGACAGTAAATGAGAAAGTTATAAAAGCCTGGAATTCTAGAAAACTGTTTTAATAGCATGCCCAATAATTAATAAGAGGGCAATTATTATCAAGGCTCTAGTCTCCCCCTTTGCTCCTTTTTAATATTCCTTCCCAATTGCCAATGTAACATTGAGAATATAATACAATCCCTATAATCCAGTATCTGATATGCAACCATGTTTGTCTATTCACAGACAACTCCCAAATTATTACAGACTATTAGGGCCACTCGTAGCAAATACAGTTTGGCTGAAATGTAGATGTGCAGCGGACTACCCAAGTCAGTTTTCACAGTTACTGAAAGTCATATAGCAGATATCGCTTCCTGAACACCAGGCTTGGCTAAAGTTAATCATCATACTGTCCAAAGCTAATGGGAGCCTGTCACTAGGAAATTCACTGTTAAACCAGAAACAATGCCTTTGTAATGAATGTAATGATACCTTTCACTTGGCAATCCATTAATATGCAAATGAGATGTTAAGTGCACGGAGGGCATTCTCAAGCCACTCTCCTGATTTCTATGCCAGGCCCTCCATCTCCTTCTCGAGAGACAGGGCCAAGCAAGATGACTATGCAGGAACCTGGTCCTGTCAATCAAGTAAGAGAGAAAGATACTAGCAGAGCAAGCATGAGGAGCAAGGGTCCAGAGAGTGGCTTGAGCTGCTCATTTTCATAAGGATTTAAAATACCTTTTCTCCAGAATAAATCAACAGATTGCTAAACTGCCATTACATTCAGTCAATCAATCCCTACAAAGCAGTGTACCTGGTTTACCAGTTAATGTCTTGGTGACAGAATCTTTTTAACAAAAATTCCCCCTATTGCTGTTTTATGCCGGAAACAGTCACCAGTTTTATGGTGTCCTAACTAAGGGCAACATAAACAAGTGACAGATCTCCTTAGCAAAATGCTACTTTCTTTAATTGACCCAGGGGTTTTGCCAAAATCTTGTACTGAACAGCTCTAGCTCATGCTTCATGAGCTCCTGGCTCTCTACGCCCACCATGTGAATCACCTGATGATTCACATGGAAAAAAATCAGAAGCAGTTGGGTGGGGAAAGCCGTGAGCTCATGAATACGAGGACTCATTGGTGTGTGCTGGAGATGTTAAGTGAGGGCAGCAGAAAACTGGCAACAGATTCCTTCTAAAGTGGAAGCCTCTGAAACTTCAACGATTATCCAACGGATGTAGATAATGATTTTCTTCCACTTTACATGGTGAAACAATTCTGTAGGCTTACCATCAATCTGTACAGAACATGTGAATGGACACTTCTTTCAAGACCCTAAATTAAGAAGTTATCATGTTACAAACAAGTCATATGATTAATAACTTCTAATAAATTAAGTTGTGAATCGTCCCAAAAAAATTATCCCTAGCATCAGATGATGGCCTTCAAACCATGTTCACGTTAGATTGACTTCTGCTGGACTGTTACTTCTCATTAGTGTGTCTGCACCTGGGCCTACTGGAAGAGCTTTTGATACTCTAGTGAACCAATCAGACCCATCAGTAAGAGGAATGTTAACATGAACATAGGAACAAATGAATATGGAAAGTTTAGATGATTACACACTTGGTATGCATGCGATGGGCAGGAAATGACTTAAAGTTCTTGACAGGCTGATTTCGCTTGGACTTTGCCTCTGGTGCAGCTTCTCCTCTCGCAGCCATACTTCATGGCAGACTATTCAGTCGTTTTTATATCAGTATATAACCAGTGAACATATTCCTTGGCAACTGTGCATTTTCTATCTATGTCATCAGTGTGTTTACCAGATAATTATACCACCCACACTGTCTCCCTTTGGTTCCCATTTTTTCTTTCAATTATAGGCTTCAATAGCATGGGCCTGTTTGCATGTTGTTTAGATCTATACCTGTAATCTTTTTGTATGACTCGGAAAAGGCAACATGATAATAGTAATACAGAGCACCTGTCCTATGACCACCCATGGCGATAATTGCATAGGCAGCAACCTGCAACTGGGATCCGGACAGCTGAATCCTTTGGCTTGCGTTATACCTATAAGCTTGCCAATTTATCATGGAATTTCAGAGTAAGTGTTGCTGCAGCTTTCACAACATATTGCCAATTTTCTGCTGTCTAACAAATGGTGACAGTAATGAGACATCACAATGATAGATGAAAAGGAGGAAACAAAACTCGCACTCCTCTGGGTATTATGGAGCAGAAGTCATCCAACCGGATACAACATCTGATAATATAACAAATGCTTCAGTTCTTGTTCAGAAAATACCTATTGCACACAAGTAGTTCGGACACACTACAGACTGTCTGGCTGCCAAGTCAGAAGACTAGCACCTTAGTGCAAAAGCAATTAGGCTGTTCAGTATAATGGCTGCTGTCCAAACCCAAACATGTTTATATACTGTAGGTCCAGAATCAAATTTAGAACACAGAAAAGAAAATTATGTTTTTTTAGGATTGTCGAGAGCCAATTTTTTTTATGTAAGTTGCACCAGTTTTCTGATATTAAAAATGTGAAATTGTGATGCATGCTGCTTTTTAGCAAGAAGAAAAATGATTTTTTTTCAATATTTTTTTCACATGCCATTTTTCAAAAAAGTGAATAAGACACCACGGTGGAGGGCAGATGTCTCCTATGACCCAGACTGGTGTAAATAATAGCAAAAATCTATGCCAGCTAGGTACAGATATGCTTTTCAGGTGCATAGACTTGTAGTAACCCAAACTTGGGGGGTACTTCAAATTTTATATAGTTGTGCATTATGTAGTTTCTGGTTATAGTTTCCAGCAAGGGAATGGTTGGCAAACGTTGGCAAGGAACAAGGCTAACCACCCTGTTCCTCCCCTCTTGGTTGGAGTGGGCTAGACCTGCTCCCTGTCAAGAGGGAGAATTCCGGTGAGAGGAGAGGAAGCAACCTTCAGAGCTCCTGCTCCAGTTACAAATTCTCCATAGAGAACTCCAGTTGTCCTCAAGTAAAGCCTTGAGGTTCCAGACAACAGCGTGTACTGCTACCTTCAGCATTGAAAACACTGCTTTGAAGTGTGAAATTACAGCCAAGCCACCTATCACAAAACAACCACTAGGCCAGTATAGTCACATATTCTGTGTTGTTAAAAGGTTACAAGGAGTGCTGTAAGTACCTTAATGATGCCTATAGTTATTACAACAAAAAGTTATGTTTGTGGCGATGACACAACTGAGTCAAATTTAAAAAAAAAAAACTCTAGCAAAAATAGATGATAGGTTACCTTATCAATGTAGCTTTTTCCCAAGTCCTTCACCTCCTTCATGTTAATTTGCGCCTTGACCTTATCTTTGCCTTTTTTGCCTTTTTTTTTCTTGCCACAACACTTCTTACAGATGCAGAAACAACAGCATAGTAGCAGCAGCCCAGCCACAATAAGAATGGTGGCCAGAGCCCATGGAGGAACTGTTTTTGGAAAAAAAAATACAAAATAAAGCACTTTACTAATTGTTCATGAAACAACATGACGTAGATCAGTGGTAGGAAACTGGTCGTTTTCTTAATATTGTAAAACTATATTTCCCAGCACTGCTGAAGAGCCCTATCCACACAGATGTGGATAACCAGCATGAAACTAGGTAACTGAAATTAATAGTACACTTATACTTTCCTTTAGATCAAATCAAATGATGATTGATTACACAATGGTTTGCTTACATTCTTACCATCCACCCGAGAAGGGTTATTCCCATCTTTTTTATGCCATTTAACATACTGTATGTATCCTAATTGGAATTATAGTAATAATCACATTGACTATATAATTATCAGGCACAAAAAATGCATCTTGGTATCAGGGCCTTACTGCTTTTATCAATCAGCTTTTGACTTTATGTGTCTCTATTAAGTACTTTGAATGCACAAGGGTGTATTGTTGCAAATGAGATATGAGTCTACTTGTCTCATCAACACCTTCATTAAAACAGGACTATCCATGACAGCTGAGCTCACTACCACATGATTGACTGGCATTTATTGGGTTATCACACAAAAGTGCTTCTAGGTGTTGGATGTTACATTCCCACTGATTATAGATAATATTAAAAAAATGTATTAAAAATCACAGTATGTTATTAGGCCTCATGCACACAACTGTATGCCTTTTGTGGCCTGCAAAATGCGGATCTGCAAAATATGGATGACGTCCATGTGATGTCTGAGCTGCATCCATCTTTTGTGCAGATCCATTGAGTTCAGTGGGTTTGTTGTCCACATTCTGTGACCAAGTATAAGACATGTTTTGTCGTACAGTATGCCTGCAGAAAGCACACGGATGATCCGTGTCCTTTCTGCATACATATGGAAGTCTGGGGTCCGCAAAAACAAAGGATGCAACATCTGTATTTTGCAGATCAGCATTTCCTAAAATTCACTCATCTCTAGATCTTTAAACCTTGAAAATGGTTACTACACTGTCTACAAAAGATGTCACATTTCCTTTTTCCTATCTTAAGGCGCATAGCACATAAGCAATCAGTTCTGTCACCTCCAGGCAGGAGGTAATTGCAGTCAGTTGTGGTCAAGCAATAACCACAGTTTGCGGCAGCAACAATAAAAGTAGACACAGTTACACCTGACTTTGCCACCACACAATCAGCAAAATGCTTGAGACACCAGATATCAAGGGACACCCAAGTGGCTGGCTAAAAAAATAACTAAACCAGGAGTGGACATACTGCCTATGCAGACAGTTCAACGGCATAGGGATCCAGTGGGGAAGCAGTAGCAGAAGTGCCCAGGCTGCACTGTCATGCTAAAAGTGGGGCTTAATGGGCTGATGGGAGTGGAGTTTAGTTGTGTGATTGGGACAGAGCTTAAATGTTCTTTAGGGGCAGATTTTAGTGGTGCAATAGGCCATTCAGACACAGTTTTGCTCATTCAATTGTTTCGCCATCCTGAGGATGGCAATACAGTTGAATCCAGAAGGGCTTCTGCCAGCTGAATATATAAGTACATGGGAGCGTCAGCTCTTCACATACTTTGCCAGCAGAAAAGCAAGGGGCTCGGACGGCTCACTGGGCACGAGCCCACAGGGAATAATCCTGATAAAGTTGTGGGTTTCCTCTGCAGTGTCTGGATGAGATTCTTAATATGCCATCCACTTTGCTGACACTATACAAATCTACAGTGTTTACGCCATATGTGAATATAGTCTATTGTATGTAATCTGGATAAATATAGTCACAGACTGTTGTAAAAGAGCATGGAAGGTAGTGAGCAGAATATATTTGTGCACTGACCTTTACATGAGGCGCTTCCCTACTAAACCAATAATTATGAGCTTTGGCCTTGTCTGATCTAACACTCACTCGCCCCTTTAAAGCGTGTGCAGAGGAGCCTCAGAAATGCCAAATGTGCACCTGATAATACTACATTTCTTTGTCCCAGGAAACGAACCATGAAGGGTGGGTTCTGACTGGGGTAGGGTAAGGGTACTTTCACACCTGCGTCAGGGGACTCCGGCAGGCTGTTAACAACATGTTGTACTTTTGTTCCGGCCACAGGGTTTGCCGTGCTGCGGCTGGATCCGTGGCCCGCCCCCATTACAGTGAATGGGTCTGGAGCGTAGTTCCGGCCCAACACGTGCACCTGTGGCAGCACGGATCCGGCGGGTGGACAGCCTGCCGGAGTCCCCTGACGCAGGTATGAAACTAGCCTAAGACTTCTAGATGTCCCATGATTTGGGCTTCAAATGTAATTGATTATGACTTTACTTACACTGATACAATATATGTGTTCACTGATATCAAACAGAGATGTTGAAAATGGTGAGGAACTGAAAGAACTGTATCATAAGATGAAAGTAAAAAATATCTTTGTACCGTTTTAGCCAGTAAATGGAAGATTAAAAACTAATTGAGATTCCTTAGTGGTTGATACCTTTTAATGGCTATCTGAAAAGATGATGACAAAATTGCAAGATTTCAAGATGACTCAGGACTCTCCATAAGGCATGTTATAACACAGTATCTGAAGATTCACATATTTATACACTACAGGACTGCAATCTCAATTTTTTTTAATCTTGTGTCATAAGGGATATATGTATTAAAACTAGAAATGAGCGAAGGTTTGAAAAATTAGATTCAGATGCTCAAGGCGTCATAGAATTGTTTATCTAATAAACAATTTGGACACCCCAAAAACAGTACAATTAGACAGGTTATTCACCCTAATTTGGGAATCAGGCCCAATAGAATTGTTTTTCTATTAATCACTGTGGACTCCGTTCAACTAGATAGCTCTGTGCCCTACACCAAGATTCATTCAGCTGTCTCCTATGGATCCCTTCAGCTTCAGATTACAGTCCCTGCACTTTTCCCACACTGTCCCTTTGACACTGGCAATTCAGTATTCTCTTTTTTTACAGATCGTCAGCACTACTATCCCTAGTGCAACAGCGCTTCTACGTCTCTCCCTATGATCAGCTCACAGTGAAATGGAGACCGTGCAAGATGAGGCTTTGAAAGGGATGTGACATCACAGGGAATGACTATCTGCAGATTGGCTTGCTGCATGGCGTGATGGGTGATCTTGCATTCCCATGCTTCCTACTTTCACTTTGTAACACGTGTAGCCGCCATTTTAGGGAAAAAAACAATTTACCATGAAGTGCCAGGAAATTCAGATTTGTTGCAATTCAAATTTTTCCTAAACTTCGGATTGAATTCCACTGCGGATGCTTCGATTCACTCAACACTAATTATAACCTATAAAAATCCTCCGAGAAAATAGTGTCCTATGAATTTTGGTTCTTTAGGTGGGCTCCATTAGCTCTCAGGCCCAATCAACCGATAGTCAGATACACTGGTGCATACCTCCCTCTTTTGGAGGGACAGTCCCTCTTTTTGACCCAAGTCCCTCTGTCCCTCTTTTATCCTTAAATGTCCCTCTTTTTGACCTGGAGGATTAATGCATAAATGTGCATTAATAAATTTACTAAATTGCTCCTTACTAAAGTGTCTGTATGGTTTCTACCTATAAATTAGACCAGAACTTCATTATTTGGTACAATTTGGACCTTAAAATATCTATAATCTGATGATTTATGTGCCAATATTTATATGGACATTGAAACGCAAGAAAAAAATTGCCGCAGGGGCTCCAGTAATTATGATTTGGGTGGAGTTAGAGGTGTGGCCTAGTATGAAATAAACTGCCGTGATGCACACCGCACATATTGTCCCTCTTTGCAATTTTCAAAAGTTGGGAAGTATGCTGGTGTATTGCTTTAATAATCTAGTACATAATAATCAGTCTTGCCTAGACAATGCCTGCGCTCAGATGCACACCTGTGTATTGTAACAGTCAGTGGGTAATAATAAATGTGAACGAGGCGGTGAAAACAGACGACGTGGACTGCCAAGAGGATGTTGCTGCATCTGCTCGGCTGCTTTAAAGTAAATTTGATTTCTGGTTATTCTCACTTCAGGAAGCTGCCTTAGGTTTATTGCATCATTGTGGCCTGTGTCACCTCTGCACACGCTTTAATGGGCCGAGTGAGTGTTAGATCAGACAAGGCCAAAGCTCATAATTATTGGTTTAGTAGGGAAGCGCCTCATGTAAAGGTCAGTGCACAAATATATTCTGCTCACTACCTTCCATGCTCTTTTACAACAGTCTGTGACTATATTTATCCAGATTACATACAATAGACTATATTCACATATGGCGTAAACACTGTAGATTTGTATGGTGTCAGCAAAGTGGATGGCATATTAAGAATCTCATCCAGACACTGCAGAGGAAACCCACCACTTTAACCAGGGTTAGACTGGTTATAGACCCTATCGGGATTATTCCCGGTGGGCTCGTGCCCAGTGAGCCATCCGAGCCCCTTGCTGGCAAAGTATGTGAAGAGCTGACGCTCCCATGTACTTATATATTCGGCTGGAAGAAGCCCTTCTGGATTCAACTGTATTGCCATCCTCAGGATGGCGAAACAATTGAATGCTGCAGCAGGTAACGGGAGCCATTGGCTCTTGGCTTTGCCAGTCACCTACACAGGTTTCAGGCCACTAAGCCTGAAGCTTATGTGACGTACTACGACATAGGCAGTGTTATAATGTCATCATGACCCCCTGTGCTAGGACACATGCAGTGCCATCACATCACTGTGTCAGCCTACTCTTAGATGTAGGTGTACCAGGGTGCGTCCTGCACTGGAGCAGGTACTGTGAAGCGCAACTCAGGTGAGTGTTATATTTATTTTCTTAATTGGGCACTAATGGTGGGCACTGGGCAGTATTGGAGGCACTATAGGGGCCAGGCATTAGTCAAAGGGACACTACAGGGTGCATTACTGGGGTACTATGAAGGATTGTTAATGTTAGGGATGCTACAGGGGGCATTACTGGAATTGAATGCAAAAAGTCAGAAGGAAGTTGCTTTTAGCATGAACACCAGGGAACAGTGGACAGGGAACTACGTATCTCACTTTAAATACTGATCACTGGATCATAAATAATAATCATAAATAATAGTATTCATAGTGTTTACTTTGTCTCCAGATTCCTTAGATCTCAATCAAATTGAGCACAGGATTGGCGCATAGCAAATGTGGTGCCAATATTCAAAAAGGGTTCAAAAACAGAGCCTGGAAACTATAGGTCAGTAAGTTTAACATCTGTTGTGGGTAAACTGTTTGAAGGTTTTCTAAGAGATCTTGGAGAACCTCAATGAAAATAAGCAAATAACTCCATATCAGCATGGCTTTATGAGGGATCGGTCATGTCAAACCAATTTAATCAGTTTCTAGAATCAAGTTGAATCAAGTTCTAGACTTGACCACGGCGAATCAATGGATGTCGTATATCTGGACTTCTCCAAAGCATTTGACACGGTACCACATAAAAAGTGAGTATATAAAATGAGAATGCTTGGCCTGGGAGAGAATGTCTGTATGTGGGTAAGTAACTGGCTCAGTGATAGAAAACAGATGGTGGTTATTAACGGTACATACTCAGATTGGGTCAATGTCACTAGTGGGGTACCACAGGGGTCATTGGAGCCTTATTCTCTTCAATATATTTATTAATAATCTTGTAGAAGGCTTGCATAGTAAAATATCAATTTTTGCAGATGACACTAAACTGTGTAAAGTAATTAAAACAGAAGAGGACAGTATACAGCTACAGATGGATCTGGATAGATTGGATTCTTTACAGTAAGAGCAGTAAGACTATGGAACTCTCTACCTGAAGATGTGGTGATGGAAAGTTCACTAAAAGAGTTCAAGAGGGGCCTGGATGTATTTCTGGAGTGTAATAATATTACAGGTTATAGTTACTAGAAAGGGGTTGTTGATCCAGGGAGTTATTCTAATTGCCTGATTGGAGTCGGGAAGGAATTTTTTCCCCCTATAGTGGGGAAAATTGGCTTCTACCTCACAGGGTTTTTTTTGCCTTCCTCTGGATCAACTTGTAGGATAACAGGCCGAACTGGATGGACAGATGTCTTTTTTCGGCCTTATAAACTATGTTACTATGTTACCCTTAGAATATACTGAAAAAACAGAACCCTACCAGGAGCACCAAAGCTGCTGTTAGGGATCTGTCAGGTAAGTAATCATCTTTTACTTATTACTGGTCAGTCTCCTGAGTTGTCCGGTTTCCTTTTGAAACCGTACAATCTCTTTAAAGTGTCACTAACGTTACAAAAAAAATTGTATATGCTATTGACACATATCAAAAGTTTTGATTGGTGAGGAGGGGGGTCTGAGAGTTGAGAACTAAACGATCTCTAGGAAGAGGGGAGAGAAGAACGCACATATTTCACTCGATCTCCTGTGTGCAAGAGATGGACTCTATAGAAGTCTATGGGCCCGTCTCACTTCCATTCTCAGCAATGCCTCTCTCCCCTCATTCTCTCAGCTTCTCAGGTATTAGTCTTTAACACTTTTAGTTACTAATTTACTCTTGTTTGGTGTTTCATTTTGATTGCTGCCACCTCCCCTTCTGTAAGCATGGTAATGCAAGTCACTGTGTATCATATAGGAAAACAGTGCTGTAAGATCCTCGTGGGCGGGTGACATTTCATGTTCCACAGCTCAGATGTTCCAGAGCAAGTGGCATCTGAGCAATCTTTGTATCATTTTCTTGACTGTTACCAATTACTCAGGTGTTAGCAAAACATCCTGTTGTTCTCACAGGAAAAGAAGATGTCCAGCTGGCACGTGGATGTGAATATCTGTATACGATCTGTCGTCACTAGCCTACACTATTTAGTAATATTGCAATTTCATGCAAAATCCCATGTAAACATCATGAGATCACAGTTGCACTAAAAAGCAAACTCATTTCTGTTGCATATGAGAAACTCAATGCTATACATGTGGGACGTTCACATTGTATGATGCTTGAACTGTGTGAGGCAAAATATAAAGTAGATATAGTACAATATGTACAGTATTTAAAAAAATAATTCCAAAAACTTATGTTTGCTGTACCATGTCCATTATGTGTACTGGGATTTAGTCTATTCCCACCCAACAATTCTTCAAAATAGCACTTCTAAGTGTAACTCCTTGTCACCATAAGAGGGACAGTTTTTAAAGGGGTTGTCTGGTTCACAGCTGAAACCGGACATATCCCCATTTTCACCCAGGCAGCCCCTCTGATATCAGATTTAGAACATTTCATGCTCTGATGCTCTCCCTTGCCCTGTGCTATATTGTGCAGGGCAAGGGTTGTTTGCTTATATTTTTTCTCCTGCTAGGCAGAGGTTTCCGCCTAGCAGTGTTGCCGGTGACATCACTGCCTGGGTGAAAATGCGAATATGTCTGGGTTCAGCTCGGGTTGAGATGAATTTAGGATTGGACAGACTAAACCAGACATTTCTCCACCAAACTCTACAATGCTAAAATCTATCTATCTATCTATCTATCTATCTATCTATCTATCTATCTATCTATTTTTCATCTCTATTATTACATTCATCTATTATGTCTACGCAATGTGACATATTTTCTTTTTTATAAGACTATTGCTGAGTTATATCACCTAAATCCTAGCTTCAGTATTTTATGGAAAGCAGACTGGTATGGAGAATGTAGGGGAATTCCACATTATAACCAGCCACACATCAAATATAATTAATAAAACATATGGAATGACGGAAATAAAGATTATTCTGGAGATAGGGTGGGTGGTATGAGCACTTACCTTTCCTGGCATGACCTTAAAATTAGAGAATGAAAGCAAATAGAAAAGAATGAAAAATGCATAAATGAACAGATGAAAGAATGAAACAGATGAAACAAAACAGAACAATGGAAGCCGTACTGTATATGCAGTTATACACATAAGAAACAGTAAAAAGGCAGCTAACGCTTAAAGCAAATGGCATTTATCCTGTAGAGAAAGTTAATACAAGGCACTTACTAATGTATTGTGATTGTCCATATTGCTTCCTTTGCTGGCTGGATTCATTTTTCCATCACATTATACACTGCTCGTATCCATGGTTACAGACTACCCTGCAATCCATCAGTGGTGGCCATGCTTGCATACCATAGGAAAAAGCCTCTCTGGTGATCGGTCTGTTGGAGCTCACATAGGCTGGTGCTTTTTCCTATGGTATGCAAGAACGACCACCACTAATGAACTGCAGGGTGGTCATAACCATGGAGACGAGCAGTGTATAATGTGATGGAAAAATGAATAAAGCCAGCAAAGGAGGCAATATGGACAATCACAGTACATTAGTAAGTGCCTTGTATTAACTTTCTCTACAGGATAAATGCCATTTGCTTAAGTGACACAACCCCTTGAAAATAGTTTTGTACTAAAACATAGTAAGAGAATTGTACATATTATGCCAATTTATGAACATGAAAAATGGAGGCTCCAATATCTAATATTTGTTGCACTGTCGGCTGTTGAACATCAGATCATTATGTACCTGGCCTGCGTCCATCAAGAGGGCTTGAGTGGCCCCGTGGGCATCGGCCCATCGTGAAATTTCCCTGTAGGGTCTATGGCCAATCCGCCCCTGGTTGCAACTAAGACCAGAACTGTGATCAGAAGCCCACCAGGCACTGTGCCTGCTATCAGTGGCATGTAGCCCAAATGAAAAAGGCCCCTTACAAGATACCAGACAAGAAGGAGAGTTCAGCACAGCAATAGAGGAAAGAACCCAGTTCACCTGCCAGAGCTCCCTAAAACTTGCTGAAGCCAACAGTTACTGTGACTCTCTATGAGCTGCCACCCGTTTACGCCAGTATTGAGTAAATCAATCAACTCAACTTGTATGAGTCTGGATCTTACTCATTTCAGACCAAATACAAACTTTCTGTGTAGCCACTACACTGCCTGACCTTGGAGCGCCAGATCCGGGTAGGAGCACCTTGACACCTCTCATAGCCATACCACCGCTCAGCATCCTAACCCTGGAATTAGTAGAGCCTTTGCTGGCGCGCTCCGTGCAGCACTAATCCGTGCTGAGGCCAGTGATTGGCTAAAGTGGTGCATACAGAGCTGCCATCAGTGTAGTACTGGGGGGCCTGGAGGAGGCGTCGGATCACTGTTACTAAGCCGGTGGCCGGTGCAGACTAGCAGTCATTCTACTTGATTTCACCTGCCGCTGGGCCCAGTCAGTCATAGCGGATATCACATCATGCCAGCCTGCACTTACCCAGTACAGGAAGAAGTTTGCTGCCCTCTCTAAAAATGGTCCTTACCGCCCGGTCAGACACTTGCCTTCCTGCACACGCTGAGTCACAAGTCAAATCAGTTGCAGTGCTGACTGAGACTAAGAGAGACAGTGACAGGAGATTCCTGAGGAGAATAGTGGATCAGGACAGAGCCTGTCCATTTCCCATCTGCCGGTACTTAGTAGAGCTATCTTTATCTTGTGCCAAATAAATAATACACCCCATGTGTGATGTGTGATTGGGGATGGATGCTGGGCGAGTATGAAATTGGGAGTTAGAGTGGAGGTCAGGCCAAGTGTGGGGGTAGAGCTGTGGGTCCAGGGGTGGAACCTGGGTGGGGCCACAAGGTGGCCCCACAAAATTTGCCTGTATGGGGCCCTGAAACTCCTGATGGCAGCCCTGGGTGCATATGACTCTGACGGTATCCTAGGCAGAAGTAAACAAGCTGGGGACTGGAAGATCATCACATGGAGCCAGGACGCAAGTCCGAAAACCTCACTGCAAAACCACCGCAATTTATGCAACAGCCTCACAGTGCCCAATGGCTATGTGTACGGGCGGCCTTATTTCTTTTCCTTTCATTCCATTATATAACAATACTTCTTTTATGGTTATATTCATGGGAAATATAATTGCCTCTTTCTAGCAGCCCAGCTTCTGTAGTTAATATGACTGCATCAATGCTCAGATTTTTGTAAAATCAGAACCATTGTGCTGGTGATTATGTTATAATGTACAATGATTTCCTTCCAGCTTTATGTAAAATTGTCTCAGCGGTGGTTTATTTCAATTGTGAGTACAACTGAATCCATCAATATCAATCTAACATGATAATAACTCATTTAGTGCCGATATGCTGTGATAAAGGAATTGTTTAGAGGCACATGTGTACACTAAATAG
Source organism: Rhinella marina (assembly GCA_900303285.1). Lineage (NCBI taxonomy): Eukaryota > Metazoa > Chordata > Amphibia > Anura > Bufonidae > Rhinella > Rhinella marina. The sequence goes on from ONZH01019172.1 coordinate 737,716, forward strand.
GGACATTTATTCCTAACACATCTAGTTTAAAAACCAAAACTTAGGAAAAATGTCAACTATCGGTGTAATAGACTCAAGGACGCTTGACATGAGTGTTTTGCTCAGTACTCCTCAGTACTCCAAGTGTCCATGGCTGGTATTCCCCAGGAGATGGTTATTGCATACATTCACTTTTAAATGTAGGCACAGTTCTTAAAAAGACTTAATACAATTCCCTGGAAAATCAGATAGATCTCCAGTTCTCTAGTTACCTTATCCATATACATTTTCTTACCCTGGGGGTTGTAATGCTCACAACGTTTTTTTTTTCTACAATGCCCACTGTAGGGTGAGGATCCTAAGACAGACCCACATCTATCTGTCTGATATGAGTAGGGACCTGAAGCTGTTGAAACCGAACCAAAGGGCTGTGGAGACCAGTAGCCAAAATGCGAGCATTACCTCCACAGTCCCTGTTCCCTCGCACCACCCGATTTGGCTGCTTAGCCATGTCAATATTATTCAGTATGGTAAATTTCTGGTCCCGACATCTGATTGTAAATGCTCACCTCCACTGACTCAAGCCCAGGTGATTGGGCCCACTTCCTAGGAATGGTAGCTAAGGACCTGAAGTGAACCATTGGTTAAGCCAGAAGTTACATACAATTCCTATAACCATACATCATGAAATTTTTGCTAAATCCTATTACTAGCAGTGGTCTTCGGATCACTGCACATCACTTAGGCTCGGATTTTTGTCATGGGTGTTCAGCAGATCTGCACAGAGACTGGCCCCCTTGCCATTCAGAGGTGCTGAGCCTCGGTGTGAATGTGTGATATAAGTAGCATTCTGTTTATTTTACCAGTGGTATTTTGTCCGCCAAGCCACCAAATACCGGAAAAGAAATTTTCATTCATAAATGAACAAGACTGCAGAAACTATATTAAAGGGGTTTTTAGAGTTTTTTACTGATGACCTATCTTTTGGATAGGTCATCAATATCTAATTGGTGGGTGAAACCTGGGACCCCCGCCAATTAGCTGCTTAAGAAGGCAGCAGCGCTCCCAGTAGCACTTCGTCCTTCTCAAGATTTTCCTAGTCCATGGGACGTTACATTCATTGGTCACATGTCCTAGGCACAGGTCAGCCCCTTTGAAGTGAAAGGGGCTAAGCTCCGATACCAATGACAGGCGCTATTAAATGGGCAGCCCTGTGCTTGGCGAGCAAAGAGAAGGCCCACAGAATTATTGCGAGCACCGGTGCCAGGTGATCATCAGGAGTTCAGGATGGCTGACCCCTACCGATCACAGGAGGATAGGTCATCAGTAAAAAAACTCTCAGAAAACCCCTTTAACATACATGGGATGAGGACTGTCATAGGATTTGATCTGGATATAAGTGCAGAGTCTGCGTTGAAATCCATGTTATACCTGACATATGTGAATGAGGCCTTATGTTGCAGGAAAGCAGCTGTAGTCATTAGGATGTGGCCACTTCCCTATTTTTAAGGTAGGTGACATCCTAGCTGACCTCAATTACTGCATCTGGTGTGTAGACATACTGTATGTGATGCACAGTAGGCAATGAAGAATTACTGTGGGGCACTGTGATTAGATCTCTGATTGGTATGGATGACTGCAATTCCCAGGACCATTATCGAAGTATCTGCAGGTGCAAATGTGGCTGCCATAGGGGGACTAAACTGCTGTGGACCTCTGTGAGCATTGTGACATCTGTGGCTGTTATGGGGGCATATGGGGACAATAGATGTCTGGGTTGGTCACAGCTGAAAGAAATTTTCAAGTTGGTTTGGAAAAAGCTCTAGACAGAGAAGAAATGTGGCATGGTTATTAAAAGGATATCTGTCTTAACTATCTTGTATCCATCTGTCCTGCTCTCTCTCTCGCTGTCTATTTCTTGTTATCATGCTTTATATCTATCTCATATCTATCTATCTATCTATCTATCTATCTATCTATCTATCTATCTATCTATCTATGTCATATCTATCCATCTCTCTCTCTCTCTCTCTCTCTTTTGCTATCATGTTTCTGCCTTCTCATTCATTTGAAAAGTACAATTGATATAAAAATATACATTTTCGTCATAAATGTAGGACACAGCCGGCATCAACTGTTTTCTTCCATCCTCACATCTGCCTAATAAGCCGGCATCCATCAATTACATTATGATCATCATTTTCCCTTCTCATACTAGTTAGTATTAAAAATGAGAAAGAGATAAGGGTGAATAAAACAGAATGGCAAGGCCGTGAACATCTGTGTATCACCAACATCAATTGTTAATGAATGGAGATAATTCACATCGGTTCTCAGTATATTAACTGGTAATTTATTGTTGAATTATTAAAAGCATAGTGTTTTTCTGGCTTTGTACATAAGCATCTTACTCACTGAGCCACGTTGCTTATGTATCTCACAGAGATATCAGCAATAAGGTTGTGGGTGCTGATATAGAAGATATAAGCAGAAGGGTTACCTGAGGTTCTCCTTTCTCCCTGTCCGCCCTTCTACCTTATGACATTGGTGCCTTCTTGTGTGACAGAGAACCTTTGGACCCCTTTCTTCAACACTACCTGGATGCAACTGTAACTTTGCACCCTTATAGATGAGCTCCTGGACAGAAGTTGAAAGCTACAGTATGTAGGTTTATCTGGAGATCACAATTCATGCTAGCTGTCTTGCAAGTCATTGCTTCCATTTAAATGTATGACCAATTCATTACAGAGTTTTGAATTAAACTTCGGCCCTCCACCCCTACCTACCCTTTCCATAACCTTTTGGCATAGTTGCCAGTGTAGACTTCGTGATTAATGCTCCCTCACAAAGATTATTTCCTTTGAAGTTATAAAGCTGTAACAATTCAATGTGACAATTGCTCCTCCAGGACAAATGGAGATGCATTGATTCTTACAGCTCATGGAGGACCACGACTGTCACAGGCTGAACATTTTTTAGCTGTCACTATTCTACAGCAGAAACATAAACCCAATACATTGTCTTACTTGGTAGTTTGCTCAGTTCATTCATAAATTTGTCCTTCATGTCGGAGAAGACATTGTGCTTGGTTGATATATCGGTGCCATTTTGGTGGGGCTCCGTCAAGGCTGTTGTGTGCGTTGTCTGCTCAGATGCATACTCGGCAGATCTACGCTCCTGGTTCATTGTCAAGCTGTGGAAAGAAAAAAGTGAATTTTTGAATATGAAACTAATATGAAATGACTTTTCACATCAAAGGAGACAAGCTGATAGTGGGAAACACATTAGATGTCAGCAAAGGTAGTGATGAAGGCCAAGTTCAATGCTCAGTATAATATATTTTCTGTAGTACAAACGTTTCAGAGAAGCTGAAGATGATAGACATACATAGTTATATCATAGACTTCAGAGAGTACATGAACATGAAGTTGCTTTTCTTTCTATCTGAATCAAATCAAATTTATTATCAGGCCCTACTTTATATAGTACAGAAGACTAAGGGGGAGATTTATCAAACTAGTGTAAAGTAGAACTGGCTTAGTTGCCCATAGCAACCAATCAGATTCCACCTTTCATTTTCACAGCTCCTTTGGAAAATGAAAGAGCGAATCTGACTGGTTGCTATGGGCAACTAAGCCAGTTCTACTTTACACCAGTTTGATAAATCTCCTCCTAAGTGTATATGAATAAGTCTATAGGCACATGGCAGAGCTGTGTACTAGGAGCCAGTGGTATAGTATAGCCCAATAGTCTGCCATGGACCTGTATCACACCTTCGTACAACTTGGACATTGTACACAACCATAGTTTTCAAATGTGCATGAGACCTAAGGGTGTATTCATACAAAAATCTTGTGACACTATATGCTGATATGTGCAGAAGACATTTGACATTTAGTTTATCAGTTTTCGGTATGACTTTTTCACAATAAGGTTAATGGAAGCAGATCAGATAGTTTATTCAATCTGTTCATCACATAGAAACATGGAGGCTCAAACAACACTAGTGTGAATGAGCCCTTGAACATTTTTTGGATTTCAAAGCACCAGTTTTTACCCTTTGCAGGATGCTCATACCTTCACAGTTCCATGCCTGGACTTCAACAAGGTTACTTAGAAGGACCTTGTCATTAAGCCTTCTTTAATTTATAGAGCATCTGTCAGCTGAATCAACTCTATAAATCCAGAAAAAAATGTCTGGTAGGATTGATCACATTGAGTAAAATGATACCTCAATTATGCAGATCCCTTGTACCGTTCCTGAGTAATTTCACTTTTAATAATATGTAAATTAGGTCCTCAGAGCACCAGAGCTTCTCCACTCTGCACTGATAGCCACATCTCTTCCCTTGATTGACAGAGCCAGGCATCTCATCTGGCTTCATGACACTCTTAAATCCTCATAGAAAGTTGAGTAATTATATAAATCCACTGCATTATCTTATACTGACCGTAAATTACAGCCTGCGTTTTCATCCAGAGCTGCATTCACTATTCTGTAGGCTTCAGAACCAGAATTTCAACTGTTCCTTGTAAACTTGTTGATGGATCTTTTGTAGAGAGATTATTTTAATAATGTACATTCTGGATGTAGCCTTTGCAGTGCACAGTAACCCAATGAAGGAGAAACAAACTATCCCCTGCATTATAGGAGCTCAGCTATGCCGTCATGGTGGATCTGTCAACCAGTCCATTGACAGATTCCAATAACAACCAACATTTCTGTGAACACAGCTCTGAACTATAATAATGACCGTAACAGGATAATAAAGAAATGATCAGGTTGTAATAATTCTTGCACTATCTACTCTTAAAGGGGTTGTTCATGGTTCAGGAGGAAACCAGACAACCCTCAGGATCCAACTACAACAAAGAGCTGATAAATACTTAAATATTTATCTGCCAGATCCCCCTCCGTCACTCTGGTTCCCTTGGCAGGGGTCTATTTACTGGTGGTGACTTCACTTCAATAACATCTGACCACCACAGCCAATCACTGGCACCAGTGGTGAACCCAACAAAGCCAGTTATTGGCTGAAGCAGTCATGTGTTGTTGAAGTGGTGTAACTGAAGCAGCCATATAAATACAGACTAGCCAGGAGAACTCCAGTGGCAGCACGATATCTGGTTGAGTACTTATTGGCTCTTTATTGCTGGTTGACCCTGAGGGTTGTCCAGTTTCAGGCTTAAACCAGACAACCCCTTTAAAGTCTTGTACATTTTGAAAGTGAAGAGATTGTTCACATAGAAGGAGTCCGAATACATTGAAGACTTGTATATACACCACATAGCTCTGCTGCATCATGACAAGTGATCTCTGTAGCAACCCTCCCCATGATCTACTGCCAGCGACTCCATCCCCAGTGGAACTGGTGGCTGCTATTTACAAATGAAAACATGGCTTCCAGACAGTGTCACCTCCGAGATGCCATGATAATGTCACTGTTACCGAAAACAAAAGCTGCTGTGCCTCGATAGTGGGTGATGCATTATTACATGCAGGATTTACACGACACAGACATCTTCTCTTCTGAGGAAAATACAGTTGCTGATTTTCCATGGCAGATTGTTTGCATACTTTTTTAATTAGTTTTTTAATTCTTTTTTTTTAATCCCATTAGGGGATTTCTGTGCTACATGTTTATTTCAGACTTATTTCTGTATGCTAGTACATTATCCTCTGGGTCTCTATGACGCAAGCTATTTTAGTGTTGTTTTTAGATGTATATTGGCCAAACCGATTTATATTGGCAGGGCCGATTGACCAGCTAATGCGTATGGGGCCTAGAGGAGTCTGGCTGCGTTATCCTCTGCTTCTTCCTGCTAAGCCGAGCTAAGCCAGCATGTGTATGATGGGATACAGAGTGATAGCTGTTGGCCAGACACACTATATTACAGTATGCGAATGGCCAGCCTTAGTGCACGCTAACAGCAGACAGACCTGGGATACTTTGAAGATCCCTAGGACTAACTGCCAGAAGTCTCCTAGTCCATGATCATGTCTGGGAAACCCAGTGACCTGATCGAAAGGAGAAGTTTCATTTGATCATGCCATGGTAACTCTTGATCCCAGATCTCAAAGGGTTAAGTGGCTGGAATTGGAGGCTTCTCTGATCCCGTCTGTTAGAGCATCAGGGTGGCTTCCATTAGACAGTCAAGCACCTGCACCAGGGTGGCGTGGGAAAATTGTGAATGGCTTGCCCTACATCGATGTAAGACATGTTGTAGTATATGGCCCCCTAATAGTGGCCAGAAAAATATGTATTAGGGTTACAGTGTTTAGTTTTAGTACTTTTTCAAAATCAAAGCCTTAAATAAAATCTTAGGGAATAATATAGCAGTCAATTGGTAATGAACTATGCCTCGTATGACGCGCTTGTTTTGGCCAAAAATCTGCCCGTAGAAAAGGATCCAAATTTACGGCATTATCACAAACAACACAATATGAAACTAATAAAGAAAGAGTTAAAAAGGTTTTTCAGAATTGGAAAAATGCATTTCCCCCCCAAAGCACCACTACATCTGTCCATGGGCTGTTTCTGATATAGCAGTTCAGGCCTAAGAGCTGCCATCCAGACACAGCCCATGGACAGATAATGCAGTTTTTAGAAAACATGTATGTACAGTGCTATTTTTATTTTTTTTACTTAGCATTGAGACTCCTCTTCAAAAGTGCGCCAAATATTCTCCTCCAACACAAGCCAGTGTTTCTGCATTATTATATAACCATCAATTTTGGACTATTTTATCAGCAGGTACTCTCCCACTACTATCCAGCCTATATAACCTTCAGACTATGTTTCCTTCTATGTTTGACTCATAATAACGTCTGTAGTGCCGAAAACATTTCCGGCTACCGGTTTATGTCAAAGGCAACTTTCTTGATGTGACACATCCTGCAGAAGACATCTGTCAAAATTATGTGCCAGGCAGATGCAATGTTGAATATTAAACTGATCTCTGTCCTTATACTACCTTGGAAAACAAGACAAAAGGTCTTGGATCAGACTAAAAGAAATACATGATGCCAAGCTATTCTCTGTACATTCATAGTGTACACATTCACTGCTTAGAAGCCTATACCAAATGCCACACTCATGTGGATTTATGACAACTATATATAAATGTTCTTGTTTTTTCCCCTTTTTTATTGTAAAGTATTTCAGGTATACCTAGATAAGCAAACAGTATGGGCAAGAACATTAAAGAATTTAAATTTAGATAAATGTAAAAAAAAGCACCTAGCCCACTTTGTGCATATTACTGTACACACATTCAGTGGAATAAAAGTAGGGAGAAAGAATATGAAAAGAACTTGGGTTTTCAGTTACAAGTAAGCTAAGCAGTAGTACTTCATGTCAGGCAGCAGCTGCAAAAGCAGATACGGTCTTGGGGTGTTTAAAAAGGGAGATAAAAACAGTGATCCCCCCCAATGTAATATTACTCCTGTATAAAGTCCTTGTAAGACCACATCGTGAACTTGAGATTCAGTTTTGGCCTTCACAATCTAAACAGATTGAGCTGGAGAAGGATCAAAGGCGCGCACCTAGATCATCAAATGGGATGGGATGTTTCTCTCATAGTGAGTGGCTTGAAAGATCAGCCCGTTCAGCTTGCAAAAAAAACGCCTTAAAGGGGATCTCATACATATTCACGTGTGGTCAATACAAGGAATTGGCCTGTGATTTATTCATTCTAAGGATTTTACAAAGGACCAGTGAACATTCATTATGTGTGGAGGAGAGGTGATTTAGACGTTAGTATAGGAAAGGGTTCTTTACTGTTAGAGTAGTCAAACTATGTAGTGCCCTACACAGAGAGGTGGTAATGGCACACACTATGTCAGCATTTGCATTTGGATGGTTACATCCTTATCTAGTAGAAAATAGCATAGAGGCTTAAAATAAATCTAGTAAACAGTTCATCCAGCACTGAAAAGTTAAAAGGTATTTCCAGCTTTAAACATATTCCTGGAGCATACCACTTTGCCATTATCAGTCAATTGTTACCCAGTCTTACTCATGACTAACATGCATGGAAAACAGCAGAGTGTATAGAGGGCTACACCCTACCATGCATCAGGTGCACATTAATTAATACATAGATGCGAGTGATGATATTGTATTCTACAAAAAAAAAAACTGACAAGGGCTTAAAGAATCCTTACAAAAAGAAGTGAATTAAAACCAATTTGATGAAGATAAAAACATATATGGGACATATCACATTATGTCCAATTAAAGTAGAATGTTAACTAATTTGCACAAAATAATAATAATGATGATGATAATATATGACCATATTTTATGTAACCCAAAAGTAACAATAATAGAAATCAATAATTTATAAATATATATAAATTTAGATTTAGGCCATGGGGTATGCTGGCAGTTAAAGATCCAGTAAGCCTCACGATTATGCATGAACTGCTGTCTGTCACCACTGTGAAGGAAGGGGGGGGGGGCGGGGGGCGGGGGTTTTGATAATCCTCTCTATGCCCATGACTCTAAATGCATTAGTTGATCTGTCATGTGCTTGAACAAAATGGTGCATTATATATATTCCTGTTTGAATTATTTTGGTTAGAAGTATCATTTAAATGTTCCAGCATGAGGGTTTTTAATTTTCTGGAGGTGGACCCTATGTAGCATTTCTGACAGTCCACACACGTGAACATATATATGACATATTCTGAATTACAATTGATGTATGATTTTATTGGGAAGGTAAGTTTTCCTTCCGAATCATGAATACAGTGACCAATGTGTGCGAATTGGCAGACCCTACAAAGGCGACTTTTACTGGGAGGGAAGAATATTGCCAAGAGATGGTATAAATCTAACAATTTTGTATAACTGAGAAAGTTTGAACTTGATGGACCTGTGCTTTTTTCAACGTACCATAGGTAACCATGTAAATATTACATGTCATTTCTGGATTTGCCATGTTTCCTGTAGTCTCAAGCAAACCAAAAACATGTTTGTTTCAGTAGTGTAATGAGCACAGCTTTTATGTAAAATCACCTCAAGACAATTAACAATTTACTTGACTTGATTAATGATGACTTGAAGCTACAAGTCTCAAAATTTGTAGCAGGGCCAGAACCTTTGTGCTCCCTCAGGCACTTGCATCATTGTCCTATTGCTACTTGTGCAACAACTACAGATTCTGTATGCCCCTGAGTTATAACAAAAAAAAATAAATCTAAAAATGTCATAAGATCTAACAGAAGTCTGGAATTGTCCCAATAAGACACAAAAACCTCACGAAACGAAAGAGGTAACCAACGAACAAACTAGCGATGAAGTTGAGGTGGTATCTGGTGTTTTTAGAGATGTTTGCAGGGCAATTCAGTCATTGATTATACAGACATAACCATCACCATTAGTAGAGTTGGTCTGTTGACTTGCTGGTGTTTTCATCTGGCTTTCTTTAGGACTGCCAGGTACTAGCAAATACTGTATTCTGTTTTACACTGCAGGATTTTTCTGCAAAGGAGTCAAGAAGTTTAACTCTGCTTCCATGTATAAAAGATGTTAATATGTAATTATATTGTACATTATAGGTCAGAAAATTACCTAGCCATGATCCAGTTCATGGTTGTTTTAGGGGGCTTGCTATGCTGACCAGCTAAGCCCAGCTAGTAAATCTGTGATCTGTGGAACTGGACATCGAGCCAATCAGGTTTCAAGCTTGGTGTCTAATCTGGCTGTGGTTCTGGATGGTGGCAATAGCTTTTCTGACATAATCACAGGCCCAAAATATAATATGGAACAGGCTCATAATTTTGTCCATCAAATTCAGCTCTCGACGCAGCTGGTCGGAAAAGGCGGGGATTATGCTTCTACTGTGGAGATCACTTGCTTGAAAACTACCCAAAGCGTTCTAAGTGAGAAAAGCTCCAACACCTAGGTGGTTCCCGGGAAGACCCAATAAGTGGCCAGATATTTATTTTTATTTTATGTGCTTATATAGCGCTGACATATTCCACAGAGCTGTGGTTTTGGGTAAGGCCTTTACTGAATGCGGGTCTGTGGCTATTTTCTTTCAATTCTCAAATTGGAGATTAGCTATTCTGGTGGTATAGCTTGCTAGCCCAATCTGTATAAGAGCAGTAGATAGTAAGTCTTTGTCCTGGGGTCCTGTCAAGTTTTCAACTCCGCTGGTAGCTGTAGTTGTGGGTGCTGTGCATTTTTAATTGATTTTTGGGTGGGCATAGGTGCCATTTCACTCACCCATCTGCTGCTGTTCCAGCAGTCCAAACTAACCAGCCCTTCTCTAACTCCTTGCGGAGGGTACGGCCCCCTGGTCTAGTCTGTGGCTGCTTCTTGCAAGATGCGGCTTGGTTCTTACTGGCAAAGGCCTCTCCATCTTCCCATAGGGTGCATGCATTCCCTCTGGCTCTTAAAGTACCAGCACATGCACCCTAATTTACTACAGTTAATGGCTGGCCATCTGTGGGTACTTAAGGCACCTTCCCCTATGGGAGGGTGCCTGAGCAAAAAGTTACCTAGCTTGCTAGTTCACTGCAAAGGTGTGCTGTATCTATTTGTCTGCCTGTGTACTGACTTCTGCCAGATTAGTGGATTCTGACCTTTCACTGCCTGACCTGTGCCTGACCTCTGTAATGACCCTTCACTGCCTTCCCTGACTTCAGACTGTTTGAGATTGCTTGTACTTCTACCCTAGCTGCAGCATTCTCTCTTCCTCCAGTGCCCCACACTGGTGTCTCTGATCCCCATGGGTTAGCTGTTAACAACACAGAGACAACAGAGACACAACACAGGTAGTGGCCTGGTAGCTCCTCTGCAGTGAAGTCCAGATCTCTGTATAGGGGTTAACGGGTAAATACCAATTGACTGCCATGTTAATGCCCCTAGGTTTAACGCAAAGTCAAATCTGTTGGTTAACACATGGATTCCACACCCACTGCCATAACATTTCCCTTTTAATTTTTGATAAGTTGTCTGGACTTGGGGTATTCTTGGTTATGTTCCCACAGTATTGTTATTGACAGGGAGAAGAGGGATCTGGTCATATGGAGCTCGAAATGGATGGAATCTTGTATGTCTTTTTCTATATCCAGTGTCTTACCTAACACACTTCCGCTACCATCCCATAGACTGTATAAATGTGGTAATGTGCTCATAGTTTATACTTGTCTCAAACTCCTGATATTGAGCCACAACCTATTATGTCTGACGGTATTACGGTATCTGTGATTGCTCCTGATCTTGACACTGACATCAAACCATGTGCCTCCTCTTGTACCTCACACTTACAGTAGATTTCTTAATGAAACACATGAATCCTTTTTGCGTGGGTATCTTTATACCGAGATGTTGACGACTATGTCGCTGCCTGTGATATTTGTGCCAATTCTAAGACTCCTTACTCCCCGTGTTCATCCTAATGGTGATCTTTGTCCATTGTCTGTATCACAGAGACCATGGACTCATCTGTCTATGGATGTGATCACAGGTCGTCATTATGACATCAGCGGGGGTCTGAGTCCCTGCACCTCTGCCGATCAGCTGTTTCAGGGAGCTGCTGCACTCACCAGAGCTCTGGTGACCGCAGTTGGCTCCCGGCAGCTCTATAAGCACAGTGCTATACATAGTACAGCGGCTGTACTTGGTATTGCAGCTCAGCCCCATTCACTTCAATGGGGCTGAGCTGCAACTAGGCCATGTGACTGATGTATGGTGACATCACATGACCTAGGAAGAGGATGCAGAGCTTATGGAGTGCCAGCCTCTTCTAACAGTGGATTAGTGGGGGTTCCGGGTTTCTAACCCCCACTGATATGATATTGATGACCTATTCAGAGGATATGTCATCAATATTAATTTCCAGATAATCCCTTTAAGCATTTTGTTTGATTACATGGTATTCCATTTTTTTCTGACCTGGCCTTGCAATAGATTCTGATGAAGAAGGGGTAGCCTTAACCTCCTACCAACTAAAGTGGTTAAGATAGACTAGTAGCAGTTTCTGAGCTTGCTGGCTGTGGTTCCAGATGGTGATCATAGTTTTTCTGACATTATATTTTATATAGCTTTATAGTTATATACTATAGAACCTTCCTGCAATTCTCTCTTCAATTTCCTTCTTATAGGGGAAGACTATTGTAAATGCGCCAGAATTCTGGTTTAGATTGAACTAGAATTCTGATGCACATGCTTACATCACATTTATTAAAGGTTTTAGATACTTTTTAATCTGTGGCTCAGGGAAATGGGGCATGGTTTATGAAGCAACACCATGTATCAAAATTGCGACAGACTTTTAGTACACAATTCTGCTGCATAATGTGGGAACTAATGGGTGGTATATTAATAGACTAGACAGACTAAAGGTGTTCCAGATTTATCATCCAGCAGCAGCCACTGTTATAAATCTGTCACAGCTTTAGACATGATTAGTAAATGCGCTCCTTTGTCTTTATGGTATACACCAAGTTGGATGAAATGTATGAAATCAAACTGGAAGCTGTAGCAGAAGCAATGAGAGGAACATTAGGAATGTCAAATCCTTAATTCATAATCATCATTAAATGCTTGGAAGAGAAGAAACCACAAGCTCGAGATAACTGGAGTTCTTGCTTGGAACCTAATATCATCATGTGACTCATTTTAGCTCAAAGAACTGTCTACAAGTTTGCATAATTAACAATAAAGTATCTAATGTGAATTAATTATAGTTTTTATTAGAAAATAATGCCATATAATTCCAGGAAACACATTTAAATACAATGAGAATAAATCAAGCATTTCCCGTGCCGTACCTATTTCTCCTGTTGTACCTGCACTGGAGAGAGAAAAACACAACCCTAAAAAAAGGGGTAACAATAGACGGAGTCCAAAAGTCTTTGAATCCCAGAGTCACACAGAATACTCTCAAGGCAATATATGTTAGGATAAACAAAGCCATTTTCTCCGAAAAAAATCACCACCAGGTTTATAAATGATATGGATTGCAATTTGGCTTTAAATCATATGGATAAAGTTAGGAAAACCGTTAAAGTAGATGGAAACAATTGTGCAGCAAGACTAATACAGTGTACATGAATACTTGGCATGTATATAGGAAGATCCGCTACAAAATTCTCATATAAAACATGGATTTTCCAACTGAATTTATGGAAAAATCAGTGACAGATTTTTTTTCTGACCCAAGGGGGTGTACCCTTAGTGTATATTCACTCATATCATAGTTTTTGTACCATGTTTGCAAAAATGGGAAACAAATCCAATCCTTTTTGCATAAAACAAAACAAAAAACAATATAGCATCAATGTATCTGGTTGCAAACATGAATATTCCCATTTACAGAGAAAGTGATCAAATGTAAATTAAAAAGTTGCAGTTTTTTTTTTACAATTATGCAAGCTTTATTTCCATTATATTTAATTCCTTCTACACCATCCTGTTTTAAAAAAAAAATCAGTTTCATGTCCCTAAAGCTTTATGTGCTGAAAAGTTTCTAGATTTGGATATTTCCATTTACTCACAGCTCATAGAGATCTTCAAAATGTTGAGGAAATTGAAACACAAAGGAGGAAATTCATTATACCGCCTCTGCCTTTTTTTGGGGGGCTTTTGGCCCCAATGCCCCGAGATATGTTATGGGAATTTTGTAAAGCAGCATTAGAAGGGAGACCTGGATATGCCTTTTTTACGGTTGGCCAGCTACTTGGAATACATCATGTCTATGTATCACCGGTGCAGAAACAAACCAAGACCAAAATGACCAGGTATATTGTGCAAGTTGTTTATGACATTGTTCATGTTACATTACCCCTTGGGGTACACACGAATTGTTGAGGCAAAGCTAAAGTAGTCATTATTATATAATAGGATAAAATCTGTTACACCCTTATTTCTTGACGGTTCTTCTACAGTCTGTTACATATAATTATATTTAATTGTAAGTAGAAATCTGTGACTGCTCTGCTATTCTATTTCTGGGCATTTATCATCCCTTAGGTATACATCTGTCTGCAACCAGACTTCCAGGCACGAACATGTCAACAAAACACTAGGTCACATCTGCTAATGTCTAAATGAGAAGCTATAACCTACAGTATGTGGCTTTAAGTAGAAACTCAACAGAATAGAAAAATCAGTTGTTCCACAACTAGAGGCATAGAGTCAATCATTACACGAAGGAGGTACCTGTCAGGGTAAGACCCTGACCCTCAGTTCTAAAGACATGTTAGAAAGTGGCATTGGTGAACTCTACAATTATGGACAATTGATGTATCACTTTTTACGGAGACTATGTCCAGGATACGCCCTCAATCACATGTGAATTGTCAACAATATCTAGTGAGTACAATTTTAATAATTTTAGAGAGCTCAGTGGACAAGGTGCTGTATTTTATATATGAGTGTAACTATAATATCTACTGTGGAATCCAGCAGCTGAGAGGAGACCTATTCAGATGCATTAACATTGTTGGTTGGTTGGTTTCATTCTACTATCTGGCCCTTCAGCCACTTTTATACGGTTAGTATTTGATCAGTATTTATAAGCCAAAACCAGCAGTGGGTCCAAAACACAGAAGAGGCACAAATCTTCCTATTATATTTTTCTCTGTAGGCTCCATTCCCAGTTTTGGCTCAAAAATACTGATGCAAAATGCCAACCAAATACTGACCGAGTGAAAGTGGCCTATGGACTATGTGAGCCTTATACATCAAGCTGTATGACAGGCCATGGAGTCAAATTGACAGAAGACGGGCAACACAAATAGATGGGGCCAACACATGTAGATAGGGACAAGAGAAGTAGGCAGGGTCAGAAATACCAGCACAAAATAAGTACCTGATGCTCCTAGTATTATTTAAAGCTGATAGTATGTGATCGTTATGTACTCAGGTAGAGGCCATGAAGTGGCCTCCGGTGGTCCCCTGGGCATCAGCCCACCAAGAAATTTCCCTGTAGGCCAGTCTGCCCCTGCCTGTGTGCTGTTGTATGAGTAGAGATTTTTTCCTTGGGAGAATATCATTATGCATAGGGAATCCAATAGAACAAGTTCCAATTTTTTTGTCACATTTGGTAAGGCTTAGAATCCAGCAGATACATTTTGGTCTACCAGTACATTTACACTATAGAATGTGGTCTAGCAATGCACTAATGGGAACTGAACAACTGCACACTGGAAAACACCCAGTAGACACCGTCCATATTGTGCTCTCCATCACATGCTACACATCCTCATTATGGCAGTAAAATGTCCTTGAGGTTCCCCTTCGACTATGTGATATGCTTTCCTATGGTATATTGTGCCCTCACACTGCTCAGTAACCATAAAACTTTCACATATAATACCATCTAAACTCTTAACATACTGTCCCTGCAGCATCACTGCTGTGTGAGGAGTACATGACACTCCACCGTCTCCACCATCTTGAATGGCCATTAAAAATGCAGACCAGCTAAGCAGGGCAGTCTCATTAGTTTAAATAGGGCCCCATCTTGATCGTGGCACGGCCACGCCGCAAACGCGACACGACTGAGCTTTGTGGTCATACCCTTACTATCTAATGTAGAGCACAGTGCTGCTTTACAATAGCTAGAAATGGACCGATTGTGCATGAGATATGACAGGAAAACTCAGCAATGTAAATAAAAGGCAGGTACCTGTGTAGTGTGTAACAAGGTACCACGCACACCCCAATTCCCTTCCCAGGCAGCTCTGCCAGTGGACAAAACCCATTCTAGTCACGTACTGCACTAGAGCCAGTTGCTGGAGGCAATCCAGGAGAACCAGTTTAAGAACATTTAATCTACATTATTATTCCTACCACAGTGTTTACCAACAAGAAAACACAATGTGCAGCTATGTATAACAAACATGAATTTTTTTTTTAAATTAAAAATGGAGCTCACAAAACTGTCAACTTCCATTTGTTGAAATGATTACACTGGCAGAAAGTATGAAATATTGAATACCTCATGTTCTGTTGTCCACGAGTCTGTTAGACGAGCTCCTCTGTTCTTTGTAAATATAGATGACCAGTGGTTTGAAACAATATAAACAAAAATAACAACTCCTTTATTTTAGTGTTATTGGAGTTGTCTGGTTTTTATTAGACAGGTCAACTAAAATAGGCAGATCCTGTTAATCAACTGGACTGGAATCGTCAGGGATCGTCTATAAATCTTCAGAAGAAGATAGCAGCAACTGTTCAATTTCCCTGCAGTGCCACCACAGGGGAAACTGAGAATTACAATGTGCCCATTAAGAGAAAGAGAGTCTCTGTAGCTGCCTCTTTTTGCTCTGATCGATCTTGAATTTGGGACCCGATGAATTGACTCAATATTTATAAATGAAGTTTCTAAATCATGCAACCTCTTAAAGTTGGTATTTACAGCTGAATATGGTAATGGTTTGGTGAAAATCAATTTATAGAATAAAAATGTATTAAGGTAGTAAAACACTAAATTCATCTCCACTATACTGTATATACAAAATATATAGTTATTCATAATGTTCCTTTCCTAATTGGTAATTGTAACTGCAAATAAATAGGGCAATGGTCTCCAACCTTGGGCTCTTCAGGTGTTGCAAGCTACTACCCCCACCTTGCCATCTCATACCGGTGCATGATGCAAGTAACATATGGATAGCTAAAGGTTGGAGACCTCTGACAAAGAAAGAGGTTTCTACACTTTGGAGGTGGAGGGGCAAATACAGTACAGTAGGAACACAACAATACACTACAACATAACAGAAAGGTAGTCAGATATACCCACAATGAAATACTAAAAGAAAGTAATCCCTAACTATTTGCTAGGCTGACATAAAACTTCAAATTGCTATATATTAAAACATGATCTTCATTCATTATATATCATCGTAAGGACTCACATGGTACCGCATTGAGATATATCTAGATTTCTCCACCGTCATTGCAGTCTAAGCCAGTACGCCCACCACACAGAGGAAAAAAGTTATGACTGAAATAGCAGAGTCTTTAGTCAATGGATGTCTACTAACCTATGATACGTACATGTAAATAGGCATGATCTGTATGATATAGTTAGGTGTGCACTATTAACTAACTTATCACTATACAATTAAGTTACAAAAATAGCATTTAGAACAAAGGTCCTACAAACTATACTGTAGATAGTAGACCACCTTTGAGATATATAGAGATATATGATAGAATTAAATTAAATTCCACTCAGTGGTCCATAATGTTGTCTAATCCAATGAGTGTAGAAGACATCAGTATTAGAAATAGCACATATTAGGCTGCAGCACTCTTACAGAATTTACATGGGGGAGCCAGGAGCTTCAAGTGATATTTCTGGTTGGAAACTTTTTATGAGATTACTAAAAGGCCCTTTTATACAGGCTGATGAATTGATCGAGTGATCAATGGGCGTTTATATGACTGCTTGTTCTCCATCACTCGCATATCATATCGATCATCAATATTCATTATGGCTCCGCATTAGGCCATCTAAAAGCCTCCTTAGTCTTGAATCCTATAAGTGCATGGTGGCATGGATGAAAGGAAGTAGAAGAAGGTTGTGATTGTAAAGTTGCCATGTGTGCGAAGAACAACACCCAATGAAATAGAATAAGACTATTGACTAGAATAGAATGAAATAGAATAAGACTATTGTACCATGATGAGAAGATTCATGAGGACCCTGGGGGACGGGTCAACACTTGATATTATCTACACAATTATAAGTTTGACTACTACAGGTGTTGTCATTTTCTACAATATATAGGGTGTGAGACGCAGCTTTCGTTTTTTGTTTTCACAACATAGACTTCAAATATTTTGCCTTTAAATACACTGGCGATGACATTGTGCTAAATCCCCAATCATTTATAACAACGGAAAGGACATGTGTCCTGTAACTGAGCTAATCGGTAATACAGCATCGGTGCTTTGAGGCCTTGTGCCAATGGCCCTGTGGATTTTTTATTATAATGAACACTGTCCTTTTAAAAAAATGTTCAAAATATAGTGAATGTTTGCATTTTGGGCTAAGAGAAAATCTCATACTCTGCACCCACTTACCAGTAACTTGTTTTAGGTGTATTCTTGTGTTTTGACGGTTTTCAGACATCACACTACTATCACATAGTAAGCAAGTATTATACTAGGCAATATTTTAAAAAGCTACACAGAGGAACAAAACCTCAAAAGAACAACATGTAATATTCCCTTGGGGATCCATCACAGGAGAACCACTTCATGTGATAAAGGAGTGCACATCCCGCCATTAGTACTGGCAGTGGTTCAAAGAAAATAATTTCCTGACTTTGTAGTTCAAGTTATGCAATCTAATGACTGAATAACTCATAAGAGAAAAGAGACTGAAATTTTTATCTGCTCATTTTTCTATATGTAATACCCCAGAACAGAGTGTTTCCAAACTGTTCTTGTTACGTGACGTAATTTAATGATTTGTAATGTGTCCAGTATAGTTCTGTATGGATCTGTCAGGGAAATCATACTGAATCAGCCTCTGCAGGAAGTTATGTATGGGTTTAGATCCACCCCTAGCTAATCCTAGTAGGAAGATATGCACTGAGAATTGTTTGGAACTGTGTTTTGATACCACTAGATGCACTACAACTCCCATTCTGCTAGTAAACTTGTTCATTTTCTACAACTTACCTGGCTACTGTCTCCAGCACCATTTGCTGGCCAATGCACCTACATCTCCTGACTTGCACGTGTACAACGCCTGTGTATTTCATGAGAGATGACCGGTCTAGGTAGTGCCCTGATGAGCAGGAGTTTATTTTGTTAATGTTTATGTCATGTTGGTGCCACAGCTTCACCCCACGAAGTGAAGTTATAACTTGGATGCTGTTTTGTTATGCTGCCTACCGGAAAATAAACTGTTTGAACTATTTAACCTGCTTTCTGCTGAAGTCTGTCACTGCCAACCCCACCCTGAGTACGATCCCACACACTCCCCACACAACTATCGGGATGTGTTTTGAAGTTGATGCCTTATATCCCTTTTATATGCTTGAGTCAACGAAGACCAAGTGACAAAAACATGATGAAAAACTTTGGGGAGAATTTACTGGTGACTGGTGATTCAGAAGTGCAGTGGAGTAAGACAAAGGCATCTGAATTAATTTTAAAAATCTTTAGGCAGTCTGTGCTCCAGTAAAGCAAATCTGTGCTAGCTATGACATAGGCTGGTGCTATAATTTACACTAGTATCTGGTGTAAATCTTAGTAGATCTGTAGGGCTGTGGGAGTTCTCACATCTCCCACAAGTCCCATCCATTTTTCCTTTTAAATGTTGAGAGTGGTGTGAAATTGAAAAAAGTTACACATATTTGAACGACATGCACCAAAATCTAGTACTTAAAGAAGACCTGCCAGCACTCTGCATTGTATTCTTGTATAGTGGGCAGTGGTAGACCCTAACCTTGCTCTTGAGGGCCAAGAATGACTGACTAATTCAGGCACTGGCTTTAAGTCAACATCTTAGGGTATGTTCCCACTTGCGTCATGGCTTCCATTTTTAACTGAAACCACGATGCAGTATAGGTCACGTCATATGATTGGGATACCACTATTGACTAAACTGACTTATCATGGGGTTTATCGAGTTGATGCCCATCGTTTGCAATAGAAGAATAAGGCTGAAGACAGCACTATCCTTCCTATCAAGTATGAAGGCATTTTAGACAGGGAGTACTAATACAAATGTGAATATAAGCCTAGTGGATTAAAAGATCTAAAATCAAACCAAAAATTCTTATACTGAAGAATGAAACACATTTGTCTTGTAATCAAGTAGAAGTTGTCTTGTGGATAATGAATTCGAAACTGGTCAAAATGTTCTTTTATTACTTTATAGCTCATTTTAACAAGGTGTTTAACGCAAAATAATAGCTATCCTCTGCCGGCTGCATTACTTATTCATTCCAAGCACGTTTCTCTTCAGGATAGTCAAATAGTAATATAACAAATTAAACAAAATATTAGCTCATTACACATTCAGGAAGTATTTAATCAGGTTTGATAGGCATCTCGCTGGCACAGGTGCTAACATAGGAATATTCCTCCCAAGAGAATAAACATCTTCTGTTTGTCGCAGGCAGACCAGCTTAGGGATATTTATTAAGAAATCTCATGGAGGGTGTTATTCTGGTTATTACTCGTACACCAATTCAATAAGTGAAGGATATAGTTACGATTAATACCTATGAGAATAAATGTCAGTAATCAGAATGGTCATAACATTAAAGGGACACAATCTTATTTTATTGCGATGTTTTTTATCACAATTTAACAGCCTATATGGCAATATTCTATGTTTTTTTATGGTTTTCTAGATATTCTACTTCCTGTCCTGGCCATTTAAAGGGTTGTTAAGCTTTTACTTACTAAGTGATTGGCTATCCTCAGGATAGACCATTACTAGCTGATGGGTATGGGTCCCACACCCAACATCCCCAACGATCAGCCATTCCGCAATACCTCCAGCGCCAGGAGCTGGTGAAAGAAGCACACTGTGTAATGGATGGAGCTCTTTACTACAACACTTCTTGTCCCCCGTTCCAGAGCGTTCCTATCGCCCCCTGTTTTTCTGGCGCCCTAGGTAAATAGGGCTGTGGTTGTCCAAGTGGACATTTGCAGGGACTTATCTTCTCAGGGGGAGGGTAGTTCATCACATGGATGCTGTCCCTGCTTGTCTTTAGGCATCTTCCCAGCAAATAGATGCCACATCCTCATCTGCTTGCCTCTCCTCCACGTTGTTGAGAACTGCTGCTCTGTAAGGCAATAAAGCCCGACTAGAGCATCCAGAGAGTGTGGTCTCGTGAGATTTATACATGGAGTGTCATAAAAATAGGGGTCCATGTCTCGAGAACAGGCCTCAGTCATAAAAATAACAGCAGGGCATTCATGGGAGCAGCAACATTCAAGTGCTAATTTCACTATTTTCAAACGGATGACAGGCCCTCTGTCATGATCATGCATGCACGCAACACGACAGGCCATGAGGGCCACTCTGGCATTCACAGCACCCATGACTTTGCATGTGATTGTAAGGGGGAACTCCATTCCCACCCATGCTTTCACACTCGCCTATCGCATTAGGCTACCAAGGAGTGAAACAACCCCCAAACACGTCCACACATCCACACACAACACTGACAACATCAGTCAGTACGACTAACAGAACGTCTTGGTTACTGATGCACAACATCCAGGGGAACACGATGCTTTCTAGAGTATGGAAGGCAAACCTCTAGCACATTGGCTTTCAGCAAAGGTAACACAGCAAAGCGGTACTTAGAGGGTGTGGGTATGTTTATACAGGGAACAACTTATTACATTCAAAAAGGCACACTGCTAAAAGGTGACCAAAAAAAGCATAGATGAGCAAAAAGTACAGAAATAAAAGGGATAAAATAACGAATCACATACTAATTCAATCAATGAGGCATCCACACTGGGAGAACAGGCGAAAGTTGTCCAGACCTACAACTAGGT
The DNA here is from genome assembly GCA_900303285.1 of Rhinella marina. Taxonomy (NCBI): domain Eukaryota; kingdom Metazoa; phylum Chordata; class Amphibia; order Anura; family Bufonidae; genus Rhinella; species Rhinella marina. The sequence goes on from ONZH01019172.1 coordinate 759,198, forward strand.
GAATCTCTGGAGATCTGAACCTATAACGTCCTCCAGCTCCAAAGCTACTCCGAACAGCTGTCAGTGGAGGTCCAGCCCCCTGCACATCCGCTGATCAGCTGTTCGGGAGTAGCTTTGGAGCCGGAGGTATGCTGGGGGCCAGACTGGGATTACAAAGCAGCCCTGGAGCATAAACCTCACCAGCCCTCATGTGATATTGTGGAAAAATAGTGGCGCGCAAAGAATGTTGCAGCAAATTTTACTTTACTTGGTCATATACCTATGTAAACCATCAGTGCAAAAACTAAAATAAAAGTGAAAGACAGAAATGCCTAATCACATGGTCAAGGACATATGTTATGCTCTCCAACAGTAACAGATATCATGACAAAGCTCAAAATACCTCCTCAGCATCATCTGGTACCACCGTGCAGCATAAAATATCTCTCCAAAAATGCCAAATAAATGCCACCGTGCAGCACAAGATACCTCCCAGCAGCATTGCGCCTTGACCACCCCTCCCCAACTGACAGAAGCATTGTCCCCAGTTAATCACTTCCTGATATAGTGATTCTTTTTTTACTCCATGCCTTCCTGGAGCCATAATGTTTTTACTTTCCATTCACTTAGCTGCATGAGAGCTTGTTTTTTGTGTGTCAAGTTGTACTTTCTAATAGCACTACTTACTATTACTATTGAATACAATGTAGTGTAAAGCTGGAAAAAATTTTCAACAGGGTGGAATTGGAAAAAAAAAGTGCCATAGTTTTATGGGTTTTATTTTTATGGTGTTCGTTATGCACTGGTCGTTTCGATAGTTACGACCACCCTGCAATCCATCAGTGGTGGTTGTGTTTGCACACTATAGGAAAAAGCGCTGGCCTCTCTGCGGGTTGGGACTGTGGGAGCGCACATAGGCTGGTGCTTTTTCCTATGGTGTTCACACGACAACTGCTATTTGATTACAAGACAAATGTGTTTCAGAAATAGAAGAATCTTCATTTATATCCGTCACATTAATGGCTGGAAGAATTGCAAGCATTTTGTGTTAGATGAATACTTGTAAGTGGAAGGTAATTATAGGAGAAAAGTATTGAAAGGGCACCACGGCACAAAAGAACTGCTTAAATCTGGCAGCAACGGGAACACCAGTGGTTCCTTGTGAGCAGAATTTATTTGTTACTTTGGCGCACGCTGTCACATCAAGCCACCCACACAGATGTCCTGCCAAGGGGAAAATGCCTTCTTTTCTATTTTTCCCAGATTCCAAAATCTGAAAATTAGGTATTTTTTTTATTAGAAGCTTGCAGAGGCGGAACGGTGGATTGGTTAGCTGAAAATGTTACAAAACATGGAGATCTGAAATCACCATTCACTTTCATTCTGGGTGACTGGTAAATTCTGCAGCACATGTACAGTCCCTCTCATCCATCTACATCATACATTAATAAAAAGCACATTTTCATATATGAAAGTAGGATAAGAACATACTAATGTATTTTCTGTTCACAGCTTCTGTGGCTGCTTTGGGGCCAACTTGTGTGGGTTAATCTCCCAACCAAAGAAATAATAGGACCTGTTATATGCATAGCAAAATGTATATTATAGTTAACCCCTTCAGGACACAGTAAGTTTTCACCTCATTGGACCTAGCTGATGTGTCACTTTATGTGCTAATAACTTTGGAATGCTTTTACTTATCCAGCCTATTCAATATGTTATACCTTTATTTATGAAAAAATCACAGTTACAGAAAATTTGGGAATATTTTCAATTTACCTTATTAAATATATATTAACGTTCACCATATGTCTAAGTTATGTTTCACTAGCACCCACCTCTAAAACCGCCCAGAACATCGCTATACACTGCCCATTTGTGCCATTGACGTCACCGGGATCCCTGCTAGACGGAAGTCTATCATAGTGTTGTGAACCCCGGGACGCCACCGGCTCACAATACAGATCTTGTGTTGCACAATGCAGCTCAAGGAAAGTGAAGCATCAGAGCAAGGAAATGCTCCGATGCTCCTACATAGTAAAGGAGTGGACCCGGACAACCCTTTTAAATAAAAAAAAGAAACCCCAAGAAGTGACCTCAATTTAGAAACCATACCCCTTACAGAATTTACCAAGGGGTGTAGTGAGCATTGTGACTCCATGGGTGCTTTGCAAAAATTAATTCACAGCAGATGGTGCAAAGTGAAAAATATAATGTTTACACAGAAATGCCATTTCGGTGCCCAGCGTCTGCCTGTAAGAAAGGCTAGCTCTCTTGTTATTATGCCATGCTTCCTGTTTTTATAAACACCCTACATGTGGCCCTAATCTTTGGCTTGGACATACAACAGGGCAAAAAGAGTAAAATAGCACTATTTGAGTTTTACACAATAAAAACATTTTTGAAAACAAAAGATCATGTTTTTGTGCACCATTTTCTGAAAGCCATTTTTTGGTATGGTTTTGAGTGGGGGGCTCATTTTTTGCAGGATGAGTTGACATTTTCATTGGTACCAGTTTGAGATACATTGTACTTTTTGATCACTCAGTATTATGCTTGGCTATTCTGGCATAGTTTTTATTACTTTTTTTTTAGGATGTTTACCTGATGGGATAGATTGATCATGTGATATTTTTATAGAGCTGATCATTAAAGTGGTTGGCCACTTTCTGGTTACTGTTGACCAATGTATGTGTAAGATGATTATATGGCACTTACTAATATAGTCTTTGTTGAAATTCTGCCCCATTTTCTATATTTTGTTAGATATGCCCCCTTGTTAACAAAGTCTTTTGTACTATCCACACAGAGGTCCTGTCCATAAAATGGCAGCTGATGGAGGGTCATGTGACCAGGCAAATCCCCTCTGTGTGATGTCTCCTCAATTCTAATACACTGTGCCTGCTCTCAACTCCTAACTGAACAAGTACAGATGACAAGTGCAGTGTATTTGAATGGAGGAGGCATTACATGGAGGTGATTTGCCTGGTCGCATAACCATCCATCAGCGGCCATGTTATGGACAGGACTTCTGTGTGGACAGCAAATTTCATACTTTATAAAATATAAAAAGTGGCACATTTCAACAAGGACTATATTAGTAAGTACCAAATAGTCATCTTACAAACATGTTGGTCATCAGTAACTAGAAGGTGGCAGTGAAGGATGCAGTGAACATATCATATCTATTTTTATTTTTCCTTTTTTTCCCAATTGTAAATGGCTTAATGAGGGGAAAGTGGTGCTTTTTTTACGTGAAATTTCTAATTTGTGTAAAACACTTTTCTTTCCAAACTTTTTTTTTTGTCCCACTAGGGAACTTAAACTTTTGAGGGTCTGATCCTTTCTACAGTGCATTACAATACATACTGTATTGTATTATAATGCATTTAAACTGTCAGTATTATGCTGAAAGTTGCCTATGAGAAGCAGCCTGGGGGCTGGGTAGCTGCCAGGCCCCAAGCCCTTTGTAAAGCCTCAGACTCCCGTAGCAGTGGCATATAAGACGTCGGTCACCAGGAAATTTACTTTTAAAGCAGGAACAATGCCTTGGAGGGCTAGATGAGCTGAATGTAATGATACCTTTCTCTTAGTGATCTGTTCCTTCATTCTGGAGAAAAACATATTTTTAACCCATATTTAAATGGGCAGTTAAGTGCACTAAGGGCTGAACCAAGCTGTGCACCCTTGCTCCTCTTTCTTCTTCTTCTGCGAGCCCCTCACCCTCTTTTATTGACAGGGACAGCCCTTACAATCAAAAAGGAGAAGGTGGGTCTGGCAAAGGAAGCTGGAGAAAGAAGCGTGCACTGAGTGGCTTGGATCCACCCCTGGTGCAATTAACTGCTCATTGATACATAGGTTAAAAGTACTTTTTCTCCAGAATGAAGCGATAGATGTCTAAGTGAAAGATGTCATTACATTCAGCTTATCTAGCCTGACATCGGATGTGCCTGGTTTATCAGTGAAGTTCCTGGTGAAAGACTCCCTCTTAAAGGGAATCTATCACAAAAACCTGTTCTATATTTTATTTATGCTAAAAAAATCTATTATATATTTGTAAGAAATAATAAATAAATAAATAAAAATTCCAATGTGTGAAATATTATAAATAAATATTAGATTTTACCATATTTACCATCTTTGGTCACCAGGGGGAGCTCTGCTGGCCAAATGAGGCTTTGAGCAACCTGTAAGTAGGCATGCTGCAAAAAAGTGGGTGGTACCAATGACATCACCAATTCACACCTTCAGCGGTGACATCACTGCTTCAGCAAGATAAGATGAGACAATGGCTTCATTACAAAAACACAGATCTCTGCTCCTCAGTCTCCTCCCCCACTGGTCACATGGCCGATTACATCACTAAGGTCCTACAGCCCCAAGAACCTCCATCTACTCTGTTTCTGAGTCCCCAGCAGCAAGGAGGGAGGACCTGGCTGTGTGTTACTGGTGTCATCACAGGGGCGGGCTCACATCTTCCATTCATTCTCTATAGGGTCAGCAGCGACTGAGGAAGCCTATGTACATGCCTGAGGTGCCATTGTGTTGTAAATCCAGACTGTCACACTTTACTTCCAACATGGCAGCCCCCATGTAAGGCAAGAAAACTGAATTAAAAAAAAAAACATTTACACAATTTGAAAAATACATTATGTTAAAACCTGCTTTTGTTATGTTGTAAAACATATCAAAAATTTTTTCTTCGCGATAGTGTCCCTTTAAAGGAGTTGTCTTCAGCCTGGCATCTCCTTTGAGGTTATTGCATTGGACCTAGACTGTGAAAATTATCTCTGTATTTTCTTAAGGCGTATGGGTTAAAATTGACTGTGGGAAAATCCTGGATCTGTTTTCCAGCTATTTGCTGGTACCCTATTGATATTTATATTTTGGCAGCTAAGAAAATACACAGTAGGAAATCAACATGAATTTAGCATCATAATCTGAAACTGCAGTGTATGTGATCTAACGGTGGGTGAATTGCAAGGTTTCTTTTTAATGATGTGTACGGATATGTATGGGAGAAAATTAGGATGTGTACTGTAATGGAACAAGTGGCAATGCCTGGCAGGTGTCTGAAGAAAACAGCCTAGGCAAACCAGCATTCAGGGATGTCTTGGGCGATGGAGAGGACTTTGATTTGTGATATGACAGTTCTGCTGGGATAATTCAGGCTTAGAAAAAGAAAAAAAAACATGAATTTAACGAGAACCCTTCACAGTTGTTCTGAGTATCTAGATAATTTCATGTCAGGTCTAGACACCTAACTAAAACATATCTTCCAGGATCAAAGACAAGAGGCTTATTTACTAAAAAAAATCAAACGTTCAACAATTTTATGTTCAATTTGTGTTTAAAGATAAAAATCTTTTGAATCTTGACCTTGGATTATTCCTAAACTGTAGTGGGTATCTGCGGGTTTATGATGTGTATGGTGTTTGATTGTTCTCAGATGTTATACACTCGCTATGATTATGCCATAGTCCTGTTGGTGGTAGTTTTCATGTTATATTGTATTGTACAAATCAGAAAATACAGTACTCATAGGCAGCTAATAGCCCAGACTACACTTCCTTGTGACTATTCTATATGTAGCATTACTTGACGCGTTATGTAGGTATTCTTGGAGCAATGCATTATATCTATTGGAGAATATGGTGCCTCATGGAGGGTCAGTACAGTAACACACTGGAGGTCTATGGTCGCATAGCACAGACCCATAGGGACCTCACAACATAGAGTCTGTAACCAGTGCTTCCATTCCAGGGGTTGCTCAGTTTCAAGATGAAACCAGACAACACAGAGCATCACCTGCAATAGAGAAGTTACTATCATTACTTACCTGCTATGATTTAACCATGCTGCCACTACAGTTCTCCCCACTGGGTAAACATATCTCACCCATATCTCACCTTCTAAGCCCCCTGATCCATATCTTAATCAGACAACTGGAGGAGGAGGTCAAAAAATGGCCTCTATTGATGGCCAACTCAGAGGGACAGCTTTTGGGGCAATATATTATGCAGCACTGTTGTAGATGGTATTCTGCACTATGATATTGCTGACCCTCCTACAACATGGGGCCACGTTTAAGTATTTTTTTCCAGGGCCACTTTGCTCTTGCCTGTATTATATATGAAATGTGATAATTGGGGGGTCCTGGTCTAGATTTTGAACTAGGGCATTAGTAACTCTGTAGGTGTAATCATGAAACAAAATGCATAATAATATATTACAGATTTGGCAGCCAGTAAAAAGTCACATAAGACTTCTTACACACTGCCGGCAGGAGTTCCGGCAGGCTGTTCTGGCAGAGACATTACCGGAATGCCCGCCAGCCCCATTGACTGGACACTACTAAGAAAATATGCCAGGATTCAGCTGGACAAATAATGCTGCTGTCCAGCCAAATCCCGGCATATTTGCCGGGTGGAGGCCGGTACTCCGCCGGCCCCTATTATAGTTAATGGGGACAGCGGACATTTCAGTAACATCCAGCAATGCTGGATCCAGAGAGTTCTGGCAGGCTGTTCTCTGCTGGAACTCCTGCTGCAAGTGTGAAATGTCAGGACCGGCAGTCATTGCACCCGTTCTGCTGGTCCTGCCCCTGACTCTGGTGGTGAGGTGGTTGCCCGGGGTCAGGCTTCGTCCGCTATTTCGGCAGGCTCCTCCTCCAGCCGGCGGTCTCTGGCTGCGGATGCGCGTCCCAGGCAGGGGACGCGCGCAACGGTCATAAGTGCCAGGGACGTGGCTGGTGCGCACTCTCACTCGCGGCCTGTTACTGGTCGCCGGAAAACGCGAGCAATATAGTGTCTGTTTATTTTCTATTCATTGGTATCTCATGAGTTAAGTTTTTGTTCCTTGCTTCTCCTACTGTCAGCTGGTTGGGTGGGGTCTGCTAGGTATTTAAGGCCCTCTAACTTTTACCTAGCTGCCAGTGTTTGAAATTTCCTTGCTACTACCTGGTTTGACATTCTTGCTCTGCAGTTTAGACTCTTTATGTTCTTTGACCCTTGGCGTGTTTTTGACTACTTCTCTCTGCTTGCTGATTTTGTTCCTGACGTACTCTCCTGGTTTTGACGCGGCTACCTGACTACCCATTTGGTTCTTGTTTGTCTGTCTTGTTTGTCTTCCCATCCCCCGCACTTTTGTTAGTGTATTTCCAGTCTTCAGGTTGTCGGCTCAGGGGTTAGCCTGAGCGGGCAATAGGCAGGGATAGGGGTTGGGATTAAGCTTAGGGATCACTTACCCCTTATCTGTGTATCCCAGCCCTGACATGAAATAGGCCTTAGCCTTATCTTAGTACAGCTTTCCCTTCAGCATGCTGGTATGCACAAAGCAGATGGGTGTATGAGTAATTTCACCGCAAACAGCATGAATACCCCATGGTCTAAAGCTCAAACTTGGAATGATATGTTCAACCAACTTCAAAAGCGTCTTATAATTAACACATCTATGAATAGAGACATTCATCTGTTACATTTTGTAAAAGGCGAGCAACACAAATTCATGAATTGACAAATTATATTCAGTATTTTAGAACCATTGACTGTATTTTGCCAATTTTAGATTTGTGGTGAATTTTTTGGTTGACTGGTTTGTACTCCCAGTTAAAGGGGTTGTCTCATCATAGCAACCTCTTTTGATATTGAAGTTGGCCTGGGGATTGTCAAATCAGAGGAGCTGTCCATGTGTTACATATAAGTGAACACTGTACATAGTCATACTGAAAGGGTTAAACAAAAAAGGGGCCTGACCTATCCTGGCTCCACCACCAATCATGTTCCATGTTACAAAACCTCATCCTTATCAATTAACAATATTTTACTATGATATGGATTGGTTTTAGAGCAAAATTACATGGGCCTAATAATAAGAAACAAAAAATATATAAAAAAATATGCAAACAAAACCGCTGAGTTCTCCTGCTTATCACTTCTAAAAAGTAGGACATTTCATGTTTTTTAAGTCAAGGTTGAACTGGGCCAATAGAGGACCACAGGATCTTCCAGTGATCCCTGGTCTGCCATGATAATGTGGCCCTCTCACAATAAGGAATGGGGTGTGGGAAGTGTGGAATTTGCAATATTTTTTCCCAAATAATGTTTTTGTCTGTTCTGATTATATGACCAGTGTGTGCAATGATAACCTTTGATGCAATCATGATATTAATATTATTACAGTACTATTTTCATATCATGTTCAGGTATGTAAATTTTATCATATTCACTTGCATTCCAACGCTGTGTTCCTACAAACCAGCGTTAAAATGCATTGAGAGGACTCCTGAGCTCATGCACATTATGGAGAGGACTCATGGAGGAGTCCTCTCATGCATTTTCCTGCTGGTTTGTTGGAGCACAGCGTCAAAATGTAAGTATGATGTATATATGATGTAAGTATGAAGACAAAAATTACATATCTGTTGTCACACTATACATCGCTTACCCTAGTTTGGGAGGTTTTCAGAACTAACAGATTCCCTTTAAAGGGGTTCTGTGAGTTATAACAAAGATCAAGTGCCTCCACATGTAATAAAATAATAAAAGAACACATTCTTACCATTTAAACCCCCAGTGTTTCCAGTGCTGCAGCTCTGGTCCTCACCTCTGATTTCTCTATACAGGCTGCAGCGGTGATGCAGATGTATATGGCATGTGACGGCTGCAGCCAAATACTTGCTTTTGTAATTGGCTGCATCAGTCTAATGCTGTATACTGCTACATCACTGCTGCAGCCTGTTAAGAAAAACCAGAGCTGAAGCCTGAAGCTGGAACACTGGAAATAGCAGGGAATTAAAGTAAGTCTGTTAGCAGTTTTAAGTTGCTGAACTGTTTACACCACTAGGTAGGGGCTCGGAGACAAATATTTTTTGTGGAGCTTTAATCATCAGGGGTATTGTGATCATGAACTTTACTGTACTACAAATGCAGAGTAATAACACTGTAAAACCTCCCTTCTCTAAATGAGGACTTGCTGGACTTGCTGATTGCTGCAGATCCAAAAGTCTGAAATCTGGAAGGGGCAAATGCTTTCTCACAGGCAGTAGATGCGGGTCTGAATTCAAACATTTCGAGCTCCAATAAATGTACCTAAATATCTCCATTCCCAGCAGTCGGATTCATTTAGCTCATCAGATCAGTCAAGCTAATGCCTGAACATCAAATTTAAACCTGTTAATATAACCATGGATTGTGTGACCAAAAGCTCTGGAATCACATGTGCAAAAAATACCATAATCCAGCTAGAAAGCCACTTAAAGTAATGGAGATAATTTATTACGTCTAGTTATATAAAGCATTTATTTAGAAAGGAGCTTAGCCTTGAATAGTGTGTCACACTATCATTAGCTTCTCAACAGTTGCAGTACTCGGGGCTATCATACTATTATTGGCCCCACCATAGTTGCAGTCTTTGGGCTATCATACTATCATTGGGCCCCACCACAGTTACAGCATTAAGTGCTATCATACTATCATTGGCCCCACCACAGTTGCAGTCTTTGGGCTATCATACTATTATTGGCCCCACCATAGTTGCAGTCTTTGGGCTATCATACTATCATTGGGCCCCACCACAGTTACAGCATTAAGTGCTATCATATTATCATTGGCCCAACCACAGTTGCAGTCTTAGGGCTATCATACTATCATTAGACCCACCACAGTTAAGTATTTTGAGCTATCACACTATCATTAGCCCCATCACAGTTGCAGTCTTTGGGATATCATACTATCATTGGGCCCCACCACAGTTACAGTAAGTATTTTGAGCTATCACACTATCATGGGTTCCACCACAGTTACGGTATTTTGGGCCCATCTTCCATCTATACATAACATGTGCATGGCTGCTTTTTATTGCATCATAAACTTTGTTTATGAGCTGTTGGCTCCAAAGCCAGTTCTAAATTGAGTTGTCTACCACTAGAACTTGGGACCCTAGTATGGTATGAGAACCTGAGCCCTCTGGAGGACCATCTAGGGCAGTTAGACCCTGAAGGGAAAGAAAGAACAGCGATCATGTATAACAAATGGTACCTTTTACGATCATCACCATACATATTTTCATATAGCATAACTTTAAACTTTAACCATCTGCTGTGCTATAAACAGGGGCCTGGCTATCTCGGAAGCAGGGGAAGCAGCTGCTACAGGCCCAAACTCAGGAAGTGGCACAGTAGGAGGACAAATGGATTTATTTTCAGGGCCCAGGGAGTGGTGAGTATGGTGCTTCTAGTCCTAGCATTGATATTACTCACCGCTCCTTGGTCTTCTTCACTGGGTGCCTGCACTGCACTAAGTCCTGGCAACGCACTGCTTCTGAGCGGAGCGTAGTGCGCATAGGAGTGAACTGTGATCAGACACTATGCGATGTCAGGTCACACTGAAGAGAGGTGAGTATTTTTTTTATTTTGTCCATTCTAAGGTCTGCATTAAAGGACCCAAAGGGGGCCCCGTTCAATAATTGGCTGTGGGGCCCAGTCAGTTCTAGTTACCATACTGGCCACAAACCCTCTGTTAAGAACTTACAGTACATATGAAACCACATTATGTGAATTAGTACCTACTAGCATAGGCCAGTGTTAATGTTTACTCAAATGAATGCTCACTTGTAGACTTCTTGGTGGAGATGAGGAATAATAAATATTAAAAATACAGTTAATAATGGAAGAAGCAATAGATCTATGAATGAAAACCATAAGTGTGTGTCGACCACTGACCGCATCAACAGCTAAGGGTAAATATATAATCTTGGATACCTCTTTATGTTATTTCGATGCAATTAACCAATCACAGGACGTCTCCTACTGGTGCAAAGTATCCCCGAAAACAGGCTAGGACGTTGGAAGAATTAAAGAGCAAGGGCCCTTTTTACCTTAGCCAATAGTTAAAGAACTAAGCGCGATCAACGCCTGGTGTAAACATGCGCTGATCACTCGAAAAAGTAAGAAAATGCTTGTTTGTTGGGTGATCAGATAATTTACGCAAGCATAAAAACGCTTGTGTGCACGTTGCCCCAAGCAAACGTTATGGAAACAAATGATCGTGTTGATTGCTACTGATTGCTAAAGGTAAATGCAAATAATGAGCATTGATCGTCATGCTGTTATCGTCGCTCATTGTCCGTTCCCATGTAGAATATCTGTACATGTTAAAGGAATTTTCGCATGAATAATGTAAAAAATTAAAATCTTATATAATCTAGTACATGACAACCTCTTTCTTAGGCCTCTTTCACACGAACGTTGTGTTTTGCGGTCCGCAAATTGCAGATCCGCAAAAACAACGGATGGCATCCATGTGCATTCCGTATTTTGCGGAACGGAACAGCTGGCCCCTAATAGAACAGTACAGGACATGCTCTATTTTTTTTGTAGGCTACAGAACGGAGCAACGGATGAAGACAGCACACGGTGTGCTGTCCGCATTTTTTGCGGGCCCATAGAAATGAATGGGTCCGCATTTTTCATGTGAAAAATGCGGATCGGAGCCCGCAAAAACAACGTTCGTGTGAAAGAGGCCTAGCAAAGCTGGAACCAGCCCTGCACCTCACATGGATCCAGAGATCTCCCCATTCATTGTTCCAATTCTTCTGCTAGATTTATTTCACGCTGGCAGTTTACGGGGGGCGTGTTCTTTCTCAGGGATGTCCTTTCTGCTGGTGGCAGTTGAAGGAGGTAACTGAGCATGTGCTTCCATCTCAATGAGCTGGACATAGAAATTAGTAAAAGAGCAAACAGCAGGTGGGGCTACACAGATAGAGTTCTTTGAATAATTCAGTAACTATAATAAATTTCTAATTACATGCAATTACAAAAGTGTTCAAATTCAGGTACTGGTTTCAAAACTGTAGAATATTTTTCATAGGACAACCCTAATGTGGGAGATAAGGCAGGTCAAAGGAAACCTGAGGGTTAATTTTAAAAAAGTGGGTAGGTTTTGTTATATGGTAATAGACTGGAGACTCTGCTAGCCTTTTTATGTTAGAAGGGTCACCGGAAGATAAGCTGATCACAAGGAATCATGTGCTTAGCACCATAGCATTCCGATTTATTGTGTGTGGTGATTCAGAAGTGTGCAATTCCACTGCAGCACCCCCAAAGGGGAAAGGCAGTACTACACCATTCCTATTGAAACCAGTTGTTGTGCCAGCTCCTCCAGGGAGAGGCACTGTTTATAGTCACTCTCCTAATACAGTAGGATGCTCTGTTCAGAAACCTCATCTGTCACCTAAAATGCCTATGAATTATTGATTTTTAATTTTTAATTTTGACTTAGTCGTTAGTGACACCATGGTACAGCCCCCAAATCAGCACCGCCAATGTATAGAAACATTGGGTTTATTTACTGTCTTCCCTGCCTATAAATAACTAAAAAAAGGGCTTAAAGGGAGTTTTAAAGTCTAGTTCTGAAACGTGATTTGTACGGAACATCAGGATTCACATAAATGGCAGTCGCTCTAATCAGAGATACATCCTGAGGCAGAAAGCCGCTGTGTTTGAATTAGAAATGACATTTTAACGGCTTATTCAACGGGCTATTGTTGACTGTAGGTGACATGTGTACAGTCATTTTCTTGTGTTCAAAATTCTTCTGTCATCTTCTGCTTCCAGGGAGAAAAGGATGGGGGCTCCGACACCCATGCATGAGTGGAGTGTAAAATATAGAGGACATGCTCAATCTATGGAAAGAGATGTAACCTTTTACAGTCTCACATCCTGCTCTGCAGAACTGACATGTTCTTTTCTGTACTGTACGTAGTGGTGAAGGCCGGGAAAGGGTTACCATTTTAAATATTTTCCATAAAAATATGAAATTATTGTATTATTTAAATACAGGCCAAATAAGTGGGGCCACAGCTGGTCCAACAAAGTCACTACAATTAGAGCTCTGTATTAGAAAATGAAACGTTGACAGCTATGAGAAACATTAAAAGGGTTGTCCACTTTTTACTATTGATGACCTCTCCTCAGGAAAGGTCATCAATATCAGATAGGCAGGGGGCCAACTCCCGGCATCCCCATCAATCAGCTGTTAGAAGAGAAGGCAGCGCTCATACAAGTGCTGCCATCTCTGCTCTGTTTACCTGATCGCCATCGCAATTGCAGTGGTGAGCAGTGTAATTACAAGTATGGCGTCCCCATTCACTTCTATAGGACGGCTCTGTAATATTCACTTGAACAGACAGAGCCATCCCATAGAGGTGATACCATACTTGTAATTACACTGCTCACCACTGCAATTGATGTGGCAGGTAGGTAAGCAGAGAGGAGAAGGCAGCGCTCTACAGAGCTCTAATTTTAGTAAGTTTGTTGGACCGGTCGTGCCCCACTTATTGTATTTGAACAGCAGCAAAACATTGAAAGATTGTAAAAAGTCATTTTTGAGCAAATGTGGCTTTTTATGTCAGAAAACTGGTGCAAATCAATTTATAAATTCCACCACAGAGTTAAAGGGGTACTCCAGCTCAATAAAAAAAAATTGTCCCATGGCCTGAATGAAAAAAAAGCTTATACTCACCATACCGCTACCGTTCCATTGGAGCCTGGGTCCTCGTTACAAGTTTCCCAACACAGCATAAATTGGCTGTGAATACTGCAGACCAACCCATATTATACTTGGCTGAGTATACCAGTGATTGGCTGAGTAGCATTCCCAGCCTTTTCCTCAATTGAAGTAGGATGTAGAGTGCCATAGGGACACAGGCAGGCATGGGATTCAGCCAGTTCTCTCAGGTTCTACAGAACCGGTTATTAAAATTACGGAACCGGCTAGTAGCTGGAGGTGAGCCCTTCCACTCTATAGTTTAGCTCCTTAGGATTTTTAAAAGTTTGGTGGTATGTGTATGTAGTGTATATATAGTGTATTTATGTATCATAAAATAGTATACTCTGCTAATTACTGCGGCAGGTAGCATTGGTATTCTTACACCCAAAGATTTTGATTGACTCCCTAACCCTTCTTCAAAATACCCTGGCCATGGCATGGTGACTTGTTGACACCCCTGTGGCATACAGCACTCATGCCCCAGCAGCTTGTCAATAGCAACACCCCTGTGCTTTGCATTGAGCGTTATTGTCATGCTAGGCGTCCAGTTGGGGTATAACTATACGTAGTGCAAAGGTAACAGTTGTACAGGGGCGCTGTTGAATCAAGAGGCCCAAAAGTAGACACCAGGATTGGAAATGGCCCAGAAAATTCGGTCACCTAGGACAGGACAGTCAAACCCTAATTCACCTTCTAATGTATCAGACACCAAAAATATTTGTTTCCATTACCCAACACTTTGATGGAATTTATTATTTGGTTTTAGGGTTTTTTTTTTACATTTAGCCTAAAATTTCTTTATATTATATCTCATGGCTAGATGTCTAGACAGTGGTGGTTCTCCGGTTACTTCCATCTTTTATCATAGGAGTGATGTCAGCAGCGTGTATCTGAACAGTACAAGACGAACAGAAATCCTCCTCCTGCCTTAGTCATGTCTTGTAGCGATAACACAGACTTTGTTAACATGACAAACACAATTCTCTCTTTCTGCGCATGTGATGAAGATCCTGTCTAAGGCTGGAAATTACATTTCACAGAAGGCGTCTCTGTGATTTTGTTTTCTGCTACTGTTCAAAGGCTTCATATTCAGTTCATTCTGCATTATGTAACAAGCAGCGCTTCAAGAGCACTTCTGATTTGGAGGTGCACATGCTAAAAAAATAGGGAAATGATTCCATGATCTAAAATTCCCTAATAGACTCACTGACAAACAGTAGATGACATCCTTTAGGCAGCAGTTTACTAATGGACCATGGCTTCCTGCATCTTACCTTATATTCATCTTGCTTGTGGATGAAATATTATTAAAGAGTATATTTATATTAGTAGCATGGTCCCGTGACTGCTGCAGCCAGTCACTGGCCTCAGCAGTCATTTGTGCTTCAACAGCAAGTGGCTTGACGTGCTGTTCAAGCAGATGTGACCACTGAGGCCTGTTATCAACCGCAGTGGTCACAGGACCAAGGCACTCCCTAGTCCTGCAGGATTGGGAATGGGGCAGCAGTGGAAGAACCATAGACAAGTGCGTTTTTGTTTTTTAACGGGACGCACAGTCGGACCATTGGGGTTGTCAGCTCCTAGGCCAGACAGCAACTTTAATTATGAAGCTTTGGCTGCACTGATGCACTTCACACCCTAGCCTTGTAGCTTCTACCATAGCAGGTTGAGCTGCAGGAGTAGTTATGGTGGAGATGGTTGATAGGCCAAATATTACCACTACTTAGCATCTGAATAACACCACCATGCTCTTGCCAAATAATTCCTACCCAGGGGTGCACCTAGCCTTTCTGCTGCCTGAGACGAAACCTGAAACAGCGCCCCCCTTCCTCTTGCCCTTACCTGATGCATCCCAAGGCGATCGCCTCACCTGGCCTTATTGGTGGTGCACCCCTTTTCCTACCACCATGACCACATACCATATTACCACTGCATAATGACTGAATAATAATACCACCATACTGGAAAATCGTACCTGTACTCTGAAAAATCTTTTGATATGCCATAGCAACATATCAAAGGTTTTGATCGGTGGGAGTGCTGACACCCCCACTATCACAAGACTGAGGAGAGAGAAACATGCACATAGTGTGCTCTCTTTCCACTCTGCAATAAACGGGCTCAATAGAAAGTCTATGAGCCCTTCTTGATTCTGTCTTCTGCAGCGAGCAGACACAGCACTCTCCGTGATCGCTTCTCTCTCCTAGTGATCAGTGGGGGTCTCAGCACTCAGACCCCCACCAATGAAAACCTTTGATATGTCGCTATGACATACCAACATTTGTACAGGGAAACTTTAATGAATAAAAACCACTGCATAAAAAACAATATGACTGCCATACAGTGACTATATAGTGACAGGTATAGCGTTCTATCAGTCAGAGATATATGAAGAACATTGATAACAAACATCTCACATTTTACGTTTTTGCAAGATGTGCTAAAATGTCAGACTTTTTTTTTTAGCAAAGAATGAATACAGATATAAAATTGTCAGCTGCATCAAAGGAAGTGTGTTAAAAGAGAGACTGGCGTGGAGCTATGCCGACATTACATGATAATTCCCTCCAGCATTAGAAACTGTGAATGCAGACGCAAGAGCGCTCGACTCATCACACCGGGTGTCTGTGCTCACAAAAATGTAGACGAAAAAGAATCATACATAATAAGAGCACGGTGTACCATCCGGTACCAGGATTACATTTACATTATATATATATATATATATATATATATATATATATATACAGTACAGACCAAAAGTTTGGACACACCTTCTCATTCAAAGAGTTTTCTGTATTTTCATGATTATGAAAATTGTAGATTCACACTGAAGGCATCAAAACTATGAATTAACACATGTGGAGTTATATACTTAACAAAAAAGACTGAAAATATGTCTTATATTCTAGGTTCTTCAAAGTAGCCACCTTTTGCTTTGATTACTGCTTTGCACACTCTTGGCATTCTCTTGATGAGCTTCAAGAGGTAGTCACCTGAAATGGTTTTCACTTCACAGGTGTGCCCTGTCAGGTTTAATAAGTGGGATTTCTTGCCTTATAAATGGGGTTGGGAACATGGGTTGTGTTGGGCAGAAGTCAGGTGGATACACAGCTGATATTCCTACTGAATAGACTGTTAGAATTTGTATTATGGCAAGAAAAAAGAAGCTAAGTAAAGAAAAACGAGTGGCCATCATTACTTTAAGAAATGAAGGTCAGTCAGTCCGAAAAATTGGGAAAACTTTGAAAGTGTCCCCAAGTGCAGTCGCAAAAACCATCAAGCGCTACAAAGAAACTGGCTGACATGAGGACCGCCCCAGGAAAGGAAGACCAAGAGTCACCTCTGCTGCTGAGGATAAGTTCATCCGAGTCACCAGCCTCAGAAATCGCAGGTTAACAGCAGCTCAGATTAGAGACCAGGTCAATGCCACACAGAGTTCTAGCAGCAGACACATCTCTACAACAACTGTTAAGAGGAGACTGTGTGCAGCAGGCCTTCATGGTGGAAACCACTGCTAAGGACAGGCAACAAGCAGAAGAGAACACAAGGAATGGACATTAGACCAGTGGAAATCTGTGCTTTGGTCTGATGAGTCCGAATTTGAGATCTTTGGTTCCAACCACCGTGTCTTTGTGCGACGCAGAAAAGGTGAACGGATGGACTCTACATGCCTGGTTCCCACCGTGAAGCATGGAGGAGGAGGTGTGATGGTGTGGGGGGTGCTTTGCTGGTGACACTGTTGGGGATTTATACTGAACCAGCATGGCTACCACAGCATCTTGCAGCGGCATGCTATTCCATCCGGTTTGCGTTTAGTTGGACCATCATTTATTTATCAACAGGACAATGACCCCAAACACACCTCCAGGCTGTGTAAGGGCTATTTGACCAAGAAGGAGAGTGATGGGGTGCTACGCCAGATGACCTGACCTCCACAGTCACCAGACCTGAACCCAATCGAGATGGTTTGGGGTGAGCTGGACCGCAGAGTGAAGGCAAAAGGGCCAACAAGTGCTAAGCATCTCTGGGAACTCCTTCAAGACTGTTGGAATACAATTTCAGGTGACTACCTCTTGAAGCTCATCAAGAGAATGCCAAGAGTGTGCAAAGCAGTAATCAAAGCAAAAGTTGGCTACTTTGAAGAACCTAGAATATAAGACATATTTTCAGTTGTTTCACACTTTTTTGTTAAGTATATAATTCCACATGTGTTAATTCATAGTTTTGATGCCTTCAGTGTGAATCTACAATTTTCATAGTCATGAAAATACAGAAAACTCTTTGAATGAGAAGGTGTGTCCAAACTTTTGGTCTGTACTGTATATATATATATATGTATGTAAGAGATGAGCGAATCTTCAAAGATTTGCTTTGGCGAATATTCGCCGAATTTTTAAAAAGATTCGCCTTGGATAAGATTTGCTTCGGTCCAAGTTGCGGTAAAAAATATTTGTGTTCTGCGAACATTCCCACGAATACATGCACATGAGTGTACAAAGTGCGTACAAAGCTTTAGCGTATTATTGTCTCGCGGTACGTCATACACACGCACGACGCTAGGCCCGCACAAATAATGAACATACAGTAAAAGTACGTTACTTAACTGAATACGTACGAATCAGCGTACAAATTATCAGATGCGTATCATTAGCGTACAAATTATCTGATGCGTACGTAGCGTTAGTGTACAAAGATTTAAGAAGATTCGTACAAAGCGAATCTGAAAATATTTGGATTCACTTCAGCGTAGGAAATAACAGATTCGTAACGAATATATGAAGCGGCGAATAGATTCGCTCATCTTTAATATCTAATATATAAAGCTGAGTTTGTGTATGTATGTGTGTATGTAGGTGTGTATGTCCGCTAAAGGAATCCGCACCGTCGCAACTACAATCATGAAATTTGGCACACAGGTACATCAGGTGTCCAGGAAGGTTTTAGACTGGGTCTCAGCTCTCCAGGACGTACCGTTCCTGAGATATTCCCAAAAAATGCATTAGCCAATAGAAGCTTGGTCACATGACCCTTATCAGCCAATAGAAGCTCGCAGCCAGATAGTCTCCACACACCAGATTTCCATGACAACCCAGCCATTTTCCTTCATTGCTGTAGGTCTGCTTTAAAGGGGCAGAGCGCTGTAGATGACACTGTTAAAGGGGTATTCCGGTTACCATAAATATACTTTACGTTTTAGACTAACTCATCATTAATGATTACTTAATCTAATGTAAATTTCACATATTTACTGTTCAGTAGTAACAAAAGATGTTTTCTTCCACTGCTACCCACTGTGTTTCCTCATAAATTACCATGGCATCGACCTGTAATTCAGACCACCCTCAAAAGAAGGACTTAAAAGCCCCCCCCCCAGGTCCAGGTAAGGCACGCCCCCGACTCGGTCAGGCCATGCCCCCTTCCACTCCGCAGCCGACGAGGATTGAAAAAATGAAGGTAAAAATCACCTTTTGTCAGCTGCAGGGGTGGAAGGGAGGGTGACTTTCTCCCTGCAGCTCATGATCAGATTGCACAGTGCTGCTGTCTGAGAGTGAGCTGTTTAAAAGGACATCCATCCATGCCGGACAGAGAACAGGGAGTCAGAAAGCCAGACTGTCCATGCTAAAACTGGACCTCTGGCCACCCTAACATCAGCCTGCCCCTAGAGTGGCCAGTGGTCCGGTTTTAGGCTGGACAGTCCGGTTTCTGGATCCCTGTCCTCCGTCCGGCGCAGTGCCTGGACGGATGCAGGGATGTTTACCCTTTCAGTAGCTCACGCTCAGACAGCTTCTCCTATGTGTCTTCACAGAGTCAGGGGGCGTGGGGCTCACGTTTATGGGTGTGGCTTCATGGGGGCCAGGAGTGGCTTTACGTTTGGTGGCATGGCCAGTGAGGTCTGGCCCTCTGGAGTGAAGACAGTGGCTAACCTAGCTGCTGTGGAGGTAACAGTTAAAGGAGAGGGCGCTGTAGAGGTCACTCTCGATATCTTTTAACGACACACACACAAACATTAAATGAAATAGATTAAAAATATACCCGGGCAAAGCCGGTCCTTCTGCTAGTATATATATATATAGTATTTTAGATATAAATCCAGCAACTCTCATAATATGTTAGTACAAAAGGGAGTTTATGTCCTGCCACATGTTTCATGGTTTTAGTCTTATTGCTGTTATTGCGATGTTTTTACTGTTTTAAGTTTGTGCCTGCTATCTCCCTGTAGCCAGGATCTGATTGTAATCAGCCCCTCTCTTCTTCCTGTACCTGGCAATACTATTCACATCTTAATGTTAACCCTTTTCACCTACTATTTGTGCATGGATTCAGTAGGGAAATAAACCTCAATAAACCTCATGTAAACTGCAATATTCTATCTCCCGTACCCCAGAACAGAGTAATTGCAAAGTGTTTTTGATTTGAGTTTATTTAATCTGTTCATGCTTTGTATTATGTTTTTTATGTATTCCCAAAAGCTGTCCGTAGATGGCACTGTTTAATTAATTATGTTCTGACTCAGCAGAGGGAACTAGCTTTTTCATCTTAGGGAGGAGCTTTCTACAAGCCAGCCACTGCACCTGCACCAAACTCACAACACCAAGGGCACCCCAGCTACCATTAGGGAAGAGCCCCAGCACAAAGGCTTTCCCTGAGGGAAGAAGGGTGCAACCTCCTGTCACTGTACTTAGGAAGCATTGGTGTGAGGATTGCCACTGTGAATAATTATTGCAGCCAGAGCCACTACCACTCCCATCCTCTGCTTCAGCTCCCTCCGGGGCTTGTGGTATATCTCTTTACTCACATGCATTAAAGTGATAGGTGGAGTTATAAATATACTTCCGTCATAGGCATATATTTCAAATGGACTGTGAAAGGAGGCAGGGCTTCTATAGATTTGCATAAAAGTGAAAGTATGTTTTCTTCAGTGTGTGTGTGGGGGGGGAGGGGGGCTACAAAAATACCATTCACTGATGTGTAATGGCATAAGAAAACTGTTACTTCGCTATTGACACGGAGAATAGCAATGGCAAGTTGCCAATTTATTCATACATTTCCAGTAGGAATAATATAGACGTATTTTATGGGGAATACCAGTATTTACTAAAAGGCTAATGTCAGGAGTAAGCCGACAACTCCTCTTTCAATTCTAATTTAGCGACATGAAGAACTGAAGACATAGGACTGCAGGAGTAAGGTAAGTAACATTGAATTTTAATTATCAGTTCAGACAGACAATTACATTCCTGTGACTTGTTTAATGTTCTAATAACCACAGTGCACATCATAAGGAAGAGATCATAGGGCCTGCCAGGAATCTCTGATAGAAATGACGGAGCTTTTATCAGTCAGTGAATGATTATGTAATTATAAAATTATAATTTACTCTCAACCTATGTGCGGAGCAGATCCCTGTTTACAGCAGATGCTTCCATCCGCGCAATGAGGAGACCTCCGACACAGATTTATACTGATTTAATTAGGAAATCAATCCTCGATCTCTCTACCAACTTCAGAAATTCAAATTAGAGAAAGAGAAAGATGGAGATGAATCATTTCATATCACTGCAGATGTCATAATACGAGCACAGCCTCCAGATAAATGAGACCCAGGCGGAAAAGAGCGGCTCTCACGCACATCACAGGAAAAGACCAGACAACAAAATGGAGGCTCTTTTTAATCTATCTCAAATCTATCTATCCATCTCCTATCTATCTATCTATCTATCTATCTATCTATCTATCTATCTATCTATCTATCTAATATCTATTTATCGACCTAATATCTGTCTATCTCTGTCTGTCTATCCATATCTCCTAATCATTCTGCATCTGGCAGGACAGTGGCAGATTTCGGAGCTATCCCCGGACCTAGAAGGACTGCGGCATGTTCCGATTTCACTGCTTCCTGATGATGCAGATACAGTTGAATAAACTGATGAAGCGGAGGAATGGTGTTATGTATTACTTTTTATTTTATTTAACCTATAGGTGCTCACTATTGTAAGCGGGCAACACTATTGTGAGGGGGCACAAACGGGGAAGCAGTAATGTAAGTGTGGCACTAAGGGTAAGGGGGCAGCACTATTGTGAAGGGAGACATTAAGGGGGCAATACTACCATAAGGAAGGCACAAAGGAGGCAGCACTACTAAGGGGTCAACACTATGGTAAGGGGGACACTAAGGGGGCTGCACTATTCTGAGGGGAGCACCAAAAGGGTCATTCTTAGGCCTTATGCACACAAACGTTGTTTGGGTCCGCATGTAGCCTTACTGTGAGGGGGCACTAAGGGAGCATCACGCCGGTGTGTGGGCACTAACAGGACACTCTACTATGTGGGGGCACTAAGGAACCATTTTTCTGTGGAAGGACAGCATAAGTGCTCTGTGGGGTCACTTGTGGAGGATTCTTACTGTGAGGGGGCACTAAGGAAGCATAACTACTGTAAGGGGGCACTATGAGGCATAACTACTCTGTGGGGTCACTTATGGAGGATTCTGACTGTGAGGGGGCACTAAGGAGGCATAACTACTGTGTGTCTCACTAAGGGAACATAACTACTGTGTGGGACACTAAGGGAGCATCACTACTGTAAAGGGGACACTAAGGGAGAGTTACTATTGTCGGGAGGCATTAAGGGGGCACAACTGCTGGGTGGAGGCACAAAAGAGACTGTGTTGGATTGGGCATGTATAGAAGGGCATTGGGTGGAGTTATAGACGTGGATTAGTCCAGAGGATAGGTCATTAGTGTAAAAGTCTTGGAAAACCCCTTTAAAGCCAGTCATAGATTTTAGCAAACTTGATGGGATCATTCAGCAATCTACTGTGTCTTAGTAAATAATAATTTACACGGACAGATTATCAAACCAATTATCTGAAATGAACATTTGTACAAATATGACCTCTGTCAATGTCCCGTCAATCACGCAATATGAGTAAAATGCTTGTTTGTTGGGTAATCCAATCCTGTATGCCGCACAAAAAAATAATTGTTGACAGACAAACAGTGAAACTGGATGGGGAGTAATGATCTTAGTAATGATCATTCCTCCCCATACAGTCCTGATGATTGCTGCATATGATCAGGGTCGAATGTTCATATTAATGTTTGTTCCCGGTCATTGTTCAGTGAATGGTCCTGTGTGTGAATGGTCCTTAGGATTCATTTTGTTGGTTTTAACATTCAATTAACTCCTGCCAGGACAAAGAATTTCCTGAGATCGCTAGCTTGTGACGTGAAGAAACACATTAACTGACCAGAGCAGGTCTCGCTGGTTACACAAAGATCACATAGCATCACATACAGTAGGTTAGTTTGAGACAAATGAACTGAATCCACTTGGAGAGCAACCATTCAGACTTGCATTGGGTGTTGTGAAATAGGCAAGTATGCAGAGAAAGTGAGAGCTACATTTACATGTAGCTACAGTGAATGAGCAATCACTTCTGCGATCATTTGTCCCCATACAGATTCAGTGTTTCTGGGCTGCGGATCACTGTTTACACAGGACGATCTGCTGTCCTGATACAGTGATTTAGGTGTCTATGCACTCACCCGATGAATGACCATTTACTCACAGGGTGATTGGTGGAACCTTTACATGAGTGTTTGTATCATTCCTGGTTATGAGCCTGATAATCATTTTGTGTAAAAGGGGTCATCCACCTTTGAGGGCCTTTCGGCAAAATCCTCCTCTCACGTTCCCAGAACTGTGGAGGGAAGAATACTTGCCTGCTTCCTGACGTAAAGTTCCAGCTCCTTCGGTATCCTGCTGCTACACTCAGGTCCCAGTTTGACAGGGGTCACGTGTGCAAATGACTGGCTGCAGCGGTGAAGTGTCTCCTATGGGTCACGACCAGGGTTGAATTGGCCATAGACTCAACAGGGAAATTTCCCCCTCGACTGATGCATATGGGGCCTCTCAAGCGCTCCTCAGCCCCTGGCTGGGTCCATAACGATCATCTGATGCTCTCAGCATTATTTATGTAAATGGCCAGGGACCACAAGGACCCTCTTAAATTCAACTGTATCGCTGTCCTCATGATGGTGATATGGTTGAATACTGCAGCAAGTGCTACAGTATTTTGTACTGCACTGTGGTACTTGGTTCTGCTGGGGCAGTATTTTGCGCTGTGATATTTGGGTCTGCTAGGGCAGTATGTTGTGCTGCACTGTTGCGCTGGGTTCTGCTGGGGCAGAATATTGTGCTGCACTGTGGTATTTCGTTCTGCTGGGTCAATATTTTGTGCTGCACTGTGGTACTTGGTTCTGCTGAGGCAGTATTTTGTGCTGCACTGTGGTACTTGGTTCTGCTGGGGCAGTATTTTGTGCTGCACTGTGGTATATAGTACTGCTGGGGCAGTATTTTGTGCTGCACTGTGGTATTTGGTTCTGCTGGGGCAGTATTTTGTGCTGCACTGTGGTATATAGTTCTGCTGGGGCAGTATTTTGTGCTGCACTGTGGTATATAGTTCTGCTGGGGCAGTATTTTGTGCTGCACTGTGGTATTTGGTTCTGCTGGGGCAGTATTTTTTGCTGCACTGTGGTATATAGTTCTGCTGGGGCAGTATTTTGTGCTGCACTGTGGTATATAGTTCTGCTGGGGCAGTATTTTGTGCTGCACTGTGGTACTTGGTTCTGCTGAGGCAGTATTTTGTGCTGCACTGTGGTATATAGTTCTGCTGGGGCAGTATTTTGTGCTGCACTGTGGTATATAGTTCTGCTGGGGCAGTATTTTGTGCTGCACTGTGGTATTTGGTTCTGCTGGGGCAGTATTTTGTGCTGCACTGTGGTATATAGTTCTGCTGGGGCAGTATTTTGTGCTGCACTGTGGTACTTGGTTCTGCTGAGGCAGTATTTTGTGCTGCACTGTGGTATATAGTTCTGCTGGGGCAGTATTTTGTGCTGCACTGTGGTATTTGGTTCAGCTGGGGCAGTATTTTGTGCTGCACTGTGGTATTTGGTTCTTCTGGGCGGTATTTTGTGCTTCACTAAGCTGTTGCTGGCCCTGCCTACTTGTTTTGCCCTGTCTTCTGTCAATTTGGCCCCAACTACAACATGGTGCCACTTTTGTTTTGTTTTTTTCTAGAGCCACTTTAATTTTGCAGTCTGCCCCGATCACGACCTATTGATGTGACTGGTGGGGGACACTTCTCTGATGCAGCCAGTCATTGGATGCAGTGGCACTGTGAACTCATCACACAGAACATAGATAAATGGGACCAAAGTGTGGCAGACTGGGAGCAAAGGAGCTGGAACTCTGTGGGGGGGGCAGGCAAGTATGCTACCCTCTGCAGGGCTGGCGATGTGGTGGGGGATGGGGGTCTGATCAGAAAGTCCCAGAAAGTATATGTGTATTTATGTTATTGCTAATATGTAAACTATGTCAATTCATTTAAAGAGGCTCTGTCACCTGTTTCAAGTATACCATGCTAGATATATAGTGAGGTAGGGCTCCAAACGCTGATCACAAACATACCTTTATTTCTCTTATTTCAGGTCCGATCACACTGTAAAATCCACTTTTAAAATTATGCTAATGAGCAAACGGAGCACTCAGAGGCATGCTTATTGCTTCTGAGCACCGCATCTCCTACGCCCTCCTGCCTGTTAGTGCCGCCCTGTATGTAATAAAAACGCCCCCCATCCATTTGATTGACAGCGCTAGACTCACTGGTCTAGCGCTGAGATCCCGCCCGTGCGCATTTCAACGTATGACGGCGCGTGCTTACTTCACTTGCAGCGTCGATCTCGGCAAGTCCAATTCCTTTAGTGTGCACGCTCCGTCATACCTAGGAGTGCGTACGCACGGGATCTCAGCGCTAGACCAGTAAGTCTAATGCTATCAGTCAAATGGATGGGGGGCGTTTTTATTACATACAGGGCGGCACTAACAGGCAGGAGGGCGTCGGAGATGCGGTGCTCAGAAGCAATAAGCACGCCTCTGAGCAGGGGCATAACTACCATAGCGGCAGACCATGCGATTGCTATGGGGCCCCAGGGCAAGAGGGGGCCCAGTCTTAGTTGGGATTATCGCCTCTTCTACTGGGGTGGGGGTGAAAACTTGGTCAGGACTCTACCCTCTAAAGGAACAAGTTTTAGGAAATGAAGCAGTGGCAAAATGGCCCAAGGGTCATTGTAAGGGGTTGAGGAGGAAACCCTCCTGTCCTGTGTGGGGGAACCTGGTTTGATCCTTGCTATGGGGCCCTTACTTCTCTATGTACGCCACTGCCTCCGAGTGCTCCGTTTGCTCATTAGCATATTTTTAAAAGTGGATTTTACAGTGTGATCGGACCTGAAATAAGAGAAATAAAGGTATGTTTGTGATCAGCGTTTGGAGCCCTACCTCACTATATATCTAGCATGGTATACTGAAAACAGGTGACAGAGCCTCTTTAACTATTTTGTGTGAACCTAGTCTCACATCATCAAAGCCACCATAACACATTACCGGTGGTCACATATTATTAGAAGAAATACTAATGTTCTGTTTAGCCAAACATGGATGGTAATGGGTATTGAACGCTTAGTTGTGGATAAATGCTCAATGTGGATAGGTGACTGTAACTGTGTGTTAAATCCATAGGTAACCTCCATAGGTACCATAGTCCAGTTCTTTCCTAGTGGGTGGTGTGAACCTGTGCAGGATACCTCTCTCCAGAGGAGCTGCGTTGTTAGCAAGCAAACAAGTGAGCGATAAGCTCATAGGTCATGGTCATGGAAAGGCTGTTGGGAGGAAAACGTCAGGCCCCACTTTCCTAATGTGCAAAACCTGGTGCTATAAGGTTTTTTGAAAGTTGGTGCGCGCTTTTATGTAAAGTGAAAATGATATAATTTAAGCAGTATTTTTATTTCCCCCTTTTTTTTTCTTTTGCAAATTTTCCTGTCCATTGTATCAGGCTATGTCCACTATCATTTTTCTGATGCTGTACGGGTGCCATTAACATTGTGCAATAAATCTCTGCCTCTTGTCATAGGCAATGCCGTCTGATTAATGGCAGGTCCACTATCCAGTACATTATATTAGTCCAGCTCAGCGCCTGGAGCTCGGCCTGTGTACATTCTGTTCTATGTAAAGCTTTTGTACTGCTTGCTCACTCTGACGTTTACATAGCAGCGTGATGAGATTTTTCCATTTCGTCTGCCTGTCACTTCTTGGATACAGTTTCTGCGCTGGCCCTGGGCTCGGGGATTGCTCTTTAACGAGTTACTGATTGACATGGAAACAGGCTCTTAAAACCCAGAGAAGGGGCAGCTGCAACATGCAAGCTGCCAAGTCCTGGCTGTAAGTGGGAAGGAGCAGAAAGCATTGTGTTATTCTGGGACGTTTTCAGATTTTTCATTCTAAATCTTCTTAATATCACTCTTAATATCACATGACATACAGTTTGTACTCAATTAGGTAAAAAATCACGACATCACTTTCCATGTTTGATTTTACCCCCTTGTTAAAGTGTAACTGTCATTCTTTTCTTTATTTTTGTAATGTATAGGGACAGTGATACTGACTATTTTTGTAATTTACTTTAATTACGGTACTGAAATTGTACATTTCTATTAGAAAAATAGCTGTAAAGTGGCCCATTTTAAGCCTTAGCAACGTTCCTCTGTCTTCTTTTTACATAACAGTGGAGACCACCTGTTGAACACTGACCATGTAATGTAAACAGAAGACAGAGGAGCATTGCTAAGGCACAAAATGGGCTACTTTAGAGCTATTTTTCTAATAGAAATGTATGATTTCAGTAATCAAAGGATATAACAAAAATGTTCAGTATCACTGCCCCTATACATTACAAAAATAAAAAAAAGTATGACAGTTACACCCTTTCACTCCCGGAGGTTTTTTCGGTTATGCATTTTCGTTTTGCGCTCCCTGCCTTCAAACAGCCATAACTGTTTTATTTTTCTGTTCATATAGCTGTATGAGGGTTTGCTTTTTGCGGGACAAGTTGTACTTTCCAACGCCACCATTTAATATTTGATATGGTGTGGTGGGAAGCAGGAAAAAAATTCCAAATCTGGTGAAATTGCAAAAAAAACCGCTATTCCGCTACAGTTCTACGGGTTTCTTATTTACAGCGTTCGATGTGCTCTAAAACTAACCAGTTACTTTCATTCTACTGGTCAGTACGAATCCGGAAATACCTAATATGTGTAGTTTTTCCTGCGTTTTGATAGTGATAAAATAATTAGAAAGTTGCCCTTTTTTTTTTTTTTTCCTTGTCATATCTTGACCCCTATAACTTTTTGGTATTTATGTGTACGGACCTGTATGGGGGCTCATTTTTTGCGGGGCGATCTGAAGTTTTTATTGATACCATTCTGGGGTGTGTATGACTTTTTGATCACTTTTTTTATTTAATTTTTTTTAGAAAAAAAAGCGACAAAAAACGGCGAATCGCCATTTGGACGCTTTTTTCCGCCACACAATTCGCCGTATTGGAATTTTTTTTTTATATTTTAAAAGTACGGGCGTTTTCGGTCACGGTGATACCCATGATGTCTATATTTATTATTTAGGTATTTATTTTTTAATTATACGGAAAGGGGGGTGATTTGAACTTATATACTTTATTTTTTATTTTTTTATATATTTTTTAACATTTTTTTACATTTTTTTTGACTATTTTAAAGCTCAAATATGAGCTAATATATTGTTGTTTTTTTTTTTCCTTTATGAGCAATCAGGGATTTACTAGACTGAGATAAATCCAAGAATTGCTCATTTCTTATCCTGGCCTGCCATCTAGTGGCCAGAATAAGAATTGCACTTTGAAAACTGTAATCCTCACCAGCGAGGCCACTCGGGGCGTCTGTACACCACCCGGAAGCATACGCTTCCAGGTTCAGACGCAACTAGATGCCGTGATCACGGCATCTAAAGGCCCAGCAAGACGCTGCCGATCGGGTAAGTAGCGGCAAGTCTCTGCTGTTAGAAACAGCAGAGACTTGCCGGCCATGACGCCCGCCGCACTTGCGAGCGAGCGCCATGTGCCCGCATCGCCCCAGCGCCGTACATGTACGGCGCTGGGAGTGTAAGGGTTAAGGCTAGTTTCACACTAGCGGCATGCTCCTCTGGCAGGCTGTTCCGACGGTTGAACAGCCTGCCGGATCCATGCTACCGCTAGTGCACACATGCGGACGGAACTCCGCTCCGGCCCCATTCACTATAATAGGGGCAGGCCAAGTTCCGGCCACAGCACGGCAAGCATGCCAAGAGGTGGCTGGAATAAAACTACAACATGCCTCTCGTCATGTTTGCTGTGCTGCGGCCGGAACTTCGGCCCGCCCCCATTATAGTGAATGAGGCCGGATTAGAGTTCCGGCCGCATGCATGCACTAGCAGCAGCATGGATCCAGCAGGCTGTTCACCAGCCGGAGGAGCATGCCACTAGTGTGAAAGTAGCCTTAGTTGTCAATGTGCACAGTTGTTGCAAACCAGTTGCCACTAATAACCACCTCTAGGCAGCAAATGTCCATCTTCCCCTTCGAGGTCCAGATCAAGGTTGGTGGTGCCACCAAGATAAGAAAGGCCCTTCTCCAATAACAGAGCTATATAATTTGCTGCTAATTTAGACAATGGTTATTAGTTCCCAGTGTTGACAGGAAACATAATTAGCCCCCACATAATTATTTAAATATAAATAAAATGTAAAAAAAAAAAAGTTTTTAAAGGGAAACTTCAGAAAGAGGTATTTTTGAAACTTGGTAGAAAACAAGTTATTTTAAACTTTTTGGTTTTATTTTGGCAGTAATTCAAAATTAAAGGGATTTTTCAGGCCCCTAATACTGGTGACTTATCCTCAGGATAGGTCACTAACATCAAGTTGATGGCCGTCTGACACCCCTCACCTCCACCAATCAGCTGTTCCTTGAAGCCTCCAATGCTGCACCTAGCACTATGAATGGAACAGGAAGTGTAGTGTCCGTGCTGGGTTACTGCAGCTCAGTTACCATTGAAATGAATGGTATCTGAACTGCATAACCTGGCATGGCCTCTACACTTTGACATAACCTATGCTACCTATTCCATTCAAAGTGCTAGTTCTAGCAATGGACTCTGCAGAGAACAGCTGATGGGTGGTGTCAGATCCTCACTGCTTGTATATTAATGACTTATTCTAGATAGGTCATCAATACAATGAGCCTGGAAAACCCCTTCAAATATAAAATATTGTCCTTTCATAGCAGTCAGCATAAAGAGAATGGGGAATAGGTGATCTATTGACAGTTTACTACTGCTGTGAGGAGAAAATGTCATCTAAAGAGTAATCCTCATGATAATAGGAAGTGTAGACTTTGGATAACAGTATGACAGCTATATTGTTCTCTTGCTGTTTGCCTTGCTTAAAGGGGTTGTCCCACGAAAAATATTCTACAGTTTTTAAACCAGCACCTGGATCTGAATACTTTTGTAATTGCATGTCATAAAAATTTTGTATAGCCACTGAGTTATTCAATAAAATGTATCTGTATAGCGCCACTTAATTTCTTATTTCTTTGACCTGCTCACTGAGCAGGCCGCACATGCCCAGTTTCAGCTTTTAACTGTCTCCTGAGCTGTGATAGGGAGAGCTGAGACACGCCCCCTTAGCTGCAGCAGAAAAGACACTCCCTGAGCTGTCAGCCTGATATGAATCTAGCAGAGCAATGAAAGGAGAGATCTCTGGATCCATGTGAGATACAGGACTGGTTCTAGCTTTGTTAAAAAGAGGTTGTCATGTACTATATGATATCAGATTTTAATTTTTTACATTTTTCGTGGGATAACCCCTTTAAAATCTTAACAAAGGGGAGGTTAAAGAGCCAGAACAGGAAGTAGAATACATGGAGTATTTTGAAAACCATCCACCACATAAAATATTCACATATTTAATATATGATCAATCATTTTTCATGGAATTGTCCCTTTAAAGGGGTTTTCTGGGTGTTCAATATAAAAGACTTATCGTCAGGATAGGTCATCTAGGTCAGATAGGATCTGATCTCACAAGTCAGCCGTGGGGCTCCAGTGAGTGCTGTGTGCTTCTTCCTAGGCCAGTTACATCATATTCATTGGACACATGGCAGCTCATTCCAATTCAAGTGACTGGCCCTGGGCTGCAATACCAAGCACAGCCAATATACAATGTACACTGAGAAGGTTGCTGTGCTCAAAGGAGCTGATCAGCAGTGGTGCTGGGTGCCGTTCTCCACCTGAGGATAGGTCTTCAATATTCTACTCTTGAAAAACTCATTTAAATCAGCATGCCTACTACCGGTATGTATATAGGTCAACAAAACTGTAAAGTTGGTGCCACTTTCCACACCATGCCCACATAATTTTCCAATAAACCCAAATGCTTTGTCTTGGGGTCAATGTTTGGCATGTAGACTGGTAAAATCTTTTGATGTATATGCCTAAAGAATCCGTAAGTACTACAGCCAAATAGATGCCAAAGAATGACATTGACAGACGCTTGGCCACCATACTGTATGTTAGTTTACTGTTGCTTAGACAGTGCTGAGCAAATTTGACTATACTTTTCAATATGACTATACAAAGGCCGTCAGAGTCAAACATATGCAGCTGTACAGCAACACAGTTGTATACATTTGGGTCATATGTTCAGAGGTCTGTTTGAAATGATGATGTGAGTACAGTAAAACACACGTGGTGTCAGGAGCTCACTGCATCATAAATTACTGTGATACTGTGAGTTCAGGTCAGAGGTCTAGGAGATATGGCCGACACATGGGCTGTGTTTCCTGGATCGAGAACCAAGGGTGGACTGATCATAGACCCTACTGGGATGATGCCCAGGAGCTGTCCAAGTCTTTCTCCAGCTGGGTACATAATAATCTCACCTAGCATTAATTAATGCCCTGAGTACCAGGCACTTATGTACCTTGGCCGGTCCCCTTCCTGAATTCAACTGTACAGTAGGATGAGAAAAGAGAATGTTTACATCAGTGCATCACTCAATGTAATAGGTATGTATGTAGTGCTGGATTCTCTTGTATGTTTGGTAGTGCTGAAAGACCATGCAGCATGTGAAAGGTAGGGCAGACAGTGCTGTGGCTCGCTTCTCACCCTCTCACGCTCCTCCTCAATATCTTGGTAGAGAAGGTAGAGGTGGAGCACAAAATTGGTAGCTGGGGCTGGACACCACAGAGGGGTGGCTTCTTGGGCAGTATATTGTGATGCTATTTGGTGCTGCTGGGTCAGTATTTTGTGCTGTACTGTGGTATTTGGTTCTACTGGGGCTGTATTTTCTGCTGAACTGTGGAATTTGGTTCTGTTGGGGCAGTATTTTCTGCTGCACTATGGTATTTGGCTCTGCTGAGGCAGTATTTTGTGATGCACTGTGGTGTTTGTCTCTACTGGGGCTGTATTTTCTGCTGCACTATGGTATTTGGCTCTGCTGAGGCAGTATTTTGTCATGCACTGTGGTGTTTATCTCTACTGGGGCTGTATTTTCTGCTGCACTATGGTATTTGGCTCTGCTGAGGCAGTATTTTGTCATGCACTGTGGTGTTTGTCTCTACTGGGGCTGTATTTTCTGCTGCACTATGGTATTTGGTTCTGCTGAGGCAGTATTTTGTGCTGCACTATGGTATTTGGCTCTGCTGAGGCAGTATTTTGTGCTGCACTGTGGTATTTGGTTCATTTTGGGTAGTATTTAGTGCTGTGCTATCCTGTTGCTTGCTGACAGCATCTACTTGTGTTGGCTCCTTAGCCCTGCCAACTTGTGTCGGCCCCACCTTGTCTGTTGCCTACAACATGGAGCCACATGTATATTTTTTTTCAGGACCACTTTAAGTTCCCAGTCCACCTCTGCTGAGTATGGTCGTGTGCATTAGCCCTACCCCAATACCCTCAGAACAAACAGAAAATTATTTAAGTTCTTTTTCTGCCCCAAGCAGCACATAATAAAACCACTGCCCAAAGGATGATGCCGTTTACATGGACATAGTAACATAGAAACGGGAACTGTTCGTAATAAAGATAAATGCTGCTTTGTTATAAAAGAAATTAAATCAAAGCCCCAGCAAATGCACAATCGCATTGCCAACTGATTAATCTCCTTCAAGATATTCTCTCCCCAGATGTTACTTTTCCAACAGGATGATTTTATATTCTTCTGTTAAATTAAAGAGCCCTCGATAATTCAGAGGAGAGACTGTTGTCATGTACCCTGCTCATTTATTTCTAGAGTTGCTAGAGGCAAACACATCAGCAGAAGATGAGCTGTGATGCGATCCATGAATGAGAACTATTTACCTCTCAAACATGGTGGGATAACAAGACGACTTAATAAGAACAGTGGATGGTGTCATAATAATGATCCATCTACATCAAGTCCTCAATTGGTGAAGGTGGCTATAGGTACTGACTACTGAGCCAATCCTTCTGACTTGGCCTATACTAAATTGTCGGAGAATTGTTTAAAGGGATCACAAATATACTATTCAGTTTATTCCTATGGGGAGCAAGTACCAAAGAGAATTAAAATCTAAGTCCATGCTCACAACAGAGGTAAGAGGAGAAGTAAATGCCAAAATGAAAACAAAAAGAAACTAGAATTCTGGTACAGAGAAAGCTGGGAGCTGGACATACCGCAGCTGTTCTGGGACCACGGGACAGCCACCAAAATCCGTGACTGTCCCCCCAGATCCAGAACGGTTGGGAGGTATGTGTGAAATTGAGAATTGTGGCAGAGATATTAACGGGGTTTTCTGGGATTAAAAAATTGATGATCAGTGGAGGTCTGACTCTTAGCACCCCAGCCGCAAAGCTCCAGTGATATCACATGGCCTAGGCACAGCTCAGTGAATGGGCTTGCTCTGCAATACCAACCACAGCCACGTTACAATGTACAGCACTGTGCGGCGACTGCAGCGCCCACCATGGCTTAGGGTGAGTTCACATCACGTTTTTCCCATCTGTTTATTGTATACATTGGGATGGGGGGAAAGGATACAAAAGCATAGCACACCACGCTTTTCTGTCCTGCAAAAGTCCAGTAAAAAAAGGTATGTATTTTTTTTTTTTTTTATGATGGAAGTCTATTGTGAACGGATTTCAATGTATGGCATCCATCTGAGGCATCCATTAATGTATACGTTTTTTGTATACATTGAACGGATGGCAAAAATGTGATGTTCACCCAGCCTTATAGCCTCTCTGTTGTAAAACTATTATTTTTTATTTATTCATATTACTTAAAAGTTTGTTGAGCGATTGTATTGAAGAGTATGTTTTAGATAATGATATAGCTGCATTTAACCAATATGGCTTTATGAAGGCAGGGACCTGGACAATGGACTGGCAGTAGACGTATTATAGCTGTATTTTTGGAGTACCCCAAGATTTGCATCAACATCCTTGAAAAAAATCATTTATGAAGGTAGTTATAATTTTGTAATGTTCTTATTTTACCTTTATTGTTCCTATCTTCCATTTTGTGGTTACATGTCCATGTCCATGCAACTCTTATTTCCTGTGATGTTTTGTCCATGGGTGTGGCAGTGATAGGGGAGTGTCTATGTAACTAGCTGGGTGGGAGGAGCTATAACCCAGCTGGGTGTTGTTAGGGGCAGTGATAGGGAAGTGTTTATGTAACTAGATGGGTGGAAGGAGCTATAAACTAGCTGGGCATTGTTATGGACAGTGCTTGGGGAGTGTCTATGTAACTAGCTGGTGGGAGGAGCTATAAACTAGCTGGGTGTTGTTATGGACAGTGATTGGGGAGTGTCTATGTAACTAGCTGGTGGGAGGAGCTATAAACTAGCTGGGTGTTGCTAGGGGGCAGTGATAGGGGAGTGTCTATGTAACTAGCTAGTGGGAGGAGCTATAAACTAGCTGGGCATTGTTATGGACAGTGCTTGGGGAGTGTCTATGTAACTAGCTGGGTGGGAGGAGCTATAACCCAGCTGGGTGTTGTTAGGGGCAGTGATAGGGGAGTGTTTATGTAACTAGCTAGTGGGAGGAGCTATAAACTAGCTGGGTGTTAGGGGCCGTGATAGGGGAGTGTCTATGTAACTAGATGGGTGGGAGGAGCTAAAAACTAGCTGGGCATTGTTATGGACAGTGATTGGGGAGTGTCTATGTAACTAGCTGGTGGGAGGAGCTATAAACTAGCTGGGTGTTGCTAGGGGGCAGTGATAGGGGAGTGTCTATGTAACTAGCTAGTGGGAGGAGCTATAAACTAGTTGGGCGCTGTTAGGGGCAGTGATAGGGGAGTGTCTATGTAACTAGATGGGTGGGAGGAGCTATAAACTAGCTGGACATTGTTATGGACAGTGATTGGGGAGTGTCTATGTAACTAGCTGGTGGGAGGAGCTTTAAACTAGCTGGGTGTTGCTAGGGGGCAGTGATAGGGGAGTGTCTATGTAACTAGCTAGTGGGAGGAGCTATAAACTAGTTGTGCGTTGTTAGGGGCAGTGATAGGGGAGTGTCTATGTAACTAGCTGTGTGGGAGGAGCTATAAACTAGCTGGTCATTGTTAGGAAGTGGAAGGAAGTACAATATACAGGACGTAAAGAAACAGAGTGATTTGTGTACATGGAGAAAATGGGCCAGTGATAAAAAAGCATAAGGAAAATGTACATGAGGTAAGCACCCACATGTGCATATCTGATAAAAGTCAAAATAATCCCAGAAAACCCCTTTAAGCTTTTGAACAAATCTCATCCACTTTGCTGCAAATGTGCACCACTGCAGATATTCTGACCACAACTGTGTATGAAAAATCTGCAGCATTTCTGCTATATGTGAACAAATAATATTATTTTTCTGTGATTTACTTTGATATATATAGCCACTGACATCCGCAATCATTATCACATCATGCAGGATGTTTTTTATCATTTTTTGAATCATTTTTTATCATTTTTTTATCCTTTTGTTTCTGTGAGTTTTGCTTAGTATATGTGAACATACCCTAACTAATAAGCATTCTGGCTGGGGCTGTAAAGGGTAAACACTATGGAGGTAATTTTTTAAGACTGGCGTTTTATGCCAGTCTTTGATATCCCCCTGCACTACCGGAGGATACGCTTAATTTATGACAATGTGCACATTAGATCATTTCATGTAATGTATAAATTGTAGGATTAATTCTGTGTTGAAGTGATCCTTGATTTTCTGCGATCCACCAGTGCACAACTACGTTTCATTTCAAAGTATCCCCAACAAAAAATTAGACAAGAAATCCTTTGTCATTGTGAAGTAATCCTCCATGCTAGCGTGTAATCACTGAGCAGTGCTGGGTCCTTTAATGGATGCACATCGCTTTAAACTAAGCCTCTGCCATCTGTCCTGTCCTCTACTTACATAGGCAAAATGAAAAAAGGACATAAATCAGCAAGAGAAGAATACAGAAAGGATTTAAAGACATGGTCAGGCTTTGTTTAATGAGCAGGGCATCTGTTTTGCCTCCCTGACTCTGACTGTGAGGTGAGTAAA
Source organism: Rhinella marina (assembly GCA_900303285.1). Classification (NCBI taxonomy): domain Eukaryota; kingdom Metazoa; phylum Chordata; class Amphibia; order Anura; family Bufonidae; genus Rhinella; species Rhinella marina. The sequence goes on from ONZH01019172.1 coordinate 795,176, forward strand.
GGTAGATTTAAGAGATTTATGTCTCCCAGCTACGAAAAATATATTACAAAGTAGGGATTCAAATCCTTTATGCATCCTGTTACCAAAGAAAATGTAGCAGCATATGCACAATTAGTTGCCAATATACCCACGCGTTTCAGGATTTCTACAGCACGATGGAATGTAAATTTGTATTCCCGGTAATGTCTTCAATGCCTTTATTTACCTGGGCAGGACAACATGGCTCCCTCAGGCACCCAGTAAATGTGCCACTATTTTACTTGTAAACGTACTGAGGCAAAGGTGGATGATAGGGCATCATTTTCCTATATTATACACCTATGTCATAGTCACTGGTTAGCCTTAAATTCTGATTTAACCGGGGGTCCCTCGGCACAGCTGTTTCCATTCAAGTCTGTTCTGTTCTGTAGACTTGAATGGAGAGAGCTGCATACATGTTTGGCCACCTCTCCAACCATCCACTGACCATTTGTGGTGGCCACCTCCACCTATCGTGTCTATGGCAATTATGTAACAAATGTCTATGATAGAATACCCTATTTAAAAGCACCCAAGCAGGGACCTTCAGCATTCTTATTTATGACCTCTCTCTATGGAAGTGGACCCCATGAATCTCACCCACGCTCTGCATTCCTTGAAGGGCTATTACAGTCTTAGACATGGTGAAGGGGGTCATTACAAACAGATATATGCCACTTTTTGGCATATATCTGTCAGAGATTGCGGTGCAAGTAACCTTGCAACTTTTCCCCGCTCATGTCTGGTCTAAAAAAGGGGGCTTGGTGTGAGCAGGAAAGTGAGTGGACTGGCAGGACTGACTCATTTATTATTTTCTATGCCTGCTTTAGACACAGAAGATGGTCTAAATCTACACCAGCAAATTTGGCGCATCCACCGCAGGATAAAGGAGTATTAAGACCAGTATCTAAAAAACGCTGGTCTGATAGATGTGTTTTGTGAGCGGAGAGGTGGCCACGCATGTGTGGCTCTCTCCATTCACTTCTGGGAGTTCTGGAAACAGTCAAGCACAGTGGCGTAGCTATAGGGGTCGCAGCGGTCGCAGTTGCGACCGGCCCCCTAAGCCAGGGGGGCCCCGAGGGCTCCCCTTGCCACTTGCAGGGCCGCACCGCCAATTAGCCAGGTGCGGTGCGGCCCTGCGGACAGTTGGGGGCGGCGGCGGGGCAGAGGGAGATGAGCGCTTCCATTGTGGAAAAGTAGTAAACTAAGATTTTTTTCTGTCAAACTGCAGAGATGAGAAATGGCTGAAAAATGGCATCTGGTCTGAAAGGAGAAGATGAGGAAAGAAAAGATCTACATCAGAGGAGACGTCACTGGATGTAAGAGGTATGGGGGCTGTATTATACTGGATGTAAGAGGTATGAGGTGCTGTATTAGGCTACATTCACACGAACATTGTGTTTTGCAGTCTGCAAATTGCGGATCCGCAAAAAAAGGATGATGTTCCGTATGGCATCCATTTTTTTTTTGCAGATCCACTGTAACGATCCCCATCCTTGTCCGCAAATGGACAAAAATAGGAATGGACATACAGATGCGGACAGCACACAGTGTTCATTTAAGTGAATGGGTCCGCATCTGAGCCGCAAAATATGCAAATCGGAGGCCGCAAAAACAACTGTGGTGTGAATGTAGCCTTACCCTGTATGTTCTGTAGTGATACACGTAAGGTTAGGAGGAAAAAGGTTAGGGTGAGAATTTGGCATGGGGGGGGGTTCAATTTTTTACTTGGCCGGCAGAAAAGTTAGGTGCACCAGCGCTGGGGGGGCTGGGCCCAAGCTGAACTCTTGCACCAGGGCCCCTTTAGCTACGCCCCTGGTCAAGCATACTTACTGTGTCAGCTTTGGGGAGGTGGCCGTGCATGCACAGTCCTTTCCATTTACTTCTATAGGAGTTGTGGAAATAGCAGAGGTAGGGCCTACATCTAGCAGCTATATGGCATATCCTGTGGATATGGCATAAATATCTAAGATGGGAGTAGCCAGTTTTAGAACTCAAATCCACCCACTGAGGTGCCACGAGTGATCTACACCAGGAAACTGGCATGGATTATAGCGGAGATCTATATATGTTCCCTTGCTGATGTAGATTTCCGTTTTGGCACACATACCTGTACAGATGCTCCACGATTATTAAGTCATACACCTCTTAATAATTGTGGTGCATCTGTGGCCAGCAGGGGATAGATTAAGGCTCCATTCACACGTCTTGTTTTTCTTTCCTGATTCGATCCTGATTTTTTCAGGACCCATTGAAATGAATGGATCCTGATCAGGATCAGGATCGAATCAGGAAAGAAAAACAGGACGTGTGAATGGAGCCTAAGGCCCCATTCACACGACCGTATTTATTCCGTGATCCGTATAAAAACGTAACGGAAGACATACGGAAAGTCTTCCGTAGTGTTCCGCATTTTTGCGGACCCATTGACTTTAATGGGGCTACGGACGTGATTTTGCGGCCAAGTATAGGACATGTTTCATTTTTTTTGCGGAAGAACTTCCGTAATATACGGATGCGGAATGCACACGGTGTGCATTCCGCATTTTTTTTCTCCTATGGAAAAATGAATGGGTCCGTATGGTTCCGCATCTTATCCGCAAAAATGTCGTGTGAATGGGGCCTTAGATGCTGAGTAAAAAGCTGGCCTTAATAAGTGTCTCCGGATGTTTTTGCAATGGTGTTTTTTTCCCCAAAAAATCCACCCAAAACACCTGCAGCGTTTTTTTGTAACTTGTTTTGAGCCATTATTGTGGTGTTTTTTTCCCCAAATAGTGTCTTTGGAAAGTATGTACCCCCCTCTGCTTTTTTTTCCTGTTAGAGATGTATGGGAAAAATACATTGGCACAAAGGCAACATTAAAAATGCTGTACTTATTGCCACTTACATTTCTTCAAGCACGGTGAAAAAAATCAATGGATATGTATGGAAGAAAAATCCCAGATAATGAGGAAAAAAAGTCACACCCAGAATGTGCTGTGATTAAAAAAAAAAAGCCATTGATGCCGTTTTATTTCCATAGACCTCCATGCTGCATCTTGAACTGGCGTCTTTGCCTAAAAAATGCTGCAATAAAACATAAAAAGATGCACCAAAAACAGAAATATGTTTATAAAATACCAAACAATCATGTAGACACCAGTCTTTGGGCTCATGCAGACGGCCGTTGCCCGGCCGTTCCGTGCATTGGGGACCGCAATTTGCCCCAGCACAGTGTAATGCCCTTTATGTGCCCCCAACACAATTTAGTGCCCCTTATGTGTCCTCAACAAAGAATAATTCACCCTTATGTGCCCCAACCCAATCTGGTGCTCCTAACACATTATGGTGCCCCTTTAGTGTCTCCATAATTAATAGTCACCTAACTTACCTTTCCATGATGAACCATTCACTCATACTGCCAATCTGCTCCAGTATGTCTAGCAGCTAGGTGCAGTTTCATTTAAATATTACCTGTTCACACAGCAGCAAAATGCTACCAGATGACTGAATATAGGGGTCCCTGCAGCAGCTTTGAGAAGGTAGGTTCTGGGGAGAAGAGAATACTGTCATCTCAGCTCTGATCGTGTCTATAATAATAAACTGGAAAGTTTCTTTAAAGAGGCGCTGTCACCTGTTTCAGGTGTACCATACTAGATATATAGGCAGGTAGCAGTGGCGTAACTACAACTAACTGGGCCCCACAGCAAATTTTTGAATGGGCCCCCCCCAGAAACTTCCTCGCAACCCCGAACTCACATGCAACCCTCACTCTTGTGGCTAGTCAAAATTGAGCTCTCCCAGACAAGGTCTGACAGCCGCTCCATCCGCTTTCTATAGTGTCACTGTTTATAATGTCATTGTATAATACTGTTGAGGGGGGCCTGACAATAAAATCTTTTAGTCTTCCTCCTGAGGGGGCCCCTTGTGGGTCTGGGCCCCAAAGCAGCTGCTTCCCCTGCTTCCCCTATTGCTACGCCCCTGGCAGGTAGGGCTCCAAAGGGTGATCAGAAACATACCTTTCTTTCCTTTATTCCAGGTCCGGTTACACTGTAAAATCCACTTTTATAAATATGCAAATGAGGCACTCGGAGGCGTGCTTATTCCTTCTGAGCACCGCATCTCCGACAACCTCTTGCCTGTTAGTGCCGCCCTGCTATTAATAAAAACGCCCCCATTACTTTGAGTGACAGCGCTAGACTCACCGGTCTAACGCTGAGATCCCGCGCGTGCGCTCTCTAATGTATGACGGCGCATGCGCATTAGAGGAATCGGACTTGTCAAGTGACAGTGCAAGTGTAGTGCGCATGCGCCGACATACAATGTAGAGCGCATGCGCGGGATCTCAGCGCTAGACCGGTGAGTCTAGCGCTGTCACTCAAAGTAATGGGGGCGTTTTTATTAATAGCAGGGCGGCACTAACAGGCAAGAGGGCGTCAGAGATGCGGTGCTCAGAAGGAATAAACACGCCTCCGAGCGCTTCGGCGCCTCATTTGCATATTTATAAAAGTGGATTTTACGGTGTAACCGGACCTGAAATAAAGGAAAGAAAGGTATGTTTGTGATCAGTGTTTGGAGCCCTACCTGCCTATATATCTAGTATGGTACACCTGAAACAGGTGACAGAGCCTCTTTAATAATCTAGCAAGTATTTTATATGAACATAGGCTGGTCGAGGGGCTGTATATTGAATATATGTATGTTGTGCAATAAGTCTACTGTGTTATGTGCCACTTGTACAAGGGGTGGAAGACGAGGCGCCTATCTTGACCAGGGGCCTACAGGGGGAGTCCCCTGTACCCCTGTGGGCCAGTCCGAGCCTGCTGACAGCACCATGCTGCCAGTCACAAGGTGAATGGTGGGGCAGGTTGTTGATGGCTCCCTGTCTCATCATTGTATTCAGTGAGTTCAATTCTTTGTATCTGCACCCTGAGGATGCGGATGTAGCTTAAAGTGTTGCTGCAGGGCAGCGGAGGACCTCTGATCCCTGGATGCCCCAATAATTATGTACTTTGGGCAAATCCGTCACTGTATATGCAAGGGTGGGATTCAAATTTTTAACAGGTTCCCTACTCAACGGTGGACATGCAGCATCAATGCAACACATATACACATAAATACAACATATACATGGTACACATACATAAATACACCACATATACACTACACACACACATACCACTCAACTAAGGAGCTAAACTATCAGCAGTGCGCAAAGCAATGGAAGTGAACATCTTCAGCTGCCCTGCCGCCACTAGAGCACCAGATCAGGACTCAGAGAGCTGGTAACACGGTTCTCCTATCCAGTTGTAATCTTAACAACCGTATCTGGAGAACTGGAGGGATCTGGCAGATTCCCATGCCTGTATAGTACATATAGCATTCTTAACCCAAAATATCACCTCTGGCAAAGGGTCCACCATATTGTAACACATTACATTAGTCATAATGTAGATACATCAGAAGCTACACGTCCTGGTGTAGACATTTTGGGAGTCTAGTGCAGCCTGTTCATCAATATATTGCAGACATAGGTGTCACTGTTAAAACTCATGCACTGATACATCATAAGAATGTAAATAATGGTCATGGTACTCGTGATGGACAGGAGATACAAGGTGGTTACACACCAACAGCTCGGGCTTTCGGATTTGTGCAGAATGATGTCCTCCTCTACCAGTGCATTCCTTTTTTAAGACATTGGATATGAAGCAGCTAAGAGGAGGAGAGGTTGCTAGGCAACCGCTCTCCCACAATTCTCGATCAGCTCCAAGATGAAAAAAAGAGCCCAAGTGACAAAAAAATCCTTTTTATAAAAAATAAAACTAGAATCTTACCAAAACTTAAAAGACCAAAAAGAAATCATACACAAACAAAAGAAAAAGCGTGTTTATAGGTAGGAGCGGGAAGGAACAACACAAGAAAGCGGCGACTTAGGGAGAGACAGGAGATGAGCGAAGACTGGAGGAATCCAATTATGTTATCAACTTCAATCCCCAGAGCTGTTCTAGTTTTCACAGGGTTTTAAGGTTCAGTCCAACTTAGAAGGAACATGCAGAGTCTCTTATTAAATATTGCTTTCCCTCACTCATTAGAGAGCTGTCTATTCAACCTCTTGCTCTGTCCACCATATTATCACATGGGTCGGAAGGATCACAACCTATTCCAGACAGAGAGTATTATTTCTTTTTTAAAACATCAGCAATAAATATTAAAAAATGGGATAGATGTAGCAGAGCTAATCCCGTCAGGTACAATTAGAGATGAGGGAATCTTCAAAAATTCGCTTCGGCGAATAATCGACGAATTTATAACAAGATTCGTTCTTAATTCGACTTTATTCAGTCAAAGTTGTGTTAAAAAATAATCGTTGTTTTGCAAACATTCCTGCACAAATTACGAACATACAGTCTAAGCGTTGTTAAAAGTACGCTACTGTACTGAATATGTAAGCACTAGCGTACAAAGTGCATACGAATCTTTAGCGTACTATTGTCTCGCGATTGCGTCATACGCACGCGCGACGCTAGGCCGCAACTTACAGTCCTCAGAGGCAGTCCATATGAGCTAGAAAAGTAAGGTATGAGGGAGGAGTCTTCGCTCCCTATACTTGCAAATAGATAGTTCCCGGTGGGCCGGGCTGGTTTTTCCCGCTTCTGAGGGGGGGCATATCTTCACTTTCCCGCTCTTGAGGGGGCGTATCGTCATTTTCCCGCTTCAGAGGGCCGGGGGGCAAAAAGAATGCATACGTAGCGTACGTAGCGTTCAAAATTTTAAGAACATTTAAGACTCGAACAAAGCAAATCTGAATAAATCCGGATTCGCTTCGGAGTAGGAAATATGGAATATTCGTAACGAATATACAAAGCAGCAAATAGATTCACTCATCTCTAGTTACAATGCGGGCCGAGTTTGTAACACTGTGATGTTATAAATGTAATGCATCAAGTCTGGTCTAAACCTTATGTGTAATTCTGCTATATAATCTAAGATAGTTGTCTATCACCTGTGACTCCAAGGTTTGCACAACTACAACTCCCAGCATGCTAGAGAGTTGTAGTTTTGCAGCAAATGGAAAGCTACACATATTGGAGACCACTGATCTAAGGGTACCGCCACATGGTCAGGTTTCTGAAAGTGGTTTTGGAAGCCAAAATCAGGAGTATGTAGTTCATAAAAGGAGAGAAAGTATAAAGGACAGATACGAATTATGCTCTTTTTTTAATCCACTCCTGGTTTGGGCTTCCAAAACGTAATGAGGAAACCTGACCGCATGGCCATACCTTTAGGAATTCAGGTTGTTCATAACTAAAAAATTCTTTCACCTGAAAGGTTTAGTGTGTCAGTAGAAAGAATGCTCTTATAAAGAAGTCTGCCCCAGCCAATGACACTACTTCTGTCCTAACTCGTGCCCCTACTGAATACTTGGTGATGTCACCGGAGACTACGAGTGCCCAACTGAGTTAGATCCTACGCGTTTCGAAATAAATGCTTGTTGTCTTCTCATGTCTCCTTACATGCACTCCTTCCATAACATTACATTGAACTTAATACATATTGATTGGCTCTCCAGACCCAACAGTAAATTACACCAAATTATCACAATTAAACTAATTCTCACTTCACTGGATGTTAATATCGAACAGCACATAAATTTTACTTTTATTTAAAATATAGTGAGATCAATAAGATGTGTCCTCCTTTTACTTAATTGAAGCCAAACAGCTTCACTTCACTTCTTAACCCTATTTAAAGGGAACCTGTCGGCTCTAAAACACCCTCCAAACTACAGTAAGCGGTGTATAGTGTAAGTGACATTGAGTCCGGTTATGTAATTTTTATCTTCATACTCACTTCCATTCCGTCGCTGTGCTGTGACAAACCTGCAGTAAAATGCACTCACTGGACTCCAGTGCTCACTCACATAATGGAGAGGACTCAAAGAAGAGTCCAGTGAGTGCATTTTACTGCAGGTTTGTGGGAGCACAGCGTCAGAATGGAAGTGAGTATGAAGATAAAACTTACATATTCGGATTCAGCATCACTTACACTATACACCGCTTACTCTAGTTCAGGGGGTGTTTCGGAGATGACAGGTTCCCTTTAAACAAGAAAAGAAATAGATTAAAACTCAATTTTGTCTCTATTTTGGACATAGTTTTAATTATGTCTCCTCCATTCCAGTTTCCCTTTATCTTCTCCACTCTGCAAATTCGTGAGCCTACAATTGACCCATCATGTTTATCCTTATAGTGCTTTGATAATGGGTGTCCTTTAAATGTCCTCTCAATATTGAATATACTGTATGTATACTGTCAGTCTTTTTATTTAATGCTCTCTTTGTTCTACCCACATACTGTATGTCTTCTTACAGAGGCATATTATTGTATAAATTACCCCCTTTGTTTGATATGTTATATGTTGTGCTATCTCCTGAAATTTCCCATCATTACTCTCTATTTTTCGAATTTTCCTGAATCCGCAGTTTACAGACATACCCCAAACTAGTGCATGGGCAGGCATACGGCATTTGGCTGTAAAAATGAAATATTAATTTCTTCCAATAAAATGTTGTTTAATCCCCAAATGTTTCAATTTCACAAGTGGTACAAGTAGAAAAAACACATTTTCCTGAATACAGCTACACCCAATATGTGGTCGTTAACTTCTGTATGGGCACACAACAGAGCTCAGAAGGGAGAGAATGCCATTTGGCTTTTGGAATGGTTCTTGGTTGCCATGTCACATTTGCAGAGCACCTGAGATACTAATACAGTGTAAAACTTGGGAATTGGGACATGAAATTACATTGTATTTTAATTATATGTAGTTTAAGCCTCAAATTTTCATAATTGTTAATAGGAGAAATGTTACATTTACTATTTTTACTACAACAATACCCCATATGTGATTAAAGAGTGCTGTTTGGGCACACTGCAGGGTTCAGAAGAGAAAGAGCACCATGTGTATTTGAGGCCTGTTTTGGTGATTTACACAGCACTGGCCGACAACTGCAGAGGGTCTAAGGTAAAGAAAAAAAAGAAACCCCCAAGAAGTGATCCTATATTAGAAATTGCACCCCTCACAGAACTTACCAAGGGGTGTTGTGAGAATTTGGACCCCACAGGTGTTTTGCAAAAAGTAATGAACAGCAGATGGTACAATTTTAATACCCAATATGTTGTGCCCATTGTGTGCCAGTGTGAAAAGTAAGCCCTCTTATCATTATGCTGTACTGCCTGGTTTTATAAGCACCCTACACCTGGCCCTAATCATTTGGAGGAACATAAAACAGGGCTCAGGAGTAAAAGTGCACTATGTGAGGCCCAATGTGGGGATTTACGTGGCTTGTACTGTGCTGACAACTGTAGAGGCTCTGAGGTGAAATAATAAATGGTACCCCTGAGAAGTGACCGGTCCTCAAGGTAATAATGGGTGCAGGGGCGGACATACCGGCAGCAGGGCAGGGAGAGATGAGCGCTTCCATTGTGGAAGCGCTCATCTCTATATTCATCTTTATCGCCGATACAGATGGATACTGCGGGGCAAGGGAGTGAGAGGGGTCTCCCTTTCCTCGTTCCTCTGATAGGCTACAGGCCTAGTGCCTGCAGCCTATCAGAGGCCGGCACAGGCGGCGCAATGACGTCATCGCGCCGCCTGAGCCGCACAGTGTGGGATACAGGCCGGAAGAGGCCTGCATCGCGTCGCTAAAAGAGGCAAGGAGGTAAGTATCAGTGTTTATTTTTTTCATTTAAGCTTTGCTAAGTGAACTATCTGGCACACAGTGGGGGCACTATGGGGGCCACTATGGAGGAGGAGCACTATGGGGGCCACTATGGAGGAGGAGCACTATGGGGGCCACTATGGGGGCACTATGGAGGAGGAGCACAATGGGGGCACTATGGAGGGCACTGTGGAGGAGGAGCACAATGGGTGCACTGTGGAGGAGGAGCACAATGGGGGCACTATGGAGGGCACTATGGAGGAGGAGCACAATGGGAGCACTATGGAGGGCACTATGGAGGAGGAGCACAATGGGGGCACTATGGAGGAGGGGCACTATCTAGGAGGAGCACTGTGGGGCCCATATACATATATATATATATAATATATACTGACACTATGGGGGCCCTATCATATATACTGGCTCACATAGGGGGCACTATGGAGGAGGAGGAGCACTATGGGGGGCACTCTGGAGGAGGAGGGCCACTATGGGGGGGGCCCTATATATATACTGGCACTATGGAGAAGGAGGAGCACTATGGGGGCCCTATCATATATACTGGCTCACATGGGGGGCACTATGGAGGAGGAGGAGCACTATGGGGGCCCTATCATATATACTGGCACACATGGGGGGCACTATGGATGGGGGTGAGCACTATGGGGGCCCTATCTTGTATACTGACACACATGGGTGGTACTATGGAGAAGGAGGGGAGAGGAGCACTATGAGGGCATCTACTGGGAGTCCTATCTTATACACTGGCACACCTGAGGGCACTATTGGGGCCCTATCTTATATACTGGCAGACATGGGGGGCACTATGGAGAAGGGGGGAGAGGAGCACTATTGGGGTCATTGTATAGGGGCATTATACTGGCACACATAGGGCACTATACAGACTTTGGCTGAACTGAGGGCACTAAGAGGGTTTTTGGGGCACACAGTAGGGAGCATTGGCACTATGAGGGCACTATGGGGACATTGGCTGGCCGGGGGCACTAATTATTTCTATTGGTGGGACTTTGGGGAGCACTATTACGGTGGGGGGCACAGTATCAGCTTAGCACAATTATTTTTGAGGAACATTTTGGTTATAATTTAGTGTCAGGGACACTATTTCCTGGGTGCAATTATTTTTTAGGGCACTGAGTGCCAATAATTACTGAAGGCGGTAGTATCTGTGTGTAACTAGTATTTGCAGTATAGTTTTGGGGAGCACAGCGGGCACAGTGTTGGGGGTGGCAGGATGGGGAATTCAAGAAGGTGGGAGAATGATGGAAAAGTAGGAAACTAAGATGTCTATTTGTCAAACTCCACAGAGAGAAGAGATGGCTGAAAGAAATCATCATGGCGGTCTGGTCTGAAAGGAGAAGATGAGGAAAGAGAACATCTACATCTAAGAAGACGTCACTGGATGTAAGAGGTATGTGCGTTGTATTAGGCTACTTTCACATTTGAGTTAGTGATTCTGGCAGGCTGGTCCAGCAGAGAACAGCCTTCTGGCATTCACCGGCTCCGGCACTGCTGGATGCAGAATGCCCGCCGGGCCCCATTAACTATAATGGGGTACGGCAGAGATCCGGCCACAATCTGGCAAAAATGCCGAGAATCAGCGGGACACAAACTGCTGCATGCCTGAGTTTGTGTCCGGCCAATTTCTTGCATTGTCTGCCAAATCAGGTGGCTGGAGCGTAATGCTTCATGTGTGAAAGTAGCCTTACCCTGTGTGTTTTGTATTGCTGTATATAATGTTAGGACACCATAGGTTAGGTTGAGAATTTGGTTTGGGAAGGGGGGGGGCCCAGACACATTCCTTGCACAGGGGCCCTCTGCTGTCTGTGTCCGCCCCTGAAGGGGTGGAGTTAGTATTTTGACACCACAGATATGTTGCACAAATTAATGTGCAGAGGACCATGCAAAATAAAAAATTGCAATTTTTCCACAGATATGGCCAATATGTTGTGCCCAGTTCCTGCTATCTGAGACTTACACTTCAATACTTGAATTCATAGGCAAGTTCTCCTGGATCCAGAAATGCCATAAATGTATGCTGTTTGGGCACATGGTAGGGTTCAGAAGGGAAGGAGTGGCAGTTGGCTTTTGGAGCAAAGATATTGCTGGAATGATTTTCAAGTGCTCATTACATTTGCAGAGAGGTACACGTACAGTGAAAAACTCCAATAAGTGACCTCATTTTTTAAACTACACCCCTCAAGTTATTTATCAAGGGGTTGAGTGAGCATTTGACACCACAGGTATTTTGGAGAAATGAATGAGCAGGTGACCGTGGAAAATGAAAATTGCAGGTGTTCCATAGATACATTTCAGTCCATAATATGCTGTGCCCAGCTTGTGCCATGTGAGACATATCACACCCCTTAAACTGTTAGATACAGAAATGCCATAAATGTGGATGTTTGGGAATGCTGCAGGGCTGAGAAGATTTTGATGGATTGGTTTACAAGTGCCATGTTGGTTTCAAACAGTTACAATTATATTCTGACGACCACAATTTTTTTTATTTTTCTCTCAACAGAGCTGGGTGAGTGCAAGGATGATATCTCTGATTTATTCATGTATTGAGATCTTGGGAACTCACTGACAGGGGCGTAACTACAGACCATACGACTGCTCTGGAGCCCAGGGCAAGAGGGGGCCCAGTGTTTGTTGGGATTATCTCCCCTTCTACTTGAGGTGAAAACTTGGTCAGGACCCTACCCTCTAAAGGAACAACTTTTAGCAAATGAGGCAGTGGAAAAATGGCCCAAGGGTCATTGAAAAGGGTTTAGGCAGAAATACTTTTGTCCTGTGTGGGGGGCCTGGTTTGATCTTTGCTATGGAGCCCTTTCTTCCGTATGTATGCCACTGCTCACTGATGTAAACTGCTGTAAATTTGCCATCAGATTTTCAGTCTGTATGGCAAATAGATATGGAATGCCTATATTATTATTGCAAGATGGGCATCAGATTACCAGCGCATGCACAGTTGCTGTTTCGGTAGCAACAGCAGAGCCTTTGTGCCATTACTACAGGTGCGATATTGTCAGGCTGGGTGAGATGTCCAGCCCTGTCAACGAAGCAGCAGGGGGGAGACTCTTGACCAGCGAAGACAGACCATCACTGCTCAAGAATTTTGTTTGATGAGCGAATCGATTCGCCCATCTCTAGTCCCATGTGAGGAAAATTGCGTTCCAAATGTTTGATATAGTTCAATGCTCTTGCACACAAGTAAATCAAGAATAAGAATAGTGGAATGGGAAAGCAGTCATAAAGAAAAAATAGTTTGTGCTCTCATGAGATGGTCATCACAACATGAGTCCCACAGTCAGCTGTGCACGCTGTCAGAATGTAGATGCATTTATACTGAAGTGCTTGATGGCTGCGAACATTATAGATCCCTTTTCTAGTGGCTGCTGAACAAGACCATGTTATTTACTGCTGTTCAATACACATCCGGAATTGGAGTCCTTATACTTGTGCCAAGTATAGCATGCCATGTGGGTTACAGGGAATTCAAACTCTATAAATGTAATGCTAATGTATACTACTGTGTCATAGATAATTGCTATCTAGCCTTGTAATGTGTGCATTAGGTGGCAATATAAAGTACTGGGAAAACATACAGCCAATGTCAGTAAGACATTAACAGAGAGAGACCAGTACACAAATGTGTGTTTCTCAACAATATATATGTGTTGTCTAAGTGGTACTGTTTCTCATTATGGAAAGTCCAGGGTACGCCACATACGCAGTATTGTAGGCCACACAATGCCCCTACTATGCCATGCTATGCGACTTGTATTCTGAGTACGTATTGTAGACCAGGCAATGCCCCTCTGGGTTTCTGGAAAAGAGACTCCAGAGGTTCCCCCTAAGGCCTTGCAACGTGAAATGTTGTTCTCATCTGTTTTTTTCTGATTAACCTTTTCACTCCCGGAGGTTTTTTTTGTTTTTGCGTTTTCGTTTTGGGCTCCCTGCCTTCACACAGCCATAACTTTTTTTATTTTTCTGTTCACATAGCTGTATGAGGGCTTGTTTTTTGTGGGACAAGTTGTACTTTCCAACGACACCATATAATGTGATATATGATGTAGTGGGAAGCGGGAAAAAAATCCAAATCGGGTGAAATTTTTTTTAAAAATGCAATTCCGCCACAATTTTACGGGTTTTTTATTTACGACGTTCGATGTGCATTAGAACTGACCAGTTACTTTCATTCTACAGGTCAGTACAAATCCGGCGATATCTAACACGTATAGTTTTTCTTGCGTTTTGATAGTGATAAAATAATTATAAAGCCCCGTCTGCCCCATAGGCTGATTTTAATTAGTGTAACTATAAAGCCGAGTGGACTCGGCATGCATGTTTGGTACCTGCATCCCTGTATTAGTGGAGGCCTTTGAAGCACCATAAATGGCAAAAGGCAGAAGGGACCCAGCATACATGTGGAACCAACACCCCCTGATTATACGGAAGCCAAGGTTGGCACATAACAGGTAGGAAATAGTGTTAGGTTCCCGTTCTACAGAGATCACCTTGACGATTTGGTGGACGGGCCCAGATAATTTTGTACAAAATATATTTGCCAATAATCTCTAATTTACTAAACAAGCATAGCATTAGCTCCAGAATACTTCATATCTCTATGGCATTTTGTGCTTTATCTGGTTGGCAGTGTGCCGTTGCATTGTATGTATTTTCCTAAAATAATTATAAAGTTGGAATTAATTTTTTTTTATTTAATTTTTTTTTAGAAAATAAAGCGACAAAAAACAGCGAATCAGCCATTTTGACGCTTTTTTCCGTTTTGCTATTTTCTGTATGGGAAAGAAATTTTTATAGTATGGGTGTTTTCGCACATGGCAATACCCATGATGTATATTTTTTTTACTACTTTTATTTTTATTTTGGGGGAAGGGGGGTGATTTGAATTTTTATGTTTTTTTATTTTTAAAAACTATTTAATTGTTTCACACTTTTTTATAGTTCCCATAGGGAACTATAACAAGCAATCATCTGATTGCTCATATCATAGACTCCAATGCACTTGCATTGAAGTCTATGAGGATTTTAAATACTAGGCAGCAGCCTCCTGCCATTCACAAAGGCAGGGGCTGCTGCAGACATGCTTCGGCTCCTCAGATTGCCACACGGGGGAGTCGGAGCAACACCGTAACCGCGTGCTTCCGGTGTTTGCCGCGCTCGGATGCCGTGGTCAGGATTGACCATGGCATCCGAGGGGCTAAATGTCCGCGATTGGCATTATTGCCGGTTGCGGACATCAGCCGCGGGTGCCCTGCTCAGGAGCGGGTGCCATCTTTAAACACATGCCCAGCGCCTTAATAGTACAGGGTTAAGGGCTTTTGTCCTGAATGAACTGGTTAAAGATGTGAGGTTGGCTTAGCAATTTTCTATCTTTGCATAAGCCTGTTTAAAAGGCAGGAAGGCTGCACTCATATTGCTGCTGCGTTCTTCTTACTGTTTACCTACTTGCTCTGCAGCAACAAGTAAGTATCAGAAGTAAAATAAAAAAGCAGATAAGAACAATATTTCTTGTTGCAAGGTCTTAGGTGGAACCTCTGGATGGGTTCTATTTCTATTATGGAGACCAGTTGATACACATTACAACTATGTAGACTAGACAATGCTACTCTGGATTTCTGGGTAAAATATATGCAAATTATCATGTATACCATCTGCTGGTGTCAGATAGGTGTAGGAAAATTCATTTGAATATCTTTCCCAGCAACCCAGAAGGGCATCACCTGGACTACAACACTGTGCACACGTACTTGGCTACTTTGCATAATAGGGGCATCGCCTGATCTACCCGCACACAGTTACTTGACGTACCATTGGGTACAAATTTTGTCGCTCATCTCTATTTGCAGCATTTTCCCAGATTTCCCACTATTTGCACAGTACAGTAGTTTTACACCAAGGCATCTCAAATTAAAAAATAAAGTAACTTTGTAAATTGTCTTACTTATAAATTTCCTACCATGTTATGTGTACAGCTCCTATCAACCTTGTGTGTCCCCTTGGTTGTAGACTACAAATAAACTCTGTATGTAATCTAATCTAGTTGTCTTGTGCCTTGAGAAGGCTTGGAGAACATGGACAGCACATATCCGCAATTTACCAATGTGTGAAAGTGACCTAGAGTTATCACTCTGTTTATTGAAGGGAGTGCCTATAAGAGCACACGGGACACATATGGGGCTTCTCTGCTTTTACTCCTGAGCCAGTAGTTCTTGCTCCCGCTGGTTCAGTTGAGTCAAATACTACATGGATGGCCAATGAGTTGAATGACTGACATACAATGCTACAAATGTACTTCATCTGTGATTCATTGTATAACATTAAAGGGGTCATCCAGACAGAAAACAGAAAAGAATTCATAGTCATGTTATCGAACTCTGGCTGCTTAGATTCCAATGCTTTACTTCCAGCTTCTTCTTGACAGGACCTCCGCAACCGATCACTAGAGGATGCAGGAAGGGAGCAGTAAGTAGAGACCGGTGGGGCTCTCAGAAAGAATTGGAACCATGGAGGCCAGGGATCGGTAAGGTGAGTATTGCTTCTTTTGCTTTTATGGAGCATTCTAAGTTGTTTTTTTTTAAATCATCTTCCTGGCTGGACAACCCCTGGTAACACCATACCAGAGGCATACCACTTAGTTCATCTTTGGCTGTAAACCAGATTGTCCTCTGCATGAGATGATTTTATCCACCACGAGTTATAATGCAGCTATAAAAGTTAGGGATGTAGCTGACCTGAATATGTTTTGTTAGATTTTTAAATGCATTTATAATACAGCCAGGGGCGGATTGGGAATTTAAAGTGGCCCCATGTTGTAGGCGAGACTAAATTGATAGAAGATGGGGCAACATAATTAGGCCAGCCAACACAAGTAGGCAGGAACAACAGAAGTAGACAGGACCTGCAATATCTTAGTGCAGCACAAAATACTGCCCCAGCAGAATCAAATACCACAGTGCAGCACAAAATACTGCAGTCCTCTCCATAGTATTCAACTGTGGGCATCGGCACACCAGGAAATTTCCCTGTAAGTTCTATGGCCAATCATCCCCTGAATACAGCTATAAAAGTTAGGGATGTAGCAGAACCTGAATATGTTTTGTTGAATTTTTTGCCGTTGTGAGTTGTGATAACTCAAACCTAGAAACTTCCATTTAGTCCCATTCAAAATACCAATTACCCTAGGATGTCCCTATGACTTGAACCCAGTGCCAAGCTCTACTAGAAGAATATTTGAAGAAAACACCTTAAACAGTCCGGCTTGAGTAAAAAGTCAGATAAACTAAAAGGAGGAAAGTTGTAGTTCAAAAGGACGTAAAGGATCAGAGGATTCCTCTCCCTATCATTAACATCAATTATGGACCTCTGTCGTCTATGAAGAGAAGATCCTTCAGCATTAAACAAGCTATTAGTTTTGTAATGTAATACAAGATGAGTAATACCTACTGATGTCCTCTAATTTACTTAATTGGTAATACTGAAATAGTGAATTCCATTAGGTTAACATGATTTGGTCATTGTAAATGCATGACACTGTCAAGGCAGGTTGACAGGAAGATATTCCACTGCAATTTCTAAAATGAGCGCCTTATTGAGTTTGGAAACAAATATCTAGGGAAAGGTAATATATCAAATAATGTAGAAATTAATATTCCAGAATACAACAGTTTATGCCGTAATTACAGCAAATTACATGCTTGCAACATAGAAACTGTGTCTGAAACAGCAGCAGGGTGGAAGTATTGTTGGCAGTGGTAGACACTGAGGTAATCTAGGAAATATGGGCATGTATTGCCAACCCCAGTTGCAGGCCCCATGCCTACAAGTATCTCCACATTTTCAATAGCTGACACTTTACTCCGGCTATTGTATCTGCCTCTTCAGGTTTGGCCAATCTACAACCTGGTGGTATGATATTTTAAAAGGCTGCATGCTGTTAGGATTACCTGGTGCTCCATAGGTCAGTGGTCCACAAGGCACAGCTTTCCAGCTTTTGTAAAACTACAATTTCCCAACATGCCATGGCAGCCCTGGGCAATTTCCTGTTAGCCTAGTTTCCAGGGTCATGGGCTGGTCCCACCTCCTGGCTAGTGGAAGTCTAAGGGTGGGTTCACATCACTTTTTTACCATCTGTATAACGTATACAAAAAACTTATACGTTAAACGGATTCCTCAGACTGATGCCATACAGTGCCATCCATTCACCATAGAGTTCCATTCAGTTAAGAGAGACTTTATTTATTGCAACCAAACAGGTCTGGTCATTGACTGCATCAGCCTTCCACTTGCCCTGTACCTGCCCTCCTGCTTTTCACCCGATCATCACACACATTTAATATCAAGGGCACTCCAGCCACCATTTAGCAGTAGCCCCAATACCAGGTTGTGCCCCAAGGGAAGAAAGGTACACCCTTCTTTCACTGTATGCGTGACCCATGTATCACAAGTGGGAGAGGGGTTACTAACCATGAAGGACTACAACCATCCTCATCTGCCACCACTCCTCTCCTACGGCCCGGTCACAGAGATTTAAAGGGGTTGTTTCATCTCAGATAATGGGGGCATATCACTAGGATATTCCCCCATTGTCTGATAGATGCAGCTCCTACCGATGGGACCTGCACCTATATCAAGAATGGAGCTCCGAAAGTGCTGGAGGGCGCACTGCTCATATGTAGCTGCCCCCCCCCCCCCCTATATATTTCTATGGGGCTGCCAAAAATATCCATTTCTGTAGGGCTTTTAGAAGTGAATGGGAGCGTTGGCCAGTAATGTGCGGTGCGCTCCCATTCACTTGGTGGTGGCCGGACCAGAGTCCTCCAACCACCATTTTGCGGGGCTCCATTCTCAATATGGTTGCAGGCCCCAAATGGGGCATATCTTAGCAATATGCCCCCATTGTCTGAGATGAGACAACCCTTTAATTAACACTGGAGCCACTGATTTCAAGTACTATGGGATCAGTTAACTCATGATCTACCCTAACAGGTAACATATATATTTTCAATGGGGCCGCAAAAGATGCGGACAGCACATAGTGTGCTGTCTGCATCCGCACTTCCGTTCCACGGCCCTGCAAAAAAATAGAACATATCCTATTCTTGTCCGCAGCCACGGACAAGAAAAGGCATTTCCATTATAGTGCCGGCACATGGCTAGTGTTCGTGTTTTTGGGATCCGCAATTTGGGGTTGTGCTATTTGTGCCAGAAAATGGCATTTATCATGTACAGAAAGTTAATATAAGGCACTTACTAATGTATTGTGATTGTCCATATTGCCACCTTTGCTGGCTGGATTCACTTTTCCATCACATTATACACTGCTCATATCCAGCACTTACAACCACCCTGCAATCCAGCAGCGGTGGCATTGCTTGCACTATAGGAAAAAATCGCTCGCCTCTCTGGTGGACGGGACCGTGAGAGAGAGCACAAAGAATGTAGATGCCCTGAATGTAGATGTTCAATGGCATAGTGATAGATATTAAATAGAGTAAGTTCCTGCCTGAGATCACCTTGCTGTGGTAGGTGGGTACAGATGTGTTTAGATCAGAATCTCAGATTTTATCATATCAGAATAAGGTTTTAGTCTACATATTTCATTACATTATCTTTATGTTCTTCAACATTGTTCACCTTTCCAAAATAATTCTGTTGATCAGTTAACTCATTCCTGGGGTGAGTGTGTACTGAGCTGGACAGGGGATTCCCAAGTTGACACCTGGCAGAAGAGGAAGACCCTCCTGCTATCCTATAGAACTCTGAGCAAGATTTAGGTACTGAGGCTGCCCAAAGGGGAGTCAATATCATTTTTGTACCTAGTTTTATGTGAGTGCAATTATTTTCAGCGATTTCCCTCTGGGTGGTAGTAAACCCCTGGAAACGAGCAGTGTATAATGTAATCGAAAAATGCATGCAGCCATCAAAAGAAGGCAATATGGACAATCACAATACATTAGTAAGTGTCTTGTACTTACCTTGTCTACATGATAAATGCCACCTGCTGAAGTGAGACAACCTCAGGGAACCTGTCACCTCCTTGGGCTAAAAAAACCTGTTAGCAGTACCTTAATTTATGTTCCAGCATGATTCAGAAGATGATCTTTGTAAGGAGAAGAGATCCTTCAAACTGTGTAAAATTCATATTTTAATCCTCCGTTGGCGCGCTGCCTTGACTCGGCTTGAAGTCAAGGGGGCAGCGGCCTCCTTGACTCGAGTCAAGTAAACCACTCCCCTTGGCAAGATGATGGACAGTTTGCTGATGGGCCAGGGATTGCGCAAGTCTCGCGCATGCGCGGTGCGCGATATCTCCCTGCGCGATCCCGGCCCCAGCTCTTCAAATTCCGGGCGCCTGTGCCTGTACTGCGCATGCGCCAAGTAAGCGAGCGCTTGGCGCATGCGCAGTACAGGCACGCTGGAACATAAATTAAGGTACTGCTAACAGGTTTTTTTAGCCCAAGGAGGTGACAGGTTCCCTTTAAGAAGCCATGAGTTGTCGGAGATCCAACGTGGCATGTGCAGCAGTAAATAATACTGGTTACTATGGTAGATCTAGGTGTTATATTGTGTACCATTTTAATAAAATGCAGGGGTCATAGCTGGAAGGCAGGCCTCTGACAGAGGCACTAGAATTTACCCCAGAAACTGGCGACCACCTCATTGCTGGTGCACATTTGCTTTTCTAGTGCACAGACTGCCAGAAGATGAGACACATTTACTAAAAGCCCTATGGAGTCTCTCACTCCTGTGCACCAGCGTATGGATCAATCTTAATAAATTCCCCCCGTGGTCTTTTACCTTCGTATTTTAGCAGCTTTCTTTCTGGTTGTCACCACATTCTGTGTGATAAAATGACATGATTTTATGTGGCTTCTTTGTTGGGATTTGTATATAATGATGTGGATTGCTTTTGAATGATTTTTATTTTCCTACAAAGAGATGAAATGTGCGTACTGATAAAAAAGAGACTTCAAAGGAAAAAATCGAATATACAAAACCTCTTAGTACAAAAATAAAAGATGAAGGCACCGCCATCGATGCAGATATAATCTGACCCTAGAAGGCTTGAAGCCCTTAACAGTAATATTGTGTGCGTCTTCAAAAATCCCTGAAAACATTAGGGGATAAATAGCTATTAACTAATCTAATAAGTATAATGTTATGGGAATATCTCCCTCCAGAGGCGGGACTGGTGCTATAATAACCTAAAAGGCAGCGGAAATATCAAACATGACCACTTGCCCTGCAGAGCAGTCAGCAGATGTAGGCCGTATTATAATAGCCCATAATCAATAAATCTGTTGCATGTATGTGACCTAAAGTTATGATCACACATTAAAGATTTGACATGGATTTCTGCATCAAATCTGCACTCAATCAGCCTCAAATTAAAGTGAATTGAGTTTCCGTAACAAATGCAGTGAAAATTTTTTTTCCGTCTGTGCAGATTATTCTTACAGATTCTGTACAAAAACGCAGATTGGGGCTTAATCCTCATGCAGATCCACGGCACCTGCACAGCAGAGATCCTAGTATTGGCCTTGGATTTTTTCTGTGGATCCTCTAGTAAAAATACACCTTGGGTGTGCCATAAGTAAAACCTCGACATGTGAATGTGTGCCTTAGGTCTGGTTTACGTAACAGTATTTTCCGTCCGTTTCCACACAAACCTCATACATTCAAATGTATGGGTGTGGGAAAAAATAGATACCATACAGACATCCACACAGAATGATTACTGTACGTTTTTTTAAAGACGTAAAGCAGAACGGCCTCTGAATCAGACCTTGCAGTCCAGGAAACTACTATCACAGTTCTTGTATGTCTAAAGGGAATTGTAACTAACATAGTACTATGATTATATAAGGCAATTGTTATTTATGCAATAGGGGTTACCCGAACCACCACACCCGCGATACTAGGGAGGCTCGTCCCCATCACCACCTGCCATTTGCTGCACCCCCCGACACTGGATGTTTTTATCCGCGCACGAGGAGAAGCAGCGGCGGGGATCAGGAGCTGTGCGGGGAGCCAGGTAAGTAGAATCAGTGTGAGGGGCCCGGGCATATGGGGGGCATTTGTTAGTGTCGGTTACACACTAAAAGAACACCTGGAAGGAGTTAAGATGAATTAGGATGTCTGACATCTCTCTTACAGGACTGTTAGACTAGTTTCACCCTAGCGCATAGCCGGTTGGGGCCATAGCACCGACTATTATGGGACCCGGTGTGTTTCTTACATTAGTGCTGATATTCGGCCGAACAAATACCGCTGCAAGCAGCTCTTTATGTCCGGCCGAATCTTGGCACTAATGCCAGAAATAGGCCAGATCCCATTATAGTCAATGGGCTCCGGAGGAAAGAGGTAGTATCCAACAATGCTGGATATGAAAAACTTCGCCAGGCTGTTCCTCTGCCGGATCATTTTCGTGCTAGTGTGAGGAGGACACTTATACCTGCAGAGAGAGAGAGACAGATGTATGCTAAGATCGCTGTATAAGAAAAGTTGATTCTGTAGTAGCCCCTGAAAGAAGACTGATTTCCCACACTCCGCTAGCTCGCTTGACATCAACCTCTCATCATCCCCAAGAGTGCCAACATTGGTGCCACTAAAGAGGCCATTGGATGCATGAATGGCAAACAATAGTGTTCAGAGATGAAAGCAGGTTCTGCCCTGGTACATCAGAGTTTGGGCTGGAGAGAGCTTGCATAGTGAGGCGACACCCAGGATCAACACTAGTTGTCATGGTGTGGGCACCATTAGCTACAATGCCTGTTCCGGTCTGGTATTCATGGAAGGAATACTGACCAGACTTTTAGTATTTTCAGGACATCATGGTCCTAGTGCCTTTTTTGACTTGGTGTTCTAACAGGATAACAGCTCCCCCGTGCTGCTCACGCCACACAGCATGCTCTTCAGGGTATCACCAGCTTCCCTGGCTCCTCTGCCCATTTGATGAAATCTGACAGAAACCCTGAACAGAATCTTCAAGGCACATTTGACGTCCGAGTTAAAATCTTTCTGTGTTTCAACCATGAAGATGTGCATGAAGGATGTGTGTTTGGTCTATGTGTCCGTTCTTTGCTCTCCATGTATTCCACACTGCTCAGCTGAAAATTAATTTCCAGATCATCTCCTATCATTGGTCCGTGAAAAACATACCAAACACAGATGTCATGCGCGTTGTATCTGTAGTTGTGAATGGACCCATAGACTTCAATGGGCGTGTTTGGTCCACATCATGGACC
This sequence comes from Rhinella marina, assembly GCA_900303285.1. Lineage (NCBI taxonomy): Eukaryota > Metazoa > Chordata > Amphibia > Anura > Bufonidae > Rhinella > Rhinella marina. The sequence goes on from ONZH01019172.1 coordinate 818,192, forward strand.
AAAGTACAGTAGTGCTTATCTCTGTGACTCTTGGTCAGTAAAGAAATACTGATATGTGAAGAAACATATTAAAATCAATAGGTAAGTGTTCTGTCTAAAGGAAAATGCGGATAGCAAACGTCTGTGAAAAACGGAAATGTAGACGAGGCCTGAGCCAAAACGCTGCTATTGTTATAAGGTATACAGCTGAATAATACAGACTTAATGATATCCTAAAAATCATATTCAGTCACTTTGGCGACACAGGCACAGTTATCACTGTCACAAAGAATCTTTATTGGCTACTATTGGATATTATTAGGGTGTCGGTCGGCTTTAGGCACTATCTATGTAAGACGTATGAAGCATTTATGATAATGAAAAAGAAGGCATCAAATGAAAAAAGAAACTAGTGACGAGAAGCGGTTCTGCCGTCTCCATTCCCCCATTTCTCGTTATTTATTTATTATTACCAGTGCCGGCGTGGGTGGACCTGTTAGCAGAAGTATGTAGGCCTGAGAAAAATCCCAGTTGCCATGGGAACCTTAAACACTAGAAACAAGCAGGGTTTAATTACTGGCCAGGAGAGTGTAGATTTCTGTGAAATGTATATACGCTGCTTGCATTAGACGCTTTGTATGATTTGGTTTTCTTTTATAAGCACGTAGGCCAGCGTCATAAGGATCACTTATTTACAAGACCACAGCAGCGAGATCACATGACAGAAAGTGATTTAATAGACGGTCACTACGTTCTATACGTGAAGAAACTGAGCACCGAAAGGGGTTCCCTGGTTACAAAATATCTCACTGAAGAATGCTGGAAATGCAAGTGCATAGGGCAAGCTTTACAGTTTTTGTTTGTTCAGGGCATAAAACGTACCGCGACTAGATGTTAGAGGTAAGTCAATAGAAAATGATGAGATGCACTACAAACACTGCATTTTTGGGCTGGTTCCCTTTACATTGCGTGGGTCTATGGCATTTTATGACTTTTTTTTCTCATTTGGAAAAATGCATGTCATAAATGTGTCACCAAAAAATGTGACAAAAATCTTGTTCAAAAACACATACATTTCATAATACTTTTGCTAGCTGAGAGAAGCCTGTCACACATAATTTTTTTGTGTGCCACAAGGTACTGTGTTTTTCACTTTATACGGGCGCATTCAGATGGACGTGGTTTGGTTCCGCATCCGAGCCGCATTTTTTGTAGCTCAGGTGCGGCCCATTCACTTCAATGGTGCTGCAAAAGATGCGGACAGCACTCTGTATGCTGTCCACATCCGTTGCCCTGTTCTGTGGCCCCGCAAAAATTATACATCATGTATTTTTGTCCGTTTTGCAGACAAGAATAGGCATTTCTATAATGGGCCGCCCGTTCTGCAAATTGCGGAAGGCACACGGGTGGCATATGTGTTTTGCGGACTGCAAAACACGGCACGTTTGTGTGCATGAGCCCTAAGTCGCACTTTTTCACCCAAAAAGGGGGAAACAAATGACAGTACATCTTATAAAGCAAATACTAATGAGCATGTCCATAGTGGAAGCGCTCATTTAGTATGCAGGAAGTGCAGGGAGCGGTGACCGCAGCGCTGCTAGCGTTGGCTGTACTGACTGCTCCCGTGTCCTGACTGCATATAGCATCAGAATATAGTGCATGTAGGTAGGCACTATGACCTGACGCTGTGCGACGTGAGCTCAGAAGAAGACCAGGGAGTGGTGAATGCAAGAACAGTGCGCTGTCTGGAGCAGACACAGTATGAGGACCAGGGATTGCTATTGTAATCACTCGACCCCATACAGAATCATGGTTTCTGGGCAGTAGATTGCTCTTTAGAACACACGATCTGCTGTCCGGAAATGTTGATTAATGTGCCTTCATGAATGACAGGATCAACCGATGAATAAGAGCTTCTCTTGTTCATCGAGTGATCGTCGGCACATTTAGTCGGGCAGATTGTTGGGAATGGCCATTCCCGATAATCTGCCCGAAAATGGGGCCATGTAAGTCCACCTATATGTCTTAGGGCTCATGCACACGAGCGGTCAGTGCCCATGCTGTGGACCTGCAGTTTGCAGTCCACAATGCACGGGCACTGACAGTGGGGCCGCCGCATTTGGATCGCGGACCTATTCACTACTTTTTTGTGGTGCGGAGGCACAGCCAGAAACACCACGGAAGCACTCCGTAGTGCTTCCATGTTGTTCCGATCCGTGCCTCCGTTCTGCCTCTCCGGGATTGCGGACCCATTCAAGTGAATGGGTCCGTGATGCGGGGTGCACACGGTCGGTGCCCGTGTATTGCAGACCCACCGTATGCGGGCCGCAATACGGCCATAGCCGGGCAAAGGCTGTTTGCATGAGCCCTTATTCACACAGTCAGTATTTGGTCAGTGACTTCCATCAGTAATTATGAGCAAAAAACAGGTGCGGCTCTAAACACAGAACAGGAGCAGATCTTTCCCTTATACTTTATGTCTGTGGAGGCTCCAATCCTGGTTTTGGCTCACAATCACTTATGGAAATCACTGACCTGTGAGTAAGGCATTAAACTGCGCTTCGCATTAGACAGGGGTGGTTGTATTAAAGAGAAGGTTCTGGGAGATTACAGTATACACTTGGCTGATGAGATTCCATATGAAGCTTTCAAAAGTGGATAATTGTTGAATGGCCAGTTATAGGGAATTCCAGATGAGTCAAGCATAGAAGGTCAGGAGGACAGCAGAGGTTATCTCTGGACGGCATTTCTGCAGCAGGAAGACACATACTTTCACATCCCTAATCATCTCATGTTATTATGGATAAATGCCAAACTTCTAAAAAAGAAACTCTGTTCATAAAGTGACTCAAGACAATTGTTAGTCCACAGCACTTAGGCGTATGCAGGATACCCCATAGTCTATTACTAATCTGCATAGCTAATTTTGAACTCTGCCTAATACAACAGATTCCCTTACTAAAATAATCTCATAAAACATTGGTAAAAGTATGAAAGATATGAAACATTTACAGGTTAATATTGCTTTCTTGACATCACTGAGAAGATGCTATTCAATATTGTATAAATGTACACATTTTATACATGTAAGGCCTCATTCACATCTATGTCAAGCAGATCCAGCAAGCTGTTTTGGCATTGCTGGATTCTTTAGTTCACCTCCATTTACTGTAATGAGGTCCAGATGTGATCTGACCACTTTCTGGAATAAATGCCGGGTTTCGGCTGGACAAATACCGTGGCATGCAATTTTTTTTGTGTCCTGCTAACAGCCGGCATTTGTTCTGCATCTGCTTGATAGAGATGCATACTTACCAACATCTCAGTTGGTAAAATTGGGGCATATAAGCCACGCCCCTTGGGAACTTCCTGGACCCACCCTATGCATGCGGTTTGTGTTAGCCCCACCCAGTTTCAGCCAAAGACAGCATGATTTTGCCAGGAATGTCTCTGAAAATCAGGGACAGTCCCGGCAAATTCGGCACAGTTGGCAAGTATGTAGATGTGAATGAGGTCTTAGTCAATATCATCTGCAACCGTATTGACATATGGCTATGTGAGTTGTGTGAATACAGCCTTACATGTATGGAACCAGAAGCACAGTTATAGGGAGTGAGGAGTAGGCCCCTCTGCCACTTTAGGGGCCGTTCAGACAGCCATAGTATTGCAGATCCGCAAAAATGCTCTATTTTTTTTTGCGGCTTTCATTGAAGTGAATGGGGCCACATCTATTCCGCAAAATTGCACTGGAGCCCAGGAGCTTCAAGTTATGCCCCTGTATAGAACAGCTTTATTGTAAGGAGACCCTGTCACCTCTCCTGACCTACTCTTGTACCTACTTGCATTCCCCAATTCTGGAGCATCTATTCTTATGACTCTATGTTGTGCCGTTCTTCTATTATTCCTAATATAAGTTTATGAATGAAGCTCCAGATGTGTGGTACCTGACACTATCCAATCATTGCTGTCAGTCGCAGACTGCGCAGGGACACACCCCAACTGGTAACACCTAGTTGGGCCCTTATTGAAACTGCTGGCAATCCATTCATAAATGTCTAGGAGGAGTAATAGAGTTATAAGAATAGATGCTCCAGCATTGTTATTACATAAGGAATGCAAGTAGTTACTGAAACAGACATGTTAGGAGATGTAACAGGTCCTCTATGAAGGAGTTGACCACTTTCTATTTATGTGACACTAAGATACAGTTATCGCTATCCCCTTATTAGTACAGTCTTCGGTACAGAACGCATGGTTTCCATCCTAAATATGACTACTCATGGTGGGCCTGTGACCAGATACATTCATCTGCCGCTCCTATTGAAAACCACATGCGCAGTAGTCTTCAATAGGGGCTGCTGATAGACGTGTTGGATACATGTACTTCCAATGACGGCCATGTTTAGAAGTGGAGTGCTTTGCGGGAGGCTTTACTAACAATGGGATGGGGCTTCTCAGAGGAAGAAATTGGCACTGGACTTGTAATAAACAGTAATGGCTAGCTCTTTTTTTCGACTTCTTCTCCTGCACCATTTCCAGATTCTAAAGTAAATGTAACCAGGGGCGGACTGTGAATTTAAAGTGGCCCTGGATAAAAAAAACTAAAAGTGGCCCCATTTTGTAGGCAAGTCCAATACAAGTAGGCGGTGTCAACAATACTATAGTGCAAAATATCATCCAAGCAGAACCAAATAACATAGTGTAGTATAATTTACTGCCCCAAAAGCTGTCCCTCTGTGGTGGCCATCAATAGCTGCCGTCTTCTGTCCTCCTCCTCCAGTTGTCTACGAAGTAGGGGGCTTATGAGATGAGATGCGGCCACAGCAGTTGAATTCAGGAGGACATGTGTGATCGCTGGCCAGGTACATGAGTACCTGATTCTTACAGAGTTTATTACTGTTGAGAGCTCATGTACCCGGTCAGCGGCAGAGAGGAGGACTTGGGCGACACCCCCCGGGGCATCGACCCACCAGGAGATTTCCCTGTAGGGTCTATGGCCAATCCGCCCCTGGATGTAATGCAGCCCAAAGCTTTGCCATCACTGGAACATCTTTATCCGATTAGCCAGAATGCTCCTTGGTAAATGTCAGCTTCCAAAGCACCCCGGGAGGGTCGTTCGGATGAAACAAGCCGACTGCTTACCGATTAGCACAACACACTCTTCCAGTAGTAATTCACATCAATGTGCCACTTCTATAGGAAATGATATGAGATATCGTAAGGAAGGACAACCTGATAATTGCTGTATGCTTCTATGCACTTGTCTGGGAATCTGCACGATAACTACATTACCTACTGGGGATAAGTGATAAGATTCTATTAAATTCCATCTCACAGCACTGCAGGTTACCAAAGTGTAATGAACATATCAATTATACCACATGCTTATGCTCCTTGTAATAAATGTCTCTATGATAAGAATTTAGTCCACTCCATACAGGAGCTGCATAAAAAAAATCCATAATGCATCCTGCTGTTTAATCAAAGGAAAGGAGAACAAGGTTCCCCAGGACAGTAACTGTGAATTGATTCGTAAGTACTGAAGATTGACAGGTTCACTATGTTCTGCATGGTGTTATGTTCCACTGTGTCTGCAGGCAGCTACTCGCTGAGGATCATGGGAGATTTCAGGGTGTCCACTGGTAGATCTTTTCCTTCTAGAAGTACTGTATTCTTATATTGTGCTGCTGGGAATAATATCTTCCACTAGCACAATGGGTATGTACGCTTTGATTTCTTCTGCTGAAATGTATTTTGCTGGTGGATGCAATGAATGTGCAGTCTAATACAGTTTGTGGTTTCTGATTGTCTTCATAAAGTTACGGGTAGAGGTGAAGCTCCGGCCCACACACAAAAGGTTCAGAACATCAAATGCTTATGATTATTTTGGTCTCCCTAATGCATAGCGATAATGCACACAGTGATGTCACTATATAGTAAATGCATTCACAGTGGTGTTATAGTACAGGGATAATGCACACAGTGATGTCACGGTAGAGTGATTGCTCTCACAGTGGTGTTATAGTACAGGGATAATGAACACAGTGATGTCACATTACAGAGATAATGCTTCCAGTGGTGTTATAGTACAGGGATAATGTGTGTCACACCACAGTTGGGTGGCCAGATGTCCTCCATCCGGCGCAGGGCCTAGATAGACGCTGGGGCGTCCTGTTTTTCAGTGGCTCCACACTAAGACTGCAGTATTGTGCTGTCTGAGCGTGAGCTGCAGCCACAAATTGACTGAGGCTTCTCTCATCCCCAGTCAGTCACTAGAGCCAGCGGACATGTGACTTTGTAACTGACTGAGGGTGAGAGAAGCACTCCAGGCATGCATATAGCTAGCCTTCAGGTCTTCACGCCCCCCCCCCCTCCTGCCAACACTGTTACTGAAAAAGGGGAGTGGCTTAGTAGAGTTGGCGGTTTGTTAGTAGGTTGGGGGCATGGACTATAACGTCCAGCTTTTTGGGGTGAAGCAAGTGCCCACCCTGCATTACAGATATAGTGCACACGATGATGTTAACGTACAAGGATAATGCACACAGTGATGTCAGAGTACACGGATAATACACAGAGGGATTTCATAGTACAGGGCTATTGAACAGAAGTGTTATAGCACAGGGATAACACTCATGGTGTTACAGTACATAGGTAATGCACACAGTGATATTACGGTACAGAGATAATGCAAACATTAATGTCACAGTACAGGTATAATGTTAACAGGATAATACACAGTGATGTACAAAGACAGGAAGAATTCACACAGTGATATTATAAGAGTGGGGTAATGCTCACAGTGATGTCACAATTCAGGGTTAATACACACACTGATTTTATAGTGCAAGGATTGCAATATATTTCATTAAAAGATATATATATCAGCAGTGATGTACACAGTACAGGGATTATGTACTCCATGATATAGCACAAGCATAATGTACACAAGAAAGTTCACCATGTGTGATATCACAGTATAGAAAAAAGATAAATAATAATGTCACGTGGAGGTATAATAATGCAAACATGATGTCACAGTACAGAGATATTACAGGGATGCCACAGCACAAAAATAATGCATACTGTACTGTACAGTACTGTAATGCCACAGAGAACATATGCACACACCAGGGTAATAATAAGGGTCCATAGTAAAAAGAAGAATGTGGCCATATTCAAATTTCCACACCCTCTTCCATAGCAACCTCTAACTGTACCTTATGTCTTATTGAAAAGGGGCCCCTTAGTTGTTGGCCCTATATCATCTGCTATTATATCCTGGCAGTTACAGAATATATAGTCTGATAATTATTATCTATTAAAATGTATAGTTATATGGATGATTCCTAACTGTGAGCAGGATGCTACAGAACCACAGATGCAGGTCCAAAGTGATTATCTAAACGATTGGTCGTAAGAAGATTCAATCCCTATCATTGACCACGTAAAAGGTCTGTCAGCAGAATGGATCTTTTATACCACCATAAAAATTATGTTTGTCGGCTGCACATTGACCCTTGTAAACAAATGTCTGCACAAATGGTCTGATTGTTCATGTATCTATTTGGGCAAATATCTGCCCATGTCAAGGTCTTTGAATAAGCAATCTCCTTGTTATATTGTTGATCGGTGCTCATTACTAGGTGCAGTGAACCCCTGAGGAGCCGGAGCAGATAATGGCAGTGGTAGTGGCTCTCGCTGTCACAGTGGCTTCCCTCAGACTGTTGCTCCTAAGGCTGGTGCAGTGAAAGAATGGGGCTCCATTTCTACCCTTGGGGCACACCCTGCCTCTGGGGCTCCTTTCTGAAGGTAGCTGGGGTGCCCATGTTGTTAGGTGCTTGAATGAGTGCAAGGCAGAACGTGAGGAGTCAGTAACCAGGCCATATTTAACAGAATTAACATCTTTCTAGGAGTTGTAGCACATCCAGTGATGGCAAAAAACTCAGTTCCCAACTTCCCACAATATACAGTGTGAATCTCCCCAGATGTTTTTTTATGGATTTGAGCAAGAATGGAACTTATCGTAGTCTCCTGCATCTTCCTGCAGAATACATGGTTGGCAATCTCACTTTTGCAATTGTGCCTGCAATTTGCAACTGAGGCATACAGGTTTTAAGATACAACTGGCCAAACTGTGTCCAAGTGTGAAGGGTGTCTTAACAGTATTCTCCTCACTGCAGTAAAGTCTATATAGCTTAGGTAGCATGATACCTTACTGATTCCAATGGCGATTTTTGCACTTTTTTGTCTCTTTCTCTCCTGGGGATCATGCAGAGATGAGAGAGTCTCTGTAGCTTCTTGGGCCTAAGAAGGGAGAGCACAAGTCACTGCTTCTTTCCTCTAATAACTCCAGTCTGCACTGGCTTATGTTAGGGATGGGACCAGTCCACACCTCACCTCCTACAAGCGCTGACCCAGGATGGTTAAACCTGGCAGTGCCATCCATACATAGCTATGCTGGGTATATAACATGGCATACCATTCAATATATAACATCACATAACAAACAGACAATTTGCAGATACCCACTTATTCTGGGGTAATGTACAAGCAGAATGCTACCCCTGTAAAAAGACCCTTAGGCACAATGGAACAACACTGGAGAGGCTGCAGACTATGTCTTGTGCAGCAGCGTGCATATAACAGGTGGCATGCAAACTGCAGGGTGGGGCATACTGGTTGTCAATCGTTTTTCATCTGTTGGTGGACTACCATGCAGTGGCCACAGTGTTATTAGTGTGATACTAAAACAGTAAACTGAGAATCATCCTATACCTTTAATGCATTATATGCATTACCCAGATGAATATAATATTATCAAATTATTTTATATATGAAAAAAGTTTGAAAAAGTTTTATCATTTGAAGATTTTGTGATGATCCCGTAATGGTAACAGACGGCACAAAATAAATGAAACTTTACAAAGAGAGATTGCACTCGGAATTACATTTCTAAAGCCAGGATAGAGCACTAATTCCCCTATGAATTAGCCACTCAAACACTGATGTAATTATTACTGACTAATGTAATATTGAAGAAACCAGACTGGCTGTCTCTAGGCCTGTTCCTGCTTACCTTATTCAGTCAAGTATCATACCACATTAGCTGTTCCTAGCTCATGACAACTACATGGACATTTGTAGTCCTTACTTTAATATTCCATCCCCTTATTAAGACATAGTGTAGGCAATTACGTATTTTGGCATTTGCCAGTGTCATTTTTTAAATGTATAGGCTCAGTTTTCTATGTAATTGGCTAACTATGTACAATAGGGTCATTTTAATAAAGGTAAGAAGGAGGTATCTGCTCCAGGAACAGTTACCCCTTATAGACAATATGTCTAGATTTCTTACATACAGTACAGCCATTATGCAATTCGCACTCCCGTGATACCTGGCTGCAATAACATTGAAACCAGACTTGTATTATCCCTTGATTTGCTTCTCATATTATCTGCTCTACATCTGAGCAATATGGTTCCTCTAGGGTGAACAGAAACCCCATTCATTTGATTTGTACATACATATCCTCTAATACTCAGCAGTAAAAGATCTAACATCAATTCTGCACAATTACCCATTAAACTTTTTACTTTTGCGAACTTTTGCACGTTTAGATGAGCACTGGCTACAGAGATGTTACATGACCAATCTTCATAACTAATAGAAGGATCTTATAATGTGTAAGTGGTTAGAATGAAGACTCAAAAGCTTGATGACTGTTTATAATAATGACTATATGCTTAAAGAACAAAGTAAAAAGAGAATTATATATTTTGGGTAAAGGTACCTCATCCAGGAACCTCAATCATTCTGCAATTATATCACGTATATCCTGTCTATCTAGCACAGAGGTGACCAAGTATTTGGAACCAATCTACTTACAACTCCAATTGTTGACCTGTAGATTTTGATTGTGGACAAGCCATTCCCCTTAAATCATTTATAGAGTAACGTTTAAAGTCTGGGCTCCCGCTTGAGCCTAGCTTTAGTTTACTGATTCTTAAGTGAACTTGGCACCAACACAGACATCGCCAGCAGTGGCAGAGTCATGGCATGTATGCTTGGCTAGCACACTGTCTTAAAGGCATATTCTGGTTGTTAAATCGTATCCTATATCCACAGGATAGGGGATAACTATTAGATCAGTAGGAGTCCTACCAGTAGGACCCTCGCTGATCATGAGAACAGGTAACCCATACCCCTCGGAGCACACCAGGTCAAGCATGTGCACTGCTGCTCCATTCATCTCTACAGGAGTTCTAGAGATTGTTGAGTACAGCACTCGACTATTTCTGGAACTCTCATAGAGATGGATGAAATGGCAGTTCATATCCCCGACCTGTCGCTCTGTTCATTTCAGAGCACTTCAAGGGGTACAGGTGGGAGACCCCACCGATCTAAAGTAATTCTCTATGTTGTGGATAGGGGATATGTTTAACAACTGGAATACCCATTTAACCTCCTAACAGTCACATTAAAATTTGAAAAACCCTCCCAAAATGTTAGTTTTTATTGTAGACTTTTAAGGTGACTTTGATTAGATGAAACATACAGTATACCGTAACTGTGCAAGCTCCTTCTCTCATTGGATGCTTGACTGTACACAAAGGTAACTAGGAGCAGCACACTACATGTGCAGGGTCGTCTCTCCAAATGGCATAGAGATAGGTTTTAGAGTAGGTCCTGTCTGACTGAGATCACCTTGGCGCTGGTAGGCGGGAACAGATGTGTTTTGATCAAAAAATATTCGCTGAGAGTCTCACATTTTATCATATCTAAATGAGGTCTTAGTCTATATATAATTATTGCATCTATTGTGTCTAGTGCATTTATTTTTAGTCATTTTCACAGCTGATTTAGTATCTAAAGCCTGCTGTTATAATTAAGTCCTCATGAAAAAAGGTCTCTAGCATTTGTCTTGGCTTTCATTAATATCTGCAGTAATGTCTAGTACTGTATCTATAGAAATATGAAGGCTATATATTCTGTAGGTCATCTATTGAATGTGTCTTTTTCAGGAATTACTAATGAGACACCAGCAATAGAGCGAGACAAGAGAGAATTTACCATGCAATCAGAACACTTTCGAAATTATTCAGAGCCGAATTGGATGGCTCATTTCTACTTGTGACATGCCAACAGGGAGGACTACTTTAACAGAATGGATGTCATTAATAGACAATCATTCTGATGCATCCTATGAAACTATAGAATAAGGGCAACCAGAACAAAAGCACCTGCTTATGGTTGGTTCTGTTTGCGTTATTGGGTAGTGACAACCTGTGAAGGCTCTTTCTTTTTTCACAAGGAAGAAAGGAGGAACTGGCCCAATGGTGATCGAAATGAGATTAGGAGGGGAAAATAGGCAACAAGTCATTCTGCGTTGGCTGTTATTACCCAGCACCACAAGGAATGGCTGTGACCCTATCCCAGTTATGGTCCCTTGTCCTCAGAAGTCTACTAGAAACCATTTTGCACACTTTAAGGACAACTGTTGAAGTACCACCACAATTAATTTCTCTTCAGCCCACATTAACATTATCATTGTATTGTACCTACTATCTCTTTCACCCCAGAGAATCCACATATTATATTTCTAGGTTGCATTGCTAGGGTGATCTGCCTTACAGCCTTCTCCTAAACCATTCTTAAACCATTTCTTTCCTTCTGATTGCACAGAAGCCAAGTTCAACATAGAAGTGACAAGGTCTACTCTGTAACTATTAATGTATTTTAGCAATTAGCGCACGGCTATAATGGCTCAATGTTCTGAATTTTTTCCCTGACCCCAACACCCCCCGAGTCTTCTGAAAGGACAGTCTGCACCATGAAAGAATCTTAATTCTGTTATTTTCCTCCCATAATAGATTTCCACAGCTAATAATTTCACAGAAAGCATTGTCTCTGCACTTATAGCTGCTCTTCATGTAATATTACAAGGCTTAAATGGGACTTTATCGTGTTCTACTCTGCCAGTTTCTTTTTATACAAAGCATTTCATGCAGCACTATGTTCCCTATTCTTCTCTCATCCATTGTTTTCTACTATTCAGCTGTTTCCCATTTCTATCTTTACCCATTTGAATATTTCTTTTTTCTCCCTCCCCCACCCCTTCCACTCTTGTTCTTTATCTCACACCATGGCTTGCTTTTTTAAAACGTGCAAGTTCTTTCCTTCGTTTGCACCCACGCTTTGTCACTTCTCACCGGCATGCATATGTAAGTATAGACACACTGTTAATTTGCCCCTGTTAGTTCCTGTTAACATCGCTCTTGCCTGGTAACCTATGGCTGCGTATATCATTATTATTACTATTTCCTACAGGAATACATTATGTCAGGTGACTTTTTATCCTGTATGCTGCACATAAAGGGAAAAATTTATAATTTCCCTTTACATTTTTGGCATAATCCAGTGGATTTGCAACTTTTCAATGCATTTCACACTTTTTTGCCACCCGGCTAATTCATCATTATTTATGCCAGAAACTGGCATAAATAATGACTGAAATCTACTGCAGCTTCGAGCTGCCATAGCATTCATTCCGGCGCACAGATTGCTGGAGAAGCCATGTTATAACTTACATGCCTCCTCCAGCAGTGTACACACCAGCTTTGATAAATCAGGGCCATAGTATCTCCTAATTTTGTAAGATACCCCCTTATGTCTTACATAGTTGACGATGGGGTCCATTTAGGAAGCTAGACGTTTTCAGTAGATCATATTCCTTTCTTCTGCAATGATCTGTCAGGTGATCACCTATAGTTTTAGTGCTGGGATGCTCACCAATCACAAGAATGTTTGAATGGTGTGGTCACGCACGTGTTTATGGGACTGACAATCGACCACTATACACAACTGTCTTTGTCAGAACCATAGATATTGAGTAAAGCAGTAGTCCGCATGTAAGGCCACCAGTTCATCCCATTAGGGCACATAAAACCTCAGGTCTAGTGAGCAGTGAGGATCCCATCACTGTTGATGGGTAGTTAAGTCGTTGCTATGGTAGGACAACCACTTTAAGTGCAGTCAGCACACCAGATATGATGTTGCTAGATACCAAATCCAGTAGCCCAAGGTACTCTCAGTCCACCACTGTCCTAAAACAATGGAAAACTTTTAGCTTTATCCAGAGGGTACACCATGATATCCTTACATACACAAGGTGAGTTTATGACGAAGATCAATGATAACTGACAAATCCATCATTTATCAATGATCTTTATCTGCCATAAAAACGATTATCGGCTGCACAATCGGTAATTGTACATTTCACTCATAGTAACAGTCATATTAGTCATGGCTGTCTACAGCAGGGTCATTGGAGGAGCTATTGCTAAGCAACAATTATGCATGTCATCATTATTTGACCATCGGATTTTCAGAAACTACTTTTCAAACCACCAATAGTCCTGGAAACAGATTCCCCAGAAAATTATTCATGTTCATCTTGGCCTAGCGGCATATCTCTTTATGGAAGGCACCAGACACCGGCGGCATAAATTATCATAGTGTACGGTGTCAAAGTTCAGTGCCAATTCAAATAACCGCTTGTGGGCCAGCATATGGTCTAGGACATGGTTCAGTTCTATGGCAGCAAGCAGGGTGACTAATAGTATGTGCAATAACACTTCTGTAGCACAATGTAGTCAGCAAATCCACACAATATTCACTTTTAGCATAATAAATCTTTTAGGGACCTCAATGGGACACAAACAGATACACACTGTTTAGGCACAATGGTGACATGTTCTTGCTCAGTAGGACACAGAGGTACAATCCTGTTTGTGATGCAGCCGGGGAAGCGAGAATGGGAGGAGTGATAGTGGCTCTGTTGGTGGTAGTGTTCCTCACACTTCATGGTGGCAGTCCTCGCCCTGGCTCAGCCTGAGTCATGCAGTGAAAGGAGGGCGCATTCTTTCTTCCCTCAGGACACAGCCTGGCTTTCTGGAGCTCCTGCCTGATGGTACTCGGGGTGCCCTTGACGGTGTATGGTTGGCAGGATGCAAGGCAGGAGTACAGGAATAATTGTAAACTAACCAAGTCTGCCAGTTCGTTACCTTTATTGTCCATACATCGTATTAGGCAGTCATAGCGCACAGAGAAATAAGTGCAATAACAACAAATCACAACATTTGACTCCGTAGCATAAAGTGAACCCTTTTAGCAAAAATAAACTCTTTGCAGTGTTCCTCTGGGGCACAGCATACACAGCAGCAGCACTAAATACCACCATACAGTTACCAAACAACAGCTCTGCTCTGTATATGGAATAATATTATAGTAGTGCTATACAATATCTAATGCCAGCCCTACACATGAGATACAGTATCTGTTGACCGAACGCTTGCTTAGCTAACAGCTATCTCTCGCAATTTCCACATACACATGCATACTTGGCCATGTGTTGTGATTGGGACAATGAAAAAAGATGCTGCCAGAAAGCTCTGTCAGAGGGGTTCATCTCCCCTGAACAACATGTTGAAATTCAACATGCCCGACCCTTCTCTTCCTTGACATCTGCCCTTGACATCTGCTGGGCAAAGGCTTTTTATGGCGATCTGGTGACGTACCGGGCTCTCAATAGGGTTAGCTAGGTGGAGGTTTCCGCCTAGCTGTGAGCTCAGTGTCCTCACCTGTAAAAAAGGCAGCACTAAGGGCTGCCTATCTGTGCCAGTGCCATCAACAGCAACACTGTTAGGAGGAAGCATATGCCTAGCAGTGTGAAAATATAAACAAAAAAGCCCCTGGCTTGCACAGGGCACTGGAGAGCATCAGAGCATGAAATGCTCTGAAGCTCATGTCAGGGGGCTGGAGGGGTGAAAATGGGGGTATGTCTGGCTTCAGCTCTGAACCCAGACAACCGCTCTAAAGGGGTTGTCAGGCCTTTGAACTGACAACCCCTGGGATTGTCCCCGTGGACATTAAAAAAAAAAACAACCACCTGTCCGAGGTCCCGACGCTGCTCCATTCCCGGCCACTTCCAGCCTGTGGAGGGCCAGGAAGTGGCTTGGTCCTGTGATAGCTGTCGCCACTTTCAGATCTAAGCAGTCATAGGGACTTGAATGGCAAATCACTGCTGTGACACAGCATTCAAGCTGCTGTGACACCTGAGGCCTGTGATTTTTTGCAGTGGTCATGGGAATAAGCCGCTTCCTGGCCCTACAGGGACCAGAAGCTGCTGGGAATGGAATAGCAGTGGGACCACGGACGGGGTTTTTTTTTTGGGGAGACAAGGTAGGGTCCCAGGGCTTGTTGGCTAGAACAATCCTTTTAATACTAAGGTTTGTAGCGGTTATAAGCCCTCAGTGGCCGTTCTTTCAGCAGAAACAGGTGGTGTACACTTTTGAGACTTAAAAGACAAGTAATCATTTTGTTTTATATTTAAATCTGTGCTGGAGCTAGATTTTAACTGTAAGCCTCTTTATATATGTGGAATTCCTCCCAGCAATAAGGGAGTCTGAATTGTAGCCAGCAGATGGTTGGTTACCTTCAGCGCAGCTCCCTGTAAGTGCAGCTTAGAAAATATAAAATGAAGGACGTCCATGACTAATTGGCATGACATACCAGTATAATGATAATACCTAAGGTGCATTATCCATTTGATTCCATAGCTTCACATTCATATTGTTCCTTGGTGACTCATGTTCTGGATGGATAAGTATATTAATACAAAAATATCGTATTTCCCACCAGTTAACCCTCTCCCCCAAAAATATTCTGATTGCTTAACAATTTAACATTAATAACATGTTTTTTATGCATTTTACTTAATTACTATGATGAGGAAGAGAGAAAGGTATAAATTACCATAAATTATTCCATGTATCAGTCATTTAGTGCCAATTAAGCAGCTCCTACGATAGTGGAACACAGAGAGGATAATTGCATGTAACAAAGGTTAGAAATCCGGCACAGTATATGAATTGCACTCGATGATAGAAAGGAAGCATTTACGCTGCTTATTACATTTACTAGTTTCTGTATATTTAGATTACATTGTTATATAGGCATAGAGCTAGATATAGTCTTTGTCACGCCTATGAGGTATTTGCCGACTGTCTTCTTCGGCCCCCTTCACATATGTCCAGCGATCAAGTTCAGTTCCTTTCCGAAGAAAAAAATCACTGGAGGGTGAACTGAAACCAGAACTGATCCCATTGTTTTTTTTAATGAGATTGTTCTAATACATCTGATGCTGGATGCCAAATGAACAGAAAATGCTCAGTTTTTCTGTCCAGTGTTATCATTGACACCGGATCTGTGTACTGAAGTGCCGTACACATACCGTATATCAGTTGTGGCCAGCTCCTGGCCTAAAATAGCTGGCCGGACACAACGGATATATATTAATCGGGCCTTATAGGGGCTGAAACTCATTCTTAGCACCAAACGTGGTGATCAGAATAAATCTCTGGATCAATTAAGCATCTTATCTCAATTATTTTCCAGTCCGCAAATTCCTAAAGATGGATTTCATCAAAACACTAAGTAAAGGAAGCTTTGTGCTCTCAATATGGGTCTGTCTGTTACTATTATGTATTATGTATCAATAAACCACATTCCATAATTGCAAGTTAAAGGGGTTTTCCCATCACAGATAATGGGGGCATGGCACCAGCACCTACACCGAGAACGGAGCAGGGAAAGGTGGTGGAAGGTGCACTGTGCATGCGCAGCCGCCCTGCATTCATTCCTATGGAGCCACCGAAAATAGCCGAGCACTAGCTTGGCTATTTCCGTCAGCCCCATAGAAATGAATGGGAGCGGTGGCCTCGCAAGCGTGGTGCGCTCCCATTCACTTGTATGAGGAGAGAACTTGGCGGTGGCTGAACCCCGGAAAAACCGGGGTCCTCCAGCCACAACTCTCCCCGCTCCGTTCTCGGCGTAGGTGCGGGTCCCAGAGGTGGGACCCGCACCTATCAAACAATGGGGGCATATCCTAGTGATATGCCCCCATTGTCTGCGATGAGAATACCCTTTAATGGGTTTGTCCAGCATGTCTGTCCATGGACTGTGATAGGTACCGTATTATTATTGGCATCCCCATTCAAGTAAATAGGTCTTAACTGTAATACCAGAGACAACCCATGGACACCAGTGGCGCTGTTTCTTGGAAACAGAAGACTACAGTGGTCCATCAAGACACAATATTAATTGGTTCCAGGAGGGCCATTGTATGTTGAAACCATTGTAAGTTGAGTAATCGGTTCCAAAGAATCAAGTGGCTTTGATGACTTCTAGGCACAGAGGCAGGCTACTTGTATCATCTTCTCCCGGTGACCCACCTTCTCAACATCACCACGCATCAGCCATCTTACTGCTGCCTGCTGCTGTGTGAGAATGTGTTCCTAGTTCACAGCTAAGATGGCTGTAGTCAGCTAGTTGGCAGGATACTGACAGGGCCCCAGACAGAACAATCTGAGCACAGACTAGGTGGCAGGCTACCACTGATTAAACAAAATTTGTTGGTGGAGTTTTAGGGATTTGCAGGTAATGTTTTCACGTAGCTGCAATATAGGAGTGCGTAGTACACTCATAAATAGAGATGAGCGAGTAGTGTTCGATCGAGCTGGTATTCGATCGAATACTACGCTATTCGGCATACTCGATTTCAATCGAGTATAACGGCGATGGCGCACTTAGAATTCGTTTCCCCTCCCACCTTCCCTGGCGCTCTTTTTCCACCAATCACCATGCAGGGGGGGGGTATGACAGGCCCGCGGAGCACGCTGGCAGCGCGAAAACGGCGTCTACATGGATTGGCTGGAAAAACCATGTGACCTCGAATATTAAAAACTCAGCTCTTCCTGCTCGTACGCATATGCTGCGTGAACTTAGTCAGGGACAGAGGCTGGAGAAGGGAGAGACAGGTTTTAGCTGTTGGACAGGCAGGAGCGTGATTAAAAGCCCTTATCAGGGCTACTATAGTGCAGTACAGTGATAGCTTTACTACAATATACACTTTACAGAGAACGGCTGCTGTATTCAGGGATAGCTGCTGGAGTAGGGACAGAGAGAGGCATTAGTGTATTAGGTGCTCTGCTACATACCAAACTATATTTGGCACTACTGTTCTGCGTTCTTTTTGGCTGCAAAACCATGTTATATACCTAGTGTGTATATGCACCATCTGATCTTCTGTCAGTATACGGCTGTGTACTTTTTTTTTTTTTTAAATACAGTTTATTTGGCTCTAGTGTTCTGGGTTCTGTGTGCCTGCAATACCCTTTTTGTATACCAGGTGTAAATACCCACCGTCTGAACAGTTAGTACACGGCTGTGTACCTTGAAATATAAAATATATAGGCCTTTTCATTGGCAACTGTACTGTGCGTTCTCTTGCAAAATAATTGTATATACCTGGTGTTAATACACACCGTCTGAACAGTTAGTACACGGCTGTGTACCTTGAAATATAAAATATATAGGCCTTTTCATTGGCAACTGTACTGTGCGTTCTCTTGCAAAATAATTGTATATACCTGGTGTTAATACACACCGTCTGATCTGTTAGTACACGGCTGTGTACCTTGAAATATAAAATATATAGGCCTTTTCATTGGCAACTGTACTGTGCGTTCTCTTGCAAAATAATTGTATATACCTGGTGTTAATACACACCGTCTAATCTGTTAGTACACGGCTGTGTACCTTGAAATATAAAATATATAGGCCTTTTCATTGGCAACTGTACTGTGCGTTCTCTTGCAAAATAATTTCACATACCTGGTGTTAATACACACCGTCTGAACAGTTAGTACACGGCTGTGTACCTTGAAATATAAAATATATAGGCCTTTTCATTGGCAACTGTACTGTGCGTTCTCTTGCAAAATAATTGTATATACCTGGTGTTAATACACACCGTCTGAACAGTTAGTACACGGCTGTGTACCTTGAAATATAAAATATATAGGCTTTTCATTGGCAACTGTACTGTGCGTTCTCTTGCAAAATAATTTCACATACCTGGTGTTAATACACACCGTCTGAACAGTTAGTACACGGCTGTGTACCTTGAAATATAAAATATATAGGCCTTTTCATTGGCAACTGTACTGTGCGTTCTCTTGCAAAATAATTTCACATACCTGGTGTTAATACACACCGTCTGAACAGTTAGTACACGGCTGTGTACCTTGAAATATAAAATATATAGGCCTTTTCATTGACAACTGTACTGTGCGTTCTCTTGAAAAATAATTTCACATACCTGGTGTTAATACACACCGTCTGAACAGTTAGTACACGGCTGTGTACCTTGAAATATAAAATATATAGGCCTTTTCATTGGCAACTGTACTGTGCGTTCTCTTGCAAAATAATTTCACATACCTGGTGTTAATACACACCGTCTGAACAGTTAGTACACGGCTGTGTACCTTGAAATATAAAATATATAGGCCTTTTCATTGGCAACTGTACTGTGCGTTCTCTTGCAAAATAATTTCACATACCTGGTGTTAATACACACCGTCTGAACAGTTAGTACACGGCTGTGTACCTTGAAATATAAAATATATAGGCCTTTTCATTGGCAACTGTACTGTGCGTTCTCTTGCAAAATAATTTCACATACCTGGTGTTAATACACACCGTCTGAACAGTTAGTACAACGGCTGTGTACCTTGAAATATAAAATATATAGGCCTTTTCATTGGCAACTGTACTGTGCGTTCTCTTGCATAATAATTTCACATACCTGGTGTTAATACACACGTCTGAACAGTTAGTACACGGCTGTGTACCTTGAAATATAAAATATATAGGCCTTTTCATTGGCAACTGTACTGTGCGTTCTCTTGCAAAATAATTTCACATACCTGGTGTTAATACACACTGTCTGAACAGTTAGTACACGGCTGTGTACCTTGAAATATAAAATATATAGGCCTTTTCATTGGCAACTGTACTGTGCGTTCTCTTGCAAAATAATTGTATATACCTGGTGTTAATACACACCGTCTGATCTGTTAGTACACGGCTGTGAAGGCAAAATATTGTAACCAAAAAAAAAAAAAAAAAATGCGGAGGGGGGCTAGCGGAATAGGACGTGGACGAGGACGGGGGCGCGGAAATGCGGTTGGGGGCCTTGTTGAAGCCAGTGGGGATACAATGCGTGCTGGTGAGGGGCAGCCAGGATCACACTCATCCAGAATCCCTGCCTTTATGGGACAGTTAAGCAGGGGGCGGGTTACACCGCTGTTGAGGCCTGAGCAGGTTGAACAGGTGGTGCAATGGATAGCCGATAGCGCTTCCACACAGTTGTCCACCAGCCAGTCATCCACACAGTCTCACTCTGACCCTCCTTCCTCCACACCTGGCCAACAGAGTCATCCCACCATTGACCCCTCCCAGGAGCTCTTTTCGGGTCCTTTTTCAGATGTGCCGGAAGAATTCCAGGAGCTAGCAGAGGAATTTGTTTGTAGTGATTCCCAAACACTTGAGTGTTCGCCATCTCCTGCTGATGTGGACCCTGAACCAGCATCTGTTATCATGAGCGATGATGATGATGAGACGCAGTTGCCATCAAGGGAGGCTGTTGGAATGTCCAGTGGGCAGGAGGAGGAGCAGAGTGAGGAAGAGGAGGAATTGGATGACGAAATGACCGACCCCACTTGGCCAGGGGTGATGTCCAGCGGGGAAAGCAGTGGAGAGGTGGTGGTCTGCGCAGCACCGAAAAAGGCAGCAAGAGGCAGAGGGATGTCCACAGGCAGAGGGATGTCCACAGGCAGAGGGATGTCCACAGGCAGAGGACAGTTCAGACAGAGAAGTGAGGCCACAGCCAGCAGGGCCGAAGCTGTTCCCGGCAGCGGGCAGTCGCGCGAAGCTCCCCCATCGAGGCCTCCTACTTCTGTGGTGTGGAGATTTTTTAATGTTTGTGCGGATGACAAACTGAGCGCGGTTTGCACACTCTGCCACTCAAAACTGAGTAGGGGCTCTGAGAAGAGCAATCTGACCACCTCAGGCATGCGGCGTCACTTGGAAGTCAAGCACTGGGCTGAGTGGGAGAGAGCAAACGCAATACAACCTGCGCCCGGTCTTGCTGCCACTGCCTCTTCCCCTTTGTTGTGTGCTGCCACTGCGGTCCAGACCTCCAGCCAGGACACCTCCACATCTGCCTCTGCCTTGGCTACTTTGGGGCCTTCTCCTTCAGCCTCCCCTTCCCCCGCCTCTTCGCCTGCACACTCCTCGTCCCAACAACTGTCCATCTCGCAGGCGTTCGACCGCAGGCGGAAGTACGCCTCGAGTCACCCCCAAGCCCAAGCCTTAAACTGCCACATCTCCAAACTGCTGGCCCTGAAGATGTTGCCGTTTAGGCTTGTGGAGACGCAGGCCTTCCGCGACCTGATGGCGGCTGCCGCACCTCGCTATTCCGTCCCCAGCCGCCACTACTTTTCCCGGGGTGCCGTCCCCGCCCTGCACCAGCACGTGTCGCATAACATCAGGCGGGCCCTGAGGTACGCAGTCAGCGCAAAGGTCCACTTGACCACCGACTCGTGGACAAGCGCTTGTGGCCAGGGACGATACATCTCTTTGACGGCACACTGGGTGAATGTAGTGGAAGCGGGGACGGGGTCGCAAACAGAGACGGCCTACCTACCACCCCCGCCCAAGATTGCCAGCATGGGTTCTGATAAACCCCCCTCCTCCTCCTCCTCCTCTGCCTTAACATCGCCCTCAGCCGCTAGCTGGAAGCGTTGCAGCACTGGCGCGGGGAGACGTCAGCAGGCGGTGCTTAAGCTCATCAGCTTGGGCGACAGGAAGCACAGCGCCCCAGAGGTGAGGGACGCCATATTGCAGCAGACGGAGATGTGGCTGTCGCCGCTGCAGCTAGGACTAGGCATGGTCGTGTGCGATAACGGCCGTAACCTGGTGGCGGCTCTGGAGCTTGCCGAACTCAATCACGTACCATGCCTGGCCCACGTTTTTAATCTGGTAGTCCAAAAATTTCTAAAGACTTACCCCAACCTGGCAGAGCTACTGGTGAAAGTGCGGCGCTTGTGCGCTCGCTTTCGGAAGTCAACTGTAGCTGCTGCTAGCTTAAAAAAACTCCAGCAACGCCTCCATTTGCCTGAACATCGGCTGTTGTGTGACCTGCCGACTCGCTGGAATTCCACCTATTCCATGTTGGCCAGGGTGTGTGAGCAGCAGAGAGCATTGATGGAGTACCAGATTATGAATCCACGCGTGCCTCCAACTCAGCTCCCTCAGTTTGCCAACCACGAGTGGCCATGGATGGCAGACATATGCGATGTACTGCGTATCTTTGAGGAGTCCACCAAGAAGGTCAGCAGCGAGGACGCTATAGTGAGCGTAACCATCCCGCTCCTATGCGTCCTTAAAGAATCACTCATCGCAATAAGGGAGAACGCATTGCACGCAGAGGAGACGGGGGTAGGAGGAGACGCAACGGAGCTACACAGTCAGACCACACTTTTGTCTGCTTCACGGTGGCAGTTGCAGGAGGAGGAGGAGG
Organism: Rhinella marina; assembly: GCA_900303285.1. Classification (NCBI taxonomy): domain Eukaryota; kingdom Metazoa; phylum Chordata; class Amphibia; order Anura; family Bufonidae; genus Rhinella; species Rhinella marina. Next base: position 840,658 of record ONZH01019172.1, read on the forward strand.
ATGAGGAGGAGGAGGACGACGTGGAGGTGGCTGTGGAAGAGGAGGAGGATGCTGGCGGCAAGGGTAGCAGTCAGGCTGTGTGCGTCCCATTGGTTCAGCGCGGATGGGGCGGAGAGGAGGCGGAAGAGGAAGAGGAGGAAATGGCAAGTGATCCTTCTGGTGGGGGCAGTGAGGTCATGCCTATTCAGAGTCTGGCACACATGGCTGACTTCATGCTGGGCTGCTTTTCCCGGGACACACGTGTTGTCCGGATAGTGGAGAACAAACTGTACTGGGTCTTCGCAATCCTGGACCCCCGGTATAAAGATAACGTCTCCTCTTTTATTCCGGTAGAGGAGAGGACGAATCGATTGCTGGAATACCAGAGGGAACTCGTGCAGAACATGATGGAGATTTTCCCACCCACCATCGCTGGCGGCAGAGAGGAGAGGGTCTCCCAGAGTCCCTCAACATCGATCAGGCCCACAGCCACCAGGGGAACACTCTCCAAGGTGTGGGACACGTTCATGGCACCCCCTCGTGCAACTTCCATCACTGCGGGGCCCGCTATCAGCAGGAGGGACAAGTATCGGCGGATGTTGCGGGAGTACCTGGCAGACCATACCCCTGTCCTCCCCGATCCCTCGGCGTCCTACACTTACTGGGTCTCCAAGTTGGACACGTGGCTGGAACTGTCCCTGTACGCCTTGGAGGTGCTTGCCTGCCCTGCCGCCAGCGTGCTATCAGAAAGGGTGTTCAGCGCAGCCGGGGGCATTATAACCGATAAGCGCAGCCGCCTGTCAACCGACAGTGCCGACAGGCTGACGCTAATCAAAATGAACAGCAAGTGGATTGACCCGGACTTTGCTTCTCCAACAGTGGAAAGCAGCCAAAAGTAAAGTGCCATCTGTATGAAGTGCCATTTCCTCCTCCACCTCCTCCTCCTCCTCCTCCTTAACTGCCGTAGAATTGCTCCGTAAATAAAAAAATTTATATATTTATGGCTCACCTCTTGGGCCTCCACAAAATTTTTAAGAGGTCTCACCTCTTGGGCCGCCACATAATTTTTAAGAGGTCTCACCTCTTGGGCCTCCACATAATTTTATCGAGGTCTCACCTCTTGGGCCTCCACATAATTTTATCGAGGTCTCACCTCTTGGGCCTCCACATAATTTTATCGAGGTCTCACCTCTTGGGCCTCCACATAATTTTTAAGAGGTCTCACCTCTTGGGCCTCCACATAATTTTTAAGAGGTCTCACCTCTTGGGCCTCCACATAATTTTTAAGAGGTCTCACCTCTTGGGCCTCCACATAATTTTTAAGAGGTCTCACCTCTTGGCCTCCACATAATTTTTAAGAGGTCTCACCTCTTGGGCCTCCACATAATTTTTAAGAGGTCTCACCTCTTGGGCCTCCACATAATTTTTAAGAGGTCTCACCTCTTGGGCCTCCACAAAATTTTTAAGAGGTCTCACCTCTTGGGCCGCCACATAATTTTTAAGAGGTCTCACCTCTTGGGCCTCCACATAATTTTATTGAGGTCTCACCTCTTGGGCCTCCACATAATTTTAAGAGGTCTCACCTCTTGGGCCTCCACAAAATTTTTAAGAGGTCTCACCTCTTGGGCCGCCACATAATTTTTAAGAGGTCTCACCTCTTGGGCCTCCACATAATTTTTAAGAGGTCTCACCTCTTGGGCCTCCACATAATTTTTAAGAGGTCTCACCTCTTGGGCCTCCACATAATTTTTAAGAGGTATCACCTCTTGGGCCTCCACATAATTTTTAAGAGGTCTCACCTCTTGGGCCTCCACATAATTTTTAAGAGGTCTCACCTCTTGGGCCTCCACATAATTTTTAAGAGGTCTCACCTCTTGGGCCTCCACATAATTTTTAAGAGGTCTCACCTCTTTAGCCTCCACACAATTTTTAAGACGTGTCACCTCTTGGGCCTACAAACAATTTTTATTATGGCTCACCTCTTGGGCCTTAATACAATTTTTAAGAGGTCTCACCTCTTGGGCCTCCATATAATTTTTTCGAGGGCTCACCTCAAGCTAACTTTGCGCACTCATTAAAATATTTTCACAACAAGGACCTAAGAGCCCTCGATGGGAGAGCTTTGTGTGGGGGCCTGTTATAGGGAAGAGATGCGGCCCTGCGGGCTCTAGCCTGCCTTCTCCATGAGCCTCTGGCCAGCCCACGGCCTCTTCCTGCCTTTTGCGGTCCTACGCATCCCTCAACATCCCCACTGCTTTACCTGCTAGACATGACACTGGGCCAGGTCGGGTCACTGACATCTCAAGCGCCAACAATTTGGGCATTTTAAGGCTTCTGCATGTGTTTGAGTTGTTTTTACATTTTAAAGAAGACATGTCTGACCACATCTCACACACACACACAATGACAATTAGGGGTGGGGTCTATTTGCTTTCCCCTTTGCCTATGCCATCTGTGGTTGTCATAGGCAACGTGATTTTAAGGGGTGCAGAATTTTATCTTCTTTTTTGTCTAGTTTGGCTTGGGGTCCATGGCAATGTAGAGGAAAGAAGGTTTCCTTGTATGGTCTCACTTTACAGAGAGGTTACATTGTCTTTGGAGTGTATTGTTGAGAGGCTGTGATAGTGGCGTAATAGTGCGACTTGGGCGCGTTATATGCACCCAGACATGCTTCCCCTGCTGTCCCAGTTGCATTCCAGCAGTGTTGGCATCCTTTTCTGAGGTTTCAGGGTGGACTTGGTGACCTCCAAGTGGTCGAATTGAGATTTCCAAGTGGCGAGCATTTTTTTCCCATAGACTTTAATGGGATTCGATATTCGGTCGAATAGTCGAATTTCGCGGTCTATTCGAATCGAATTTCGAACTTTCGAATATTTCACTACTCGCTCATCTCTACTCATTAACAAAAAAAATTATGAACTCAGATAAAAATGTTGGATTGCTACAAAATAGGGCATGCAGTTTCAGGCAGATATGTAAATGATTACAGGTGCTGTCCTATGAAAAGGCTCTCAAAGGCTACTTTCAGGTAGTGTACCTCTTGAGGAAAAGATCAGGCAAATGTGCCACAGTATATAATCCAGAACCTGTATGCCTCCATGCCCAACCGGATCTCATCTTGTATCCAGGCTAGAGGCGGCCCAACAGGGTCCTAGAGCCTCATTTTAATGGTACAGTTTTCCCCAATAAACGTATCCTAATATTGTAATCACATATATCATCATTAGACTCACACATAGAAAGTTTAATTCTATTCCAAAAACTCCTTTTTTGTCCATGAATGTACATTGGGTTTCAGAGAGGGTAGAAAGGGCAATATCTTATCAAAGAAACCCATTTAGGCCAAAATGTGGATAAATAAAATTCAAGGAGAATCCCAGAACTGTACATGAAATATTTCTGGATTACTTAGCTACTGCTAATCCTACACCAAGTGACAACATTACATGAGACATGGCAGGCCGCAGCTCTTCCGGCCAGTAGCCACCATTCTTTGTATGTAAAGCTAACTAATGTTTCACCAACATAAAAGGTTAGAAATAAAAGACTCATAATAGCTATTATGTTCTCAGCGGTGTTGCCTTTTACATCTACTGCATTGCAGACACAAGACACAGGCGGAAAAGCTGAATGTGTACTGCAAACACTGCATGACCAGCAAATGGGAATACTATTGCTCCCCTTTGATCCAAAGCTATTCTAACATAATACAATCTCTACCTGCAGTGGGGTCTTAAAGTGAAATGGGATAAAAGGATATTCTGTGCAAACAATACCCTCTGCAGGGCTGCAATGAACAGGTAACTTTCACCGCAATCTGTAAAGATTGTTCCTGCCAGCTTTTCACTCCTTCTTTTGGCAGCTGCACAGAGGAAATGCTATATATAGTGGGGTCTGGATTACCAGGAGTAAGTCCTTCTGTTCACTACTACAGGTAGGTAGATGTTCAACTACAGTACCTGACAGGCTAGATGGACACTAGCGGCGGCAATCCGACAGGCTGTTCCGGCAGACTGCTCTGCATTCCATTATAGCCTCCGGCAATGCTGCAGCGCTCAGAGGTCCGGCAGGGTGTTCCCGACGGATCACTAGTGTGCAGCTAGCCTAAGAACAGTATAGTTGACAAACATGGATAAGCTAGTTCTGAACTAATAAAGCTGTATATCTAAACAATGCCACCATAAAAATAGTGGCCTGTTATCTGGACAGAGAGGTGGCAAGCAGTCACTGGGTTTGGTACAGGCAGCCTGTGCTTACTACTGTCAATAATACTGCAGATGGTACCACTGGGAAACAGCATTAAAGGGGTTTTCCAGTTTGCATCAACATCCTTTAAAATAATCATTTATGAAGGTAGCTGTCATTTTGTATTACTTTCACCTTTATTGCTCTAATGTTCTGGGCTGTGGTCAGATGACCATGTCCATATAGCTCTTACTTATTTCATGTGAAGTTATGTCCATGGGCAGGGCAGTGATAGGGGAGTGTCTATATAATTAACTGGGTGGGAGGAGCTATGAACTAGCTGGGTGTTGTTAGGGGCAGTGATAGGGAAGTGTCTATGTAATTAGCTGGGTGGGAGGAGCTATAAACTAGCTGGGTGGTGATAGGGGAGTTTCTATGTAACTAGCTGGTGGGAGGAGCTATAAACTAGCTGGGTGGTGATAGGGGAGTGTCTATGTAACTAGCTGGTGGGAGGAGCTATAAATTAGCTGGGTGTTGTTATGGGCAGCGATAGGGGAGTGTTTATGTAACTAGCTGGGTGGGAGGAGCTATGAACTAGCTGGGTGTTGTTAGGGGCAGTGATAGGGGAGTGTCTATGTAACTAGCTGGGTGGGAAGAGCTCTAAACTAGCTGGGTGTTGTTAGGGACAGTGCTAGAGCTGTGGCAGAGAACCATAAGGTAGTAATCCTGGAAAACCCTTTTAAATGCCACCAGGATGGTCATGTAATAGTATCATGAGGAGCAAGCAGAACATGTGTGTGTGTGTGTGTGTGTGTGTGGTGGTGGTGGTGGTGGGATGGGGGGGTTGGAGTGATGCCCCTATAATCCACCCAACCGATAATGTGTCTGATAGATATGAAAGAGATATTAGACAGATAGATATAAAGATATATAATGGGTAGGTAGATTAATTAGAATGATAGATTTTGATATGACTATTCAGGCAAGAAACAAGTGAATAAATGTCTTCACTATATATATATATATATATATATATATATATATATACTGTTTCTTATTTGACCCTATATAATATAACACCAGTCATTACTATTCACTTTACCCTTGGAATAGTCAGCATTAGCATGGAACATAATGAATTCTCCATGAGAATATATCGTCTGTCTATTATAATCTAAACGTATCCCTACATGCCCTCTGATAATTTCTGGGTGAGCTTAATTACTTGTGAAATTCAAAGCCAGTGGACATACTAGTCTCCTCGGATGCCGATTCATATTATGCTTAGGGACATCTCTGTGGACATGGTGTTGATTCTTTCAGACAAAACCCAGAGAATGGATTCCGGCCAGTAACTGCACTATATACAGTGTAGTTTATGGTAGTTCTAGAGCAAAATAATTTATCTTTTTCACTGTGAAACATGGGGAGCAATCAGGATATGGTTCTATCCCAGCTTAGAGAAGAATCTCTATCCAAGCTTGGAACAATCTCTGCCTGCTACTTTTTCCTCTGCTTCTACAGCTATGTTAATCATTGATGTGAATCTCTGTTTAGGAGATACTTTTTAGCATCATGATGTCCTCCATGGTCTCTGTGGTTCCTATAGCTGTCATAGCATTGATTAAATTTGCATCCTTCTTTCAGCATACTGTAAGCTAATCAGTCAGATCTATAAAGTTGTTGGCTCTGATGTACAAACCCTTTACTAAATCCAGAATAAAATAGTGAGATGGCCTGTTTCATAGAGAAATCAGGGCAGAACATTCATGGAGCCTGTATGTGGACCTCCATGGTCTCTGCATCAGGCCTGCAGCACTCTGTATACTGCAGTGTGGTGCCTCTGTGAAAGTTTATACTGTGCCCTGGCAGCAATGCTTCTTGGGAGAGGAAGGTGTGAGATGTAACATGCCTTTTGTGCCAGGGATTTATATGGATTCAGATCTGTGCATGCCATTTCAAATCAGAGGCATATAGAGGTATATCATGAGCTGGATGGATCCAAGACATGGTCATGTGTCTGAGCCCTCATGCACACGAACGTATTTTCTTTCCGCGTCCATTCCTTTTTTTGTTTTTTTTTGCGGACCATATGCAGAACCATTCATTTCAGTGGGTCAGCAAAAAAAACGGAAGGTACTCTGTGTGCATTCCGTTTCCGTATGTCCGTATTTCCGTTCCGCAAAAAAATAGAACATGTCCTATTATTGTCAGCATTATGTATAAGGATAGTAATGTTCTATTAGGGGTCAGCTGTTCCGTTCCGCAAAATACAGAATGCACACGGACGGTCGTGTGCATGAGGCCTTAGTCCATACTTTCCTACTCTCCCTGAATGTCTAGGAGGCTTCCGGAAAAAGGGGAGATCTCCCGGACGAGCTGTTAAATCTCCCAGGAACAGCATGGAGGGTTGCTTTCTCCTAGAAAACAGTTCTCATTATACTTTATATACAGCTCTGAAATGCTGCGTCATTAGACCCAGGTATTAAGGTAGAAGTTGGTCGGCACTCCGGGTTTATTTTGAGGGGTGGGTGCTCTGTGGTCAATATAATGATCATATAGGTAAGAAACACCACGGCACTCCAAAATATCTAAATGCAGCTTATATCAATGGACCTTGATCACGGCCTGCAATAAGTAGTAGGGGAAAAGCGGCATCCATCAGGTTCTCCCCTACTACTTATTGCAGGCCGTGATCAAGGTCCATTGCGGACCGAAACTTTCTAAATGGATGGATAAATAAAACAGCTGCATTTAGATATTTTGGAGTGCCGTGGTATTTCTTACCTATTAGACCCAGGCACACTAACCTGCAGAGAGGGATTATGGTGCTATAACAAAGGGACAGAGCACCACATGAAAGTGGTGGAGCATGGATAAAAAGGGGCTGGGGTAATGTCTGAAAAATTGGTGGCGAGAGCTTCTGCATACCACAATATCCCATCTCTCCAAAGCTGCAAGTCAAAAGTTGGCAAGTATGCCTAAGGTGTTTGGTCAGTGATTTCCATCAGTGATTGTGAGCCAAGACCAGATGAATGTCCAAAACACAGAACCGGTGCAAATATTTCCATTATACCTTATCTCTGTTTTGGCTCACAATCACTGATCCAACACTGACTGTGTGAATAAGGCCTTAACGATGGATTTTGATGTGCCTAGTGGCAACAGATTGTCGGGAAGGAAACGTTCTTTCCAGACATTTGGCTGCTCATTCAGTGGAGGTGAAGCCCTGCATTTACAGTACGTTCAGAGATCACCTCCACAGTATGGGAACAAGGAATGGCTATATCTTTCTCATACAGCTGCATTGTTTCTGGGCAGCAGAGTGCTCTTTGCCATGATCTGCTGCCCAGAAATGATCATTTACATGCCTGTACTAACAACAGTTTCACCCGACGAATGAGCATTTCACTCGTTCATTGTGTGATTGGCTGCACATTTAGACAGGCAGACTGTCTAAATCCACCTTTAGCCTCCTGTAGTCTCAGCAACGGTATAAAATAAGAGTAGAAGTAAATTTTTTTTAAAAATCAGGTCTTGCTGTTCAACAATTAAATGTTTTTGGAGATGAAGCGGCAGGTAACAAACAAGGCTTTGTAAAGTTAAAGTGGTTGTTTCCATACCCCTGGGTCAGAGAATGTAGTGCTCTGGAGCATGGATAACAATGTTTCCTCTATGCAAAGTCATCAACTCCTTACTTTATTTCACTTTAAAGGGTTAACTTGCATTGACTTATAGTATTGTTTAATACTGTGTAACTGCATTATATATATATTTTGTGATATATATCCCTTTCATTTGCACTGTGTTTTCATTGCACCGTGGAAAAGGTTAATTAATACTGAGAGATTTTTGGGGGGTTCAAACTAATAATGAGATGCTGGTAATTTTCCACAGCTACCATAAAGTTTAAAGAAGAGCATGTTTTGGAGGGAAAAAGCCAGGCTTGTTTACCACCATAACCAGACAGACTTACCTTTTGAATGTCTGGTTTAGCAATGTAATTATGTCTGAAAACTTGTTTTGTCTGTAAAAACTGCAGTGTCATTGCTATTGAGTATTACTGAAGCTCTAATGCAAGTCTATGAGAGACAGGAGTTGTAACATTGTATTTGTTTGGGCTGTGTTTCTCCACTCCATCTCCAACTAGAAGATTCTAATTTAGTCAGAAACTGTATATAAGGAGAGCAGTCAGAACCCTAGTGTCCTGCAGTTAGGGAACAGTGCTTAGAAGAGACTCTGCCAGACTATTGAATGACCAGAAGGAGATGCTGAGACGGGGACACTCTGCCAGGGATCCTGGATCACCAGCCTTTGGCCAGGGTACTAGCCTTCTTAGAGAGAGAGGGGCAGCGAGCTCAGGCCTTTCCTCAGCATCAAACCCTTCTTCTGCCAGGGAGGAGGCTGGAGAAACCAGCCATATTCCTTCCTTGTATTGTTTTGCACCTGAATTCCTCCAGGAAAGAAGCACACTGGTTTACTGCAGACCCTGACTGTGCAGAAATTGGTCCTTTCATAAATTACATGGTTATTACATCATTCCCTGGCAATGCCAGCTGTTAACTAGGGGGTTCCAGAAGTCAGCTGATTGCTGAAAAAGGGGATTGTCTTGAAGAGACGGCATTGTAAATAGCAAATTCAGTTCTGCTACACTTATGTGCACATGGCAATAACTTTTAATTTGTATTCCTCACTGTTCTATATCTGTATAGTATGATAACGTCAGAAGTGTTGATAAGAACGCAATTGCCTTACAGGTTCACTCATTTAAAGACGTACCATAGAAAGCACTTCATACTTTGCTAATTCCTGCAGTAAAATACTGCTGCTTTTTGAGCATTGTGCCTCTGAGCGGCCTACCTATTTACAAGCTTCCTGCTATTTTATGATACAGTCGTTGTCTCTTTTCAGTTTCTGACATTTAATTGAAAATTGGCACACTAAGTACTTTGTGTTGTTCCTGCTATTTCGCCGCACGCCACTTACCAATATAAGTAAGCCGCTGACAGGGTCCCTGCTATTTCATGGCAGACAAGCCACACGCATACCTGGCTCCAGCAATTATACTGGGCTTTTCAGCCTGATATTGTGCAGAGCCTTTGTCACTTTATCAGAGGATGTGATGTGGTTGGAGAGACATACAAGAGTTGGAAATATGTAATAACAGATTTAATATAGAGGACTTATTTCGCCACACCCATACACCCACTCAGTGCTTGCTAAGTCCCATCCATCACCCAAGTAAGGAAATTAGATCAAGAGAAAAGGATAGATTATCCTGCAGCCTGATGGAAATACAGCACAGCTGGATCTTTGCTGTGGTGATGTTTTTTTCTGTTATCAGTGCATTAGAGATATAAGCCTATGTACTATATTGAAGCTTATTTTGTAGCAAGCACGTGAGCTCATAGAAGCAGTGCAGCAGAAATAATCTCAGTCGCTGGAATATGTGGGCTTAAGCATCAAATCAGCCATGGAATTACTATTCCCCACAAGAAGCAACTATCCTCTGCCATGGTCAGTGCACTGAAGTTTAGGGATCTGTGCAGGGTCGTAGCTAAAGGCTCATGGGCCCTAGTGCAAGAGTTTAGCTTGGGCCCCCCTTCCCTCAGTGCTTTGTGGCCTGGGGCAGGGAAGCCTTCGTGCAGCCTTCGTGCTGCCTGAGGCAAAAATTAAAACGGCACCCTCCTCCCATGCCAAATTCTTGGCCTAACACCTTTGCACTTTCTATAATACCAGTATCTTCTTATGCAGCACAAGGGTCTTTGGGCCCCCTCAGGCTCCGCCCCTGGATATGTGCCTTTCAATGTGCTACACAATTATGCACATAATTGTGTGTAGTCAACAGGGGAGCGTCTAACCTTTCTGCTGCCTGAGGCGAAAACTAAAATTGTGCCCCAATGCCAATTTCTTAACCTATTCTCTTCAATATATTTATTAATGATCTGGTAGAAGGCTTGCACAGTAAAATATCAATTTTTGCAGATGACACTAAACTGTGTAAATTAATTAACACAGAAGAGGACAGTACACTGCTACAGATAGATCTGGATAGACTGGAGGCTTGGGCAGAGAAGTGGCAGATGAGGTTTAACACTGACAAATGTAAGGTTATGTATATGGGAAGGAATAATGCAAGTCACCAGTACATACTAAATGGTAAAACATTGGGTAACTCTGACATGGAAAAGGACCTAGGAATTTTAGTGAACAGCAAACTAAGCTGCAGAAACCAGTGTCAGACAGCTGCTGCCAAGGCCAATAAGATAATGGGTTGCATCAAAAGAGGCATAGATGCCCGTGATGAGAACATAGTCCTGCCACTTTACAAATCACTAGTCAGACCGCACATGGAGTACTGTGTACAGTTCTGGGCTCCTGTGAACAAGGCAGACATAGCAGAGCTGGAGAGGGTTCAGAGGAGGGCAACTAAAATAATAACTGGAATGGGTGGATAGGTTATTTACTTTAGAAAAAAGACAACTGAGGGGAGATCTAATAACTATGTATAAATATATCAGGGGTCAGAACAGAGATCTCTCCCATGATCTATTTATCCCCAGGACTGTGACTGTGACGAGGGGACATCCTCTGCGTCTGGAGGAAAGAAGGTTTGTACACAAATGTAGAAGAGGATTCTTTACGGTAAGAGCAGTGTAACTCTGGTGGTGATGGTAAGTTCACTAAAAGAGTTCAAGAGGGGCCTGGATGTATTTCTGGAGGGTAGTAATATTACAGGTTATAGTTACTAGAGAGGGGTCGTTTATCCAGGGAGTTATTCTGATTGCCTGATTGGAGTCGGGAAAATTGGCTTCTACCTCACAGGGGTTTTTTGCCTTCTTCTGGATCAACTTGCAGGATAACAGGCCGAACTGGATGGACAGATGTATTTTTTCGGCCTATAAACTATGTTACTGTGTTATGTTACTATGTAACCCCTTTGCCACAATGAAACCGTTCATTGCCCATGGCCCTTCCGCTGCCCCCTCTTGCCCCCTCTTGCCCCTTCCAGGGGCTGTCTGAGGCGATCACCTCAGCTGGCCTCATTGACGGTGCACCCCTGGTAGTCAACACACATCACAGTGCTCAACATAGGATTCAGTGTACAACACTATTGACATGGTGTGCCACAATGTTCTATGTGATTGGTGTACAGTGATTGGGCAACACACTTGACAAATGCTGTAGTCATGCCATGTTAACAGCATCGTGCGCCACACGGTTAGCTTGATGAATGCTGACATCTGAAAATATATTCTGCCTACCATCAAGGAGAAAAGGCCTTACGTAGCCCCTACCATTACATATTATGCAGTATGGGGTACTCCTTGTGATGCACCAAATTCTATAGTAACTAATGAATTCAGCATCCACTGGAATATGGCACAAACAATTTCTTTCCTGCAGGAGCTATGAATCCATGACAATAAAATATGTCAATGTTAGAAGTAAGTGGAAGCAGTGTATAGGCCATATTACATCTGTGTACAACTTAATGTGAGACAGTCAGTTCATTGACCAATTAAATGTTGAAGTGGAATAATTTTCTGATGTTGCTAGGAGGAGTGGAATTGGGGCCTCTCATGATGCCTGGCCCACCAAATGAACCAGAGTCCACATTTTCTTCTATGGGAAAACCTCCTTGAATCAGAGCCTAGACTTGTTCATGTACAGAAAAGTCATGGTATGGTAATGAATGGAGAGACATCCTATTAGCTATGTTTCTTTCTAGTAAGGTCTATATCAATTCAATTAAATTGATTCTCTGGTCACATAATTACCTTTCCAATTACTTTTCTGCCATGTGTACCTCAAACTCTGCATATTTTTACCTTATATACCTATTTTTCATGCCAGCACTTTCCTTCCCCTTTTCTCGGAATCACAGCATCCTGGCAGGATTTGTACATGCAGAACTTCCTGTTTTCATCAACTTTCTGCTGGGTTTTCTGACCAAACCAGCATGTGTTGCTTTGCAACATTTTTCTCATGGCTTGCTCCTCCTATCTCCTTGCACCTTGTTCCCTCTGCAGTAGTCATGCCCCCTACACCTCCATGTTAACTAGGCAGAGCAAGTCCTGCAAAACATTGCAGAGCAAAGCATGTTGGGATTGGTTAGCAAACCCCGCAGTAGGCCGTGGAAAACATGAAGTTCTGGATGTAAACATCCTGCCAGGATCCAGAGATGCCAAGGACAAGGGTGGTATAAAAAACAGATGTATGGGGAAGAAATACGTAATATTTGGGGTACTCTGGGCAAATAAAAATGATTCTGGGACTGGACAACCACTTTAATATTAGTACATGATGATCACTTCAGAAAAGATGTCATCTAGCTAGATAATGCAGGCACTATAAATTGTCTTCAGAAGTAACACGAGAAATGCTACACAAACGCCACCAGTCATACCGTTTTTCTTCTTTCCTTTAATCGTTCTGTTTTTATTTCTAATTTTTATCATTTCTCTGCAGTAGATACCATTAAGCAAACAACATTTTAATGCTTCTAGATTGCTTTTGAATTATATTAATCCCCATGGGCAAGAAAAACGAGAATGTAACAGAGTAAAAACAGGTTGGAGGTGAGCATATTATATACTTCCAGGAGCATATGATTATTTTATAGAATATTCACGATTTGGAATGTGTCATCGTAATGTGTCTTCGTAATTGAGTTGTACTAAACTTAACTTGTACCACATTGCTGGAAAACATGAATTAGAGTCCATAGATTTGTGGGAAAGTCAGACTATTATCCAAAGCCAACTCTTATATAGACATCTTAAAAGTGCTCCACGTATGACAATTTTGTAAATACTGTATACAGTTGTCTTATCTTCACACAATGTCTTATTATAACACTATTATTGGATGTCGTACATAAATTATGGTAACCCTGGCTGATCACAGAAATTTGAGGGTCCTGGTGACAGAAGCCTTTTAAGGGTATATTCCCATCTCAGTTCCCTGAGAAGGGGAACGGCCATGTTTTCAAAATGCATGAAAAAGAAGGCTGGGAGGCTGGAGTCTCTTCCATACGCCATGTGTTCACCTATACACGTGGATTGCTTCCGACCAAAGCGACTCTACATTTAGCTTTTTACTAAAGGATCTGTCACTAGCTAATACTGCCGTAAGTGAGTACACCATAAAACAGGTGACAGATTCCTTTTAGGTTCTGGAAGCACAGATGAAGTTAGTAGGTAGACCACTGACTTGATCCCCATTGTGATGTCTGCTTCCTTGGCTCATCACTGGGGATAGTGTGGATTACACCAGGTGAACCATTTGTTGTGTCTGTTACTGTTAGCCACAAACTGCACAGGGTTGTGAATATACAGACGTACCAATCTTTGACTTGACAATTGTGTTGGTTGCACAGTTTTGGCCGAAGGTAACTTGACTTTTTCATTGGCTTTGGTATAATTTTAAAGTTTATTACAACTGTGTAATTAATGCACTAAGGAACAAGTTAACGTTTGTTACATCTGTAGCATTGTGTAGTCTATGGTACAGGTACCCATCTACTTTTTTTTCTCTATTTGAGTTATGACGGACTATCACAATTATTAAAAGAAAGTATATGGTGCCAGTTTCTGCACTGCGCAATATAATAAGCAGGTTTGCTTCACTAAAAAAATCAACTATCACTAAACATCAGCAGACTTACATTTTATTGTTATAATACAGTCACCATCAGTATGCTACACTAGGGGGGCTCCAACACCTTATTTCTCACCAATATACTGTAGGGAGTGATACGCCCTAAATTGTACCTATAAAGCCAAAGTATTTGCCTCAAATAGGGTGGCCCCGCATGTGAACTTGACCCTTTAACACCCTAGAATGCCCTGATAAGGTACCAGCAAATAAATGACCTAAATTGCCTCATAACATTATATAATCCCAACACATTTCTCCTGAAGAGTTCATCAGGGGTCCAATAAGAGTACAAAAAGTATAAAGTAAGACCAAAAATAAAAAAGCATGTCAGCTAAATAAACAAAGCCTAATGCAGAACATAAACATGACAGGAGACACAAGGGGAGGATGTTGTGTAATCCTCTAGGCACTAGGTAAGTTATACGTGTGGGGCTGGTTTAAGTTGTTGCTATATGGGTACATTTTCAGGGTACATTTCAAGTGGTTTCCACTTATACATCAGTGAGAAGCCGGGTCCTGGAGTCCACTTCGTCTATTGGTTAGACATTGTTTGCTCCATGCTTGCTATTCCCAGTGGTTGATTTACAAGTTATTATGACCTTCAAAAGTCATCTTCACAACAACAATAAGGATGAACTAATGAGATTTTTTTTTTATAAAAAGGATAATAAAATAGGAATTTTTATTCAAACACAGTAAAGGTAAATGATGTAGACAGCAATCCTCCCCAGTACTATAACCGACTAACAGACAGTAATGGAGATAAGATCTGAATAGATGTTCTGCTCAGAAACTCAAGCACTATTACAGTATATAGAATTAAAAACCTTCCAGTCATTATGGTATGAATCATGTCCAAACACAGTTTTGTGAGAGTCCCAGTAATTGCATATAGATGTTGAATCTCTCTGCCAGTCATCTTCCAGCTGTTGCTTTCTGCTAGAGATTAAGGTTATTTTAAGTGCTACAAGGAACTAGCGCAACAGATTCCCATTTAAGTGGCGGTTATTGCAGGCGACAGGCAGGCCATCATATTCAGGCACACTACGACTGAAGCAGAAGATTTGTAGCCCCATTTTAAATCTGTGGCTTCATGGTGACAGGAATGGGATGAAATTTGCAGTTCTGTTCGTTATGTGGAAAGTGTAGTTACTTCAGCAACTGACACACTAGTTATCCCACAGTATGCTGGTTATATATGTTGAGGTGTGCATACTGTATAGACAGGTGAATGGCAGAATCTGTCTGAAAAAATCAGAGTGTTATCTAGTGACATAGTGGGGAGGGAAGGAACTACTATGGTGGTGTATGTGCCACAAGTCCCACTTGGGAGGAGTCCAGGAGGTAGCAGATATAGGTGGAGATTTATCAAAACTGGTCTAAAGTAGCCCATTTCAGAGCTCCTTTGGAAAATGAAAGGTGGGATCTGATTGGTTGTTATGGGCAACTAAGTCACTTTTTCCTTTACATCAGTTTTGATAAATCTCCCCCATAGTCCTGAATTTCCTGCCAGTAGAGTTACTTTGCAGCACCGAGGTGTGTAAGAGCCAGTACGTCCGTCTGTCCGACCTGAGCATAAGCAAGGACTGTGAATTGTAAAACACGTACGGTTGTGGGTCTAAGGCTTTAGACTAATGTGTATTGCCAGTTGCCATCATTAAGAGCAACAATCTCATCATTGAAAGTTCAAGTTTTGGAAAAAAAAACTTGGGTTTTCTATGATCCAGCTGCTACCATGGAACAATCTCCATATAGCACACACGCTCATTGATCGCTCCTCCCAGCTTAACTCTGACTGCCAACAAAAACAACGCATTAGCCTATGATAAATTGCTTGTTCTACCGTGGAATAATTTGATGATTTGATCATAAATGCTTCATTTCTAGGAACGCATCTCAAAATGCTAATCTGTCTCCAGTGCAACTATGGATATTGGCTCTAAGACAGCAATAAAACTAAATGAATTATTACCATGTCAGACCTTTGTGGCCAAAATAAAATAATACTGCACAATGCCGCCTTACCATGGACTCGTTAGATTAAACTGGATACAAACAAGCTTGAATTGTGAAAACGGTCAGGAAATATATCAAATCAGCAGCAAATTAATGGAATTTAACCTTTAGCTTATGTTGTTACAAAACAGTACAGTGATTCTTGAAAAAATACCATTGTTTCTTGTCTCAATTCCCATTTCATACATATTTCAGGTGAGTCAGGTTGTTGCACAAGCAATAAAACAAAATTACAGATACATTAAATCAAATGATTTATGCACAAACCATAGTACTTTAGGAAGAAAGGAGTAATACAACTAACTTCAATAACTAAGGGTGACTATGCAACTTGAGCATCCATGGATAAGCATGCTGCATGAGGAATTAAGAATAATCATAGGATATGACTACTATTTTAGGAAAGGATAATCATGAAATTCAGAAGCCAAGGGTGACTATGCAACATAAGAATCTCAGGATAACTATACTACTTGAGGAACAAAGGATAATTATATGAGGAACCATAGACAACTTACTACTTTGGGAACCATAGTTAATAAAATGAATTGTGAAGTCAAAGATAGCTATTCTGCTTTTGGAACAGAAGAAACCTACATGAGGAACAAACTATGACCATACTATTTGAGGAACAAGAATAATACACATTACCTCAAGAACCAAAGGAGACAATACAACTGACAAATCGATGGCAACTGTGTTGATGACTTAAAGGGTTTCTGTCACCAGTTTTTTTGGTATGAATCAGGCTGAAATTAGAGATGTGCTAATGTCACCTGATTCCAAATATATATCTGTTTTATTTACTGGTGCCCCCATTTTTATATAAAATGAACTTTTATTTTATGCTAATAAGGCCTCTAGGTGCAAGGGGCGTTACCCCTGCTCCTAGAGGCTCTGTTGATTGACAGGACCAGGCAGAGAAGAAACACTCCATTCACCATAGCTTGCAAGGACCTTCAATGATGTCATGACCATATGATCAGTCACATGGTTAGGATCACACAAACAGCCTGTCTCCTCCTAAACCATGTGACTGATCACATGGTCATGACATCATTGAAGGTCCTTGCAAGCTATGGTGAATGTAATGTTTCTTCTCTGCCTGGTCCTGTCAATCAACAGAGCCTCTAGGAGCAGGGGTAACACCCCTTGCACCTAGAGGCCTTATTAGCATAAAATAAAAGTTCATTTTATATAAAAATGGGGACACCAGTAAATAAAACAGATATATATTTGGAATCAGGTGACATTAGCACATCTCTAATGTCAGCCTGATTCATACCAAAAAAGCTGGTGACAGAAACCCTTTAAAGAGTTATGAATGAATAAAGATAACCACATGAGTAACTAAGGATAATCATATTATATGAAGCAAGGGTGCCCATGCAAACCTGAGGAACCAGGAATAACCATGAAATGTGAGAAACCAAGAGTAACTATGACAACAGTCATTATTTCTGCCCTAACAAGATGAAACATTTGTAGAATCCTATAGTGTGTATGCATAAATACAATGGTAATTAAAGGGTAGTGACTAGTGACCACCATGAACAGATCGGCGTAACAGAAGCAACACTATATGTCATTCATCAGAAACTGAATTGACATTGATAAAACATGTATACATGATTCCTCTGTAGTTGGTAATTGTTTTGCAGCATTTAGTTAAAGGGATTCTGCAGTTGTTTAAAACTGATGATCTATTTTCTGGATAGATCATCGGCATCTGATCGGCGGGGGTCCGACACCCGGGACCCCTGCCGATCAGCTGTTTGAGAGCGCCGCGGCCTTCTCTGTGTTTTCCTCAGGCCCAGTGACGTCACGACTAGTATCACTGGCCTGGGTGGAGCTAAGCTCCATTCATCTGATGGAACAGTAGTAAAGAGTTTGTATAGTCTTCTCATGTACTGTAGGCTTGGGTTTGTTCAGCTTATTCTGATTCCTCCTAACTAGAAACATTTTCATAGCTTGGTGTATCTATGTGCCAGGTTCAAAGGCATGTAGACTTCTGTGAATGCATAGATTCTGTATGCAGTGAAATACATGACATTTAGTAAAACACAATGGTCATCCCTCTATCCACTTACAGTGTCCACACATGATCTGGCAAACTAGAGATGTTCACAACCATGCAACAACAAGGAAGGTCCAGCATCAGGGCAGACCTTGATTAAATCCAAAACTTTAGTCCATGCAAGGAATTTCTTGTTGAAGACTTGTTGAATGGGTTCCTGGACTGGATTTTATACATGTCAAAGGCATAAAGATTGTTTATTCAGGATCCATCCTAATGCTGAAACTTTCTTGCTTTTATACATGACATTTTGGACACTTGCTCTTTACTTAGTTAGGTGCATCAAGTAAATACAATGATCCCTTAAGTATTCCCCATTAAATCTGCTGGTTTGGACTGGTATAAGGCATCTAAAGAAAGATTTGTGAAGCTTCAAACAGCTGGGACATGAATTGTTTATGTGAGGATAGACAGATTTAAAATCAGCTTACTGACAAAAGGCAGGCAAGAATATAAGAGGCACGGACACCTTTTCTTGTAGGAACATACATCTAATGAAGGAAACACATTCTCTCTTCAGTCAGCTGCTTTGCTGTAATTGATTACAATTGGTATGAAGTCTATCCTGTCTATGCTGTTCTCTCAACTCACTAGAGAGAAGTGCTTATACCACCACCTAGCTCATTATTACCATCTTGTACACAGCTTCCAGAGTGTTGTTCATTTATTTTATCTTTCAATTGACCTCCCACCAATCAGTGGTGCTCTAAGGAGCTACCTGCTCCACCTATGTCTCTTTCTAGCCCTGCACAAATATTCTTTCGAAGACATAACAGTTGGTGACTCATTTGAATCTGCAATAATAGCTAACAAGTACACTCACGAGAAAAACTAAATACAACCTCTTTGAATTCTACAGTTTTACAGATCATTGGATAATAAAAAAAATGTGGCCCTAAGATGGTCTTAAAATTAGGTAAGTACACTTTATATGAACAACAATATATGACAAATGACACTGTGCCATTATTTAACAAAAAGTAGACCAAAATGCAGAAGTTGTGTGTGAAAAATTAAATATATCCCTTCTGCTTCTATAGGAATTAAGAGGGTAAGTAGCAGCCAGGTGCCCTTGATTAATCAAATGTCCTTGATTAATGGATCAAGTGTGATGAGCTCTATAAAAGCAGACGTTTGGGCAGTTTGCTGGTCTGGAGCATTTAGCCATGTGTTTACACAATGCCAAGGAGGAAAGACAGCAGCAATTATCTTAGAGTATCAACTCTTGCTGCCCATCATTCTGGGATGGGTTATAATGTCATTTCTAAACAATCTAAAGTCCATCATTCTACATTGATCAAGATTATTCACAACTAAAAAACACTTCAAGACACTGACAATCTTCCCAGGAGTGGACATCCCAGCAAATTCATCCTAAGGTCAGACCATGCAATGCTAAGAGAAACTGCGTAAAAAAGTAACAAAGGCCATTAAAAAGCAGTTGAATGCATTGGCTTGATTCATCTAGTTTAGTTAACGCATCTAGTTAAGCATGTGTGTTAACTCAACTACAGCTGTACATCTAAGACTCTACGAGCCTCAGGTAGATGTTAAATATAAACATTTATGACAGGACAGTTAGAAAAAGACTGAACAGGTATGATTAGTTTAGAAGGGTGGCCAGAAGAAAGCCTCCTTCTTTCAAAAAAGAACATGGCAGCATAGCATAAGTTTGCCAAAGTTGCATCTCAATAAACCACAAGACTTCAGGAATAATATTTTTGGACAAACAAGACTAAAGTGGAGATGTTTGGCCGTAATGCACAGCACCACATTTGGTGAAATCCGTACACAGCATTTCAGCACAAACATCTCATATCAACTGTCAAGCATGATGGTAGAGGAGTGATGATTTGGGCTTGTTTTGCAGACAGAACCTGGCGACCTTGCAGTCATTGAATCAATCAAACATGAACTCATCTGCATACCAAAGTATTCTGGAGTCAAATATGAGGCCATCTAGCCAACAGCTAAAGCTTGGCCAAAACTGTGTCACACAACAGCACAAACATTCCAAGCACACCAGCAAATCTACAACAGAATGGCTCAAAAAGAAAAGAAACAAGGTGCTGTGTTGGCCCAGTCCACGTCCAGACCTCAACCCAATTGAAATTCTGTGTGCAGGATCTTAAGAGACCTGTGCATAAACGAATGGCCACAAACCTCAATGAACTGAAGCAACATTGTAAAGAGTGGGCCATAATTTCTACAGAATGATGTCAGACAGTTTTTCTTTATTATGTCCTTATATGTAAAACCATAGAATTCAAAGAGGTTGTACTCTGTTTTTCCCATGACTGTATACCTCATGAACCATCCCACAGCAGATGACATATTGTATATATTAAATACAGCTACATATTATACTTGTATTTGTATGCTCCTTTAGTACAACTCCCCAGATTCATGATTAAACGGGTTGTCTGGGCTACAGATATTAATGAATACCAAATCGGTGGGGGTCTGACACCCAGCACCCCACAATCAGCTATTTCAGGCAACTGCAGTGCCAGAAACTATCCAGTGTACAGAGCAGGAGCTTCCAACTCACTTCCTATACTATACAGTTTCTTGCACCACGGCTGCCCAAAACAGCTGATCGATGGGGGTTCTGGTTGTCAGACCCTGAGGATAGGTCATCAATATCTGTAGCCCATACAAACCCTCTAATGTACTAAAGTTTCTAAAAAATAGTTATGCAAAATAAAACTTATACCCATGGCTGTCAAAGTGTGGCTCCCCAGTTTTGCAAAATCTGGGCAGCCACAGCTTAGAGTCCAATGCCTTAGGCTACTTTCACACTAGCGTTTTTAATTTCCGGTATTGAGTTCCGTCATAGGGGCTCAATACCGGAAAAAAACGCTTCAGTTTTGTCCCCATTCATTGTCAATGGGGACAAAACTGAACTGAAGACAACGGAATGCTCCTGAAAGCATTCCGTTCCGTCTTCAGACCGGAGAACAAACCGCAGCATGCTGCGGTTTTCTCTCCGGTCCAGGCATCCGCACCAAGACGGATCCGGAATGACCCCCAATGCAAGTCAATGGGGACGGATCCGTTTGGTGTGACACACCAGTAATCCGGATCTGTCCTCCATTGACTTGCAATGGGGGGTCATTCCGGATCCGGCTACACATATACAGAAATACATACAGACATACTCACACATACACACAAACACATACATACTCACATACTCCAAGCAGGGACGCCGGCAGCATGTCTTCACGCGCCTCCTGCGCGCAGCTATGACGTTTCCCCACTGCGCCCAGCAGAGGGCGCTGTGGGGAATCGACATCACTGCGCGCAGGAGGCGCGTGAAGACGTGCTGCCGGCGTCCCTGGCTGGAGTATGTGAGTATGTATGTGTTTGTGTGTATGTGTGTGTATGTATGTTCTCTGTGTCTGTGTCAACATGTGTGGGGCCGGAGCGCTGCTCCGGCTCCACACATGTATCAGCGGCAGTACGGATCCGTCGGCACACTTTTGGTGCCGGATCCGTGCTGCCGCTAGTGTGAAAGAGGCCTTAGACTGTGATAGTTCACTGCTACATAAAACAAGATCTATGCTTTCTGTCCCTCGTAGCTTATCATGAAACACAGATTATCCATAATTTCATTAAGAAGCCCTTTAATTGGCACAAAAATGATAAAAGATTGTATTAGATTATGTTTTACTCAATTACCTGCTCTTCAATCCATCGTGGCTATCCCTACTGTAATAATGCCTGAAATATTATAGACTAGACATGCAGAGACATGCGTGACTACCGTATATGTGCCTGTGCTTTTTACTTAATGCTTCTCAACAGGATTGAACTTTTGCGCAGTAGTTCTACGTACCTGTCAATCACACCTAATAGATGGCAATGCAGAGTTTAGGGCAATATGGAAATGTAACAACTCTACAAAATCAAATGACTCACAACTTCATCTATGCGGAGAAGCACTTTGGATAATTGCTCCTAAAGGAATCAGCAGGTAGCATTTCAGTTGGTGGCAAAAGAATCATTCAGTTCACAGTACATTTTCTGTTCAAATGGAGTCAGAAACATTGTATTGACTTAGGTCCTCAGAGACTTAACCCCTGTGTGGTCTCAGAGGTCATTAAAGGTATAAGTGCAGTTCTTTCCATATAAAATAAACTTTTGGCTTTTTAGGATTATATTCTATTACAGTTATGCTAATGTGTACTAAACATGGAATGGCAAAAGAAAAAGCTAGTTTTGTAACCCACTGCACCCAATCCCAATTGAATTGTATCATCCCAAAACTGAGATTTGATTAGTGACTATGGGCATCAAAACCAAATTATTCTAGGTTTCATTCACACATGATCTCACGCGTTGTTTTGGGATTGTAAAAATGCCATGAAATGCTTACATTGTTGGAAAGAATGTTTTAGTAGACTTTTTTTTATCACACATTTTTGCCTTGCAATTTTTTCCTATAGAAAAGTCAATGGTGTGATATATATGAAGCACCTCTCTTATATAATCTTCTTATAAATGACTCCTGCACTTCCCCGTGGAGGGCTTGCACAGCCAATATACACAGGATAAAGTACCATGGCGCTCACAGCTTCCTCAATCAAATGTGTTTAATTATAGGATCAATATCCAGTGTGGTCCAGGTATATATTACATGAAAATTGACAGCCGCTTATAATTGGATGTTTTGGCCATTCATAGACCTTCCTTAGCTCAGAGGACCTGTGGCTCACTGTAGATATGAATGCTCAACCGTCTCCAGCATTCATATCTGTGTTGAGCCTCAGATTCATTGAGCTGAGGAAGGTCTATGTATGACCGAAACATCCAATTATGAGAGGCTGTCAATTTGCGTGTAAGATATACCTGGACCACACTGGATATTGATGGATAATTAAACAGTTTTGATTGAGCAAGACTTATCTGAGCACCGTGGCACTTCATTCTACCTCTCTTATACAGCAAACACCTCTCTTCTTTTAAGAGGAGAGCACATTGGTCAACTCTTGAATTTCATCCCTAAGTGCCTACATTTCATGAAGATTTCACAACTGGTATGATGGAAAAAGTCATACTCGGAGCATGCTGCCCTTTAAAAAATTGCCATGGACCAAAAAAAACCTCAAGAACAATAAAACACAAAGTAAGAAAAAAATGCCACTGTTTGCATAAAAGTGGCAATAAGGCCACCAAGAACATTTTTTTCCTAAAAGCAGAAAATATACTTTTGAAAAAGAAGGCCCACTATGTTTCGATTCTGATAGATATACTGACTTAAAGAGGACCTGTCAGCTCTCCTGAAATGAATATTTTATTAAATAATTCTGAAATAGATTGACAGCTGAATGTTACCAGTTGGGGGTGAGTCTCAGTACACCCTGACCCTGTCCAATCACTGATGACATTGAGACTGTGTAACGTCAGACCCCTGTGATAAAGGGAATGGGAAATGTCTAGGAGGAGTAACAGAAAGATCTGAACAGAATGTTAACAATGTATCAGCGGAAGAAAGCACAAATACCCTTTATGTGTGATTTATTTAGATTTCAAGAAGTTCATAGGTTACCAGAACTCAGTCTTGAGGGTAAACTGATAAGTGGTCTTCCCTAAGGACCAGATGATCATTACACTTTATGTATCTGGTTGCATTAGAAATGTCAATACTATAAAACACAATTTTACTATGTACACACAGATGTTCAAAAAGCGTAATATCTACTTCCATGCTTGCATCTGTACTTCAGTTGTGTTTCTGTTAATGTAATTTATTGCTCATCTACATGGATCTGTTGTTTCAGAAATAGCACAACAAATACAAAAAGAAAATAGAAAGAAAATCAGTGACATTTTTCATCCATTCCATCTGTTAAAAAATTCCAGTTACTCCCAGTTGTCTTTGACAGATGTTCTCTCTCCCCCTTTTAATTTTTCTCCAATATGGTTAAGAGGTTCAATTTCTCACTATAAAAATTCAATACGATATTGCAACATGCTAGCAAAATCCTCAACGAGCTGCAATGCACATCACTACCACTGGGTGGCAGCAGAGAAACAGACACAGCATTTACATCTCCTGACAGAGTATGACAAAACAATTTTTTCCTCGAAGCTGGTTATCTTGCACTGTACATCTCAAGCCAAGATGAAAGGCAAGAAAGAGTAAATCTGTCCTAAAAATGACATTACAAAACCAGTAAAACCTATAAGTATAATATTTGGAAATCTTCATTCTAGTCCAACCATAGCCCACTAATCCAAAGAGTCCAATCAGTGAAGATAATAAAAAAAACCTGCCACATTCCATTGCATGCTCTATTATTAAGGAATCCTTCCTTAGAAGCATTGTCTCTAGGAGAGCATATTGTGTCTCATTGAGCTATCATCTGATGATTGTCAACTGGTCCATATAATGGATTCTCAGAAGCTCAAGGTGCTGCTTTGCAGGGTTTGTGCATACATCCTCTGCGCCTGGAGGAAAGAAGGCTTGTACACAAACATAAAAGAGCATTCTTTACGGTAAGAGCAGTGAGACTATGGAACTCTCTTTCTGGGGAGGTGGTGATGGTGAGTTCACTTAAAAAGTTCAAGAGGGACCTGAATGTATTTCTGGAGTGTAATAATATTACAGGTGATAGTTACTAGAGAGGGGTCGTGTCACGTTTTCAGGGGTATGTGCAGCCCTGAACTCAACCCCACCTCTGACCTTACCTACTTGCACAGCCCGTCCTAGGCAAAGGCGTACAACTAGTCGACAGTCCCTAGCCTAGGTACAGTACATGCTGGGGCGTACAGGGAGGGGAACAATTGGGAGAAAACAATAAACAAAGACAGAACCCACACAATATAAGAAGAGCACCGAGCCGAGGTCAAAGCCGGGAGGTAACGAAGTACAGAAGGAAGAGACGGGGATGAGGTCAAATATACAAATCGCAAGTTCAGGTATTAAGACCAATCACAGGCAACCTGTGGCCAGCAGGCTGCCTGTTTAAATAGACCCAGCAGATGGGTCAGGTGATGTGGCCAGCGTCATGTGACCACATCAGAAACCTCAATACATCAGAGTGCCGACTCATGGGGGTTGGCGTTCAGCTCCCCTGTTACTTGTTGTCCAGGGGATGGAGGACATGGGTTGTTAGGGATACGAGGACGCCAGCGACGTCTGTGGCCGACTCCTCCTCCCTCCTTATCTCCATGGAGACGAGGACGTAGGCCGCGACCTCGCTCATGAACCGACTCGGGAGACCGGCGACCTGCTGGCTCCCCATTACAGGTCGTTGATCCAGGGAGTAATTTTGATTGTCTGATTGGAGTTGGGAAGGAATTTTTTTGCCCTAAAGTGGATAAAATTGGCTTCTACCTCACAGGGTTTTTTTGCCTTCCTCTGGATCAACTTGCAGGATAACAGGCTGAACTGGATGGACAGATGTCTTTTTTTGGCCTTATAAACTATGTTACTATATAGTAATGCAATGTATATGGACCTTAATAGCTTCATCATTCTTTATAAATTAAGATAGCTTACTAGAACCCAACATACTTAACACTTCAATTATCAAATACTATGAATAACAGAATTGAAGAAATCTACCTAACACTGACTGGTTTCGCTTCTTCTGGGGAATGCCCTGGATGGAATAAACCCTGGGCCAGGCAAATTACGTGGTGTTACCCATACTGTTTTTGTGGATTTTATGATATGTGCTTTTAAAGGGGTTGTGCCACTAATAAATCCATGTTGACCAACATATATTGCTGTTATATCACTTTCCCCAAATACCACCATTTATCAAAACTACCTTATTCTAAAGTCATTAGCTTCCCTTTGTATCCTGTGGCAAATCTGTTTTGATATTCAATTGCTGTGGGTTACGTTCTGCATTGGAGCCTTGTAATGTAGGAAGCGTCATTGGTAAGAATAAAGGGCGTGGTTAGTGTCACATCTGCTGATGTCAGGCATGATGGGACAGCAGACACACGACAAACCAGGAAGTATGAGTTAAGCATGGGGGATAAGAGAAAACTACAAATGAGGTCAATTTGAAAAAAATCCAAGAATGGGAGCTAGAGTAACTGAAGAAAATACACTTTACAGTGAAAAGTAATTTATGGCACAACCCCTTTAACTTTGAGAGCATGCAAATATAATAAAATACTTCAGAGCTCACCCTACTGTATATCTGGCGGAGCCGAACAATAGAAATTAATTGCTCTATTGGAAACCCAGTCTAAGCTGCCATATGTACTGTATTCACTTAAATAACACTATGTATGGCTATTATGTTTTGTATGTGGCTTTTTAGCAGTTTCCCCTCTTCAGCCCATGTCTAAGTTTATTTTTTTGTAAGCTAGTGTGTGGAAACTAGCTGCTATAAGTCTCCCATAGACTACATTTGAAGAAACAAGAAAATCTGCTCCCTATGTCTCTATAGCACACCCTCAGAAGCAGCATGGACATTATACAGTGGAACTGAGCAGCTTACATGTGAATCCAGTAGTGAAGTGAGACGGTAAATCACTTACAAACCAGCAGAATTCTCTGTCTCACTGCCCGTGTCTCCTTCCAGCACCCCTTCCCTTCTTTTCCTCTCACTCCCCTCTCCATAGACTTCTATGGGCTGCTGATATATTCTGATCCTTCAGTGAGCAGGCAGCCCATCTTTACTGAAGATGAGTTTAAGCAGTGAGTGTGTAAAACAGTGGGGGAGCAGGAGAAGAGGCTGATAAGTGGAGAAACATTTTCCTCTGATATATTACAAAGTTTCTTAGTTTCCCTTGTACTTTATATTCATTAAAACATTTTTTTTAAAGAACAGTTACTGTTTAATGGCCGAGTCATTTTTGTCTATAGCTTTATTGTACGGATCAAGACGAGTATGGAGGATTATAATGAGTATTAATACAATGAGATATACTGTACATGTTAATTACACTGCCCTTTTGTAGCAGGCAGCAACAGAGAGATAAAACTGCTATGTACATAGGTAACCAATTGTTAGTTTACTGCTGCTGTGAGGGGCAGATGTTATGCTAGTATAATAGTAGGCACTGGCGTAGCTATAGGAGTCGCAGTGGTATTTTCACTTTATAAGATGCAGATGTGCATCTTATAAAGGGAATACTAGCGAGCGATTCCATAATGGAAGCTGAACTCTTGCACCAGGGCCCATGAGATTTTAGCTATGCCCCTGATAGTAGGTGTTGAATAAGAATGGAAATTTGACAGCTCTATTGTTCTCTTGATAAGTATAGATAAAGATGTCCACAGAAGAGTCACTACAAAGGTGCTCTCCCTCGTCAAATTGAGGATGTGACTGACTGCCATGCGAAGTCCAAAGAGCAAGTAAAAGATCCGGGACTATATGTAGAATACATGGAGTGACTTCCAAAAATGATATCCAGAAAACCATCCATATATTCACATATAAATTGTTAATATGTGATAAAAAAGCAACAAACAAGTCAACAATTAAAAAAAAGTGGGCCCTCCTCTCAAGAGCTTGCAGTCTATGAGGAGATAGCAGTGACACAAAAGGTAAAAATTATTTGTTTTGTACAATGGTCTGGCCATCTTAACACAATAGGAGAGTAGATATAAGGCTGCTTGAGCCAGTCATCAGTCGATATTTGTAGTGCTTCTGAGTGCATGGGGTGTAGTGGATAATGTTTTATGGTATATCAGGTTCAGAAGAATGATGTTGAAGGGGGTGAGTGGGGAAAATTTAGATTAGAGGATTTGATAGGCCATCCTAAATAGATATGTTTTAGGTAGCGCCTACAACTGTGGATGTTGTGAATTAACCTAATTGTTTGGGGTAGGGGATTCCAGAGAACTGGTGAAGTTTGGAAGAAATCTTTAAGATGGGAGTGAGAGGTTTGGAATATGGTAGATGTTAGTCGTTAATTATTTGCAGAGTGTCAAGCTCATGTAGAGTGGTAGATAGAAATGAGGGAGGAGATGCAGGGGGGTGCAGCACTGTGGGGAGCTTTGTAAGTGAGAATGAGCAGTTTAAATTGAATCCTATTTACAGGATGGAGAAGTAGTGGTTAGATGGATAGATGAGCCTGGCTGTT
The DNA here is from genome assembly GCA_900303285.1 of Rhinella marina. Lineage (NCBI taxonomy): Eukaryota > Metazoa > Chordata > Amphibia > Anura > Bufonidae > Rhinella > Rhinella marina. Next base: position 868,637 of record ONZH01019172.1, read on the forward strand.
GCATTAAGGATAGATTGGAGAGCAGAGAGTTTAGTGTAGAGGAGACCAATTAGTAATGAGCTGCAGTAATCCAGATGAGAATGGATCAGGGAAACAATGAGAGTTTTTGTTGAGAAAGGGGCAAATTCTACAGATTTTTTTTGGGGTAGGCGGCATGAGCGGCATGCGATTGAATATAGGGAGTGAAGGAAATATCAAAATCAAGACAGTGGGCATGCTGCCTAGGCGTTATGGTAGTGCCACACAGGGAGATATCAGGTTTAGGTAGGTTAGTAGATGGTGAGAACACAAGAAATTCAGTTTTTGAAAGATTCAGTTTCTGATAGAGAGACTGGGTCGAATGTGGGAAGAGAACCAGAGGAGGTGTGGGGAGATTGATGACACTTGGAGACTAAGAGCAAACTTCATGCCAAATATTACCAATTTTCTCATTGAAGTAGGTGGCCAGATCTTCAGCGCAGAGGTCTGTAATAGGTGCCTGCACTTTTAGAATGGGGAGGGAGTGAATAGTGTCAAAAAGTCTTTTTGGATTATTCGAAAGGGTTGTGAGGTTGTTTTGTGAGGTGGAGGGCAGAGTTATAAATTCTCAGTATAAATTTGAAATGGAAGAAATTCTCTAGTGTATGAGTTTATTTTCCATAGGCATTGAGAACTCCAGGAGTATTGATGGAGAAAGTGAGTTAGACCATTAAGAAAGGTCATCATTATATATTACTGGATAACCTCTTTAAAACATGACAGATCACAAGTTCTTCCACAAAAGAACATAGTAGGGCATTTATCATTTAGTTAACGCCAGAAAAGTTGTGTTAGAAAGTCTCAAACAGCGTGTTTATGACTTTTTAAATGTGACTTTTGGAAACATGGTTGCAAGTGGCAGTTTTTACGCGGCCCTCTCCACTTTTCTGGAGTGTGGCAAATGGTGTGGCAAGGGCAGGAAGTGGTGTCACCAGCAGCTGGGACAGATTTACCTTCCTTTACGCCTGTTTTCTGGTTCACATGAAGCCAGAATTCTATGGCAGCTCCAAGCCATCATAGATATCTGTCTAGGTGCACAGACTGCAGGAGGATGCATCTAATATACGATGAGGAGAACACGTCCTCCAGCAGCACAGGGGTCTTGAAAGCACCAGTCTCCCCCACAATCTGTAATTGATTGGAATTGTGGAGATTCTTGACGACCATAACAGTCTTCACTGAACACCATGTTGCAATATGAATATCAAGTAGAATCCGTCTGTGTGAAGCAGATAATGTTATTTGTCTTCCATCGTATACGTTGTATATGTCACAATTATTACTGCATCTTCATGGCTTCTATTTCTTGTCTTTTATCCAGGATCAGTATTTGGGTTGAAGACACAAGAGTCCTCTTCATTAGTCACATCTAAGACTGGAATTTGTTTCTGCTACAAACCCCCGATGGAGTCATGGTAACAAATCAGATAAAGGAGGTATCTGCCAGCAATGTTCACCATGAATTCATAAAGAAGTGATTGTTTGGTTCCCTCCACAACGCTACACCTGAAAGCTATGCACGCAGGTGGCGAACAATGCAAGCGCTTAACCCTTTCAAGTACAAAGAGGCCTGCATACTAATGACTGCGGCAGGTAGGCACAAATAAAACCCAGTGATATTGAGCAACAGTCACCTCCACAAGTGTGGCCTGGTTGCTCCTTGGCAGGATTTGTCCATTAAATACACCTTGGGGCAGATTTACTAATACCGGCTAATAGCTAGACAGTGCAAACTTACGCAGTTGAAAAATCTACAAGATTTCTCACAGTGACTGATGCTGGATGATAAATCTGGTGCATCTTTACAATAGAATTTTATGCCAGAAAATATCACGTGAGGTGCAATGGATTATTCTTTTTGGCTTAGGCTACTTTCACACTAGTCATTTTGCTGGATCCAGCAGAGCTCAGCAAAAGCTCTTCCATTACTGATAATACAACCATCTGCATCTGTTATGAACGGATCCGGTTGTATTATCTTTAACATAGCCAAGACGGATCCATCATGAACTCCATTGAAAGTCAATGGGAAATGGATCCGTTTTCTATTGTGCCAGATTGTGTCAAAGAAACTGGATCCACCACCATTGACTTGCATTGTGGGTCATTACGGATCCGTTTTGCTCCGCATGCCATGACGGAAAGAAAATCACAGCTTGCTGTGGTTTGCTCTCCGGTATGGGAACGCAACCAAACGTAACAGAATGCATTTTGGAGTACTCCGTTCTGTTCAGTTACATTTTGTCCCCAAGACAATGAATGGGGACAAAATGGTAGCGTTTTTTTCCCCGGTATTGAAAACCTTTGACGGATCTCAGTACTGGAAAATAAAAAAACGCTAGTGTGAAAGTAGCCTTACTTACTTCATAAAATATCTAAAGTAAGATGAAAAACGCCAACTTTTAGCACAATTTACACCAGAATTCAGGAGCAGCCACAATAGTAAATGTTGCCATTGAATATGTATTTATTATTTTCAGAACATTAAAGGGGTTTTCCATCTCAGACGTTCATGGCATATCAGTACAGTATCAAATAGGTGCAGGTCTCACCTCTGGGACCCACAGCCATCCTCCATTCACCACTGTTGGAGTTCTGAAAATAGTCCAGTGCTGGCTTGGCCATTTTTGGTAGACCCATAACTGTGAATGGAGAGGTGGACACGCATGCGCGGAGCACTCTATTCATTGCTATGGTAGTTCTGAAAATAGCCAAGTGCATGTACTTGCCCATTTTTGGAATTGAATGGAGACTCCACCGCACATGCATGGCATCCTCTCCATTCACTTCTATGGGACTGCAGGAAATGGCGAGGCCAGCACTCGGCCATTTTCAGTACTCCCATATGGGTGAACAGCGGCTTGTTACACTTACACGGTTCCCTCTCCTTTACTTTGGGGGACCCTTTTCTGGAGATAGGAGTGGGTCCCAGAGTGGGACAGACACCTATCTGACATTGAAGGCATATCCTAGCGATATGGCGCCAATGTCTGATATGGGATTAACCCTTTAATATCTGCATTACCTTTGGCTTTTTTGTGGCTCTTCTTGACAGGTTTGTTCACACATATAGTGACGTATGTGTGCTTATGATCGAAATATATTATTGAGATTATATGTTAGGAAGTGCACTGTGTAACGTCATCCAATGTACAGCACAGACAAGAGCTATCCACAGCTCATTAATATTAATACCATCGACTTGGCCACAACCATCAGGTGTCAACAAGCAGCAAACTTTGAAGATCTCTTCTTCATCCTCACTGAGGGATACATGGAGATAAGGCAAGGTATTTTACAAGCCATCGGATGTAGTGTTATCATCTAATGATATCAGACCGGAACAGGGAAATTCACATTATCTTCTGCATGTATACACATTACCAGTCCTGCAATATCATGATAATTGCTGTTTAGTGTCACCTCAGAGCCACACCTTATTTAAACGCACTTTAAGAGCAGGAAACCTGAGTATCACTACATGATGAACTACAAATCTCAGCATATCTGTCAGCTACATGAGCTAAAATGTAAACAAGGGCCCTGATTTTTTGTTGAAGGGAATGCTTAGTCTTGTAGTTCAAGAACCAAGGAGCCACATGTTGCATAAATACCTTCAACTTCGGTTTGACAATACAGATTCACGTAATACACAAGACCATACCTGCACCATGGTACACTAGGCACACAAGATCTAGTTGCTGTTACATGCATGGGTTAATAGTAAAACACACATCCTACACTGTGCCATAAATAGACGGAGGAGAAGGCTGGACTCCATACATTGGTGACATAGAGATGTGCGGTTTATATATATTTCATGCACTGTGACAATGCCATAATATAAATCACCAATGTAATCCTATAATCTCACTATAGATAGAAGAGCTGTGGAGTATACGGAGCGTTCCTTACCTGTTCTTGCCTATTCTTCCAAGTTCTTTTATTCTTCTTCCACGCTAATCAGCAAATCAAAGCCAGGAAAGGGAAGAGAGGAAAAAGTGGTCCCCAGCTGGGAGCCTGAGCACTGTCCAGCCCTCCCAGGTGCTGAATGTCTCCTTTGTGTTGGTGGAGGAAGCTGTCCACAGCTCACGGTGCTGAACCGAGCTGCGAGAACTGAGTTGTTTGGCTAAGGTGGAGCCCGAGCAAGCTTGGGAGGTGGAGACAAACACATACACAGCCAGGAATCTTCTTTATCATACGGACTCTTCCATCTGTCTCCAGCAGGCAGGGTGGTGAGAATGAATGAAGCCTTCAAATCCTAATGCAAACTGTTGCTAACAACTTGCCTAGGTTCTCTCTCTGTGTGTCTGTGAAACCCTGTAACACCTCATGTATTCATCCAACATCATAACTATAGTTCAGACACCTCCTTCTCAACAGATGAAGCAGTGCTGAGTTTTATATGCAGAAGAGCAGAGTGTGTTATTTGATACCAACCTCTGTCTTAAAGGGGTTGTCTCATTTCAGCAAATTGCATTTATCATGTAGACAAAGTGAAGACACTTACTAATCTATTGTGATTGTCCATATCGCTTCTTTTACTGGTTTCATTCATTTTCCTTTGCATTATACACTGCTCATATCCAGGGCTTATGGCCACCAGTGAAGCTGCTGAGCATGCACGTCTAGGCTCGATCCCAAGGTCCCGGCCACCAGACCTTTTCCTAAAGGGTACAAGCACGACCAACACTGCTGGATTGCAGGGTGGTCATAACCCCTGGAGATGACCAGTGTATAATGTGATGGAAAAATGAATCAAGCTATCAAAGGAGGCAATATGGACAATCACAATACATTAGTAAGTGGCTTGTATTAACTTTCTCTACATAATTAATGCTATTTACTGAAGTGACAAAACCCCTTTGTTGTCATTCTTTGCTAAATCAACTCTCACACCTAATATATAGGAATAGACAAGTAATGCAGCTATACAGTTAAAAGGTAAAGTTATATCCCTTATATTTGTGTATTTGTCCTTTTAGTATAGCATGTACACCAATCAGCCATAACATTAAAAAAATATTGCTATTGTGTACCATGACAGCTATGCAGACCTCTACGTTGCTGAAACACATGTTTGAAAGGTTAATCACTTCAGGGGTCTTGTTCTAGAGATAGTTGCAGGTCCTAGAGGTGGGACTTGGGACATTGATGGTATATCCAAGCGATACGCCATCAATTTCTGCCAACCCCTTTTACCCGCTCAGCAATTTGCGCTACAGTTGATCTTCTGATTGGACCAGACAAGGTAGATTTTACTCCCACATGTGTCAATGAGTCTTGGGTGGCCACTATCTTGGGCCACTTTTGGTAGGTACTAACTGCAGCGTATCAGGAACACCCCACAGGTCCTGCCATTTTGGAGATGCCCTGACTCAGTCGTCTAGCCATTCCAACTATTTATGGCTGATCAGTTTATACTTCTTGTATGTCTAAGCACAAGCGCTTTCTATAAGATGACACAGTACTGCCTGAACAATACGTTTTATTGCCATCTACACAAAGATACAACATAACAGTCGGACTCTATTCTGTTCGGCTCCTCCAACATATGATTAATAAATTACATTCAGAGCGCATTGCAATTAGTGGGAGGGATAAAGTGAAGACTTCCTCACAATTAAAGAAGTGACATTTACATTTTAATGAAATGCTGTCCAAGTGTCAGAACAGCAGGAAGAGGCGTCCTCCATTCCCCGCTGCAGCCAGAGCAGATAGTACAAGATGTTAATTACATCTACAGTAGGATGTCACCATTTGCAGCGTGTTGGGTATTATTAAGAACTTAAAAACCATTCTTAGCGAGCAGATCTGTCCATCCAACTTACCAGGTTGCTTCACTAGCTGTTCCAGATACAAAGGTCAGTGCAGGGCACACAGATAGAGATCAATGATGTGGTGTACCCTGTATGGCTGTGAATGTATGGGCTACGTTTCCAGGCAGCCATGTACTAACATAGTTTCTTTATGGTATGTGACCAATACATAGGCTGTGGTAAACCTCCTCCCGGTTATTTCCTACATACACAATGGCAACTGTTTCCTACAACGCTGGTGTAAGGTCCCGTGTGTCATCAGAGGTGATATTAACTCACTGTCACAAAAACAAAGCGTTGACACCTTTCAGGGGACAGTACGCTCACCTTGGTTTTGTTACACAGCGTGCAGCTGACTACATGTGCCCTCTAGTGGTGATAGCCCGCAGCTGCAAAAACATTTGCCACGTAGCTGACTGTTGGTGGCATACAGTACATGAACTAGCTCTGCAAGTAAATACCGCTCTAGGCTACTTTAACTCAGTACCTATTACTTAATCAGTTCAAGACCAGGCCATTTACCTTCCTGACCAGATGCATTTTCTGTTGTTTTTGTATTTTAGCACTTGTCTTTGAAAGCCAAATTTTTTTTTTTCCGTTGGGTTACATAAAAAGATTCTTACGCATTTTTTCAGTGATACATAGGGCTGTCATTTTTATTTTAGCACTTTTTAGTTTTTAGTTCTTATGCCCAAAGGAAATGTAAAAGCAAAGGAAAAAATAGTTTTTGCATTATTTCATTTTTTAATAGCATAAAGTGCAACTAGAATATTTTGTTAAAGGGGCTTATATTGTTGAAAGGACTTGTGCTAAAATTGGGGAGAGGGGTTTGGTCGGGCCTGTAAAGGGAAGATTACTCACCTGCTTCTGGGTGCTGGCTCCCTTCTCCTACTCCTGGTCCGATGCGGACCCTCGCTGAAAACATGGTCATATGACATAAGAGGATGCAGTCACTGCTGCGGCCATGGCCAGTTTGCAGTGAGTTAGCGTCATTGTATTTTTAATATTATTATTATACTTTTATTGTATTTTTTTCTCCTTATTTTTTAATTTGGTTTCATTTTACAATGTGTGCCCCATACAAGACCTCTGGGGAGCATTTAAATATTACATATTTTATTGCTATTTTCTCCTGTAAGGGTGGGTTCTCAACAGGAATTCCATTGTAGTGTTCTGTTAAAAAAAAACGGCACTGTTATATGCACCCTTAGAAATATATTAGGAGGGAGCAGAAAGAAATGCCTCTTAAAGGGTTCCGTTTTTCATTTCGTCCTAAAATTCCATTATATTCCATTATAACTGTTATAACTGAACACTATAATGGATTTCCATATCACTGGTGAGAACCCGCCCCCTACTGAGGCTGACATATAAGCCACGATTACAAGGGATTATAGCCCTCAGAAATGCTGTACAAAGATGTATACCCTCACTGCAGAGCTGGTCTGGATCTGCTAGAGGGGCGGACTGGGAACTTAAAGTGGCCCTGGAAAAAAGTAAAAGCTGGCCTTGATATTGTAGGTGGATACCAAATTGACAGAACGGGGGCAAGTAGGCGGGGTCAGTGATTCTTGCCCCAGAATCTGCCCTTATGTGGTGGCCAGCAACAGCTGCCACATTCTGTCCTCCTCCTCCAGTTGTCTCTAATTAGGAAATAGGGTGAGATGCAGGCCACAGCAACAATCCAGCCCTACCTTCAGCATGCTGTCTAGACTGCCCCTAGTAATGACCCACATTGTACCCCCAGTAGTATGCTCCACAAGTGGCCAAGGAAAGAAAAACTACAGCTCCATTTGTACAATGCCTTATATAGTGGCCTATGACCTATGAGGGTACAGCAGGTAGTCATGGGTTCCCATGTACTGCTGCAGTATTCAACTGTATCACCATCCTGAGGATGATGAAACAATTAAATTTAGGAGACACTTGTGGAAGCCAGCCAGGTATTTAAGTACTTGATGCACAGATTGTTATGTACTCAGCCAGGGTCAGTGAGGAAGGCTCATGTGGAACCCTGGGCACTGGCCCACCAGGAAATTTCCCTGTAAGATCCAGCCTGCCTCTGGTCTGCTAAGACTCAGCAGCTTGTACAGTTACCCAGGCCCAAGCAATCACATGATCACTAGAACTGGAGCAGGAATCGTTGCCTGATCTATATATACCATGCTCATTGCGCCCCATGTATGCAGCAGTTGAGAATGTAGGGATGGTACAAAACTGCCCTGCCTTGTCTATGAGGATCCCTGCTGTATTGTGGAGGACGTGTTCCAGTCATCCAATTTACTGAACAGTTTCACAACATTCCAAAGTAGTTACAATTAAATGTGAATGTTATTTTTTAATATTCCTATTTCAAGTTAGTATACAATCATGAAAAGATTGGCTGAAAGGTTTGTACTGAACATTTTGGTCATTTCTTCAGAGGTTCATCATGCAGCCTACTTGGATGTATGAAGAGAAGTCTGGCTTCCCATCCTACATTCAGTGGATCCATCTCTGAATGTGAGTTCACCACCCCAACTGTTTCGAGGATAATAAGGTCCATTGATCTCAAATCATCAGTTCCTCAGTTGTAGCAAAGCTTGATCAGTCCATAATGATAAATGGTAGAACTGTTTGTTTGGGAAGCATAATAGCTTAAATGTCTGGATCAATGATTCCAGTGCTGACATGATGTTCTGGCCCATTTGTCCATGTCTGAAAGGGAATCATTAGTTTTTATTTTACCAAGGTGTTTTTAAGCAAAGTTGGCAGTGCATAGAGATGGTAGATAGATAGATAGATAGATAGATAGATAGATAGATAGATAGATAGATAGATAGATAGATAATTAGATAGAAGTGGTCTTATTCTCTTGATTTCCTTTTTGCCAGTCAGACTGCATCCACATGCATCTCACCCTATTTCTTAATTAGAGACAACTTGTCATCTTCATAATTAGACACTGCTTCTCCAGTTCAGACTACTCCTCCTCCTCCACTCCGTCGCCATTCATCGGTAATGGATTGTTTGGCCAAGAAACAACTCTACACATCCAGCAATCCTATGGCGTGCAAGCTTAACTCCTACCTAGCCAATTTGTTGGTGGTGTATTCACTGCCATACCACTTAGTGGATTCTGCTGCCTTTAGGGAACTGATGGTGTGCGCCCAGCTTTGCTAGAAGATACCTAGCCACCATTGCTTCTCCATAGAAGCCATTCCTGCCATTTACACGTGTCACATGGCGGAGAAAGTGGGCCACTCTACTATTGCTACCACAATTACCCTTACGTGCCTTACCCTTTCCACATCCACACCGTACAAGTGCTGTTTCTTCTGACAATTAACACTTGTGTGTGTATAAATACAGGCAGACATTCTGCCCCACGTAACGCATAATTTTTTTTAATGCTTGCGCAGAACTAGCCACTGTTTCTTCTGGCATTAACATTTCTGTAGGAATCGGCCCCCATGAAGGCATTATTTTTGGACGCTTGGTCCCAACAAGCCACTGTTTTTTTTTCCAATAACACTATAATGTCTTTAATCAACATCTGCCCCTGATAAGGGACAATTTTTTTCCCAATAATGCTATAATATCTTTAACCACTTCCCATCCGGGCCATTTACCCCTTCCTGACCAGGCCTAATTTTGCAAATCTGACATGTGTCACTTCATGTGGTAATAACTTTGGAACGCTTTTACTTATCCAAGCCATTCATAGATTGTTTTCTTGTGACACATTGTACTTTGTGTTAATGGTAAATTTGAGTCAATATATTTTACCTTTATTTATAAAAAATCCAAAATTTACTGAAAATTTTGAAAAAAATCAGAATTTTTTAAATATTAATTTCTCTGCTTTTAAGGAGCATAGGGATAGGGATATCTAATAAAATTGTTATTAATGAACATTCACCATATGTCCACTTTATGTTGGCATAATTTTGGAAATGTAATTTTATTTTTTGAGGACGTTAGAAGGTTTTGAATTTTAGATGTAATTTTTAAGATTTTCATGAAAATTTCCAATAGTTAATTTTAAAGGACCTTTGCAGTTCTAAAGTGACTTTGAGGGGCTTAAATAATAGAAACCTCCCATAAATGAACATATTTTAGAAACCAGCCCCCAATGTAATCCAAACTGATGTTTACAAAGTTTGTTAACCCTTTAGATTTCCCACAAGAATTAAAACAGAAGGAAGGTGAAATTTAAATATAAATATATATTGTTTTTGCAGATTTTCAATTTTTTATTCATTTTTCCTATAAGATAGCAAGGGTAAACCGCAAATAAAACCTGAATATTTATTTTCCTGATTCTGAAGTTTGCAGAAACACCTCATATGTGGTTGTAAACTGCTCTGTGACCAGCAGTAATGAGAGATAGATAGTACAAGCATTTGTGATGGCTTTGACAGCTTGTCAGAGTGATCAAAAGCCTGGAGACCAGGAAAAAAGGTCTCAGGTTAAAGCTCCATGTTCTTGGCTGTCAGGAGGCAGCTGAGTCATGGAGCTTCTATGTACAGGTGCTGCACACAGGGGGCAAAGCTCAAGGACGTTTTAAAACGTCCATTCAGAGATAGCGATCCACTACCAGGACGTTTATAGTCAATGGGCAGGCTGGAAGTGGTTAAACACCATCTTACTCTGATAAGAGAGAATTTTTGGAAGGTTTCTAATATGAAAAAGCATAACACTTGTGACGGTGCAGTGTGTTTTTAAACACTCATTGTTAATGTCGTCAACCATAAATTTACCCATAGCTATGTATGTCAGTGTCACTCTGATATTATTTTCTATTGTGTCATTGTGTCAAAGAGCTTAAAAAGGTGGTGGGGGCAGAAGAGCAAACATTTGTAAAAAAAAATGCAAAAAAAAGAGATATATAAAGAGTCCTAGGAGACATCAGTGTCATAAACCAATTTTCAGGCCAAATGAAGCATATTTGATTTGAGCTAAGTAGCTTTTATTCTATATTGTGCCAGTCATGTTAGCTGTAGCATGTAGACTAATGTTGTGACATCAGCCTGTTGTTTCCATTTTGTAACCTGCATAGTATTATATGTCTAAGGGGTGCAGGGTATGTTTGGGGTAATAAGAGAATTTGGCAAGACATTATAATTGCTAAATGAAGATATGCAAGGGATTAACATCAAAATAATTAAGAGCACTCAATAGGGGGCTATGGTTATCCTGACAGGTAATGAATAATTCAATCCATTCTTCACAAGAGGCCCCGTCATCATTGTTGCTAATTACTGTATGATTTATAATCTAAAGTAATACATGTAGATAAGATTACTCGACAAGGTAAATACGAAATAGACATGTATGATGCCGGCCACTTATTTCATTAATATCCTGTATCCTGGGCAATGGCGGTAGGGGTGCAGGAGTAAAGGTTAGATCATGAGGGGACCCAAAGGCTTGTATGCCACAAGGAGACACAGGTATAATATATACAGTGCCTTGCAAAAGTATTCGGCCCCCTGGAACTTTTCAACCTTTTGCCACATTTCAGGCTTCAAACAAAAAGATTTAAAATTTTTGGTGAAGAATCAACAACAAGTGGGTCACAATTGTGAAGTGGAACGAAATTTATTGGATCATTTAAACTTTTTTTGTAATAATAAAACTGAATAGTTGGGTGTGCAAAATTATTCGGCCCATTTACTTTCAGTTCAGAAAACTCACTCCAGAAGTTCATTGAGGATCTCTGAATGATCCAATGTTGTCCTAAATGACTGACGAAGATAAATAGAATCCACCTGTGTGTAATTTAAGTCTCCATATAAATGCACCTGCTCTGTGATAGTCTCAGGGTTCTGTTTAAAGCACAAAGAGCATCATGAAGACCAAGGAACACACCAGGCAGGTCTGTGATACTGTTGTGGAGAAGTTTAAAGACGGATTTGGATGTGAAATGTGGCAAAAGGTTTAAAAGTTCCAGGGGGCCGAATACTTTCGCAAGGCACTGTAAATGCCACATGGTAGATGAGGTTTTTGTTTGAGAGTTTGTATTACAGCCCAGCCTCTGTTCTATTGAAGTGAATGGGTCTGAGATGCAATACCACACACAACCTAATAAACAATTTCCTCATTTAACATGTAATTTGGGTTAACCTGGGCAATGTTGCCATGATGCCATTCATTATTCTGTTTTATACAATGACTTCTCCAAGACTCATGGGTTCTATTGATTGTCTTGTCTCATTTGTATTGCTTCTTTTTTGCGTATTTATATCTTTGGCAGGGACTGGGTTATTATAATATATAATAATAGCTAGAGAATCCATGGATGATATCCCATATTTCACAAACTGTCATCGGGGAACTAACCCCCCTGAAGTATGCTAATCTGAATGTCTAAAAACTGTATTGACATGTATCATACTCTTACTTGAACAATGCTTAACCCCTTCAGGTCTGGACCATTTTTCTTTTTTTTTCTTTTTTTTTTCTACTCCCTGCCTTCCTAGAGCTATAACTTTGTTACTTTTCCATTCACATAGCCATATGGGGGCTTGTTCTTTGTGGGACATATTGCACTTTCTAATCGTACCATTTACTGTTGCATAGGATGTAGTGGGAAGCTGGAAAAAAAATAAAATTGGGTGGAATTATAAATAAAAAAAAACAATTCTGCCACAGTTTTATGGGTTTTGTGTTTACTATGCAGTAAAACTGACCTGCTACTGTACCTTGATAAATGCTTATTTTATAGGATGCTGATGCAAACTGGAAAACTCCTTTAAAGTGTAACTGTCATGTTTTCATCAAAAAATCTATTTTAGCATATGTTACTGTTGGTGGAGCATTATGCATAAAGCAATCTTTAGTTTCTTCGCATACCACTGTTTTCCTCCAGTTTTTCCCTTAGTTACAGCTGTTTTAACCTCTACAATATGAAGATCTTCTCAAGATGGCTCCTCTGCCAGTTCTCTGAACTCTGAAACTGCTTTCCCTCACTTCACATACACATGAGCTGTATCCAGCAGCTTCCTGCCAGCCAATCAGATTGGATTACTGAGAGACACGCCTCCTCACTCTGAAGCCTAATGCAGGCCTGCAGTATGAAGGACCGCCCCTCTGTCTTCTGCTGTTGATTAGCCGGAGACAGACAAGCCATAGCAACAGTCTTTTAAGGGACCAGTGGGAAGGGACAGGAGACATTAATGAAAGATGTCATTATAAGGTAAATACAGATCTTTTGATAATAATTGACAGACTAACTCAGGTATACATGCCTAGCTCTAATGAACTAGCAAATAAAAAAATATGACAGTTACACTTTAAGGGTATGGCCATACAGGGATGTTGCCATAATTCTGCAGATTTAATTGCAGTGGTGTATCTATCATGTAGGCAGACCATGCCACAGTTAGGGGGCCCGGGGGAGGCTGGCACTAAAATGCTTCTCCTGTTCCTGTCCTAGATTCGCTACATTTTCCTGTAGCCACCACTAGGAGGAGCTCAGTGTATAGTGATTCTATAGCTTTCAAAGAGTACAATGATAACTTTAGAATTTCTATGTACTGGGCTCCCACTAGTGGTGGCTGAAGGCAGCTAGTTTAGGATATGTAAGGGAGAGGAGAGACTTCAGAACAGGATGGGGGAAACTCAATGTATTTATGCCAGTAGCAAGTTGAGAAAAATAGTGTTCAGAATAACATACTTTTTCCAATCTATAGGTTGGGTAAAGTGGACAGAGACAGAGCAACATTTTTTTTTTTATATTTTTTTAAAAGATTATTTTACTTACTAAAAAAATAATTAATTAAATAATAAAAAATAAACACATAAAACAATAAACTACATAATACATTTTTCAGAAATCTCACTAGGGATCACACTAAGTCTTGCTCTGGGTGCCTCGGAAATCTGTATACATCCCTATGTAATTGTCACAGTTTTGCTATGAATTTCACCATACGGTAAGCATTGCAAAGCATAAAATCCATGGTGGAAATCCACAGCAAACATAGACATGCCTCAGATTTAACACCTTCCCGACCAGCCCAGTCTTTAAAGATGGCACCTGCTCCTAAGCAGAGTGGGTGCCATAGCCGCGGGGTCAGTGTTGAACTGGGTTGCCTTTGGGGTACATATGATATTTTCATCATTTTTTAATTTATTTTTGGGGTGGGAGACAAGGCAACCATAAAACAATGATTCTTGCATTGGATTTTTTATGTGTCATTCCCCATGTGGGATAAATAACAGGATATTTTAATAGTTCGGATATTTTCAGATGCGGTGAAGCTTTTAAGTTATTCTGTAACTTTTAATGTTTTGATAGGTTGCCAACCCCACTAACCTTGCACTGAGTGACTGCTGTAAGTGGGACATGGTGAGCACAGACAGCAGCTTAGTGCCCTCGGTGACACAACCATTTCATGTAGTTTCTAAGCAACTATTTCACAAGTTAACAAAGCTCATGGATCCATTAAATGGACGGATAAAGGCTGAACGTTGAGGAGCGGGCAGGGATAGGGTTATTGTATATTTTATAATCTATTCCTTTATTGTTTTACGCTGGATATGACTCATCAGACATTTTCCCTCATGCTTCATCCCAAGCCAAAATGTTATGTGTTTCCATTCCGGTTTGTGAAAGGCCAGTGCACTGAGCGGAAACCAGGTTGCCCCGGGGAGTCTCTGCTCCCAGGATGGCCCCTGGTTTGTGGCAGCTAATTCCAAAGACTCTGATGCCAAGCAGAATCTCTGATGATTTTCTACTGCTTTGCGAGCCTGTCCAAAATAGTTAAGATCTTGATTCTTTATTTATTGTGTCTTACCATCGGCAAAAAGAGAAGATTCATAAAATAAATCACAAAATATATTTGTACAGCTTCTTCTGGGCTCTGCAAGCGAATGGGTGCAGCGCAAAAAAACAGTGAAAAGGCTACCGCACCCACACGAGTGCCATGGCCTCTTCATACAGCTGATCAGATCTGACGATATGATATTGATGACCCATCCGGAGGATAGGTCAATACAGTAGCACTGTATAAACCCTTAAATCTGGTGACAGGTCCTTTTTAGGTTTAACCTTCTATGGGATTCTGGTGAAGGCTGACCAGTACACAGGTCTTCAGAATTTACAGGAAAATGTTCTGAAGCATGTTACCTCATTTGAGACAAAACAGTATATAACCCCCACTCAATTCTGAGGTAGCTTGTGCATGGAAGTCCGGAGCATGGATCAGGAAACACAGAAAGAAATTCAACTATGTTCTGCACAACTCCCCGGTGTGGATCCCGCAGAGGATATTTTTTTAAAATACAGACCCTATTCAGAAACTTGATTTGGAGGAAAAATTCTGCCAGGATAAAGCTGGAAACCTTACAGAGAGGGAAGGAATCGGGAGGTTTGTCTCTTTCCAATCCTTGGTTCTACTTTATCACCTTGCAGTTGCAGCACCTGGGGGGGGTGGGGTCAAGCTCCTGGAGAAGCAAGCGCATGGGCGAAACTAGTGGTCCACATTATAAAGTGCAGATCCCCTATACTGTAGCTGTGTTGGAACATGGTGGCCTTCCCGATTGTGCTTCGGGAATGGCTACTATTAATCTAATCAGTAGGGTTTGGTGCAAGTGCTGGGGGCTGTTGTCCATAACGGGCTTCATCCAGGCTACACCGCTCTGGAAAAACCCTCAATTGCCCAAAATATTTCTCCTGGAAGTGTTCTCCCCGTGGGAAAAGAAGGGAGTGATATTCTTATATCAGCTGCAGAAAGATGGGGAATTTAAGTCATTTGAGCAGTTTAGAGAGGAGTTCTTTCTTCCCCGTACTGCCTTCTATCAATTTCTGCAGATGAGACACGCATTCCAGTCTCAGGCTAAGTCTATTTCAATGACACGTGTGAGGGCTCCACTCCTGTAACAGATCCTTACTAGGTCCTCTACAAAGGGGCTGGTCTCCTCAATTTATAGAAATCTTTTTGTAAAGTCCAGGGAACACAGAAATAAAGACCCAGCACACAGTGTCTCAATATAAAATTGAATATTTAATGAAGCCCATACCTGCAACTGCCTAGCAGCCGTCTAAAGAGAAGGCTGCGCTCATTGTTTACCTGCTCGCTGTCGAAATCACAGCAGTGAGCAGCTATAATTAGAAGAAACTATCCCATACACTTGAATAAGAAGGAGCAGGGGTGCACCTAGCCTTTCTGCTGCTTGAGGCGAAAACTGAAACGGCACCCCAACCCCCCACTGCCAATTTCTAAATCTAACCCCTTTTCTCCAGCTCTACAGTTAAAGAAATATTTGGAAAACATTACATACAGAGCTACAAAACATACAGGGTAATACAGCACCACATATTGTGCCCACTATGCTTCCCAATACTATACTGCAGAAACTGATAATCCCCCTTCTGCTGCCTCCCTGTTGCCCCTACTTGGTGCTTCCTGAGGCAATTTCCCCACTTCACCTCATTGGTGGTGCACTCCTAAGAAGGAGCCATCCCATAGAAGGGAATGGGACTGCTTCTTGTAATTACACCGATGTTGACGACAAGCAAGTAAATAATGAATGGAAGGCAACGCTTGCATGAGTGCAGCCTTCGTGTCAGCCAGCTGATTGTCAGGGGTGTTGGACCCCCGCCGATCTGATATTGATGATCTATCCTGAGACAAGTCTTTGGTGGTGGTGGTGGTGGTGGCATTACAGTGTGTCCTACACTTGACTGGTACAGTGACAAGCCCATACTACTTGAATAACATCATTAATCCAGTCATTGTGCCTCTGCATGATTAACACAGGACTAATTTCATCTTCATCAACCACAATGTACCAGCTCATCGAGGTCACATCATTAGGGAACGGCTGCTGGAGTCTGGGTACCTCAAATGGAGTGGCCTGATCTTTCTCTAGACCTGAATCCCTTTGAAAACCTATGGGATCATCTGAGTCACCATGTAGAGGCTCGTAACTCTGTACCCCAGAACCTCAATGACCCGAGGGCTGCCCTTCAAGAAGAGTGGGATGCCATGCCTCAGCAGACAATAAGTTGACTTGTGAACAGCATGAGACCTCGTCAAGGCCACATGACAAGTTATTGAGATATTGACATTTTTGTGGAGGTATATCCACCACTGTTGTTGTTTTTTGTTTCAATAAATTGTTTGAGATGAGGAAATCACCATTGCTTGCGTCTACTTAAATGCCCTACTGTCATAATATAATATCACTGTAGCGTAAACTTTTTATGTTTTCCATGGTTTTCACCCAAAAGCCAAATATCTCTAATTTTTTGTGAATAGTGTACACCATGTTCCAAATTATTATGCAAATTGGATTTAAGTGTCATAAAGATTAAATTTTTTGTTTCTCAATGAAACTCATTGATGGTATTGTGTCTCAGGGCTCTTTGGATCACTGAAATCAATCTCAGATACCTGTGATAATTAGTTTGCCAGGTGAGCCCAATTAAAGGAAAACTGGATGTTCCACAATATTAAGCAGGCCACTGTTTTCAAGTAAAATGGGAAAGAAAAAGGATCTTTCTGCTGCCGAAAAGCATCAAATAGTGCAATGCCTTGGACAAGGGATGAAAACATTAGATATTTCACGAAAACTTAAGCATGATCATCGTACTGTGAAGAGATTTGTGGCTGATTCAGAGCACAGACGTGTCCGTGCTGATAAAGGTAGAATGAGGAAGGTTTCTGCCAGGCAAGTTCATCGGATCAAGAGAGCAGCTGCTAAAAAGCCATTACAAACCAGCAAACAGATATTTAAAGCTGCTGGTGCCTCTGGAGTCCTCAAGATGTAGGATCCTTCAAAGGCTTGCTGTGGTGCATAAACCTACTATTTGGCCACCCTTATCCAGTGCTCACAAGCAGAAACGGTTGCAGTGGGCCCAGACATACATGAAGACTAATTTTCAAACAGTCTTGTTTACTGATGAGTGTCGTGCAACCCTGGATGGTTCAGATGGATGGAGTAGTGGATGGTTGGTGGATGGCCACCATGTCCCAACAAGGCTACGACGTCAGCAAGGAGGTGGAGGAGTCATGTTTTGGGTCGGAATCATGGGAAGAGAGCTGGTAGGCCCCTTTAGGGTTCCTGAAGGTGTGAAAATGACCTCTGCAAAGTATATAGAGTTTCTGACAGACAACTTTTTTCCATGGTACAAAAAGCAGAAACGTGCATTCAGGAGCAAAATCATCTTCATGCATGACAATGCACCATCTCGTGCTGCAAAGAAAACCTCTGTGTCATTGGCTGCTATGGGCATAAAAGGAGATAAACTCATGGTGTGGCCACCATCTTCCCCTGACCTCAACCCTATAGAGAACCTTTGGAGTATCATCAAGCATAAGATCTAGGAGGGTGGGAGGCAGTTCACATCAAAACAGCAGCTCTGGGAGGCTATTCTGACATCATGCAAATAAATTCAAGCAAAAACTCTCCAAAAACTCACAAGTTCAATGGATGCAAGAATTGTGAAGGTGATATCAAAGAAGGGTTCCTATGATAACATGTAACTTGGCCTGTTAGGATGTTTTGGATTTAAATAGCTTTTTATTTCAGTGAATGTGACCTCCTAATGCTGCAAATTCCACAAATGAGCATTTTCAGTTCTTAAAAACATATAAAATGTTTAGAAACTCTACTGTGCATAATAATTTGGAACAGTGCATTTTGAGTTTTTTTAATTTTTGAAGAATATACTGTTATCAGTAAAATTTGATGTATACTCTAACAGGTGATGACTTTTATTATACTGAATGTCATTTGCACCAACTATTTAGGAAAATCAGAGATAAATATCATTTGCATAATAATTTGAAACATGGTGTATATGCATGGTAAGGGGTGTTAGGAGCACATAAAAAGAATTTGGGAATTTTTAGAACCGGACAACCTCATATTTATTAGCGTGATTCCTGCAGAATTTTCATCTTTCTAAATAAGAAAAAAAAGCATTTTTAACTCAAGGAGTACATAATAACAGGCATGGAAAATGTAGAGAAAACAAGATGAAGGGAAGTTATGTTACTAGAGCATATGCACTATATGTACTATAGTCTTATGGCGTCACCTACTGGTTATATTTAGATACACATATAAAATGGATGATTGTGTAGATCAGGAGAAGGCAGCATTACATCTACTGTTGTAATACAAAAGATTATAAAACTTTACCATGAGAAACAAATTTGTTTCACATAGAAGAATAGCGATCATGTTTAGGTCACAGTTTGCACTTGTACAAGGTGGTAATCATTTGACTTTGACAAAAACAATCGGCCTGATTTACTAATCCTGTCTAAAATGTGCACAGTATAAACTTCGACAGGCAGTCTAAAGATATACCGAATTTATCACAGTTTCATGAACCAATTCCTACTTCTAAAACGTAACATTTATTAGATCCATGATGTAAAATATCTATAACCTAAATAAAAGTGTTTAAAAATATCAGCAGTGTCACATAGTTTCTTTGTGTATGTATCTATTTGGAATACTGTTTAACTCACAGTGTACTTTCACTAGCTAAGGGTAAGGGCATACATAGAAATCATTAGGCCCCATAGCAAGAATCTGAATTGGGCCCCTAACTCTGCCCACTAACCTGGCCCATCCCACGACGTGCATTGGCTCCTCCCCTGCCACACCGCATAACGGGGAAAAAATTCTTTGTGTGGCAAAATTGAAAAAAAAAACAACAGAATTCCGCCAAGGTTTTTGGGGTTTTGACAACACAGTGTTCATTGTGCACTAAAAATGACCTGATGCCATTAGGGCTCTTTTATACAAGCAGATTCAGTTCGAGAAATCCACAGTGTGTAGGAGAGCCAAGCCCCGTTCTGGACAGAAGAGGCACGGAGCATTAACATGATTGATAATGCTCCGTGCCTCTCTGTGATCTGTTTACTACAAAATCACAGTGACAACTTTATCTCACTGTGATTTTGTAGTAAAAAGACCACAGAGAGGCACGGAGCATTATCAATCATGTTACTGCTCCGTGCCTCTTCTTTCCAGAATGTGGCTTGGCTCTCTTACATGCTGTGGATTTCTCAGACTGAATCCGCTAGTGTAAAAGAGCCCTAATTCTGTGGCTCAATACAAATATAGCAATACAAAACTTGTGTAGGTTTTTTTTTGTTTTACTACTTTTTTAAAAAATAAAAACCTTTGACAAAGTTTTCTTCGCATTGCCATATTCTGACAGCCATAATTTTTTAATATTCCTCTCTACAGAGCTGTATGAGGGCTTGTTTTTTGCGTAACGAACTGTATTTTTATTGGTACCATTTTTGTGGTATTTATGTCTTTTTGATCACTGTTATTTAATTTTGGGGGGGCAAGATGACAAAAAAATGGCAAATTGCTTGTTTTTCTTTTTTTTTTCCCTTCGTTACAGCGGTCACCGTACAGGATTAAAAAAAAATATTTTAATAGTGCAGACATTTTCGGCTGCAGCGATAAGTGATTTAAACATTTAATATATTGGTGTTTTTTATTTTATTTTTTTCCACTTACTTTTGTTTTCACAACTGGCGCTCCGATCGGAAGGCAGAGGGAACCGAATCGCTCTGCCTTAACTCACAGGTGCCGCGATCAACGTAGATCGCGGCACCTGAGTGGTTAAATGACAAGGTGGTGCACTGTCCTGAGTCCACTATATAATAATAAGCCTTATAGAACAGTGTCCCCCAACCCTGCAGGAACTCTGCTGGCTGCTGTCCTCTTCCCCCCACTGAACTTCCCCCCAAGAAACTGTCCTCTACATTAGGAATTCAACAGCAAGCAGAGTTCACTGGGGGCAGGGCGTCCACTATATAATAAGCCTTATAGAACAGTGTTCCCCAGGCCCCAAACCTGCAGGAACTCTGCTTGATGCTGCTCTGTTCCCCCCAATAACCACCCCCCATGAACTTCTTTAAACATAGTCTTTTTTTACTCACTTTGTCTGTGGTGGCAGTGTGACACCACAGTCCAGGGGCAGGCAGTGGCACTGGTAGCCGCAGCCCGTGAGCCATGGGCCCCATAGCAGCTGTGTGGTCCGCTTATATTGGCAGTACGCCACTGGCTGAGGGATATAGGGAGCAGATTACTGCGTACTACTTGCGGCTCACTACCTTTCTATACCTATGCTATAGCGAAATTCTAGTAGACTACATTGCTGAACTCTTTGCCTATGTACACTTGCTGTTTTAAAATCTCCTGTGATTACTGTGGCCTTCTCTCTGCTTTTCCCAGGCCAGTGACATCACGTTCATGGTTCACATGGCCTTGGAGCATCTCAGGCGCATTTAAAGAGGCTCTGTCACCTGTTTCAAGTATACCATGCTAGATATATAGTGAGGTAGGGCTCCAAGCACTGATCACAAACATACCTTTATTTCTCTTATTTCAGGTCCGATCACACTGTAAAATCCACTTTTAAAAATATGCTAATGAGCAAACGGAGCACTCGGGGGCGTGCTTATTGCTTCTGAGCACCGCATCTCCGACGCCCTCCTGCCTGTTAGTGCCGCCCTGTATGTAATAAAAACGCCCCCCATTCATTTGATTGACAGAGCTAGACTCACTGGTCTAGCGTTGAGATCCCGTGCGTACGCATTCCAACGTATGACGGCGCGTGCGTACTTCACTTGCACCATCGATCTCGGCAAGTCCAATTCCTTTAGTGCGCACGCTCCGTCATACCTAGGAGTGCGTACGCACGGGATCTCAGCACTAGACCAGTGAGTCTAGCGCTGTCAATAAAATGGATGGGGGGCGTTTTTATTACATACAGGGCGGCACTACCAGGCAGGAGGGTGTCGGAGATGCGGTGCTCAGAAGCAATAAGCACGCCTCCAAGTGCTCCGTTTGCTCATTAGCATATTTTTAAATGTGGATTTTACAGTGTGATCGGACCTGAAATAAGAAAAATAAAGGTATGTTTGTGATCAGCGTTTGGAGCCCTACCTCACTATATATCTAGCATGGTATACTTGAAACAGGTGACAGAGCCTCTTTAAGTGAATAGGGCTGAGATGCAATACCAAGCTCAGCCACTATACAATGTACGGCACTGTGCTTGGTGAGTTCCTGTAAAACTCACAAGACTCCCACTGCCTTATCAAAACAGCTGATCGGCAGGGGTCCAGGGTGTCAAACCCCCACTAAGCAGATACAGATGACCTAACAATCTAACAATCATTCAATCCCATACATCCCTGATGAATGTTGCATGTAAATGTGGGTAATGACTGGGACAATCATATGACTGTTCATTCCCAATCATTGCCTGCTATCTTGGCCTGTGTAAAAGGCCCTAAGGCATGGGTGAGTCCTCACTATGATCCTATTGAGATACTGAGGAGGGCTGTGCATGCAAGGCATCCCAGAAATACTGATGAAATCAAACATATTTGCAGGGAGAAATAGTCCAAAATTCCTCCTGAATGTTGTACAAACCTTATTTGCAGCTACAGGAAAAATTTAGTGGAGGTGATTGCTGCTAAAATAAAGGGGATCTACAGGTTGAATTCAAGGGTTCACTTATTGTGGATATTTGCTGAATGTGTTCAGTGAAAGACAAAAATGATACAACTGGATGTTATAGATTGGATAGTGATTGTCTAGAATTGTGACCTAGATAACAACCAGACCACAGTTTATTAGTTATCAGCAGAAATTCAGGTACTTGTCTGATGACAGAACTTCTCCAAAGCAGAGGCAAGAAAGCAGTGTAAGGGCTTGTTCACACTTCAGTTATTTGATCAGTTATTTCCATCAGTTATTGTGAGCCAAAACCAGGAGTGAAGGCTCCACAGACATAAGGTATAATGACAAGATCTGCACCTGTTTTGTGTTTTTGACTCGCACCTGGTTTTGGCTCACAATAACTGATGAAAATAACTGATCAAAAAACTGAAGTGTGAACAAGGCCTCAGCCAGTTTGGTATCACAAACAAAAGAGATACCATGAGTCCGTTCTCCTAGAACCAAGCCTGCTGCAGTGATTTTTATTTTCTATAATGGCTTCAACCACTTACTGCTGTAGGTAACCCTTTTTACAAGACATTAAAACTGCTAGATACTTACAGTACTGCCCACAATACAGTCCTGTGAAAAATAAGACCTGTTGGACTTTTTTCAGTTGTTGTCACATGCAACATACTTACTAATGTGTGAAAACTCTAGTTTGAGACATTTGGTACCCCTGACCCTCAGACCACCCACCCCCAAACACCCTGAAAAGCCCACAAAACGTCAGCTTTGTGCTTGTGCTGGTCCAGTACAGTGGGGTCGAGGGTGGCTTGTGGATGAAGAAGAGAAAGAGTTTATGGGCGCCCTTTGGCACGCAGATACACCTCCCCATTCACAGCCACAGTTCCAAAAAGCAGTAAGTGACAAGTAACTATGAAGGAAAACCTACAGAGGAACCAAAGACATCAAATGGTTGCTGTGGTTTCCATTATTCTTTTACCCTTACATACTCAACAGTTTGTCAGTAGGGTTTTAAGACATTCGTTACCTCTAGTTGTCAAATGAAAATAATTATCACAGCTCTTCCACTGGAAATATTAGCTGAACTAATGCCTCTTATTGCCAATGAATGTGCTTAGTGTACCATATTGAAGTACATTATGGGCTTGTAGATAGGGCTTACCCCTGAGCTTTGTCATGTGTTCCTAGCACTGAGTGAGATCTAACAGATGGCGAGTATATCAAATCAAATCTCATGGAATTGCTTGCAAATGGCCGTGAAGAGACAACATAATTAGACCGGATGGTGCAATGGCTCTGTTCTGTTATACTGCACTAAATATTCTTGATTTGCCTTCCTTCGTAAAAACTGCAACCTTTAAAGTCTATGTACACCATTCGGAGGCATTTTTTTATGATTGCATGTTGCTAATTTTTGGCTAAAATCATTTTTTAATTGTCTTTATTATAAATATTGAGCTGTTCTGTAACAAAGGGTTAACTGTTTTTCTAGATGTGTGACTTGTACTTTCTAATAACCCTTATCTCTAAACTACTGAGAGGTCATAAGCACTTATTTAAGCCACATTCTTATCAGTAAGATAAGAACTGAGCTATAATGAATGTTTATAAGGGTAGAGAGCAGAGTACATCTGCTTCTGGTCTGATGGAAAAGACAGGAAATCTAAAGGGCACTACTAGAGCATGTCAGCTCTGTATAGAAAATAAAGACCAATTTAATAAATTATTTTTAGATTAAAAATAAAAAAGAATTGCCCCCAATGTGTACATAGACTTTAACATAAAAGTGGTACCTGAAAGTACTGCATCTATGTATAACTCCAGAACAGTGTTTAGCGTATATGTAGCTTGCAAGGGCTTTGCTTTAGGGAGTGCAGAAAGGAGCTGAAATTGTCCACAGAAACACTAGCAGTATAAATGGTGCATGGGGACCCTGTTACAGATTTTACATTGAGGCCTAGGAGCACCAAATTACTCCAATGGTCAACTGAATGTACTTAGCTCACTACAAGATATCAGACATTAAGAACTGCATTTGTGTAATTTAAAAAAAAAACAAAACAAAAAAAAAATACCAGTAAAATTTTAAGAATAATTGACATTTAATATATTTGCATATTTTTCAGCTGGGGTCAGCATACTTTATACCTCATTTGGTATAACAGTATTACAGATTGTAGATTTTGCAAATCTATTCATTTTTATAGGACTCTCTTTAAATACATGGGATATTGTTAAAAGCATCCTAATATCTAATTGAGAGAGGTACATACCTTATGGGAATAAAAGGTTAAGGAACAAGGAAAAACCAATGTGGATAAATAGAATTGTAAAGAAAGCAATAAATGACAAAAAGAAAGCATTTAAATCATTAAAACAGGAGGGGAGCGAGGAAGCATTGAAAAACAATGAAGGAAAAAAATAGAATATGTAAAAGACAAATAAAAGCAGCCAAACTAGAGACCGAGAGATTAATTGCCAAAGAGAGTAAAACAAACCCTAAAATGTTCTTCAATTATATAAATGGTAAAAAGTATAAACCTGAAGGTGTTGGCCCCTTACAGAGTAATAGGGGGGAGTTGCAGAGAGCGATGAGGAGAAAGCAAAGCTATTAAATATTTTTTTCTCCACTGTATTCACTGAGGATAATGAACAGATGACATGCAGAATATAAAAGTAAATTCCTCATTAAAAGTGCCCTGTCTAACCCAGGAAGAAGTACAGTGGCGTCTTAAAAAGATTAAAAAAGACAAATCGCTAGGACCAGATGGCATACACCCCTGTATCCTAAGAGAATTAAGTAATGTCATAGCCAGACCCTTATTTCTGATATTTAAGGGCTCTATACTGACAGAGAGTGTTCCACAGGATTGGCTCATAGCAAATGTGGTGGCAATATTCAAAAAGGGTCTAAAAATAGAGCTGCTAAGTTTAACATCGTGGGTAAACTGTTTAAAGTTTTTCTAAGAGATGCTATCTTGGAGTATCTCAATGAAAATAAGAAAATAACACTATATCAGCATGGCTTTATAAGGGATCGGTCATGTCAAACTAATTTAATCAGTTTCTATGAGGAGGTAAGTTCTAGACTTGACCGCAGCAAATCAATGGATGTCGTATATCTGGACTTCTCCAAAGCATTTGACACTGTACCACATTAAGATTAGTATATAAAATGAGAATGCTTGGACTGGGGGACAATGTCTGTATGTGGGTAAGTAACTGGCTCGGTGATAGAAAGCAGAAGGTGGTTATTAACGGCACATACTCAGATTGGGTCACTGTAACTAGTGGGGTACCACAGGGGTCAGTATTGGGCCCTGTTCTCTTTAATATATTTATTAATGATCTCGTAGAAGGCTTGAACAGTAAAATATCAATTTTTGCAGATGACACGAAACTGTGTAAAGTAATTAACACAAAAGAGGACAGTACACTGCTACAGAGGGACCTGGTTAGATTGGAGGCCTGGGCAGAGTGGCAGAGGTTTAACACTTACAAATGTAAGGTTATGCACATAGGAAGGAATAATGCAAGTCACCAGTACATACTTAATGGTAAAACACTGGGTAACACTGACATGGAAAAGAAACTAAGAATTTTAGTGAACAGCAAACTAAGCTGTAGAAACCAGTGTCAGACAGCTGATGCCAAGGCCAATAAGATAATGGGTTGCATCAAAAGAGGCATAGATGCCCGTGATGAGAACATAGTCCTGCCACTTTACAAATCCCTAGTCAGACCACACATGGAGTACTGTGTACAGTTCTGGGCTCCTGTGAACAAGGCAGACATAGCAGAGCTGGAGAGGGTTCAGAGGAGGGCAACTAAAGTAATAAGTGGAATGGGTGGACTACAGTACCCAGAAAGATTATCAAAATTAGGGTTATTCAATTTAGAAAAAAGACGACTGAGGGGAGATCTAATAGCTATGTATAAATATATCAGGGATCAGTACAGAGATCTCTCCCATGATCTATTTATCCCCAGGACTGTGACTGTGACAAGGGGACATCCTCTGCGTCTGGAGGAAAGAAGGTTTGTACACAAACATAGAAGAGGATTCTTTATGGTAAGAGCAGTAAGACTATGGAACTCTCTACCTGAGGAGGTGGTGATGGTAAGTTCACTAAAAGAGTTCAAGAGGGGCCTGGATGTATTTCTGGAGTGTAATAATATTACAGGTTATAGTCAGGGGCGTACATAGAAATCATGGGGCCCCATAGCAAAACTCAGAATTGGGTCTCCTCCTTCATGCTTGACTCCAGAAAGATCCTGTTTCAAATGCTGGCCAGCAGATAATGCAGAGTCATTGGGAAAAAGAATAGAAAAGCAGATGGGGAATAAATACAATAGTACTAGAGATGAGCGAGCATACTCGTCCAAGCTTGGTGCTCGTTCGAGTATTACGGTACTCGTAAGTGCTCGCTGCTCGGACGAGTATCTCGCCATGCTCGAGGAAATGGCAACTTCCGCATTGTGCATTTTTGGCGCCTATAAACTCAGCCAATCACAAGCCAGGAGACTCTGCGGTACACCCAGCATCACGTGGGGCCCTTACATGTCGATAGCAGGGTTTGGCTGGCCTGATCAGGTGACCCTGGAATATACTAGTGACTGCCCGCGGTACTCGGCTCAGATGCTGTCTGGATGTCGTTAGGGATAGAGCTGCTGCGTTTCAGGGACAGTGTTAGGGCCTGCATTTAGTTCTCTGTTAGGCAGGAATCACCCACAAAGAACCCAACAGCCCTTCTAAGGGCTAGAAGACATTTTTTTTGGTCTCCTGGCTTGGCTGGCTGGCACTAGTAGTGCAGCTATCGCCATATATAACCCTTTTTTTTTTATTGTTCTATCTCAGTGATACAAATCCATTTCATACAGCAGTGTGGAACCATTCTGTGTGTCACAGTTCAGCTGTCCACTCACAATCCGTATTTTCTGTCCAGTTGACACATTCTGTATGTCACTTAATTAAACCAGGTCTTTTGCTCTCACTCATACAGCTAGATCACAAAAATCTCTGTGCAACATTTGTCTGGGTTGCAGTCAAAACAGCCACCGTCAGCCGGGGCTGAGTTAGGTCTCTGATAGTTTCTGCACGTCACTTTAAAAAAGAACAAAACTAAAAAAAAATGTACAAAAAAAAGATATAAAAAAAATAGTTTTTTTGTTGTTTTATCTCAGTGATACAAATCCATTTCACACAGCTGCGTGGAACCATTCTGTGTGTCACAGTTCAGCTGTCCACTCACTACAATCCGTATTTTCTGTCCAGTTGACACATTCTGTACGTCACATAATTAAACTAGGTCTTTTGCTCTCACGTATACAGCTAGATCACAAAAATCTCTGTGCAACATTTGTCTGGGTTGCAGTCAAAATAGCCACCGTCAGCAGGGGCTGAGTTAGGTCTCTGATAGTTTCTGCACGTCACTTTAAAAAAGAACAAAACTAAAAAAAAATGTACAAAAAAAAGATATAAAAAAAATAGTTTTTTTGTTGTTTTATCTCAGTGATACAAATCCATTTCACACAGCTGCGTGGAACCATTCTGTGTGTCACAGTTCATCTGTCCACTCACTACAATCCGTATTTTCTGTCCAGTTGACACATTCTGTACGTCACATAATTAAACTAGGTCTTTTGCTCTCACGTATACAGCTAGATCACAAAAATCTCTGTGCAACATTTGTCTGGGTTGCAGTCAAAATAGCCACCGTCAGCAGGGGCTGAGTTAGGTCTCTGATAGTTTCTGCACGTCACGTTCAAAAAAAAAAAACTAAAAAAAATATATTAAAAAAAAATATATAAAAAAAATAGTTTTTTTGTTGTTTTAGCTCAGTGATACAAATCCATTTCACACAGCTGCATGGAACCATTCTGTGTGTCACAGTTCAGCTGTCCACTCACTACAATCCGTATTTTCTGTCCAGGTGACACATTCTGTACGTCACTTAATTAAACCAGGTCTTTTGCTCTCACGTATACAGCTAGATCACAAAAATCTCTGTGCGACATTTGTCTGGGTTGCAGTCAAAATAGCCACCGTCAGCCGGGACTGAGTTAGGTCTCTGATGTTTCTGCACGTCACGTTAAAAAAAAATAAAAAAATAAAAAAAAAATATTAAAAAAAAAAAGATATACAAAAAATAGTTTTTTTGTTGTTTTAGCTCAGTGATACAAATCCATTTCACACAGCTGCATGAAACCATTCTGTGTGTCACAGTTCAGCTGTCCACTCACTACAATCCGTATTTTCTGTCCAGGTGACACATTATGTACGTCACTTAATTAAACCAGGTCTTTTGCTCTCACTCATACAGCTAGATCACAAAAATCTCTGAGCGACATTTGTCTGGGCTGTAACTAAGCAGACCAAGTCTGCAAATCTAATAGTTTCTGTATAATTGCTCCATACTGCACGGTACGTAATAACATACGTAATTTTGATCTAGGTATATACTGAAAGGTTGGCTACACCTTGTATTAAGTATGGATGTAGGTGCACTGGCTGTAGTGATACACCCTATCACTTAGAAGGATAATGGATATAGTACAATAGATCAGTCAGGCACTCATATCTGGGATATTAAAATCAAATGTTTTGGTGTTTTATTAACACATATATTTAAAAACATATATAAAATTACAAGGACATATATAAAACATAAAACATGAATAGTCTCCTATAGGGTCAATTCAATATATAGTTGCACATATACCCTTTAATGTTTGTAGTGCAACACAGATCCAATATATATTGTAGATCTAATAATTGTAGCTTAGTATGGATCTATATTCTTATTGCACCTCCAAACATTATATCTGGACTTATAGATATTCAATATGGCAGACTTGCTGAATTCTTAAATTATCTCCGGTACTGTCGTACTTAATGTTGTATTTGTGTCATAGAATGCTTTGACCTCCCTTTAAAGTACTTGTATACAGCGTAGTTGTATACGACTAGCGTATCTGTATACGACTAACATTAAGAAGATATAACAGTATAACTAACTAAGATGGACTAACATTAAGAAGATATACTACGCTGTATACAAGTACTTTAAAGGGAGGTCAAAGCATTCTATGACACAAATACAACATTAAGTACGACAGTACCGGAGATAATTTAAGAATTCAGCAAGTCTGCCATATTGAATATCTATAAGTCCAGATATAATGTTTGGAGGTGCAATAAGAATATAGATCCGTACTAAGCTACAATTATTAGATCTACAATATATATTGGATCTGTGTTGCACTACAAACATTAAAGGGTATATGTGCAACTATATATTGAATTGACCCTATAGGAGACTATTCATGTTTTATGTTTTATATATGTCCTTGTAATTTTATATATGTTTTTAAATATATGTGTTAATAAAACACCAAAACATTTGATTTTAATATCCCAGATATGAGTGCCTGACTGATCTATTGTACTGTAATTTTGATCTAGCTTATCCACCTATATATTCACTTGTTTAGACTGAATAAGTTTGTGGGTTTCAGTACAGCAGGCCCATTTATTTTATTTTATTTATATAATACACTTATATACAGAAAATGTTGAACCCCAGGGCTAAGGGTCGAGGACGAGGGCGTGGGCATTCAATTACTGCAGGGGGCAGAGGCTGTGGTCCTGGGCAGGATGAGACAGCACCTGCTGATGAGGGAGCAGGGGAACGCCGCAGAGCTACACTCCCTAGCTTCATGTCTCAACTTACAGGGACACGTGGTAGAGGACTGTTGAAACCACAACAGTGCGAACAGCTGATGTCGTGGATTGCGGACAATG
This sequence comes from Rhinella marina, assembly GCA_900303285.1. Classification (NCBI taxonomy): domain Eukaryota; kingdom Metazoa; phylum Chordata; class Amphibia; order Anura; family Bufonidae; genus Rhinella; species Rhinella marina. Next base: position 898,721 of record ONZH01019172.1, read on the forward strand.
CTTCAAGTAATTTGTCCACCAGTCAGTCTTCCACGCAGTCCACCCACGTTACCCAAGGGAGCACTCCTCTGGCTCCTCCACCTCAACCTCCTTCCCCCCAGTCTGCCCCCTCCCAGGAAAATTTGGAATGCAATCCGGCATACTCTCAGGAACTGTTTTCTGGACCCTTCCCAGAGTCACAAACCACTTCTCAGGTTGCTGCTGACCTCGTTCCCGATGCCCAAGTTTTCCAACTGTCGCAGTCTGTGGGTGATGATGATGATGATGACAATGTTGACTTAGTGGAAGAAGTTTGTAAAGAGGTGTCGGACGATGAGGAGACACGGTTGTCAGACAGTGGTGAAGTTGTTGTCAGGGCCGGAAGTCCGAGGGGGGAGCAGACTGAGGAATCGGAGGATGATGAGGTGACTGACCCAAGCTGGGTTGATAAGCCGAGTGAAGACAGTGCTTCTGAGGCGGAGGCGAGTGCTGCACCAGAACAGGTTGGAAGAGGCAGTGGTGTGGCCAGAGGGAGAAGCAGGGCCAGAGCTGGTGCATCAGCAGCAACTGTTTCACGTAGTGAAGCTCCCGTGGCGAGGCCTAGATGTTCGCAAGTCTGGAGGTTCTTTAAAGAAAGTGAGGATGACCGACGGACTGTGGTGTGCAACCTGTGCCACACCAGGATCAGCAGGGGCTGCCACCACTACTAGCCTAACCACCACCAGCATGCGCAGGCATATGAGTGCTAAACACCCCACTCAATGGAACCAAGGCCGTTCACCACCTCCTGCGGGTCACACCACTGCTTCTTCCCCTGTGTCACTCGCTGCCTCTGCTAGTCAACCCCCTGCCCAGGACCCCGGCACGAGCGCCTCCCGCCAGAAAACCACACCTTCGCCTCCACGATCCTCCACAGTGTCCACCAATGTGTCCCAGCGCAGCGTTCAGCTGTCTTTACAGCAGACGCTGGAGTGCAAGAGGAAATACAGTTCCACCCACCCACATGCCCAAGCCCTCAACGTCCACATCTCCAAATTGCTGAGCCTGGAGATGCTGCCCTATAGGCTGGTAGAGACCGAGGCCTTTCGCAATCTCATGGCGGTGGCTGCCCCTCGCTATTCGGTCCCCAGCCGCCACTATTTTTCCCGATGTGCTGTCCCAGCCCTACACCAGCACGTGTCACAGAACATCATCCGTGCCCTGACCAACGCTGTTTCTGAGAAGGTCCACCTAACCACGGACACGTGGACAAGTGCTGCCGGGAAGGGACACTATATCTCACTGACGGCACATTGGGTTAACTTGGTGGAGGCTGGGACCGAGACTGACCCTGGGGCCGCTCATGTACTGCCCACACTGAGGATTGCGGGGCCTACCTCGGTCACGGTCTCTCAGACGTACTATGTCTCCTCCTCCGACCCCTCCTCCACCGAATTACCATCCGTGGGCACGGCACCTTCAGTCGGTAGCTCTAGGCGCAGCAGCAGTGCCGTGGGTAAGCACCAGCAGGTGGTGCTCAAACTGCTGAGCTTAGGTGACAAAAGGCACACCGCCCAAGAGCTGTTACAGGGCATCACGGCGCAGACCGATGTGTGGCTGGCACCGCTGAACCTCAAGCCAGGCATGGTTGTGTGTGACAACGGGCGTAACCTGGTGGCGGCTCTGCAACTCGGCAGACTGACACATGTGCCATGCCTGGACCACGTGTTCAATCTAATAGTTCAGCGGTTCCTCAAGACATACCCCAATCTGTCTGATTTGCTCACCAAGGTGCGTCGCATCTGTGCGCATTTCCGCAAGTCGACCACAGATGATGCCACTCTCAGGGCAGCGCAGCGCCGCCTACAACTGCCTGCTCACCGACTGTTGTGCGATGTGCCCACGAGATGGAATTCGACATTAAACATGTTATCCAGAGTTTACCAGCAGCGCAGAGCGATTGTAGACTGCCAGATGTCAACTTCCACCAGAACTGGTAGTCAGGTCAGTCAGATTCCTCAAGTCTACAATGAGAAGTGGACATGGATGTTTGATATCTGCCAGGTGTTGAGCAACTTTGAGGAGTCAACACAGATGGTCAGCGGCGATGCCGCCATTATCAGCCTCACCATCCCGCTGCTTTGCCTGTTGAAAAACTCACTGCTCAGCATCAAGTCGGATGCTTTGCGCTTGTCACAAGAGACGGTGGAGGAAGATACGTCGCTTGATATTCAGAGCACCCTCCGGTCTGTTTCTCAGCGCATCGGAGGAGGGGGATGAGGAGGAAGAGGAGGAGAATGTTTGCGAGACAGTAGAGGGTACCAGTGCTCAGTCCTTCTTAACTCTTGAGCGTGTATGGGCTGAAGAGGAGGAGGAGGAGGAGGAAATGGAGAGTCAGGCCAGTGAAGAGAGGGAATTCTTGCGTGTTGGGACTCTGGCGCACATGGCAGACTTCATGTTAGGCTGCCTATCCCGTGACCCTCGTGTTAGAAGCATTTTTTCAAACACCGATTACTGGGTGTTCACTCTCCTGGACCCACGGTACAAGCAGAACCTTTCCACTCTCATCCCTGCAGAGGAAAGGAGTCTGAGAGTGAATAGATATCAACAGGCCCTGGTGCACAAGCTGAAACAATCCTTCCCATCTGACGCTGCTAGCGGCAGAGGGCATGGTTCTGTGGGCCAAGTAGCAGGGGAGAGGAGGCGAGCAGGCAGCTTGTCCAGCACTGGCAGGGGAACGCTCTCCAAGGCCTTTGCCAGTTTTATGTCACCCCAGCAAGACACTGTCACCTGTCCCCAGTCTAGGCAGAGTAGGGGGGAGCTGTACAGAAAGATGGTGAGGGAGTACCTAGCTGATCATACCAACGTCTGTAGCGATCACTCTGCTCCATACAACTACTGGGTTTCAAAGCTGGACACGTGGCCTGAACTGGCGCTGTACGCCTTGGAGGTGCTGGCCTGCCCTGCCGCTAGCGTGCTGTCAGAGCGGGTATTCAGTGCAGCTGGTAGCGTCATCACCGATAAGCGTACACGCCTGTCAACTGACAGCACTGACAGGCTGACGCGTATTAAAATGAACAAAGCCTGGATTTCACCGGAATTCAAATCTCCTCCGGGGGAAAGCAGCTAAAGATTTACATTACTTATGTATCCGATTCCTCTTCTCTACTCCTCCTACTCCTCCTCCTCCTACTTGTCGTCCTTGCCTAACACTGACCAAAAAAACGCCATTTTTTAGAGGTCCAACTGGCACTCTTTTACCACAATTTTTCAGGAGGGCCCCCTACAGGCCCTCTCTTCAAACAATTTTTCCGGAGGTTAACCTACAGGCCCTCTCTCTAAATAATTTTTCTGGAGGTCCACCTACAGGCCCTCTCTCCAAACAATTTTTCCAGAGGTCCACCTACAGGCCCTCTCTCCAAACTATTTTTCCAGAGGTCCACCTACAGGCCCTCTCTCCAAACAATTTTTCCAGAGGTCCACCTACAGGCCCTCTCTCCAAACAATTTTTCCGGAGGTTCACCTACAGGCCCTCTCTCTAAATAATTTTTCCGGAGGTCCACCTACAGGCCCTCGCTCCAAACAATTTACGTCTTTTTCCTCTCTTTCTCTCTTTCCAAACTATTTTTCCGGATAGCTGCCATATACGTTATTAAACTTAGAAGTATACATAGAACACATGCCACACTTGTTCAAGCTCATAATTTACAACTGTACCGGTTGATGCTAAATTTTTAAGTTGGGGTCCTGCGTCGTCATTCTGACTACATCCGGCTGTTGTCACCACCACACATGCTAGCCCAGGGGGCACTCCTCTGTCTCTTCCAGCTCAACCTCTTTCCCCCCAGCCTGCCCCCACCTACAGGCCCTCTCACCAAACAATTTACGTCTTTTTCCTATCTTTCTCTCTCTCCAAACTATTTTTCCGGATAGCTGCCATATACGGTATTAAACTGAGAAGAATACATAGAACACATGCCACACTTGATCAAGCTCATAATTTACAACTGTACCGGTTGATGCTAAATTTTTAAGTTGGGGTCCTGCGTCGTCATTCGAACTCCATCCGGCTGTTGTCACCACCACACACGCTAGCCAAGGGGGCACTCCTCTGGCTCTTCCAGCTCAACCTCCTTCCCCCCACCTACATGCCCTCTCACCAAACAATTTACGTCTTTTTCCTCTCTTTCTCGCTCTCCAAACTATTTTTCTGGATTGGTGCCATATACGGTATTAAACAGAGTAGTATACATAGAACACATGCCACACTTGATCGAGCTCATAATTTACAACTGTACCGGTTCATGCTAAATTTTTAAGTTGGGGTCCTGCGTCGTTATTCAAACTCCATCCGGCTGTTGTCACCACCACACACGCTAGCCCAGGGGGCACTCCTCTGGCTCTTCCAGCTCAACCTCCTTCCCCCCAGCCTGCCCCCCACCTACAGGCCCTCTCTCCAAACAATTTACCCGGGTAGGGGACGTATTAGATATTGTACTAATTGAACCCGGAACCCGGGTCAACTGCTTGGGAAGCAGCTATGCTCACCACTTTACCACCAACAGCCACAGCAACTGATAAGAACAGATACTAAACTTGATGTCAGCCAACATTTCGACAATCGATAACCCGAAACGGGTCCGTTGTCGAGCCCGGCGTTCGGCCACCCTGAACATTTCACATACTCTGACCGAGTCTGACCCTGGGGCCGCTCATGTACTGCCCACTTGGAGGATGCTTCACCTCCTGCTACCTCAGTCTAACTCGGTCACTCTGTTGTTACCGCCATGCTGCGTCTGGCTAAATTTTTGGGTGGCTCACCTGCTACCTCATGTAACTTGGTCACTTGTTGGTGTCACCAGCATGCTGTGTCAGGCTTATGCCTGCATCGTGTGGCTGGGGATAGGAGAGCAGTGCCAGCATGGGCATGGGTGATGGACTTTCGTTGCACCTAGTTGGGTGCTTCCCTATATATTCCCACCATGCCAGCCATGGGTTGTACATTAACTAATAACAGGGAAAACAAATAAAATATTTTACAGAAGTGTCAACTACAGACACTCCTAAACAATTTTACATGAGGGAGTGTCTCCCCGTCTGCTATCGTGTTCGGTCAGGCTGTCAGTAGGTACACCACCTCTGTCGTCCGCAGAAGCGGCCACTATGAGGAAGGCCACGGCGAGAACATCCCCTTTTCAATTGAGAGCAAGTGTAGAATTGTAGGAGGATGACACTTTTCTTCCGCAGTGGATTCACCTTACCCTTTATCATTGCCAGACAACAGTTAGTGAAAAAGTAATTGGCAATGATGAAGAAAATGTAACGGTGCAGTGGACCGTCTGTGACGCAAAACCTATATAATCCCACCATGCCAGCCATGGGTTGTACATTAACTAATAACAGGGAAAACAAAATATTTTACAGAAGGGTCAACTACAGACACTCCTAAATAATTTTACATGAGGGAGTGTCTCCCCGTCTGCCATCATGTTCGGTCAGGCTGTCAGTAGGTATACCACCTCTGTCGTCCGCAGAAGCGGCCACTATGAGGAAGGCCACGACGAGAACATCCCCTTTTCAATTGAGAGCAAGTGTAGAATTGTAGGAGGATGACACTTTTCTTCCGCAGTGGATTCACCTTACCCTTTATCATTGCCAGACAACAGTTGGTGAAAAAGTAATTGGCAATGATGAAGAAAATGTAACGTTGCAGTGGACCGTCTGTGACGCAAAACCTATATATTCCCACCATGCCAGCCATGGGTTGTACATTAACTAATAACGGGGAAAACAAAATATTTTACAGAAGGGTCAACTACAGACACTCCTAAATAATTTTACATGAGGGAGTGTCTCCCCGTCTGCCATCATGTACGGTCAGGCTGTCAGTAGGTATACCACCTCTGTCGTCCGCAGAAGCGGCCACTATGAGGAAGGCCACGGCGAGAACATCCCCTTTTCAATTGAGAGCAAGTGTAGAATTGTAGGAGGATGACACTTTTCTTCCGCAGTGGATTCACCTTACCCTTTATCATTGCCAGACAACAGTTGGTGAAAAAGTAATTGGCAATGATGAAGAAAATGTAACGTTGCAGTGGACCGTCTGTGACGCAAAACCTATATATTCCCACCATGCCAGCCATGGGTTGTACATTAACTAATAACGGGGAAAACAAAATATTTTACAGAAGGGTCAACTACAGACACTCCTAAACAATTTTTTAGGAGGGTCAACTTCGGACACTCCAAAACAAATTTTTTGGATGCTCGCCTACAGACATTTGACTGCTACCTCAATCTAACTTGGTCACTTGTTGGTGTCACTACGCTGTCACCATGATGTGTCAGGCTTATGCCTGCATCGTGGGGAGGGGGATAGCACAGCAGTGCCAGCATGAGCAGTGGTGTCACCTGCAGGCAGTGATGGACCTTCGTTGCACCTAGTTGGGTGCTTCCCTAACATGTGATGGGTATTTGCCTCGCCTTTCTTGGTCTGAGTGAGCACAATTGCCATGAGGGTAACCACCAGGCTGCTGCCTGAGAATTTGGGGTAATGGTGGGATTAGGCAGCCTCAGAGGCATCCATGCATGCTGCCCCTGCTGTTTCCTGTCTATTTCCGTGGTGTTTCCATCATTTTCTGAGGTTTTCAGGTTTTTACCCAGCCTTCCCTAGGCAGAGCCTTGGTCCCCTGCAAAAATGCTCGAGTCTCCCATTGACTTCAATGGGGTTTGTTAATCGAAACGAGCACCCGAGCATCGGGAAAAGTTCGACTCGAATAACGAGCACCCGAGCATTTTAGTGCTCGCTCATCTCTAAATAGTACCTTACAAACTGCATCTGTAATTGGAGAAAATGTGGGAATTTATCATGAGGGTAACATTTTGAGTAGTTTTGGACAAATTTATCAAATGTTGCATATGTTTTCATAAATTTACACTTAAAATTTATGTCTAGCTGATTTTATCCATCTTTGTTGGGCATGCCCCGACTTACAGACATTCTGGAGGGGTGTGACTATCTACTGTAATAGAGCGAACAGTGCCAAACAATATCTGGGCTTGTTTTTTGGCTCTTTTAGATGAGGTTCAGTGGGATTTCCAGGATCGAATGCTCTTACTGTACATAGGACCCTATTTCTAGCCCGGAAGGCAATGGTGCTAAGATGTATGGCAACATGCTCCCCTTCCATCCCTCAGTGGAGTAAACTTGTAAACACTGTCATATCATATGAGGGCACTGTGTAGAAGAATAGGAATAGACTAGAGATCTTTCACAAAATATGGGATGTCTGGTGTGCCTCATGTATATTTACTTAGTGCTACACTGTTACTTTGTGCCACGTCACTTATCCACAATGATCCCATTTGGCGGCTCACCATACACTTTCAACACATCAGCATGAGAACAGTTCACAAACTGTGATGTTTCAGAAATACTGCCACCCTTGAGCCGAAAGACAATAATCATCCATTTTTGCGACTCTGATAAATAGCCAATATTACCCAGGACAGGAACGAGGGATATATGTACACACAGCCTATTGCCCACCTTATATATTCACCAAGCCAGCTCACAAGTGGCTTTCTTTAAGAGCTACCCGCTGCCAATGTCGAAACTAGGAAGTGGTCATAATAATGTGACTGGACTGTGTATGACTGACAGGGACAGACAACAGATATCTTTGTTGGGGGTTGCTGCTGTAAGAACCCTGACAAGACAACAAGACAGTTACATAAAGAGGCCTGAGAAGGGAACTCTGGTCTACAACATGATCCCCTCAGAACATTGAAATGGGCAGTATACTGTATTGATAAACTTTACTATATTATTCATGTAATCAATCAAGTTTTTTGAACATATTATTATTATTTTTTTAATAAAAAGACCTTCTGGTAAATTCCTATCCCCAAATATCACATACACTACATATGGAGAAGATATTCTATTTTATATTTTTCAGAATATTTTATACAGACGTCTTCTGAACATCGGGGTAGAGAACTCCTGATCTACATTATTGCCTCTCTGTGTGTCTATTGCTTCTTGTACTCAGATTGCCTTCTCAACATTGACCTTTTGCCTTATTAAGACTGGCATCTAAAACACTGATCTTAATAAATGACACCCATGGAGATTCCACTATCACAACAGAATCTTTCATTATTGGAGGAATAAGATCTTTAAAGTATATAGATATGCAAAATTCTTTAAACTATTATGTCCAAAAGACATATGAAAAGATTACATGGAGGTGTGGGAACTATCCCCCAGTAACAACTAAAATAAAGACTTATATCATCCATTCTCAGCTTCATCTGGGGAAACTACAGATGTATTCACAGAATGCCACCATTAAGTCTTTATTCGGTATATATTAAAAAATACCCATCAGTGCCATAAAAACAGAGGTCAGGGCACTGAGACGGAAAGGAAAACATCTGAACCCTAGTACTTCCCTATGCTCTGTGCCATGCCTAGAATGGAATAGCCACCCCAATAGGGGCGATCCCATATCAGGAAGCTCCTATATCCCCTAGGGTGACCCTGACACAGGGATAGAAAACCACCACTGTCAAAGGGACCACTAGGCCCACAAATTGCGAAAACCCTATATATGGTCAAATGTAAAGGGTACAACAGATAATTGATATCAAACATGGGATGACCAGCTCAAACTACGGATGTAGCAGAGTTAACAGTCACACTTGGTGAGTTATCACATCTAGTTGACTCATTATGACTGTGACTATTATCTCTGCCACATCCATTGGTTGTGGCTCTTTAGTGTTTGGTCTCACAGTGTGTCTCCCATGAATTGAGAGCTGAAGCCTTTCATTCTACTGAATAGTGAGGATTTGGTAGTCTGGACTGCCACCGATACGAGCTACTGATGTGTCGCTATGATATTCATTTAAACAATTGCGAGTACACCTACGTACGTTACATATCTGCCCCCTTAAAACTCAAATATCATTACTCCCAGCATGGCACGTGCACGTGCAGCTGGCATCATGGCCGGCAAGTCTCTGCTGTTTCTAACAGCAGAGACTTGCGGCTACTTACCGCCATCGGCGGCGTCTTGCTGGGCCTTCAGATGCCGTGATCACACATGATCACGGCATCAGGATGCGTCTGAACCCGGAAGCATACACTTCCGGGTGGTGTACAGACGCCCCGAGTGGCCAATCGGGGTGTCTGTACACCATATGAAAACAGTAATCCTCGCTGGTGAGGATTACGGTTTTCAAACTGCAATTCTTATTCTGGCCACTAGATGGCACGCCAGTATAAGAAATTAGCAATTCTTGAATTTATCTCCATCTAGTAAATCCCTGATTGCTCATAAAGAAAAAAAAAACCCACAATATATTAGCTCATATTTGAGCTTTAAAATAATCACAAAAAATTTTAAAAAATGTTAAAAAATATATAAAAAATAGAAAATATATAAAAGTTCAAATCACCCCCCTTTCCGTATAATTAAAAAATAAATACCTAAATAACAATAAATATAGACATCATGGGTATCACCGTGACCGAAAGCGCCCGTACTTTTAAAATATAAAAAAAAATTCCAATACGGTGAATTGTGTGGCAGAAAAAAGCGTCCAAATGGCGATTCGCCGTTTTTTGTCGCTTTTTTTTCTAAAAAAATTTAAATAAAAAGTGATCAAAAAGTCATACATACCCCAGAATAGTATCAATAAAAACTTCAGATCGCCCCGCAAAAAATGAGCCCCCATACAGCTTCGTACACATAAATACCAAAAAGTTATAGGGGTCAAGATATGACAAAAAAAAAAAGGCCAACTTTATAATTATTTTATCACTATCAAAACGCAGTAAAAACTATACATATTCGGTATCGCCGGATTCGTACTGACCAGTAGAATGAAAGTAACTGGTCAGTTTTAATGATCATCGAACGTTGTAAATAAGAAACCCGTAGAACTGTAGCGGAATAGCGTTTTTTTTGCAATTTCACCCGATTTGGAATTTTTTCCCGCTTTCCACTACACCATATGCAATATTAAATGGTGGCGTTGGAAAGTACAACTTGTCCCGCAAAAAACAAGCCCTCATACAGCTATGTGAACAGAAAAATAAAACAGTTCTGGCTGTTTGAAGGCAGGGAGCGCAAAACGAAAATGCATAACCGAAAAAACCTCCGGTACTGAAAGAGTTAAGATGTTTCATTATTACTGTTTTGTTTAGATAAAGAATGGGTTTTATGCAATTCCCATATTTTTTCGCTGGTTGATTACATGTTTTGAGATTTTCTTTGCCAACCACTGTAATTTCAATGCTAGATGAGTTAAAACACAGCTGTTGTAGCATGATGTATGATATCTAGGACTATCCAGTGCTTGTATATACAGTGAATATGGCAGTTTTTTGTTTTAGATACATCTTACAGTTCACCTATATTGAGGATATAAGTCCAATGAAAGATTCCGTATAATTACATTCCCTTACTATTATGGGTTCCCTCACATTTGTTTAATGGGCCTGTAGGTAAAAATAATCAACCACGCTGTTCAATTAGTAAACGGAAAAAGCTGAGATTCAAATGCCATTGACTCCGGTTTCAATGAGCTGTCAATTGAGCAGTGTCAAAGTGTGGGAGGGCGATGTGATTTGTCTTCACCACTGTGATTTTATGACTCAATCTAATATACTGTTGGACGTTTCACTAAATGCCTGTGAGGACTAGAATGGGGTCTATGGAATAAGCTCAATTCAAATGCAAATTCAGAGCATGACAGCCGCGTCGTGGTTGGGAAAATGATCCAGAGATGACACAATGACAGTTCTGACACTTCTGCATCGCTCAGAAGATGTGTTTACTTCAGCCCATCAAGCCACACGAAAATGAACTCAGTCTGATGTCTTTATTTCTCAAGCACACCTTTAAAGGGGAACTCCCATATTAGCAATATAAAGGGCAGTAACAATGGTAGAATGGTCAGCGTGTAAAGAAGGTGAAAGGTGTCACCTCCATATGCAGCTCCTATGCACATATATTGCTTGCAGCTGCCTTCTTTAAATAGACTAGTAGTTCTCTGATGCAGGGATCCCCAACCACCGGGCCGCGGCCCAGGACTGGTCCCTGAATCGATGTCTGCCGGGCCGCGGTGGCAGGGAACAAGGAGATGAGCGCTTCCATTGTAGAAGCGCTCATCTCCATAGTCATCTGTATCGCCGTCCTCAGGATGCAGGGGGAGGGAGAGGCGTCTCCCCTGCCCGTTCCTCTGATAGGCTACAGGCACTAGGCCTGCAGCCTAGCAGAGGCAAGCTCAGGCGGCGCGATGACGTCATCGCGACGCCTGAGCCGTACAGAGCAGGACACAGGCCGGAGGAGGCCTGCATCGCATCGCTACCAGCACCATGGAGGTAAGTATAAGTGTTTTTTTTTTATTGGACAACACTGAACTTCTTACTGGCACTGTGGGGGTACTTCTTATATTATTGAGGGGGTATTTATGGGGGGACACATTTTATTACCATATTTTTGGAGGGCATATATGGGGCCCTTCTTATTGGAATATTATTGAGGGCATCTATGGGGGTCCTTCTTATTGGAATATTATTGGGGGCATCTATGGGGGCCCTTCTTATTGGAATATTATTGAGGGCCCTTCTTATTGGAATATTATTGGGGGCATCTATGGGGGCCCTTCTTATTGGCATATTATTGGGGGCATCTATGGAGGTCCTTCTTATTGATATATTATTGGGGGCATCTATGGGGGCACTTCTAACTGGTACATTATTGGGGGACACTGTGGGGGCATCTATGGGGGCACTTATTGGTATATTATTGGGGGGCATCTATGGGGGCACTTCTTATTGGAATATTGTTGGGGGGCATCTATGGGGGCACTTCTTATTGGTATATTGGGCGGCATCTATGGGGGCACTTCTTGGTACATTATTGAGGGCACTGTGGGGGCATCTATGGGGGCACTTCTTAATAGTACATTATTGGGGCATCTATGGGGGCACATTGTTGGGGGCATCTACTGTGGCCTCAAAGAAGAGGTATTTTATATGGGGGGCTCTGTAAAGGGGCATTTTATAATATATTTTAATATATTTATATATATATTAATAAGCACCTTGCGTGAATCAGCGCATCCCCCAAACCCCCCCCCCCCCCCGGGCCCTGGGGAAATGGTCTACCGAGAAAACCGAGAAACCGGGCGTCTTTGCAAAAAAGGTTGGGGACCAGTCTGAGGGACTACTCAGATGTTTATTAGTTTTGGCATGCGTAGATATATATATATATATATATATATATATACTAGCTGAAGGACCCGGCTTCGCCCGGGTATATTTAATTTATTTCTTTTACTGTTTGTGTGTGTGTCGTTAAAAGATATCGAGAGTGACCTCTACAGCGGCCCGCCCCTTTAACAGTGACCTCTACAGCGACCCGCCCCTTTAACAGAGACCTCTACAGAGGCCCGCCCCTTTAACAGTGACCTCTACAGCGGCCCGCCCCTTTAACAGTGACCTCTACAGCAGCCCGCCCCTTTAACAGTGATCTCTACAGCAGCCTGCCCCTTCAACAGTGACCTCTACAGCTGCCCACCCCTTTAACAGTGACCTGTACAGAAGCCCGCCCCTTTAACTGTGACCTCCACAGCAGCTAGAGTGGCCACTATCTTCACCCCAGAAAGCCAGACATCACCGGCCATTCCCCCAAACGTGAAACAGCGCCCCCAGTTCCCATGAAGACACATCACTAAACATGAGGCCACGCCCCCCCTGGCTCCGTGAAGACATGGAGGAGAAGCTGTCTGAGTGTGAGCTACTGAAAGGGTGGACATCCCTGTGTCTGTCCAGGCACTGCGTCGGACGGAGAACAGGTAGCCAGAAAACTGGACTGTCCAGCCTAAAGCCGGACATCTGGCCACCCTAACATCAGCCTGCCCCTAGGGTGGCCAGAGGTCTTGTTTTAGGCTGGACGGTCTGGCTTTCAGACTCCCTGTCCTCTGTCATGCGCAGGGCCTGGATGGACACAGCAGCAGCACTCTCAGCAGCAGCACTGTGCAGTCTGAGCAATGAGCTGCAGGGAGAAAGTCACCCTCCCCCCACCCCTGCAGCTGACAGAAGGTGATTTTTACCAATATTTTTAATCCCGGTCAAATGCAGCATGGAAGGGGCGTGGCCTGACTGAGTCAGGGGCGTGACTTAGTGGGATCTGGGGGTGGTGCTTTTAAGTCCTTCTTTTGACGGTGGCCGGAATTACAGGTCGATGCCATAGTAATTTAGGAGGAAGGTGGGTAGCAGTGAAAGAAAACATCTTTTATTACTACTGAACAGTAAATATGTAAAATTTACATTATATGAGGTAATGATTGATGATGAGTTAGTCTAAAACATAAGTTATAGTTATGGTAACCGGGAATACCCATTTACCATTGTCATCCACAGTGCTCTGCCTCTTTAATGCAGACCTAAAGCAGTGAACTGGCTAGGTTGTCATAGAAACCTGATGTGTGCCTGTGAGCTTCTATTGGCTGATAAGGGTCATGTGACCAGGCTACTATTGGCTAATGCATTTTTTGGGAATATCTCAGGAACTGGAGAGTTGAAAACTGTTCTAAAACCTTCCCGGACACCTGATGTACATGTGTGCCAAATTTTGTGATTGTAGCTGCAGCAGTGCGGATTCCTTTAGCGGACATACACATACACACACACACTAAGCTTTATATATTAGATATCCTGTGTTGGCTGGATGACAGGCTATGGTGCCCTGTGCTGCCATCGTATGTGTGATGCATGAGCTGGACAGAGAATGAGAGTCTTTTGGGTCATAGTTGCTGGGGGCACATGAGTGACTGTCTAGGTCCAGGAAGAGCCTGGCCTGCTAGATGTATCTTAGAGAGAACATATGAGTGCACAACACCCTTGAAATGCACGGTCTGTGACAAAGTGACAGAGCAATAGAGAGACAGCAGATAGATAGTTGCCCATAGCAACCAATCAGATTCCACCTATCCCCATTATCTAAAGGAGCTCTAGAAAATGAAAGGTGGAATCTGATTGGTTGCTATGGACAACTAAGCCAGTTCTACTTTACACCAATTGTAACAAATCTCTCCCTATATTTGTGTAAGTCATTACACTATTAGAGCAAAAGGATAAGTTTATAAAGTCAGGGATAAAAATGTACCATTGGGCCATGCTTCACTGACAGACAGAGAGCTCTCTCAAATCCTATTTATTTTGAGCCAGTGGCATACATAGAAAAGTAAGAGCCCCATAGCAAGGATCAAACTGGGCTCCCTCTTGCCCTGGGCCCCATAGCAATTGCATGGTCTGCCACTATGGTATTTACACCCCTGGCTAGAGCCAAGAGCCACATGTAACCCTTTGCTCTAGTGGGCAGTATTTATCTATTGAAAATTACGACCCCAGCAATCTTCCTATCCAAACCAGAATATCTCCTACACTCCTACCAATACCAGCTATACTGATATACTTTTTCTCAATCATAAGAAATCTAAGATTTAAAGGGATTTTCCGATCTGGACATTTAAGGCATACCGATAGGATTTGCCATAAATGTCTGATAGGTCGGGAGACCCACCTATGGAGCCTGCTTCAATCTCAAGAATGGGGCCCATTTATGGCGAGAATGCCATGCATGGTGTCCACTCCATTCATTGCTATGGGAATTCTGCAAATAGATCAAAAGGTTATGTACATCGTTGGAGACAATTTTTTTATTATTGCATTTAACTTATTTTTGGCTAAAAATCATATTTTCAATTGCTCTTTATTAAAAATATTGAGCTGTTCAGTCACAAAGGGTTAACCGTCTAGCTGGGTGACTGGTACTTTCACTTTCACTTTGTGTCGGTCATCTAATTACCCTTATCTGTAACCTACTGAGAGGTCATAAACAGTTATTTAAGCCCCATTCTTATCAGTAAGGTAAGAACTGAGCTATACTGAGTATTTATGATGTGAGAGAGAAGAGCTAAGGAGTCTGTCTGCTCCTCAGATGACGGAATTGAAAAAAAATCCACAGGCAGCTAGTACAGCTTCTCAGCTCTATACACAAAAAAGGATTCCATATTGTTAATAAAGACTAATTGAAAAAAGTGATTTTTTGGTCAAAATAAGTATAATGCAATAATAAAAATAAATTGACCCACGAAGGTGTACATAGTCTTTAACTCTTGAAGGCTATCGTGGGGCTCTGTTGAGAGAGGAGCAGGCCCAGAGGTGGGATGGTATACCAATATGTCATAAATGCCCAGATGGGACAACTCCCTTGGTTGTAGCTGATTAGAAACAGGTTTCACTAGATTAGAAACAGTGCCAAACCTCTGTATGGGTTTTGACTAGTATTGCAATTTGTCTCCATTAAATTGAATGTGGCTGAGCTGCAAGCCCACACATAACCTGTGGAGGGGGATGTCAAACTTTTTTGCTTAAAAATGCTTTTTAATGCTGTACAACCCAAGGTCAGGTGAGAAGGATGTTTTTCCAATATTGTCTACAGTCGTACATTTTGTTATATCCTGGATTATACAGTTGAGACCTGAAGGGTTGAACATGGTGGACATGGTTTTTGCAATCTATCTATATAAAAGAGTATTCTCTAGTAGGACATCTAGCATACATAAATACCATTGTACACCCAACTGTGGTGGCAGAATGAAGACAACAACAGTTTATCCTACATAGCTTTATCAATATCTTCAACCTACATACGCTATTCTGGGGAGGAGGGGGGGGGGGACTTGCCAAAATGTCTGTTGTGGTACCAACAGTGGTGAATATTTTTCAAAACATGACACCTGTAGAACCAAATTCTACCTACAGGTCATGAAAAACACTTGCTAATTGAACAGAATTTGAAATTAAAGATATTTTGGCACAAAAAAAAAATACAGATATGTTACAAATTTGTATTTAATTAAATAAATTGCACAGTTAAAACATAATAATTTTACATGACACAGATCAGATTGAGATTTTATACTCCAGGCAAAGCTTGTATGCTGTATTATGTCTGGTGGAGCATGACATAGGAGCTCTCTTTGGTGTTCTATAGGTCTTGTACTAGGCATAACACCAGTTATACAGTATATGCTTTACCTGGAGTGTTCCTTCATGGAATGACAGTAGTATAAATAGGAGAAATAACAATGTACTATATTACATGAACGCTTTGCGGTCCATAGTCTTTAACACACTGGATTCATTTGTGTTTACAACTGAAAAAAAAGTTGTTCTAGACTAAGAATGAAACACTTGTCTGTTACCGATCTGCAGTTTGATTGCTTTTTTTTAAGCTCTATTCACATTATATTAAACAAAGCTGCATCATTTATAATATGTTTTATTACAATATATGGACATTATAGAAGGGTTACTCCGTAGGACTCTCCTGTCTGAGCCCTAGAAGAGATCCCAAGAAAAAAGATTCTCACTCCAGTCCATTTGAATAACCTGCATGTAATGCTACATTTTTCCTGCATATATGAAAAAAATGGCTGAATTCAGCTTCCTGGAGTCTAATCCATGGCGATCAGTCGATCAATGAGTCAGTTAAAACGATATGACTTCAAAAGATTCGACTAAGCGTTGATTTAAGTCCCAAATTTTCTGACTTGAAAAAATATATGTTATGCTCCCCCTAGTGGTGACTGCAGTCAGCCTGAATTTTATTATCTATGATAAATGGCAGTGTGAAGGGAAGCAGAAAATTGGGAATTCTGTATCAAATATGAATCTCTTGTTCTATGAAGATATGATACATAAGCAATGAGTACATAATGTTGGACCTATAAATGAAATGATGTTTGAGGTACTTATATTTGGAGAACTGCTCTATACAATGGAGACATACTGCACAGAGAGAAAATATATGTTCTGGACTTCCGCAGTGACTTCTTTTACAGTGGGTCAATAAAATTGCTTGGAGTGTAACTACTGTATTTTACTGAAAAGGTACCTGCTGCACATATGTGGCACATAAAAGTCAAACCGGATGCAGTCATTTCTTAAAGGGAATCTGTCTGCACAATCTTGGACTAGTATGTGCAGTACTAGTGCTGCAGATAGGTAGTCCAGTGCGCGATTTTCCCATTTTCCCACTGTCAGTACTGGACTGCTCCGCTAACATAATAGGGAGGACTACTGTGCAATGCACAGCAGTCCTGACAATGTATTTCAGCGCAGCTTTGAGAATTAACAGAAGGCAATGGAGGCAGTAGGAAAATAAAAATAGTGATCTGGACTCATTATGGGCAGCATTACTCATGTATCAGTGCAGATAATAGTCCAAGATTGTGGTGACAGATTCCTTTTAATTTATAGTTGTTCACCATTTTTTTTTACAGTCAAGTCAGTGAAATCCAGAACTTGAGAATGTTAAAAATGTTAAAATTAAAATTTGGGAATTAAAGCTCAAGCCCTCGTACAGCCTGGAAATGCCCAGCACAATGCCTAGAACACCCTCAGCTGCCCACTGGGAGGTGGGTCTTGAATTAGCCCCACCCCTTTTATGGGCTGGTTTATTGGATTGTTCCAGTAAAATTGGGACTATTGGCAAGTATGGGAGTAATATCATCAGTCTCCAGGAAAATGTCACCCTATACTCTATTGTGTCTGCAATCTACACCATTCCTTGTGAGTCTTATCCGATGCATTAAAATAGTGTGGCAATTCTGTTATAAATCTGCTGCCTTCTACAGACAATGAATGAAAATATAATTTCACTGTAGGCTGTAAAACGAGATGCTATTTTCTGGATCAGTCTGCAGTGCAGCCTGTTTGGCCACCCGACGTCATCACATGTAATAGCCCCATTTCATATTTATTCTTACATGGATAAACACAAGAAAAAATAAATTATACTGACAAAAATAAAAATATATATTTAAAGGATATGTCCCTTTCTGATGATCATGTTCCTTTAAAGGAGTGGCCAGACCCTCTCTCCCATCAGATTTCACGGGCTGCTACTGTATGCCAGACAACTGTGATACCCCCCCAAGTATCAGGCACATGGTCTATTCTAATTAAATGGACACATGCACAATACTTGTCAGGTGACTCTCCCACCCAGCATACAGCAGCATCTCTCCAAGTTTGATGTCAGATCAGGAGATTTCCAGTTTAATAGAAAAGGTTTACTCATTGTATCATGAAAACAGAGCTTTCTAATTGATGTTTCAGTTCCTCACAGGTTCAAGATCTGTGCTTGAAGTCAGTGAATAGAGACATTTCTGTATCCATCCAGAGGCTAAAAACCTGTCCCAATAATGTGCTGCTCACACAAGTACATAGAGTAGAACTTAGGGGCCTGGAGCCAGGGGTGCACCACCAATGAGGCCAGGTGAGGCGATCGCCTCAGGCAGTACCAGGTAGGGGCAAGAGGGGGGTAGCAGGGGTTAGGTTATGAAATAGGCATTGGGGGGTTGGGGCGCCATTTCAATTTTTGCCTCAGGCAGCAGAAAGGTAAGGTGCACCCCTTCCTAGGGACCACCAGTAAAATTCATTTTGGGGAGCCTAGGGTGCCCCTACATGCAAATACTACCTGCTTACATAGCTGTAGGCAGAAATAAGAAGCTGAAGAAGATGGATTATGGGATTTCCTGCAGCAACTTCGAGAAGATGGGTCTCTGGGGAAAGAAGATACTGACTGGCTTGCCTCTAGAAGTCATCTCAGCCACCCGATGCATCTGTAAGAATAGACTGGGTAGATTTTACAATAATGTACCCAGTTTTCCAGATGGATATAGGCTGGTTGAGATGCTGTGCTGAGAGACTGAGTGCCTACTGCCTACCTTTTTCAGGGGCCTACTGGGGATTCACCTGTTCCTCTGTGGGCCAGTTCAAGTGTGAGTAGATCATTAGAGAGAGCTCAGATGTCCTTCCTTTGTTAATATGAGCAGATATGCTGCTGACACATGAGCATTTCTATGCTCACATAAAGGATGTGATCAATCAACAAAGAGGATTGTACGTTGGTTGGGTTATCGGCTGGAGGATTACATGGGACAATGATCAAGAATGAAAGTTCCTTTGCCCATCATCGGCCCAAGTAAAAGGGTCCTAAGACTGTGCTGATGCCTAGTAAATGGCAGACATAGCTGGTGACATCAGCATCTGCCTTCCCTCTCCATTCTGAAGCAGTGTGGTGGAAGGCAACCTGCAAGCAATGGAGTCAAGATAATGTTCATTTATAGTTTTACCCCATCACTATGTTATTTGCTCAACTGAGAACCCATATTGAATGTCAGGGAACTCAACTGTCTTTTGAAAGAGCCATGCATCTGTCAGCAGCACATTATCAGGACAAGCTTTCCATCTCTTGAAGAAGGTAACAATGTTTCTATTCAGACATGAAGCAGGGATGTCAAATTTGCAAAGATTAAAAAAAAAAAAAAGTTTATTACAAAGTTGCATAACTTTTCATGTGATAGCAAGAATATGTATGGACTGTATTAATATGCAAGACACCAACTGACTTGCACGCAAATCTTAAAGAGGTTGTCCAAGATTAGCAGAACATGGCTGATTTATTCCAGAAAGCCCGTCACACCTGTCCATGGGATGTGTCTGATATTTTAGCCCAGCTCCATTGAAATGAATAGATCTAAGCAACAGCAGACACCTCCTGTGACCAGGCGTGGCACAGGCTTTGGAAGAAGACAGCCATGTTTTCCTTTCAGGCGAGTCTGTCACCTATATATAACTAATGCCAACGTGCTGCTGCACATTACAGTATCTTTCACACCCTACTTTTGGTACTTTTATTGCCATTTCCAATCCCCAAAAAAGTTTAATGGGTACGCAAATAAAGCATCAACTGCCCAGCTGGGCATTTTCAATCTTTCAGCAAGCCCAAGCATGGCTTTTCTCTTGGTCCCAGTTCCTCCCTCTTGCTCTCCCAAGTCCATTCCCTCTGCCTGCAACATCATCGAGTTACTGCATCCAAATCTGGCACGCTAAAGATGTCAGTATGTACTGTAATGTGCAGTGTGAAGTCACTGGCAGAAGGGTAGGGGATTAGTGATGTCACAAGCAGAAGGGATGGACTTGGAAGCACAAGAGGGAGGAGCTGGAACAGAGAGAAGAGGCGGACTTAGGCCTGAGCACTTGGTTCCTCATTTGCATATCCAAGAAAGTTATTTTCCTGGGAACCTGAAATAAAGTTAATAGTACCAAGGGGACAGTATGGTTTAAATGATTTTGTAATGCAGTACATTAGCATTAGGCTGCATTCACAAGACCGTAAGACATGACCATGTTACGGACCTCAATCCACAATACACGAGCATTGGCTATGTGCACCCCTCTTGGCTGTGCAGACCCATTGACTTCAATCTGCAAGATGCGACCAAAGATAAGACATGTACTATCTTTGGCGCATAGAAACAGACCTGGAAGCACACGGAAACACACGGAAGACCTTACGGATCTGTGTCTCCGCACTACAAAAGACAGAACATGTCTTATCTTTTGCGCATCTTTCGAATCACAGACCCATTGAAGTCAATTGGTCCACACTTGGATGTGGGGTGCACACGGCCGCTGTCCATGTTTTGCGGATCTGCAGTTTGCGGTCCTCCAAACGGGCATAGCTGTCCCACGGTCATGTGAATGCACCCTCACTTATATATGTTAAATGTAGATGACAGAGTCCCTTTACATAAGAGATATAGCACAAAAGACAGCATACAATATAATCAATAAAAACATGTACAGCTGCACTAGGGAAAGGGGAAGGCTTATTATTTCTTCAGTGCATCATAGAAAAATACATTCTGCATATTAATTATTAAATTACAGCATTTCTTAAAATTAGCTCTCCAAAAATGAGCTTTTATGTCATTGCTTGAATCAAGAACAAAAGTCATTAGGACATCAAATATAAAAGTGCAAATTACGGAACTGCTGACGGATTTGCTTTCTCTCAAGAATTACACGGATACATTTTGATCTTTACATTTTGATCTTCAAACTGTTTAAAGCTAAATATATATGTATACAACGTTGGCCAATGTTACAGCAACTCGTTCCTGCAAATTCTATCAGCAACTAGCAAAGAGACAGAATGTGGATTTCACATCTTGTGAGACGGAAAGTGATTTCTTTCCTCTAAATTAAAAAAAATATATCATAAAAATGAATAAAAGATTGTGCCGTATACTTCATAGACTCTTCCTTTATCCTGTTTGAAAGGCGTTTGGGCAGTCTTCATTTTATGGCACATTTTCCAGTACTAGAAAATGTCAGGAATCTCTCGTAACATTGTCAGTCTATAGCAGAAATGTTTGCATGGTTGTATCAACATATTCCGGAGGTTAAGTACAGCAGCCATATAATGAAAGGACCTAAGCATGTATAGATGCTCAGCATCTCACTATGGACAAGTGCATAGGCTTAATACACAAAGTATGTGACAATTACAATGGAGCAGAAGAAACTGTCCGGAGAAAGGCACACAAGATGTGAATGTCCTTATAAATGTCCGTGGAGGAGTTTGCCAGCTCCAGTGGTAGCCAATCCTCAGCTAAGCATTTTCTTTTTGGAAATTTCGAATGGCATTGACGTTCTCATAGACAAGTTCAGGCCCCATGTGATTCTCATAGATATGTTCATCCATGGGTTGAGCAATCAAGTCCACCATACATTTGTTGAGGAATATGTACTGTTCCTAGAAATTTAATGAAATCAATTACAAAATGACAGGTTAGTATGTTCAGCGACTATGTGAGATGTGCAGAGAAATATATGAATGACTGTTATCAAGAAACAAAGATGGTCACTGTATACTTTATCCAAGGTCGTCCTAAGGGGTGCACTATTCTAGGAATATAGGAATACCTGCCAAGAGTCCTACAAACCAGACTGAAGAAGGGCTAGCGGTTATGCTAATGTGTATTAAAGGGGTTGTTCCACAAAAATATTCTATTTTTCAAACCATGAAACCAGCACCTGGATCTGATTACTTTTGTAATTCCATATAATTAAGAATGTTGTATAGCTGAGTTATTACATAAACTGTATCTGTATACGGTCACCTGCTGAGTTATTACATAAACTGTATCTGTATACGGTCCCCTGCTGTTTGCTATTTTTCTAGTTTCTCTGTCCACTTCCTGAGGTGGACACACATGCTCAGTTCCATCCTTCAACTGCCACCAGCTGCAGCACAAGGGACATGCCCCTGAGCTGCCAGCTTGAAATAAATCTAGTAAAGCCATTGAAGCAATGAATGTGGAGATCTCTGGATCCATGTGAGGTACAGGGCTGGTTCTAGCTTTGTTAGGAAGAGAACAGAGAACTGAGATATAGTCATGAACTATATAATGCCTAATGATCAATTTTTATTTTTATCATGGGATAACCACAATTTCTGGTTGTTTTTCTCAGGTAGAACATAAATTGTCTAGTGGCCTCGGGTTTAAATGTCAGCCAGTATGCTTGGGGTCATGACACAAAAAGGTTTGATTTTCCTTCCTTCCACTATACCATCCTTTTACTATTCATTCCCAACCCCAAAAGTTAAGTGGAATTGGAAATGTCAGGCATTGGTCCACCTAGGTACTGTCACGATAATGCGAAACAGCCACATCAATGTCCAAAAAAATGGCAGATAGGTCGCGGAGCCTGACTGCGCTGCTGAATGGCTGCTTGAGTCTGAGCTCCTCACAAGAACTGGCTCCAAATCCCTTTAGAACGCTCTCCAGCAGACCTAGTATGGGGAAAACTGGCAAAGAGAAGCACAGGGACCCAGCAGAATCAACTCCTGTCCTGACAAAACAAAACAACCGGACATGGAGAAATTCCTCAGGAAGAAAACTCAGTCCGCCACCGCTGGCGCGGCCAAGATGGCGCCGGACCACGCGCCACATTCTGATGCAGAAGACTACTCAGAGACGGGTAGCGTCTCTGACACATCGGAACATAGGCTTCCTCGGAGGGAACCCCCCATATCTAAAACTATTCTTCAAGATGTGCTGGAATCGACACTCTCCCCACTGAAAAAAGATCTAACAGACATCAAGGAAGACCTCCGCCACTTAGGCCATAGAGTCGTGGCCATAGAGACAACACAAGAAGCCATACTGATCTATGGGGTAAAAACCAAAGAGGCTCTGCAGAATCATAAGACGCTGCTTAATGATGCCTTCCTCAAACTCGAGGACCAAGAGAATAGGAGCCGGAGATGAAACTTATGGATTCACGTGCTTCCTGAGTCGGTAGACCCAGATGACCTCTCCAAGGCGGCAAAAGAGCTCTTCACCTCGCTTTTAGGCTCCGAGAGAGCAGCCTCCATTATAATTGGAAGAATCCACAGGGCACTCCGCCCGAAACCTAAACCCAACGAGCCTCCACGAGACACCATTTGTGGTCTTCTGAGCTATGTGGATACTGCGGAGCTCCTGAAAAGTAGCAGAGAGTCGACCACGCTTAAATGCCAAGACGTTGACATCTCCTTTTTTCAAGATCTAGCCTCCACGCTAGTGAAGCATATGCTTTTGCGTCCTCTCCTAGAGGCCCTAAAATTATCAACTCCCTTCAGGTGGCTCTACCCTTTTGGCCTTGCCATTATGAAAAATGGTAGGCAAATCACCATCAGACACCCCCAGGACCTGAAGGCTGCATGGGAGACGCTGGGGATCAAGCCACTCGAGATACCGTCCTGGATGCCTGACGACCAGGGGAATCCTCTCCCATTGCCTCCACAGCCAGACTCCTGGCAGTTAGTATTGCCGGGTAAAGCGAGCTAAGCCAACGTGGATGCCAAACAAAGCACCAAACCTGAGCAAGTTCCCTCCTCACTAGAGATGTTCCTCTTCATTACAAATATTGGCTCCTTTAGGCGAACCTGCTTGACTCGGTTCAGACCAGAATTGTTACGATTCCATCTATATTAATGGACTGTACATACCCATAGCCCAAATGTGCCTATTGATTTGCCTGCTTGCTGCACGGCCCACTATAATGGGCTTGGCCTGGCACAACAGTTCTATTGCCAATGTATCCTGAACTATCGTTCGACCCTGCTGGCCTTGTCTGATACAAAAGTACCCTACTGATGTCTGCTGAGACTGTTTAGTCTGCACCAAAGGAGCTTTGTGTACTGGCAGCACGAATCACTCATGCTGCTGACACCTTTACACCTTATGGTTTCTTACCATTTTCTTACTAACATGTTTTCAGTTAATCTGATGTTGTTTAATTTCTGTTATGTTTTCCTGTCCTATTACAGTATTACCCAGCTTTGGTCACATGATTTCTTCCGCTGGGATTTGACCAGTATCCCACCGATCTGGTCTTCAGTTCCTAATGTTGGTCTCTAACAGACCCTTTTGTTGCTCTGGTCTCCCCTCCTGGGAGACCACTCGCCCACACCCTTGATGGGGGCGACTTGTCCTTCCCCAGGTGTTACGCAGAGCACATAATTTTCTTGCTCTCTCTTATCACTCTTTTCTCGCTGCACTTTCCTTCTCCTTTTCCTCCCTGTTCCCCCACCCCATTGAAGGATTCCTATGCTGATATACTACCTATGCTTATGTTATCATGGTATCTGTTATAGTATACTCTCTGAATGTAAGAGGTCTGAATGAGCCACGGAAGCGGTCGCAGATCCTCTCCCTTCTCCATAAAGACAAAGTAGCAATTGCGTTCTTTCAAGAATCCCACTTCAAGTCCGGTAAGATACCTATTTTACCACCCAAGAGATTTTCACAATGGTTCCACAGCACTTACACCTCAGCTAGTCGGGGTGTCAGTATTGACATACATAGACAATTGCCATTTAAACACTTGGTCACTATCGCAGATCCAGATGGACGCTATCTATTTGTCAAAGGTACAATTGAAGGAACACCTGTCACCTTAGCAAATCTATATGCCCCCAACAAGCGGCAGGCTCAGTGGCTCATTCAGACCCTTAAGCTGCTATCTTCGTTAAAAGAAGGGATCGTCATTTTAGAAGGTGACTTCAATCTTCCCCTAGAACCAGATCTGGACACATCGTCTAAACGCACACACATCTCATATTCGTTATTAGCTAAACTGAAAAGGGCTCTGAGGGACCTGGGGGTCATTGACGTCTGGAGATCCTTTAACCCTTCCTCTGCTGATTATACTTTCTGTTCCCATGCAAAGTCTTCCTTTCACAGGCTGAACTAACTGTTCCTCTCCTCTGTTCACATTGCACTGGCTAGGAAAGCTAATATAGGTAACTTTACCTTATCTGATCATACCCCTGTTTTTGAAAGATCTGCCAAAGAAAGAGTGGAATTGGCGTCTAAATGATACGCTGACCCCTCCCATGTAGATCAAATCACTACCGCTTTGCGCGAATACTTTAAACTGAACACTACCGAACAAACCTCATCCTCCATTGTGTGGGAAGCGCACAAATCGGTAATCCACAGAGAACTAATAGCGTTAGGATCTAAAATCAAAAAGCAACGTTCAGCAGCGTTAGATGCCCTATTGTCACAAATATCAACATTAGAAATCGCACATAAGCAAACCTTAGCTAGAGCCTCGGCACAGGAACTAACGAAATTACGCACTGAACGGAAGAACCTTCTGAATGTCACTTCTGCCAAAATACTCCTCCGTTCAAAGTTTAAAGCTTACGCGCACGGAGACAGAGGGAATAAACTAATGTCTGCACTACTTACGAAACAATATACTGATTCATTCATATCTACTATTAGAGACTCCAAAGGCACGCTTCATAACTCAACCCCAAAAGTAGCGAAAGCCTTTCAAGACTTCTACGCTGCAATATACAACCTCCAGCCACCACCTTCATCTCCAACCACCATAATCACAGAAGCCATCTCAACCTTTCTTTCTTCCCTCAATTTACCTACACGAACCACTTCTAACTCGGAACAATTGTTAGCGCCTATCACAGACTCTGAAATAAGACAGGCCCTAAAAACTATTCCATCAGGTAAAAGCCCGGGCCCTGATGGTTTTACTATTCAATATTCTAAAACCTTTAAAAATATACTAATCTCCCATTTTCTATCTCTTTGTAATTCCCTTGTCAATGGAGGTACGCTACCACCCCAAGCTTTGGAAGCCCATATCACAATTAGTTACAAGGATAAAAAAAGATCCCTTAGACTGTGGCAGTTACCGCCCTATCTCATTACTTAACACGGACATTAAATGATGGGCGAAGATTCTAGCCCAACGCCGTCAAATAATTCTACCCAACATTATTGATAGGGAACAGGTTGGTTTTGTCTCTGGCAGACAGGGCAAAGAAAACACGGTACGGCTACTCCGCCTTATATCTTGGGCTCTTGAGTCACATAGCCCCTTAGCACTTCTCAGCACAGACACGGAAAAGGCGTTTGACAGGGTTAGCTGGCACTTTATGTCAGCGGCCCTGTCGAGCTTTGGTATTCCATCTCAATTTATTCAGGCAATTCTTACTCTGTATTCAGCCCCTTCTGCCAGGGTCAAGATTAACAGCACCTTATCTCAGCCCTTCCATATCCGCAATGGCACCAGGCAGGGCTGTCCTCTGTCTCCTGCCTTATTTGTTATAGTAATGGAAACCCTTCTTCGGAAAATCAAGTCCGACCCTCTCATATCTGGATTGCAAGTAGGATCACACACTCACCTAACGGCTGCTTTTGCAGACGACCTTCTTATAATGACGTCGAACCATTTGACATCCTTCCCCAGACTCCTTTCCATTTTTAATAAATTTGGCGTACTTTCTAACTTCAAAATAAACTACAGTAAGTCTGTAGCGTTAAATATCACTAGCCTCCCCAGCCATATAGCCAGGTTGAAACAGACAACCCCATTTACTTGGACCTCTAAAAGTGTACAATACTTAGGAATTCATGTCCCGTTAACCCAGAAGACCTCTATACACTCAACTATACCCCCTTATTGAAATCTGTCTGCACCCACCTTAAGACCCTGAAAATCCCATTTATCTCTTGGATGAGAAAGAAAAATTTCCTAAAGATATTCATAGTTCCCAAGTTTCTATATCTACTACAAGTCCTCCCCATAAGGTTAGGCTATTTTCACACTTGCATTGTGGTTTTCCGGTATTGAGATCCGGCAGAGGATCTCAATACCGGAAAAAAACTGATCAGTTTTGTCCCCATGCATTCTGAATGGAAAGAGATCCGTTCAGGATGCATCAGGATGTCTTCAGTTCAGGCAGCTTTCAGTTTTGTGAACGGACACAAAACCGCAGCAAGTTGTAGTTTTGTGTCCGGTCATAAAAACTGAAAGAAACTGATCAGGTACTGAAACCAATGTAAGGCTACTTTCACACTAGCGGCAGTCCTGATCCGGCAGGTGAAGGGTGCCGTCGGATCCGGACTGCCGCAAGGACATGTGTGGGGCCGGAACCGCGTTCCGGCCCCACACATGTCACATACACAGTACCATATACATACACACACATACACATAAACACATACATACTTACGTACTCCAGGCAGGCCGCACGGCTTCATGCCCATGAGGCTCGCAGCTATGACGATTGCCCACAGCGCCCTCTGCTGGGCGCTGTAGGGAATCGTCATAGCGGTGCTCCTCCTGGGCATGAAGACGTGCGGCCTGCCTGCCTGGAGTATGTAAGTATGTATGTGTTTATGTGTATGTGTATGTATGTCTGTATGTATGTGTAGGTGACGGATCCGTCCTGAACTCCATTGAAAGTCAATGGAGGGCGGATCCGGTTACCATTGTGGTCACACCATTGACTTGCATTGGGGGTCATTCCGGATCCGTCTTGGTGAGGATGCCTGGACCGGAGAGCAAACCGCAGCATGCTCCGGTTTGTTCTCCGGTCTGAAGATGGAACGGAATGCTTTCAGGAGCATTCCGTTGTCTTCAGTTCAGTTTTGTCCCCATTGACAATGAATGGGGACAAAACTGAAACGTTTTATTCCGGTATTGAGCCCCTATGACGGAACTCAATACCGGAATTTTAAAACGCTAGTGTGAAAGTAGCCTAAGTCAATGGTGATGGATCGTTTTTTTTAGGAGACTAAAAAAACGGATCCGTCACCCATTGACTTTCAATGTATTTAGTGTCTGATCCGTTTTTTTTCAGTTTTGATATCACACAACTGCATCCTAACAGAACGGATGCATCCTGATATGCAAAATCAAAACGGATCAGTTTAATTCAGGTATAGAGATCCTCTGCCGGATCTCAGTACCTGAATTAACAGTGCAAGTGTGAAAGTAGCCTTACCTGTTACCTTCTTCGGGGAAGTTAGAAGGCTTTTTTCCTTTTTTCTGTGGGGAGGGAGATCAGCTAGAATCGCATATTCCCTTCTCACCAAAGAAAAAAGGTTTGGCAGCTTTGGCCTGCCAGATCTGCATTTATATTATAAAGCGGTACAATTGAGCAGAGGGGTGGCATTACATTCTTCTAAACCCGGGGATGTTTGTTTCGACCGGGAACTATATCTTTTGACCACGCGGAAGAAATTAATACTCTGGGGAATCAGACCTTACAACCATCCGGACTCTTCTCATTCCCTCCTGTCACCGAGCATTTTAGCTGTGTGGGCGGGATTATACAAGTCGAAGGACCTCTATTTCCCTCATCCCAATATGCCTATAACTTATCTCCAATCTTACCTACACCCTGGAGTTTCAGAATCTGCAGGAATATGGTCTCTCCTAAATAACATTCCTCTACTGGAGATTTCCCTACCCGATGGAAAGTTACACTGGGACAAGATATTAGATCTCCCTAGATCCCAAAACGCACCATTTCTACATTTGCTTGACTTTAGGATAGACACGAGACGTCTGGTACTACCCATCTCGCCGACTAGACAACTTTCGTGGGCAGAGAAAATGATAACCAATACTCAATCTCTCAAAACAATATTATTCACTATATACAAACTAGTATCTACAACTCCTATTAGATTATATTTTCTAGACGCGTGGGAAAAAGAGCTTGCAATAACTGTCTGACCCAGAAAAAGCGAGTATCTTAGCTAACTCACACGGTTTCAATAGAAGTATTAAAATCCAAGAAAACTCATATAAGTTATTATCCAGATGGTATAAAACCCCAGAGTTTTTACATAATATCAACCCTGAGATTTCTGACCACTGCTGGAGATGTGGGTTAGGAGTGGATTCCCTCTCACACATATGGTGGTCATGCCCAAGTATTCAAACCTTTTGGTCTGAAGTGACATCTTTAATAGACCATATTTGCCAGGTCAAACTCACCCTAGATCCCAAATTGATCTTATTGTGGTAACAAAATGTAATCGGACTAAAAAGACAGTGCCAGTTCCTGTTACAATATGTTATTTATTGTTTGATCTTTTTTGCTCAAGAAATCTGTATACTCTATTTCCTTTAAAGGGGTTGTCCCACAAAAATATTCTACAGTTTTCAAACCAGCACCTAGATCTAAATATTTTTGTAATTGGATGTAATTACATATTTTGTATAGCTACAGAGTTATTCAATAACATGTATCTGTATATAACCACTTATTTTCTTATTTCTTTGACCTATTTACTGAGCAGGCCGCACATGCTCAGTTTCACCCATCACCTGCCTCCTGAGCTGTGATAGGGAGAGCTGAGACACGCCCCCTTAGCTGCAGCAGATAAGACACTCCCCTTGAGCTGCCAGCTTGATATAAATCTAGCAGACCAATGAATGGGGAGATCTCTGGATCCATGTGAGGTACAGGGCTGGTTCTAGCTTTGTTAGAAAGAGGTTGCATTGTACTATATAATATCTAATTTTCATTTTTTACATTATTCATGGGATAACCCCTTTAATAAAAAGAGAATTGACAAAAATGTCAGATTTTAAGAGTAAAATGGATGGCCTGCTAAGGGGTTTATTGCTTTTTTGGTTCACTAAAAAGCTAGGAGTTGCTTGGTCTGTTAGTTATAGAGAACATAGAGGAATTAGAAAGCTAATTTAGCTCACACTCTTGATGCACTACAATCTTATTATAAGTAAAACAGTAAGTGAAATGCCCTTGTGAAACCCCTGATTCCAAATCTCTAATATGCATTACCCTCATCAAAAACCCAGAAATAGAGATGAGTGAATAGATTCTAAACTAATGAAATTTGTTCCAAATTTCCCAAAAATTTGAATCAGAAGTTTTCGGAATTTGTCCTGCATGAATTGCTCAAAATTCAGACTTGCTTACCTCTGTCTGTACCATTAAGTTACGATGTATTCTCATCTTCTCTACAAAGCTATATATTCCTATGCATTGTTCCTTCTCGATCTGCTGCATTAGATAATCCAAAGCAATAAGAGTTCCAGTTCGGCCCACTCCAGCACTGTAGAAGACATGCATAAAGGTTCAGGCAAAAGTACAACAAAACTATTCGGAAACAATACACAGAAGAAATGTACACAGTCCCAATAGCCATGACTATTGGGACTGTGTTTTTACTGAAATACTCAGCTGAAAATAAATAAGATTTATGTACATTAAAATATGATTTATTTCTATAGTAAGATGGCTGTCTGCAGTTATTCCACTGTTAAAAGGGTTTTCCGAGACTTTTCTACTGATGACCTATCCAGAGGATCGGAGTGGGTCACAGGTGTCAGTCCTCCAATGACCAATCAGATACTGACCAATCAGATACTGATGACCTATCCAGAGAATAGGTCATCAGCATAAAAGTCTCGGAAAACCCCTTTAAGCAATTATCAATTATACCTCTAGCAGGGGCTTCAATAAGGGTTAAAACATCCGAATCCAAGGCCCCAGATGATTGTCCCAGGCCTCGAATGTACTCCCTGTAGGACATATACAAGTGCATTGAATCACTGCTGCAGAGTTGCCCAGGGCTCCCACTAAAGGATACCCTCCTCAACTGGTCCACAGCCACTGAAATATCAGAAGTAATTATGGACCACGAGGCACTGCAGGAGCTGAAGGACTTGTGATGACATCACAGTCAAGTGATCAGTGGTAGAGGCAAAGCCCCATGGTGGAAAAGGACCTGCCATGATGTCAACAGCATGTGATCAGTGTAGAAGAGGACGAAGCTCAGCTGAAGGGAGGGATGGTATTTACATAGGACTATATGTTGGAGGGGGTGGGAATGATGTTATTTACATGGGACTGTATATTGGAGGCAGCTGGAGGAAGGAGTGATGTTATTTACATGGAACTGTATATTGGAGGGGCAGGAGGGAGTGATGTTATTTACATGGGACTGTATATTAGAGACAGCCAGGGGAGGGAGTGATGTTATTTACATGGGACTGTATGTTGGAGGGGGTGGGAGGGAGTGATGTTATTTGCATGGGGCTGTAAGTTAGAGGGGCTGAAGGCAGGGGAGGGATGTTATATAGGCTATGTGTGCACAAACGTGAAAAATGACATGTGATACATGTTTAAGTAGTGGTTGTCACACTGCCATTTTTACAACTAATTAAAGTTTACTGGGCTGGTCAACGGTTTGTAACGGCCGTTTAGCCAGGAGAGCACCCATGTAAGGCCAATAAAAACAAGCACACTGGGGGGGAATGGCATTTCAGGGGTTAAAATCATTTAAAAAATACTAACCTCATCCAAAGCGTAGGAACATTCACTCTCCATTGGAGGCAGCAGGACCTGTGCTCTCAGCGTAATTACATCACATAATCATGTCAGGTCCTGCTCTATCCAGTGAGGAGTGAGTGTCCCCACATGCTCAAGTGGATAAGGTATGTTGTTGTTTTTTTGGCATTCAAAAGAAATTGGCTCTATGGAGGACATTAATAATGTTCCACATAGTGGCCCCCAGCATTAATAATGTTTGGGGCTACTATGGGGAACCATTTATGCTGGAGGCCACAATGGGGGGCAATATTATTGATGGGGACCACTGTGGGGAACATCATTAATGCTGGGAGCCACTATGGAGCTGTTAACAATGGGGGCATTAGTTACAATGGGGGCCATTACAGGGGGTTGGGAGGATAAGCCAAACAAATTCATCCTTTTTTAACAGCTGTTAAAACAGACATTAAAAGCTTAAAATTGACAGTGTGTGCTTCATATGAAACTGTATGATGGAGGTGCCTTGGGGAGGGAGTGATGTTACATACATGGGACTGTGTGTTGTATGAGGCTGAAGGCAGGGGATTGATGTTATTTATATGGGATTGTATGTTGGAGGGGCAGGAGAGATGGTGTGATGTTATTTACATGGGACTGTATGGTGGAGGGAGGGAAATGATGTTATTAACATTGGCCTGTATGTTGGAGGAGCTGGGGCATTATAAATTCTGACGGCACTACAGGGAGTATTATAACTACAGCAAGCACTACAGGGGGGATTATAAACACTGGGGGCATGGGACATTGTAGGGGGGCATATTACTACTGGGGGCTCTATAGGAGTGCCTTATACATCGGTCTTCTTGCTACTGAGGGCTCTATAGGGGGCATTATTAATACTTCAGGGTTCTTCTACTAATGGAGGCATTATTGGGGAGCATTATGACTGTTGGGGGAAATGTAGTTGCTCTATTACTAAGGAGGGAATTACTATTTTGTGGGACTTTGAGGAGCACTATTACTATGGGGGGCTATCTGTATGGTACTGTTATACAGTCTTGTATTTGGAGACATTGGGGAGCACAGCAGGCACAGTATTAGGGGTAGCAGCAGGATGACACTTGTGGGACACAAGGTGGGGAGAATGATATAAAACTGAGGAACCAAAGATGTCTGTGTGTGAAAGAGAACATCTACATCAGAGAAGATGGGTGTCAGAAGTATATAGTGCTGCGTAGTCCAGTATGTTTGATAATGTCCATGCAGCAAGTAAAATGTCTTTAGTGCTAGAGCATGTGTGGGAGTCAAGGGGGGGTTCCATATGCATTCGAGCTTGAGCCCCGAATCTTTTGAGACCCTAGCAATGCCCCTGACCTCTAGACTAGTACTTACAGTATGTTGTTTTGTGTGACATGGGCCAGGTATTACAGTCCAGTCCCTATTAAATTAAAAGGGTTTTACAGAATTTTCATATTGATGTCCTATCCTCAGGATAGGTCATGAATATGAGATTGGTGAGGGAACAACTTTCAAGATCCCAGCTCCATGAGCACTTAGGCCTCTTCCTAGGCCATGTGATGTCATATTCATGGCCCACAAATGGATGGCACTATGCTCGGCAAGTTGCAAGGAGGCTGTGGCGCTCACCGGAGCTCCGGTAAGAGCTGCACCTTCCTCAAACAGCTGATCAGTGGGAATGCCAGGAATGGGACCCCCACCAATCTCATATTCATGGCCTATCCTGAAAATAGGCCATTAATATGAAAATCCAGGAAAACACCTTTAATACTAGCATTAATCAAGTCTCCTTCAAGCTTGATTTAGCATTTGACCAGAAATTAATCAAGTCTCCTTCAAGTTTGATTTGGCATTTGACTAGAAATAGTGTTTTCCGGGCATGCCAAAAGAATTTGTCTTTAAAACAGCATATAACCTTTTTATACTTCATTCTCACCTGCAATGTACAACTGTTGGCCCATTGCTCTTTCGCTGGTCCATATACTCTCGGACAAGATTGCGGAACTGTATGATGGATGAGGTGGAATCTGGCACCCCGTGGTCGGGCCATGCAGTAAAATGAAAGTGGCGCACATATTTTATGCCTGGTTGATTAGCCTACAATAAAGAAATATTATCAATCACAATGGGTTACTACAAGAAACTTTAGTCATTAAAGGGGTTGTGCCATTAAATTAGTATAATATAATTCAGTATGAAACACTACTTTTCTAATTCCTTTTTTATATAAACATGCTCCAGGCAGGAGATATTCTCTTAAGTTCGCTATATTTGTGCCCCCTGGTGTTTATTCTGCATAGAAGTGTGTACGTCCACCTACTGAGCTGGTCACACATGCTCCGTTCTATCCTTCAACTTCACCAGCCATATCTACTGTTAGAGAGTAGTGGCAGTTAAGGCTCAGGCACACAAACGTATTTGTTTCCATGTTCGTTCCGCTTTTTTGTCACCCGTATGTGGAACCATTCACTTCAATGGGTCCGCAAAAAACGAAAATGACTCTGTGTGCATTCTGGTTCCGTATATATACACGGCCGTTTAGCAAAAAAAGATAGAACATGTCCTATTCTTGTCTGTTTTGCGGTTAAGGATAGGCATTGTTACAATGGATTTGAAACAAAAAGGATGTAATAAGGATGTCACACGGACAGCGTCCATATTTTTTATGGTTCTGTGTTTTGTGGACCAGAAAATACATATGGTCGTGTGCAGTGAGAGAATCTAGCAGAGCAATTGGAGCAATGAATGGGGAAATCTATTGATTCATGTGAGGTACAGGGCTGGTTCTACCTTTGTTAGACATAGATTGTCCTGTATTATATGATGTCAGATTTTCATTTTTACAGCAATCATGGGATAACCCCTTTAACTGCAGTACCAAGAAAAAATGCTATACGCCTTCCTGTTTTGCAGTAATGTGACCCACAGTGGATATTAGACTTCTGAGGATAAGTTGTTTATTTAAAGAGTATATATCAGCAAGGTCAACCCTGTTAATGAGTTTATGCTGCTGATTAAAATGATACCCGTCTTGTGAAAATCAGTTGAGGTGTTCCCGGAAAGAAAATTATTTGCACAAAACAGGTATCATTTTAAATCAGCAAGATCAACCCTACTGGGCAGATTGCTTGGTTAAGGGGTGTTGATCCTGCTGACAGGTCCTCTTTAAAGGGTTATTCTGATTGCTATAATTGAACTTTTTACAACTAGGGCAATTGGTAAATACTTCATGGGTTACACATATGCACACATGTGTATATAGAACAGTTATATCATGGGTATAACCATCTGGAACATTTATGGCATAAGTCATACATGTCTGATAGGTGTGGGTCCCACTTCTGGGGTTCACTCTGATTTCCAGAACTTGGCCCTGTCACCCAGCTCTGGGAATGAAATGCTGCCATGCATGCACAGCTCCATTCACTTCAGGAACATTTATGAAAATATGACATTTATGACATATACCGTGGACATGCCATAAATGTCCCGGATGGCACAACCACTTTAACCTTCTAGTGGATGTACTAAACAATGACCACATGACATACATGTTTAATAGAGAAGTCTCGTAACGTCCATTCAGATAAGATGGTTTCTGATGTAACAGTGACTGTTATGTCTCCATAAGTACATGGGGTATAATCCAGAGGCCAGTAATGGTCACATTTTACCTAAAAAAGAGGAAAAGATGAAAAGATGAAGAAAATCCATGACAATTTTTTACAAACAGAATTAATGTGTACAGTATGTGACATACACAATTTATTCCATTAAGGCTACTTAAAGAAGTATTCCCACCCTAGACATTTATATATATTTACAGAATATGGCATAAATATCTGGCAGATATGGGTCTCACCTCCACACGTATCTTCAGATTGAAGGCACCTCAGCCCCTGTCCTATATGGTATAGCGAGAGCTGGCTGCCACATCAAGGTCAATAATAAATGGAGATGTTCTCTCCATTCACTTCCATTGGAGTCGCCAAAACAGTCAAGCACACTTGCTCTGCTAACTCCCATAGAAGTGAAGGAAGACAGCTTCACACTTCTCCATCCATTCTCTGCCTGGTGGTAGCACCACCTTACTGGGATGGATGGGGGTCAGAGACCCCAGTTCTGGAAATAGATGCAGGTCCTAACAATGAGATCTGCATCTATTAGACATGTATAGCATATCCAGTGGATATGCAATAAATGTTAACATTAGACACCCCTTTAACACTGGAACAATTGACCTACTTGAGTTTGCAAACTTTGGCTCTCCGGTTGTTGCATTACTATAACTCCCGGCATGGCTTGCACTACCTCGTACTTTTTGTGCAGCTATATTGCATCAAACTACCATCTAACTGGAAAATAATAGGTATTTCAAGGGACTTACGTTTGGGGTAAAAAGGTTGCAGTCAGGCCCTGCTGTCTTGTGGTAAAGTGACCCAATAGCTTGGTACCACATAGCAGAACTACAGTACCATAACTTAGATATGATGATTTGGGTAGCGGGGAACACACAAGAATAGAAAATGGGCCTTCTAAGTGGCTGTAGTTTATGGTACTACTACACCAATGGCAAAGAATGAAAAATGTGTCCCCCTGCCCGGTAGAGGTTTATGATAGTACCCCATTTAGGGACTGGAGAACATAGTTTGCACCATAAAAAATGTCCATGAGTCAATCATAGGTGCTGAGCATGTTATATACCAAGAGTCAGAGTCTCTGGAAATTAAGGAAATGAAAATACTTAAATATTACTTTATTTTAAATACAGTGCCTTGCGAAAGTATTCGCCCCCCTGGAACTTTTCAACCTTTTGCCACATTTCAGGCTTCAAACAAAAAGATATAACATTTTAAATTTTTGGTGAAGAATCAACAAGTGGGTCACAATTGTGAAGTAGAGCGAAATTTATTGGATCATTTAAACTTTTTTTGCAATAATAAAACTGAAAAGTGGGGCGTGGAAAATTATTCGGCCCCCTTGCATTAATACTTTGTTGCGCCACCTTTTGCTGCGATTACAGCTGCAAGTCGCTTGGGGTGTGTCTCTATCAGTTTTGCACATCTAGAGACTGAAATTCTTGCCCATTCTTCCTTGCAAAACAGCTCGAGCTCTTTGAGGTTGGATGGAGAGCATTTGTGAACAGCAGTATTCAGCTCTTTCTACATATTCTCAATTGGATTCAGGTCTGGACTTTGACTTTTGTAGATTTTGCTTTATGTTTGGGATCATTGTCTTGTTGGAAGATAAATCTCCGTCCTAGTCTCAGGTCTTTTGCAGACTCCAACAGGTTTTCATCCAGAATGGTCCTGTATTTGGCTCCATCCATCTTCCCATCAATTTTATCTTCCCTGTCCCTGCTGATGAAAAGCAGGCCCAAACCATGATGCTGCCACCACCATGTTTGACAGTGGGGATGGTGTTTTCAGGGGGATGAGCTGTGTTGCTTTTACGCCAAACATATCTTTTTGCATTGTTTCCAAGAAGTTCGATTTTTGTTTCATCTGACCAGAGCACCTTCTTCCACATGTTTGGTGTGTCTCCCAGGTGGCTTGCGGCAAACTGTAAACAGGACTTTTCATGGATATCTTGGAGAAATGTCTTTCTTCTTGCCACTCTTCCATAAAGGCCAGATTTGTGAAGTGTTCAACTGATTGTTGTCCTATGGACAGACTCTCCCACCTCAGCTGTAGATCTCTGCAGTTCATCCAGAGTGATCATGGGCCTCTTGGCTGCATCTCTGATCAGTCTTCTCCTTGTTTGAGATGAAAGTTTAGAGGGACGGCCGGGTCTTGGTAGATTTGCAGTGGTCTGATACTCCTTCCATTTCAATATGATCGCTTGCATAGTGCTCCTTGGGATGTTTAAAGCTTGGGAAATCTTTTGGTATCCAAATCCAGCTTTAAACTTCTCCACAACAGTATCACAGACCTACCTGGTGTGTTCCTTGGTCTTCATGATGCTCTCTGTGCTTTAAACAGAACCCTGAGACGATCACAGAGCAGGTGCATTTATACGGAGACTTGATTACACACAGGTGGATTCTATTTATCCTCATCAGTCATTTAGGACAACCTCAATGAGATCCTCAATGAACATCTGGAGTGAGTTTTCTGAACTGAAAGTAAATGGGCCAAATCATTTTGCACGCCCAACTTTTCAGTTTTATTATTACAAAAAAAGTTTAAATGATCCAATAAATTTCGTTCAACTTCACAATTGTGACCCACTTGTTGTTGATTCTTCACCAAAAATTTAAAATGTTAAATCTTTTTGTTTGAAGCCTGAAATGTGGCAAAAGGTTGAAAAGTTCCAGGGGGCCAAATACTTTCGCAAGGCACTGTATATTCCCAAATACCTTTCTTTGGTTATAATGGCTCGTTTTGTCCAGGGAGCAATCATTAGGAGAAATAAAATGGCCGCTGTCCTATTAGTGTACACAAAACCTGTGCTAATCACACAGGAGGACAAGTTACTTTACAACACTGAGCTAAAGAGCTGTCTCATCCTCCTCTCCTACTTGTCAGGGATTATGATCCTGAATACAGCTGATCTTTAGCTGAATCTCTGTAGGAATGGAGTTCATGAGGAGACATGAAGTACAGAGAGGGCGGACAGGACAGACTGTGGCAATGGAGACTGCATACAAGCACTGCTGCTCATTACCCACACCTTCACTAGTCAAAGCTAGTTTTGGGTGGACTCTGTGTTGGTAGAAATGTAATGACTCCAAATCCAGCTTAAAAAAAATATTATCTTCCATTTATATTAATTTATCAACTTTAATATAAAGGTAGAAAATCTTAAAAATGTTAGTCATAAATATATGTTATGTTCAATCAATTTAAGGCCCTTATTTATCAAAAACAGTAATAAGCAGGATGTTCTAGATAGATAATCAGTTCTCATCTCTCCTGTGTTCTCTTCTGTCCTTATACTATAAACAGTGATAAGCAGTGTGTTCTAGTGGTGATAGATAGTGCGCTGATGTCACCAAAGGTCTTTTTGCAGGGGAAAGAAGAAAGAAGACACCGGCTGCGCGAACAAGCGGAAAAGGTGAGGTTTTTTTTTATTATTTTTAACCCCTAAAGGCCACTTTAACTATTATTTTCTGTTATAACCATGTTATAACAGAAAATAATAAAGGGAAGTTCGGGTCCCCATTCTCTGGGGTATATGTAATTATCTTTTTTTCTGAGGACAAACGCATTGATTTCTTACAATTATCAAGTTTATAACACTGTTTTCCAGTTTACCATAATTCATTCCATACTTTCTTACAGGAATTTAGAAAATTTCAGAATTTTTATTCCAATAAATATGAGTTTATTTGTACCTATTTAGCCTTATTTCTCAAATGACAGTAAGTAAAAGCATGAGGTTACCATTTTACTACAGGAAATTGGTTATTACTAAATTATTTGTCATTTATGAAGGAGTCTAAGCTGGAGTCGGGGAGTGAAAAAATGAAGGAATCAGAGTCTACACCTTTCACTGAAAAAATCAAAAAAGTTGCTCAAAACGCATTTAGTCATGACATCTACTTGTATTGTATTGTGTCTTGCACAAGGTAATATAGGATGGCAATTGTTTAGTGGACAATAACCTACCCGACCATTCTCCATACAGTTGGTCAGCATTACAATTGTGTTGACTTGATGCTCCCAAATCATCCTCCAGAAATCAGAAGTAGTATTTGGCAATGGACCTTGGCTGGCTATAAATTCTTTAGTTGAATTATAACCCTGCAGATAAAGAAACATATTTGCTAGAGAAGGCATCATCTTATCAGATGTAAGAGAATAAGACACAAATAAAGGAACATGTAGTATTAAAAAAAAGCAGAAAACCATCACAGTGTATTATCCCAAATACAAACAAATACATGGCAATGGAGGTTGTTAGAGCAGAACAAATTTAAAGCTGGTACTCACTGGCATGTAGTTGGCATTGATGTAATCAGAAGTGGATATTCCATTCATAATAGACAATTTAACTCTTGAATGGTCATCTTGAAATAAAATGCAAATGATACAATTATAAATGAAGATTGTAATACACAACTCTTAGGAACAGAATGTAATTTGTGAGAAAATACTACTGGTATAAAACTTATTCCCTCTATCCTTTCTGTTAGAGCAGTGATGGCTAACCTCCGGCACTCCAGCTGTGGTGAAACTATGACTCCCAGCATGCGCCATTCATTTCACAGCCAAGCAAGTGTACACCTTGGGAGTCATAGTTTTACCACAGCTGGAGTGCCGAAGGTTAGCCATCACAGTGTTAGAGTGTGTATGTTCCCCTTTAGGTTATTATTGTCTTATTTTTGGTGCCCCTCCTCTTGCTCCATACTTGTATGTGGAACTGTTCTGACCTTTTGTGTTAAATGGTTCTCTGAAACTGGGAACCTTTTTTCAGATAGCAAGGCGTGAGTTAGAAAAAATGTTACAAGTGCTCTGAGTCCAGTACCGATCTCCCTTCTCTGCTGCTTCCAGTCCCTGCTGTACCAGATGTCTACATCCACTATACATACATGTCACCACTGCTAGCCAATCAAAGGCCTCAGGACCAGAAATGGAGAAAAGAGCATAGCACTGGACCTGGAGTGCTGGCGACAGGTGAGACTTTATTGTTAACATTTGCACCCTGCCTAGCAAGCTGAAAAGCAGTTTCTGGTCTCAGAGGACCTCTTACATGGCTGTCATACCATGCCAGTGCCACTAGGCACCAAGAAATTTTTCTTGGCTGTCAACTTGCAGTAAGAAGTGCAGAGTCCAACACTGAAGCGTTGTGGCATTCAGAGTTCTGCCAAGATGCTGCTGGAGGGGGAGGCAGGAGAGGTGTTAAAGGGCAGATTTTGGCACTAGAGAGTAGAATATAGCAGCAACCGTTTGTGGTGCCTGAATGACCTGCTGAGAGTGAGTCACAGCTACAGGCCTGTGCCCAGTTGTCATGAGATTGGCTAGTGGGATGGATGCAGAGTCTAAGGGTTAGGCAGATTGGAGCTGTGCAGAGACGCAGCTGCCATGAAATAAGTCAGAGAGAGACTATAGAAGTTACTACTGAGACGATGTGCTAGGTGTGTTCCAGTGCAGAGTTGTGCTCTCCAGCAGATGCTGATGCTACTAAGTACTTGGACTGGGACCGTGTAAACCACATGGTGACTCAGGGACCATGTTGTACAATGTAAATGCAAGGTGCATGCTATAGACACAGGTAGTTTGGTTTCCATGAAAGGTAGTGGCTTAGCAGACACATGGACCCACAGAGTCAGTGCAAATTCTTAGTGACTGGTGCAACCCAGCAAGTTGCATATGTGGCAGAGAGTAGCCCCTCAGAGACCTAAAGGCACCAGCTGTCAGTAACTGTGGCCCACCCAACTAGTGGAACTTTCAGATTGGCTTGAGGTCTTCATGCAGTGTCCTGCTCCAAAGTAGTAGTAGACTGCAAAGTGTAAAAGAAAGAGTTAAAAATGTGTTTAATATGTATAATCACTATATTTGGGTACTAATTTTTCTGCCACCATTAGATGAGATGTGGTGTGAACCTCTATGTAGAAACATAGAAACAAAGAAGATTGACGGCAGAAAAAGACCACCTGGTCCATCTAGTCTGCCCTTTTAGAGAGACAGAGGAACATTCCAGAGCCAGTAAGAGTGTGTAAGGGATTAGTGAGTCAGTCTCAGTCGTGAGAGGAGCACATGGTGCTGACTAATGGGCCAGATTGGACCAGGATTCATCCAGAGCTGGGCCAGAGAGAACTACAAGAGTAGGCCAGATGTAACATGGAGGTGTACA
The DNA here is from genome assembly GCA_900303285.1 of Rhinella marina. Classification (NCBI taxonomy): domain Eukaryota; kingdom Metazoa; phylum Chordata; class Amphibia; order Anura; family Bufonidae; genus Rhinella; species Rhinella marina. The sequence continues at coordinate 940,051 of ONZH01019172.1, forward strand.
GAAAGCTTAGTAGAGATAACCTATCTAAAAGGACTTATTGGCTCTACGGAATATGTGTTCAGGAGTTTGCCTCCGGTGCCTGAATACACATTTAAGCAGATTGATCACCTGTGTGGGAATATCCATATCCCACAGTGGATTTTATGGATGTGTACTGTAAGTATGCAACCTGTCCAAAAAAGGAGCAAAAGAGTTTGCCTGCTGTTAGGGGGAACCACCTTGTGGTTGCATTTCATTATCTAAAGTAATGTGACTAGCACACATAACCATTAAGCCATGGGTTGCACACAAGTAAGGAAGACTACTTTAAAGGGGTTCTTTGGAAATTAAGAAAATGAAAATACTTAAATATTACTTTATTTTAAATATATTCCCAAATACCTTTCTTTGGTTATAATGGGTCATTTTGTCCAGGGAGCAATCATTTGGAGAAATAAAATGGCTGCCATCCTATTAGTATACACAAAACCTGTCCTAATCACAAAGCAGGACAAGTTACTTCACAACACTGAGGTAAAGAGCTGCCTCATTCTCCTCTCCTACTTGTCAGGGATTATGATCCTGAATACAGCTGATATGATCTTTAGCTGAATCTCTGTGGGAACGAAGTTCTTGATGAGACATGAAGTACAGAAAGGACGGACAGGATAGACTGTGGTAATGAAGACTGCATACAAGCACTGCTGCTCATTACCCACACCTTCATCCTCCTCTCTGTATTTCATGAAGTCCATTTCAACACAGATTCATCTGAAGATCTTATCAGCTGTATTCAGGATGAGGCAGATGCTGTGTGATTAGGACAGGTTTTGTAATAGGACAGCAGCCATTTTATTTCTCCTGACGATTGCTCACCAGACAAAGCAAACCATTATATCCCAAAAGGTATTTGGGAATATATTTATAATAAAGTAATATTTAAGTATTTTAATTTTCTTAATTCCCCTTTAAAGGAGAAACTTTGGATTATTAACTACCTGTGCAGCCATGAAACCTGTACATCTCTGGAAAGTACATTTCTGCACATCTGCCAGTCCATTGCATGCTAAAAAACTGTCATGCTCTGTGTACATTTGAATCTTCATTAAAGAACTGTTCTGCTGCACTACTGCCTCATCGTTGCTTTCCGAGACTCTGACTTGCACCACAAAACCTTCAACACCAAGGGCACAATGATCGTCGTCAGCCAGGATGGCCCCTGAACCAGAAGCGAACAACTGGTGCACCCTTCCACATGACAGCACAAGCCCAGGGAGCATCAGAACCGTGGGTACCACTACTACTCCCAACACTGGCCACACACTCACGAGCGCCCCTGCGTCATGTTGCATTCAGGTGTGGTGAAAGTCTGTTCAAAACTAGTCATAGACACTGTTGTGAAAAATAAAAATAATCTGTTCAACCACTAAGGTCTATTTTACAGGGTGGCACCCCATGCAAAATTATTTACTGTAACCCTTTAATTAACTACGTGTTGCATTCTATGCAGCATGTACTGCTTGTTGATCACTAAGAAGGTATACACTTTACATCTACTTACATGGTAGAACATTGATAAAACGGTTCTTAGCTCTGTTTTCCGGCAGCTCAGCTGCTCTTTTTGACTGCGTGGTTCCAACCGAGCTTAGCTCCTAGTGGTATAAAAATAAGAAGTTAGGGACATCCTCTCAAGCCTTCACCATTGTGCCAGCAATTGTGAGCCATGTCAATCATTAAACAGTTTCCTATATCTAGTAAACAGCAGGATGTGCTGTAATTTCGTTGTTAAGGTGGATACAGGTTCCTTGACATACAGGGCCATTATGTAACCATGGCCTGCTACTGATTCATAGTCCTTTTACGACAACATATACAGTTATGAATAGGCTAAAAACATAATTATTATGAAACTTGTGATAACTCATGGTGAACTCATGGTGAAATTTCTGGTGGTCTCCTAAGAATATATCTAGATGCAAATACCCGCAGGGGAGTATACCAAAGGGGTTATGCAAGTGGTTATGTAGCACCTTACGGTATATATACAGGTGTTAGAACCCATAGGAAGCACCATGCAAATATACTAGAGACAAGGTAATGTGGGAGGAAGGGACAAAATGAGTAACCCCTTAATGCTGAAAATGCACATTATGTAGAAGTGTGAAATGTTTAGTAGAAATCTGATACTAGCATCTGTATTGATATCATTCCATGTCAATTGTAAGTCCAATATGCTGTATAAATGTATTATATAAAAATATATCTTTATAGGTGTTGGCGTTTCATTTAAAGGAGTTTTCAAGGATAGGTAATTAATATCTGAACAGTGGGGGGTCTGACATCCAGCACCCCTGCCAATCAGTTGTTTGTAGAGGCCACAGCGCTCCAGTGAGCCCTGCAGGGTCCCCACAACATATCGAGCACAGTGCCATACAATGTATAGCAGCAGTGCATCATTTTGCAGCTGGTCTCATTCACTTGAATGGGACTGAGCTACATCTAGACCACATGACAGATTAATGTTATGTCACTGGCCTAGGAAGGGGCCACAACATTCACCCGAGTGCTGATCGACAGGAGTGCTGGGACCCCCTCTGATCAGATATTGATGAACTATCCTTAGGATAATTCATCAATATTTTATTCTCAGAAAAAAACCCTTTAAAGGGGTTGTGCTAGAATGGGGGAGGGGGAGTGTTTGGCAAACCCTTCCACTTAGCTGGACCTGTAAAGAAAAGATTACTTGTTTCACGACACTGGCTTCCCACTCCTTCTCCTCCAGGCTTGCAATGCTCCGCTGGGCTCCCTCGATGTCAACATCTGGTATGACATCACCACAGCCAATAACTGGCCGTGACTGGCTCCCCTTACGTCATGATAAATAGACACATGATGTGGGAGCCGGGAAGCAGGTAAGTCATCTCTCCTTTACAGGTCTGGCCAAGATGGGGGTTTTCCGATAAAAAAAACAAAAAACATTCTTTCACAACCCCTTTAAGCAATACAAAACTTCAAATCCACTATAATTTATGGTAATTCCTGGGATAACTTATATCAAATGTGTCAAGCCGCGGGCTGGCCAGTGTTAATGTTACAATGGACCACTTCCAACGCTACAGTCAGCGGTTGGTTAACCTGTTCCAAACAAGGCAGGAGAGAGAAATGCCAAATCTACTGTAAATAAACCATACCTGATACTCTTCTGCAAATCCGAAATCACTGTCTGCATGGTTAGTTTCGTAATGCTGTTTGAACTTGTCTTTTGGAATAGTGTGAACTCTAAACGCAACCCAAGACAAAATGAGAAATCAGCAATGATAAGGATGCTCAGAGGTTACTTCTGCTGATCACAATGCAATTATGGTTGGATTTTCTGTTACATGTGCAGCCTTGTAAATGGTTCTATTAGAGCCTTGTCGCCCACTGCCAATCCAGCACGGAGTAGGGTTCCCAACCGGTTGTGTAGATAATCAAAGGACTCCGGCTTTTTTGTGGAATGCAGAATAAACTTTATTCAGGATAATTGCGGCACAATGGATTTGGGCCGCAATTATCCTGAATAAAGTTTATTCTGCTTTCCACAAAAAAAGTCGGAGTCTTTTGATTATCTACACCAGCCTTGTAAATGGGCACATTGAAATATGAGCTTGCAACTATCATTGACATTATTAGATATTACACTAAGGACGTATTTTCTATTTCCTTGAAGGAACGTGTGAAAGGTACTTCATGGGGCTTGTTTTGGCAGCCCTTAAAGGGCATCTGTCAGCAGATTTGTACCTATGACTCTGGCTGACCTTTTACATGTGCACTTGGCAGCTGAAGACATCTGTGTTGGTCCCATGTTCATATGTGCCCGCATTGCTGAGAAACATGATGTTTTACTATATGCAAATGAGCCTCTAGGAGCAACGGGGGGTTGCCATTACACCTAGAGGCTCTGCTCTCTCTGCAATTGCCACACCCCCTGCACTTTGACAGTGCCAGGTGTTATGATGTTTTCACTGCCTGCTCCTGTCAAAGTGCAGAGCACGAGGCAGTTGCAGAGAGAGCCGAGCCTCTAGGTGTAACAGTAACGTCCCCATTGTTCCTAGAGGCTCATTTCCATATAATAAAGCATCCTTTTTCTCAGCAATGCAGACACATATGAACATGGGTCCAACACAGATGTCTTCAGCTGTCAACAGATCAGCCAGTGTCATAGGTACAAAACTGCTGACAGATGCCCTTTAAGGAGAACCTGTCACGTTGACCAAGGTGTCTGATCTAGAGCACCATGTTATAGAGCAGAAGGAGCTGAGCAGATGGATATATAGTTTTATGGGAAAAGATTCAGTAAAACTTGAAATGTATTTATGTACAGGGAATGCTGTCAATCAGTGAGTAGGACCACCCCCTGGACTCCTTCAACATAGAAAAAGCAGAGATTTAAATGAATAAGATACAAGTTATAATGAATGGTCTTCCACTAAACTATGCATCAATCTGCTACACTCCTCCTCCTGTAGTGTGAACCTACATAGAGCTTCTATGAAGATAGGAAGGGGCTTACTGAGCTGTGCTATGAGAAGCTGTTATGGTGAAAACCAACTGGAAAAAGAAGCCCCCTTCAGCCCTCCGTATGTCCCAGGTTTAAAAATAATCAAACACAAGCAACATAAACTGTGAAATTCTAGATACCTTCTTGTATTAAAATGAGCAGTGGTTATGTTTTCACCGGTTTCCTTTTGGCTAAGGAAAAAAAAGAAAAAGTGTTATAGAGTTTTGTACAACATTTTAGGCAAAAGAAAGAACTGCTTCTACAAAAGGATGAAAAACCATATACAATACAAGCCAATACAATCACAGTTCTCTGTTAGACGTTTTTCTAATTATTTAATATTCAGTGAAACGTCTCCAAAAGACCAAAGAAAGACCAAAAGGAGGTTTTGCTGCATTGCCTTTTTATCAAAAACACTTCATGAATGGACCCTTCTAAATTTACGAACATCACCGCCATCCTCCAAATGCATGCATAGCTGATTTTATAGTAGTCCTTGAAGGGGTTGTCTCACGTCAGCAAATGGCATTTATCATGTAGAGAAAGTTAATAACATGCACTTACTAATGTATTGTGATTGTCCATATTGCCTCCATTGCTGGCTTCATTTTTCCATCACATTATACACTGCTCGTATCCAGGGGTTATGACCACCATGCAATCCAGCAGTGGGGTCGTGCTTGCACACTATAGGTCAAGGCGCTGGCCTCTCTGGTGGCTGGGACTGCAGGAGTGCGCATAGGTTAGTGCTTTTTCCTGTAGTGTGCAAGCACGACCACCACTAACGGATTGCAGGGTGGCCGTAACTCCTGGATACAATCAGTCTATAATGTGATGGAAGGGGTTAATGTTGATAGCCTATCCTTCAGACTATCAGACTAACATGCCTTGTTGAAACCCAATTTATTTATATGTTTCCAGGAGTAATCACAGATGGACAGAACAATACAAAGTTTTGAGAAATGATGCTCTAGCATTGTCAGGACAGCAGACAGTTCTACAGCAATGGACTCAAGGGGGGTTCTTTTACTATGCCCCCTATGCCACAAACTGGTGTAAAAAAAGTCACAAACTGTGACCAGCTGGCACAGATTTCATTACAGGTGCACGGACAAGCCATATGCCTGCTCATAAATTAAACACATCATCCTGCCGGGGCAAGGATTATCAAGATGGGCATAGAAAACACCGGTCCTGATGAATGGCCCCAAGGAGTTTCTCTTTAATGGACTTCCCGATATTTTATAATATAATATATTATAATATAATAATTAAAATAAGACGTAAAACAATATCTTACCATTTCCTCTTCTTAACAAAGTAAACTATAATTGCAATGAGAAGAAAGAATAATAAGATGCCAAATATTGATCCGACAATAACTCCTGCCAAGAAAGAAAGATTTGGTCAAAAAACACCATCCCAGCGACCCTGATAAGAATGGTGTAGATGGCAGCTGGTGGTTTACCTGTGTTGTCGGTCGAGCAGATTATTTCACTGGTGACAGCAGTGGTATTTATTGCCACAGTCATCACTCTAATTTTGTAACTGGCGGCAGGTTGAAGATCGGGTATTATGACATCATTAGAGCAGGTGGTAACTTCTTTCATGGCGCCATTGTCCACCAACACCCTAAATGCAGAATAATTCCCATCCGGACAAAGAAAATAAACGGTTATCTGGTATGCGTCTAGTTTAGAGCACCTGAAGTTAGTGACGGGGTCAGGTTCTGAAAAAAGGGAAAAGTTTCATTTGTAAACTGTGGCTCCTCTATGTTTCTCATATCATGTAAGGAAACAGTATATATCAAGGCATGATTTTGGGTCAGAAATCACAACTAATTACAACACAGCTTTCATCTTACCAATAGCCTCCATAACGTCAAACATGCCAAGAGGTGGCCAGACAAAAACTACCGCAAGTGTGAAAGTAGCCTTAGACAGTTTCAACTGCCCCAATATTTTAATATAACGGGGGTAAGATTAGTAATATTGTGGGAACAGGGGGGTCATTTTTAGAGGATAAAACTTAAAAAGCATGGGTGACCTTTGTATTTTTTTAGTGATGGCTTCATATGGTATCTACTTCATATTATGGACAATATACCAATGTAGCAGAGCTCTACTTGGCAGGAATAAAACACTGAGCTCATTTGAAGTTGATTAGATATATATATATATATATTTTAGAGGAAAAATGTGTGTTAACAATAACGAGATGCAGCCAGGGGGAGGCGACAGATGTATAGGCTCTGGATGCCAGCAGGGGGCAACAACAAGTCACTCTGCTTTGGCGAGGTATTTGGATAAAGGGCTAAGGGGGCTGCCACACTAGGTTTTTGGGGTCTTTTTGAAAAAACATTTGAAAAAAAAGTATGCTTTACAATTTAAACCAAAAAACGCCAAGGGCGTTAAAATGTCCAAGGAATGTGTCACCATAATAATTCAATATTTGTAGGGCGTTGTATAATTTTATGCACATAACTTCTGGCCATGCCATTTTTTTGCTCCCGCAAAAATGGAGGCAAAAAAAGCAACTTTTTTTTAAAAGAAATAACCACCCTCAAACAAGAAAACTGAACCTGTCCCAGATGAAGAAACGTTTCAATCTCTTCTGAACAGATCGTGTTACGACACATAACGAATCTTGTGATGCCAGCTACAGATATACTGATTGGCTCTGCCATAACGTACTTGTTTCAGCTGTGATGGTGCTTGGACTGCTGTATGAAATAATGACGTTCTCTGCTGCAGCCATACGGTTGACGGCATTCCATCCAGGAATCTGATATTTTGCGTAACTTTCAATACTGAAGTTGTAGACATTTCCAGGGATCAAACCATCCAAAAAACATGCTTCTTCTGTTACATTCTTCTCTGATGTCTTTATGCCATCTACATAGCCAGTGACCCGATATCCTGACACAAAACTCTCAGGATTATTCGGGACAGTCCACGTTATTGTGGCGCTGTTGTTGTTTATGCTGCTAACATTTAAGTTTCCTACAGAAAGTGGCACTGAAACAAAAAAGAAATTGCATGTAAAAATAAGAGATAAAACATACAATGCATCTGAAGCTGATTTTTGTCCAGAAAGAGCACCACTCTAGTTCTTAGGCTGTGTCTGGTATTGAAACTCAGTTCAAGTCAATAAGGCTAAGCAGCGGTGTCAGAAAAAATTCAGGTTACACTCTTTTTCCTCCAAGCTCATATCATGTTACAGGGCTGTATTGTTAGTTAAAAGGGTTATACCATGTTGGATGCAAAAATGTAAAATCAGACATCATATAGTACATGAAAATATCTCTTTTAGGGCCCATTCACTCGACTGTGTGAATGGGTCCGCATCTATTCCGCAATATTGCGGGATAGATGTGGCCCCATTCACTTCTATTAGAGCGGGCAGCCATGGCTCCGCAATAAATTATAGAACATGTCCTATTCTTGTCCGCAACAGTGGACAAGAATAGGCATTTTCAATGGGGTGCACGGCCATGTGTTCCGAAAATTGCGGAACACACACGGGCGGCATCCGTGGTATTGCGCATCCGCAATACTACGGCCGTCTGAACGGCCCCTTAGGGCTTGTTCACGCTTCAGTTATTTGATCAATTATTGTGAGCCCAAACCAGGAGCGGGTGAAAAACACTGAACAGGTGCAGATCTTTTCATTACACCTAATCTCTATGTAGCCTCCACTCCTGGTTTTGGCTCACAATAACTGATGGAAATAACTGATCAAATAACTGACGTGTGAACAAGCCCTAACAAAGCCCTGTATGGTCCTTCGTATGGATCCAGAGATCTCCCCATTCATTGCTCTGCTAAGTCTTCTTCAGGCTGGCTGCTCAAGGGGAGTGTCTTTTCTGCTGCAGCTCTCTCCCTATAACAGTTCATGAATGTGTCCTCTCTGCTGCAGCTCTTTCACAATGACACCTTAGGGGGCATGTCCTTTCTGCTGCAGCTCTCTTCCTGTAACTGCCACAACTTCTAATAGAAGATAGGGCTGGTACCAGTTGATGATTTAAACTCAATGCATGCGAACATCTCAGCGAGGTGGATGGAAAAATAAGGAAAAGAACAAACAGTAGGTGGCGCTATACCGATACTTTTTATTGTATAGCTCACTGGCTATGTAGAACATTTTTTGTGGGACAACCCCTTTAACTCCTTTTGGAGTAAGTGCCATGTGGTTTCATAATAATCATCTTCCGTGCTTACATCTCAGGCACAAGGACACCACTTTTCTTACAAGTGGGAAGGGCGTGAGGAGGGCGTCGGAGCAGGGCCTAACAGATTTAAGATTACTTACATTTGAAACCATCCCCAGCGGCTAGCTGGCATGGATTTCACTTCCTGGTGCACGTACCCCCCAAGATATGAGATTATAATTAAGAGGTAATGTTACATCTCTACATGAGATGCAAATTTCGTGCATCTCATGTAGAGATGAGCGAATCTATTCGCTGATTCGTTGATTAGTATCGAATCTTTGAAATTTTTAGCTGCGAAGCGAATCCAAATATTAGGTGATTCGGTTCGGCTTTGTACGCATTCGCTACGTAGTTTGACCTATAAATTATACGCTATTGATGATGATTATGTATAAGTTACTGTTGCATATGAATTCAATTCATTAGCGAAATTTTACTGTTAGTTAGTTTATTGTGTGCAAAAGCCTGGGAAGAAAGCGGTCACCTGACCTAGTGGGCAGGGCTTGTTCTGATTGGCTCAGGCTCGGTAAGCCAGTGACGCATCACTTCTGCTGCGACTGCTGAGATGAGCAGAAGCACTGTGTGTGAAGTTCTGAGACTCTGAGACCTGTTCAGGGCTAGTAATTAATCAGGCAGGGAGAGAGAGACAGGGAGAAATAGGGAGAGAGACAAAGACCAGCTGCAGGGCCACAGAGTGAATAGAAAAATGTCTGGAATGGATAAGCAAAAGGGGTCCAGTTCCAGCCGGACCTCGAGCTCTAAAAAAAAGGAGAAGGTGGCACAGGGCAAAAGTGCCAAAGGACCTGTAGCCGGAGCATCTACTAGTAGTATTCGCAATACTTGGCCATTGTTCCACCAGGCTAACCCACCGAGGCGCACAATTGTAGTGGAGGGGAAAGTAGATGAGGTAGTGGAATGGATGGCACGCTCATGTCAGTCTTAGCCGGATGATCTGCTGTCATCTGCTGATACAGTATCCATATGAAGCCAGGAGTCAGACGCAGAGCATTCTTCCTGCTCCACCATTCCTCTCCAGCAAAGCCCGTCATTTTCGTACGCACTTTGTACGCTTATGCGTACGTGTTCAAAGAGGTTGCGTTCCTTTTTACCTGAACGTTCATTATTAGTGCGCGAATGTTCGCTAAAAGCCATATAATTACGTATATTGTGTATGCAAATTCAAAGAATCTATTCGTCGAATATAAGAATCTTAAGGAAAAGTTCGGCGAATGTTCAGCGAATTTTCGTCGAGTAAAATTTTGCACGATTCGCTCATCTCTAATCTCATGTTAGGGCAAACTAGATCAAAACTAGCATAAGAAATAATATTTTTGATAAATTCCTCTCATGGTTTATAGCACGTAACTCTCGCACCCTTTATGCTAAGTCACATCCCCTTCCAAACACTGCAAAAAATTGATATATTTCCAGGAAGAGTAACAGAGTAGCATAATCCCTTTAAAAACATAAAATAGAAAAAAACAATCTTACTGGTCACTGTGTAGTTTCCAGCCTCAACACTTGAGACTCTCCTGATGACAGATGTGACGATGATGTTGTACAAATGTCCTGGCAGAAGGTTCTTTATGTTAAAATGGGTGTCATTAGTATTAGCTGAAAGGTTCCCTGATGTCCTTGTGTCTTTCCATATCACATGGTAGTCATAGTACTTTTCGTTAGGATCTCCTGGGGCTAACCAGTTAACATATATTTCAGAGACACTGATTGCTTTCCCCTGAAGATTTTTTGGTTTGTTGGGCACTAAAATAAAGGGAAGAAAACAAATTTCTTTTAAATTTAACCTTTTAATTATACATTTTATGGAAACATTAAAAGGGCTTCTGGGATTTAACATTTCCTGTATTTGCATTCAAAATAAATGATATAATATGCATATTTAACAAATTCCACTGCAGACGCGCATCACGTTTTGTTCCTGATTAGACATCATGTCAGATGACCATGCTAACCAATGGCTGCTCGTTCCGTCTATAGTAACAACGCATTAAGAAGAAAAGGTTACTGGTCCTTAAAAGGGTTGTTCTCACTTCAGCAAATGGCATTTATCATGTAGACAAAGTTAATACAAGGCACTTACTAATGTAGTATGACTGTCCATATTGCTGCCTTTGCTGGCTTGATTCGTTTTTCCATTGCATTATACACTGCTCGTTTTCAGAGGTTATGACTACATTGTAATTAGAGATGAGCGAACGTGCTCGTAACGAGGACAGAAGAGGCTGCCTGCGCCCATGCGAGTGCAGGGGAGCCGAGCGGTACAGTGCTCGATACGAGCAGGTTCGCTCATCTCCAATTGTAATCCATCAGTGGGGGCCGTGTTTGCACACTACCTATCTGGTGGCCAGGACTGCAGGAGTGCGTATAAGCCGGCACATTTTCCTGTTGTGTGCAAGTACTGCCACCGCTGATGGATTGCAGGGTGGTCGTAACCTCTGAATAATATGAGCTGTGTATAATGTGATGGAAAAATGAATGCAGCCAGCAAAGGAGGCAATATGGACAATCACAATACATTAGTAAGTGCCTTGTATTAACTTTCTCTACAAGTCAGACAATCACTTTAAGGCCAAAATTAGTTATGTCACTAAGGAGTTAAAATTCATGTATGGAACCTGAGTTATGTGCCAATTATATTTACTTGAGACAAATTCAAAAAGTGACATTTTCAGGAGGGATGTCACAGATAGGGGGTTAATACGGTTGTTCCATCTAGCTATTTAAAGTGGTTGTCTCATTTCATACGATGGGGGCATATCACTAGGATATACCCCTTTTGTCTGATAAGTACGGGTCCCACCTCTAGGACCCGCACATACGCCGAGCACAAAGCAGGGAGAGAGGTGGTTGAAAACCCGATGTCCGGCCACCGCCAAGCGCTCACCCCATACAAGTGAATGGGAGCGCACCTCGCTTGCATGGCCACCGCTCCTATTCATTTCTGTGTGGCCAATGGAAATAGTCGAGCCAGCGCTCGGCTATTTTTGGCAGCCCCATAGAAATGAATGGAGGGTAGCTGAGCCCATCTGTCCCTACTCCATTCTTGGTATAGGTGGGGGTCCCAGAGGCGGGTCCCTATCAGACAATGGGGGCATATCCCATTGTCTGTGATGGGAAAACCCCTATAAAGGGAACCGGTCATCAACTTTATGCTGCCCATACTAACGGCAGAATAAAGCAGAGACAGGTGAGTTGATTTCAGCCGTCTGTCATTTATAAGTTAAAAGTAAGTGGTTGCCGAGAACCAACATCACAATCATTGCAGACTGGGCCTGGAAAAGAGTCACGGCCTCCTGAGAAGAGTCATGGTTATTCATGACTTCCTGCCTACCTGCTGATGACTGACAGCCTTCTACCTAGTTTTCTCCCTTTCTCTCTAGGATAGAGCTGCCAATCATCAGCAGCTGGGCGGGAGAGCAGGATAATAAGAATAACCATGACTCTTCTCAGGTAGATTTGACTCTTTTCAAAGCCTGTGCTGCAATGATTATGATGCTGGTTCTCGGCAACCACTTACATTTAGCTCATGAATGACACACCATTTCAGCATTTCTGTCACTAATTTATGCTGCCCTCAGTGAGGTCAGCAGAAAGTTGATGACAGGTTACCTTTAAGGCATATCTGCAAAATATGCCATAAATGTTTGATAGACACAGGTCCCTCTCCTGGGACCCAGTCCTATCTGAAGACTGGGGCACCGTCGTGATTGGAGAGGGGCAGCACCTGCACAGCTTTCACTATTCACTGCTATGGAATTTCTGAACATAGCCCCTTCACACATGTGTAGCTTTCTCCATTCATCACTACGGTTCTTCTGAAAGTGACTGTTTAAGTCCAATGGCAGTGAATAGAAAAAAAACACGCATAAACGGCATCCTCTCCATTTACAGTGGGGCCCAGTCCTTAAGATAGGAGCAGGTCCAAGTTGTGGGAACTGCACTTATAGGACATTTATGGCATATCCTGTGGATATGATATTAATGTGAAACAAGGTTTTCTCCTCTCTTCTGTACTGAACTCTGATGATGCATTCTTCACACTGCTACTTCAGCACATGGTACAATCCTTTATGATTGTAAAACTCATGGGGGGGTCATTTACTAAGTGATATATGCCAGTTTTCTGGCGTATATTTGCTGCAGATTGCGGCAGAAATTACCTTTGCACCGCTCATACCAGGTCTAAAAAAGGGGGCATTGGTGAGGAAATAATTTTCTACGCATGTTTTAGATGCAGAAAATGGTCTAAATTTAAACCAGCAAGGAAGATCGCTTAAATTTAGACCAGTGGTGGATGCGCCGAAGTTATGTAGAAGGCGTTGCCTCAACATAACTTTGGTGCATCCACTGCCAGCACAAGGGGTTATTAAGACCGACATCTAAAATGGCGGTCTTAATAAATGACTCCAATAATTTATTAACACACATTCATCATCACTATGTAATTGCAAACTTACTTGTTGTTACAAATACAGTTTTGGATGATTGACTGTAAATCCCATTCTCAGTAACTGCAAAGACAGTGAGGTTGTAGTCTTCTCCTGGGTTTAGTTTCTCTACAGCTACAGAGTTGTTCTTTATAGAGAAAATCCTGGAGGAAGGTAAGCCTTGACAATCCACAGTGTAAGTATATGTTTTATTATTAATGTCCTGGGAGAAATCCCACTGAAGAGTCACCGTGGATTCTGAAACACCAGATTCTTTCACTCCTTGGACTATGCTTGGTTCTTGAAATATAAAATATTTTTTAAGCAAATGAATCATTGCTTCTAATCCAATATCTAACACTGTTCTCAACACACAGTACATAGATATGAGCTTCCACAAGAACAGACAGAGGGATATGGTGGCTTTGTGAGGGTGCCATAATTTACTGGTTCTAATTTCTGGTTGCTCCTCAAGCCCTGGCTCGCAGTATCATGAGCACTGGTGTGGACCTATAAGCTTAAAAGACGTATGCAAGTGGTGGGTACCACAGATTTAGGGCGTACGCAACACAGCTGTAGCTGTTTTTGCAGTCTACAATTTGTCAATCTGCAAAACACAGATATCGGCCATGTGCAGTCTGCATTTTTGCATCAGGCACTCTATAGAACTGTTCTATTCTTGTCCGTAATACAGACAATAATAGGATTGTTTTTGCAGGTGCTCGCGGAATGGACGTACAGATGCGGACAGAACACAGTGTGCTGTCCGCATCTTTTGCAGTCCCATTGAACTAAATGGGTCTGCATCCAATCCACAAAAAATGCGGATTGGATTTGGAAAAAAAAAGGTTGTGTGCATGAGCCCTAAAGGGAACCTATCAGGAGCTTGAACAAGCCAACTGAGGAAAGAGTCATGAGCTTTCTGACTGCTTTTCTGTGGACAGTTCTACTTGCATGGCAGGTTCCTTCCTATTTGTATATAGCAGAACAGTTGATTGTACCCAGAGAGCTTGTTGAGATCTTCTTGCTGCCCATGGTTAGGGCAGTATGAAGCACCTGACATGTTTGTTTAAGCCTAAATCCCAAGTTCTCTGCAAAAACATACTTGGGGTCATTTATCAAACTGATATAAGGTAGAACTGGCTTAGTTGCCCCTAGTAACCAATCCACCTTTAATTTTTGACAGCTACCTTGGAAAATGAAAGGTGATCTGATTGGTTGCTATCGGCCACTAAGCCAGTTCTACTTTACACCAGTTTGATAAATGACCCCACCTGTGTTCCTTAGGTTTCTCTGAAGGAGAAGACCCTACAAGGCTGGATTACCAGTGTTCCCTTATCACTGTAGCTTGGGAAGACCGATATGTGCTCTGGCATCTGCCTGGGCAGCCCCCTGAGCATACTCCAATCGTTCTACAGTAGATGGAGCCAAGTGTTCAAGGTGCGTGAGGAACCAGAAGGCACAAACCTCTTCTACATCATTGGGAGGGACACTATAAGGCATTCTTTACCAAACATGCACATTAGCTGATAAAAGATGAAAATTTTGTATTACATGAACTTACGTGTTGTTACATTTACAACATTAGATGATTTACTATATCTTCCATTCGAGGTGACTGCAAAGACTGTGAAATTGTAGCTCACTCCTGCCTGTAGATTTGCCATTACTACAGTGTTTGTCTCAATATTTGTCTTTTTGTTTTCTCCTCCACCATCCACAGTATAAGTGTATGACCGGTTATTGGGGTCAGAAGAGAGTGTCCACATTAGGGTCGCAGAATTGTCTGACTTAGAAATTACAGTCAAGTTCTTGACAGGAGAGGGTACTGGGGAGACATAAATACCAAATATTATAGATAACGTGCTCTTTTTATTGTCATTTGAAGCCACTTTACCAAAAGCATTCCTTTTACTGCAATTTCAGAGACATTTTTAACTTTGCTAAATATAGGAACAACCATAGCCATTTTTTATACCAGGGATTCCCAACCAACTCTCAGCATGCCCGGACAACGTACAGCTATAAGGGCATGTTGGGTGTTGTAGTTTTGCAACAGCTAGAGGGCCACAGGTTGGGCATCCCTGTTCTATACAGAAATTTGAGATTACAGAAGAAAACATAAATGTCAGAAAGGCAGACCATGCAGCTACTATGGATCCATGGAGGGAGGGGGCACAGGCCACTTGTTTTCATCCCCTTTGCTACTGGTAGGGGAGAAACTGCAGAACGCCCCTCTCTAGACATGCTGGTTTGTGGGAAATTGAAGGAAGGATCCATAGTGGTCAGTCAATGAAGCGGGAAGAAAACATAAAGTTTTTTTGTCCTATGTGGAAAAAAAACAGCACCATAACATGGGCTTAATTTTGATCCTTGCCCTCTATTTCGGTGTACACCATTAATAGCTGGCAGTCCTGCCCCACGTTATGGAATGGGTTCGAATGTCAGAACAAATGTTTCCATGCAAAACTGGTGCATAGATGTACGAGAATGTCATGAGAGTTTACGGTTTACTTAAAACACCCCAATCTTTTACTTTAAATGTCCCAATCTGTAATTTCAGAAGAACATGCACTGCAAATGTCATTGCTTGAGTACAATTCACTCCATTTAGTGTAGAGAATACAGCATATGGTGACAAATTTATGCCAAATGCTTTTCATATGTGCCTGCTATGCCAGATTTCTTTCTTAAGATTAGTAAATGAGGCATTGAGGAAGACCTTTGAAAACTACATCCCTTCACCAAAAGGGTTATATAATTGATTATTTTCATAGATGACAACAACCATAGAAGCCTTTTTTATCTTTAGTCGGCATAGCGCCACATATATCCAGATTTACTTTTACTCCTATTGCTTATTACATGTTGTGCAACTATATATCCATATATCTTTGTATTGTATAACAACCATAGAAGGATATTGTAGTTTTTAATGGACTTGCGTGTACAAATTTTACTAGAATCCAGCTCAAAATAGGACACCATGGCCACCACTACTTTTCACTGTGGTGGTTCTATATAGCAATTTCATATGAAGACATTTAGCTGGACAACTTTCAAAGTCCATTCTAAAAGGTTAGGAGCAAAAGGACCACTGAACATTTCCACATATGTAAAAAGGATAGTAAAAACAGAAATGAAGAACACTTGGGGGTCATTTATTATCCATAAATACGCTAAGATATTAGGCGTATTTCTGGCGCAATCTGCAACTTTTCCCTCCAGGTCTAAAAAATGTGGGCAGGGAAGGGAACGGGCCATCATTTTCTACACCTGGTCGGAAGCTGTCTTAGTACTGGCCCTGATGCGCCGAAGTGAAGTAGAGACCGGCGCCTCTTCATAACTTCAGCAGATTCACTGCCAGATATAGGGGTTAGAACGGCGTCTAAAACTTTTACATTCTGATATAATAGAAAAGGTATACCTCAAAGGGTCACTGAGTTTTAGTAAAACTTTTGAATGACAGAGACAAATCAAAAGTTTTGATCAGTGAGGATCTAAGTACTGAGGCCACTACCTATTGCTAAAACTAAGAGAGAGAAGCACTTGCATACAGTATCTCTCTATCCTCATTGTATGGGGTGGGTTCAATAGAAGTCTATAGGCCCATTAAGATTCCATCCTCTGCCGCAAGAAGTGAGAGCACGATATGCTTGTCTGGTTTTAGGGATTGTGGGGGTCTCACCATTCAGACTGTCACTGATGAAAACTTTTGATACGCTCTTTGACATATCAAAATTTTTTGGAAAATTCACTGACCCTTTAAAGGAGTTGTCTTGGTTGAACAGAAAACCCCATAGCCATATGTCCTATTACAGAAAGGTTATACAGTGCTGTGTACAGTCAACCACAACTTTTATTAGCTGGACCCGGTCAATCTGGGTTTTAAATATCCCAACTCAATGACGAATTTGTAAGTCACAAACGTTCGAAAACGTTTGTTTCACAACTCCATAGTGCATATGGTGTCTAAAAATATTTCACTCCTTACTCCTTTAAATATTTTAGGAATCTCTACAAAAAACAACCATTCATTATAATTTATAAGAGATAACAATTGAATGCATAACGCTATATACTCCACCCTAACTAGAGATGAACAAGCATGCTCGGGAGCAATTTTCGAGTAGTAGCGTACGCATCTTCTAATCTGTACGCTAATGCGTACGCATCTTGTAATTTGTACGCATTAGCGTACAAATTTATAAGATGCGTATGCATTAGTGTACAGATTATAAGATGCGTATGCATTAGCGTACAGATTATAAAATACGTACGCTACTACTCGAAAATTGCTCCCGAGTACGCTCGGCCGAGCATGCTCGCTCATCTCTAACTCTAACCCATCCTCAGTCTTCACTAGAGCAGTCAGGCAGATGATGGATTTTTACTGCAGTTGGAGTATTAAACTGCCTCCGGAAAACGTGTTAAAATACATAGACATGAACTTACATGTTGTTACATTAACCACGTTAGATGCTTTGCTATATTTTCCATTTGAGGTGACTGCATAGACAGTGAAGTTGTAGTCTGTTCCCTGCTGTAGATTCGTTATTGTTATGGTATTCTTCATTATATTTGTTACTTTGTGATCTCCTCCTCCATCCACAGTATAGGTGTATGAACCGGCATTGGGGTCAGATGAGAGCATCCACACAAGGGTCACAGAATTGTCTGATACATCTGTTACATTCAAGTTCATGACAGGAGAGGGCACTGAGGAGACACAAATACCAAAAATCACAAATAACATGCTCTTTTTTATTGTAATTTAATAAAAAGTTACCGTAGAAATACACATAAACCTATGAACCCACTTTAGCGGAAAGCACTCCTTTAGTTTGGATTTTCAAAAGGAAATTCTGTCAGTGACTCCTTAGCAACAGGCTGTTGCCATTTTTGTAGTCTGTTGCTAAGAAGCCTGTGACATTAGAATACATATTATGCAGTATATTTCTATATCTGGGTTTGTATGTAAGAGTGGTTTGGTGTCTGTATAGAGGGGTGTCTGCTCAGGGTCTATTTACAGAGAAGGTTCTGGAGTCTATACACAGAAGGTGGTCTGCATGGGGTCTGTATACATGGTGGTCTGGGATCTTTATACAGGGTGTTTGGTCTAGGGTCTATATAAAGGGCAGATCTGGTCTGGGGTCTGTATAAAAAAGGGTTCTAGTCTGGAGTCTGCAAACAGTAGGGACTGTCCTGTGACCTTTCTAAGGTGTAAATACCCCTTTAAATACGCATATGTGGGGCAGCCAATCATCTTGTTCATAAGAATCATTTTTATACATCTGTTACTAAAAGTATAGGGTTTAATGTCTAACGTTTGACCCATGTCATCAGAAACATGTTGCAGATGGAAGAAGATAGTCTTTCTAATAGTGGAGTGGTTAGAGGGGCATGTTTTACCAAAACCGTTTACTTCACAACTCCATAATGGATGAGGTGTCAAAATGTATTTACACCCCTCTTCTCTAGAACAGTTAGCAAGATGATTGGACCTGCTGCTCTTTTACTGCAATTGTAGTTTTGACTTTAAAACCACTCCAAGTAGAAAAGAAATGTTAAAATACACAGACAGGAGCTTACATGTTGTTACATTAACCACGTTAGATGCTTTGCTATATTTTCCATTTGAGGTGACTGCATAGACAGTGAAGTTGTAGTCTGTTCCCGGCTGTAGATTCGTTATTGTTATGGTATTCTTTGTTATATTTGAGGTTTTAAGACCTCCTCCTCCATCCACAGTATAGGTGTATGAACCGGCATTGGGGTCAGATGAGAGCATCCACACAAGAGTGACAGAATGGTCTGATACATCTGTTACATTCAAGTTCATGACAGGAGAGGGCACTGAGGAGACAAATACCAAAAATCACAAATAACATGCTCTTTTTTGTTGTAATTTGATCAAAAGTTACTGTAGAAATACATGTGAACCAATGAACCCACTTTAGTGGAAAGCACTCCTTTAGTTTGGATTTTCAGAAGAAATTCTGTCAGTGACTCCTTAGCAACAGACTGCTGCCATTTTTGTAGTCTGTTGCCAAGAAGCCTGTGACATTAGACATATTATGCAATATATTTCTATATCTGGGTTTGTATGCAAGAGTGAAATTCTGTCAGTGACTCCTTAGCAACTTTTTGCGGATCTGGCCTGGAGTCTATACACAAATGGGTGTTATGGTATAGGATCTGTATACAGTGGGATTGGGCTACCATTTGTATAAAGGGCAAATCTGGTCTGAGGTCATAGGGTGTCATAGGAGCCTGACCCTAGGATCTATTTACAGGAGAGTCTAGTCTGGGATCTTCATAAAGGGCTGGGAAGCGCTGTGATCTGAAGGGATCTGATCTGGTGTCTGTATAAATAGGGTCCTAGTCTGGGGTCTGTAAACAGGAGAGTATGTCCTGTGGTCTGTATATAGGAGAAATCTATATCCTTATTTAGGAGTCCTAGTTTGCAATCTGCTTTTGTTTAGGTGATCTGGTATGTGTATTGAAAGAGGTCATATGTGCTATTTGGGATTCATATGCCAAAAGTTGGGACATTTCCTATAGGAAATAGGGTGGGAAATCTTTATATATGTGGATATGTCATCAATGTCTAAGGAGAAAATACCCCTTTAAATATGCAAACGCATTGATGAATTTTAAGTTCCATATGTGGGGCAGCCAATCATCTTGTTCACAATAATCCTTTATACAGATCTCTTACTAAACGTATAAGTTTTATGTCTAACAGTTGACCAATGTCAAAAGAAACATGTTGCAGATGGAAGAAGATGATCTTTCTTACAACTGGGGAGTGGTTAAGGGGCATGTTTTAATGCAAAATAGCTTACTTCACAACCCCATAGTGCATGAGGGGTGTAAAAGAATCCACACCCCTCTTCTCTAGAACAGTTAGCAAGACGATTGGATTTGCGACTCTTTTAAGAAAAGTTAAAATACACAGACATGAACGTACATGTTGTCGCATTAACCACATTGGATGCTTTGCTATATTTTCCATTTGAGGTGACTGCATAAACAGTGAAGTTGTAGTCTGTTCCTGGCTGTAGGTTCGTCATTGTTATGGTATTCTTCGTTATATTTGTGGTTTTGAGACCTCCTCCTCCATCCACAGTATAGGTGTATGAACCAGCATTGGGGTCAGATGAGAGTGTCCATACAAGGGTCACAGAATTGTCTGATGCATCAGTTACATTCAAGTTCATGACAGGAGAGGGCACTGAGGAGACACAAATACCAAAAATCATAAACAACGTGATTTGAAATTACTCTAAGCACGTGTACCTACGTAGCCAATTTAGTTACAGCCTCCCTGGCAACAGACTGCTGCCATTCTGCAGTCTGTCGTTAAGGAGCCTCTGACAGAAGTGTAAATACCATGCAGATAATTTCAGCAAAAATATTTTTATATAAATTGGAGTATACAGGTAATGTAAATTTACATTAAAATTGATGCTTTTTTGAGGGTGATTAGGATTTACAAAAATATTATGCAGCATTTGGCCCCAAGAGTTCACTGCCCTACTAAGCAACATGTGGGTTTTCACCTATATGACACCGCTGACTGGAAAGTACAACCCAGAGCACAGATACAAGCGTATATGTAATAGTGCCACTAAAAACATTCACCCACAAAATGGCAGCCTTGGACCCTCCCTTTCCCTAACTCACCAATAGGGAGTTGTTACCATTGTCTTGCCAACTATCCCAGAATGCCCAGGAGACCCTGACAAGTTTGGTTGTAGATACAATGGGGCTGCAGTTTGGCCTACAAGCCTGCTAACTCACAAAACATATGTAGAAGTGAATAGAGAGAACTATGGACAAATGCAGCCACTTCTCCATACATTCTTGGCTGGCATGAGGCGGCCTCATCAGTCAACTGGTGGGACATTGGTTGAGGAACCACCATTTTGGATATAGGTACTGGTCCTTTTGTGGCCATGTATAATACTTAATGGAATATCCCGTGGATACGCCTTCATTATCTAAGATGGGAATAACTATTTTAACACTGGCAGTTCGTAATATCCCAAATTACAGATCTGCTACTAAAAAATATAAGGTTTTTATATACGTTTAAAGTTTGAACAATATCATCAGTAATGCCAATCAGTTGCAGTAATCTCCTTTTAACAACTGTGAAGTGGTTACCCGATAAAGAAACGCTTTTATTAATAAAGAGAGCAATCTACTTTACCCCCCCACACGAAAATATGTACATCCCCCTTTCAAATGTTTCCATCTATTATGAAACTCTACAAAATAATGTTATTACAATTTACGACAGAAATTAAGTAAATGCCTAATTCCATAAAAAAATCTTCAAAGTCTTCACTAGAACAGACATATGATGAGGTTTGCTACTCTTTTGCCGCAATTGCAGTGTTTACTGTAAAACTGAAGAGAAGAAAAGAAATGTTAAAATACAAAGACAAGAACTTACGTGTTGTCGCATTAACGACGTTAGATTTTTCACTATATATTCCGTTTGAGGTAACTGCATAGACGGTGAAGTTATAATCTGTTCCCGGCTGTAGTGTTGCCATCTCTGTGGTATTTGTCTTTATATCTGGCTTTCTTTTACCTCCTCCATCCACAGTATAGGTGTATGAACCGGCATTGGGGTCAG
Source organism: Rhinella marina (assembly GCA_900303285.1). NCBI lineage: Eukaryota > Metazoa > Chordata > Amphibia > Anura > Bufonidae > Rhinella > Rhinella marina. The sequence goes on from ONZH01019172.1 coordinate 961,878, forward strand.
ATGAGAGCATCCACACAAGGGTCACAGAATTGTCTGATACATCTGTTACATTCAAGTCCTTGACAGGAGAGGGCACTGAGGAGACACAAATACCAAAAATTATAAATAATGTGTCACTAGTTTGATTTTGAAATCAACTTATATATTATATATAGTGTTGAGCGAATCGAAGTATCCAAAGTGAACTTCGATCCAAATTTCCGAATTAGATTTGCCGCAAAGCCAAATTTCCTCGTGCTTTGTAGTAACAAATTTATTTTTCCTGAAATGGCGGTAAAAAAAAATACATACACACCTCATCCATTTGCACACAAAGAGGCTGTCGCGGCCATCTTGATTGCAGAAACCGTGTGGAACACGTGCTGGCTGGGAGCGGTGATGTATAAGGTTACCACTCCCCGCCAGCGTGATGATGTCAATCAAGATGCCGGCGACCACCTCTCCGTGATGAAATGGATAAGGTTAGTATGTTTTTTTTTTTTTTTTAGTCATGAATCAAATATTTCATAACTTCAAGAAAATTGATTGAATCCACCAATTTTGGCAGCACCAACTGGTTATCTAATGTGTTTGGTGATGCCCTGACTCTCCCTCCACGACAGATGTCAGAAGAAAGAAGCACTGGGCATGCTGAATTTTTGAGAAGAGTCTTGAATCCTTACAGTGTACCTGTACTTTTTTTTTTTTTACTTTTGATGTCATAGTGATATCTCAAAGGTTTTGATCAGTGGTGCTACGAGTTCGGAGACCCCCACCGATCTCTAAAATGATGTGATAGAAGCACTGACATAGAACAATGTCTGTTCTCCCTGCTGGAAATGGGCTCAGTCCTTTCTATTGAGCGTGCCTTCAGGATCCAGGAGGTCCCCCCCCCCCAGCAATCAAAATCTTTGATATGACTCTAGCAGTTTAAAAAAAAAGGGGGATAAAAGTCGTCAGGGTTTAACAGGAGAGGGCTGGCTTCTCTAAGACCGATAAATTTACCACCTAGGTCTTCTCATGGCAGGCATAGATAACAATTATTGGTGTAAGGATAGCCAAAGATATTCCATATTTATTACTCCAGGCAGACATTCGTTACAACTACTGGTATAAGAATAGCCAAGGATGATCCAAACTTATTACTCCAGGCAGGCATAGATTACAACTACTGGTATAAGGATAGCCAAAGATGTTCCATATTTATTACTCCAGGCAGTCATAGATTACAACTACAGCACTGGTATAAGAACAATATGTTCCATATTTATTACTCCAGGCAGGCATAGATTACAACTACTGGTGTAAGGACAGCCAAAGATGTTCCATATTTATTACTCCAGGCAGGCATAGATTACTACTGGTATAAGGAAAGCCAAGGATGACCCATATTTATTATTCCAGGCAGGCATTCATTACAACTACTGGTATAAGGAAAGCCAAAGATGTTCTATATTTATTACTCTAGGCAGGTATAGATTACAACTACTGGTATAAGGATAGCCAAAGATGTTCCATATTTATTACTCTAGGCAGGTATAGATTACAACTACTGGTATAAGGAAAGCCAAGGATGGCCCATATTTATTACTCCAGGCAGGTATAGATTACAACTACTGGTATAAGGAAAGCCAAGGATGACCCATATTTATTACTCCAGGCAGGTATAGATTACAACTACTGGTATAAGGAAAGCCAAAGATGTTTTATATTTATTACTCCAGGCAGGCATAGATTACAACTTCTGGTATAAGAATAGCCAAAGATGTTCCATATGTATTACTCTAGGCAGGTATAGATTACAACTACTGGTGTAAGGACAGCCAAAGATGTTCTATATTTATTACTCCAGGCAGGCATAGATTACAACTACTGGTATAAGGATAGCCAAAGATGTTCCATATGTATTACTCTAGGCAGGTATAGATTACAACTACTGGTGTAAGGACAGCCAAGGATGTTCCATATTTATTACTCCAGACAGTCATAGATAACAACTACTGGTGTAAGGACAGCCAAAGATGTTCTATATTTATTACTCCAGGCAGGCATAGATTACAACTACTGGTATAAGGATAGCCAAAGATGTTCCATATGTATTACTCTAGGCAGGTATAGATTACAACTACTGGTGTAAGGACAGCCAAGGATGTTCCATATTTATTACTCCAGACAGTCATAGATAACAACTACTGGTGTAAGGACAGCCAAAGATGTTCTATATTTATTACTCCGGGCAGGCATAAATTACAACTACTGGTGTAAGGACAGCCAAAGCTGTTCCATATTTATTACTCTAGGCAGGTATAGATTACAACTACTGGTATAAGGAAAGCCAAAGATGTTCCATATTTATTACTCCAGGCAGCCATAAATAACTACTTTTGTAAGGACAGCCAAGGCAGATAACAACTACTGACAGCCAAAAATGTTCCAAACGTATTTTTCCGGTACACAAATTCCCCGGAAAACTATGCCTGCTATAAACAGGCAGAGATCTGTACCAAAATGTGAGCCATTTTCTGGCTCTGGCTGGACACATTTGGAGCAATTTGTTTTATTATTTATTTACATTTTTTGTTATAGGTTTTATTTTATTTAAAACTTTTTGTTTCATTTGGCTCCTTCTATGTGTCACAGCACACAGCAGCCACAGTGGGTCAGAGCACTTAAAGGGGTTGTCTTACTTCAGTAAGTGGCATTTATTATGTAGAGAAAGTGAATACAAGGAACTTACTAGTATACTTTTGTTGTCCATGTTGCTTCTTTTGCTGGCTAAGTTAATTTTTCCATCACATTACGACCACCCTGCATTCCATCAGCGGTGGTCATGTTTGAATACTATAGGAAAATGTGCCAGCCTCTCTGGTGGCCAGGACCGTGGAGCGCACATAGGCTAGTGATTTTTCCTATAGTATACAAGCACGACCACCACTACTGGATTGTAGGGTGGTGTAACCATGGAAACGAGCAGTGTATAATGTGATGGAAAAATGAGTCAAGCCAGCAAAGGAAGCAATATGGATAATAACAATACGTTAGTAAGTGACTTGTATGAACTTTCTCTACATGATAAATGCTATTTCCTGAAGCGAGACAACCCCTTTACGTTTCTCTTCTGCATTTCTATAGATAAAGTTTCAGTAAAAAACTGAATATACAATTGAATGCATGGCATCAGTATGGATCTATCTATAGATCAGACTATGGAAGTGGAAGTAAGAAAGCATGCAGGATACTCTGAGACAAAATTTTAACAAAGTACATTATAAGCAATGACATTGGTAGACAGCATTTACACGCAGACAGTGGTGTACCCTGTGGGGAGGCAGACCATGTAACTGCTGTGAAGCCATGATGGCCCTGTCGCTTTCATTTCTACCTGACATAGTCAAGTGAACTTCCTGCAGTTGCCACTAGAGGGAGCTCATTGCATAAAGTTTAATACAGCTCCTATTGAGAGTAGTTGTATAAATTCACATGTACTGCACTCCCCCTAGTGGTGACTGCAGGCAGCCAGAGCCTCATTATTCACAACAGGCTATATAGCTCACTGGGGAGATTACTCACTGTATATATGGCAGATAAATAGTGTAAGTACATTGGAAAATATAAAATTTGGGATAAACACCATACTTTTTCTGATGTGTAACTGTGTTAACAGTGCAAGGGAGGGTTATCAAAACTGGTGTAAAGGAAAACTGGCTTAGTTGCCCATAGCAATCAATCAGATTCTACCTTTCATTTTTTAGAGCTGATTTGGAAAATGAAAGGATCAATCTCATTGGTTGCTATTGGCAACTAAGCCAGTTTTCTTCTACTTCAGTTTTGATAAGTCTCCCGTCACTGCATATTTTTCCAGAGTTTTATTTATTTTTTATTTTTTTCAAAAACAGCTGTAGCCATATCAAAAGTACTACAAAAGATGTTCTTGAAGCATTTTTTCCACCTTCTGAGCTTTTTGGGGTCATTGTTCTATGTGTGGTTTAAAAAAAAATAAAAAAAAATAACTGCGAAGGAGCCCCATTATTTTCCATGTCATTTATTCGCAATGGTGCCATTTGTGCACTCCATACACTCCATGCACCATACATTTTCACAACAGCAGCACATGGACAGTTCACAAACTGCGCAGTTTCAGAAATACTGCCACCCTTGGCCTGAAAGATGATAATCATCCCATTTTGCAACTCTGAAAAATCACCCCTTTTACCCATGACAGCAATGAGGCATATGTGTGCAGATAGCCTATTGAACACTTTAAAGGGATTTTGTCACCTAAAATTTTCTTTATTGATTAAAAAGAGATAATAAAACATGTTCTTTTTCTCTAATCTGTTTGTATTTTCTGATTGTAGTTTTTGAAATTTCATTACTAGAACATTTTTACGGGGGCTGCCATCTTGGCTGAGCTGTTCTAAACAGCATTTAGTGATATGCTTTACAGCAAGCCCCATGGACCATAGGCAGCAATAGACAGCTCCAGTCCTATTGAGAATGCATTGAGAGGCTTTTCTCTCAATGCATTGAGAGGCTTGTTTACGGTAGCAGCATTACTTTACAGCTGACACACTGACAAACAGGATATCTCAGCTGAGATTATAGCCTAGTGGCCAGAAGGAAAACTGCAAGATTTTAAGATGATTTTAAAATATAGATAGGAACATGGAAAATTAGAAAAAACATCGCCAAACATTACAAAGACATATGTTTAACATAAAAACTTGATTTAAACAATGGGTCATTTTTTTATGACAAATTCCCTTTAAATACCCACCAAGCCAGCTCACCACTCGTGATTTCGATGTGCTGCCAACGTCGAAAGTAGGAATTGGCCATAATAATAGGATTATGCTAGACAGGGCCTTTCCAGGCCTACACACTGAAACCATTCACTTACATGTTGTTACTTTGTGGAGGAAACCGCTGCTGGTGCCATTTCCACTGACTGTATATATTGTTATATTATAGGTGATTCCAGGAGACAAACCAGTTGCCGTATACGACATATTCGTAGTCGTCAGATTTGTTAAGATTGTTCCATTACTGATAATTATTCTGTAGTCTGTAATATTCCCTCCAGTAGGGGCCACCCAAGACACTGTGAAGGAGTTCTCCGAGACGCTGGCTGTTGTCACATTTGAAACCTCAGGTGGGGCTAAAAATTAAGAAAAAAATGTAATTAATTATTGTAGCAATACACTACATACATGGGATCATCTAGACACTCAAGACAAGTAAATCAATGCATATCTTTCCTTGAAGGGTTGGGTCTGCTTCACACAGCCATAGGGGTATGTCCACACCCAGCGGCATTGCTAGAAAAAATTTCTGCAGTAGGTTAGCTGAGAAACCTGCCCCAAATTTTGTGGATTTTGGTGCAGATTTGCTTGAGGACTTAAGCTTTGGAAAACAACAGAGCGAAAAAAAAAATAGGATGACACCTTGCAGCTTGTGGTTGGACAAGGACCAGAGAAGGGAGCCACAGAACTGCCAGGGGAGAAGAGTATACCGATTTTTTTTCTATGTTAAACTTTGTGGAAAGTTTATTATTATTATTATTATTATTATTATTATTTAGGACATGCATCCATGGTCAGTCTGCACCAAAATCTGCATCAGCTGTGTAACCTGTGAACAAACCTTAAAGGGGTTGCCTCACTTCAGTAAGTGGCATCTATCATGTAGAAAAAGTTAATACAAGGCACTTACTAATGTATTGTGATTGTCCATATTGCTTCCTTTGCTGGCTGGATTCATTTTTCCATCATATTATGCACTGCTCGTTTCCATGGTTACAGACCACCCTGCAATCTATTAGTGGTGGTCATGCTTGCACACTATAGGAAAAAGCGTCAGCCTCTCTGGTGGCCATGACCATGGGAGTGCACATAGGCCAGTGCGTTTTCCTATATTGTACAAGCACGACCTCTGCTGATGGATTGCAGGGTGGTCAGTAACCATGGAAATAATATCTATACTGTGATAGAAAAATTAATCCAGCCAGAAAAGGAGGCAATATGGATAATAACAATATATTAGTAAGTGCATTGTATTAACTTTCTCCACATGATAAATACTAGTTACTGAATTGAGACAACCCCTTTAATTTTCAAAACAGAAATCTACTGTAATTTAGTAGGTGTAGCTTTCTGGCATGACCTACACAAGTTTTCTGGTGCAGTCTGGTGCAGTCACCAATGCGCCACCTACTTTTTGGAAAAGTGGCCTCAGAGGTCTAAACCACCGAAAAGATGCAAAATTTTGCCTAAGCATAGCATGCACTAAACTTGCAACTTTTTGATGCCTGTTTTCTGGTGTACAAGGGTTAAAGTCCCTCTTAAAGGCTTAGGGCCCATTCACACGACCGTATGTACATTTCCGAATCTTATCCGCAATTTTGCAGAGAAGATGCGGACCCATTCACTTTCCATAGGATAAAAAAAGTGGAATGCACACGGTGTGCATTCTGCTTCCTTTTCTCACAGAAGTTCTCCCGCAAAAAAGGATAAAACATGTCCTATACTTGTCCGCAAGAACGGACAAGTATAGGCATTTTCAATGGGACGCCCGACTGTGTATTCCGTAGCGTTGCGGAACACACGCCGGGCGGCACCCGTAGTATTGCGGGTCTGCATTTTTGCGGACCCGTAATAATACGGTTGTGTGAATGGGGCTTTAGTCTCATGATTAGTGTAAAAAATGAAAATCATACATATTAACATAGTAACATAATAACATAGTTTATAAGGCCGAAAAAAGACATCTGTCCATCCAGTTCGGCCTGTTTTCCTATAAGTTGATCCAGAGGAAGGCAAAAAACCCCTGTGAGGTAGAAGCCAATTTTCCCCACTTTAGGGGAAAAAAATTCCTTCCCGACTCCAATCAGGCAATCAGAATTACTCCCTGGATCAACGACCCCTCTCTAGTAACTATAACCTGTAATAGTATTACCCTCCAAAAATACATCCAGGCCCCTCTTGAACTCTTTTAGTGAACTTACCATCATCACCTCCTCAGGAAGAGAGTTCCATAGTCTCACTACATGATACAGTACATGACAATCTCTTTCTAACAAAGGTAACACCAGCCCTGAACCTCACATGGATCCAGAGATCTCCCCATTCATTTCTGCAATTCCTCTGCTAAATTTATTTCAAGCTGGCAGCTCAGGGGGCGTGACCTTTCTCAGGCTTTCTGCTGCAGCTCTCTCCGTGTAACTGTCAGAGCTTCTAACAGTACATACAGCAGGTGGCAGTTGAAGGATGGAACTGAGCATGTGCAACCACCTTAGCAAGGTGGACAGAGAGATGAGGAAAATAAACAGCAGGTGTCGCTATAGATAAATATTCTATTAAATAACTCAGTGGCTATGCAAAATTTTTAATTACATACAATTATAAAACTATTCAGATCCCGATGCTGGTTTGAAAAATCTAGTATATTTTTCGTGGGGCAACCCTTTTAATACTCAGATCCCAATATCTTCCTCCAACATCTCGAGCCTGTGCATTGAACACAGTGCTTCCTCCTCACTTGCATGCACAGTAAGCTGTTGAAGTTGTGGTGTATGTACCAAAGCTCACTACACATGCGAACAAGGAGGAAGCACTGTGTTCAATGCGCAGGCACAAGATTTTGGAGGAGCTTGTGCTGATGTCAGGAAGCTAAGAGAATGTCAATCAGAGCGAGGTGTGCAGGCTGGCACCATGGCACTGTGACTCTGGGATTCCAGTTATGCGCATTTTGTTGGAACAAACTACTAACTTTTTTTCAGCAAAATGGCTTTATAGTTCGTTTAAGAAAATTAAGTTTGTAATGTGCCAAACAGCGACGTGCCATTTGCTGCATAGACACAATCTGATGACAGGCTCCCGTTAGTCCATTTTTTAAATGGAGAAGTCTTAGTTAGTTTCACCAGTCTGAAGTTGGAGGATGGAGGTAATTACATGTCTACAGTAGCTAGGAAAGTACGAAAGAACCACAGCCAACATGTTTTGTTAATAAAAAAAAACTATTCACATAAAACTATACAGCATCTAAATACAAAACCTATGCCACCATAACAATGATAGTAAAATTATACTCACCAGTGACAGCACTGATCCTATATGCTCCAAGGGAAAGGAGAACAGTCTAAGCAAAGAAAAAGAAAAGTATATATGTAACTATATCCCATCAGATAGCATTCATATGCTGGAACATGGCGTATATAAAAAGCATAATGCCGTAACTAAAAATATGTAAGATTCAGGGGGTATGGAAAGGATATCACAGGTCATCCTAAAGGTACTATTACACTGACAGATCAGCCAGGCGATTGTCAGGAGGGAAGTGTTCCCAGCCGTCAATCGCCTGCTTGCTAAGAGGAGAAGAGCACTGCTATTACATGCAGCGATCTCCTCCTCAGTATAGGGACGAGCAACCGTTAATGCCATCGCTTGTCCCTATACTTATTTTTATACATGTTAAATAATCCCGATTACCTGATGAATGATGATTTGCGCATTCATTGGGTAATCAGTGGCAGTATTGCACTGCCAGATGACTGCTAACAAGAAGTACTATGAACACTCATTAGCAATCATCTTAGAGAATATCTATAGGTTTAATAGGGCTTTAAAGGGAGTCTGTCACCTCATTTTCAACCATATAACTAACAGCACTGCCCCACAGAAGATTGCAGACACATCCCAGACATACCTGTGTGCACTTTGTGTCTGTATTACATGTTCAGAAAAAGCACTTTTATTCTGCAGGAAAACCGCTCCCAAGTGCCCGGCTCTGCTGCTGCAAGTGCTCAAAGCAAACCAGACTGAAGAGGGGAGGGCTGCTTTAGCTGCTCATATCTTTGGATTGGCAGCAGATAGAAAAATGGTTCTGACCTTCTTTCAAAGCTGATATTCCAAGCTTTAAAATGATACAAAATCACAGCATTATATCCAGTATGCCAGAAGATATAGCTGTTAGAAATCGAGTTGGGAGAGAAAGCTGTTTTTAGTTTCACTTTCAGCCGGGCACTTGGGAGCTGTTTTCCTGCAGAATAAAAGTGCTTTTTCTGGACATGTAATACAGACACATAGTGCACACAGGTATGTCTGGGATGTGTATGCAATCTTCTGTGGGGCACTGCTGTTAGTTATATAGGTGAAAATGAGGTGACAGACTCCCTTTAAGTTTTTTTCTGTTCTGACTAAAGGCCTTATTACACGGGCAGACAGAGCAGACAATTGTCTGGAAGGAAGTGTTCCCTCCTGTCAATTGCCTGCTCATTAGAGGAGGAGACCGCTGCTATTACATGCAGCGATCTTCTCCTCAGTACTGTATAATGCCATCACTCGTCCCTATACTGTCTCATTGTTTGCCAGCAGCAGAGCGCCTATTACACAGCGTGATCTATAGCCGACAAACCAGGATTTTTCTACATGTTAAAAGATCCTGATTACCCAATGAACTAGCGTTTGCTTGTTCATTGGGTAATCGGTAGCAGTATTACATTGTCAGATGATTGCTAACAAGCATTCATACGAATGTTCGTTAGCAATCATCTTAACAATGATCTGCCCTTGTATTAGGACCTTAAGGCCCCATTCACACGACCGTATATTTGCGGGTCCGCATTATTGCGGACCCGCAAATATACGGGGGCCGCCCGGCATGTGTTCCGCAGCGCTCGGAACACACGCCGTGCGGCCCCATTGAAAATGCCTATACTTGTCCATGCGTACGGACAAGTATAGGACATGTTCTATCTTTTTATGCGGAGCCGCGGCACAGAGCTGTCTCCGTGCTGCGGCTGTGCGCTCCCATAGAGGTGAACGGGGCTGCATGTATTCCGCAATTTTGCGGAATACATACGGCCCCATTCATACGGTCGTGTGAATGGGGCCTTACAGAGGGGAATTTGTATGGAATTTTCCAATATAAAAGAAATGCTAAAGACCATAACATAACTCTTCTATATGTTCTCTAGTTCATAATAACCCAAGAAATACTTTTGCATTCTTGTAATTTCACAAAACTGACCACAAGGTGGCAGCGTCACTCAAATAATTGAGAACTTAAACACGATCAGTGACGCTAGAACATTGATTTGTTAACAGTAGTATTTCCTAACCGGGACCTCAGCTTGGAATAGACTAAGACTTCTTGGAGTACTATTGTACTCTATCTATAGTAACATAGTTAGGCATACATTTCCAGGTGCTTACTTTATTGAAGACTTTCACACAGGCATCCTTTTTTCCCTTTTGGCTGCCATGACACCAGTGGCGTGCATAGAGACGTAAGGGCACCAAAGCAAGGATCAAACCAGCCTCCCGCCCCACCCCACACCCAGGACAGAAGGGATTCTACCTAAACCCTTTTCAATGACCCTTGGGCCATTTTTCCACTGCTTCATTTGCTAAAAGTTGTTCCTTTAGAGGGTAGAGTCCTGAACAAGATTTCACCTCCGGTAGAAGAGGGGATGATCCCAACTAGGCTTTAGGCTGGACAGTCTGTATTCCTGGCTCCCTGTCCTCTGTCCGGTGCAGGGCATGGACTGACACAGGGATGTCCTTTTCCTTGGCTTCACGCTCAGACAGCAGCATTACACTGTATGAGAGTGCACTTCAGCTACAAACTGACTGAGGCTTTTGTCACCCCAGTCAGTCACTAGAGCCGGCGGACATGTCATTCTGTGACTGACTGAGGGTGAGAGAAGCACTCGAAGCCTGCATGCAACTCAGATTAATGTCTTCAAGTCTTTTTTTTCTGTCAATGGGAGAGGGTGTGGCTTAGTGAGTTGGGGGCATGGCCTAAAGTATCCAGCTTTTTGGGGTGAAGCAAGTAGACACCCTATCCAGGACTCTCATAATAGCACAGGACCATTATAACACTGGAATTAAAAGTATCTTCATGGTTGCTGCCTCCCAGCAGCTCTGCAGCTCTCCTACAGTCCTGGCTTTTCCCTGCTGCACCATATGCCAGAAATTTCTCATTAGTGCCCCTTTTACCACGGGTACTATGGGATCACCACCTCAGGCTCTGTCCTGCACTTCCTTGGCTCATTTGCATTGCATTTAAAGGGAACCTGTCACCATGAAAATGCAATGTAAGCTACAGGCAGTATGTTATAGAGCAGGAGGAGCTGAGCAGATTGATATAAAGTTTTATGGGGAAAACATTCAGTATAACTTGTATTTAATACATTTACATTCCTGTTCAATTTGGGCTTTGTGATTGACAGCCTTCCCTCTATGACTGTGTATACAGAGATAGCCGTCAATGACTGCTAGGACCGCCTCCTTGACTTCAAAGCCCTGAATGAGCAGGAATGAAAATGTATAAATTACAAGGGATACTGAATCTTTTCCCATAAAACTATATATCAATCTGCTCAGCTCTTCCTGCTCTATATCCTACTGCCTGCAGCTCAGACACCATGTTCAGAGTAACAGGTTCCCTTTAACACAATTAAAGATTGCTGAACCATGAACAGAATTAGAAACCCTTCTGTAATTTTATTGACAACAATAAAATATGCAGCAAGGGAAGTGACTTTTCCCAGAATCATATTATAGGGAAGCTATTGTTGGGACTAAACGTGGCAAATATCACAAATGTATTTTGTCCTTTGAGCTTATTCGTTAAGGACAAGTTACTTATTCTGAAACTGGGAATTTGTCACTCAAGCATTTTTTGTTCTGTACTTCCTTATAGTTTTATTTATTGAGCAAGCTTAGGTGGGGTACTGGATCTCCTTAACCAGCTGTGTATGGAAACTTACTGTATTAGAAATGCTCTATGGGCAAAGAATATGCAAAGAGGTATCTCCCAAGGAAAGAGAACCATCTCACTAACGACACCTTGTTGAAGTGGCTCCATATAAGTTTTTAACAAGCATTGGGATTAGAGATGAGCGAATTATGCAAAATTTTATTCGCCGAACTTTTCCTAAGATTCGTATATTCGACGAATAGATTCGTTTAATTTGCGTACACAATATACGTAATTATATAGCTTTTAGCGAACATTCACGCACTAATAACAAACGTTCAGGTAAAAAGGTACTCAACATCTTTGAACACGTACGCATAAGCGTACAAAGTGCGTATGGGCTTTGCTGGAGAGGAATGGTGGAGCAGGAGGAATGCTCTGAGTCTGACCCCTGGCTTCTTATGGATACTGTATAAGCAGATGACAGCAGATCATCCAGTTAATACTGAGATGAGCGTGCCATCCATTCCACTACCTCATCCATTTCTCCTCCACTACAATTTTGTGCCTTGGTGCGCCTGGTGGAACAACGGCCAAGTATTGCGAATACTACTAGTAGATGCTCTGGCTACAGGTCCTTTGGCACTTCTGCCCTGTGCCACCTTCTCCTTTTTTTTTAGAGCTCGAGGTCTGGCTGGAACTGGACCCCTTTTGCTTATCCATTCCAGACATTTGTCAATTCACTCTGTGACCCTGCAGCTGGTCTTTGTCCCTGTATCTCCCTGTCTCTCCCTATCTTTCCCTGTCTCTCTCTCCCTGCCTGATTAATTACTAGCCCTGAACTGGCCCTGCACTTGCCCTGCAGTATCCCTGATATGCGTAATATGGATTCCCAGAGCAATTACACCCCAATTTTCACAAAACAGGTCTCAGTCTCAGAACTTCACACCCAGTGCTTCTGCTCGTCTCAGCAGGCGCAGCAGAAGTGATGCATCACTGGCTTACCGAGCCTGAGCCAATCAGAGCAAGCCCTGCCCACTAGGTCAGGTGACCGCTTTCTTCCCGGCCTTCTGCATACGATAAACAAACTAAAAGTAAAATTTTGCTAATGAATTGAATTTGTATGCAACAGTAACTTATACGTAGCAATAGCATAGAATTTATAGGACAAACTACGTAGCGAATGCGCACAAAGCCAAAGCGAATCACCTAATATTCTGATTTGCTTCGCAGCTAAAAATGTCCAAGATTCTATACGAATCAACGAATCGGCAAATAGATTCGCTCATCTCTAATTGGGATGTGACTAGGGAATATAACGAAGACAGATATCCATCCATAGACAGCTGGAGGCATCGCATTCAGCCAACCAGAATCTCACTCCATACAGACGAGGGGCAAGCACTCCAAAACAACTGTCTATGGATGGATATTTGGCTTGGCTATATTCCCTTGTCATATCCCAAGGCTTGTTAAAAACTCAGATTGTGACTCTGACTCATAGGGAACCACTTCCACAAAGTGGCGATAGCGAGATGATTGCACTTCCTTGGGAAATACCTCTTTGCATATTTACTGAGCAAAAAACATAAGTTATATCCTTTACAGTAATATAAAATGCATAGAAAGACCCTTCTGGTCCCTTCTGTCATACTCAAAAATTAGAACAATTCTAAAATTAGAATATCTCTAAAAGCTTTCCAGAGGTTCTGAAAGACCATTTCTAATATAGTCAATGCCCATCATGAGTGCCAAAATATAAAACGGTTTGCAGAAGCCACCATTCATGAGACACAGTTAGAACGTCATCTCAGGGTACACCATTCATGAGAAAAGGTAAGGATGTCACCTCAAGATGTTCATGAGGCAAGGTGTGGACTTCAACTCAGGGTACACCATCCTGAAGACCAGGTGACGGTATGAACACAGGGTGGACAATTCATGATGCAAGGTGAGGATATCTACATTTTAAGTAGCTTTACAATCCATTCATGCACTTTTTTGTTTCCAATTTGGTCACCAAAGACCAGAAACACCTCTCACCTGGTGATATCCTTACCCATTAGTGTAGGATCATACTTCACAAGGTTGATATATGAATGTAGGTCTGCACAATTTCCTTGTTTGAACTATGAATAAATATCCTCATCTATCTTCTTGTTAATGGTTTTATTTTTTTATGCTGGGACATTTCACAAACCGTTATACTTAATAACCAATTTTCCTCTCTTAGGGCAAATCCAGGGGCCAGTGGTACCCCCAACATAGCAGGTGTCTAGTCATTTTCTCATAGAAAAGACTAGATCATGTCATCAAAAATCTTTTCCTTGGAAAAAATAAAAAGATGTAGAACGGAGTTACAAGATGACAAAAAAAGATAGTTTTCAAACAGCTTGACTTTTGCCCATAGGGCACATATAGTATTGCAGATTCAGCCAATGGATAAGAGTGGCACTGTTTTAGTGAGAAAAAAAAAAAGAGTGGAGCAATCTAGTCAGTGCAGGGTAAACAGTAGGTCATTTCTGTTCTGTTTCTTGTGACTATACAGCACTTCTGCTTTGGGTTATAGAGTGTGGAAACTCCTTATTTTCTGCTATTGCTGCATGGTATGATTCTGTGGTTACCAGCAGTGAAAAGTAATGTCTGAATGTATATAGGGACCACTGCAACAGAAACTATTGTGACATTTTCATTACATTTTTAGGTGCGGCAACCCAGAATCCCAATGCTAGCTGTGAGTAGAAAAATATGAATTTCTGTTCTGGAAATGCATTTAGATGAGACTTAAAGAGGACCTTTCACCATCCTGACATTACTGTTTTAATAGCTTCATGAATTCCCCATGTAATAACAAGTCTGGAACATCTATTCTTATGTCTCTATGTTGTGCCATTCCTTTATTATTTGCAATAGAAGTTATGAATGAATTGCTATTTGTCTTCAGTAAGGGAACAGAGGGGAGGTAACAAGTTGGGGGTGTGTCCCTGCACAGACTGAACATGGCAGCACTGATTGGATAGAGTCAGTCTGTTCAGGGACACACCCCCATCTGGCCACCTCCCCTCTGTTCCTTTACTGAAGACAAATAGCAATTCATTCATAACTTCTAGTGCAAATAATAAAGGAATGGCACAACATACAGACATAAGAATAGTTGTTCCAGAATTTTTAGTACGTGGGGAATGCATGGAGCTATTAAAACAGGCATGTCAAGAGTGGTGAAAGGGAACCCGTCACATGGTGTCTGATGTGCAGGCAGCATGTTATAGATCAAGAAGAGCTGAGCAGATTGATATAAAGTTTTAAGTAAAACTTGTAATTTATACATTTGAATTTCTGCTGATTCTGGACTCAGAAGTCCAGGAGACGGTCCTATCAGTGATAGACATCCTGCCCCCTATGACTGTGTATACAGAGATAGCAGTCAATCACTGACTGCCTCCTTGACTTCATAGTCCAGAGCGAGCAGAAACTTAAATGTATAAATTATAAGTTTTACTGAATCTTTTATCAGCTCCTCCTGCTCTATAACATACTGCCTGCAGCTGACATTGCATTGGCATGGTGAAAGGTTCCCTTTAACTATCTCCAAAAACCTTCATGCTACTGGTTTGTCATCTTTCTGTAAAGCACCCTGCTCTTCAACCCTGCTAAAGGCTGCATTATATTATGATATTAATGAGCAGGGAATTTTGGCCTTAAAAACTAAATGGTATTCAAAAGGCTGATAAGACTTCCAATGACCATTATTTATCTAGTTGCCCACTTTAAACACGATTCAAGCTGATTTTGGGTGATCATGTTAATTAGCCCCAAGGGCTAATGAATCTAGGTTTAGGGCACCTAAACACAGTGCGATCTGGCACAGGATTAACATGCCAGCTTTTCTCCCCAAAAATCCGTTATCCGTGTTAGAATATAGCGGATTTAAAAGCCACAAAACATAATAAAAATATTAATTTTTATTGCGGTTACCTCCAGAATCAGGTCATTGTGTCATTTTTACTGCATTATGGACAACGTTAAAACAAAAACAAATAATTTTTTTACAATTTTGCAATACATTAAATTTTTGAGCCTGGTCCTCAAGCGGTTAAGAAATCTCAGCCATTCTGCATAACAAATCTGCACTGACCCGTGCTGTTGACCTGCACATCATTTCATGATGCAGATTTCCACTATAGATTTCATCCTTTGCATAGCTTGAAATCCATGACACATCCACAGTGGGAATTCCACTGCAGAAATTAGCCTTGTATGACTGTATCCTTACAGTGCGTTCACATGGCAAATCCATCAACTGGAAAAATCTGCTGCAGAAATCCTAGGCTGACTCTCGAGTTTGTGGTGCATTTTACATTAACAATACAGCTGATCTGCCTGTGGCTTTAAGGTTGCCATACACATTAGACTACAGTTGATAAATTTGACGACTTCCACCAAATCATACGTTCGGTGGATGAAAATTAACAAGGAACGATCGTCTTAGCCGACTAACCAATATCATTTGAAAAGAAGTCGGCCATGTTTAATATTTTCATAGTCAGACAACAGATCTTTTATTCAAAGAAAGATTTTTCGTGAATGAAGGATCTTTCTTTAAAGGAACGTTCCCAGAAGATATTTAGTTCATCTCCTGGTATCCTTCAACGTGTTGGAACAACTGTAATGGCAAATATGGACTAAAATGTGTATGACTGTGTCCAATGAACGTTCACCAGATTGTTGTACTTCTGTTCAACCATCAACCAAGTCCTATATAATGTGTTTGGCCAGCTGTTAGACCCATTCAGTGAGGCTTATCCAAGAGCAGATACCCACAACAGTTTCCAGCAAAGTCTGGAAATCCATGCTGGAATAATCTACAGAACTGTCTCCCATTGACAACAATTCTGCTGTGTGAATGAAGCCTTACAGTTTCTGACAAAATGACTAGGTGTCCATTGAGTGGGGGTCCTAGCTTTTCAAATTCAGAGCTTAATGCTAAGTCATTGCTGAACAATTTATCATTGAGATCTGTAGCCCAGTGGTTAAGGGTCTTGCCTTTAATCTGGATGGTTGCGAGTTCAAATCCCCACAGGAACATTTACCACAGGGTGTCCCCAACAGTGAAAAGTTTCATTTTATTGAGAAAAAATGGAGCAAAATGTAACATATGATCAAATAACATGCATATTAACCCACACCAACCTTTTTAACTTGTGTAACCAGTATTTTTTGTTGGGAAAGGTAGCAACTAGAGATGAGCGAACGTGCTCGTTACGAGCACTCTAGTGCGCGGCTCTCCTGCTTGGATCCCAAATGGATCCGTCCCCATTGACTTACATGCAGCTGAGGACGGATCCGCAATGCCTGCGGGCATTCGTTCGAGGGGAGCCGAGCGCTACAGTGCTTGTAACGAGCATGTTCGCTCATCTCTAGTAGCAACCCTAACAGCACCACCGCTCAAGACTTTTATAGGTCCGCTCACTGCAGCAAGCTAAGCTTCATCATGACTTCATTTTCTTTTCATCGCTATATTCTGACCCTCATAACTTTTTTATAGTTATGTTTTTTATAGTTATGTATGTATAGTTATGTATACAGAGATGTGTGGGGGCTCATTTTTTGTGGGATGATCAGTCTTTTTTTTCTAAAGTTTTTTTCATATTTTCAAAACTTTAATTTTTTTTTTTACTTTTTGTTAAGTCCCCTAAGTGGACCACAACCTACAATCATCAGATGTAAATTGCTCCATTAGTCTGTATAGAAATCACTATATCACAGTTCAGTGCTGCCATCTAGTGGCTTGAACTGGGATATACTAACAATGAGCCTGGAAGCCTAGTACAGGCTGTGGCTTATTTATAGAACAGGATGATTTCCCCAGTCTCTGCTGGGGAAAAGTGCGCCTGAAGAGGAATCATCCCACGCTTCTGGTTTTTAAGGCCCCTTTCACACGAGCGAGATTTCCACGCGGGTGCAATGCGTGATGCAAACGCATTGCACCCGCACTGAATTCTGACCCATTTCAATGGGTCTTTTCACATGGGCGAATTCATCAGTTCGCCGTTGCGTGAAAATTGCAGCATGTTCTATATTCTGCGTTTTTCAGTCTGGGCCCATTGAAGTGAATGGGTCTGCGTGAAATTCTCATTGCATCCGCACGCAGCAGCGGCCGGTACTGCGCCTGCACGAGATTTCATCGTAGCGTGGCCGGCAGCCGAAGCTGACGTTTCCAACGTTGCCGTGCCGAGGAGGAGGGGGGAGGTGGCAAATTATTCAAATATGGGCGCTACTCCAGCCCTAAAGAGGAGTGTTCAATTTGAATTAGAAGGTGGCCTGGGCTCAAGAGGGGGGCGTTACTGGGCTCAGTTCATCTATTGTAATGCCCCTCTGGGCTCCTTCAGAGCTCATTTGCATATCACAAAAACGCTAATTAAAAGAAAATGAGAAGACCGACAAAAGAAAGAAGACCACACCTGGATACAAGGTACTTTAATGCACGCAACAGTACTTTTAGTTTAATTCACTCAAAACAAGTGACAGATTTCCTTTAAGGAGTGTAAATCTGTCAGGAAGAGCTGGAATCGACAGAATGTAACTGTGTTGTTAGTAAATTATTACAAGATTTGAGGCCCCACTTTTGATTTTTCCCAGTGACACATTTTGTCTAAAACCGGCTCTGCATGGACCTACACATAGCAAGGAGTTGCTAGAACTAAACACCACCTTGAACCAGCGTCCTCCAATACATGGTTCTCCATTTTTCATGCCACTACTTTCATGCTTTCTGATTACTGCCTGAAATCATAAAACCTTCATGAACAGTCATCAGTAACAGGAAAACTGGTAATATGGAATACTTAAGTAATAAAAAGTGTCAGATCTAATCTTCTTTATATCTTTAGCTGATATGTATATGTGTGTGAATGCTCTATTAGCCCTCTGAAATTTCCTGGTTGTCAGTAAAAGAAAAATTACAGCACTACAAAGGGAAAAGGTTGAAATTAAGTAACGTAATAATCAAATCAAATTCTAGTATGTATTAGATAAAGTAATCCTTCAACCCCTGAATGGGAATGTTCACAACATCCTGGCATTTGTGTACATATAAAGAAATTCTGTGTACATGAATTTCTTTATATAATTTTTAAATCAACTGGAGTGCCATTGTTCTTATACCAAGCTACACATACCCTACAAATTATAACATTTTAGTTTCCTACAGCCACCACTAGGGGGAGCTTAGGCGCTGATTGCATATTGTGCAACGATATCAATAGCATAAGAGTATGTAGGAAGGTCCCTCTAGTGGTGACTATAGGCAGACTTTATGCAATAACTTTATTGTATGTATTAGTACAAGGAAGATATTAAATATGCATGGTTTTACCTTTTAGGACTTGTATTAATTAAAATAATTTACTTTAAATAGTGAATTATATTTTTTCAACTTTTTTCATTATCAGTAAATTTAATTTAGGGTTTAAAGATGAAACCATAGCGGGTACCTTAGCCGCGAGGTGCCTGCTGTTTTAAACAGCAGGCATTCCAGACTAATGTATGCGATTGACGATAATGACGATCACATACATTTAACCCCTCAGATACCGCGGTCAAATGTGACCAAGGCATCTAGGAGGTCAAAAAAAATGGGAGATGCGTGTTCCCAGTCATGCTCCTAGGATCAGGGGAGCCAGGTTGTAGTGTATGACAGCCTCGGTGAGTAATCCTGAGTGATACGAGGCAGCCAGTGACATAGCTATAGAGATTGCAGTGGCTGTCAGTGGCCCTGTATTTTCTCATTTATAAGACGCATTGCAACTTTTAAAGGTAATACTATTGAGCGCTTCCACTATGGAAGTGCTCACTAGTGTGCAGGAGGCAGGGGAGTTAAGCACTGGTCGGAGAAGTCTAATGGGGGTGTGATCTAAGGTCTGCTACATGGGGGTTTAATACATGGGGGTCTGAGAGGTCTAATGGGGGTCTAATCTGAGGTCTGATATGGGAGGTCTGACATGCAGGTCTAATTTTGGTCTAATCCATGGTTTGATACATAGAGAGGGGTTCTAAGATGTCTAATGGGGTCTGGTCTGAGGTCGGATATGGGGGAGCCTGACATACAGGTCTAATGGGGGTCTAATCTGAGGTCTGATATTGGGTGGGGGTCTGACATGGAGGTCTTAAAGGGGTCTGATTTAAGGTCTGATATTGGGAGGGTCTGACATTGAGGTCTAATGTGAGTCTGATCTGAGGTCTGATACATGAGAGGTCTGAAAGGTCTAATGGGGGCCTGTTCCGTGGTCTGACATGGGGGTTTCTGACATGGAGGCCTAATGGGAGGTTGATCTGAGGTCTGATATTGGGGTGTGACAGAGAACTTAAGGGGGTTTAACATGAAGGTCTGATGGGGGTTCTTATCTAAGGTTTGATATGGTAGTCTGATCAGAGGATCTGATATGGGGACCTGATCTGAGGTCTGATATAGGAGTCTGATCTGAGATCTGACAAACATTATAAGGGGGTAGTTTTTGTACTGGCACACATTATAAGGGGGTATTTTTGTACTGGCACACATTATAAGGGGGTATTTTTGTACTGGCACACATTATAAGGGGGTATTTTGTACTGGCACACATTAAGGGGTATTTTTCAACTGGTACACATTAACACTAAGTGCACTCTGACAGATATTTATATTTGTGGGACTTTGAGGAACACTAATATTGTGGGGGGCACCCTGGCACAGTATCAGTTTAGCACAATTATTTTGGGAAATATTATGTTTACACTGTTAGTGTCAGTGGCACTATTTCCTGGACACAGTAATTTATTAGGGCACTGTGTGCCAATAATTATTGAAGAGGCAGTATCTGTATGGTACCAATATTTTCAAGTGAACTGTTTCTGCAGTATAGTATTGGGGAACACAGTGGGCACATTATTGGGGGTGGCAGGATGGGGTGTTCAGAAGGTGGGACGATGATGGAAAGTAAGATGTCTGTTTGTCAAACTCTGCAGAGAGGAGAGATCGCTGACAGAAATCACCATGATTGTCTGGTCTGAAAGGAGAAGAACAGGAAAGAGAAATATGGCGCTGTACACACAGGAAATATATGTGGCGCTGTATTACCCTATATGTTTTGTATAGCTGTATTAAATGTTTTCCAAGTATGTCTTTAAAGGAGTTGTCCACCCTTTACTATTGTTGACCTATCCTCAGTATAGGTCATCAATATCAGATCGGCGGGGGTCAGACACCTGGCACCCCTGCCGATCAGCTGTATGAAGAGAAGGCTGGTGAGCAGGTGGCGTCCCCATTCACTTCTATGGGGACACAATTAAAAAAATAAACATCATGGGCATTGCCGCCTGCAAAAATGCCCATAGTATTAAAATATTTATTGTTTTTTGGTCGTCATCTCCCACAAAAAAAATGAATAAAAAGTGATCAAAAAGTCTTACACACCCCAAAATGGTATCAATGAAAAGTGCAGACCGCCCTGCAAAAAAGGAGCCCTCACACAGCTCCATATACTTAAAAATAAAAAAAGATATGAGGGTCAGAATATGGCAATGCAAAGAAAAAAAATTGTTTTTTTCCACAGTTTTTTATTGCACTAAAACACACAAAAAAAACACTTTAAATATGTGGTACTCTTGTAATCATACTGACCCAGAGAATTTACTGCATAGGAAACACTGTAAGGGGATGATGTCAAAACAAAACTAATGAAACCATTTGGAATTTGTCCTGCTTCCCACTACATTGTATGCAACCATGAATGGTGCTATTAGAAAGTACAACTTGTCCTGCAAAAAAAAACAAGCTCTCATATGGCTATGTAAATGGAAAAAGTTATGACCTTGTGGCTGAGCATAAAAAAATAAATAAATAAATAAATAAATTAGAATACTGTACGGAGGTGCGTCTCCATGCAGTATTAGAATGTATGGGCTCAGATGAGCCGAAGTTCATTAATCACAAAGTCGTGTGGCTTCGGTTACAAGGTACCACTCAGTACCAAGAGTTTGGTTCCAAGTTTTTTTTTACTATAATCAATTCTGCTCATTGGAGCCCATACATTCTAATACTGTACGGACCCCAAATGAACTTTGTTTTGCTCACCTCTGTCATCTGTATATGTCTATAGCACAAAAAATGTCCCAGTGTGAGGACTGAAGTGACATTAAATGGCTGCAGACGCACCCACTTACTTCTCTTTTAGAGAGGGCTTTATGTTTATCCAGTGTGAAGCCTTTTGCTATATTCACCAACAAAAGCAGAAGGTTACATTTTTTCTTTCCTTTTGTACATTTGCAAGCATTACCAAGGCTGTGTGAACAATAATCATTAGCAAAAGATGTGGAAAGATATGTGACCACTCCTTAAAGCAGTATGCATGTTTACCTCAAGGTGTGTCTGCGTTCTACTCAAGATGTCCGATCATATTATTCATGCCTATGTGTGTGAATTATTCTAGAGCTATGTAAAGAAAAGTCGTGAATGTTTTTTGATTGGCTGTCTGATGGTACAGTCAGCCTCTCCCTATCCTGAAGTGGTTGTTTCAGGAAACCATAGTAATAATAGAGACAGATTTAGGAATAGTAGGTGGAATTTATAATTTGCTGTGCTTTTTGTGACATTTTTAAGTCTGTTTGCTTTATGAGGTTGTGCCAAATTTATGAAATGATACACAGTGATGCTAACAATCACTGATACCATTTCTCGTGTGTACAGCACTTACACAGAGAATGCTATCAATCACTGATAACATCTCCCCTGTGTACAACTATCAGTGACTGACAGCTATCTCTGTATACACACTTAGGCTTCATTCACACGACCGTATTTTGTTTCCGTGTCCATTCCGTTTTTTTTGCGGACCGTATGTGGAACCATTCATTTCAATGGGTCCGCAAAAAAAACGGAAGGTACTCCGTTTGCATTCCGTTTCCGTATGTCCGCATTTCTGTTCCGCAAAAAAGATAGAACATGTCCTATTCTTGTCCGTTGTGCTGACAAGGATAGGCATTGTTACAATGGATCCGCAAAAAAAACGGAAACACGGATGCCATACGGAACGTCATCCGTTTTTTTTGCGGATCCGCAATTTGCGGACCGCAAAACACATACGGTCGTGTGAATGAAGCCTTACACAGATAATGCTATCAATCACTGATAACACCTCCCCTGTGTACAACTATCAGTAACTGACAGCTATCTCTGTATACACACTTACACAGAGAATATTATCAATCACTGATAAAACCTCCCCATCTACAACTAAACTCAGAAAGAGCAGAGATATAAATGCATAGATTACAAGAATTATTGAATATTTTCCCAGAAAACTATGTATCAGTCTGCTCTGCAACTCCTGCCCTATCACATACTGCTTGTAGGTTGCACTGCATTTCATAATGACCAATTCTCTTTAAACCTGCAGTAAACCAAAATACCCCTAGAGGCAGCTGCAGGCTGAATTGTATTATTTAACTTAGCACATTTAACACATAGCTGTGTGAATAGGAGAAGGGTGATAATAAAAAGTGGGGCTCCAAACTGTATAGCACAGAAATTCGGTTCTAGTTTGATGAAAAAATATATATAATGAACACAGAACAATTTATACAGATACAGATGTAGCCAAGCTAAAAGGAATGGTAATCTCATTAAGTAAACAGTAGCAAGAAATGTTCATTGACTTTTCAGTGACTTTTGTCACAAGATAACACTGTGAAGTGTTATCACAGTTCCTTTCAGTTCTTCTACAGTACATATACCTCCCGAAATGTACATACAGTATTATTATCATAGCTCTAGTGCAAAAACAAGCCTTACGTAGCCCACTGGATCTGATAGCACTATGGATAAGTTAATGAATTTTGGAAGAAAGTTGGTGACTTCATTGCGTCATCAAGCATAACCTTGAATCCATTTATAACTGTAGAGAGTGAAATACAGAACTGTCCTGTAATAAATGCTATCAGTCCTGTCAGGGATGAAGCTCAGTTTCACTGAAAAGTTCCTGAGAATTTAAGGAAATGAAAGCAAATTACTAGAAGTGTATATGATGAAGGTCAGCTAGGGGTGAGTCCTGTACCTTGCTGTACAGCCACACAGTCAGGTTTTTTAATCCAAGTTTGGAAGCCAAAATCAAGAATGAATTCACAGAATACTTTCTCTCTTTTTATGATCTACTGCTGATTATGAACTCCAAAACTTCATCAAGAAACTTGGCTGTGTGGCCTTTAGAGTCAGGGCCGCTTCTGCCATGAGGCGAGATGAGAATCTCGCCTCAGGCGGCAGTTTTCTGTATTTTTGAGGGGGCGGCATCCAGACAGCAGTTAAACACTGCTGGTGGATGCCGCCTGTGTTCCCTGTAAGCTGCGCTCCCCCCCCTCCTCTTCTCTCCTGGAGCGCAGGGAGCTGGGTCCCATCACTCACCCACAGCTCAGCTCCCTGAGCTCCTCCTCTTCTTCAGGCCGGCAGACACTGAATGGTGAATTCAGCCTGCAGGCACAGATCGCGCTGCAAGCCTGTGTGGGCGGAGCTTACAGCCTGGGAATCTGCATAAACTCGGCCCACACAATCATGCGGAGCCATCTTTGTCTGCACCAGGGGAGAGAAGACTGTGAAGAACGGGACAATGTGAGTAGGTACTGTGTTAGGTAAAGAGGAGGCACAGATGGCATTTCTCCTACAAAGGGGACAAAGAGGAGAGGGCATTAATAGTACAAAGGGGCACAGTGCATTAATACAACAAAGGGGCCACAGAGGAGAGGGCAATAATACTACAAAGGGGGAACAGTGTGTATTACTATTACAAAAGGGGGGCACAATGGGCATTACTACTAGAAAGGGGGGACACACAGGGCATTACTACTGCAATGCGGGCACAGAGGGCATTACTACTACAAAGGTGGCACAGAGGGCATTATTACCATAAAGGCACACAGAGGGCATTTCTACTATAAAAAGGGGCACAGAGGGATTTTCTACTATAAAGGGGCCACAGAGGGCTTTGCCACTATAAAGGGGGCACAGAGGGCATTGCTACTATAAAGGGGACACAAAGAGCATTACTGCTATAAAGGGGACACAGAGGACATTACTACTATGAAAGGGGCACAATAGGCATTATTACTATTAAGAGGGCACAATAGGCCTTACTACTATGAAGGGGCACGATGGGCATTACTACTGTGCAGGGACACAGTGGGCATTACTACTATGAAGTGGGAACAATGGGCATTACTACTGTGAAGGGGGCCCAGAGTGCATTACTACTGTGAAGGGGGCATAAAGAGGGCATAACTACTGTGAAGGATCATAACTATTATGGGGGCACACTGGGCATTACTACTGTGAAGGCGGCACAATGGGTATTACTACTCTGAAAGGGGGCACAGAGAGGGCACAACTACTGTGAGGGGCACAAAGAGAGTATTACCACTGTGAAAGGGGCTCAGATGAGTCTGTCCCTGTGTGTGTGTCTGTCCCTGTGTGTATCACCATCACCATGCCCACAGTGTTCTTCTGTCTTGACGCAGCTGCATCAGGACGTTCTGTGTGGGGCAAGAAGTAGAAGAAGGAAGAGGAGGCAGCGCCACCAGCATGGAGTCCGTGGGAGAGGCACCGGGAGGCACACTAAGGACGCAGGTAACACTACCACATGATCTACACTAGTGTTATCTGTGGTTTTACATAGGACTGCAGGTAACATCTCGTATTCTCTACTCAGAGATTTATCATTGTGCTACCTGTGGTGTTACATAGGACTGCAGGGAATATCTACAATATTATCTGTACTTGTACTGCCCCAGATCTGGCAGGACAGTCTTGGAGTTCGTGGTTACTTGACTTTCATACTATTTTTTTAAATGGGGGGAGGGGCACTTAAATTTTTGCCTCAGGGAGCAGATGAGCTAGAATTGGCCCTGGTTAGAGTCCTTCGATACAGGTCAATGATTGGAAATGAAGAACGTTCGTTCCTGATCATTGCTCCGTGTAAACAGGGTTGTTTGTCCTATGTTTTCTGAGCTCATTGCATGAGACTGTTGAGAGGACCTTGGTTCAGTTCTTGCATTATACAGCCTTGGGGTACTTTGATGTAGGGGATACATAGCTTACAAACACTCATAAACAAATGGGGGAGTTGTGAAAATTTGCAACAGCCATATGATATCTCAGGTGCCTCGTATCTCTGGGTAAATAATAGGATCAGACAGGTATAAACTCAGCCTTGTTTACCCCAACTGGGAGCATTAGGTGGTCCTTATAGACAGCAGATCCAGTCTAAATCCGAGGAACCCACAGAGAAACATTGGGGATCATTTATTGAGCTGAAATATATATAAGGTATATTTTAAGTGCGGATTGCAGCACAATGGTTGCTCCACAATCTGCGACTTCTCCCCACTCACACCAGGTCTAAAAAAAAATGGCTGTGGGCAGTGAAGGGGACTGGTCAGCAGGCCCATCTGTTTCAGGTGTAGAAAAAGGTCTAAATGTAAGACAGCTAGGAATCTGTCTTACATTTAGAACTGGTGGAGGATCCGCCGAAGTTATGAAGAGGCCTGCGACTCTTCATAACTCTGGCAGATCCACCGTCAGGTATAGGGGTTATTAAGACCGGCGTCTAAGAGGCCAGCAGACTTCAGAAATGTGCACTATTAAGTCCATGTGAGGTATTTGGCTTCTTCTGTTTATTGTGTAATAATTTACAGAACATCCAGTAAAGGTTACTCATATTCTGTGCTATATGCCGATTTCATGGTCTAGGTTGAGCACACTTATACAAACACAGAAGGTGTCTACATGTACATAAGGGACTGCGTGCAGCCAACAACACAGGTGGATCGCCACTGTACACAGATAGCACTTTTGGATTTTTCTATAATGAGTCATAGCCATGAAGGGTTTTTTTTTTTCTTTATACCTTATGAGAGCGATCTTGAATATAGTTTTGGTCATTTTTATTTAGTAACTGATCTAGACTGTTGAAAATTGAAACATGAAATTCTATCAAATTGCATCAGTGTTGAAAAGCGGTTTTTATTTTTGTTTTATATCGTGTCAGTCAAGTCAAGACCAGAAAACATAACATGGGTCCAGTTTCATTTTTAAAGATTTCATTCGGACAGAAATATATGATATAGCAACACATTCCAGGGCAGGACCAGGCAATATTTAAAGAGGCCACAGTAGCAGTAATGCAGTAGATACACTATGCTGTGTTATGTGATATTGGTCATTTTCCGGTGTGATGCCCCTTCTGAGCAAATTACCACTTCCTGTGATCACACAGGCTCATCTCCTAAAAGACTTACTGTGGTCACAGACAATGGGGCAGATTTACTTTTCATTTCCAATATTTAGACCGTCTAAAGATGCTTCAGATTTATCACAGTTGCTCTGGCTGGCTTTTGTCTACCACCACTTAATGGCTTACTTTGCACCTAAATTCTGGCACATGCAGGTGGGTGCATCTAAAGCCCTTTCCCCTTCCCACAAAGCCACGCACTTCACCAATAAGCCTTACCGTCTTGTCACGCCAGGTGACAAAAATGTCTTAGGCAATGGCAATGCACTCGTTGCACTAATTTGCATAAAATTTAAAATCTTATATCTCCAAACTGGGGGCTTGTATCAAGATGGGAAAAAGACCATTAGAATCTTTCAAGATGGTTTTATCTACAGGTATATGGTGACCGATTCCCTTTAACAATGCAGACTGACTAAACGGTGTAGTCGTTATTATAGTTCAACTAGGGCTTGCTGTGACCTGCACAGTTGAGTGGTACTCTACTGCACCACCACCACTCGTAAAAGATTTAGGGTACTGCACTCTACTGGTCGTACCCTAAATCTTTTACGATTTTTCAAATAGAAGCCTGTAGGCAGACAGGACAGGAGACTTGACTCCAACCCTTTAAATCTTTTGTGTATCTTGCTGCTGGAAATAACTAGGTTGTGGAGTGCCCTAGGTAAATGCTTCCTTTGCCCTTGCATAGACCAGCCCTGGTTTGGCTGTCTAAAGAGATAGACACAGGCCTTTCAATCCTAAGTTAAACTTGGACAATGGCCAATATGACCTTCCTGGTTACCTGCCATTTAATTTCGTCAGTGTTTGCTCCTTGGCTGTCCATTACGGCAGAGGTCTGATCTGTTTGGCAACGGAGTCAGCTAAAGTCTGAGACACCCCGCCCCCAAGTCTTAGCATTTTCTCAATCCACTGCTCTATTCCTCAGGATTCCCTTTACAGGTAAATTAGCTTCACTAATGTAACATGTATTGAAACTATAGGAAATCCTCAAGACATGACCTGTTGGGATTCCATTGAGAAATGTATTGAGAATACATTCTGTCTGCTGACAGCATTGCTTTATATTCTAAATATATCACATCAGATGTTTTATTAGAAGTTCCATTCCCAATGGTTAGAGGAGCCAGAAGCACTTCTGGGAAAAGCACACAAAGAGCGACAAGAACATATAAACACTGGTGTAAAGAGCCAAAGCACAGGTGGCGGCTTACTGGATAGAAGCCAAGCTAGATAAAAATTGATATAGGGCCTGTATTACTTTCCTTTCTTAACATTGTCTAGTTTAGTCAGACATTTTCCTGGTTCACCGCATATTGGCTGTTGGGTATGCCTGTAACAGTACCAATGTCACCTGCAAAGGACAACATGAGCCGAACTTGTAGACGACAGATATGGGAAAAGAGATCAAGGTTCTGGGTTAGGTTAGGACTACCCAATGACACAATGTTCTCCACAAATCACTGTCACTTCAACTCTTTCCTGCAATAATCCTCATGTAGAACATTTGAAGTTGACTTCATGTTGCTATGCTGACCT
This sequence comes from Rhinella marina, assembly GCA_900303285.1. NCBI lineage: Eukaryota > Metazoa > Chordata > Amphibia > Anura > Bufonidae > Rhinella > Rhinella marina. The sequence goes on from ONZH01019172.1 coordinate 990,407, forward strand.
GACCTAAAACTGTACAGATGCTCCCAAATGTGCAGTTAACAACCAGGCAAGCAATTTACGGGAAATACAGAAAATTATTAAATGCAATTCTATTGATCACTTGCAAATAGGGACATTTCACTAGCAAAGGCCATTCAGACCAAAATAGGGACTGTCCCTTCAAATGAGAGATACTTGGGAGATACACTACTCACAAAGAGTTAGGGATATTTGGCTTTCAGGTGATTTCCTCATCTCAAACAATTTATTGAAACAAAAGCCAACAACAGTGGTGGGTATACCCCCACAAAAATGTCAATGTTTCAATAACTTGTCATGTGGCCTTGAACATCAATTACAGCTTGGCAACAAAGTCTCATGCTGTTCACAAGTCGACTTCGTGTCTGCTGAGGCATGGCATCCCCTCAGGTCATTGAGGTTCTGGGGTACATATTTACAAGCCTCTACATGGCGACTCAGCTGTTCCCATAGGGTTTCAATGGGATTCAGGTTTGGAGAAAGTGCAGACCACTCCATTTGAGGTACCCCCGTCTCCATCAGCCATTCCCTAATGATGCAAACTCAATGAGCTTGTGCATTGTCATCCATGAAAAAGAAATTAGGACGGTGTTGTTAATGCAGAGGCACAATGACTGGATTAATGATGTTATTCAAGTAGTATGTGCTTGTCACTGTACCATTCACAAAGCGTAGGGCAGTTCTGTATTGACTAGACACACCTGCCCACACTGTAACACCACCACCACCAAATGCTCTTCTGGTGACAACATAGCCTGATGCATAGCACTCACCTTGACATCTCCAGCATCGTTGGCTGCCATCATTTCTGCTCAGTCTGAATCCACTTTAATCAGTGAACAGCACTGAGTCCCACTGGTCTCTTGTCTGACGTAGATGTTCCCTGGCCCATGCAAGACAATGACGGCTGTGCCTAGTGGTGTGGTCATGGACCCTTGCAGGTCATCTAGCACGCAGACCACCCTGATTTAAGCGGTTTCAAATGATCTGACGTGAAACTTGGGGGCCTCTGACCTCTCTTAAATGTGCCTGGAGTTGTTTGGCATTTATCATCCAGTTCTGCAGGGCATTTTTCACAATGAAGTGGTCATCAGTGTGGGATGTGGCCAAAGGATGTCCACTCCTATGCCTTCCTTTGACTCTTCCAGTCTTTCTGTATCTCTGTTGCAACTTGCTGATGACATTCTGTGACACTCTAAGCTCAGTGGCCACTTCCGTCTGAGAACATCTCGCTTGAAGACTCGAAATGGCAAGGTATTGTTGATAAATTGTTAGGTTTTGTCTTGGTTTCATTATGTAAAAATGTGAACAGCATGATGAGGAGGAGTATTTAAATACCAATCCTAATTGAACCAGGAAATTTATTGTGCAATTCATGGATCAAGCACCTGATATGAATTTTGCCGTCAAGTTGTGCAAAATGTACTAAAAAACACTTAACAGTTGGACATGTGCATTCAAAAGTTTAGAGAAGGTCCCATTAAGTTCACCTGTAAAGGTTAGAGTTCATTTTAGGTTCATCCTGAAATTTCACCCACAAGCCAAATATCTCTAACTTTAGCAGTGTATATGGTAACCTTGCATCATTTCTGTCAGGTATTGTTTATATTAGTACTGTGAAAATGGTGATTCACAGGCAGAAAAAACTCCCTAATCACAAAAAGACTATTATTTATAGGGAGAGAAATCTTCCATGACAAGCTCTCTATAAAGTTTTATCAGACATATCTGATTTGATAGAGGAGCTTCCTCCTGGAAATTTTGGAAATGTCATCTAATGCTAATATACTAATACTATTTATCAGCTTTTTGAGATTTACAGCTTCCCTCATATATAACATTAGGCTGCATTTATGAAAATGATGAAACAGAAAAATTTACTCACACATAACTCTGCTGTCCATGTATTTATAGAACATTCGCAAAGTCATTAATAGTACCAAAATGTCTTTCTGATATATAAAATGTGGTTCTAAGTACAAACATACCATGTGTATACACAGATCTTACAGGGCCCCATAGCAAAACGTAGTGTGCCCCCCCCCCATGTTTCCCAGTACGCGTGCGTCAAACTCTCCCAGGCAATGTGGAATGTAAAGAATGACTCCCCAGATTTCTGATAAACTTACTTTTTCTTTTTTTTCTTCTTCTTTTTAAGGAAGGAGGAAGACATTTTTAATAAAAACATAATAAAGAAAAGTCACATGTCTTACTGCACTTTATCCGTCTATGTCAGAAAAATTGGAACAGGCGCTCCATAAATATGGTGCTCATTCTAAAAAGCATATTTCTCAATGTATTGACACCAAAGAAGTGATATAAATGCACTGATAACTCTCCTACTTCCCTTCACACAGTATATGATAAACTTGGAAGCCTGCAGTCACCACTAGGGGGAGCTCAGTGCATAGAAGATATATACAGTTACTGTTGAAATCAATGAAAGCTGTAAAATCTCTATGCCCTAAGTCCCCTCCCCATAGAATACTGTAGATCTTGCAGTGAAGCCCCATACATACTACTAAAATCTACAATCCACTGCATGTAAAATTAAAGGGACCATAGCATTTCCCTAGCTGGACTGAATATTAAAGGGGTTGTCCAAGTTATGGAAAAAAAAATATAGCACTGTAAATCTGATGGGTAGCAATAAATAACTAAGTTCAGCAAGTTTTAGGCAAAACAAATCTATATTTCCTCATTTCCCTGGTTCTCTTCTGGCCTTTGTTTACATGCAGTAATAACAATCTCTGCCCCTCCCCCTCCCCTGCAAAGGCAATGAATATAAGTGCTGTTAGTACATGTCTGCCTGCTGGGATACTCAGCAGCATGTTGTTTGTGTAGGACTACAAGTCCCAGCTGTACAATGACACTGCTGATACACAGGAAATTCTCCCTACCTGTTCTTGTACAATTCCTCTATAGCTCCTTGCCCAGCATTTGTCTCCTCTCACTGCTGCAGCTACTATTTGTTATAAAGCCTTGAGCCCTCAGTGTGTTCTGGCTGAAGGGGTTAATGTTTTATCTGAAGGAATCCAGGGAGAGAGCAGATAGCAGGAGCCAGGGGGCGTGGCCAGTGACGTCTCGTGTACAGACTGTTATCTGAACTCTGAGGCTTGTACACAAAACTTCACAGACCAGGGAGATAAGGTGACATCATAGGTCATGTGACCCTCAGTCAACTCTGAGAAACCAGCAGCTTTAGAAACACAAAGTATATGGGAAAGTTGTTATACCTGACAAGTTAGAAACATATAAAGAACAAAAAAATAACTCGGACAACTCCTTTAAGACATGTATATTTAATTCATTTTTGTATCTTTCAGTCTTTATGAATCTAGTGATATAGAGCTTACTAGTCAATTAATAAGTTCATTAAAGGATGATTAAAACTACATAACTGTTTTCCACGGGGTTCATCTGGCATTGCAGCTCAGTTTCACAAAAGTGAACAAGATACAACCTGTGGACAAGTATGGAATGTTGTTTGAACATAACAGCCATGTTTTTCTAATTCTGTGCAACCCCTTTAAATGAACTTGTCACACAAACCATACTTGATAGATAGATACATAGCAGTTATGCTTTTCTACTTCTTCATATGTTCATTTCATGTTCATTTTATGTGCCATGGCTTATCTAGTGCTGCTGCCATTTTCTGTTTAGTATTTAATTAGCCAGTAGGTAGCTTGCACCTGACTCTAGAAGGTGCTGTCCGTTTTTTGCAATTATGTATATATAGAGGAGGACTGGCCTCCTCTGGGAATTTAGCACTCCTGTTCACACTGGTGCAGCTTCTGACCAGGTATGGTGTTCTCCTGATATGGGCCTGCCGGTTTGTGTAGGATGCAGGTCAGTGTTAGTGTAGGACTCATCCGATTGGAAGCCACCTTGATCGTTGGTGGATGAGCCCGACATATTTATGATCATTTATATGCGCTAAGAGCTTCCACTTTATACTACATAGCAGTTATGCTTTTCTACTTCTTCATATGTTCATTTCATGTTCATTTTATGTGCCATGGCTTATCTAGTGCTGCTGCCATTTTCTGTTTAGTAGATAGATAGATAGATAGATAGATAGATAGATAGATAGATAGATAGAATAGATAAAATGACAGTACCAGAACAGGGTCACTGCAAAGGGTTAATTGATGTAATGTTGTATTGTTAAGTGAAATATTCAGATTTATTGTATTTGTAAGCCTAATAGCATTGTATACACAGTTTAGGGTTAACAACCTTGGCTTATCCCCTTAAATTTGCCAGGGGGTGGACCTGTGTTCGCTCCATGGGGAGTCAGAGTCTGTTCTTAATTGTGTTACAGTGAAAACCTACATGTGCAAGCTCCTCCAAGCTAGGCCAGAGCTCAGAGAACCTTTACCTCTGAGACTTTTACAGTCAAGGAAGCAGCTTTACCACCAAAGTGCTTGAGAGAAAAGGAAATTGCCACTATGAGCACTACAAGCACAGAAACATAGATAGATAGATAGATAGATAGATAGATAGATAGATAGATATGCAGCGACTTGGTGATTCACTGTTTAATGGTGTTGTGAAACTTTGCTGTGTATTATCTACCACAGGCTGTATATGGAAGAAATAGTTAATTTCCTTGCCTTAGACTCCTTGCTAGGTGTGGGCAGGCCCCACCACCCTGAGCTACAAGTTGTAGGATAGAAAGAATGCAGCTAGCAGCCAAAGTGTGAGCAGCTACAGTGTCTATCTAGTTTTTTTGTTTTGTTTTTTTTTTTATAATTGTACTTGGCTATCAAGTTTCTGAGAGAGAAGCAGCAGACAGAGATACACCAGCCATGCAAGCTCAGAGTGACCAGAAAAGTGACTGTAAACCTGTGCTAGCTTCTGAGATAAAGCCGCATTGAAATTTTCTGAAGGTTGAGGGCCATTATAAAGGGACAGTGCATGGACAAAATGTCAATGCAAGATAATTCATGTATTGACGCTGTAGACTTCACTGCATTTGATTGGGATAAAAAGATTCAAGCACCCTGAGATACTGCTGAGATACACTGTTCATCATCTAAAAGACTACACTCCCCAGTTGGGCATTGTAGTACTATATTTGGATTTGCTCCTCTTGGTCAAAATTGGAAGTTTGGGATTAGCTGGAAAGAGATTATCCTCTTATCCATGGGAAAACTTTACATGTAATGTGAAGAGACTGAGCTCACTATGCAAGTGACTGTGTCTGCCTAACTTGCTTTAGTAAAGTACAGTGAACGGGATACCCCAAATCCATCCTCATCATCTCCTTGCACTACTACTCATCATTCCTCTCCAGTACACCGAAGGAGCTGTGACTTGCACCCCAAAACCCATCAACACCAAAGGTACCCCACCTATCACCAGGCAGAAGACCCCAAACTAGGGTGTGCCCGAGGGTAAGAAAGTCTGCCTCTGCCATCATTGCAAGGCCCAGGGAATGCTAGAGTGAGGATTGCTACTGTGACTACTACTCCTCCGATCCTCCGAGCCATTACCACCACTCCCGCATCTCCCCTTCAAGTTTGCGAAAGGCAGACAGATGGATAAACAGATAGATAGATAGATAGATAGATAGAATGGATATTTATAGATATATACAAAGATGGGAAGTTATTGTCTCTCTCTGTGAATAACACTCAGAAGTTTCCTTTCTCCGATATGAAGTATGTGAAAGAACCCTTCTGTCTACATCATTTGGCAGATAAAGTGGAATGACTGGTTCTAATGGACTGTGAAGAATGAGCGGAGAGACACTAATATTAATGCGCATTACCAATTCATTCTCGGCCTCCTTTCTTTTTTAAGGTCACCGGTTGAATGCACACCACAGAGACCAGTGTTTTCTTAGAAGCTTCAGCATTGTAATATTAAGTTCAAAGCACAAACCATTAGAAGAGAGACTCCATGTCACCTTCTCTTGTCCTCCAACATTCCCAAAAGGCGAAATGTAATTAAACGTTCATTCCTTTTTCTGTCTGTAATGACTAGGAGTGTACTAGAGCAGAAGCTGCACAGGATGGGTACTCCTTCTAAAGAACTAGCTCCAGTGTTAAATCGATAATCTCATGAAGACAAACCTCCATGTGCAGAGTACAGATACAAGTGCATCTCAATAAATTAGAATATCAAAAAGTTGTTTTTCAGTAATTCAGTTCAAAAAGTGAAACACATATTATATAGTCATTACAAACAGAGTGAACTTTTTTAAGTGTTTATTTATGTTAATGTTGATGATTATGGCTTACAGCCAAGGAAAACCCAAAACTCATTATCTCAGAAAATTAGAATAATTAACCCAAAACACCTGCAAAGGCTTCCTAAGCCTTTACAAAGGTCCCTTAGTCTGGTTAAGTAGGCGACACAATCATGGGGAAGACTGCTGACTTGACAGATATCCAGAAGGCTGTCATTGACACACTCCATAAGGAGGGTAAGCTACAAAAGGTCATTGCTTAAGAAGCTGGCTGTTCACAGAGTGCTGTATCAAAGCATATTAATGGAAAGCTGAGTGGAAGGAAAAAGGGTGGTAGAAAAAGGTGCACAAGTAACAGGGAGAACCCGCAGCCTTGATAGGATTGTTAAGAAAAGGCCTTTCCTAAATTTGGGGGAGATTCACAAGGAGTGGACTGCTGCTGGAGTCTGTTCTTCAAGAGCCACCACACACAGACGTATCCAGGACATGGGCTACAAGTGTCGCATTCCGTGTGTCAAGCCACTCATGACCAATAGACAAGGGCAGAAGCGTCTTACCTGGACCAAGGAGAAAAAGAACTGGACTGTTGCTCAGTGGTCAAAGGTGTTGTTCTCAGATGAAAGTAAATTTTGCATTTCATTTGGAAATAAAGATCCCAGAGTCTGGAGGAAGCTGCTTGAGGTCTAGTGTGAAGTTTCCACAATCAGTGATGGTTTGGGGAGCCATGTCATCTGCTGGTGTAGGTCCACAGTGTTTTATCAAGACCAAGTCAGTGCAGCCGTCTACCAGGAAATTTTAGAGCACTTCATGCTTCCCTCTGCCAACAAGCTTTTTGGAGATGGAATTTTTATTTTCCAGCAGGACTTGGCACCTGTTCAAACTGCAAAAAGTACCAATCACTGGTTTAATAACCACAGTATCACTGTGCTTGATTGGCCAGCAAATTCGCCTGACCTTAACCCCATAGAGAATCTATGGGGTATTGTCAAGAGGAAGATGAGACACCAGACCCAAGAATGCAGACGAGCTGAAGGCTGCTATCAAAGCAACCTGGGCTTCCATAACACCTCTGCAAGGCCACAGGCTGATCGCCTCCATGCCACGCCGCATTGATGCAGTCATTCATGCAAAAGGAGCCCCATCCAAGTATTAAGTGCATTTACTGGACATACTTTTCATTTGGCCAACATTTCTGTGTTTAAAAAAAAAAATTACAGTTGGTCTAATATAATAAATTACAGTTGGTCTAATATAATATTCTAATTTTCTGAGATAATGAATTTTGGGTTTTCCTTGGCTGTAAGCCATAATCATTAACATTAACAGAAATAAACACTTGAACAAGGTCACTCTGTTTGTAATGACTTCATATAAAATATGTGTTTCACTTTTTGAACTGAATTACTGAAAAAAAACTTTTTGATGATATTCTAATTTATTGAGATGCACTTGTATGTTTGGGTGGGCTTTATTACTTTGAATGTAATACTTCATTCCTCTAAAGCGACTGCTGTAATAGTATTGCAAATAACCAAAGTTCTAGAATGTCTCCATGACATATGAAGTAAAAAAAAAGTATAAAGTAATTATGGGAAACCCCTACATGTAGAACTTCCTACAAGTTCCTGAAAGTGTCTTAAAATCATATTATCATCTTCTTTTGTCCATTCCATCATCAACTATGGAGAAGTAGTGTGGTGCGGCTGAAATAAATGGGCTAGTCTTAATTTGCCTGGTCTCCATTGCAGACAGAGCATAGGGGACGATAGGCTTGCTGCCGCAATAGTGACAAAGTAACCCAACTAATCATCATGTTAAAACTTTATTAACCTTATTATTCTATATTATCTAAAAGAGATCTTTAATTTAAAAATAAATATAGGGTTCATGATGAATGCTTTGCCTTCATTCACTTCATGTACACTGGACTTGAAGTGAGAACAATTTGTTTATACTCATCATAACAAAAGGGATGCATTCATACGGAAGTATCCAGTCTATATGGATGAGAGTCATCATGAGATAGACAAACCATTATTTGTGCCGCAATATACAGTGGGGAAAAAAAGTATTTAGTCAGCCACCAATTGTGCAAGTTCTCCCACTTAAAAAGATGAGAGAGGCCTGTTATTGACATCATTGGTAGACCTCAACTATGAGAGACAAAATGAGAAAACAAATCCAGAAAATCACATTGTCTGATTTTTAAAGAATTTATTTGCAAATTATGGTGGAAAATAAGTATTTGGTCAATAACAAAAGTTCATCTCAATACTTTGTTATATATCCTTTGTTGGCAATGACAGAGGTCAAACATTTTCTGTAAGTCTTCACAAGGTTGGCACACACTGTTGCTGGTATGTTGGCCCATTCCTCCATGCAGATCTCCTCTAGAGCAGTGATGTTTTGGGGCTGTCGCTGGGCAACACGGACTTTCAACTCCCTCCAAAGGTTTTCTATGGGGTTGAGATCTGGAGACTGGCTAGGCCACTCCAGGACCTTGAAATGCTTCTTACAAAGCCACTCCTTTGTTGCCTTGGCGGTGTGCTTGAGATCATTGTCATGCTGAAAGACCCAGCCACGTTTCATCTTCAATGCCCTTGCTGATGGAAGGAGGTTTGCACTCAAAATCTCACGATACATGGCTCCATTCATTCTTTCATGTACACGGATCAGTCATCCTGGTCCCTTTGCAGAGAAACAGCCCCAAAGCATGATGTTGCCATCCCCATTCTTCACAGTAGGTATGGTGTTCTTTGGATGCAACTCAGCATTCACTCTCCTCCAATTACGACGAGTTGTGTTTCTACCAAACAGTTCTACTTTGGTTTCATCTGACCATATGACAGTCTCCCAATACTCTTCTGGAACATCCAAATGCTCTCTAGCAAACTTCAGATGGGCCTGGATATGTACTGCAGGTCATTCACTAGGTCCTCCCGTGTGGTTCTGGGATTTTTGCTAACAGTTCTTGTGATCATTTTGACCCCACGGGGTGAGATCTTGCGTGGAGCCCCTGATCGAGGGAGATTATCAGTGGTCTTGTATGTCTTCCATTTTCTAATTATTGCTCCCACAGTTTATTTCTTCAGACCAAGCTGCTTGCCTATTGCAGATTCAGTCTTCCCAGCCTGGTGCAGGTCTACAATTTTGTTTCTGGTGTCCTTCGACATCTCTTTGGTCTTCACCATAGTGGAGTTTGGGGTGTGACTGTTTGAGGTTGTGGACAGGTGTCTTTTATACTGATAAGTTCAAACAGGTGCCATTACTACAGGTAATGAGTGGAGGACAGAGGAGCCTCTTAAAGAAGAAGTTACAGGTCTGTGAGAGCCAAAAATCTTGCTTGTTTGTAGGTGACCAAATACTTATTTTCCACCATAATTTGCAAATAAATTCTTTCAAAATCAGACAATGTGCTTTTCTGGATTTGTTTTCTCATTTTGTCTCTCATAGTTGAGGTCTATCTATGATGTCAATTACAGGCCTCTCTCATCTTTTTAAGTGGGAGAACTTGCACAATTGGTGGCGGACTAAATACTTTTTTTCCCCACTGTAGGTTAGTATGAACATAGGTACTCATTGATGCCACGTGGCTGGCAGTGAATGTGAAGGTAAAGCCACAGTGATGGAGCTATGAACAACCCATTGTTACATTGCAGGGTAAACAGGAGGCAGAAAATTTGAAGGAAGTGATGGGGAACAGAACATTTATATTTTATTTTACGGTTTTAGCTTTGTTACAGTTATCCACTGTATATAGCCCTTGGTAACTCTTAGGTTTATCCAGAGATGAGCAAATTAATGTTTGAAGTAACCGAATATGTCTCAAATTTCCCAAAAATTTAAACTCCAACCAAATCTGATCTTTTGCCATTCACTTTGGACAGATTAAAATAGGGGCCACCATTTTACAGGTCAGAAGACAGAGAAGAAGGTCAGAGAAGAAGACATCTGCCACCAAAAAGGGATAATTTGTAGACTATGGGGCTCATTTATTCAGACTGGTGATTTACACGCTGGTCTTAATTGTCTGCTGGAGGTAGTGCCTCTACATAACTTTGACGCTTCCTCCAGCAGGACATGCAACAATCATAAATCCACACCAGCTCCTTTGTTGGTGTAGATTTAAGTCATTTTGTTCGCCAAAAACTGGAGGAGGAGGAGGAAACCAGAAAACCTGGAGGAAACCCACACAAACACGGGTAGAACATATAAACTCCATGAAGATGTTGTCCATGGTCGGATTCGAACCTAGGATAACGTGAACAGTTAACAAACACAGAACTAAACAGAAATACGAGAAGCAATAAAGCCTCGGCAGGCTGATTAGATTTCTGCAAAAACATTTTTAATGCTTTCATAGCATGGACTTTGTAAATACAGTAGCTGGCAGACTACTAGGTACAGTCAACCGAACATCCTTCCTAGAGACGTAGCTTTAAGTTTCTGGGTGCAGGTGCGAAAAAACTGTTCCGTGGTCCCTAATCAATCTAGCACTGGCAGAGCTAGCTTACTTGGTACCAAAGCAGAGATATCAGAATGCGCCCCTCCAGATTCTGACCATACAACATCATTACCGTCTTCAGGGACTATCATTGGACTTTTCTTTGCCACTAATCTCCACCAGTCCCTGTTCTTATATATACATACTCCACAGTTTCCTCCAACAGTCTATAGTTTAACACAGAGCCAGTTGATCATCCTTCCACCTATCTCTAGGAAGATCCACTACTTATGAAAGTGGCATAACAGATTAAGACAGATCACTGTTTCTTTGTAATCCATGAATTGCCCTCATTTCCCATTTCAATGACACCCTGGTAGCCACTTACTCTGCCATTTGGTTCTCTTATTTGTGGCAAAAGAGCTAATTTCAGCTCTGCTCCCTATAGTTACGCCTCTCATCCTTTTATAATTCTGAATTAAACTGAATGACATCATCTGTAGTATATTGCAGTATTCAGGTTTACTTCCCAAATGTGGTTATGTGGCTGTGTAAAATAAGATTTCCGGTAAAGAAACCTTACAGAATTGAACAACTCAAGATGACAGCAGTGTTTAGCCAGAATGTACTACATATTTATCACAACAGAACCTTGAAGGGGGTTCTCTCCAATTTTTAGGGTTTCTTCTTTGAATCACATACGCCATATAAAGAATTTTTGCCAATGCCTAACCGGTAAAAAGCACTCACCCCTGCCAAGACGCCACCCACCTTGGAGCCCATACATTTGAATACTGTACAGAGAAAGGTCTCCGTACAGGATTAAAACAAAGTCTGCAGCAAAGCGACTTTGGATCTAAGATCTGAAGCTTGCTTCGCTCATCCCTAGTTGTGCCCCAACACAGTCTGAGGGTAAATGGTGTGATGAGAACCATGTGGATGGCTAGCTGTGCCTGTGTTCAAGTAATTCATTAAAACTGACTGGCTTTTCACATTGGTAATGGCCAAGTGGTTTTACGCGTTACCGCTCGCTATTTTTTTTCAGGGTATGTTCACATGCCAATATCTGTGGTAGAAACTTCTGTAGCAGATCAGCAACTGGTAACAGGTCGCGTTTGGTGACAGATTTGTAATTTGGTGGCTGTTTTAGTGGAATTTTTACAAGAATTTTAGAATAGTTTTTAGTTGAGGTTTTCTTGCTTCCCAATTGACTTTAAAATTCACAATCAAATCTGCTTCCAACTCGTAACATATCACTTCTCAAGAATTTTTTTCAAATTAGCTACTCAAAAATTCTCAACTATTTTGCGCACAAGGTGGAGTTTTTAACATTAAAGTCAATGGGGAAACTGTTAGCGAGTTTTGAATGTGGATTTAATGACTGAAAAGACCCGTCTTCCACTGCTGAATCAGTGGCAGATTTTAGCCGTGTAAATATATCCTAAGAGCAGCTTGCAGGGCTACGTGGTTCTTATTGCAGCATAGATGCTTCTCAGCTGTTGTACGGTCACATCATGTGGTCATACTCTGACACCGTCAACACTGACTGGGTAGTGCCAGACGGTGAAAGTACTCACCCCAAATGGTAACAACCTGCTGTCACTTTACACATACAAATAGCAGAAGAATGTCACAATGCCGAGGCGCTCTTGAATTATTTAGTAGGGTGGAAAAAAGACATGTCCTTCAAGTTCATTCCAGGGATGGGAGAGGACATGGATGAAGGGAAGCAGTTGAGGAAAACAAGAATTCTATACATTTCCATAAGCACAAAGCTTCTAAGAAATGTAAGCCTTTTTAAAGCGGTTCCTGCAGTCACCATGTCCTGAGGTAGACTGCCCCACAGATTTATAGTTCTTATGGTGAAGAACACTTCTTACTACTGGAGACTGAACTTTATCTTCTCCAGATGGAGACAGTGCCCCCTTGTCGTTTGAGGGGATTTTAAATGGAACAATATTTCCCCATATTTTTTTACGGGCTCAGAATGATTTTTGTCAGGTGCTGGATTGTCATGATTTGCTCTTCAGTCTTCAATAGGTCACATTGGACTTTGGGTTTTAAATGTAGTTTCCAGGAGTAGATAATGGGCTGTGTGACTCATGATTTATATGTTCCAGATTAAAACTTTAAAGGGAGTGTCACCAGTTTTATGTTGTGCTATCTGAAGGCAGCATTAACTGGTGACGCAGACCCTGAGCAAACTAAACACTGGGTCGGTTACTAGAACTAAAATCAGTATTCAGCAGCTCCAACGCAAGCAGGGTGCTGGTGTCCACAGAGCACTGGTAAGGGAGTCCTCATATTCATGACTTCTAGGCTCTGTCTACCCTTCCCGGCACTGCTGGGTGACAACTCTCTTCCTATACAAACAGGGGTGCACCTAGCCTTTCTGCTGCTTGCGAAAACTGAAACGCCACCCCCCATGCCAGTTTCTTAATCTAACCCCTTTGCCACAATGAAAGTGCTCATTGCCCATGGCCCTTCTGCTGCCCCCCTGTTGCCCCTACCTGGCACTACCTGAGGCGATTGCCTCACCTGGCCTCATTGGTGGTGCACCCCTGTATAGAAATCACCGGCAAGGAGGGGGGGGGGAGCCGGGAGCTTGTGAAGATGAGGACTCCCTAACCAGTGCCTTATATTGAGTGGACACGAGCACTCAGCTTGCACTGGGGCTGCAAAATACTGATATAGCTAAACGAAGGGGTTAGTACTAGTAACTGATGCAACATTTTGCTCAAGATCTCTGCCACCAGTATATGCTGCCATCAGATTGGACAGTAGTATAAAACTGGCGACATTCCCTTTAATGTTACACAGCCCATTATCTGCTCCTGGAAACTACATTTAAAACCCAAAGTCCAACGTGAGCTATTGAAGACTGAACAGCAAATCATGATAATCCAGCACCTTACAATAATCTGCCAATTAAAAGACATCTGTCAGCAGATTTGTACCTATGAAATTGGCTGACCTGTTGCATGTGCACTTGGCAGCTGAAGACATCCTTGTTGGTCCCATGTTCATATGTGTCTGCATTACTAAGAAAAATTATGTTTTAATATATGCAAAACAGCCTCTAGGAGTAATGGTGGCTTTGCCATTACACCTAGAGCAGTGGCCCCCAACCTTTTTTTCACCAAGGCCCGGTTTCTCGCTAGACAATTTCCCCAGGGCCCGGGGGGGGGGGGGTCGGGTGTGTTTGGATGGGGGGGGCGCTGCGGTTGTTGGGGGGCGGAGCATAGTGCCCCCACACAGTAGTTATTCCCCATTAGTGCCCCCACACAGTAGTTATTCCCCATTAGTGCCCCTACACAGTAGGTATACCAGTATAGTGCCCCCACACAGTAGGTATACCAGTATAGTGCCCCCATACAGTAGTTATACCAGCATAGTGCCCCACACACAGTAGTTATACCAGCATAGTGCCCCCCACAAAGTAGTTATAGTAGCATAGTGCCCCCCACAAAGTAGTTATAGTAGCATAGTGCCCCCCACACAGTAGTTATAGTAGCATAGTGCCCCCCACACAGTAGTTATACCAGCATAGTGCCCCCCACAAAGTAGTTATAGTAGCATAGTGCCCCCCACATAATAGTTATAGTAGCATAGTGCCCCCCACAGTAGTTATAATAGCATAGTGATCCCACACAGTAGTTATAGTAGCATAGTGCCCCCACACAGTAGTTATAGTAGCATAGTGCCCCCACATAGTAGTTATAGTAGCATAGTGCCCCCCACATAATAGTTATAGTAGCATAGTGCCCCCCACAGTAGTTATAATAGCATAGTGATCCCACACAGTAGTTATAGTAGCATAGTGCCCCCACACAGTAGTTAGAGTAGCATAGTGCCCCCACATAGTAGTTATAGTAGCATAGTGCCCCCCACATAATAGTTATAGTAGCATAGTGCCCCCCACAGTAGTTATAGTAGCATAGTGCCCCCACATAGTAGTTATAGTAGTATAGTGCCCCCCACACAGTAGTTATAGTAGCATAGTGCCCCCCACACAGTAGTTATAGTAGCATAGTGCCCCCCACACAGTAGTTATAGTAGCATAGTGCCCCCACACAGTAGTCAGAGTAGCATAGTGCCCCCACACAGTAGTTAGAGTAGCATAGTGCCCCCACACAGTAGTTATAGTAGCATAGTGCCCCCACACAGTAGTTATAGTAGCATAGTGCCCCCACACAGTAGTTAGAGTAGCATAGTGCCCCCACACAGTAGTTAGAGTAGCATAGTGCCCCCACACAGTAGTTATAGTAGCATAGTGCCCCCACACAGTAGTTAGAGTAGCATAGTGCCCATAGTGCTCCTCTCCTTCAGTTTTGTATAATAAAAAAAACAAACACTTATACTTACCTCCATCAGCCTGGCAGCGCTGCGATGCAGGCCTCCTCCGGCCTGTGTCCCGCTCTGCACGGCTCAGGCGGCGCAATGACGTCATCGCACCGCCTGAGCTGGCCTCTGATAGGCTACAGGCACTAGGCCTGCAGCCTATCAGAGGAACGGGCAGGGGAGACGCCTCTCCCTGCCACACCGCAGCACAGGCATCTGTATCGCCGTCCTGAGGATGGCGATACAGATGACTATGGAGATGAGCGCTTCCTCTCCTTGTCCCCTGCCACCGCCGCGGCCTGGCAGACATCGATTCAGGGCCCGGTCCTGGGCCGCGGCCCGGTGGTTGGGGACCGCTGACCTAGAGGCTCAGCTCGCTCTGCAATTGCCACACCCTCTGTACATTGATTGACAGGGCCAGGCAGGGTAAACATGATCATGCCTGGCCCTTTTAATCAAAGTGCAGATGGCGCGACCATTGCAGAGTCTTTAGGTGTAACGGCAACGAACTCATTGCTCCTAGAGGCTAATTTGTATATACTAAAAATTCATTTTTCTCAGCAACACAGACACGTGGGACCAACGCAGGACCCTTCAGCTGCCAAGCGAAGCAAACATTTGTAAACTGTTGTGCTGCACCTTCTCTTGCTCAGAAATGAAAGTATAAAAAACAAATAAAAATCACATGGTTCACATGGCTATACAATCTGAACCTCCCCCTTTAAAGGGATTGTGTCAGTATATCAGTTTCAAAGTAAGCATACCACAATGTAAGGAACATAACCATATCTTTCTTGTGAAAATCTGGTATGTAATTTTTATGTAAATAAGATTTTCGGCGCACCATGAGCAGGGCCATTCTGTTTTGTATACTATCAGTGGCTGTCTTTACGACCACACAAACCACACAGTTGTGCGGGGCCTCTTTTTGTCACCTTGTCACGGCTGACCCCCCTGACAGGCAGATCAGACAGTGCCACAACTTTCAACTGTACCTGTGTCCTAAAGATGCAAGGAGATGCTGTATGCCTCCTATTCCCTTTGACCCTCAGGCAGTGGCAAATTCAGTGATCACCTTGCCCTGCAGTCTCTGTGTTATCTGTGGTGTTACATAGGACTACAGGTAAAATCTACTACATTATCTGCACTCTGTTTATAAAGCTACATTGTAAATATGATATTTATCATGCAGCTTCATGAACAGAGCACTGTCCTATGTAACAACACAATGTAGTAGATATCACTTTCAGCCCAATGTACTATTACTAATGAGGGGAGAGAATAATTACTATTGGTGGGACTTTTGGGAGCACTTTGGGGACTATCTGTATGCTACTGCTATAGTATTCGGGGACATTGGGGAGACCAGCGGGCACAGTATTGGGGGTAGCAGCAGGACAACACTGTTGGGTCATGACTAAAGGGCGGATGCTGGAAAACTAAAAACCGAAGATGTCTGTGTGGCAAACTCTACAGACAAAACATGACTGAAAGAAGTCATCATGTCCATGTCGTACCTGTACATGTCGTACTTTTGTTCCGGCCGCCTCTCGGCAAGTTTGCCGTGCTGCGGCCGGATCCGTGGCCCGCTCCCATTACAGTGAATGGGGCCGGAGCGTAGTTCTGGCCCCACACGTGCACCAGTGGCAGCATGGATCCAGCGGGCTGTTCACCCGCCAGAACAGCCTGCCGGAGTCCAGTGCCGCAAATGTGAAAGTACCCTTAGAAAGCCAGTCAGATGAATAGCAAAATATCTTCAAGAAAAAAAATTAACCACAAGTCCATTTGCTCTGACGTATTACTGCTCATATACGATGACCTGGATGAATGGGAATCTTCATAGACAAGAAGAGACAAGCTCTCACAGATTGCTTCTCTCCACGCTGCAGGACAAGTACACTATGTAAATCTATGGGCCTGTCCTCTGCAGTGAGGAGAGAGTGCAAGATATGCAAGTGCTTCTCTCTCCTGATTCTGGTGATCGGTGGGGGTCTCAGCACTCAGATCCCCACTGATCAAAACATTTGATATGTCATTATGATATCATATCAAAAGTGTCCAAAAAAACTCAGTGACTCGTTAATAGAATGTAAAAACACTGAAGGGAATGTCTCATCAGAAAATGACCTACTGTTTTAATCACTTTTTTATTTTAAAGAATGATGTTTTTAATTTTCCATGTATTCCATATATTTAAACAAAAAAGATAAAATCCTGCAGTTTTTACACTGGCCACTATGTCTAATAATTGGCACCACTTCTTGGTCTGTACAGATCACTTTACTGCAGTTACCTTCTTATCTGTCATTCTAATCCTCCCTGTAATGATATCACCTCTGTGTACAGATAAGACAGGATCCACCATTCACAATAGATGATTGTCAGATCTTATTTATTCTCTCCTTGTACAATGACCTCTGCACAGGTCACAGAGCCTAGAGAACTCTCCCATAGAAGTCAATGAGGTTCCCTCCTGTCCATGATGTCTATGGCCCATGGGGCTGCCATAAAGCAATTTTCTATTTTCTTAATGCTTTGCAAATGCTGTTAAGAACTGCTCAGGCAAGATGGCCGCCCCCATAATCAAGTCCAGGAAACAGAATTTAAAAATGTCTACAATCAGAAAGTAAAAAGATAAAAATTTTGGTGACATTTCCTTTAAAAAAAATTGCATTTTCTGGTTTTAGTAAATGGAGATAATGTTGGGGAAGACACACCTCGGACAGACTGGTCTCCCCACATTCCTGTTCTAAAAGCAGAACCTGAATAGAGAATACCATGAAATGTTCCTCAGCACTGTCATTGTTCTGAAATCTATTATACTGTAGACTACACATCAATGCACAGCTTTCAGGTTCTAGTAAAGGTCATGGTTAATCCATTTGATAAAAATAGCTGTTAATGCACAAAACACTATTTACTAAACAGACAGCATCCCGCGGCCAACGGCCCAACTCTTCCTGTCCTCAGTTGAGTATTGCCGAAATGGAGACAACAAAACATTGCAGAGACAAAACCAAATTATAGACGTCTGGTGTTCTTAAAGAGGACCTGTCACCTCTCCCGACTTTAGTAACTACTAGTGCCCCCCATGTAATACCAACTCTGGAGAATCTATTCTTATAATTATATGATTGTTGTTCTTCCATTAGTCCTATTAAAAGCTTATGGATAAATTTCAGACTGTGCATTACATTTCCTCTTGTTAAAGGGGTGTGTCCCTGGACCGTCTACCACTGGCAACACTGATTGGACAGTGTCAGACTGTGCAGGGACACCCACTGGTAGCACCCAATTGGTAATGTGGTAATAAACTTCTAGTAGGAATAGTGGAGGAATGGCACAACATAAAGAACTGTCATTTCAAGTGGACTACAATTATTTACTGTCAGGAGTGGTGAAAATTTCTCTTTCAATCATACTCCCACTATAAGTTACAGGTGTTGTCTCACTTCAGCAAATGGCATTTATCATGTGGAGAAAGTAAATACAAGGTACTTACTAATGTATTGTGATTGTCCATATTGCTTCCTTTGCTGGCTTGATTCATTTTTCCATCACATTACACACTGTTTGTTTCCATGGTTACAGACCACCCTGCTATCCATCAGTGGTGGCCATGCTCAGACACTACAGGAAGAAGTGCTAGATTATGTGTATTCCCACGGCCACGGCCACCAGAGAGGCCATCGCTTTTTCCTATAATGTGCAAGCACGACCACCACTGATGGATTGCAGGGTGGTCTGTAACCATGGGAACAAGCAGTGGTTAATGTGATGGAAAAATGAATCCAGCAAGCAAAGGAAGCAACATGGACAATCACAATACATTAGTAAGTGCCTTGTATTAACTTTCACTGCTGAAGTGGGACAACCCCTTTAATAAAAGTCCTTGAATTGTCCCCTTTGTTAGGTTCTTACAATTGGTCAAACTTTTTCTTAGTTATATCTGTTTCAAGACAATCTGGGTGACAACAAATATACACCACATGACTAAAATTACATTGACACCTGACCTTCACACCTACAGTCCATGAACTGTTAGATATGTCATTCTAAAACCATGTAGCATTGGACCCCCTTTTGCGCACATAACACCCTATTCTCTTCTGTGAAGGCCTTCCTCAAGATTTTGGAGCGTCCATTCAGTCAACACATCATTTTTGAGGTCACGCAGTTATGTTGGATGAGAAGGTCTGGCTCACAACTGACATTACAATTAATTCAAAAAGTGTTAGATGGCGTTGAAGTTACAGCTCTGTGTAGGCCACTCAAGTTCCTCCACATCAAACTTGTCAACCCATGTTTTTATGGAGCTCACTTTGTGCATAAGGGTACAGTCATGCTCGAAAAGGGTCTTTTCCAAACTGGTGCCACAAGATTGGAAGTATCCAATTGTCTAAAATGTCTTTTTATGCTCTAACATTACAGGGAATCTGTCACCAACGACCTGGCCATTCAACTGTTGCACAGATATATGTGGCTCACTGGTGAAAATGTTGTTCACAGCTACATGTATGTGTCTGTGCAAAGAGTTTGATAGGCAGGTCGCTGTTGACAGATTTCCTTTAAAAAGGGATCATGGGGGTTATTAATGACCAGATATACCCACTTTTATGACGTATAGCTGGCACAGATTCTGTCACCACCATGGTTTGCCCGAATCTGCAACTACTTCCAAGCTCATGCCAGGTGTAAAAAAGTAGGTGTAGCATAGGTGGGGATGGTGACGGGCCAGCAGGCCCTTCTCATTCATCATTTTCTACACCTGGCTTAGGCATAGAAAATGGTCTAAATGGAAGACAGCAAGGAAGCTACCTAACATTTAGAATCGGCGCTGGATGCGCCAAAGTTATGTAGGGGCCAGTGACTCTACATAACTTTGGCGACCCACCGCCAGCTATAGGGCTTATTAAGACCGACATCTAAAATGCCAGTCTTAATAAATGTGCTCCAGTGTCTTTAGAAAATGACTTGTTTAAATTGAGTTTTTTTATGTTAAACATCAGTATTTCCAAAGATGGTTTTATGGTTCGATTTTTTCCATGTTACTATCTATATTTTGAAAACAAAATAAAATCCTGCAGATTTCACACTGGCAACTGAGCCTAATAATAGGTACCACCTGTTGAACTGTGCAGATTACGTTTTAGCAGTCATCTCCATATCATTACAGGCTGGATTAGAATGATAGATATTGCCTATATATAGATAACACAGGATCAGCCATTCACAATAGGGGATATCACAACTTATCTACTTCCTCCTGACCTCTGCACTGGTCACGGAGCATGCCTAGAAAACCTCCCATAGAAGTCAATGAGGTCCCCTCCTAACCATTGTGGCTATGGCCCATGGGGCTGCCGTAAAGCATATCCCCAAATGCAGTTAAGAACAGCTCAGGCAATATGGCTGCCCTTATCATCATTAATCATATTCAAAAAATCCGCGATCAGAAAATTAAAATACATTAGAAAAAAGGATATGTGTCACTATCTTGTTTTAACTGGCAGAAAAAAAAAATATACATTCCCTTTAATATTAAAAAAAAATTACACATTACCTTTAATATTACCATTGGCAGTGAGCCCACAGGGGGGAAAGCCAGGAGGAGGAGAGTAGTAGTTGTGGCACTGATTAGAGTGGTGGTGGCTCACTGTGACTTTCCTTCTTGAAGTGTGGTGGGTACTGAAGGAATGTACCCTCTCTAAGTTGTGTTGCCATAATTGAGTGATTACTTTTACCGCCTGTCCTTGTACCAATCCTTTGTAATGGTCTTCTACAGTCCATAAATTCAATGCTCCTTTTTCTCAGAGGCTTAGCACTGGTCCTCAGCATGCAGGAATGTAGGGTCCCTGTAGTAGTCCTCACACTGCATAGGCACATGCAGCTCCACACACTTCAGGTGCCTAAACCAGACTACACAGCACTCCTAACTCAGATCGGGCAGGAATAGCCTTCCTCCCACTGAGTAGTGTCAGAAAACTAAGCTGTTTTACCAATATTCAGCTCTTAGAATCCCAGACATGACATAGAAGATACATTAACCATTTAGCAATGACAAACTCTTTAGCGGTGATCCTCTGGGTCACTACACTTTCACTGAGAAACAATATATAAACAGAGACAATTATATTTTTTCTGGGGAGGAAGATCTAAAAACATCTATGATCTACTTCAGTTGATGCACACATCTTTCTTTAGCTGGGAGAAGGTCCTCCTCTTTGGGTTCTTGTAAAATGGATGACATGAACCTTAGAACAAATATAGCATCAGATGGATCAACTTCAATAGCTGGAACTCTGCTTCGTTAATACGGAACATTTGTCCATTATTATCATTGATTATTTCTGGGTTTATATTTAGAGAGTTAAATTTGTTAAGAAGCATTAGGCCATGATTATTTAACCATAATATTGGGTGTTTTGTATATATTGTATCCTGTATTATCTATAATACTGATTAAATGTATACATAAATTGTTTGTCCATGTGTGTAATGGGTACACATGACATTTTTACTTGCTCGCGGTGAAGGAGTAGCCATACACGTGTGTACCTATCTTCTGGCCTCCTCCATTCTGGAGTGTGAAAGGACCCCCATTATCTTGGTAGATGGGTGTCCTGGAGTGAAACCAGCATATACTTTCAGTTAGTACTATCTCCTAAGTTTTATGTGATCATGGTCATTGGGATTGGCTCAGTCTACAGATGTGGTTCTCAGACTAGAAAAAGTTGTGCAACTTAGCTCTAACACCATCTTGGTTCTTAGAGACCAATACTGTATGTCCGGTATTCATAGTCCATGAGCCAAGTCATGGTATCTTCTTAGTTTGATGAGTCCTTCCCTGTTGTAACAACTTTAAATATGTAAGCGGATAATTTATAAGACTGAATTCTTACTGGTTGACACTTTGACCACTCGTGTATTTAATATGTGTAAACTTATAACTGAGATATCCTGAGGCAACTGGACCTTAGTGATATTCATGCGGCTGGGACCGATGCTTATTGATTAATATATGACTCGATTTACTTTGTTACATATTTTATGTCACATTATCACTTTATCTTGATTTATGATCACTATGTATTGATGAGTTTGCACAAACATTTGGCCATATAGTGTAGATATCGATATATAGTACTACATTGCCAAGGCATCTAGTGGAAAGGATTGTAATGTCAAGGTCACACCTAATTACTTCTCAGGATCCTCAACTGCAAAGCTATAAGAGAGAGAGAGGTCTTTAGCACTAAGGCCTGCACGGAACAACCCCAGGAACTGCTATTCTCATACTTGCCAAGTTTTAGAGGCAGTAATGCTGGAGGGAGAAGTCGGGTGCCTGCAGCAGTGCTTGAATGGCCACCAGGACTGCAATTGATGATGCAAGTTCTGTTTGTACAAACAATTAGAGCAGCTCTCCGAAGGACGAGTAGAGGCTTTTCCACCACATGGGAGATTTGCCAAACCTTCTGAGTTTCCAAGAGGGTTTCCGTAAGCCCCCCACACTTTCTCAGACAGTTTTTGGGTATATTTATTCTGGAATCCCCAATAATGCAGACCCTACCGAACAACTAAATTGAGTTGAGAGGAATGTGGCATATAGTTTAGTTTCACTAAAGGTATCTTGATGATAACTGGTCTTAGAGTTTTATTTTTAATGTTGAAACAATTAATTTTTACCTATAAAACCTTTAATGGGAACTGCCATAATGGAAACACATGACCAGGGCTACATGATATAAGACTCTAGCTCCAAACAAACCTCTTAGGCCACTTTCACATTAGCGGCAGCACGGATCCGGCGGGTGAAGGGTGCTGCCGGATCCGTGCTGCCTCAGGTACACGTGAGAAGCCGGAGCAGTGCTCCGGCCCCACACGTGTCACATACACACAGACATACTTACATGCTCCCAGCAGCTCCGCACAGCACAGGAGGTGGAGGACGGCGCACACATAGGAAGATTCCCCACAGCGCCCTCTGCTGGAGGGATAATCTTCCTATGTGCGCGCAGTCCTCCTCCTGTGATGTGCGGAGCTGCTGGGAGCATGTAAGTATGTCTGTGTATGTCTGTGTGTATGTCTGTGAGCATGTGTCTGTCATGTGTGGTGTGCTGTGGACGGATCCGTCATGAACTCCATTGAAAGTCAATGGAGGACGGATCCGTTTACTGAGTGTGTCACACCAAACGGATCCGTCCCCATTGACTTCCATTGGGGGTCATTCTGGATCCGTCTTTGTGCGGATAAACAGTGCGGAGAGCAAACCGCAGCATGTTGTGGTTTGCTCTCCGGTCTGAAGACTGAACGGAATGCTTTTATGAGCATTCCGTTGTCTTCAGTTCAGTTTTGTCCCCATTGACAATGAATGGGGAAAAAAACTGAAGTGTTTTATTCCGGTATTGAGCCCCTATGACAGAACTCAATACCAGAATTCCAAAACGCAAGTGTGAAAGTAGCCTTATGTTGGATCCTGGGTACAGACAGTTTATTTATTCCTGCTGATCTAAGAGGATGGAGGGGACTGTTGGACATCAGCAGTTCTTTGAAGTAGCTGAGGCCCAAGTTGTTTATTGCTCATGGGTGTATAGTGTTGCTATGTTACTTTATCTATACTTTTAGTAGTACAATAAATTAGTCACTAACCACCCACCCTCTAATAATAAGGAGATAATTGTCCTTATCCTGTGTAGAGCAAAGATGAGAAGTAGTGTGCCACACATAATGGGAAGCATTCACTTATTGTGACTGCTCTAGTGGGCAATGTGGAAAGTGCAGCATTTGAATATATTTTTTTCATAGATAGTCTCATTACAAAAATAAAATGATGTTGATGCCATTTTCATTAATTCCAGCAGATAACTGTCAACGGTCTCATTGTCTTCTTAGGATTGCCATGACCTTGTCCTATAAATTGTCAGCTGTCACATTCTGAACAAAAGAAAATTTGTCATCTGTTATTAGATATTTATGGCCCTATTTGTTACTAAAATTTATTTTAAAAAAAACAAAAACCTGTCCACTAATGAACTTTTTTTTTTTTTTATTTAGAAGTGGTAACTATCCATCTGTTTGTCTCCAAACATGACCAGTCATAGATCTCTTTGTCTCGTCTCGGAAGGAGCAGGTTGTTTTCCTTCTTCATCTGTTCATCATCACATAACAAAATATGGTGACCTGCCAGATGCATTGTTTTGTCCACCCCTCGCTCTGTGTGAAGTTTACAAAATTATCTTCATTTCATAATACGTTTTGGTCTGTTTACTCATCCTTGATTAAGACATGTTGCTTCCGTGCAGAGGAATGATGCCAGCACTGCATTTCTAGGAGACATGACAATAAAGAAAGCTCCCTATTATCAGCCATTTCAGGCTGGGGAGAGGTTGACTGTGGTGTCTTCTTTTATGGGATTAGTAACAGCATAATCCAGCCAAGTGTACCAAGTAGTAACCGAGGCTAAATATTTATCAGATGAGGATAAAGGAATGTGTGAAATGTGTATTTTCCAGGAATGTATAAATTCCATAGTTTTGTAGGGATTAGCCCATGTCGTTTCCTGGATCTGCCGGGGCTCATGGCACCAACCAGTTCAGTCCAAGTCCTCATGTACAGAACCGTATTTTTTATCCATATGGACCCATTCATTTCTATGGGTCCGAAAAAAAGAAAAAGACAGACAGCACACGGATGTCATTCATGTGATGTCCACATCGAACATGTACTAATCTTGTCCGTTTAGAACAGTGTTCCCCAACTCCAGTCCTCAGGGCCCACCTGCCGGTCATGTTTTCAGGATTTCCTTAGTATTGAGCAGGTGATATAATTAGTGTCAGTGCGTCAGGACTTACCACAGGTCTTCATTCTCTGGGATATTCTTAAATCATGACCGGTAGGTGGGCCCTGAGGACTGGAGTTGGGGAACACTGGTTTAAAGAACAAAAACATCTATTTATATTAATGGAACAGAGAAAAATTCAGATTTCACAGAGAAGGTATCTGAATTTATAGGATCCACGGCAGGGGTGGATTGGCCATAGACCTCACAGGGAAATTTCCTGGTGGGCCGATGCCCAGGTGCCGGCTAAGCCCTTCTCACAGCCACTCAGTGGAAATTTTGGGGGATTTTGTGCTGCTGGCAGTATTTTGTGATAGACTATGGTATTTGGCTCTGTTGAGGTGGTATAATGTGCCACAATATGGTATTGCAGGCCCTGCCTTCCATCAATTTGGACCCAACTACAAAACATGGCCACTTTAAGTATTTTTTTCCAGGGCCACTTTAAGTTCCCAGTCCGCCCCTGATCCACGGTTTGTGGACCACAAAATGGATACATTTGTGTGTATACTGCCCAACACAGAGGTTTTTGCTAGCTTGATTTCTTAATCATACAGATACTCACTGCTGGCAAATAGTGAGGCTCAGACATTCCAAACCATGGAGCGTCCCAAGGATGAAGCTGAACCTAGTCTTCTCCTTCCATTTTACTAACCCAACTCCTCCTCCAGGTTTTTTACTCACCAAATTAAGAGAAAGGTCACTTTGTCTAGCAAAGTGTGTCCTAATAATGACAATTGTTGACAAAACCCTGCCTGCACTGCTTCAATACACTGTATGATGATGTGTTATCTAATATGAATATCTTATAAGGAATTGTCTAATCCGGCTCCCTCTACCTCTGGCATCAACTGATTTTGCCACAAGTCATTTTCCCTGAAGAGGGTATTTGTTTTGGCACAAATAGGGTGCTCGTGAGCGGCAGGAGCCCCACTGTATAACGTTCATATATCCTTATATACTAATAGACAAACTCTTTGTCATTTCTTGCTTTAAAATATCTGCTTCCTTTCCCATGTCCTTGCCTCATTCCCATACCACTAGGATTACCTAATGCATATATTTGCCTTTTCCACAGGAACAGAATATAATAAATATATAATGCTATACCATACCAAATCTGAGTAACACCCACCATACCGATCCCTGCTCTCCCACATATGTGTCCTGGCCTCCGGTGATGGTGTTTTGACATAGCCATGTGCCAACTGCAGCCGGTGACTGGTAAGGATTATTCAACTTCTATTATTTTATAGCAATCTAAACTTTTGGTCATTTCAAGTGGCTGATGACCCTTTAATGTAGAATTCTGCTTGTACAAACATTAAATATTTCAGTTCAGAGTAAATGAATTGTGTGGGTTGTTAACGATTAACTCTATGGAGGATACACGCCATTTCTGTGTACAGAGCCGTGGTTTTATCACAAGACTTGGTTGTGAACTGTTTTGGAAAAATCCACAGTCACTATCCTTGCTAAAGGTAAAAAAATTAGTTAATAAGTGTCCTCTAATGGCCCATCTTCCAGCAGGCACAGTCGTCATAACGCTAATCTGCCCTTCTAATAGTCCATGTCCACCAGTATCTATCTGCTCCTTTCCAACAGGCAAGGACACCGGTTAAAAGGGTTCTCCGGGAATTAAGAAGATGAAAATACCCAAATATTACTTCATTATAAATATATTCCCAAATACCTTTCATTAGTTATAATGGCTCGTTTTGTCTAGGGAGCAATGATTAGAAGGAAAAAAATGGCCGCCGTCCTGTTAGTATACACAAAACCTGTCCTGATCACACATGAGGACAAGTTACTTCACAACACTGAGGTAAAAAGCTGCCTCATCCTCCTCTCTGATCTACTTGTCAGGGATTATGGTCCTGAATACAGTGTAATATGATATTTAGCTGAATCTTTGTAGGAATGGAGTTCATCAGGACGCATGAAGTACAGCGGACGGACAGGACAGACTGTGGTAATGGAGACTACATACAAATGCTGCAGTTCATTAGCCACATCTGCTCATGAACTCCATTCCTGCAGAGATTCAGCTAAATATCTTATCATATGTATTCAGGATCATAATCAGAGCAGAAAGGAGGATGAGGCAGCTCTTTACCTCAGTGCTGTGAAGTAACCTGTCCTGCTGTGTGACTAGGACAGGTTCTGTGTGTACTAATCAGATGGCGGCCATTTTGTTTCTCCTAATCATTGCTCCCCAGACTAAACGAGCCATTATAGCTAATGAAAGGTATCTGGGAATATATTTATAATGACGTAATAGTTAAGTATTTTCATTTTCTTAATTCCCGGAGAACCCCTTTAAGCACTACTTCATCCACTTCATGCTGGCTGAGGCCTGCAGTGCTTTCCTCTGCCCATAGGGCATGCACTCCTCCCTTAAGAGGCCAGTGCACACATAAGCCTATGGCTGAGTATTGCCAGGGTAGTTAAGTCAGCTTTCCCTGTGGAAGGGTGCCTGAGTTACAGTTAATTTACCTAGTTAATTTCCTGTGAAGGTAAGCTTTCTGATCTCCTGTGCCCGATCTCTGTTTGTGAACCAGATTTGACCATTTGCTGCCTGCTCTGACCTCCAACTGACTCTTGCATTGTCCTTGCAGTGCCTGCCTTGACCTTTGCCTGTTAAATAGATTGTAAAAAGTCTGTCTGCCCTGACCTCGGCCTGTTCCCGACTATAGTTTTGCTGATCCCTCCACGCTCTGCACCGATGAATCTTGATGCCCATGGATCAGAAGTCACTGAACAGACTACTCCAAGAGGTAGTGGCCTAGTGGTTCCCCTGTAGTGGAGTCCAGATCTCTGTACAGGAGTAAAAGGGTGAAGACTAGGGATTCACCAGGACAAATACCTTATTAGTACCCCCAAGCCAAATCCTGTTCAGTGACACCACTTATCCATATTCACTTTTGTTACAATTTCCCACAATGTATGCAATTGTGGGCATCTAAGATCACTGATGCCTCTTGATGGCCTCATGTATACTGGATAAGAAGACTCCTATGATCTAGGAAATGGTGACATGTCCATAACTTCTAAAGGAAAATAGTGATTATAAGACTGATGATAAACTAGAAAACATTGCTTTCCACTGGGTGACAAATGGGATTTATGACTGACAGAAGAATATTTTCTCTGTTGTCAAGTTATTCTTATGAAAAACTAAGGTAAGATGGGCATTGTACCATTGGTTTTAACATTAAAAATGTTATTGTTTTCCACCAATGTTTGTAAATTGAAGTCTGATGAACAAATTGTGATGAATGACAATTTTACTATTGAGTGTCTGTGCAGAGCAGAGTACTGGTTTGGCTGGATGAGAGGCCATTGATGAGGATCTGGAGAAATAGGTTCCTGCTTGTGGCTTGTCGCCAAATTGGTGTAGTGAGCCTTATTTCCTAGGCAATACTCCTTCAGACAAAGGAAATGTATATAAGCTCTCATCCAGGACCCACATCAAAGGCACATGCCAAACATATAAGGTGCAAAAATCAAGATGTGAGCTGAGCCCAAGTAGTATTTTAGAACATATTTAAAATACACTTGATAGATAAAAGGTTTTCATTTTCCATGGTCCTAGAGCAGGGGAAAGCAACCTCCGTCACTTCAGGTCTTGTAAAACTACAACTCCTGAAATGCTGCATTCATGTCTATGGAAATTCCAAGAACAAAACCTAGCACGTTTTTATGCTGGGAGTTGTAGTTTCACAACAGCTGGAGTGCCAGAGACTGCTGATCCCTGTCCTAGAGCATAAAATAGAAAGTTCTGCTCAATAAGGTGGAACCGGGAAGTGTTTCCATAGTATTGACGTGAACAGAGTTATTATCTACCAAGTTATCTAGAAAACTGGCAGTTTTGTGACTATTATGTGCTATAATGAATTCACATGTCAAGTATCTGTAAATACTTTGTTCTCTCCCTTCCTCAACAAAGGCCCGGCAGAGTGACATTTATAGAGCATAATCCTGAAAGCGAACACAGCGACTTCCTCTTTCAGATAGAGATACTGGCACCCAGAAATAAGTATACTATTGTGATATGCAAACGAGTAAGGTGCATTTGCACAGTCAACAGTTAACAATACAGAAAAAAAAAATAGCAGTACATATTTTCAGTTAAATTGTTTTACATTTTTTTGGCCATTACTTAGTTATATCCGTTTCTAGGAAATATGGGTGACAATATCTTTACACGATTGCTATTATAGTTCCTCCTGAATGACAAAGAGTAGATTGATATAATACAGTTTTATGGGAAAATATTCAGTAAAACGTGAGTTTTATTCATTCAAATATATGATTATTCTGGGCTTTGGAGTCTAGCAGACGGTCCTAATCATTGGCAGCTCTCTCTATATACACGACAACACAGAAGAAGGCTGACAACCAAACACTGAATATCACATAAGCCTAGAAAAAGCCGAAATCTCAATTAATAATTAGAAGTTATACTAAATATTTTCTGATAAATCTGTATATCAATCTACTTCGTTCCTGTTCATCTGTAACATGCTGCCTGCGGTTTGAACAGCATGTTCCAGCTCACAGGTTCACTTTGAAGGGGTTGTCTCACAAAAAAAAAAAATATTCAAACCAGTACCTGGTTCTGAATACTTCTATAACTGCAGGTAATAATACACTACCTTCAGTACAGCCAATGAATTAGAAAAAGAAGGACCCTCATTTAAAATCCCCTTAGGAACATCTCTTGTAAAATATCTAGTATTCACCAACATATGACAATAGATCAGAATAGAGGCGGACATAGAATAGTACCCCTTGGCTAGAGAACTATGTGAACGCCATAGATTGCTTCAAAGGACACTTCCATCAATTTTTAATCACATTTTAACAATGTATATGTGAATATTATGTGTAATTTTTTAATTAAAAACAACGGTGGGTGGTTCTCTGGATATCATTTTTTGAGGTCACTCAATGTATTCTACTTCCTGTCCTGGCTCTTTGACTTCTTCTTTGCTGGAACTTTTAGCATGGTAAACAGTCTTGCTTAACTCGTTCAGTCAGGCCCTCACTGTCAGAGAGGGAAGTGGGGTGTGAGTCAATTAGTGCATCACATGTTACACTGATGCTCCTCGGTGTACATTTTTACATCTAGGCCTATCAAAAGAACAATACTACTGTTATTGTGAGGTCTTAGCATGGTACTCCTTAAATAAATAAGAAAAAAAAAGCAAAAATTAAGTGTTCCTTTAAAGTGCGCTAGTCATAGAGCTGCTGACAAGAGTGCCACCAGTAATTATGTTGTTAACTCGAAGTTTGTTAGTAGGAGGATGATTTTCAATCACAGTGGGCCCCTTTGCCTATAGCACTGGTTTCAAACCTATGTCCTCTCTGTTGGCACCCGCACCCTGGAAAAAGTCTGTGGTGTACCAATATGCCCTAGCCTTTTCGTGCCATTTATCAGCGCAGGGAGCACTATGAACGGCACAGGCAGCGCATTGAATGTAGGCAGGCTATTATAGCGAAATTATAAACTACATGGAAGATATAGTATATTAGTATTCAGGATAAATTGCTGTGTTGGCACTTTGCGATAAATAAATGGGTTTTGGGTTGCAATTTGGGCACTCGATCTCTAAAAGGTTCGCCATCATTGGCCTATAGTATATGTACCCACATACTTTAACATTCCCTTATAAATATTATAGCCAGAAACACCAAACCCATCATTTAGCTCTAAGCACTGATAAAAAAAAATACCAAAAATAAATATGAAATGTCAAATTGAATATTATTAAATCTGTAGAAGTCTGTATTGGGTGGCCGATGGTCAGCCATATAATCACTAACCAGCGTTCATAGGATCTGGCTGTGTAATACTGCCACCAGTTACCTAATGGGGTAGGCAGTCTGATCACGATCTGCTGCTGGCAAACAATGTTTCAGAATGGGGACAAGAAACTGCATTAGCGATCGCTTCTCCCCAGACAGTAGAGGATATCGCTGCATATAATAGCATCGGTCTCCTTTACTAACCAGCAGCCAGTTTCCGGGAAGGAGCGCTTCCTTCCCAACATTCGCCTGCAAAATCTTTTAATATAATACATCTCTTAGATATTTATACTCTGTATTTTTCAGGTTTGTTTATTCGGTTTTCTTTGTGTCTATTTGCATATGGGGCATGGTTTTATCGGGACTTCATTCATGGGTGGCTTCTCAACGCATCTCATATGACTGCAAGAAATAGGAAACAAATGAAATAAAAGGAGGAGTCAAAAGAAGAGAAAAGAAGAATAAGAAGAATACAGGTTCTTGTTAGAGATTAGTGAATCTATTTGCAAATTCATTCCAAATCTCTGATTTGGCATTGAATTGCACCTGAAGCTTTTCTGGTTCGATTCAGACGAATCTTGTAAAACAGCGCCCAGCACATAAGCAATCAATAGTGTTCTGTCACCTCCAGGCAGGAGGTAATT
The DNA here is from genome assembly GCA_900303285.1 of Rhinella marina. Taxonomy (NCBI): domain Eukaryota; kingdom Metazoa; phylum Chordata; class Amphibia; order Anura; family Bufonidae; genus Rhinella; species Rhinella marina. The sequence continues at coordinate 1,021,702 of ONZH01019172.1, forward strand.
GGAGTCAGTTGCGACCAAGCAATAACCGCAGTTTGCGGCAGCAACAATAAAAGTAGATACAGTTACACCTGATTTTGTATTAGACCGAGGGGATGGGCGAGGGAAAGAGAAAAAAAATTTGTAAAATAAATTAACGAAACAAGCTTTTCATTTTTAAAAAATCTGTGTTTTAGAAGACTAGAAGGGGTTATATACCAATTTCCATGGCAATTGGAGCAACTTTGGTTCAAAATGAATAGATTTGAACCAAACTTTTTAAAAAAATTTGGCGAATCCGAAACAAACCGAATCTTGGAAGGTTCGCTCATCTTTAGTCCTTGTGTGTAGCGTTGTGAAAATGTACATATTTATCAAAGATGCTTGTGGTTAATTATCAGGTTTAAGAAGTATATCAAGTCATATATGCACTTTTCAAAAACGGCAGCGATTTTATTCATAACACAAATAACATCACAGGTGTATATGCAATTTCATAGTATATTAAAGGGGAATACCTGCAGTGAGAGAGTTTAGGGGCATACAGCACAGTATAGATGTAGCAGCTGCCTCCAGCCCTTGTACCCCATGGGGCTCAAGGTATTATAAATGACACATGGTCGGTGGGGGGTGTATTATAAATGTTGCACTGGGATCTAGTCTGATGGAGTACAGCAATACTAAAAAATATTCAGAACAGCATCAGAATATTCATACATTAATAGTGCATGCCCTCTGTTTGCCAGTGATACAATGTATTCTATTGTGACCCACAAGTAAACCACATAGATTAGGAGCCAAACAGCATTTCCAGTGGAAACTTATCGGGGAGGAAATAGTTGCTGGGCAGAACAGGCTGAGTGCGCTGAAGTGTGGCTACACCAAGTTTCATTTTTCTCTGCACTTGAGGCTATGAAACACAAGGAGGGTACAGGAAAGGGCTTGGTAATTTTGTTCTCTTCGTTTCTAATCTTTGTGCCGCAAGAAAAACTTTCACATCCCACTGCCCAGAGGCTGTTATTTTAGTATAAAGTCACAATTTAAACAGCAAACACTCCCGCCTACTGATCTGTTTCAATTGCTTCCTGTGTTAAACCCTAGTTTACTTTGTATGTTTTATTTAAAGGGAACCTGTCACCATGAAAATACAGACTGATCTGCAGGCAGCAGGTTATAGAGCAGGAGGAGCTGAGCAGACATATATAGTTTTATGAGAAATATTCATTAAAACATATAATTTTATTCATTTAAGTCTCTGCTCATTCTGGGCTTTGAAGTCCAGGAAGTGGTCCTATCAGTGATTGACAGCTATCTCTGTATACACAGTCATACAGACTGTGTCAATCACTGATAGGACCGCCTCCTGGACTTCAAAGAATGTTACTAAATTATAAGTTAGGGCCCTTGCACACGACTGTATGCCCTCCGAGACATGCGGTCCGTGAGCGTGCCATATTCCTGGAGCGGCATCGATCGTGTACACGGGAGCACACAGCATCATAGATTACAATGATGCTGTGCACGTCGGGCTGCTTGCAGGTCTATTGTCCCGCACTCATAAAATCATACGGTCGTGTGAAAGGGGCCTTATACTGAATCTTTTCCCATAAAACTATATATCAGCTCCTCCTGTTCTATAACATGTTGCCTTCAGCTAAAAACATCCTGTTCAATGTGACAGGTTCCCTTTAATTATGATTTTCTGTGTTGCTTCACATACCCCTTCACGGCCGTCTTTATTGAAGAGACTGTGCGAAATCTTGAGCGAGTGACGTGTGCATCATAGCTCTGGCTGGGTGCAGTGATATAATCAGCGAGACGTCACATCGCCCCGCTAGCTTGATGACGTCATCATGTCACCACGTGAGATTTTGCACAGTTTCTGCAATCAAGATGTCAGTGACGGCCTATTTGAGTGCAAATGGAGGGGAGTATCTATTTGACTCAATGTGACTCTAAGATGCCTCAGTCAGCGTTAAACACGTTCAATGATGAAGGGCGATGCAATTGTCGTTCCCCGTCATTGCGCCTGCTACAATTGAATGCGATTCCTGACAAAATACTTTGGAACTAATCTGAATTTCTTGTCGAAGTTCGATAAAGCAGCCGAATTGAATAATCAAATGCAGCCTAAACTTCATTGGAAAGTTACAGACTTCGCCAGTTCTCATTTCTACCAAGATGAAAGTTATTTTAAGATAAAGTACCCACAAGCTGACCTTGAATTTTATCTAAGGTGCCTAGTCACAAAACGCACAATATATGTATATTATGATAACGCTTTTGTAAAATCATGCCCGGAGTAACACTGAGGCTTAATAAAACATTTGACAACTGTCCTGATTTTAGGCACTTGGGCAGAAAGTTAGTATGGCCTAATACAATAAGTCTAAACACAAAAAGATATGCCAAATAAATACTGCACTATATTGAACATTGCAGTATCGAATGCTACTTTATAAGACATATTGTATAGCACAATATAGCATACAGTGGTGTTGCAGATGTTGTTACTTCAGAAGAAGCACCAACATAATCACATTAAAGGGCATCTGGCAGCAGATTTGTACCTATGTAACTGCTGACCTGTTACATGTGCGCATGGCAGCTGAAGGCATCTGTGTTGGTCCCATGTTCATATGTGTCCGCATTACTGAGGAAAGTGATGTTTTAATAAATACAAATGAGCCTCTAGGAGCAATGGGGGCATAGCCTTTACACCTAGAGGTTCTGCTCTCTCTGCAGCTTCCGCCACCTCTGCTCTTTGACAGGGTCAGGTATGATGAGGTTTTCACTGCCTGGTCCCTTCAATCAAAGTGGAGAGGGCACGTCAATTGCAGAGAAAGCTGAGCTTCTAGGTGTAACTGCAACGCCCCCATTGCTCCTAGAGATTAGTTTGTATATATTTAAACTTAATTTTTCTCAGCAATGCAGGCACATATGAACATGGGGTCAACACAGATGTCGTCAGCTGCCAAGCACACATGTAACAGGTCAGACATTTTCATAGGTACAAATCTGCTGACAAATGTCCTTTAAATTCTGACACATTGCATTCTAGGGATTTTGGAACAGACAGGATATCCTCTCAGTAGTCTAATAAGGTGGCACAGAAATTACACCCATCCGATATGTGAATACACAATATAATCTTTCTTAATTAGAGGTAAAGTTTTTCCTATAAACATTACAGAATATATCTACCCAAAGGCCTTCTCTGGGAGTTCCTTAGTCATCACTGGATATCTTCCAAAGAGTAATCTCACCTGCAGTCTAACCTGAATTATGTATCACTTTTGTAGATATATGATCATCATGAACACATAAAAAGAATAATTATGATCGCCATGAGCTGCTGAGGCTTTTTAATCTCTGGACTATACTTATCCTATGGGATCACTATAGGGTAGACATCAGAAGTACTGAAGTTCAAATGGGCAATTTTTTGGGACCAAAAATGTAGCGCTACTAATTACAAAAATAACAAAAACTCCAATAAAATCAACATTTTATCAAATTAATTGTATATTCCATAGGAATGCTTTGAAACAAAATGAATGGGCTGCAACTACCCTGCAATAAAATATAGAGAGGTGTATGGGGTAACAAAAGAAAGAAGATTCTAGGTCACATAGGTGTCATGCAATGGCTTCTAATATACAGTACCTCTCTTGTGTGACCTTATATAGAGCTGAACTTAAAGAGCAACTCCGCTATTTGGACAGTGAAGTGAAGTGAAAAACATGGCTGCTTTCCTGCTTCCTTCTATAAGGAATATTTTGCAATATTATGCCTCATTCACACGTCAGTGTTCAGTCAGTTTTTCCATCAGTGATTTTGAGCCAAAACCAGGTGCGGCTCTAAACACAGGACAGGAGCAGATCTTCCCCTTATACCTTATGTCTGTGGAGACTCCACTCCTAGTTTTGGTTCACAGTCACTGATGGAAATCACTGACAAAACCACTGACGTGTGAACGAGGCTTTATACTGTAATTACCACTCAGTATCCACTGATTGGACATTGTCAGCTCAGTGAAGTTCACTCCCTTTTGAGCTTTGAATGGTGGGGACGCCCCCTTGGCTATGCACAGCTACATCTGCATAATGGAACTATCGACCTGATAATTTGGGACTGAGCAAAGGGTATCCCGAGAGAAAAATGAGTGGAGCGATCTGTGAGGGAGTCATAGACATTGAAAAGTTCTAGCCAAAAATAGCAGAGAGTGAATCCCTGACCCATGAAATGCCTCCTCTCTTCAAGGCCAGCACTTACATAACATCGGATATCAGTTTTCTTGAGATTGTTCCTTTAAGTAACTTTACAAATCCTCTCCATTACTTATTTTGCAATGATTTAGGACTGTTCTTGTCTAAACTGGTTTCCTGTTACAGACAGTAGTGCACTGTGGGAGCTCAGAGGACAGTTCCATAATTAGAGGGGAGCTCCTGGGTTACGTCTGACAGCAGGAGCAGCCAAATTGTGGATAAAGCTAATTATGTGCATTTTGTGTAAATTTCAAGTAAAATGGTACAGTGGAAGTCCAAATTATCGTGTGGTTTTTGACAAGTCTTTTTTTTAACCAGTGGGTGTTCACTTCAATGCAAAGCTAAATTTTCAGCTTGAGGTTCTTAAAGTAGATATTCGCCAAAAAATGCATTCAAAACACACAAAAAAATGCACGGACTGGAGTAGTTTTTTTTTTCAGCTTCCCATTCTTTTCAGTGGGAGATTCAGCTTGATTGTTCCCCAAGATAGGGTGTGTTGCTTCTTTTTTAGGGCGCATGTACACAAACGTAGTTTGTTTCTGTATTCGTTTCGTTTTTTTGGTGGGGGATAGGACCATTCATTTCAATGGGTCTGCAAAAAATGCAGACATTACACAATGTGCTGTCCGCATGTCCATTCCGTAGCCCCGCAAAAAAGAACATGTTCTATTCTTGTCCATTTTGCAGACAAGGATAAGCATTGTTACAATGGATCTGCAAAAAAATGGATGCATTACGGATGTCACACGGATGTCATCTGAATATTTTGCAGACAGCAAAATACATACGGTTGTGTGCATGAGCCCTTACACATGTAGAAAAAAAACAAGTGATGCTTTCCATTGAAACGAATGGAAGGCTGTTTTGAGGCGTTTTTTGGAGATGATTTTGAGGCAGAAACTCTTCAAAAATCAGCACCAAAAATCTCCATGTATCCCTGCAAAACTGCAATGTGAACAGCGCCTATAGCGGTATACTATGGTAGTCCACAACTCGTCAAATCCTGGTGTTATCATCCATTTATGTCTGCAGCATTTCTGTTAGACGTTCAGTTAAATGCAATCACTTGTCACCGACATATAAAACCAGATTATTCCATTTTAAGGAATAGGTCATAAAGGGTGGTAGATCGCGGTTTACACCTGAACATACATTATGTTATTTTTAGTCAGTGGAAAATACAGTACGTTCACCTTTCAGTTCACATTAAAAAGTGAAACACACCTGGGTTTCGTACAGCGCCATCGAGTGAAATACAAATATAATATGAATATCCATCAGCTGCCTCTTTGAATGCCAATACTGTATGTTTCTTTTATGTGGAATTATATATTATTACACACACACATTTGCTAACTGTTTTACACTCTTTTCTAAACATTTTAGGCCTCGTCCGACAAGGGGCATGGCTTTGTGGGAAAAAGGTGTGGCTTAGAATGAAAAGGGGCGTGCCTTTATGCACTTCTGTGTGCCAAAAATATGCCACAGTTTTAGTGCACATTGTAGTGAAACATTGTAGTGACATTTTTTTGACGCACTGACATTTTTTGGAAGTCACAGGCCACATCTACATATAAACACCATTTAAGTATGAAAGGTATAGAGATATTGGAAATATAAGGGTTTAAAAAAAAAGGAGCAGGCCACCTGGTAGTGGTCACAAGACACTCTATTAAGACTAAAGCCTGTATTACACCTGCCGGCAGATGATCGCTAGCGAGTGTATGAACGTTAGTTAGCGATCATCTTGCAATGTAATATTGCCGCTGATTGCCTGGTCAAAGAGCAATTGCTCACTCTTTGGGCAATCCAAATCCTTTGACAATTTAAAAAACGATTGTTTGCAGGTGGCAGATCATGTTGTCTAATCAAACCAAGCAAACCACGTGGCATAGCATGGGGACGAGCAATGACATAGCTATCACTCTTCTCCATGCTGTGAAGGAGATCGCTAGATGTAATAGCTCCAGTCTCTAATGAGCTGGCAATTGCCAGGAAGGAACACTTCCCTCCCGATTCGTCTGCCACATCGGGCTGTGTAGTACAGCCTTAAAAAGGGCCTTTCACCACTCCTGACATGCCTGTTTTAATGTTTTAATAGCTACATGCATTCCCCATGTAATAAATAATGTGTAATAATAATTCTGAAGCCTCTGTTCTTATCACTATATGTTGTGCCATTCCTTTATTATTAGCACTAATAGTTATGAATTACTAGCAGTCTGCAGTAAGGGTACAGAGGGGAGGTAACAAGTTGGGGGGGGATATGTACTTGCACAGTCTGAAAATGGCAGCACTGATTGGATAGAGTGAGTCTGTGCAGGTACACCCCCCCAACTGGTAACACCCATCTGTACCCTTACTGCAGGCTGCTAGCAATTAATTCATAACTTCCAGTAGAAATAATAAAGGAATGGCACAACATGGAGCAATAAGAATAGATGCTCCAGAATTGTTATTACATGGGGGATGCATGAAGCTATTAAAACAAGCATGTCAGGAGTGGTGACAGGTCCTCTTTAAGGGTGCTGATAAGATGTATCCGAAACACGTCAACTAATCAAAACATGCCAGATTGTATCTTTTTCACTTGGCTGATTTTTAACATGCTTGAATAAATCTTGAATGTTTTTGGCAACCAGAGGCTGGATTTTTTTTACATTTGCTTGGTGTTGGTGCTGTCCTGCATTTTCCGTGCCCCGGGTTCCTTTTTGTGAGCTAGCTATTTGGATCTTTGGATTCATCTTCTGGCATGTCTCATTGATCGTCAGTAGTAAACTTTAAAAATGTTGTCTCCTGTTATATAGAGTAATATTAATGGTCTCACAAAAAATGCCTTATTGGCCAAAGCATCCAATAAAGGTTTAGCTTAAAGGGGTTATCCAAGACAATTAAATGCCCCCCATACACTTGGGCCCCTCACAATGAATATACTTACCTGGTTCCCTGTGCCGCTCCTGGTTCCGCACCACCGCTGCAGCTTCTTCTCGTATGTGGATGAAAGCATCTGGTGTCGGGGGGAGCAGCCAATAGCAGGTCGGATGGGGATGAGCCTCCCTAGCGTCACCCATGATGCTAGGGAAGCTCATCCCCACCTGCCATTGGCTGCTCCTTCCCCCCGACACCAGATGTTTTCATCCGTGTACGGGGAGAAGTAGTGAGATAAGTTGTTCAGTATGAGGGGCCGGGTGTATAGGGGGCTTTTTATAGTCTTGGATAACCCCTTTAATTGTATTGGAGACATTATAAGCTGTTTCAAACCAGTTACAATGGCCATCAGGGACAATGTTTCTCCTAGATACTTAGGAGCACTGGTCCATTGTTTGTATCATTTGTACCGTGTGCAAATAAAAACCGAAGGTTTAAGGCAAATTCAAGGATAAAGTTTTATTTTATAAAATATCAAAAAAACTCCCTTCAACATAGAAGCGAATGACTTTAAAGGGAATCTATCACAAAAACCTGTTCTATATTTTATTTATGCTAAAAAAATCTATTATATATTTGTAAGAAATAATAAATAAATAAATAAAAATTCCAATGTGTGAAATATTATAAATATTAGATTTTACCATATTTACCATCTTTGGTCACCAGGGGGAGCTCTGCTGGCCAAATGAGGCTTTGAGCAACCTGTAAGTAGGCATGCTGCAAAAAAGTGGGTGGTACCAATGACATCACCAATTCACACCTTCAGCGGTGACATCACTGCTTCAGCAAGATAAGATGAGACAATGGCTTCGTTACAAAAACACAGATCTCTGCTCCTCAGTCTCCTCCCCCACTGGTCACATGGCCGATTACATCACTAAGGTCCTACAGCCCCAAGAACCTCCATCTACTCTGTTTCTGAGTCCTGGGCCGCTCACCCCAGCAGTACACTCAGCAAAAATTGTCTGCACTGCTGGGGTGAGCTGCCATAGAATTTAGAACAGGCAGCCTAATGAAGACAAGGACGCTGCTGCAGGAGTGAGGAGCAGGCACAGTGGGCTTCCCCCAGCAGCAAGGAGGGAGGACCTGGCTGTGTGTTACTGGTGTCATCACAGGGGCGGGCTCACGTCTTCCATTCATTCTCTATAGGGTCGGCAGCGACTGAGGAAACCTATGTACATGCCTGCCGTAAGTGAGGTGCCATTGTGTTGTAAACCCAGACTGTCACACTTTACTTCCAACATGGCAGCCCCCATGTAAGGCAAGAAAACTGAATAAAAAAAAACATTTACACAATTTGAAAAATACATTATGTTAAAACCTGCTTTTGTTATGTTGTAAAACATATCAAAATTTTTTTCTACGCGATAGTGTCCCTTTAATACCCCCAGAAACAAAAAGTATGGGGCATGGTGTGTTTCCATAGTTGCTGAGGCTGTTGAATAACGCTTCCAACCGCATTCCACTGTTTCTGTTTCCACTTTGTGCACCCCATTCAGGACTCCTCCCTGATCCCCTTTTAACAATGTAGTCAGTGATCATAGCTGTGACTTACTGGAACTGAATAGCAAATGACATCGAATCCTTACACAGATGTACCAGCCACATATACTGAATAGGTTTAAGTCTATGGTAACGAGATGGTGGAAATTCCCTTTAGGTTTCAGTTCCTTATATCGCAGATTGTGATAAAATTGTCAACTTTTCTTTTCTCCTTCAGTTCTATTCAAAGTAGCTTATATTTTAGTTTTTTTTATATTTTCCCCTTTCTTTAACGTTCCTTGATTATTTAAAAAAAAAAATTAAAAAAAAAAAATTTACCCACTGCGCCACCCCAACACTGACAGCTGCAATCTAGGATCCCTCTTCTGACACTTTTTTTGCCCTTCCTTGAGGAATATTCCTTCCATGTAATTAAACCTTTAAGAATAATGGGAGCAGTAGATCAAAAGTCATCAAAGGAGAGATGCTAGCAAATGGATAGTCAGAACATCTGAATTTAAAGGGATTGTCCAGTGTCTACATATCAATGACTAGAGATGGGCGAATTTCTTGAAATTTGTTTCGGGTCTGAGTCGTTGTCAGTATCGATTCGGGTCCAAACAAATTTGACCCAAATCGAAAGTGCCACAATTGCCATAAAAAGTCATGTATGACACTCTGGGGTCTCCTAGAACTGTATCCAATTCTTTCCAAACTCTTTAATGCCAAGACACCATTAGTAATGTCACCAGTGGCAGTGATATACAGGGGTGCACCACCAATGAGACCAGGTGAAGCAATTGCCTCAGGCAGCACCAGGTAGGGACAAGAGAGGGGCAGCAGAAGGGCCATGGGCTGGAGGGAAGGGGTTAGGTTAAGAAAATGGCACTGGGGAGGGGCGCCATTTCAGTTTTCACCTCAGGCAGCAGAAAGGCTAGGTGCACCCCTGGTGATATACTGTATATGGTTATGGGTGAACGGATCATAGCTGGTGGTAACAAATAGCCTGCTTAACCCCTTCCCGACCAGCGCCATACATGTACGGTGCTGCGGGAAGTGACTTCCCGACCAGCGCTGTAGTGCTACGGTGAGTGCAGGAGCTGCGCCCGCCCGATCAGTGGCGGGGGTCCGGCTGTGCCCAGTAGCCAGACCCCTGCTGTATGCACCGGCGTCGGTGAAAACACCGATGCCGGTGCATTAACCCTTAATGTGCCGCGGTCAGCGCTGACCGCGGCACATGTGATGTGGGCGGTGGGAACGGGTGTCCATCGGGTCCCCGTGCTACTGTGACGGGGACCCGATGGTTTAGATGGCAGCCGGATGGGGGGGGGATCAGACCCCCAAAAGTTAAAAAAGTGTAAAAAAAAGAAAGAGAAAAAAATAAAGTTTTACAAAAAAAGTTTCAAGTTAAAAAAAAAAAAAAAAAAAAAGCGTCCTTTTCACAAAATAAAGGGGGTTGACTCGCAGAGGCAGCAAGTGACACAGGGGAAGAAGCAGTGGTGAGACCCGCATGAGGGGAACAGACGGCCTTGGTTCCATAGTGTTTAGCACTCGTATACCTGCGCATGCTGATGGTGGTTAGGCTGGTAGTGGTGGAACCCCCACTTAAAAATTTGGCATCAACTGGTACGGCTGTCAACATTGAGCTTGAACTAGTGGGGCATGTGTGGTATTGATTCTTCTCAATTTAAAATTGTATACGTCCCCTATCTTGGGACCATATATTTCATGGATTTTTTGAACACGGAAAAGGAAAAAGAGCTTGCTCTGGCCAGGGGAGTGTCTTTTCTACTGCAGCTAAGGGGACGTGTCCATGCTCTGCCTATCACAGGTCAGGAGCCAATTAAAAGAAGAACCAAAAAAATCCGTTCTTCTTATCAGTTCAAAATCTAATACGTCCCCTATCCGGGTAAATTGTTTGGAGAGAGGACCTGTAGGTGGGGGGCAGGCTGGGGGGAAGGAGGTTGAGCTGGAAGAGCCAGAGGAGTGCCCCCTTGGCTAGCGTGTGGGGTGGTGACAACAGCCGGATGGAGTTTGAATGACGACGCAGGACCCCAACTTAAAAATTTAGCATCAACCAGTACGGTTGTCAACTCTGAAATTGGTCAAGTGGGGCATGTGCTATATGCATTCTTCTCAGTTTAATACCGTATACGGCACCTATCCGGAAAAATAGTTTGGAGAGAGAGAAAGAGAGGAAAAAGACGTATTTTTAAAAGTGACGTTTGGTATAGATCAGTTAAAGAGAAAGAGAGGATTTTATGAAATGGATTTGTATCACTGAGAGCAAAAGAACGTATTTTTTTACGTGACGTGCAGTATCGATCACTTGGAGAGAAAAAGGGGAATGTGCAGACTTGGGCTGCTATAGTGCAAACCACTATGGCGGTGACCACAGAGTGAGCAAGTGACACTGCAGAAGCAGGCGAAGCACATTCAAATTTATTATGGCCCTGTATTGCGGCGGTGACAAAAAAATGAGTGAGTGACACTGAGGGAGCCCAGAGGAGAAAACAGGAAGAAATCAGCTGTCATCATGGCTTCACTCACTCCTCCCTATGTGTCTTTCAGACAGGCACGCTTCGGCACCAGGACGTCACATATGTGGGAGGAAAGGGGTGTGTCCAGAAGTTGGCGGAGCTATGCAGATAGGTAGGCCGAAGAAGAGCATGATGGTGGGGACGGCCGGTCTCTCCAGTCGTCGGCGAGAGAGATACAGCAGGAGTGCTCCTGAATTGTGGCCGGGGCCTGGAGGCTGTCTCATTGAGAAAAGCTCAGGGTGGCCGAACGCCAGGCTCGACGGCGGCCCCTTTTCGGGTTATCGATTGTCGAAATGTTGGCTTACATCAAGTTTGATATCTGTTCTTATCAGTTGCTGTGGCTGTTGGTGGTAAAGTGGTGAGCATAGCTGCTTCCCAAGCAGTTGACCCGGGTTCGATTCCCGTCTATCGCATTATGTCGCCCTGTGGAAAAATTGATTGGAGAGAGGGCCTGTATGTGGTCCTCCAGAAAAATTATTTGGAGAAAGAGAGAAAAAAGACGTATTTTTAAAAGTGACATTCAGTATAGATCAGTTAAAGAGAAAGAAAGGATTTTATGAAATGGATTTGTATCACTGAGAGCAAAAGAACGTATTTTTTTACGTGACGTGCAGAATATATCAGAGAGCAAACTCAGCCCCTGCTGACTGTGGCTATTTTCACTGCAACCCAGACAAATGTCGCACAGAGATTTTTCTAATGTAGCTGTATCAGTGAGAGCAAAAGACCGTATTTGATTACGTGACGTACAGTATGGGTCACCTGGACAGAAAATACGGATTGTGGTTTGTGTTGACTGGCCAGCCGAACTGTGACACACAGAATGGTTCTACACAGCTGTATGAAATGGATTTGTATCACTGAGAGCAAACAAAAGGATTTTGTACTGTGACTTCCACTATCTATCAGTTAGACAGAAAAAAAATCTTCTGCAGACTGTGCCTATTTCAATGAAACACAAAAAAATTGTCCCACTTAGCTGTTTGAAATGTATGTGTGTCACTGAGAGCCAAAAAATAAACTTTTTCCAGTCTCCCTGCAAAATGCTGCAAATATGGCGGTAGCTGCACTACTAGTGCCAGCAAGCCCAGCCACAAGCAGATAAAAAAAGGGTCTTGTAGCCCTAACAAGGGCTGTTGGGTTCTTTTAGAATTACTCCTGCCTAACACAAATCTAGTAGAACACCCTAACACTCTCCCTGTATCACACTGCAGATCTGTCCCTAACGGCATCCAGGCAGCGACTGAGCCGAGCACCGCGGGCAGTCACTAGTATATTCCAGGGTCACCTGATCAGGCCAGCCAACCCCTGCTATCGACATGTAAGGGCCCCACGTGATGCTGGGTGTACCGCAGAGTCTCCTGGCTTGTGATTGGCTAAGTTTATAGCCGCCAAAAATTCAAAAGGCGGGAGATGCCATTTCCTCGAGCATGGCGAGATACTCGTCCGAGAAGCGAGCACTTACGAGTACCCTAATACTCGAACGAGTATCAAGCTCGGACTAGTATGCTCGCTCATCTCTAGTCAGTACCCCCCTTAATATATTCTTTGAAGGGTGCAGTTTCCAAAATGGGGTCACTTTTTGAGGGTTTCCACTGTAGGGGTACATCAGGGTCTCTCAATTACAAAATGGTGCCTAAAAACCATTCTAGCAAAATCTGCCTCCAAAATTCGTATGGTGCTCCTTTTGGTCCTTCTGACCACTGCCACAAACCCATAGAGACGTTTGCCACCACATATAGGGTAAATCTGTAAACTGCAGAATCAGAGCAATGTATGTTGAGGTTTAGTTTGCTGTTAATCCTTGCTGTGTTGCAAGAAACAAATTATTAACATGAATAATCATGTTCAAAACTACCAAAAAAAATGAAATTTCACCTCCATTTTCCTTTCATTCTTGTGGAACACCTCAAGGGTTAACAAAGTTTGTAACATCAGTTTTTATCATTTGAGGGGTGTAGTTTCTAAAATGGGGTCATTTATGGTTGGTTTCCATTACATAAGCCCCTCAAAATCACTTTATATCTGAATGGGTGCTTAAAAAAATGGTTTTGGAAATTTTGTTGAAAATTTGAAAATGGCTTCTAAACTTCTAAGCCTTCTAACGTCCTAAAAAAGTAAATGACATTTATAAAATGATGCCAACATAAAGTAGGCATATGGAGAATGTAAAATAATAACTATTTTTGGAGGTATTACTATGTATTTTGAAAGTAGAGAAATTGAAATTTGGAAATTTGCTAATTTTTCAAAATTTTTGGTAAATTTGTTTTTTAAAATAAAAATGAAATATTTTGCCACAAATTTACTACTGTCGTGAAGTACAATATGCGATGAGAAAACAGTCTCAGAATGGCCTGGATAAGTAAAAGCGTCCCAAAGTTATTACCACATAAAGTGACACGTCAGATTTGCAAAAAATGGCCTGGGCAGGAAGGTGAAAACAGGCCCGGGGTTGAAGGGGTTAATAACAAACCATACTGTTTATTTATTTTTTTAATTAAAAGTGATCACGTTATGGTGGCAGATGCCTTGTTCCGAATTCTCTGATCTGTAAAATAGTGGCCATGGCTTTGAGTGATTCATCTGAAGCTAATTGTAAAAGTATTGGATTCACTAAAATTTGTAAGAAATTTGCTAATCTCTATTGATGACCTATCCTCAAGAGAAGTCATCTGAAGTCCAACACCTGTCACCACCACTAGGTATGTGGAGTCGGAGTCGCGGAGTCGGTGTCCATTTTGGTGGAGTCGGAGTTGGAGTCGGTATAAAATGGACCAACTCCGACTCCACAAATATACAATAAATTGGTAGGTACAGTTAGTTCAATGAAAATGATGAAATGTCCTATAAATGTCTGTTCTATTCCTGATCGAAGTATCTAGGCTTTTAGTTGAGATTACTGTGTGCTGCACTTTATGTAGATACTCAGAAGTAAATGCTCCTCTGCTACAGATCAGAGGAAAAAGGCACTGGGAAGGAATGGATGCACTCACCTCAGATCTACTAGTGAAAACAGAATTAAAGGGGTTCTCTCACTAGTTACAAAGATTAGCTTTCAGGCACAGTTAAAAGAAGACATTTTCTAAATACATTGGTCAGTCATGAACTATATACAGTTCAGCAGGTCTCTCACTGCACACAGGTTTGCTTCCACAAACCTGTGTGCAGTTTGTGGAAGCAAACCGTGCTTCCACAATATGGGAAAAAGCACTAGCTTATGTGCGCTCCCATGGTCCCGGCCACTAGAGGGGCTGATGCTTTTGCCTATAGTGTGAAAGCACGACCACCACTGATGGATTGCAGGGTGGTCTGTAACCATGGAAACGAGCAGTGTATAATGTGATGGAAAAATGAATCCAGCCAGCAAAGGAAGCAATATGGACAATCACAATACATTAGTAAGTGCCTTGTATTAACTTTGTCTACATGATTAATGTCACTTGCTAAAGTGAGACAACCCCTTTAACCCCTTAAGGACCCTGCCATTTTTCACCTTAAGGACCAGGCCATTTTTAGCAAATCTGACATGTCTCACTTTATGTGGTGATAACTTTAGAAAGCTTTTACTTATCCAGGCCATTCTGAAATTGTTTTCTCGTCACATATTGTACTTCATGACAGTGGTAAATTTGAGTCAAAATATTTAATTCTTATTTATAAAAAAAAAAATACCAAATTTACCAACAATTTTGAAAAATTAGCAAATTTCCAAATGTCAATTTCTCTACTTTTAAAATACATAGTAATACCTCCAAAAATAGTTATTATTTTACATTCCCCATGTGTCTACTTCAGGTTTGGATCATTTTGAAAATTATATATTTTTTTTTTGGGATGTTAGAAGGCTTAGAAATTTAGAAGCAAATCTTGAAATTTTTCACAAAATTTCCAAAACCCACTTTTTAAGGGCCAGTTCAAGTTTGAAGTCACTTTGTGAGGCTTCCATCATAGAAACCACCCAAAAATGACCCCATTTTAGAAACTAAACCCCTTAAGGTATTCAAAACTGATTTTACAAACGTTATTAACCCTTTAGGTGTTCCACAAGAATTAAAGGAAAATGTAGCCAAAATTTCTGAATTTCACTTTTGGCAGATTTTCCATATCAATCATTTTATTCCGAGAATATAGCAAGGGTTAACTGCCAAACAAAACGCAATAATTATTACCCCGATTCTGTAGTTTACAGAAATGCCCCATTTGTCATCGTAAACTGCTGTACAGGCACACGGCAGGGCGCAGAAGGAAAGGAATGCCAGGGCAGATTTCACTGGAAAAAGTTTAAGTTGCCATGCCACATTTGATGCACCCCTAGAGTAGGAAACTCCAAAAAACTGACCCCATTTTGGAAACTACAGGATAAGTTGGCAGTTTTGTTAGTGCTATTTTAGGGTACATATGATTTTTGGTAGCTCTATATTACACTTTTTGTGAGGCAAGGTAACAAAAACTAGCAGTTTTGGCATTGTTTTTATTTTTTGTTATTCACAACATTCATCTGACAGGTTAGATCGTGTGATATTTTTATAGAGCAGGTCGTTACGGACGTGGCAATATCTAATATGTATACTTTTTTTATTTATTTAAGTTTTACACAATATTTTTGAAGCACAAAAAAAAATAAAATAAAATAAAATTAAAAAAAAAATCACATTTTAGTGTCTCCATAGTCAGAGAGCTGTAGTTTTTTTTATTTTTTGGGCGATTTTCTCTGGTAGGGGCTCGTTTTTTGCAGGATGAGATGACGGTTAGATTGGTACTATTTTGGTGGCATATGCTATTTTGATCGCTTGGTATTACATTTTTTGTGATGAAATGTGACATATGGCTTTTTTTAGACAGTGTTTATTGTTTATTTTTTTACAGTGTTAGCCTGAGGGGAGAGATCATGCAATATTTTTGGAGAGCAGGTTGTTACGGACGTGGCGATACCTAACATGTATACTTATTTTTATTTATTTAAGTTTTACACAATAATATTTTTGAAACAAAAAAAAATCATGTTTTAGTGTCTCCATAGTCAGAGAGCTGTAGTTTTTTTATTTTTTGGGCGATTGTCTCAGATAGGGGCTCATTTTTTGCGGGATAAGGTGACGGTTAGATTGGTACTATTTTTAGGGGCATACGCTTTTTGATCGCTTGCTATTACATTCTTTGTGATGAAATGTGACAAAAAAATGGCTTTTTTTAGACAGTTTTTATTTTTTTATTTTTTACCTTGTTGACTAGGGGGGGGTGGATCATGTGATATCTTAATGGAGCAGATTTTTACGAATGAGGTGATACCTAATATGTATATTGTTTAATTTTTTTTTTCTATTTTTTATATGTGTCTTTATGGGGAAGGGGCTTTTTTTATTGAAACTTTATTATTATTTTTTCAATTTTTTTTGTTAAAAAACTTTTATTTCACTTTTTTTTTACAATTTTAATTATGTCCCACTATGGGACTTTAACATTTCAGAGTCTGATCCCTGATTGAATACAGCACAATACATCTGTATTGTGCTGTATTCAACAGTCAGCGTCTCTGTGAGACGCTGACAGTTGCCTAGGAGACCCAGCTCTGTGGCTGGGTCTCCTGGGCTTCCGTAGATGGCAGTCCCCGATGCCTCTGGGCAAGGCATCGGGGCTGCCATCTCAACTATCGGGCCCCCCCACCACCTCACGGGGACCCGATGGCTTGAACACGTTGCCGCAATGCCTCTGTATGCAGCGGTCAGCGCGACCGCAGCATATATGGGGTTAATCCGCCGGCATCGGTGTTATCACCGATGCTGGCGGATGCAGCAGAGGCCTGGCTGTCAGTATCAGCCGGGCCCTTGCTGAAGATTGCAGCAGCGGGCGGCAGTTGCACCTTTAAACCTAGGACGAGAATGCTCGTCCTAGGGCGTTAAGTAGCGCCAGATTAGGACGAGCATTCTCGTCCTAGGTGCTGAGGGTGTTAAGACAAGTACTTCTTGGTATATCTAAATTTTCAATAAACTGTACATAAATCACTTGTCCAGTGCATGTTCTCTCTGCTTTATGTTTAGGTTTGCTTTTCCTCTGATATAAAGCACCTCGGACCTTATGTATGAAAACTGTCTAGGTGTAGAAGTTTCTTTGTTGCCCATAAAAAAACAATCAGAGCTCCCCTTTCATTTCATATAGTGCTCTGGAGGAAGGAAAGGGGAGCTCTGATTGGTTGCTATGGGCAACAAAGAAAGTCTTAGACCTAGACAGTGTTCATACATCAGGCCCTTAGTGAGCTGTACCCAGAGAAGCCTGATACTGGAGTAAAGATATCTAGTAAAACATATTACAAACCTTTTTTGTCATGACATATTTGTACTATTGATTTATGCAAAGTTTTCTTAAAGTTATCACTTAAACATGCGCCACGTATGAGGGAGTTAGGGAAAATTGAGGAGTCGGAGTTGGAGTCGGGGCTTTGGCTTACCGACTCCACAGCCCTGACCACCGCCGATAAGGCTACATGCACACGACCAAATTGTGGATCCACAAAACACGGATGCCGCCCGTGTGCATTCCGTAATTTGCGCAACGGAACGGGCGGCCCTTTATAGAAATGCCTATTCTTGTCCGCAAAACAGACAAGAATAGGACATGTTCTATTCTTTTTGTGGTGCCATGGAACGGATGCGGACAGCACACGGAGTGCTGTCCGCATCTTTTGCGGCCCCATTGAAGTGAATGGGTCCGCATCTGAGCCGCAAAAAATGCGGCTTGGATGCGGACCAAAACAGCGGTTGTGTGCATGAGGCCTAAGGCTGTAATCTACCACCAACATAGTAGATGCAGCGGGAAGCAGAAAGCTCCATCCACTGTGTAGTGTCCATGCTTACTGTGGCTCATCTCCCGTACAACAATGCCTATATATATGGACAAGAGTGAATTGGTTCTTGGAAAAAAAATAGACATATTTTTCTCACACTGGACAACCCTTTCAGTATAAAAACAGAGCGAGGCCCGCATTTCCAGTCATAGTTTGGACATGCCCTTACCCCCTCTATAAGGAATCTACATATATACCCAGGTGATATTCATAGTGCCTGTAAACAAAGCCATCCTTTCACTTTTTCACTGTCTTTACTATTTTACCCTAAGGTTACACTGGTCTGTGAACTGGTAATTCCAGTTTACCACTTCTGTTAACAATTTATTCTCCTTAAAGAGGAAGCTGAAAAAGATTCTTCCTTGAAATTACATAGACTAAAAATAAAGAAGAAGAAAAAAAAAGAACTTCTCAAATTCCTGAACGTGGAGTAATAAACTTTTACATCAGCATGAAGAACTCCAATTCACTGCAGTATCACCAGCACGTAAAGCTGAAAGCAGTTACATAGACAGATGTAATGGATAAGTTCATTAATGGTAAAAGAAATAGTTTAGTTTAATTATAAAACTGAACTGTTTTTTGAATTAAAGGGGTATTCCAGTTACCATAAATATAACTTATGTTTTAGACTAATTCATCATCAATCATTACCTAATATAATGTCTATTTCACATATTTACCGTTCAGTAGTTATAAAGTACTTTTCTTCCCCTGCTACCCACTGTGTTCCTCATCAGTTACCATGGCACCGACCTGTAGTTCTGAGTAGAGGGGGCGTGTCTGGACTGGAATATCAGGCAGCCAATCAGTCATCATCAACACTCATGAACAAGCAGAAACTCACAGCAGGAAAGCTAGGCATTGTGGGAATTGTAGTTTTGTGAGGGAAGATCAGGAGCCATGATACTCTCAGTGTGCTGCAGGCTCACACAGGAGCTAGACAAATGGATTGTAAGGTAAAAAGAAGCTCTGGTTATATGTTTAGGTATGGGTTCTGGTTGGGTCACAGCTTACAGCCTTAAAGGGTTTCTGTCATCAGTTTTAACCCTATTAAACCTGCTGACATTAGCGATGTGCTAATGTTAGCAGACCCCAACTCTGGTATTATTATGCTTATTGGGGGCCCCCTTACTGTGATAATCCTACTTTTGTAATATGTAAATGAGCCTCTAGGAGCAGGGGGGGGCGTTGCTCCTGCTCCTAGAGGCTCCGTTCTCATACCTCCTTCCACGCCCCGCCGTCCTTGATTGAGAGGGCCTTGTGTGCTGCACGGCGCATGCGCGAGATTTTCCCCGCCACACAGAGCTGGCCGGAGAAGACGAGCGCTGGCCCTGCCAATCAAGGACGGCGGGGCGTGGAAGGAGGTATGAGAACGGAGCCTCTAGGAGCAGGGGCAACGCCCCCCCTGCTCCTAGAGGCTAATTTACATATTACAAAAGTAGGATTATCACATTAAGGGGGCCCTCAATAAACATAATAACACCAGAGTTAGGGTCTGCTGACATTCGCATATTGCTAATGTCAGCAGGTTTAAGAGGGTTAAATCTGATGACAGAAACCCTTTAATGCAGTTTATCAAAAATTAAGTTACGTTACCAGAATACCCCTTTAAAGGCATAACATATTATAAAACTGTATTATATATTTATACGTAATTGTACCTTACAAAAACGTATATATAGAGCTGTACGGCTATGCTGTTGTCTATTTGAGGTGTTCGGTTCAGCATAAAGGAAATGAAGCCTGTGATTTGAAGTACAATGATAATGAATAGGATTGTACACTTTTGCGTACACCCATTGGGGGGAATTTACCATGAGGGGAATATTTGAATATTTTATCAAATGTCTCATGTTACTTGATAAATTTGTCTTGTCCTTAAACCTAACACTTTTGTCTAGAGAAGCTCCTCTAGTTCTCCTACTCCACCCTCCTCCTGGAATGAGACTTTTTTGCTACTTAAAAAAAAAAAACAAAAAAAAAAACAAAATCGCAATGATAAATCTGCTAACCACACAAACTTTTCCACCTACATTACAAAACTGGAGTGAGTGGTGTAAAAATGCAAAAAGTCACTAAATTGTGTGCAAGTGAGGGCAAAAAAACAGCAACATTTTGCGCAGTCACTTGGATATTGCGCAAGCGACTGCAGAAACCCTATTTTTGTGACTTTTTGTCGCCAGAATTCTGGAGTGAAGATATGATAAATCACGGCCATTGTGTTTGTTAGTGGGAAGTTTTTGTTGTTCAGGGGTTCAGGGGGGTTGTTAAGGGGTTCTCTGCTTTTCCTATACGTAAAAAAAAATATGTTCCACTGTATCACTTTGACAAATTTTTGGTTTCACATACAGGGGCACATTTATCAAGACAGGCGTCTGAAGCCCTGCACTGGCAGTGGATCCGCCGGCATTATGTAGAGGCGCTGGCCTTCCTACCAGTCTTACATTTAGACCATTTTCTACTCCTAAAACAGGCAGGTAGATGATCGCTTACAACACGCCTACTTTTTTACACCTGTCGTGAGCGGGGAAAATTTGCAGATTGTGGTGCAAAGAATACCCACAGTGTTTTGCTGGGGAAAAAAAAACATTTTTTTCTGGTGTTCAGGCATTTTTAAACAGCATTTTTCTTTTGCATGCTTTTTTTGTGCCCACTTTGAAGTTCAGAAGACGCACTACATACAACGCATTTTGGTTCATGATTTTTGGCAGTGTCTTTTTTTTTTGGGGGGGGGGGGGGGGAGGCAGTGTAGTTTTATTTTTTTTCATGGTTTTCCCATAGGCTTTTCTAGAGGACTTGAACAACATTACAAAAAATGCTGATGTCTAATTGTAATCATCTCTAATATGGCCCCATAGGAAATTTCTTCTGCTCATCATAAAATATCTATATATGTACAGCATATTGTGGAAAGGGGGAAAGCTCTTTAATCTGTCGCAGATGAGGATCTAGCCCTGTGTGGGTAAAATGATCACAGACACACACAATACTACTGTAGTGCACGGTCACACACAAGCCTCAGTAGTCGGTATGAAAACGGCCTTTGTCTTTTTCTGCCTTATTCTGCTCCGTTTCCCCTTGTGACTTGAGATCTCTGTGCTCCATTTTTGAAGAATGATCTTAAAACTGTACTTCTGCTGCTTTATCTGTTCCCATGTGACTAGCAGAACATACAGTGCCTTGCGAAAATATTCGGCCCCCTGGAACTTTTCAACCTTTTGCCACATTTCAGGCTTTAAACAAAAAGATATAACATTTTAAATTTTTGGTGAAGAATCAACAACAAGTGGGTCACAATTGTGAAGTGGAACAAAATTTATTGGATCATTTAAACTTTTTTTGTAATAATAAAACTGAAAAGTGGGGCGTGCAAAATTATTCGGCCCATTTACTTTCAGTTCAGAAAACTCACTCCAGAAGTTCATTGAGGATCTCTGAATGATCCAATGTTGTCCTAAATGACTGACGAGGATAAATAGAATCCACCTGTGTGTAATCAAGTCTCCGTATAAATGCACCTGCTCTGTGATAGTCTCGGGGTTCTGCATCATGAAGACCAAAGAACACACCAGGCAGGTCCGTGATACTGTTGTGGAGAAGTTTAAAGCCGGATTTGGATACCAAAAGATTTCCCAAGCTTTAAACATCCCAAGGAGCACTGTGCAAGCGATCATATTGAAATGGAAGGAGTATCAGACCACTGCAAATCTACCAAGACCCAGCCGTCCCTCAAAACTTTCATCTCAAACAAGGAGAAGACTGATCAGAGATGCAGCCAAGAGGCCCATGATCACTCTGGATGAACTGCAGAGATCTACAGCTGAGGTGGGAGAGTCTGTCCATAGGACAACAATCAGTCGAACACTTCACAAATCTGGCCTTTATGGAAGAGTGGCAAGAAGAAAGCTATTTCTCAAAGATATCCATAAAAAGTCTTGTTTACAGTTTGCCACAAGCCACCTGGGAGACACACCAAACATGTGGAAGAAGGTGTCAGATGAAATCAAAATTGAACTTTTTGGAAACAATGCAAAACGATATGTTTGGTGTAAAAGCAACACAGCTCATCACCCTGAACACACCATCCCCACTGTCAAACATGGTGGTGGCAGCATCATGGTTGGGCCTGCTTTTCATCAGCAGGGACAGTGAAGATGGTTAAAATCGATGGGAAGATGGACGGAGCCAAATACAGGACCATTCTGGATAAAAACCTGTTGGAGTCTGCAAAAGACCTGAGACTAGGATGGAGATTTATCTTCCAACAAGACAATGATCCCAAACATAAAGCAAAATCTACAATGGAATGGTTCAAAAATAATTGTATCCAGGTCTTAGAATGGCCAAGTCAATGTCCAGACCTGAATCCAATTGAGAATATGTGGAAAGAGCTGAATACTGCTGTTCACAAACGCTCTCCATCCAACCTCAAAGAGCTCGAGCTGTTTTGCAAGGAAGAATGGGCAGGAATTTCAGTCTCTAGATGTGCAAAACTGATAGAGACATACCCCAAGTGACTTGTAGCTGTAATTGCAGAAAAAGGTGGCGCAACAAAATATTAATGCAAGGGGGCCGAATAATTTTGCGCGCCCCACTTTTCAGTTTTATTATTACAAAAAAAGTTTAAATGATCCAATAAATTTCGTTCCACTTCACAATTGTGACCCACTTGTTGCTGATTCTTCACCATAAATTTAAAATGTTATATCTTCTTGTTTGAAGCCTGAAATGTGGCAAAAGGTTGAAAAGTTCCAGGGGGCCGAACACTTTCGCAAGGCACTGTATATACGTTTTTTACACTGGCACGGAGCCTATAAGGCAGTACATGGGTCCAGTACGGCTCCTTTAGCACAGAGCTTATAGACTCTATGCTATACTATACAGACTCTGTTGGACTCCATATGAACTAAGATATTTTTCCATAGAAGCAATGATTCTAGGGTAGATTATCTCCTTACATATTGAGTCTCATGGTGCATGCCATGACTTTGACACCTCCATATGAAATTGGAGACATGTGGAGGGCTTATGTTCCTCAATGGGTGTCCAATTAAGGTTTTTTTACAAAACAGAGTCATAACACGATCATGTAATAGGAGTCCAAAAACTGTGATCAAAGAGGAGGTCTTAGGGACAGACTGGGAAGTTAACGTGGCCCTGGAAAAAACCTCAAGGTGGACCCATGTTGAAGACAGGTCCAAACTGACAGAAGGCGGGGCCAGAAATAGTTCAGAAGAAAATACTGTACCAGCAGAACCAAATACCACAGTGCCACTGCCTACATTAATCAATGCTGAGGGCATAAGATTTTTATGTACCTGGCTGGAGGCCAAGAGGAGGGCTTGGGTGGCCTTTTGGGAATCAGCCCACCAGGAAATTTACCTGAAGGCCCTATGGCCAGTCTACCCATGCTTAAAGAGGACCTTTCACCACTCCTGACATGCCTGTTTTAATAGCTCCATGCATTCCCCACGTACTAACAATTCTGGAACATCTATTCTTATGTCTGTATGTTGTGCCATTCCTTTATTATTTGCACTAGAAGTTATGAATGAATTGCTATTTGCCTTCAGTAAAGGAACAGAGGGGAGGTTACCAGTTGGGGGTGTGTCCCTGCACAGACTGACTCTAGCCAATCAGTGCTGCCATGTTCATACTGTGCAGATACACACCCCCAACTTGTTACTTCCCCTCTGTACCCTTACTGCAGACAAATAGAAATTCATTCATAACTTCTAGTGCAAATAATAAAGGAATGGCACAACATACAGACATAAGAATAGATGTTCCAGACTTGTTATTACATGGGGAATGCATGAAGCTATTAAAACAGGCATGTCAGGAGTGGTGAAAGGTCCTCTTTAATAACATGGTCTAGATCAGTGATTCCCCAAATTATTCAATGCTAGGGAAAACCCCTAATGCCATTCCGCAAAGAACCTTGGTGTAGAAAGGGTAAGCATGACGGTGTGTCATTCTGAATTTGGCATCTATGATTAGGCTGACAATCAGATTCCATTCCCTATAGAAGAGGGACAGGTGTTGTTTTTGGGGTGTTCTGTAAAACCCCTGACCAGGATTCAAGGAACCCCAGGATTACTGGGAACCCTATATGGGAAGTACAGAGCTAAAGTTATGATAGAATTTCACAATGCTGACAGCAGTGTATTTCATTCACTTTAAATGCTACTACAAAGAAATAAAAGTTACAGGGCTGTCACCATATTGGGGCTGGGCTAAAATTGCTACCTTTGCAACCCCTAAACTAACGTGTTCCTTTCATATTTATCAAACAGCTAAGACATATTTGAAGCTGCTTATGAGACTCCTTGGCTGACCTTTTAGAATTATTTATTTCTAAGGGTCATTCACATGTTATTTTTTTGTGCTTGCATTCTGCCTCAAAAACAGTCATATTGCATAGATTATACAATACACAAAAGTACAATGCATAGGAATCGGGTCTGAAAAAACGTGGGAAATATAAAATCTGCATCTAAACTGACTGCAGATATTCAAATGATTTTACTCCGGACTTTTTATGCAGCGTCTGATCCCATCCTAAGTCATAGTAACAGTTTTGTCCATATCTAGAGTTTCAGTGTAATCATAGCAGTATGCAATGAGGAAGACCCATGTTCAGCCTGAAACACGTAGGCCATAAGCGCCTTGACTGATGGATTTTAATGGGAACTTCCCATAAAAGCTGCTACTTTTAACTCCAGACCACTGGATGCTGGATTTTCCTTTGTATTCATGTAAGTAAAGGGCAACGTCACCAAAAGATGGGGCAAATGTACAACAGGTGAGTGGGAGTAAGGAGCTTATTACAGCAGATTGCATTATTAGAGGCGTTCATTATCAGGCATGTATAAGAAGGATACCTAGACCATTTTTATTCTTTTATTTTTATTGCATTAGTATTTATAAATCTGCCCCAAGATGTTCTCCGTAAGGCCCCTTTCACACGAGCGCGAGACTCGGACTTCTCCCGCATCGTGTGCCGTGTACTGAACTCCCGGCACTGAACGGGGATTACATAGCATTATACTGATTTATGATGCTATGTAACCCTTACAGTTCTGGAATGTGTTGGATAATGCTGACAGATTTCCCAAGCTTTAAACATCCCAAGGAGCACTGTGCAAGCAATCATATTGAAATGGAAGGAGTATCAGACCACTGCAAATCTACCAAGACCCGGCCGTCCCTCTAAACTTTCATCTCAAACAAGAAGAAGACTGATCAGAGATGCAGCCAAGAAGCCCATGATCACTCTGGATGAACTGCAGAGATCTACAGCTGAGGTGGGAGAGTCTGTCCATAGGACAACAATCAGTCGAACACTTCACAAATCTGGCCTTTATGGAAGAGTGGCAAGAAGAAGCCATTTCTCAAAGATATCCATAAAAAGTCTCGTTTACAGTTTGCCACAAGCCACCTGGGAGACACACCAAACATGTGGAAGAAGGTGCTCTGGTCAGATGAAACCAAAATCGAACTTTTTGGAAATAATGCAAAACGATATGTTTGGCATAAAAGCAACACAGCTTGTCACCCTGAACATACCATCCCCACTGTCAAACATGGTGGTGGCAGTATCATGGTTTGGGCCTGCTTTTCATCAGCAGGGACAGGGAAGATGGTTAAAATTGATGGAAAATGGATGGAGCCAAATACAGGACCATTCTGGATGAAAACCTGTTGGAGTCTGCAAAAGACCTGAGACTAGGATGGAGATTTATCTTCCAACAAGACAATGATCCCAAACATAAAGCAAAATCTACAATGGAATGGTTCAAAAATAAACGTATCCAGGTCAATGGCCAAGTCAAAGTCCAGATCTGAATCCAATTGAGAATATGTGGAAAGAGCTGAAAACTGCTGTTCACAAACGCTCTCCATCCAACCTCAAAGAGCTCCAGCTGTTTTGCAAGGAAGAATGGGCAAGAATTTCATTCTCTAGATACGCAAAACTGATAGAGACATACCCCAAGCGACTTGCAGCTGTAATCGCAGCAGAAGGTGGCGCAACAAAGTATTAATGCAAGGGGGCCGAATAATTTGCTGATTGTTTGCTATGGGCAACTAAGTCAGTTTTCCTTTGCACCTGTTTTGATAACTCTCCCCCATAGACTTCAATGGGTGTGTTTGGTCCGCATCACAGACCAAAGTAGCTCATGCTCCCTTGATTTTCAGTGGAAAACCACTGATTAAAATCAATGGGTACATGTGCTCTCCAAGGAAAATGTGGACAGAACCCATCCATGAAAAATGCAATGTGAATGGGGTCTAATGACACTTTCACACAGTCAGGCCATTTCTCTTTTTACGGACAGCACACGTACCCATTGATTTTAATGTGTTTGTTCACACATCAGTATTTTTTTTACTGACTGTGCATGTGGACCAAACACTATTAACCCTATTAAACCCTATGATTCTGTGAAGATCATGGACACAACACAGATGGCATCGGTGTTTGGTCCATTTTTCACTGACCATTGATAGGAGACGCATTTGAAATTAATTTTCAGCCTAGCATCGCCCGTGGAATTTAGATGACACTTGGAGGGCAAAAAACGGACACACAGCCCAAACGTGGATCCTTTACGGACATCATCACGAATTAAACACATACTTATTTTTTCACAGACATCAAACAGACACAGAAATGTGAACTAGGCCTCAGTGTCTGATCAGTGATTTCCATCAGTAATTGTCAGCCAATGCCAGTTGCAGGTGAAAAACACAGAACAAGTGCAAATCCTGATTACTCCTGAGCAGCCTCCATTCCTGGTTTTGGCTCAGAGCTAACATCTGATCGTTGCCTACAACTAAAAAAAATTGTGTGAAACCACCCTAGTTCCACTTCCTACCAGCTCACCTCTCCAGAGCGTTACGTGAATATACAAATAGCATCCACACCTCAGTCTTATTTGCATATCTAATAACCGCCGAGTTTCCACATACTACATTCTTACCTATACCAGATTACATTATAGCTATTACAATATATTCATATGGGATTATAGACAGACGGTTTTCTCCATGAACTTTAGCACTTAAAATGAGGAACTGAAGACGCAACCAAAACTAAAGCAGCATGTAAGGCATTAGATAAAATTCATAGAAAGATTCAAAAACTGGATCTGCGGACATTACTCGAGGCGAATCATTTTTATGTCACTTTGGCCAGAAGAAGGCAACCTAGGACACCACAATATGGTTATAATTGTAGTCTCATATAACAATGGGGGTCATTTACTAACATCTCTGTGCAAGTTTTTGGGATAAAAAAAGTTGCAAGACCCGTTTTGCTACTTTTTAAACGACAGTGTCACAATATTTTGTTACATGGGCGTCTTTACTCCGTCCTTGCCACCTGGGAGTGACATTGTCCCCGGTAAATTTACTAGTATTTACTACCTGGAAAGAATGTGCCTCGTCATAAATTAGGCGAGTCCTCCGGAGTAAAAAGGTAGCCTTTAAAAGGTGACCCACAATATCTGTTGGATGTCATTGTCTCAGAAAAGTGCTTTATGCAGAAAACGTCTCACAGTGTAAGGGCTCATGCACACGACCGTGGTTTTTGTCCGTATCCGATCTGCATTTTTTGCAGGTCGGATGCGGACCCATTTAATTCATTGTGTCCGCATCCGTATGTCCGTTCCGTGGTACCCACACAAAAATACGGACAGTTTTATAGAAGGTCGGACGTTATTCGTGATTTGCGGCAGCGTGCATGAGCTCCAAGATATATATATCACTCACATGACCGCTATACTGGATAGTACACAACATTTCATCATGTGCCGCACAATGACAGATATATGACACGAAGCCTTGTCAACAGGACATAAACGTCTCATGTTGCTTTTGCGTGTACAGCGCCACTATATATACCATTTTAGAGACCGTTCTCTGTCGGCGGTTTGTATACCACATGTTCCACTCCTCATCATCCTTATTGAGAAGTTGCTGTGAAACTACAAGTCCCAGCTGGTCATACACCTGCCATGATTACCCAGTACTTACCAGCAGTAGAGACGGTAGGTGGCATCGCCCTGGGGTGATGTAGTGAAAGGCCATTGGGGCATTGAGATTCTTGTCCAGACACGACACCTGAGAGGCTCGGATCCCCAGGGACCTCCAGCTACACCTGCTGTGCTAGGATTCCGGATGTCCCCTGCTCCTGTCACTCTCTCATTGTCACACAGAATGAAGCTGGGACTTGTCAGATCTTTGTACTTCTAGAGCAACAGGGAAGTGAGACAGTGAAATGTCTAATAGCAGTGGCAGCGGCCGTCACACAATTCCCCTCCTCTCTGCAAGGCAGGACTTTAACCTTTTATTCCTCTATGTGAATGGCCACCTCCCTTTGCACAGTAGGAAGTTGCATCCTACACAAAGTTAACAACTGAGTTCAGATAGCAAACAGAGCTCTGCTACATATAGTGCCTGCCCTGAATTCAAATATAAAGTGCAGACAGAGTGAGGAAATCTAGGTGTGAGCTGATCTAGCATGCTCGGGTGCAGGTGTCTCATATTCTTACTGAAACACTCAACACACAAAACTGGTGTAAAGTAGAACTGGCTTAGTTGCTCATAGCAACCGATCAGATTCCACCTTTCATTTTCGAAAGGAGCTGTGAAAATGAAAGGTGGAATCCAGTTGGTTGCTATAGGCAACTAAGCCAGTATTCTTTTGCATTAATTTTGACACACCTCCCATACAGTTTCACCCCTGGTGTTTTTGGGCAGAAAAAATGGGGGTCATTTATAAATTTTTTATGTGGTGGATGATGTGCATAATTTATGACAACGCGTGCACCTCGTTATACATTAGGCTACTTTCACACTAGCATTTTCAATTCCCCTATTGAGAGCTGTCATAGGATCTCAATAGTGGATAAAAACACTTCCGTTTTGTCCCCATTCATTGTCAACGGGGACAAAACTGAACTGAACAAAATGTTTAGTTGCGCTCCCATCGCGGACAGAATAACGCTACAAGCAGTGTTTTTCTGTCCGCGATGTGGTGCAGAGCAAGATGGATCCGTCCTGACACACAATGTAAGACAATGGGGACAGATCCCTTTTTTCTAACTCAATAGAAAACGGATCCATTCCCCCGTCATGGCTATATAAGACATAATACAACCGGATCCGTTCATGATGGATGCATGCGATTATATTATTGTAACACTAGTGTGAAAGTAGCCTTAGGAGCACCTCCAGTAGTCCATACACCAGGTTTAAAAACTAATCCAGCCTCTGAATGGAATTATTTTTCACCAACTTTTACACCTGTTTCCAGGCATAAATGATGGTAAATTTGTCGGAGGACGATATCCCAGCCCCTGCTCTGCCCCCGACACTCTCTTGCCACTCTCAAGTGTCAAACACAGTGTAAGGCCTCATGCACACGAACGTGTGCCAGCCGTGCCTGTGCTGCGGGCCGCAATGCACGGGCACTGACGGTGAGACCACCTCATGTGGATCGCGGACCCATTCACTTGAATGGGGTCCGCGATCCGCATCCAAGGGTCCGCACCGCAAAAAAGTAGTGCTTGCGCTTCTTTTTTGCTGGTGCGGAGGCATGGCCAGAAACACCACGGAAGCACACCGTAGTGCTTCCGTGGTGTTCCGATCCGTGCCTCCGCTCCGCATCTCCCGGATCGCGGACCCATTGAAGTGAATGGGTCCGCGATCCATGATGCGGCCTGCACACGGCCTGTGCCCGTTTATTGCGGACCCGCCATATGCGGACCGCAATACAGGCACGGCCGGCACACGTTCGTGTGCATGAGGCCTAAGAATGCCTGCATTTTTGCAATGTGTTTGACATTGTCGCACAGGATTTTAAAAAAGTCGCAAAGATGGCCCTTGTGATTTTTTTTTTACAACAAAACCTGGCATAGCACTGTTCGTAAATGACTCCCAAGGCCTCAGACATCTGATTTGATCAGCATTTTTTGTAGCTTTTTTTTAGATCTGTTTTAGCACTTTGCATTTTTGAGGTATGTGCTGCAAGCCCTAGAGCAGTGATTTTCAACCAGTGTGCCTCCAGCTGTTGCAAAACTACAACTCCCATCATGCCCAGGCAGCCTACAGCTATCAGCCTACAGAAGGGCATGGTGGGAGTTGTAGTTTTGCAACAGCTGGAGGCACACTGGTTGAAAATCACTGCCCTAGAGGAGCAGAGGATGGGAGTGGTAGTGGCTCTGACTGTTGCAATCCTCACACCAATGCTACCTAGGGCCAGGCAGGGACAGGAGGGTGCACCCTTTCATCCCTCAGGGCACAACCTAATGATGGGGCTCCTGTCTGATGGTAGTTGGAGTCCCATTGGTGTTACGAGTATTGTATAGGTTCAAGGCAAGATATTTAGGTGCTGTGGCTGGAAGGTAGTGTTGGAGTCAGTAACCAGGCCAGTTGTAGAAAATAGACATGTCTCTCTTTACAAAAGTACAGAATTCTGGACTTTCTAGTTCTTCCTTTTCTCTCCGGAGTACTGTGAACTTCACAGAGATTTTGATTCTTTGGGATGTAGGCCTAATCCTCTGAGGAGTGAGCACATGTAGCGTCTCCCATTTCCTCAGTTAGAAATCGACTAAGGCCCCATTCACACGACCGTATGAATGGGGCCGTATTTATTCCGCAAAATTGCGGAATACATGCAGCCCCATTCACCTCTATGGGAGCGCACAGCCGCGGCACGGAGCTGTCTCCGCATAAAAAGATAGAAGGTGTCCTATACTTGTCCGTATTTACGGACAAGTATAGGCATTTTCAATGGGGCCGCACGGCGTGTGTTCCGAGCGCTGCGGAACACACGCCGGGGGCGGTCCCCGTATATTTGCGGGTCCGCAATAATTAGGATAGATACATGTTTATCCCAGGCATGTTTAAATTCAGTTACTGTGGATGTATCAACCACCTCTGCTGGAAGTTTGTTCCAAGCTTCTACTACTCTTTCAGTGGTGGACTTAAGACTAACTAAGGCTCCATTCACACGCTCAATGGAGCAGATCCGTTTCCAAAAAATGGATTGCGGATCCGTTTCCAGGAAATAGAAAGAAATACCCTACCAACATATATTCCTCCTTCCTTTTTTTTTTGCAGAAAAACGGCACGGATGCGAATGTACAATTGGTAAAAACGGAAGGTTTTTGCAGAAACACGAAAAAACGGACCGAAAATCTGAAAAAGAAAAATACGGACATGTGCATGCAGCCTTATAGCTTCCTACAGAGTCAGGATTGTTAACCTTGACTGATCCATACAAAGTTATATGGGTTACAATACATCAAATAATAACACCAATTTGCAAGTACCAAATTCTGGAGTACTGCACAAGTGCCTTCCTGTAATGTCACTTAGGGCTCATGCACACGAACGTGTGCTGGCCGTGCCCGTATTGCGGGCCGCATACGGCGGGTCCGCAATAAACGGGCACCAGCCGTGTGCAGCCCGCATCACGGATCGCGGACCCATTCACTACAATGGGTCCGCAATCCGGGAGATGCGAAGCGGAGGCGGAGGCACGGATGTTTCTGGCCGTGCCTCCGCACCGCAAAAAAGTAGCGCAAGCACTACTTTTTTGTGGTGCGGACCCTCGGATGCGGATCGCGGACCCCATTCAAGTGAATGGATCCGCGATCCACATGCGGTGGCCCCACTGTCAGTGCCCGTGCATTGTGGACCACAGTTTGCGGCCTGCAGCACGGGCACGGCTGGCACACATTCGTGTGCATGAGGCCTTACTCTGTAAAGCTGTATGGGGAAAAAATATTGGTTAAAAAAACAAAAAAATGTCATTAACAAACTCTAACATACTGTACATGCATTTTTTAAGGCAGCAAAAAAAAACTCCTGGCAATGAGGGAAAAATCAACCGACCTAGATCTTACTGCGATTTGGAAAAAAAAACACCATTGACACAAAAAAGCACCTCCTATAAGCATGGTGGTAGCTAAGAATGAGGCAGTGGGGCTTTGACCTGATGAGGACAGGTGAGAGGGGCAGCAAGCCGTGGATGCGGGAAGGGAGGGGCGTGTGGAGATGGGAATGGGGTCAAAACAGGCCGGAAGCAGCTGTAGCCTGCTGTAGTCTATTGTATAATGTAAAGCAGGCAGTGCAGCCAGGGCAGGCCTCCCCTCTCTGTATGATGTGTAGAGCTGGGATCCTCCCACCTGGAGCTACACACCTTAAAGGGTATGACCACTTTCTGGCTACTATTGATGTATCAATGTGTTTGTCAGATGATTACATGGCACTTACTAATATAGCTTTTGTTGAAAGTCTGTACCATTTTCTATATTTCATAAAGTATTCCCCCTTGTATACAAAGTCTTTTGGGCTGTCCACACAGAGGTCCTGTCCATAAGATCGCCGCTGATGAAGGGTCATGTGACCTGGCAAATCACCTCAATTACATTCAAACATACTGCACCTGCAATAAACTCCCAGAAGAACAAGTACAGATGACAAGTGTCACAAGGCGGTGATTTGTCTGGTCACATGACCCTTTATCAGCACCCATTTTATGGACAGTGGATAGTGTGGATAGTACAAAAGACTTTGTAAACAATTAAGTATACCTTGAGTATGCCCTTATGTTTTATTATTTATTGTGGTTTTTATTATGGGGAATGAGGGTAATTTGAGAATATATATATATATATATATATATATCTTTTTATATATTTTATTTTTTTACTTTTTACTGTTTTGGAATATGTGATCTTCAGATCGCTTCTACCTTAATAATCTTTGCAATAAATGACAAATTACAACTGTAGTTCACATGGAGGCCTGCAGGTGGCAAGCCTTTATAAGAACTACAGCTGTAATAACATGGGTTTCTTCAGGGAGCCCCATGCTACTGGAGACAATGAACAGCTTCCCTGATCTCAGCGCAAGGAAGCCGTTTGGGAAATTATGCTGTGGTCACAATTGACAATTGTCACGGTTTTCTTGTGGCCGTGAATTTAATTACAATAAAATTTTGTCAGTTTAACCTTTTGCTGTCCTGCACAGTTAATGCACCATACATTTATTGTAGTGTCAACCCAGCCATTTTATGGAATAAAATAATGACTTTTAATCTAATGCCCGCAGCCGGTGAATTTCTGCATGTCCATGTTATGATCCCTGAACTCAGGCATGGGATTCAGCCAGTTCCCTCAGGTTCTCCAGATCCGGTTGTTAAAATTACAGCAGTGTATATATGGTATATTTATGTATGCGTACCATGTATATGGAGTATTTATGTGTGTTGCATATATATATGTGTATGTATATGTAAACATGTGTTGTGCCGCTGCGTGTCCGCTGTTGAGTAGAGAACCTGTTTTTAAAAATTTGAATCCCACCGCTGCCTGAACTGTTTATATCCACCACTGCATGGGTATGGACATGGCCAGAAGCTACACATCACCACGGAAGCCAGTTATTGTCTGCAACGGAGCATGTGATCATGCCCATGCATTAGATAAAAAG
This sequence comes from Rhinella marina, assembly GCA_900303285.1. Classification (NCBI taxonomy): domain Eukaryota; kingdom Metazoa; phylum Chordata; class Amphibia; order Anura; family Bufonidae; genus Rhinella; species Rhinella marina. The sequence goes on from ONZH01019172.1 coordinate 1,055,250, forward strand.
TAATTATTCCAGCATTGAAAATTCATCCCATACATGTACTATATTACAAAGGTAAAACTAAAATTTCCCATGGACATACGTATTCAGACCCTTTGCTATGACTCTTGAAATTTATCTCTGAGGGCCTCCCATTTATCTTCGTCATCTTTAAGATGTTTCTACCTCATTGGACATGATTTGGAAAGACACACTGCTGTCTATATGAGGTATTACATCCAACAATGCAGAGCAAAATCCAAGTCATGAGGAGGAAAAAACTGCCTGTAGAACTCAGAGACAGGATTGTGTAGAGGCACAGATCTGGAGAAGGGTACAAAAATGTTCTGCTTCACTGAAAGTTCCCAAGAGACCAGTGGCCTCCATAATATTTAAATGGAAGAAGTTTGTTTCCTTGAGCAGGCCACCACACCAAGCTAGGTAATCAGGGGTAAAAGAGCCTAGGGAGGTGACCAAGAACCCAGTGGTCATTCTGGATAAGCTCTAAAGATCTTGTGTGCAGATAGGAAAAAGTTCCAGAAGGTCAACTATCACTGCAGCATTCTTTCAATCTGGGCTTTATGGCACAGTGGCCAGAAAGAAACCTTTCCTCAGTAAAACACGTGAATGCCTGGTGTTTGCAAAATCAACTAAAGGACTATCAGACTGTTAGAAACACAATTATCTAGTCTGATGAAACCAATATTAAACTTCCTGGCCTCAATTCTAAGCATTGTGTCTGAAAGAAACTAGGCACCGCTCATCACCTGTCCAATACCATCGCTACAGTGAAGCACACTGGTGGCAACATCAAGTTGTGGGGGTATTTTTCAGTAGCTGGCACAGGGAGACCAGTCAGGGTTAAAAGAAAGCTGACTGGAGCAAAGTACAGAGATATTCTTTTCCAAAATTTTTATACTGATGACCTCAGGATAGGTCATCACTATCTGATCAGTGGGGGTCTGACAGCTGGGACCCCCACCAATCAGCTGTTTGAGAAGGCAGTAGCTCTTGCAGCTTTCCCTAGGCCTGTGATGACACATTCATCAGTCACATGGCCTAGGCGCAGCTCAGTCCCATTCAAGTGAATGATGCTGATTGCAATACCAAGCACAGCGTAGTTCATTGTATAGCGACTGTGCATGGTATCACGCTCAGCCCCATTCACTTCTATGAGGCTGAGCTGCACCTAGGCCATGTGACCGATGAACGTGTCGTCACCGGCCTAAATAAAAGCTGTGAGAAGGCCACGGCACTCATGGAGTGCCGCAGCCTTCCTGAACTGCTGATCGTCGGGGGTCCCGTGTGTCAATCTCCCACCGATCAGATACTGATGACCTATGCTGAGGATAGGTCATCAGTAAAAAAGTTTAAAAACCCCTTTAAAAACCCCTTTAATGAAAACCTGATTCAGAGTACTCTAGACTTCAGGCTGGGCCAAAGGTTCACCTTCCAACAAGGCAATGAGCCAAAAACATGAAAACACAGGAGTGGCACAGGAGAGGGAAGGGGGCCCAAGCTGAACTCTTGCACCAGGGTCCATGTGCCTTTAGCTATGCCTTCCCAAAACCATGATTATACAGTATGCTGCACCTATGAAAAGACAGCATGAATACATAGTGAGTACCATCGAGAGGCATGACATGTACCCCCTACCACTACCTAACCCAGAACAATAGTACAGGGTGACCCACGAAAAAGTAGCCCGCCTCCAGCAATAGTATGACAACATGATCAAAGATGCATAGACCTGAATGGGGTCCACTTTCAGCTTCTTTTGTGACTTGTGGGTAATTAATAATAAAACAATCCACTCGCTCGTTCATCTTACTACTATCATAGTATCGTTGGAGGTGGGCTACTTTTTCGTGATTCACCCTGTATAAGGTCCTATGTCCAGTATTAGGTATCTACACTCATGGTGCATGGTATTGATGTTCCTGTGGCATTTACCACTAGGTAAAGCCAGTGGCCTAACTACAGAGGTTGCACAGGCCCCCTCATCATACTTATCATACAAGTACTTGTTTGATCTCCTTTCTGATTTCTTTTGATGTCTTGCATCAAAGTACCATAAATTTAAGACGAGGGAAGATTTATGATGCTGAACATCCCTCACGGTCAGAAAGGAGATCATCAACCTTTTATTTCTCAAAGTAGCAGTTTTCTGTTCGGCTACTTTCACACGAACGTTGTGTTTTGCGGTCCGCAAATAGCGGATCCGCAAAAAAAACGGATGACGTCCATATGGCATCTGTATTTTTTTGCAGATCCATTGTAACAATGCCTATCCTGGTTCGCAAAACGGACAAGAATAGGACATGTTTTATTTTTTTTTGCGGGCTACGGAACGGACATACAGATGCGGACAGCACACAGTGTGCTGTCAGTATTTTTTGCGGACCCATAGAAATGAATGGGTCCACATTTTTTGCAGAAAGGGAGCCCGCAAAAAATACTGTCGTGTGAAAGAGGCCTTCTTCTGATCAGAAGAACAGAAAAGTAAAGAAAAAATGGACCCTGTAAAAAAAAAAAAAAAAACATCCTGTGCATCTGTTATGCACATTTGAAATCTATTTGAGCCATTTTTGTCAGAGATCCGTTATTTCAGACAGAAAAAAAGTACTGAATGCAGGATAAAAGAACGGAAAAATGACGGTGATGTGAACTCATGCACACGACTGTTGCCAGTTTTGCGTTCCACAAATTGCGTTCTACATTTTGTGGAACTGATCATCCAGCCCATAATGGAACAGTCCTATCCTTGTCGGTAATGTGGACAACAATAGGAGATGTTCTATATTTTTGCAGATGCCATGTCCGCCTCTTTTGCGCCCCCATTGAAGTGAATGGATCCACATCCGACCTGCAAAAAATGCTGATCGGATGTGGAAAAAAAATGCGTTCATGTGCATGAGCCCCAATGCTGCTAAAAGGATATGGAAAGGCTGCATCTAGTGAGCATGAGGATAAGTTGTTCTGGGTGGCCCAACCTAAGATTTTTTGAGTCTTTAATTACACCCCTGGCTACAGTACACCTGCATTGGATCTGAGTATGTCACTCTGAGAAAGAAGAAGTGGTATGATTTACACGGTTAACGAAAACATTTTTACTGTTTAAAAAGGATTATCCATGAGCTGAAGGATTAAAGTGCAAGTAAAGCCACTGACATAAAGGCCTATGCAATCACAAGCAAAATCATGTGCTCTATATATATATATATATATATATATATATATATATATATATATATATATACTTCCCCTAGAATTTCCATACGTAGCACAGGAAAACAGCTCTTCAGTCTTTCCTACAATGTCCCTATAGATCTGAAATGTTAGTGTCCTGCAGCAGATCTTATCATAGTTTGTTAAATCTCATAAACAGAATAGAGATGAATCGATTTGTCTCATCGCCAGGCCTTCTTCATCTGTGGGGGGCTGTCTCCGCAGGGGAAGTGCTGCAAGCTCTGGAGGAGAGGAGGATGGGAGTGGCAGTGGCTCTGGCTGCAACAGTTATTCACAGTGGCAATCTTCACACCAATGTTCTAGGGCCATGGCATACCTTGATGTTGGGGTTCCTGCCTGATGGTAGTTGAGGCTGCCTTGCTCTAATGCGTGTTGTACAGGTGCAAGGCAGGAGATGTCGCTGCTGTGGCCGGCATATGGTGTTGGAGTCAGTAACCAGTCCAGTTGTAGAAAACAGACAAGTCTATAGTGTGCAGAATGGGAGTTGTAGTACATCCAACGGTATTAAACACACAATTCACAGCGCAAATCTTCCAACAGAAACAATGTATGGATATAGGCCAGGATGGGGATTGTAGTACTTCTTCCCTCTATCTCCCTAAAGTCTCTCTCTGCAGAATCTAAGACTCGCAAAAACTGTCTTGCAAACTATTCTGTAATTCCCAGCTGAGGGGTACAGGATTAAGATACGGCTGGCCAGGACTGTGTCAGTGTGGAAGGATGAATTAGTAATGTGCCTCTCAATGCAGTATCTGCCTTAAACAGCGAATACCTTACTGACTCACTACAATTCTTGGCCATGCAGATTTTGGACCTTCTAATTCTTCCTCTCTCTCTCTTTCGAAAATACTGTAAACCAGAGATAGCTTCCTTGATGCAAAGCTCCAAGGGGTGAGCACATGTACTGCAGTTCCTTTCACACACACACACCACACTGATCTAGTGACGAACTTAGAGTGAAGAACTCCCGCAAAAAATTTTATTCTCTGACCTGTTAGAAAGGTACATGTAATCTGTAGTGAATGTAATCTTCTCATCAATGTCTGTATCTGTGAGTTATCCCCTCTCTTCTAATTGTAGCTGTCATGTGACCAACTCTCTGACCTCCAACTGACCCAGGACAGGAAGCCAGTTACTTCTCTTTTCATTTCTATGAGATTTAGAGTGAGGCTCCCATAGGAATACATAGAGAAATAGACTTCCTGTCCACACATAAGATGCTGTGTCAGTTGGTGAGTCTGATTGCTGGTCACATGACACAGATTAGAAGCATCAGGGAGATATAACTCACAAATACAGACACTGGTAAGAAAATGACATTCACTACAGATTACATCATGTACCTTTCTAACAGGTCAGAGAATAAAAATTTTTGAGGGAGTTCTTCTTTAAGTCCTTCTCACAGCTTCCTACAAGGGCATAGCCAGGGTTATTAACCCTGACTGATCCATACAGATCAATACTGGGTTATACAATATATCAGAACATTATACAACAAGAAACAATTTTCGAGTACCCAATCCTGTGGTGCTGCAGAATAAGCACCCACCTGCCGCAAAATTGACAGGGTCGGACATTTAGCGAGGAAATTGTCAGGGCTAAATGTCCAGCCCTGTCAATCTTGTTGCAGGATTCCCGGCAAGATTGACAAGCTGCTAAGAATCAATTTGCTCATCTCTAAGACAGAACACTTTTATGTTGACTACAGTAGTAGACATATGGAGTTATTTATCAAACTGGTGTCTAGTAGAAATAGCTTAGTTTCCCAAGGAACCGATTCCTCCTTTCATTTTCTAAAGGAGTGGTCCAAAATGAAAGGTGGAATCTGACTGGTTGCTATGAGCAACTAAGCCAGTTCTACTTTACACCAGCTTGATAAATGACCCCCCTAGTTTATAGCAGGACCAGTTGAATCAATCTGAGTACAAAATAAGTTAGCATTTAGGTTATATTCCTTTTCATTGTAGGACAAATTCTATTCCCCAACATTTTGTTGACTCTGTGTTTATGACTCTATGCTGTGCCATTCCTTTATTATTCCTACTAGATGTTTATTTATATAAGTACAACTGAATGTTACAAGTTGGGGGGGGTGTCCCTCCACAGTCTGTTTCTAGCAGCATTGATCGGACATTGATCGGACACACACCTGATTGTCCTTTATTTTTAAATTTCTAGGAGGCAAAATAGAGGAATAGGACAAGGTACAGACAGTCATAAGAATAGATGTTTCAGAATAATAATTTCAAGAGGAATACAAGAACACGTCGTACAGATGAACGTGTTATCACTGGTCTAGGAAAACAGACATGTCAGGAGAGGTGACATATTCTCTACAACTGAATTAAACAACTAAGCTTTATTTATTTTAAATGTCATATGCTGGAATATCTGTGCAGAATTTAGTAATTTTTTGACTGGTTACTGGTCACATTACATATACTGGCATGGAAAGAGGTAACCTTTACTGTCTAGATAAAAAAGCCACCAAACAGGAGCCTGGCCTACAAGCTTTGACCTATATAAGCAGCTTAGGTCTATACATGCAGAATCAGGGTTACCATAACGATGCAGATCCCTCAATATGTTAAACTCATACCATTTGTGATCAAGGTGAATTTGTTCCTCCAGTTATAAAGTTTACTGAAAACATTTATTGGAAATGTTTTTCTTCAGTGTAAACTTAAAAGGGTTATTCACTCTGGACAATGTTTTGTTAGATAGGTCCTCTGACAATAAGGCTGTCCATATACATTAGATAGCTGACAACTATCCCTCTCTATCCCCTTTCTCCCCTTCTTGATGGGGTTGAGGGCAGCAAGCATCTGCCACACTCATCTGGTGGTGACTTATGTGCCTGAAAACAAAAGAATCAGGCAGCTGAAATCCAACATGCCCCATCCTTATCACCCCCAACATCTTCTAGCAGGAGAGAGTCATAAGGCCCCTTATAGGGTTAGTCAGTCCTGTCTAAATTGGCATTTTTGGGTAACATTTATTTAACATGTATGCATCAGAGGACAATCCATTGATTAGACTACCAAAAGAAAGCTGGAACCTAACAGCAAATGTTCAATATCCCTACAGCACCACTGCAGGACAAATGAAGCATTACACTATTCTCATGACATCAGTGGGCTATATGTATAATTCATGGACAAGCTGAGTCCCCCAGATTTGGAGAAGTTCTTTGAAGCTGCTCTTCTCTCTGAATAATGATGGTCACCACTCCCCCAAATAGCTCAGAAATCTCCTTAAAAGAAATGTGCCACTAAAAATTTTACCTGTCAGTTAAAATCAGATAGCAGCACGTCTCCTTTTTTTCTGATCTGTTTTTGTTTTCTGATCGTAGATTTTTTTATTCTATTTCCTGTACATGATTATGGGGGCGGCCATCTTGCTGAGCTGTTCGTAACAGTATTTACAAAACATTTTAAAAAAACATAAGGCAGCCCTACAGCCCTATGGGCTATAGATACAATGGTCATAAGGGGACCTCATTGACTTCTACGGGAGAGTTTTCTAGGCATGCTCTGTGACCTGTGCAGAGGTCAAGGAGAGAATAGATAAGATCTACAATCACCTGTCTTATCTATGCACAGAGGTGATATCGTTACAGGTAGGATTAGAATGAGTTAACTGCAGTAAAGTGATTTGTATAAATCAAGAAATGGCGCCAATTATTAGACATAGTGGCCAGTGCAAAAACTGAGTGGGACGGGCGCCATAGCCGCGTGGTGCCTGTTGTTTTATACTGAGCATACTGCCATGTAGGGTAGGTCCAGGAACACAACTATACCAAAAGCAACCCCTTTAAGAACCAAAATAATTGAATAGTTTTTACCTTCTTGCATTCCATCAGCCATAACGTTCTAATTTTTCAGGCTAGGTGGTTCATGCATAGTTTCATAATGCATAAGAATATTTGTGCTCTATGAACATTTTTGAATAAAGGATGTGAACGAAACACTTTGGTTGTGGACAAACTTTCCTTCTTCCTGGTGTTCTTATACTGTAAACTAGTATTTTGCACCAATATGTTTCAGTCTGAAGGGATCCTGTCATCATGAAAATGAAATGTAAGCTACAGGCAGCATATTATATAGCTGGAGTTGCTGAGGAGATTGATATCTAGTTTTATGGGAAAAGATTTAGTATAACCTGTATATGATTCATTTATGTTCCTGCTCAATCTGGGCTTTGAACTCCAGGAGGCAGTCCTATCAGTGATTGACAGCCTTCCCTCTATGACTGTGTATACAAAGATAGCTGTCAATCACTGATAGGTCTGCCTCCTGGACTTCAAAGCCCAGAATGAGCAGGAAATTAAATTTTTGCTGAAGCTTTTTCCCATAAAACTATATATCAACCTGCTCAGCTCCTCCTGCTCTATAACATGCTGCCTGCAGCTCAGACACCATGTGCAAAGTTCCCTTTAATAAATTTGGTGCCATATACATTTCTTTCTGGAAACTTTTCAGAAGGTGTAAAATTATCTAAACATAATTGATTAATATTGTAGAGATTGAAATGAGTGTTCTTAGTGGTATTATTTGATTGTATCACTACTCTACTAAAAGTGAAGCTGTCAGGTTATCCATGGTGTGTGATTTGTGTGTGGCATGTTGTAGTGCAGCAGGAATTGAGCAGACTGATTTACAGTTTTGTTGGAAATTCTTGTAACTTGATCTAAATTACTGTTAAAGTCTATGGGGGGAATTTATCATTAGGAAAATATTTGAAGTCAGTTTTGCTTCAGTCTGTGTTGGAGTACTTTCTGCCACATTCATCAAACGTCACAGGTTGTTTGATAAATTTCTCTTGTCCTTAAACCTAACACTTCTGTCTGGAGAAGCTCCTCCACTTTTCCTACTCCACCCTCCTCCTGGAGTGAGATTGCGACTATTTTGTGACTTTTTTTAAAAAGTCGCAATGATAAATCTGGAGTGAAACTCATTAACATGGCTAACCACACCCACTTTTCCACCCATATTACAAACTGGAGTGAGTTGTGTACACATGCAAAAAGTCGCAAAAAAATGCGCAAAAAAGTCGCAAAAGCCCTATCGTGCGACTTTTTGAAGACAGAATTCTGGAGTGAAGGTGTGATAAATCAGGGCCTATGAATGTGCTTTCACTCCAGAATTCTCGCTTCAAAAAGTAAAAAAATGGGGCTTTTACGACTGTTTGGACTTACAAGTCCATCTCAATAAATTAGAATATCATCAAAGTTTTTTTTTTTTTTTAGTAATTCAGTTCAAAATGTGAAACACATATATTATATAGAGTCATTACACACAGAGTGAACTTTTTCAAGTGTTTATTTATGTTAATGTTGATGATTATGGCTTATAGCCAAGGAAAACCCAAAATTCATTATCTCAGAAAATTAGGATAATTAACCCAAAACACCTGCAAAGGCTTCCTAAGCCTTTAAAAAGGTCCCTTAGTCTGGTTCAGTAGGTGACACAATCATGGTGAAGACTGCTGACTTGACAGATGTCCAGAAAGCTGTCATTGACACACTCCACAAGGAGGGTAAGCCACAAAAGGTCATTGCTAAAGAAGGTGGCTGTTCACAGAGTGCTGTATCAAAGCATATTAATGGAAAGTTGAGTGGAAGGAAAAAGGGTGGTAGAAAAAGGTGCACAAGTAACAGGGAGAACCCGCAGCCTTGATAGGATTGTTAAGAAACGGACTTTCCTAAATTTGGGGGAGATTCCCAAGGAGTGGACTGCTGCTGGAGTCAGTGCTTCAAGAGCCATCACACACAGATGTATCCAGGACATGGGCTACAAGTGTCACATTCCATGTGTCAGGTCACTCATGACCAATAGACAAGGGCAGAAGCGTCTTACCTGGGCCAAGGAGAAAAAGAACTGGACTGTTGCTCAGTGGTCAAAGGTGTTGTTCTCAGATGCAAGTAAATTTTGCATTTCATTTGGGAATCAAAGTTCCAGAGTCTGGAGTTAGAGTGGAGAGGCACTCAGTCCAAGCTGCTTGAGGTCTAGTGTGAAGTTTCCACAATCAGTGATGGTTTGGGGAGCCATGTCATCTGCTGGTGTAGGTCCACTGTGTTTTATCAAGACCAAAGTCAGTGCAGCCGTCTACCAGGAAATTTTAGAGCACTTTATGCTTCCCTCTGCCGACAAGCTTTTTGGAGATGGAATTTTTATTTTTCAGTAAAACTTGGCACCTGTCCACACGGCCAAAAGTACCAATACCTGGTTTAATAACCACAGTATCACTGTGCTTGATTGGCCAGCAAACTCGCCTGACCTTAACCCCATAGAGAATCTATGGGGTATTGTCAAGAGGAAGATGAGAGACACCAGACCCAAGAATGCAGAAGAGCTGAAGGCTGCTATCAAAGCATCGCGGGCTTCCATAACACCTCTGCAGTGCCACAGGCTGATCGCCTCCATGCCACACTGCATTGATGCAGTCATTCATGCAAAAGGAGCCCCAACCACGTATTAAGTGCATTTACTGTACATACTTTTCATTTGGCCAACATTTCTGTGTTTAAAAAAAATTTACAGTTGGTCTAATATAATATTCAAATATAATATTCAAATTCAATAAATAAACACTTGAAAAAGTTCACTCTGTTTGTAATGCCTCTATATAATATATGTGTTTCACTTTTTGAATTGAATTACTGAAAAAAAAAAAACTTTTTGATGATATTCTAATTTATTGAGATGCACTTGTACTTGTACATTTCTGCACCACTCACTCCAATTTTGAAATGGGGGTGGGAAAGTAGGCATGGTTAACTATGTTAATGAGTTTCACTCTATATCACTTAGATATGTCGCATAAAAAGTCACAATTTGACTCTGGTAGAAGAGTGGAGTAGGAAAATTGGAGGATGACAGAAATTTTTTAAACAACATGTGACATTTGATAAATGTGGCATAAAGTACTCCAACACAGACTGAAGCAAAACTGGCTTCAAATGTTCTCCTCATGACCCCTATGAGTCCAGTGGGTGGTCCTACATCTATTACTGCCAAGTTAGGACAAAACAGCATAGCACTCGTCTTAAAGAGGTTCTGTCACCAGGATCAACCCCATTAAACCAGACATACTGGCTGGTAGAGCTCATCATGCTGATTAAAACTGTACCTTTCTTTTGTCTGTATGATAAATAGCTGCAGAGAAATCAGCGTTTTTATTCATATGCAAATGAACAATCAGAGAACTCAGAGGCGGGGCTGAATATTCTGAGCACTGCTATGTAACACCCCCTATGCTCTGCACACGCCCCCTCTCCCCTTGACTTACAGGACTAGTCAGCAGGCTGTGGGCAGAGCTGTGTTCAGGAGCTGTGTGCTAGCATGTAAATATCACATACACTATAGCTGCACCACACTGAGATCTGCTCAGAAAGCTAATACACATATTACTGGTATTAGGTAAGACATAATTTTTTTTTTCTTCAGAAATTTTTTTCTTTTCATGTATCCCATAAGAAAAGTCTATGTCTTTACTATATTTAGAAAGCAAATAAATATTATTGGTTTCTTTATAATCATATACTGTGTCTGTGAATAAACCAGTAATAGGTTTTACAAAAAAAAAGAACACTTTTCTCCATGTTTACAATTTCCTCTTGGTAGGGCAGTGATATAATCATTTATGAACAGAGATGTTTTTTACAATAATATTGCTAAACAACACCTATAGAAGAAAATTTGCATAAAGTGCCAGAATGATAACATGTTAAAAAAGTGCATTATAAAAGACAATAGTATGTAAAAAAAAAAAAAAAAAGCCTATGTTCAAGAATAAAACCACAGTGGATGACAGGACCCGGCCCCTCCCCCAGAGAAAAGTAGCATATAGATAATACACATAATCACGATCTAAGTTATGTACTAATTGGCCAACAGGTTAATAAATCAACTAATTATGAACAGAACCCCATGTAGTAGACAAATATACTAAAATAACATGCTCAGTGCATCAGTAAAACCACACATCAATGGTAGTTTATCAAACGTTTATCAAACTGGTGTAAAGTAGAACTGACTCAGTTGCCCATAGTAACCAATCAGATTCCACCATTTTGGTGCCTATATATATATATATATATATATATATATATATATATATATATTGCCTTTATATACAGTTTATATTCTCCCACTTAAAAAGATGAGAGAGGCCTGTAATTGATGTCATAGGTAGACCTCAACTATGAGAGACAAAATGAGAAAACAAATCCAGAAAATCACATTGTCTGATTTGTAAAGAATTTATGTGCAAATTATGGTGGAAAATAAGTGGTCAATAACAAAAGTTCATCTCAGTACTTTGTTATATATCCTTTGTTGGCAATGACAGAGGTCAAACGTTTTCTGTAAGTCTTCACAAGGTTGGCACACACTGTTGCTGGTACGTTGGCCCATTCCTCCATGCAGATCTCCTCTAGAGCAGTGATGTTTTGGGGCTTTCGCTGGGCAACATGGACTTTCAACTCCCTCCAAAGGTTTTCTATGGGTTTGAGATCTGGAGACTGGCTAAGCCACTCCAGAACCTTGAAATGCTTCTTACAAAGCCACTCCTTCGTTGCCCTGGCGGTGTGCTTGGGATCATTGTCATGCTGAAAGACCCAGCCACGGGCCCCATTCATTCTTTCATGTACACGGATCAGTCGGCCTGGTCCCTTTGCAGAGAAACAGCCCCAAAACATGATGTTGCCACCCCCATGCTTCACAGTAGGTATGGTGTTCTTTGGATGCAACTCAGCATTCACTCTCCTCCAAACACGACAAGTTGTGTTTCTACCAAACAGTTCTATATTGGTTTCATCTGACCATATGACATTCTCTCAATACTCTTCTGGAACATCCAAATGCTCTCTAGCAAACTTCAGACAGGCCCAGATATGTACTGGCTTAAGCAGGGCGACATGTCTGGCACTGCAGGATCTGAGTCCCTGGCGGCGTAGTGTGTTACTGACGTTAGCCTTTGTTACGTTGGTCCCAGCTTTCTGCAGGTCATTCACTAGGTCCCCTCGTGTGGTTCTGGGATTTTTACTCACAGTGCTTGTGATCATTTTGACCCCACGGGGTGAGATCTTGCGTGGAGCCTCTGATCAAGGGAGATTATCAGTGGTCTTGTATGTCTTCCATTTTCTAATTATTGCTCCCACAGTTGATTTCTTCACACCAAGCTGCTTGCCTATTGCAGATTCAGTCTTCCCAGCCTGGTGCAGGTCTACAATTTTGTTTCTGGTGTCTTTCGACAGCTCTTTGGTCTTCACCATAGTGGAGTTTGGAGTGTGACTGAGGTTGTGACAGGTGTCTTTTATACTGATAACAAGTTCAAACAGGTGCCATTACTACAGGTAATGAGTGGAGCACAGAGGAGCCTCTTAAAGATGAAGTTACAGGTCTGTGAGAGCCAGAAATCTTGCTTGTTTGTAGGTGACCAAATACTTATTTTCCACCATAATTTGCAAAAAAATTCTTTAAAAATCAGACAAAAAATCAGACAATGTGATTTTCTGGATTTGTTTTCTCATTTTGTCTCTCATAGTTGAGGTCTACCTATGATGTCAATTACAGGCCTCTCTCATCTTTTTAAGTGGGAGAACTTGCGCAATTGGTGACTAATATATATATATATAATTGGTGTATTGATCTGTGATTAGAGGAACCTTTGGGCATTTGTTTTGCTTGGTGATATTAATAAACATAACAGCACTGGAGATGCAGATAAAAGGAAATATCTGATTGTTGGCGCCAGGCAAATTTTGGCATTATTTTCTTTCTACAGGGTTCACGTACTGCAGCACTGCCGCTTCTTTGTGTACAAAACATTTCATACAGTGTCTGTACTATTCCTCTTCCAAAATATTTCCTCTCCTTCCTCTTCGCTCTCATATTCCCCCATGTTTTCTGTATATTTCTTGTGTGTCATGTTTGACTTTATTTACAGGGAAAAGCAGAAAGGAATTTCAGTTTACAGTAAACGTAACTGTATCTGTAATGACTGGGGGATGCAGGTTGTTTTGATAGCGCATGAAAAAAGACAAGCTTTTTTTACAAAAAAAAAAGCAGCAAGCTTTACTTCTTCTCCAATAGGGGCATACATGCATAGTGGTTATAGTTTGTCAAACAGAGCACATCCACTTGATGGTTACACATTAGACATTGGGGACATAGCTTAATGGTTGCAGGCTATCAGATCACAACATTTGTAGTACTCAGGGAGAGGTGCAGTTCTTGTAGCCCAGTGTAATCCATACAGTAGTCCCAAGGAGGATCTCCCTGGTACAGGTGTGATGTTAGGCCTAAACATCTGGGTGGAGGTCCCTTGTCAGTAGCACCCCCATCAGCTCTGCTCTGTAGCATCCATCTGCTTGCAGCATTACTGTGGCCACAGACAGACTGGAGGTATCTTACCAGCCCCGCTCTATTGACCCACTCACACACAGACCCATATTGGGCACCTCAGCAGGGGAATTTGCTCTCCCTCTGGTCCTCTTTTGTCTCCTCTCTGAAAATAGTCTTCTCCAAGGCAGACTGACATTATACTGCAGCAGCTTTCTTCAGCAGGGCCTACTTCACTTTAACTCCCAGCCAGGGGATGGGAGCGCAGCATGTGGCATATGCCATGCATGCTGCTCCAAATTATATGTAGGTTGGTCTTTAACTGGGCCTTTCAATTTAAGAGTGGTTACATAGGAGCAACAGTGCCGCTCACCTCCTAAAGGGGCTAGATAGCATTGCCAGGTAACTAGAGGATCTGTGATGCCCTTCTTCAGGGCAGGGGTACATCTCCACAAGATTACATAGAAATCAGTGTCAGAAAGCTGCTGACAAGGCTAATAATATTACAAATCAATAGTCAGACCACACATGGAGTATGGTGTAAACTTCTGGGCACCTGTGGAAAAGAAAAACCTAGCAGAACTTTATTTAAAGGTGGGTGACCAAACTAATTTATGGAATGGGTGGACTACAGTCAGGGCCATATTTACCATTAGGCAGAACTGTGACCATGACAAGGGGACATCCTCTAGAGCAGGGGTGGCCAAGCTTAAAGACACAAAGAGCCAGAAAAAAAATGTGTGACTAGCAGGAACGACAAGCTATATATTTAAACACGACGTATTTTTCGCCTTATAAGATGCACTTAGGTTTTAGCTGAGAAAAATAAGAAAAAAAATATTTTTCATCAGACCTCAGATCAGACTCCTAAATCAGACCCCAAATCCTCTTCACATATAAGATAAAAACCCCATCCTCATCAGACCTCAAAATCAGACCCCCAAAATAAGACCCCCAATGCTCAGAGCAGACAGCACAAAATGTTAGACCCCCCCATGATCAGATCAGACCCCCCCATGCCCAGTTCAGAACCCCCCATGTTCAGATCAGACCCTCCGATGCTCAGATGAGATCCCCTATGCTCAGATCAGAACCCCATGCTTAGTTGTATAATTTAGAAAAAAAATTGTCTACCTCTCCTGATCAGGCACTGTTGCTACTCTGCAGGTCCGACATGCTCTCCACTGTGACCTGCACCGTCAGGTCATAGTGTGCGTCTCCATGTACTACGTTCTGACACTGTGCGCAACAGGACGTAGTAGAGAGCGTGCTGGAGCTGAAGAGTAGCAACGGTGCTCAATCAGGAGAGGAGATCTGAACATGGAGTGGAGAGTGAATCGACACGACTGCTCCCCGGCTCCACTGCTACTGCCGCACTTGAAGAGGCAAAGAGCTGCATGTGACTTGTGAGCCACCGACTGGCCAGACCTGCTGCAGAGGAAACAAGGTTTCTCGATCAACATAGAAAGGGGCAGAGTAATTCTCTGCCAGAGGAGGTTGTCCTGGTAAATTCATTGAAAGTGTTTAAAAGCGGTCTGGAAGCATTGCTCGAGCATGATAATACTACAAGTTATAGTTACTACATTTTTGCTTCCTGAAGTTTTATGAGCTGTGTGAAGCTGGCACTCAGTAGGTTTCATTTAGGCATCATGTACTTGTAGTTTGCTTTTGAGTATTGAGCCAAATTAAATCCTGTACTGAAAGTATACTGTATGTTTACATTGGAGGAACTAGAATGAAATATTAGGGATTTTTTTTTAACAAATGCTCACTTGCCAAACCACTCCCACAGCAAAGCCTTTGTATGATGTTCTGCAAACAGAGTCCTGAAATAGATGAAGGCAATCACCTTCTGGTAGCCACCTGTTTCACTCCTAACAAGTCTTTATTAGTCATACTGTACTAATAAATGTGGTTGAAAATAGCAATATAGAGATATAGCATACATATGTTGGTCTAGTCATCTTCTTATAGTAGTAGCAGGCTACAGTGAAATGGTTGACTGAGCACAGTTCATACAGTTTTTGTCTATGTTTGATGAATGTGACATATTTCCAATGTTAGTTGACCAATGGCTTGAACTGGATTGGCCATACATCAGTCTAGGCTAGTCATACACTTGATATAGATGTGTCTAGAACTCCTGTTCACCATCCCTGGCAGGGATCTCTCATAAACATGTACATTCGGTTTAGCTAGCCAATTTATTTTACTCACTTATATAGCTGTCACACATTCTGCATCACTCGCTGTCCCTGGAGGAGCTCACAATCTAAGTTCCCTATCAGTATGTCTTTGAGGAAACCAGAATAGTTGAAGTAAACCCATGCAAACCTAGGACCCAGCACTGCTAGACACCAGTGCTAACCACTGAGCCACCATGCTGCTCAGTAGAAAGAAGATGAGAACTTACAACAGCTTCTAAGGCTGCTTTCACACTTGCGTTTTAATATTCCGGTATTGAGCTCCGTCATAGGGGCTCAATACCGGAATAAAACGCTTCAGTTTTGTCCCCATTCATTGTCAATGGGGACAAAACTGAACTGAAGACAACGGAATGCTCCTGAAAGCATTCCGTTCCGTCTCCAGACCTGAGAGCAAACCGCAGCATGCTGCGGTTTGCTCTCCGGTCTGGACATCCGCACCAATGCAAGTCAATGGGGACGGATCCGTTTGGTGTGACACAATGGTAAATGGATCCGTCCTCCATTGACTTTCAATGGAGTTCATGACGCATCGGTCTCCCTGCAATTTCCCCTCCCTCCAGCAGGTGGCTATGTGGGTAAACTTACCCTTGTGCGCGCCGTCCTCCTCGTCGCTGGTCAGGTCCGGAGCTGCTGGAACAAGTAAGTGTCTGTGTATGTTTATGTGTATGCGCTGCTCCAGCCCCACATGTGTTCATGCGGCAGCACGGATCCGGCGGCACCCTTCACCCGCCGGATCCGTGCTGGCGCTGGTCTCAAAGAGGCCTTAACCATGCCTGACCCTTCTTTCAGCTGTCAGGAGGCCCCGCTGAAAAGTCTCTATAGACAAGAAGATAATTTCCTGACACTGAAATCAGTAAGACCTTTCTATCCTCAGATTGCTAGCTACGTTGGTATCACTAGGATCTTGTACTTCTCTTTTTTAATGAAAAAATGTGAATGCTTAGTTAACTGTAAAGTGTGTGGAAATCTTGTTGTGTAATATCTATTGCTTCTTGCTGTCACAAAGATTCAACTCCATTGGACCATGTTTGTCATGTTTGTTCCTCATATTGCCATGTCTGCTCTTCAAATAACTCCTGTAAATTGTTCCTCTATTTTGCCCTTTGTCAATTTAAACAGTATTTCATCTGTTCTTTTTTTTTCATTTATAGTTCACTTTTCTACATTGGGACTTGCTTGTAGGTAGCAGGACATGGTGGGTAAAGTAGTACTCTGAAATGTCAGAGTTCCATGTTCTCAGATAGTAGTTCTAAATACCAACACTTCTCACTGCCCTTTGTTTCTTACTATACATACTGTATTAGCTATTAATTCGTCGACTCTCAGTGTTAGTCTTTTTGACTTTGGTTAATGCAAGTTTCTTCTACCATCTACTCTTCTTTGTCTTCTTTGCCCTTGTGGAGCGGTAGTCTTGACTTGATTGACCTTCTGATTAACCTCTCAACTTATATGTTTCTATGATCTTCCTTTCCTTTTATAAAGCAATCTTGAAGGGAAATCCTGAAGAATGCAGATGTTGCAAACTGCTGTTGATAGTGACAGTCCATGAAGGCAAAGTGGAACATTGAAGTTTAGTGCTAAGAAGCAACTGAGAGGAAGGTCAAGTGAAAAATGTCTGGAAAGTCATAAACTAAAACTCCAGTTTTGGCTAAAGATTTTGCTCCCCAACCTCAACTCCTTAAAGCTCATCATGCTGATTAAAACTGTACCTTTCTTTTGTCTGTATGATAAGTAGCTGCAGAGAAATCAGCGGTTTTATTCATATGCAAATGAGCAATTCGAGCACTCAGAGGTGGGGCTGAATATTCTGAGCACTGTTCTGTAACACCCCCTGTGCTCTGCACACACCCTCCCCCCCTCCCATTGACTGATAGGGCTAGACAGCAGGCTATGGACAGAGCTGTGTCCAGGAGCTGTGTGCTAGCATGTAAATATCACATACACTATAGCTTCACCACACTGAGATGTACTCAGAAGGTTAATCTACATTACTGTATTATTCTGTATTATTCACAGTCAGAATATATGATTATGCAGATACCAGTAATGTATGTTATCTTAAGTGACAAGCATCTTTAAGTGATGCTATAGCTTAGTGGTATAGTGGTCTGCTCTGCCTTTAGAGATCCCAGGTTCAAATCCTAGAAGAGGTATACATATTCTGTTAATTTTTTTTATTCAAAACCATATTATTTATATAATAAATAATATATGTGATAATAAGGCCTTACTATATTGAGAAAAGTGTTTGTTTGTTTGTTTTTTTTTTGCTAAATTCTATTACTGGTTTATTCAGACACAATATATGATTATAAAGAAACCAGTAATATTTATTAGCTTACTAAATATAATAAAGACATAGACTTTTCTTATGGGATAACTGTGGAAGAAAAAACATTTCTGAAGAAAAAACAAAGCTATAACATTATTACATAAAGATGCTTGTGTTTTCTACGCTTATAAGATAACACATATCACTGGTGTCTGTATCATCATATATTGTGTCTGTGAATAAAGCAGTAATATGTGTAATAGCTTTCTGAGCAGATCTCAGTGTGGTGCAGCTATAGTGTATGTGATAGAACATAAAGTAAAACAATTTATTACCTGTAAAAGTAAGTTTGTTGTTTATATGGTCTACTGTATATGTGGGAGGTTTTACATTGGTAAAACCATTAGGTGCCTACAGGAAAGGTTCAGGGAACATTTTGCATCCATAACTAGTGGAAAAGGATGCCCACGCCTCATAGAGCACATTAGAAAGGATCATGCAGGTGATCCAAAGGTGATGAGGTTTGTAGGGGTAGAATTGGTTCCTATATGTCCACAAGGGGGCGACAGACATCTAGCCCTATTGAGGAAAGAGGCAAGATGGATCATGCGCTCCGAAGCGATGGGCCCCCTGGGGTTAAATGACAAAAATGACCTCAGTGTGTTTTTATGATAAAGTATTTACCTGTTTTGTTAGGTTTGTATTGATTTTTGTATTGTTGTGTATTGTTCCGTTTGTAGCCATAATGCACATGCGCGCATCGGCTTATGGAGTTTTAAAGGTGGAGATGCATAGCGTCATGAAGTCATAGGCCTGACGAAGCGCGATTTCGCGCGAAACGGCCGTCGCCTGACGCCCGCCGCAAGATGTGATACTGTTCGCCCCCTGCACTTTTATTGTAAGTGTTATGCCACGAAAATAAATAAGAAGATACTCTTGGTGAGTTGCCGCTTCTTCTTTTCTACATGATTACTGCATTATTATCTGGACTTTTCTGCTGGAAGCTGAGCACCACCGGTATCAACGGCCTATTTCCCGCGGTGTTCACCATACCGTAATTGTATACAGGATTGCTAGTGTAGTGCCATCCCACTTTCTTCTACTCCTTAGTTGTTTGGTGTATGTGATATTTACATGCTAGCACACAGCTCCTGGACAGGTCTCTGCCCTCAGCCTGCTGTCTAGTCCTGTCAGTCAATGGGAGGGGGGCGTGTGCAGAGCACAGGGGTGTTACATAGCAGTGCTCAGAATATTCAGCCCCGCCTCTGAGTGCTTCGATAGCTCATTTGCATATGAATAATAAAACGCTGATTTCTCTGCAGCTATTTATCATACAGACAAAAGAAAGGTACAGTTTTAATCAGCATGATGAGCCCTACAGCCAGTATGCCTGGTTTAATAACCATAGAAACGAGCAGTGTATAATGTGATGGAAAAATGAAGCAAGCCAGCAAAGGAGACAATATGGACAATCACAATATATTAGTAAGTGCCTTGTATTAACTTTCTCTACATGATAAATGCTATTTGCTGAAGTGACACAACCCCTTTAAAACATCCTCACTTGGGTCCTTTAGGGTGAGGGCAAATTTGACCCTGGTAAGTTGGCCACCTACTCCGACATTGTTGAGTGGAGCTGTTGATGCCTGTTGTCATACCATAATTTATCAGGTTTGCATAATAAGGCTGACTGTGGTCAAAGAACAAAGCATAAAGGGGTTATCATGTTCACATTAATAACCATCATTAATGTACAGTGATTATAGATGAGCGAACCTGCTCATAACGAGCGGTTCAATGCTCGGATCCCCTGCGCTCCCCTGCCCGCACCCATCCAGATCCGTCCTCACCCGACTGTAAGTCAATGGGGACGGATACGTTTGGTGTCACACACTAGTCACATACCAGTGTGTGACACCAAACGGATCTGTCCCCATTGACTTACAAAGTGAAGTAATGCACAGCACTCAGCCAATCAAGCGCTGCAACTGGTCGCAGAATCCACAATATAAAAATATTCCCAGCAGCGATGTCTTCTTCAAATCTTTATTTTCAGCAACAATACATATTATAGAAGTAATAGGACGCATTTCGGCCCGTCCTGGCCTTCTACAACTGACATAACGAATATATATAGCACAAGTTCCTGTGATGTAAGACCAGATACATACAAAGTCCGGACCGTCATCAGGGAATGGATTCAACACCAATTCAGGATATTTATAGAGTATTCATTGAAAAGACGTGCTCTGTAAAAAGGTGATAAAAAGTAATAAATAAAACAACAAGTGTAGACCACCTAAATCGAACCAACATCAAATTCCCTATTAAGACCCCGGGGATGTAACGTCCCCAGGGTATAAATCCAGTATGTCTCCCATTGACTTACAGTCGGGTGAGGACGGATCCGGATGGCTGCGGGCAGGGGAGCGCAGGGGATCCGAGCATTGAACCGCTCGTTATGAGCAGGTTCGCTCATCTCTAACAGTGATCATCAAGATAAATATCTTACTAATGTTCACAGCTGAGTTTTGGTGCTGGAGCACAGCTCCTAATAAAATTGTCACATATTGTGATATCCGGGTGCCAGAAACTGAAATCTAGCCACCTTGATTTCCAACTGATAGTTTGATGGTATACATCAGGGGCAGATTGGCCATAGACCTTACAGGGAAATTTCCCAGTGGGCCGATTCCCAGGGGGCCACCTGGGCCCTCCTCACAGCCGGCCAGTGGAAGTTTTTGGGGATGTATTTGGTTTCTGCTGGCAGTATTTTATGATGGACTGTGGTATATGGCTCTGTTAGGGAGGGTGGTACAATGTGCCACAATATGGTATTGCTGGCTCTGCCTTCCATCAATTTGAACCAGACTACAAAACGGGGCCACTTTTAGTATTTTTTCCAGGGCCACTTAAAGTTCCCAGTCCGCCCCTGGTACACATAGTATGTCTAACTCTGTGCTTAACTGATGGAAACAAACTTGTGATGTCACTGAACCTGAAGCTCATGTGATATCACAGCAGCTTATGCTAGGTTCACATTAGCGCTTAGAAATTGGGCAGCCTCTTTGAACATAAATACTCACTGTTGATCTGACAGAAACTACTGCATGCAGCGCTATTTGTCTGGCCGTATGCCGCCATTTATGTCGAAAAGCAGAACAGCCTTCCAGATTTCATTATGCTACTGTGAACCTAACTTTACCTGATGAAAAATTACTTAGGATTTCAATTTTAATGTGAACCTCAATTTTAATGGCAATATACTTCATATAAACCTACGTGTGATGTTACAGTACTTTACCTGACTGAAACACGAATGTAATATAACAATATCTGAAGCAGGGCCAACATTAACAACAGAGGACCCATGTGCAAGAACAGTATATGGGCTCCTTGATTAACGAATTAGGTTATAAATTGGAGTACTTCCCACTAATCATCTCATTTTCCAGAGTGTCTCTCTAGAAAAATTCACCATGAATTGTGAGACATGGATATGAAGGCACATAACCCCTTAAAACTTGTAATCTAAGAGGAACCAGAAGGAACCCTGTGTAGCTGCTCAGGTTGTTCTTATAATATGGCAGCAACTGCACGTAATCGTGTGACAACTAGAACTGTCTTTATCACGTATCTAAGGCTACTTTCACACTTGCGTTGTTAATTCAGGTACTGAGATCCGGCAGAGGATCTCTATACCTGAATTAAACTGATCCGTTTTGATTTTGCACATCAGGATGCATCCGTTCCATTAGAATGCAGTTGTGTGATATCAAAACTGAAAAAAACGGATCAGGCACTAAATACAGTACAGACCAAAGGTTTGGACACACCTTCTCATTCAAAGAGTTTTCTGTATTTTCATGACTATGAAAATTGTAGATTCACACGGAAGGCATCAAAACTATGAATTAACACATGTGGAATTATATACACAACTGTGTAACAACTGAAAATATGTCTTATATTCTAGGTTCTTCAAAGTAGCCACCTTTTGCTTTGATTACTGCTTTGCACACTCTTGGCATTCTCTTGATGAGCTTCAAGAGGTAGTCACCTGAAATGGTATTCCAACAGTCTTGAAGGAGTTCCCAGAGATGCTTAGCACTTGTTGGCCCTTTTGCCTTCACTCTGCGGTCCAGCTCACCCCAAACCATCTCGATTGGGTTCAGGTCTGGTGACTGTGGAGGCCAGGTCATCTGGCGTAGAACCCCATCACTCTCCTTCTTGGTCAAATAGCCCTTACACAGCCTGGAGGTGTGTTTGGGGTCATTGTCCTGTTGATAAATAAATGATGGTCCAACTAAACGCAAACCGGATGGAATAGCATGCCGCTGCAAGATGCTGTGGTAGCCATGCTGGTTCAGTATGCCTTCAGTTTTAAATAAATCCCCAACAGTGTCACCAGCAAAGCACCCCCACACCATCACACCTCCTCCTCCATGCTTCACGGTGGGAACCAGGTATGTAGAGTCCATCGTTCACCTTTTCTGCGTCGCACAAAGACACGGTGGTTGGAACCAAAGATCTCAAATATGGACTCATCAGACCAAAGCACAGATTTCCACTGCAGTAGTTTCACACTAGCGGCAGCACGGATCAGGTGGGTGAAGGGTCCCGCTGGATCCGTGCTGCCGCAGGTGTACGTGTGGGGCCAGAACTGCACTCCGGCCTCATACACTTCAGACACTGTCTTGAGGAGGAGGGGGACCTCACAAGACAAGGGGCATGTGCCTTACCTGTCCCAGCAGCGTTCACTAGCAGACGGACACTACAGGAGGAGGAGGACGGCGCGCACAATGTGAAGATTCCAGCGTAGAGCAGCCTGCACAGCACCTCCTGCTGGACCTCCAGAGGAGGGAGATGAGGTGGCTAGAAGGAAAAGTGCAAGGTGACGGATCTGTCATGAACTCCATTGAAAGTCAATGGAGGACGGATCCGTTTACTGGTGTGTCACACCGAACAGATTGGGGTTCATGACGGATCCGTCTTGGTGCGCATGCCCAGACCGGAGAGCAAACCGCAGCATGTTGCGGTTTGCTCTCCGGTCTGGAGACGGAACAGAATGCTTTTAGTTGCATTCCGTTCTCTTCAGTTCAGTTTTGTCCCCATTGACAATGAATGGGGACAAAACTGAAGCCCAGTATTGAGCCCGGAATATGACGGAACTCAATACCGGAATAAAACAACACAAGTGTGAAAGTACCCTTACATTGGTTTCAGTGCCGGATCAGTTTCTTTCAGTTTTTATGACCGGACACAAAATTACATCTTGCTGCGGTTTTGTGTTAGGTCACAAAACTGAAAGCTGCCTGAACTGAAGACATTCTGATGCATCCTGAACGGATCTCTTTCCATTCAGAATGCATGGGGACAAAACTGATCAGTTTCTTTCTAGTATTGAGATCCTCTGCTGGATCTCAATACCGGAAAACCACAACGCAAGTGTGAAAGTAGCCTAAGAAAGAAATTTAAAGAAATGCAAGCTATCAATGATATATAATAGACAATAAGATATTTAGACCATTCCATTCTAGCTTTTCCAAAACGCTGTCATCACATAACAGTATAAAAGACATGGAAAATCATAGATGTTAATACTGTTAGTAATCATCTATCACGATTTATTACTGAGTCAAGCTGTAGAGGCCTGGAGACAGCAATCATGATTAACTTTAAAAGGGTACAACATGGCCACAATGGCCTCACTTGTATCAGAAGAAGTAGGTCAATGTTACAGTGGATGAAGGAGCCAAATGTCAGTACACAGTGCCCCCCTATTTCCTGGCAGAATGAAGCCTGGACTCCTGGTCATGGTGGAAGAAGAAATTAGTATTGTGTAGAAAGCTATTTATACCGTCAGGGAGTGTCTCTGGGACTTGACATAATGAGATGCTTTCTCTGTGCTCACTCCCAGATCTTGGGCATCTGCCAAGGAATGTGGGGTAACAGTTTGGAGACTAGATTTAACAAAGAATGCAGTTTTGTTAAAAATGTAGCGCTGCTCATATGTGATGTGTGTAATGTAGTGACAGAGGTTACATGGCAACCCACATTACACGTTCAGCTTCCTAGGTTTTCTGCCCAGCATGTTATGGGCTGCAATGCTACAATGATGAGACATAATACAGGATAGATATGCAGCTAATAATAGTGATGATAATAATCTTTATGTATATAGCACCACCTATTCAGAGAATTATCATGGCTCATACATAGGAATTGCTTGCTATGTATAATAGTTATAAGGTATGGTAAGGGGGGGGGTGAAGCTGTAGCTTAAAGGGCTTAATCTGTATGCTTAATCTGATCAATGGTGTACCGATCATCGAGGCAAACCACACAACTGCTAGGAGGCCCAAGTGGAGGGGGGATGGCATTGAACTGCTTCACCTGTTTCCAACAGATATTCATTGCATTTTCCACTAGCTACCACTACGGGGAGCTCCGTGCAAAGAGATTATTTACAGCTTCCATTGCATTGAATAGTAACTGTGTAAATTCCTATGACATGAGCTCCCCCAAGTGGTTGCTGCAAGCAGCCAGTTTTGTAATATACTATGTGCAGAGAAGCAGGAGATTTATCAATGTAGTTATACCTGTTGTTTCCTATAAATAGAGTGAGAAATATGGTGTTCGGTATGAGTACCATATTTATGAACCAAAATAGAAGTTGGTTAAAGTAGTTGAGATAGAGGGCGATTTTTTCATTCCAAATTATTATTAAAAATTTCTTCCACTTACTTAAAGAAATAGTAATTTCATCAGTAAGCATGCATAAGTTTGATGCATGCTTACCAGGAAACTGGGTGTATGGCATACACATCATTGCCATAGAGTTTGATGTTATCAGTGTATGCTTAATCACTGTATAAAATAAAAGCTCCACCACTATCTTATATACTTTATGGTTCAATTGTATGCAGTATTCAGAGGCAGCAGGCCAATACATACTAGTCATGTTCTACGCTAAGGAGTGGATAACACTGTATTCAGTCTAGAGAGCCTGGGCTCCAGACTGATACACTGTACCAAACTATCAATGAGATTTGTGCTGCTGATATATTTGCCTAGAATGGTGTGTACTGGTCTGCAGGCTGTGAGTGTGAACAAGATAGTTCTTATTCACTAACAACCATGGCCAGCTTTAGGGGTGTGCAACCTGTGTGACGACACAAGCCTCATCACCCCTCACTCCTGAAGGGCTGCAAGAAAATTTAGACTAGCACTTCCATAGTCACTGGTGCACATCCATAAAGCTAACATGCAAATAGCAAACAAAAAACATATGGTAGCACACCATTACATATGCAAACAATAGAACTAGGGATTAAGGATTATTCTGGATTAAAGTGGTATTATACCTACTATACATAAAAATAGGATATCTTTGCTCACATTTTGGTGTTAGGTACCCATCTGCAGAAGCCACCTTGACGCCTGGTAGATGGGCCTGACACACGTTTGATCAAAAATGTGCGCAAAGAGCTTCTATTTTTCAGTAAAGGTCATCAGTATCTGATCGGTGGGGGGCTCCGACACCTGACTCTCCCGCTGATCAGCTGTTTAAGAAGGCACTGGCACTCCTGTGTCATCAGTGGCCTAGGGAAAGCTGTGAGAAGGCTGTGGCACTACTGTGAGGGCTGCTGCATTCTCAAACAGTCAATTGCTGGGGGTCTTGGGTGTCAGACCCTCCGGATCAGATACTGGTGACCTATCCTGAAAACCCCATTAATCTTAAAGCAAACCTGTCACCATGAAATGCAATGCAATCTGAAGGCAGTTTCAAAAAAGAAATTCTGTAAAACTTGTATTTTATTCATTAAAAGGAGTTGTTTCATCTCAGATATTTATGGCATGCACAGTGTGCTCCCTTTCAGTTTTGGAGACCTGTTTTGGAGAGGTGGGACCTGCACCTACAGTATCTGATATTTCATCAAAGTCCAAGATGAGGCAACCTTTAAAACCCCTTAGTGACCACTAATACGCCTTTTTACAGGGACCCTGAGGCTGGGACACTGCCTTTTTACAGCAGCCCAGTCCAAGCACGTCACATGAGAGCTGCACTCTTGCCCTGGACAAGCAGAAGCTCCGAGGCGGGCCGTTTGGCCCCTTACATACCACTGGTAATAGCACTCATGGCATGTATATATTGTGAGGCTTGAGGAAGACTCAAGGAGCAAAGATGATGATGCGTTATCTGCATTTTCTCCTGTTGTTCTGGTCTGATATTCCATAACCTGTTGATCTCCTGTGACTGTCAGGGTTACATAAGGGTTGTAGTTTTGAAACAGCTAGAGAGTCTCAAATGCATCTTGGGATCCAGCACTGCAAACCACTCATTTTAGGATCAAAATACTAAATTATAGCTTTTAGTCTTTATAGGCATATAAAGTATACCTATGATACCCAAACATAGTAGTATAACCAAAAATTGTGTATCAAGGCTTGGTTCACATTTCCGTTCTTCTGTTGTGTTACTTTATGGGCACAGAAGAACAAAAATGATGGCAGTGCTGAACCTGTCACATGACGGAAATGAATGATGCCCTATGGACACTATTCTTTATAATGGGGTTTGTTGGGTTTTCATCATGGTGTGCTTCATTTTACCAGACAAAATATTTCTTCTGAGTGGGTAGACTGCACCTGGCTCTGTGCCAATCAATGTCTCCCAATTATGCTCCTTCCTCCTATGCATCCCCTCCTCCACATATACTGTTTGTTTGTTTTTTTACGCAATGTAGATTTTTTTTGTGATTGCAAGGAGATTTCTGAACATTTAAAGAAAATCTGCAGGCAAGGAGAAGGGTAGTTACAGGGTGTTGACCCCATTTTAGAAGGTGCCATGTTCACATATAGTGCACCATATTGCACAGATTGAGCTGAGGCTGACAAAGTATAAATTGCTAGTGGTGCTTGGTCAATGATCACACAGCCAAGGGTGGTGCACCCTTTATTTTGGGTTGTGCAGCAGGGTATACATTGAGGGCAGGGTCACATTAATACTGGGTGGCATCTCCCCTTGCTGTGATACAGGCTGCCACTCTGGCATGGTATGTCATTCCAAGCTCTTTCAAATTGGACCTGTAGTTCAGCTAAAGTGGTTGTTAGCTGCTCTACATGAGAGATTCATCACTCCATCCAGTCCCAGAGATTCTTAATGAGGGAAAGATCTGGCGATCGAGCTGGCCAGGGGAGCTACCACCCTGAAGAGTTTGGTGTGTAGCACGGGTGGTATAAGGAGGGGCGTTATCTTGTTGGAACACCTAACTGAGGAAAAAAAGGCAGTTGGACTGGTTCCACAATGTCCTGAACATACAGAGGACTGGTCAGTGTTCGCTCTACAAATATCAGACAGGAAGGACCATAGATAATGCTGCCCCATACCATGACACCTGGTTAGTCCTGTGTGTCTCTGCACTATGTATGATGGCAGTAGCAGCCCTGCTGCAAACTTTGATGTGGGCCGGCCATCATTAGGCCCAGGGCCGAACTTACTTTCATCACTGAACATTATTGTTTGCCAATGATAGCCACATGAGATTAGCAAGAGGAGATGCCACCCGGTATTAATGTTACCCAAAATAAAGGGGGCACCCCCTTGCTTGTTTGATCATTGACCAAGCACCACCAGCAATTTATACTTTGCCAATCTCAACTCAATCAGATTATTTTCCAGGTGTTCATTTTCATTTTCTAGCAGTGTATATTCACATGTACTAAATCTGGAAGTAGCAGAAATATTGTTTTTGCTCCATTATCTAGTAATACACAATACATATACTATAGCTGGGCCCCTTATAGTCAATGTTGTCATATAATGCAGGATTTTTTATAGTAAGGCCATTCCTGAAATCTATACTTTATAAAATGGAGTATTGATTTATATAGTGAGATAGCACTGTCTGGTGTAATGACTTCATGGCATGCCTCAATCAGTATGACGCATCATTGCCAGGCCACACCACCCACCTAAGGTTGTTTCATGTTGCCAGTAGCTGTCAGGAATAGGTCCCTGGGTAAAACTGCATCCCTTGCAGCTCTGATGGGCATGTATTCTGGGGAACTCCACCACTGTGCTACTAGTCTGATGCTTGGTTTGACATCCCAGGACCTGGACACTGTTATGTAAGCAGTGTGAGGTGGATTTATTAGGCATTATTTTTTAGGTAGTATATACTGTAGCGCTGTTATTTGGTTACTACATGATCTTGTTAGTATTTGCATGCTGATGTTTTGTATGCACTTTATATCAAATTCTCAAAAACTTTTGATGTGATTAACTTGCACTGTTTGCCATATTTTAGGTATTTTGCCAGTATTATTTTTGTCTGTTACCTCTATATGGGCCTTCCTTAGCCTCAAAGACGGTTTGTCCATAGACCTTGATCTGACATTGCATTTAGTATGCAGAGTATAGAGCTCACAAAGAAGAAAAAAAATAAAACCTCCCAAGGTAGAGTTCCCCAACACCCGTGTCACCAATGAGAAAAATGTACTGCCTTGTTAAACTTTACTGGGTTGCTTCACCTAATGAGTAATAATGAGCAATAAACCATTCAGTGTGAGACATACGGTATATGCAATACGTGAAGACATGTGGAAGAGAGCAAATACATTACTGTCAGTCAGTATATGGTGATGGGTTATTACTTTTTGACTTTTGGTTTCTATAAGACAACTGCTGTTCAGATCAAAGCAGAGCCAGTGGTGATCAGCCTACCACCAGAGCACATTTTACACTTACCGCCAGCCATACATTGCCTCTACAAGAGTTTCTATTATATATGACATCTTAAACATCTTAAACATCTAACAAGCACAGTTTAAATTTCTCCGCTCCCAGATACTACATACAATCTAATAATTACAATTATAGGGGCACATCAGTGGTGTCCCTGCAATAGAGGCAAACCGCACATCTGTTATGGGGCTTGGGGAGAGAGTGGGGCCCTGCAAGAACTTGTTCTTCTCTTCCACTTGTCAAAACACTGCATTTCACGCAGCCACCACTAGGAGGAGCTCAATGCAAAAAGATTATTACAGCTCCCATGGCAGATGTATAAATTCCTAGGCACTGAGCTCCCCCTAGTGGTGGCTGCAGGTGGTCAGCTAGCTGTGTAGTAGAAGAGAAGCAGGAGATTTAGCAATGTATTTTTGCTGGTGTAAATGCATTGTGAAGTATGGTGTTCAGAATGAGCACCATATTTTTGAAGGAACCTGTTCCACAGTTTATGTGCATCACCATGGATATGACAATGGATCAATACTTTATATATATGTATATATATAGAGAGAGAGGCTCAAACTAAGTTTTGCTATGAGGCCCTGTGAGATCTGTGTACGTTCCTGGGGCATATTTTAAAATAATTTCCTAAAAAAATAATCATTTCCTTTATTGAAAATATTGACCCACGCTCATATATATGGTGATTTTTCACCTATTTATTAAAAGTTGCAGAAACTCAGCAGCAATCAATATATTTGATGTCATGTAATTTGATGCATGTTACTCAGTGCTTGTTTTCTGCACATATATGACTTCTGTACAATTCATGTTAGAGGCTGTTTACTTCTGGAGCTGTAACGAGTTCAGTTGGATGCAGTACTTTGACTACATTGCTCTCTAGTGGCAATTGGGAGGAATATACAGTACTTAAAGTGAGATGCGGATTGCATAATAGATAATTACAAAACAATCTATTAAAAGATCCAATACCTAGGTGGAAGTGACTACTTCTTGTTCTCCTTCAGATCATTATAAGCTCTTTTCTTGTCCTGTTCTGAGCTAATTATTTTGCCAGTGTTAGAGTAAATTCACACTCATATTTTTTGCAGAAATTGCTGCGTGTCTAAATATCAGTTCTATTAATCCAAATGCTTCAGATACATGGAAAAGTCATAGAAATTTCTGCATCAAATCTACCACGTGTAAATTCACCTGAAAATAGTAAAACACTGATAACACTTGCATACCTCCCAACTTTTGAAGATTGCAAAGAGGGACAATGTGTGCGGCGCGCATCACAGCAGTTTTTTTCATACTAGGCCACACCTCTAACTCCGCCCAAAGCATAATTACTGGAGCCCCTGCGGCAATTTTTTTCTTGCGTTTCAATGTCCATATAAATATTAGCACATAAATCATCAGATTATAGATAGTTTAAGGTCCAAATTACACCAAATAATGAAGTTCTGGTCTAATATTCAGGTAGAAACCATACAAACACTTAAGTAAGGGGCAATTTAGTAAGTTTATTAATGCACAGTTATGCATTAATTCCCTAGGTCAAAAAGAGGGACATTTAAGGATCAAAGAGGGACAGAGGGACTTGGGTCAAAAAGAAGGACTGTCCCTCCAAAAGAGGGACACTTGGGAGGTATGCACTTGGCAACAGCAGTGCAGCTATGAACCAAACAGCCGAAGCATCAACAACCAAAAAAAAACACTCTTACTCTTTGAAAAACATTTGTGGAAAAGTTTAATTCACTATTGCAGATATGGATTGCGAGACCAAAAGTCCAAGCACCACATCTGAATGTGCTGGCTGTAGTGGTTGTATACGAGCCTAGTGTACCCAAATACAAGTGGACAGGTTGTCCAGTGATAGGAAAAAGCCAAAGTTACAAAAGCCAGTATGAAACTCTGGCTGCTGTGACCTAAATGTAAACAGACAGGAAAGGGAGGAATAAGACAGCATCTTAAAGAGGCTCTGTCACTACCTCCTAACCTATGTATTAAAATACATAGGTGGGTAGTGGCCTCACAATGAATTCAAATCATACCTGTAATTCCCTTGTAGATGCAGCGGTTGATGTGTAATTTGATGTTTAAAAAGTATGCAAATGAGCCTTCGGAGCACTGGATTGCGGGCTTTTCCCTTCTGAGCACCGTATCTTCACCGCCCTCCCGGGTCCTAGGCACGCCCTCCAGTGTTTAGAAACTCCCCTATCCTTTATGATTGACAGCGCTTAGACCGTTCGCCGCAGCTGAACGATGTCCCAGGCATGCGCCGTAGCGCTTGCAGTACTGCCGAACACTGCAAGCGCTTGGATTCAACTGCGCACGCGCCGTCACTTCGCCGAGCTCGCTCCTGGCTCCTCACAACTGGTAAGAAGCGCGCGCCCTCACTTCCGGGTGCGGCGAAGTGACGGCGCGTGCGCAGTTGAATCCAAGCGCTTGCAGTGTTCGGCACTGCAAGCGCTACGGCGCATGCCTGGGACATCGTTCAGCTGCGGCAAACGGTCTAAGCGCTGTCAATCATAAAGGATAGGGGAGTTTCTAAACACTGGAGGGCGTGCCTAGGACCCGGGAGGGCGGTGAAGATACGGTGCTCCGAAGGGAAAAGCCCGCCCTCCGGTGCTCCGAAGGCTCATTTGCATACTTTTTAAACATCAAATTACACATCAACCGCTGCATCTACAAGGGAATTACAGGTATGATTTGAATTCATTGTGAGGCCATATTTTAATACATAGGTTAGGAGGTAGTGACAGAGCCTCTTTAAGACCACAGCCAATCACAAAACTTTTCCCTTCCCTTTGCTCCTGCCACTCTGCCTCCGAAGATGACAAGCCCAACACCTCCAGGAATTCACACCTCTACCATCTCCACACTTTCAAAATAATAAAGTAAAACAGTGGGTAGACCCAAGTGCATTTAGGAGAGGCCTTCCAGGAGCATCAGTGAAATCTCCATCCCAAAGCCCTCAGAGAATTATGCCTGCTGTACTCAGTAAGGTGAGCTTAGAATGTATATAGATGTGAGTGTGTGATCAAAAACTGTACAGTATTTGTGTGAGTATATGTAAGTGAATGTCCACAGTATATATGTGTAGAATATGTGTGTACAGCATACAGAATGTGTATATACATTCCTCTCAACCATCCTGGATCCAGCAGGGCAGTCCTGGGCTACGGCAGTTGTCCCATAGTCCTGGGACCTGGGACAGCTGATGTATGTCCCAATTTCAACTCTATCTGTGTCCTGAGAATACAATGTTGCAATGGACAGCTACTAGCTCCCTGTTCACCATTCACCGGCCTGCACTCAACCAGGGGTGCACCTAGCCTTTCTGCTGCCTAAGGCGAAAACTAAAAGAGCACCCCCCCCCCCCCCAATGCCAGTTTCTTAACCTAACCCCTTCCCTTCAGCCCATGGCCCTTTGGCTGCCGCCCCCCTCTTGCCCCTACCTGGTGCTGCCTAAGGCGATCGCCTCACCTGGCCTCATTGGTAGTGCACCCCTACACTCAACACAGCAGCAGGTGCAATGCAGTGATGTCATCACGCTTGCTGAGCTGTGGAGCAGAGCCCATAGACTGGGGATCATTCCCGAGTAAGGATATCAATCTGTGCACTTTACTGCTCAGCAGGCGTGATGACATCACTGTATTGTTCTTGCTGTGGGGGACAGCAGGATGTGCTCCATTCATCACAATGAGGCACTAAGGGGGCAGCACTACTGTAAGGTGGGCACTAAGGGGGGCAGAACCACTGTAAGGGGTCATTAAGAGGGCATAACTTTGGTGTGGGCCCACTAAGAGGGCACTAAGTGGGCATAACTACTGTGTGGGGACAATAGGGGGACATAAGGACTGTGTGGGGTCATTAAGGGAGCATGATTACTCTGAAGTAGGCACTAAGGGGGAATAACTACTATGTGGGAATACAAGGGTGACTAGGTGGGATTGGGTGTGTATCGAAAGGCATTGGGCAGAGTTAGAAGTGTGGCTTAGTGTAAATAAAATTTCCCTTGCATGTTATGTGCGCAGCTGCTGCCATCCCTCCTGGCATTTTTTCAAGGTACCGTATCTTTATAGTTAGTATGTACAGTATGTTTTTGATATACACTACTGACAAAAAAATGAGGATATTTGGCTTTTGGGTGAAATTTATGGAAAACATAAAAAGTTCATGCTCCAGTGATATTTTATCATAAAAGTGGGGCATTTAAGTAGAAGCATGTAATGGTGATTTCCCCATCTCAAACAATGTATTGAAACAAAAGCATTGATGGGTATACCCTCACAAAAAATGTCAATGTCTTAATAGCTTGTCATGTGGCCATTGTTCTCAATTACAGCTTGAGAACAATGTCTCATGCTGATCACAAGTCGACTTATTGTCTGCCGAGGCATGGCATCCCACTGTTCTTGAAGGGCGGCCCTCAGGTCATTGAAGTTGAAGGTATGAGGTACAGAGTTACGAGCCTCTACACGGCGACTCAGCTGATCCCATAGGTTTTCAATGGGATTCAGGTCTGGAGAAAGTGAAGGCCACTGTACTGGTGGTAAATAGTGTTGATTGAGCACCAAAGTGCTCATGTGCTCGGGTGCTCTGGTAGAACACTTGGTGATGTTCGAGTGCTCTACAGCAGTGATTTTCAACCAGTGTGCCTCCAGCTGTTGCAAAACTACAACTCCCATCATGCCCAGGCAGCCTACAGCTATCAGCCTACAGAAGGGCATAGTGGGAGTTGTAGTTTTGCAACAGCTGGAGGCACACTGGTTGAAAATCACTGCTCTACAGAGCACCCGAGCACAATGTAAGTCAATGGGAGAAGACCAGGCACCTCCTGCTCGGATGAGAGGAGGGTGTCGGGTTCATAGGAAAAGGTCAGAATCGCAAATTCTCCTGTTTCACTCGTTAAAGTACGCTAATTAACTGAATTCGTACGCATTAGCGCACAATGCTAATGTTACGTATTGTACGCTAATGCATACAAATTTGTATGCTAATGTTACGCATTGTACTCTAATGCATACAAATTTGTATGCCAATTTAGCATACAAATTTGTACGCATTAGCGTACAATGCGTAGCATTAGCATACAAATTTGCACGCATTAGCGTACAATGCATAGCATTAGCATACAAATTTGTACGTATTAGCATATTCGAGCATTGCACTCGAGCACACGCGGTGTTCGGCCGAACACCGAGCGGACCCGAGCGTAGGCGAGCATGCTCGCTCAACACTAGTGGTAAACCAATCTCCAGCAGCCGTTCCCTAATGATGCGACCTTGATGAGCTGGCACATTGCTGTCCATGAAGATGAAATTAGGCCTGTGTTGTTCATGTAGAGGCTCAATAACTGGATTAATGATGTTATTCAAGTAGTATGGGCTTGTCACTGTACCATTCACAAAGTGTAGGGCAGTTCTGTATTGACTAGACACACCTGCCCACACTGTAACACCACCACCAAAGGCTCATCTAGTAACAACAGTGGCTGATGCATAGCGCTCTCCTTGATGTCTCCAACACCGTTGGCAGCCATCATTTCTGCTCAGTGTGAATCGACTTTCATCAGTGAACAGTACTAAGGACCATTGGACCCTCGTCCAGCATAGATGCTCCCTGGCCCATGCAAGACGATGACTCCTGAACCTGGTGGTATGGTCAGGTACCCTTGCAGGTCATCTGATCTAAATGGTTTGCGAATGGTCTGATGTGACACTTGGATGCTTCTCACCTCCCTTAAATGTGCCTGGAGTTGTGTGGCATTCATCATCCGGTTCCGCAGGACATTGTTCACAATGAACCAGTCATCAGTGTGGGATGTAGCCAAAGGACGTCCACTTCTGTGCCTCTTCCAGTCTTTCTGTATCTCTGTTGCAACCTGCTGATGACACTCTGTAACACTCTAAGGCTACTTTCACACTTGCGTTTTTAAATTCCGGTATTGAGTTCCGTTATAGGGGCTCAATACCGGAAAAAAACGCTTCAGTTTTGTCCCCATTCATTGTCAATGGGGACAAAACTGAACTGAAGACAACGGAATGCTCCTGAAAGCATTCCGTTCCGTCTTCAGACCGGAGAACAAACCGCAGCATGCTGCGGTTTGCTCTCCGGTCTAGGCATCCGCACCAAGACGGATCCGGAATGACCCCCAATGCAAGCCAATGGGGACGGATCCGTTTGGTGTGGACACACCGGTAATCCGGATCTGTCCTCCATTGATTTCCAATGGGGTGTCATTCCGGATCCGGCTACATACATAGATACATACATACAGACATACACACATACACACTCACATACTCCAGGGACGCTGGCAGCTATGACGTTTCCCCATTGCGCCCAGCAGAGGGCGCTGTGGGGAATCGTCATCACTGCGCGCAGGAGGCGCGTGAAGACGTTCTGCCGGCGTCCCTGGAGTATGTGAGTATGTATGTGTGTATGTATGTATGTATGTCTGTGTGTCTGTGTTAACATGTGTGGGGCCGGAGCGCTGCTCCGGCTCCACACATGTATCAGCGTTAGCACAGATCCGTTGGCACCCTTTAGGTGCCGGATCCGTGCTAACGCTAGTGTGAAAGAGGCCTAAGCTCAGTGGCCACTTCTGGGAACATCCTGCTTGAAGCGAGGTACTGTTGATCAATTTTTAGGTGTCGTCTTGGTCTCATGATGTCAAAATGTGAACAGCATGACAAGGAGGATGTTTAAATACTAATTCTAACTAAACCAGGAAATTTATTGGGCGATTCATGGA
The DNA here is from genome assembly GCA_900303285.1 of Rhinella marina. Lineage (NCBI taxonomy): Eukaryota > Metazoa > Chordata > Amphibia > Anura > Bufonidae > Rhinella > Rhinella marina. The sequence goes on from ONZH01019172.1 coordinate 1,090,801, forward strand.
TCAAACACCTGTTGTGAATTTTGCCGTTAAGCTCATTGCAACTGCAAGTTGTGCAAAAAGTACTGAAGCATTGAACAGTTGGACATGTGCATCCAAACTTTAGAGAAGGTCACATTAAGGTCATTAGTAAAGGTTAGAGTGCATTTTACGTTCATCCTGAAATTTCACCCACAAACCAAATATCCCTAACTTTTTGAGAGTAGTTTATGGGATGTGATGGGATGTTGAGTATGTGGTATGTATATGGCATACAGTATATAGACATTTGGATCTGCCCTAAAACAGAAGTTTTTTTCTTGGCTGTGAATGACCATGTTCTTCTGGTGGTCAAAATAACTTTATTATTAATTTTTAATTTTAAAAAATTCTGCCCACTTTATTATTCATAATGTTTCCATGGATGGCCCCTTTCACGGTGGGAAGTGCTCTGGGGAAACATAGTTTTATCTTTTTTTTCTACTTCTTATACATGGCAAATAATAAATATAATGTAAAAGATGGCTTTTGGTTGTGGCATAGATAGGCCCCCAAATAAAAAATTCTGCATTAGGCAATTATAACCTAAGGCCTGCCCTGCCTGGCACAACATGGTGTGGTGCACATACATACCTTACTTTATTCCTCCTCCTTTGTCTCTTTCTCTCTGGGCATGCCATTAGTTAGTTTTGTGAAACTGACTGAACTTATGGGGTAATTTATCAAACTGGTGTAAAGTAGAACTGGGTTAGTTGTGAGTCCCAGGTGACGCATCTGTCACCTAAAAAAACGCCTCCCAAGCCACCAGCATTACTTTGAAAGATCCTGTTGAAAAACAAACTTTAATCCCTTGCATGTGCTATGTAATAGCAGAGTTTGAGGTAAAGGGGGAAGCGGCTTCCTTGCTTCAAGTCAGGATAACCACGCCTCCTAGTTTCGGCTGTTCAGCAACATCGTCCAAAGACTTGTGCATGCGCCAAACGTCTCTATTCCTACACCTCTATTCCCATGAACATCTCGACACGCTCTCACACCTAGGAGCCTGCGCATTGAGCCACTCAAAACTACCTAACCACGGGAATAGAGATGCGCGAAAAACTTTCGGCTGTCAATCAGAGGCAAATGGGCAAGGAAAGGGGGCGTGGTTATCCTGACTTCAAGTGAGGAGGCCGCTTCCCCCTTGACTTCAAATTTTGCCAAGTGACAGGTTCCCTGTAATGGACCTGTGATGATGTCATCACCATGTGACCAGTAACAACTGGAGGTTACTGGTGGTCACATGGTGATAATATCATCAAAGGTCCTTTAACTTATCAGCATCCAGCACTGCAGTTTATCTCTCGCCTGCCCTCCAATTCCTCCCTCCCTGACAATACCCCATCGGGCCACTGGGCTTTTACATTATTGGCAGTGGCCGGCCTCATCGCTCTCCCCCCTTCTACACTATGCAGCCGCTTATAAGAACATGGCGTGCGCTGCGCTTTTCTTTGTTCTCTGATAGGAACTGATACTAAGCTGCGCAATAGCTCAGCTAAGGCTGGGTTCACATCACATTTTTGCCATCCATTTAACGTATACAAATAACATATATGTTAACGGATGCCTTAGGCAGGCATCCATTCACCATAATAAGGACAAGATAGAAAAGCGTGGTATGCTGCTCTTTTGTACCCTTTTTTTCAATGTATACATTAAACAGATGTAAAAAATGTGATGTGAACTCACCATTAGTATTGAAAAAATGCCAATCTCAGTATTGAGCCAAACCATATATCAAAGTATTGGAGAAGTATCGAGACTTCAATACCCAGTACAACCCTAACTGGGACTATCCCAAGAGGTAGCTGTCTGGTTGCTCCCCTGTAGTGAAGTCCCGATTTCTGTATGGGTTATAGGGTGAAAACCAGGGAATTGATGGAATAATGCCGATAGGGTTTAGCCCAAAGCCAAACCAGTTAGTTGGCACAGTGGCTCCACACTCACTGATTTTTAGCACATGTCACAGTGGCACCTGTACTTAAGAGCCTGATAGACCAGCCAATATCCTTCCTCCTGATTGGCTGTCAGGCTCACTGCAAAGTATTTTGGGCAAGCCTGCTGGCGCAGGGCCCTGTCGGGGTACATGTGATACTCCATCTACATCCACCCTGCCCTGTTTTCCTGACTAGTGTACTGAATTTTAAAAGTAAAATGGCAGGCACCTTTTAGCGCAATTCATCCAAAGTGAATCGACAAAACTTTGATTCGTTTGGTAGAATTTTTGAGGAATTCATGATGAATCGGATTCATTTAGATTCATCACTAAAACACATCAACACATATCTTAGCTACAAAATGCAACACAATGGGGGTCCCTGACTGGAGTGGATTTCAAGCATCATCTTCCTGCTGTAAATGTTCCTAAATCTGCCAGGGCTGCTGTCACGTGTCCACCGCCAATTTGCCTCTTTCTCAGATGTTTTTTGGACCCTAGCAACATCCCTGCTTAAGACACTGTCATCTTGTGCCTCCCCACTGCAGCCCCACCAAACTATGCCCAGGTCAAGTGTCCCACCTGCCACCCCACTAGCTACACCTCTGCTGCAGAAGAACTGTATGGCCAGATGCACTTTCCCACTAACAAGTGTAGCTGATTGCAGTTACAGTCTGTACCCACAGAGGGGCCTCTTTATGAAAAACCCCTTTGTTGACATCTGCGTTGGAGGCTGCATTTGGGGCTTCTGTCACAGATCTAGTCAAAAACAGTGGAGAGAAAAGTCCTGCAGGGCTTTTTTCTCTGCTAAAAAAGTGGTCTCCCAGATGGAAACTGAACAGATGCCATTACAGTCAATGAGATCTGTTAGGCTCCGTTCTTGTCAGTTATGTGGCGAATCTGGCACCGTTATTTTCTTCTTCTTTTTTTCCCCCAAATCTGTTTATTGTTTTATCATCAAATCAATCAATAAAAATAATGCAGTATAACATACATGTCAATATGCAATATAAGGTACAGATATCAATGAACAGAATAGTCCGGAACATGACCCCCTTTCCCTCCCCCGCCCCATCCCATGCACAACCCCCAGGAAACTGAACTCTTCGGGGAAACTTCAGGTGTTATTTAATGTTGAAAGAGGCGTGCGTCCATGCAAGATCTCACTCAAGTACCCTGTGGTGTGATAAAAATTTGATTTGAGTTTGGATTTGATGTTAGGACTCTTTCACATCACCATTAGGGATTCCGTTCAGGCTTTCCGTTATAATATCGTTATAACGGAAAGAAACGGAATCCATAGGACGGAAATCAAAACAGACACCTTTAAGAGGCATTCCGTTTTGATCCGTCATAATAGAAGCCTATGGCCCTGCATAACGGATCCGTTATGGTTTCCGTTATGCTGGACGGAAAACAAAGTCCTGTCGACAGAACTTTGTTTTCCGTCCGGCATAACGGAAACCAGACGGATCCATTATGCTTTCCCATAGGCTTCTATTATGACGGATCAAAACGGAATGCCTCTTAAAGGTGTCCGTTTTGATTTCCGTCCTATGGATTCTGTTTCTTTCCGTTATAACGATATTATAACGGAAAGCCTGAACGGAATCCCTAACGGTGATGTGAAAGAGTCCTTAGTGGTAAGGGTGTTCATAAATAAAGACCATTTTTCAAATAATTTTTTGGTCACTTTCTCTTTATCAGACAAGGTGAATATCCAGTCCATATTAAACAGAAATGTTGTTTTAGCCTGTATAAAAGGGATAGAAGAGGTCCCCGGGTCTAACCATTGATGTAAAATACTTTTCCTAGTAGCAGCCGTCCAGATATGTAATAAAGCTTTATCTCGTCTAGATAGACGCCACTGCTCCTAATATAATATGTTAAAAATAGCCCACTGAGGCATTAAAGGATATGTTATAAGTCAATTGTATGTGAGATTGCACCTGTCCCCATAAATCCCGAATGGACAGACAACTCCACAAATGATGAAATTGATCAGAATTAGGCGTATTGCATTTAGGACATGAGAAGGTGGAATCAGAAGACATTTTACCTTTAACCCCTTCTACTCCTGGCCTGTTTTCACCTTCCTGCCCAGGCCATTTTTTGCTAATCTGAAGTGTGTCACTTTGTGTTAATAACTCTGGAACGCTTTTACTTATCCAGGCCATTCTGAAATTGTTTTCTCGTCACATATTGTGCTTCACGACAGTAGTAAATTTGTGTCAAAATATTTAATTTTTATTTATAAAAAAAAAATACCAAATTTAGCAAATTTCAATTTCTCTACTTTCAAAATACATAGTAATACCTCCAAAAATAGTTATTATTTTACATTCCCCATATGTCTACTTTATGTTGGCATCATTTTATAAATGTAATTTTACTTTTTTAGGACGTGAGAAAGCTTAAAAGTTTAGAACCCATTTTTCAAATTTTCAACAACATTTACAAAACCATTTTTTTAAGCACCAATTCAGATATAAAGTGATTTTGAGGGGCTTACATAATGGAAACCTCCCATAAATGACCCCATTTTAGAAACTACACTCTTCAAATTATTTAAAACTGACGTTACAAACTTTGTTAACCCTTTATGTGTTGTACAAGAAATGGAGGCGAAATTTCAAAATGTAATTTTTATGCAGATTTTTCATGTTAATCAATTTTTTCTTGCAACACAGCAAGGGTTAACAGCAAACTAAACCTCAATATATATTACTCTGATTCTGCAGTTTACGGAAATACTCCCTTATGTGGTGGTAAACGTCTCTATGGGCATGTGGCAGTGGTCAGAAGGAAAGGAGCGCCATACGGATTTTTGAGACAGATTTAGCTAAAATGGTTTTTATGCATCATTTTGTAATTAAGAGACCCTGACGTACCCCTAGAGCGGAAACCCTCAAAAAGTGACCCATTTTGGAAATTACACCCTTCAAAGAATATATTAAGGGGTGTACTGACCACTTTGACCCCCTAAGCGTTTTACGGAATTTGGAAACGGCTGTGAAAATGAAAATTTTCATTTCTTCCAATAGAATGTTGCTTTAGCCCCAAATTTTTCATTTTCACAAGGGCTAACAGGAGAAAAAGCACTGCATAATTTGTTCCCCATTTTCTCCTGAATACGGCAACACCCCATATGTGGTGGTAAACTGATGTGGGGGCACATGGCAGGACTCAGAACGGAAGGAGCGCCATATGGATTTTACACCACAGATTTTGATGGATTGGTTTGCGGGTGCCATTAGTTTTTATTTTTTGAGTTATTGTCTTATGTGGGGGCTCATTTTTTGCAGGATGAAGTGGCGTTTCATTGGTACCATTTTGGGGTACACAAGACTTTTTGATCTCTTGCTGTGTGACAAAAATGGCTGTTTTGGCATAGTTTTTTTATTTTATTTTTTACACCATACACCTGAAGGGGCAAATCATGTGATATTTTTATAGAGCAGGTTGTTACAGATGCGGCGATACCTAACATGTCTAACATTTTTATTTTTGTTAAGTTTTACACATTAGATGCATTTTTGAACAGAATTAAATCTTGTTTTTGTGCTGCCAATTTCTGAGAGCCATATTTTTTTTAATTTTCGAGCGATTGTCTTAGGTAGAATATCAATTTCTGCGGGATGAGATGGCGGTTTGATTGGTACCATTTTGGGGTAAATATGCCTTTTTGATCGTCTGCTATTACACTTTTTGTGAGGGTAGGTGACCAATAAATGGCTGTTTTGTCATAGTTTTTAAAAAAAAATTTTTACAGCGTTCACCTGAGGGGGAATATAATGTGATATTTTTATGGAGAAGATTGTTACGGATGCGGCGATACCCAATATGTCTAACATTTTTATTTTTGTTAAGTTTTACACATAAGGTGCATTTTTGAACAGAATTAAATCTTGTTTTTCTACTGTCATTTTCTGAGAGCCATATTTTTTAAAATTTTCGGGCGATTGTCTTAGGTAGGGTCTCATTTTTTGTGGGATGAGATGACGGTTTGATTGGTACCATTTTGGGGTACATATGCCTTTTTGATCGCCTGCTATTACACTTTTTGTGAGGAAAGGTGACCAAAAACGGCAATGTTTTTTTTTTTTTTTTTTACTGCGTTCACCTGGCGGGGTGGATCATGTGATATTTTTATAGAGCCGGTCGATACGGACGCGGCGATACCTAATATGACTACTTTTCTTTTTATCCCTTTTTTTTTTACAAATTTTTTAAACTTTATTTTGGGAAAAGGGCGTTTTTTTGTTTTTTTTTACTTGAAACTTTATTTTTTAACTTTTTTTTTCACTTTTTTCACACTTTTTTTTACTTTTGGGGGTTTGATCCCCTTTACAATGCATTACAATACTTCTGTATTGTAATGCATTGGCCGTAAGTGTATTACACAGTGTAATACACTTACAGCTTCCTGTCTATGAGATCCAGGGGGCTGGATCTCACAGGCTTCCGTAGAAGGCAGACACGATGCCTAAGGAAGGCATCGGGCTGCCTTCCCTGCCATCGGGTCCTCGTCACAGCAGTGCGGGGACCCGATGGACTGCCCTTCCTGCCGCCCGCATCGCATGTGCTGCGGTCAGCGCTGACCACGGCACATCGAGGGTTAATGCACCGGAATCGGTGTTTTCACCGATGCTGGTGCATACAGCAGGGGTCCGGCTACTGGGCACAGCCGGTCCCCCGCAGCTGATTGGGCGGGCGCAGTTCCTGCACCCGCCCAATCAGCGCACCGTAGCACTACGGCGCTGGTCGGGAAGTCACTTCCATGTACATGTCGGGAAGGGGTTAATATAGGGTGTCACATAGGCCCTATGAAATATCATTAAGGCCATATCTGTAGCTGCTGACGGGGGAATGTTTGTGGTGCTTTTAGATTAGCCTCTAATAATGTTTTGACCTCAAGGTCTGGGAAATCTTTAATCCATTTTTTGGGTCCAGTATCTACCACATCCCAATCTTATATTTGGGTCCTAGCTCTTTTAAGGAATTTGTTTAAACATGCCCCCCTTGAGCTCTCCGGAAAATTGAACATACAGCGTAGAACAAAACTACGGGCTTGTAAATATATAAATCGTTTATGGTGAAACGCTGGATATTTCTGTGAGGCCTCCGTAAAAGAAATAATGGAATTTTTGGAATCTAACATGTCAAGGATGCATATACAGCCTTGTGATGCCAGAGTGTAATATATCCTAGACGGTCTACCTCCCAAAAATCCCGGGTGACCCAAAAAAGGCAGGAAATAAGTGTGTGTGCCTGTATTGTGTTCCATAGAATAGGAAAATCCCTTAGGTTAGGAGGTAATACTGCTTTTGGAAGATGTAATAATGCCAAGAGGGAGACATGAGCAAAGATTGTTTCTCCATTTCTATGTTAGCAAAGTGTGATTGACCTCATATCCAATCTAGTACAAATCTAAAATTAGCAGCCAAGTTATACAGTGAAATATCGGGAAAGTTGAGACCCCCTAATTTACGAGGCTGTTGTAAATTATATAGGCTGATACGACTTTTCGAAGTAGTGCCCCTTCCGAGTAGTGCCCCTCTTCCGTTATTTTCATTGTTCTGCTCTTATAACGGAGTAGAACAATGAAAATAACTATCGTTGATCTGAAAGAGGCTTTACATGGCTTGGAATATGGTTTTGTAGATTTTATTTTAGTGGAGTGATGACAAAGCCAGCTTAATTGACATTACATGATATAAAGAATAACATTTGTATTAGATATTACTTTGACTTCCACATAAAATCATCTCTGGTCCAGCCAGTGATGGAGAGGGCTATCAGCATCTGTGCGCCATAATACGTTGACATGATAATTTCCCGGGATTTGGAAATAGGGAAGCAGAATTTATCGATGGCCAGTACACAGTCAGAAACCATAAAGAAGATGGATCCCACAGCTGCAGAGATCCATGCCCAGGAGAATTTGTGAGATGCCAAGCTGACTCTGGAAAGTGCCCTCCATGTCATGGTGCCAATGAGCATAGTGTATCCTGCCACCATGTATACAAAAGGTCCAGTTAGGTATGAAAAAGTCATAGAGTAAAAACCAACACAAAACAGGGCGATAACAAGGAAGATTCGGAGATTCAGAGGGTGAAAGCCAAATGCAGTTGTGTACATGAGATGTGCCAATCCAAACATGACCATACCTGAAAGAGACCAAAACATGTTTTCATGTAAATAATCTTTTCAGATGCTTATTTGGACTAAACATGGCAATGGTCAGTGTGCAAAAGGTCAGATAAAAAACTGTAGAAAATTTTATCAAAATAACTCGTGAGGGGCATTTATTAAGGCTATCATTTCATACTCCAGTCTTAACCAGAAGACACGCCAGATTTATTAAAGGGGTATTCTTATCTTGGAAAATGGGGGCATATCGCTATGATATTCCCCCATTGTCTTATAGGTGCGGGTCCCACCGCTGGGACCCGCACCTATATCGAGATTGGAGGGGGGAGCGATGCGCATGGAGGACCCCAGGTTTCCTGGGGTCCGGCCACCACCAAGCACAGTTCCCCCGCTGCTCCCATAGAAATGAATGGAGGGCGGTTGCACATGCGCAGTGACCCTCCTTCAGTTTGGGGGCTCCTTTCCCGCTCCTTTCTCGATGGGTCCCAGCGGTGGGACCCATACCTATAAGACAATCGGGGGATATCCTAGCGATATGCCCCAATTGTCCAAGATGAGAATACCCCTTTAAAGAGGTATTCTTGTCTACAACATTTTTCAGTTACCCACTGATATGTTCTCAGCTGTTTTCGGCAGTGCAATACAGTTTGAATGCAGCGGCATGATGCTTGGCCACCGCTTCACTGAAAGTCCTCCTGGCAGTCATAAGGCTGGGGGAACATGATATAGGAGTTCCAGTGATCGTGGCGGTTCCAGGAGTTAGACCTCTCTTATCTAGGTTTTATGTAGTGTAAGGATCGGCAACCTCCGGCACTCCAGCTGTTCTGAAACGACAACTCCCAGAATCCTTATTTCATTTCTATGGGAGTTACAAGAACAGTAATAGAGTAGACAGAGTAATGCTGTCACTGTTATCTAATACTTTCCAGACCTCTAAGGGTTACATAGCATCATAAATCAATAGAATGCCATGTGACCCTGCAGTGCTAGAAGGTCAGGCCGGGAGCTCTGTTATACTCACGCTCCGAGTCCGGAAGGTGCAACTCACTCATGTGAAAGCGGCCTAAGAGTGCATACTGGGAGTTGTAGTTTCACAGCAGCTGGAGTGCCGAAGGTTGCTGATCCCTGATCTAGTGGATAGGTGAAAAATACTGTAGGTCAGAATACGCATCTTCTTGGTGCATCCTCTGGCAGTCCATACACCAGGAAAGCAAATCTGCAGGATCTATGAGCTGGCGTAGATCTGCCCTATAATTTTTCCTATTTTAATAGTAAATTATGGCAAATCTGTTGAGCTTTGGAGGCCTCAGTTCCTTCCACTAAACCTCTTCGACTTTCTTGAAGCATGGCGAGAACGGCGCAAAGTTTAAAAAAAAAGTGGCAAATTATAAACTTCATCCTTTGTCTTTTACCATTTCCAAAGATAAAGGAATTGTCCAGATTAGGAAAATGGGCTTTTTTCACTTGAAAGAGCACCACTTGGTTATGGATTGTATCTGGCATTGCTGCTCAACTCCAGTTAAGTGGATGAGCAAACCCATTTTCAACCACTTTTTGGGGAGTTTCACATAAACTGTAATTTTTTTCCTATGTTCTTTTGTTAACTTATGCAGATTACTTTAAAACCAACAGGGACATATAAAACGCACTTTTGGTGCATTTTCGGGGTCAGTATAATTTTTTCTAAACACAGCATGTTCTAAGTGTGCTGTTTTTTCAGGTAATTTTCTCTATACTTAAAAAACACATGTAAATAAATCATGTAAAAAATGTCAAAAAAATACCACACCAAAAAGGCTTTTAAAGGGTGGTGTCACAAATTTTTGACGCAGTTTTTGTGAGCCAAAGCCAGGAGAAGGTTTGCAGGGAATGAGAAATATAAAGGAAGGACATTTCTTCTTCCTGCTGGATCCACTTATGGCTTTCACTCAAACAAGTGCATCAAAAACTGCCCCATCAACCTCTGTGTGACACCGCCTTGAGGCTAACTGAACACACTGCGTAATTTGCATGGTTTTCTGTGCAGATTCCCATGTGGAAAAACCACAGCATTAGGCCTCGTCCACATTTCCGTGTCAGTGACACATCCGTGAAAAAAAACGTACGTGTTTCATCCGTGAAGCTGGATCCGTGATTGGTCCGTGTGTCCGTTTTTACCATCCGAGTGGCATCCGTAATTCACTGACGTTGCTCAGCTGAAAAATAATTTCCAAATAAGCTCCTATTAGTTATCAGTGAAAAACGGACGCATCACGGACACAACACGGATGTGTGTCAGTGATTTTCACGGACCCATAGACTTCAATGGGCGTGCTTGGTCCGCATCACGGATCAAAGTAGTGCATGTCCCCGTGTTTTTTTTTTACTGACCCACAGTCAGTAGAAAAATGCTGAAATGTGAACAGATACATTTAAATCAATGGGTATGTGTGCTGTCCGTGAAAAATGTGGACGAGGCCTTAGGGATCATGCACACAAGCATATTTTTTGTCTGCATCTGATCTAGTCGGATACAGTCCCATTAATTCAATGGGGCCACAAAAGTGCTGTGCTGTCCGCACCCATATGTCCATCCTGTGGCATCCGCAAGAATATAGAACATGTCCTATCCTTGTCCGTAATAGGACTGTTCTATCATGGGCTATCATGATGCTCCATTCTGCAAAATGTGGAACGCACATGGCCAGTATACATGTTTTGCGGATCCACAATTTGCTGGTATTTTCGTGGGCATGAGCCCTAATACAGTACCAGCAAAGTTTATGAAATTAGTCAAATGTCATGTGCACTGCTTTTTCATTCCATGAAGAAATTGACCTGCTGTGTAGATTTAGAAATCCTCATGTCGATTTTTTTGTGTGTGGTTCTGTGTGGATTTTGTCCGGATTTCATCCTTTTCAAGAGTGCAAGAGTGAGATCTGCCTTAAAATTCATGCAGTTTTTACCACCATTAAAAAAACTGATGTTATTGAGAGAAAACCATCCTAAAAATGCAAGTCAAAAAACAGCATCACCAAAAAAACTATGTGTGAAAGAAGCCTTATGGTCCCTACAAACATGAATTTCATCTGGCATTTTTTTTTTTATCTCCTGTATTTTTTGCTGTGTTTTTAGCAAACAATGGGAGCTGTTTATCAAGGGACTTGCGACTATTTTTGACTGGCTGTGTGGCAACATTTATTCGTACTGTGGATTTTACGCCGTGTTTCACAGTTGGGCAGAGCAGGGACGTGTAGGGGGCCATGCTGAAAACAGGAGTAAATGTTGGTGAAAAAGTAGTTTTTTTTTTTACTCCAGGTGCATGGGATGCCGTAAATGTGCCTAATTTATGACAATGAGCATGCTTTCTCATAAATTAGCTGATTCTTACGGCAGCATAGGGAAAAATCTAAGACTACTACCATTTTCTTCATGGTGTTTTTCTCCCTATAGAGAAAATGGTAAACGCCTGAAAAAACTCGAAGAGCTCCAGTATGCTGCATTTTTTAAAAGAAGCTAGAAAGAAAAAAAAAAAGCCACTTGTGTGTGTCCTGCATTTCATATTTCTCATAGACCTTCAGCTAACATCTGGAGCTGGCATTTATACCACAAAAAATGACACTAAAAAATGCAAAAGTGCAGAAAAATACAAAAGCACGCTAAGGCTAAAAATACCCATAGATATTTTGTGGTGTTTTTCAGCACTTTTGCAGTTTTAGTGTTTTTTGCACATGCGTTTTTTTGCTGTAAAAATACCCGTTCAAGACATTTTTGTCGTTCTGGTGTTTTTTCTTATTTTTAACACATATTGAAGCATTTTTTCATCTCCTCTATAAGAAAAAAATCCTTAATAAGTAACACCATCCAAAAATCTGTTTTGCTACTATAAAAAAACAAACACAAAAGGCATTTCTATGGTGACCTCTTAGTGGTGGAAGAACATCAGAGATAATTTATCTGTGTGGTGGCCCTGACATTTATTTATAGCAGCTTGAAGGTGCAATTATGCGTACATTGGGACCCTCTCTTCCTAATTAATAAAAGTACCACATACAGTACAGCTCTGGGCAATGAAGGGAAGCAAGGAACTCACTAATAGCATTGGGATCTGTGAAGGTCTGTCGATATACATTGTCCACAGGTTGTGTGTGGAAATGCCACATTCACATGAATGGAGTTGAGCTTCAATACCAGATAGATGTGGTACATCTCCTAGAAAAAAAAGCTATATTTTTCTAATCCTGAACAACCAGGGGTGACCAGCTGTTTGGGAGAAGCTGTAGCGCCAAAAGTAGGTATCAGAACTTACACAGCATTGTCCATTGTGTATTGGATGGAGCTGATTACTGCAGAGCTGCCCCTGTTTGAGTGAATGGGCGCAGTGCTGTAGTAACCAGCTCCATCCACTACATAGTACATTTTGCTGTGTAGCTTCTGGCGCAAGATATTTAGGAAATGCTGACTGGCAGGGTATTGGACCCTCATGATTCGAATATTAATAGCCTATCTCAGTGATAGGCCATCAATATTAAAAACCTTTAAGGTATAATGAGCCCACTGTATTATCACTACCAACACGGCGGTTAAGGTGGCCATACACATTAGTATTAAGTTGATCAAAACGGATGATGATGTATCAATGAACAATCATTTTAGCTGACTTGTGATAGACCATTATCATCTGAAGTCGTCCGTGCTTAAAATTTTGACCCGATGGTTGGACAAAAGATTTTTGTTTCATTCAAAGAAAGATCGTTTGTGAACGAAAGAATGTTCCCAGAAAGATCTTCCATCCATTGCTGTGTTTCATTGAACATGTATGGGCAATTTGAAGAACTGTAGGTAACAGTAAGTATGAACTAAATTGTATATGGCTGTGTCTGTGAAGGGAGCGTTCACCAGATGATTGTTTAACTGCTGTTCAACCATCAACCAAGTTCTGTCTAAGGCCTTATTCACACCTCAGTGTTAGGCCTCATGCACACGAACGTGTGCCGGCCGTGCCCGTGCTGCGGGCCGTAAACTGCGGTCCGCAATGCACGTGCACTGACCGTGAGGCCAATGCATGTGGATCGCGGACCCATTCACTTGAATGGGGTCCGCGATCCGCATCCGAGGGTCCGCACCGCAAAAAAGTAGTGCTTGCGCTACTTTTTGCGGTGCGGAGGCACGGCCAGAAACACCAAGGAAGCACACCGTAGTGCTTCCGTGGTGTTCCGATCCGTGCCTCCGCTCCGCATCTCCCGGATCGCAGACCCATTGAAGTGAATGGGTCCGCGATCCGTGATGCAGGCTGCACACGGCCGGTGCCCGTTTATTGCGGACCCGCCGTATGTGGCCCGCAGCACGGGCACGGCCGGCACACGTTCATGTGCATGAGGCCTTTTGGTCTGTGATTTCCATCAGTGATTTTGAGCCAAAACCAGGTGAAGATCTTTCCCTTATATCTTATCTCTGTGCAGTCTCCAAGCCTGGTTTTGGCTCACAATCTCTGATGGAAATCACTGACCAAAACACTGACATGTGAATAAGGCCTAATGTGTATGGCCAGCATTAGTTTAGTATGGTCATTCCTTGTAGAGATCTTACCCAGTTGAAAGAATTCTGGCCAAACCAGGCTAATGTCTCCAGCTGCTGAGAACACTAGTCCCAGAAAGATTTTCTTAGCATAAGGGCTGAACTTGCCCACACCAGTGGAATAGATGAGGACAAAGAACTCCAGGCTCACAATAGGCAGACATTTAATCAGAGCATTGTACCAGCCAGGCTCAGAGAGTGGAATCCACAGCACAAAGTAATTACACACTGTCATAAGGAAAGGGAGCAGTTTTGGCACAGTGTTCCTTACCTAGGAAGAAAACAAAGAGTTATGTAATGTTATTGACACTTCTTGTCATTACAGGCTTTATTTGTTAATTTCTGAATATGTCTCCAAAAACAAAACCTCACGTCTTATGTAACATGCAAATGGAAATAACTTGTTGGGGGCAATAAAAAATAACAAGATACCATTAGAAATATACACTCACCGGCCACTTTATTAGGTACACCATGCTAGTAACGGGTTGGACCCCCTTTTGCCTTCAGAACTGCCTCAATTCTTCGTGGCATAGATTCAACAAGGTGCTGGAAGCATTCCTCAGAGATTTTGGTCCATATTGACATGATGGCATCACACAGTTGCCGCAGATTTGTCGGCTGCACATCCATGATGCGAATCTCCCGTTCCACCACATCCCAAAGATGCTCTATTGGATTGAGATCTGGTGACTGTGGAGGCCATTTGAGTACAGTGAACTCATTGTCATGTTCAAGAAACCAGTCTGAGATGATTCCAGCTTTATGACATGGCGCATTATCCTGCTGAAAGTAGCCATCAGATGTTGGGTAGATTGTGGTCATAAAGGGATGGACATGGTCAGCAACAATACTCAGGTAGGCTGTGGCGTTGCAACGATGCTCAATTGGTACCAAGGGGCCCAAAGAGTGCCAAGAAAATATTCCCCACACCATGACACCACCACCACCAGCTTGAACCGTTGATACAAGGCAGGATGGATCCATGCTTTCATGTTGTTGACGCCAAATTCTGACCCTACCATCCGAATGTCGCAGCAGAAATCGAGACTCATCAGACCAGGCAACGTTTTTCCAATCTTCTACTGTCCAATTTCGATGAGCTTGTGCAAATTGTCGCCTCAGTTTCCTGTTCTTAACTGAAAGGAGTGGCACCCGGTGTGGTCTTCTGCTGCTGTAGCCCATCTGCCTCAAAGTTCGACGTACTGTGCGTTCAGAGATGCTCTTCTGCCTACCTTGGTTGTAACGGGTGGCAATTTGAGTCACTGTTGCCTTTCTATCAGCTCGAACCAGTCTGCCCATTCTCCTCTGACCTCTGGCATCAACAAGGCATTTCCGCCCACAGAACTGCCGCTCACTGGATGTTTTTTCTTTTTCGGACCATTCTCTGTAAACCCTAGAGATGGTTGTGCGTGAAAATCCCAGTAGATCAGCAGTTTCTGAAATACTCAGACCAGCCCTTCTGGCACCAACAACCATGCCACGTTCAAAGGCACTCAAATCACCTTTCTTCCCCATACTGATGCTCGGTTTGAACTGCAGGAGATTGTCTTGACTATGTCTACATGCCTAAATGCACTGAGTTGCCGCCATGTGATTGGCTGATTAGAAATTAAGTGTTAACGAGCAGTTGGACAGGTGTACCTAATAAAGTGGCCGGTGAGTGTATTTCTAACATGTTCCTGAACTATAAAGATTTTGGTTTTTGCTTATTTTTAAGTCTTTTGTGTCCTTTTGTGTGTTTTTAAGTCTATATATGAATGAAAGATAAAAGTGGAACCCAAGATATCTTCTTTGGGAGAGGAATTTCTTTTTCTGCATCTGTTCCAGCTTTTTAGAACTTTATCTTGCATGTGTAAAAAAGTCACAAAAAATTGTGAGGCTTGGCAATGTGCTCACCACTTTCCAAAAATGTGGATGTCGCTGAGTGTGGAATGGGCATCACAGAGCAGGTCAGAGATTGTCACATTTATTATGATTTAGGCCAGAAATCTAAATTATACCTGAAATCTATGCCAGCTCCTGGTTGACATAGATTTAAGTTGTGCCACATTTACTAAGAGGTGTTCACCTCTTATTTTTGGCACATGATGGCAGCAGAAAACAGATTAAGACCATCATATCAAACACTGGTCTTCATAAATCCCCACCATAGTCCCTATGGCTCCATACTACGGAATAGTGGAAAACATGACAGGTCATAGGACCACAGGTTTAAGATTAGGGCCATCACATAAAGGCTATGTACACCTTCGGCGGCAATTTGTTTTAAAACTGCATGTTACTTATTTTTGGCTAAATATCTTTTTTTTCACTTGGCCTTTATTAAATATACTAGCTGATGGACCCGGCTTCGCATGGATATATTTAATTTATTGCATTTAATATTTGTGTGTTGTTAAAAGATATCGACAGTATACACTATAACAGTGACATCTGCAGCACCCCCGCCCCCTTAACAGTGACCTCCACACCCCCCCACAGTGCCCCATGTCCTTAAAATGGGACCTCCACAGCAGCCCACCGCCTTAACTTTGATCTTCACAGCAGCCTGCCCCTTTAACAGTGAGTTCCACAGCACCCACCCCTTGACAGCGACCTCCACAGAGACCCGCCCCTTAACTGACCTCCACCATTCCTGGACCTCTTAACAGAGACCACCACAGCGACTGCCCCTCTAACAGTGACTGCCACAGTACCCCGCTCCCTTAACAGTGACCTCCACTGTATCCCGCTGCCTTAACAGTGACCTTACAGTACCCCGCTGCCCCTTTAATAGTGTCCTCCACAGTCCCCTCCTCCCTTAACAGTGACCTCCACAGGGGCCTGCTCACTTAACAGTAACATTTACAGCGCCCTCACCTTTAACAGTGACCTCCACAGCGGCTGTACCTTTATTAGTGACTTCCACAGTACCCCATCTCCTTTACCGTGATTTCCACAACACCTGCCCCATTAACAGTGGCCTCTACAGCAATCTGCCCCTTTACACTGACCTTCATAGAGGACTGTCCCCTTAACTGTGTCCTCCACAGCAGGCTTCCCCTAGGGTGGCCAGAGGTCCGGTTTTAGGCTGGACAGTCTGGCTTTCAGACTCCCTGTCCCACACAGGGATGTCCTTTTGAACAGCTCACTCTCAGACAGCAGCACTGTGCTGTCTGAGCATAAGCTGCTGTCACGTTCTGTCACTCCTACAGAGGTCTGTATGTGCAGCCCTGAGCTTAACCCCACCTCTGACCCTGCCTACGTGCACAGCTCGTCCTAGGCAACGGCGTACAACTAGTCGACGGTCCCTAGCCTAGGTACGTGCTGGGGCGTACAGGGAATAGAAAAACGAGGAGAACACAATAAACAAACAACAGAACACACACACAATATCGGGAAGTCACAAAGGCAAGGTTAAACCAGGAAGTCACGTCAGAAGCCAAGGGAGCGAACAGAACAAAGTCAAATGAGCTAGTCGTGGTCAAAACTGTGAGGTAGCGAAGTACAAAGGGATGAGACGGGGATGTATAAAAAAAAAAAAAAAACAAGCCAAAGTCAGGTACAATAGTCACAGATGATCACATACCGCAAGCACTGGGAGTAAGACCAATCACAGGCAACCTGTGGCCAGCAGGCTGTCCGTTTAAATAGGCCCAGCATATGGGTCACGTGACGTGGCCAACGTCACGTAACCCAAATCAGAAACCTCAATACACCTGAGCGCCGACACATGGGCATCGGCGCTCAGCTCCCCTGCTGCTTGTTGTGGCTGGGTTGTTATGGAAACCTGGTGTAAAACTGTGTGTATATGGAGACTAAGGAACTGCATGCTTCTATTGGCTCATAAGGGACATGTGACCATGTGTATGGCAGTTGGGATATGAAGAGAAAGACTTCCAGGCTTCTATTGGCTAATGCAGGTAATTTTTTGGGAATATCTCAGGAACGGTACGTCCTAGAGAGCTGAGATCACGTCTAAAACCTCCCCGGACACCTGATGTACCTGTGTGGCAAATTTTGTGATTGTAAATGCGACGGTGTGTATTCCTTTAGTGGACATGCATACATACACTCAGCTGTTCTGTCACAAAGGGTTAACTGTTTTTCTAGCTGTGTGACTGGTACTTTCACTTTTACTTTGTGCTGATCATCTAATAAACCTGATCTGTAAACTACTGAGAGGTCATAAACACTTATTTAAGCCACATGCTTCTCATTAAGATATGAACTGAGCTCTAATGAATGTTTATAATGTCAGTGAGTCCGTCGGCTCCTGGTCTGATGGAAAAGACAGAAAATCCATAGGATGTTACTAGAGCATGTGAGCTCTGTACAGAAAAAAAGACGCCATATTTTTTTTAAAGTTTATTTAAAAAAAAAAACAAAAACTTTTAAGCTCAAAATGAGTGCAATGTAATAATAATAATAATGATAATAATAAAAATGCCCCCAAAGGTGTACATAGCCTTTAAGGGAGTTCACCTCCAAAATTGGCTTCAAGGTAAGCATTCTGCTATATAGGGCATGTCCCCTACAATAGAAATTACCTTTCTCATGAAAATCTGGTCCGGAGAGGTAATGTGATTAGCAGAGGCGTAGCTAGAGGTTCAGCATGGGGGGGGGGGGGCGAAACATACTTGACTGGGCCCCCCACTTAGTGGGTTCCCAAAAGCACGTTTCCAACTTCACAGGCACATACTACTAGTTGTACTGTTAAGTACAGTACAATAGACTTGCTACATACCCTAGTCTAAATACTCTACCACATAATGCAGTAATATAGGACTCCTACGTTAAAGGAAACCTGTCCCCAGTTTTTACATCACTAAACTAACAGTCCTCTGCCCCCATCAGACCTCAGATAAGCTTAATGTGCCCCCATCAGACCTCAGATCAGCAGAATGTGCCCCCATCAGACCTCAGATCAGCAGAATGTGCCCCCATCAGACCTTAGATCAGCGTATTGTGCCCCCATCAGACCTTAGATCAGCAGAATGTGCCCCCATCAGACCTCAGATCAGCATATTGTGCCCCCATCAGACCTCAGATCAGCGTATTGTGCCCCCATCAGACCCCAGATCAGCAGAATGTGCCCCCATCAGACCTCAGATCAGCAGAATGTGCCCCATCAGACCTCAGATCAGCAGAATGTGCCCCCATCAGACCTCAGATCAGCAGAATGTGCCCCCATCAGACCTCAGATCAGCGTATTGTGCCCCCATCAGACCCCAGATCAGCAGAATGTGCCCCCATCAGACCTCAGATCAGCGTATTGTGCCCCCATCAGACCTCAGATCAGCGTATTGTGCCCCCATCAGACCCCAGATCAGCAGAATGTGCCCCATCAGACCTCAGATCAGCAGAATGTTCCCCCATCAGACCTCAGATCAGCAGAATGTGCCCCCATCAGACCTCAGATCAGCGTATTGTGCCATCAGACCTCAGATCAGCCTACTGTGCCCCCATCAGACCTCAAATCAGCTTAATGTGCCCCCATCAGACCTCAAATCAGCTTAATGTGCCCCCATCAGACCTCAGATTAACAGAATGTGCCCCCATCAGACCTCAGATCGGCAGAATATGCCCCCATCAGACCTCAGATCGGCAGAATGTGCCCCCATCAGACCTCAGATCGGCAGAATGTGCCCCCATCAGACCTCAGATCGGCAGAATGTGCCCCCATCAGACCTCAGATCGGCAGAATGTGCCCCCATCAGACCTCAGATCAGCTTATTGTGCCCCCATCAGACCTCAGATCAGCCTACTGTGCCCCCATCAGACCTCAGATCAGCTTAATGTGCCGCCATCAGACCTCAGATCAGCGTATTGTGCCGCCATCAGACCTCAGATCAGCAGAATGTGCCCCCATCAGACCTCAGATCAGCAGAATGTGCCCCCATCAGACCTCAGATCAGCAGAATGTGCCCCCATCAGACCTCAGATCAGCAGAATGTGCCCCCATCAGACCTCAGATCAGCAGAATGTGCCCCCATCAGACCTCAGATCAGCAGAATGTGCCCCATCAGACTTCAGATCAGCGTATTGTGCCGCCATCAAGACCTCAGATCAGCGCATTGTGCCGCCATCAGATCTCAGATCAGCATAATGTGCCCCCATCAGACCGCAGATCAGCATAATGTGCCCCCATCAGACCTCAGATCAGCAGAATATGCCCCCATCAGACCTCAGAAGCGGCTTAATGTGCCATCAGACCTCAGATCGGCGTATTGTGCCATCAGACCTCAGATCAGCGTATTGTGCCCTCATTAGACCTCAGATCAGCAGAATGTGCCCCCATCAGACCTCAGATCAGCTTAATGTGCCGCCATCAGACCTCAGATCAGCGTATTGTGCCGCCATCAGACCTCAGATCAGCAGAATGTGCCCCCATCAGACCTCAGATCAGCAGAATGTGCCCCCATCAGACCTCAGATCAGCAGAATGTGCCCCATCAGACCTCAGATCAGCAGAATGTGCCCCCATCAGACCTCAGATCAGCAGAATGTGCCCCCATCAGACCTCAGATCAGCAGAATGTGCCCCCATCAGACCTCAGATCAGCAGAATGTGCCCCATCAGACCTCAGATCAGCAGAATGTGCCCCCATCAGACTTCAGATCAGCGTATTGTGCCGCCATCAGACCTCAGATCAGCGCATTGTGCCGCCATCAGATCTCAGATCAGCATAATGTGCCCCCATCAGACCGCAGATCAGCATAATGTGCCCCCATCAGACCTCAGATCAGCAGAATATGCCCCCATCAGACCTCAGAGCGGCTTAATGTGCCATCAGACCTCAGATCGGCGTATTGTGCCATCAGACCTCAGATCAGCGTATTGTGCCCTCATTAGACCTCAGATCAGCAGAATGTGCCCCCATCAGACCTCAGATCAGCTTAATGTGCCCCCATCAGACCTCAGATCAGCGTATTGTGCCCCCATCAGACCTCAGATCAGCGTATTGTGCCGCCATCAGACCTCAGATCAGCAGAATGTGCCCCCATCAGACCTCAGATCAGCGTATTGTGCCGCCATCAGACCTCAGATCAGCGTATTGTGCCCCCATCAGACCTCAGATCAGCGTATTGTGCCATCAGACCTCAGATCAGCGCATTGTGCCGCCATCAGATCTCAGATCAGCATAATGTGCCCCCATCAGACCTCAGAGCGGCTTAATGTGCCATCAGACCTCAGATCAGCGTATTGTGCCCCCATCAGACCTCAGATCAGCGTATTGTGCCCTCATTAGACCTCAGATCAGCAGAATGTGCCCCATCAGACCTCAGATCATCAGAATGTGCCCCATCAGACGTCAGATCAGCTTAATGTGCCCCCACCAGACCTCAGATCAGCGTATTGTGCCATCAGACCTCAGATCAGCGTATTGTGCCGCCATCAGACCTCAGATCAGCATATTGTGCCGCCATCAGACCTCAGATCAGCGTATTGTGCCGCCATCAGACCTCAGATCAGCGTATTGTGCCCCCATCAGACCTCAGATTAGCAGAACGTGCACCCATCAGACCTCAGATCAGCGTATTGTGCCGCCATCAGACCTCAGATCAGCGTATTGTGCCCCCATCAGACCTCAGATCAGCAGAATGTGCCCCCATCAGACCTCAGATTAGCAGAACGTGCACCCATCAGACCTCAGATGAGCAGAATGTGCCCCCATCAGACCTCAGATCGGCTTAATGTGCCATCAGACCTCAGATCAGCGTATTGTGCCTCCATCAGACCTCAGATCAGCGCATTGTGCCGCCATCAGATCTCAGATCAGCATAATGTGCCCCCATCAGACCTCAGAGCGGCTTAATGTGCCATCAGACCTCAGATCAGCGTATTGTGCCCCCATCAGACCTCAGATCAGCGTATTGTGCCCTCATTAGACCTCAGATCAGCAGAATGTGCCCCATCAGACCTCAGATCATCAGAATGTGCCCCATCAGACGTCAGATCAGCTTAATGTGCCCCCACCAGACCTCAGATCAGCGTATTGTGCCATCAGACCTCAGATCAGCGTATTGTGCCGCCATCAGACCTCAGATCAGCATATTGTGCCGCCATCAGACCTCAGATCAGCGTATTGTGCCGCCATCAGACCTCAGATCAGCGTATTGTGCCGCCATCAGACCTCAGATCAGCGTATTGTGCCCCCATCAGACCTCAGATCAGCAGAATGTGCCCCCATCAGACCTCAGATTAGCAGAACGTGCACCCATCAGACCTCAGATCAGCGTATTGTGCCGCCATCAGACCTCAGATCAGCGTATTGTGCCCCCATCAGACCTCAGATAAGCAGAATGTGCCCCCATCAGACCTCAGATTAGCAGAACGTGCACCCATCAGACCTCAGATGAGCAGAATGTGCCCCCATCAGACCTCAGATCGGCTTAATGTGCCATCAGACCTCAGATCAGCGTATTGTGCCTCCATCAGACCTCAGATCAGCGCATTGTGCCGCCATCAGATCTCAGATCAGCATAATGTGCCCCCATCAGACCGCAGATCAGCATAATGTGCCCCCATCAGACCTCAGATCAGCAGAATATGCCCCCATCAGACCTCAGAGCGGCTTAATGTGCCATCAGACCTCAGATCGGCGTATTGTGCCATCAGACCTCAGATCAGCGTATTGTGCCCTCATTAGACCTCAGATCATCAGAATGTGCCCCATCAGACGTCAGATCAGCTTAATGTGCCCTCATCAGACCTCAGATCAGCTTAATGTGCCCCCATCAGACCTCAGATCAGCGTATTGTGCCCCCATCAGACCTCAGATCAGCGTATTGTGCCGTCATCAGACCTCAGATCAGCGTATTGTGCTGCCATCAGACCTCAGATCAGCAGAATGTGCCCCCATCAGACCTCAGATCAGCGTATTGTGCCCCCATCAGACCTCAGATAAGCAGAATGTGCCCCCATCAGACCTCAGATTAGCAGAACGTGCACCCATCAGACCTCAGATGAGCAGAATGTGCCCCCATCAGACCTCAGATCGGCTTAATGTGCCATCAGACCTCAGATCAGCGTATTGTGCCTCCATCAGACCTCAGATCAGCGCATTGTGCCGCCATCAGATCTCAGATCAGCATAATGTGCCCCCATCAGACCGCAGATCAGCATAATGTGCCCCCATCAGACCTCAGATCAGCAGAATATGCCCCCATCAGACCTCAGAGCGGCTTAATGTGCCATCAGACCTCAGATCGGCGTATTGTGCCATCAGACCTCAGATCAGCGTATTGTGCCCTCATTAGACCTCAGATCATCAGAATGTGCCCCATCAGACGTCAGATCAGCTTAATGTGCCCTCATCAGACCTCAGATCAGCTTAATGTGCCCCCATCAGACCTCAGATCAGCGTATTGTGCCCCCATCAGACCTCAGATCAGCGTATTGTGCCGCCATCAGACCTCAGATCAGCGTATTGTGCCGCCATCAGACCTCAGATCAGCAGAATGTGCCCCCATCAGACCTCAGATCAGCGTATTGTGCCGCCATCAGACCTCAGATCAGCAGAATTTGCCCCCATCAGACCTCAGTTCAGCGTATTGTGCCCCCATCAGACCTCAGATCAGCGTATTGTGCCCCCATCAGACCTCAGATCAGCGTATTGTGCCGTCATCAGACCTCAGATCAGCGTATTGTGCCGCCATCAGACCTCAGATCAGCAGAATGTGCCCCCATCAGACCTCAGATCAGCGTATTGTGCCGCCATCAGACCTCAGATCAGCAGAATTTGCCCCCATCAGACCTCAGTTCAGCAGAATGTGCCCCCATCAGACCTCAGATCAGCGTATTGTGCCGCCATCAGACCTCAGATCAGCGCATTGTGCCGCCATCAGATCTCAGATCAGCATAATGTGCCCCCATCAGACCTCAGATCAGCAGAATATGCCCCCATCAGACCTCAGATCAGCAGAATATGCCCCCATCAGACCTCAGAGCGGCTTAATGTGCCATCAGACCTCAGATCAGCGTATTGTGCCCCCATCAGACCTCAGATCAGCGTATTGTGCCCTCATTAGACCTCAGATCAGCAGAATGTGCCCCATCAGACCTCAGATCAGCAGAATGTGCCCCATCAGACCTCAGATCATCAGAATGTGCCCCATCAGACGTCAGATCAGCTTAATGTGCCCCCATCAGACCTCAGATCAGCGTATTGTGCCCCCATCAGACCTCAGATCAGCGTATTGTGCCCCCATCAGACCTCAGATCAGCGTATTGTGCCGCCATCAGACCTCAGATCAGCGTATTGTGCCCCCATCAGACCTCAGATCAGCAGAATGTGCCCCCATCAGACCTCAGATCAGCAGAATGTGCCCCCATCAGACCTCAGATTAGCAGAACGTGCACCCATCAGACCTCAGATCAGCAGAATGTGCCCCCATCAGACCTCAGATCGGCTTAATGTGCCATCAGACCTCAGATCAGCGTATTGTGCCTCCATCAGGCCTCAGATCAGCGTATTGTGCCCCCATCAGACCACAGATCAGCCCACCCAGCCACAAGGTTAAAATAAAAACCTTTCTTACCTGTCCTGCGGCTGCCCTCCGGTCCGGCACTCCGCTCTCTTCCCTGGCCCGCGCACACTATGACCTGACGCTGCATGCACAGTCAGTCGGATGCGGATCGCGGACAGTCGGATGCGGATCGCGGATCCCATTGAAGTGAATGGGTCCGTGATCCGCATGCGGAAGTACCACAGTAGGTGCCCGTGCACTGCGGACCACAATCTGCAGTCCGCAGCACGGGCACAGCCACACAACGGCCATGTAAACGAGCCCTTAACACAATCCTTAGGTCAAATCCGCTACCTTCTTGTTCACCAACAAGGCACATCCTCCAGAGAGTAACAAATGAGATGGAAGGAACCTGCCTGCATTGGGCCCCCGATATTCAAAGGCCCCATAGCAGCCACATGATCTGCACCTATTTTATTATTTCAGTTTACATACTTATATAGCTCTGACATATTCCATAGCGCTTTACAGACATTATCATTGCTTGATGTGGAGTTCAGACTCTAAGTAGATGCTACCTTGTGGTACAGTATAAGACCTAGATAAATGAATATCCGTTAGAGTTGTATGAAAACTTGTCACGTGTGAATCCACCATCCGTAAACGTAATTTTTCAATATATTTGTAAAGATGACCTGATCATTTCTGTTACAATGGAAAATGCCACCCTTCAATCCCCAGATGCCAATGTGAGTAAACTTACGGTAGCCAGGGGCTTTCTCCTATATCTTGAATCCGTCTCTAGAATATCCATTGTTTCTTTTATAAGGTAGAACACAAAACAGAGGCTGATAGATGCTTCCCTTTCGGTGGAATTGGAGAATGAATTAATTCAATCAGCAAAGTAAGCAGGTTGCACTTTAACCTGTGCCTGGACTTTTAACTTAGACAGAGCGTTACTGATAACGGGGTGTCCACTGCACCATCATCTGGGCAAAGAGCAACAGGGAGGCAGAATATATTCCCAGCTGTATGCCTGACATTCATTCAGTTATGTACAATACTAATCAATAGAGAGATGGGACTGCATTTACAATGCATTCAGAAAGTCTTCAAGCCCTTTTACGATTTTCACATTTTGTTATGTTGCGGCCTTGTGCTAAAAAAAAAACAAAAAACTTTTTTTCCTAGTCATTCTGCACTCAGCATAATGAGAAAGTGAAAACGGAATTTTATAAATCTTTGCTAATTTATTGAAAAGGAAAAACTTAAATATTGCATACACTACTCACAAAAAGTTAGGGATATTTGGCTTTTGGGTGAAATTTATGGAAAACGTAAAAAGTTCACGCTACAGTGATATTATATCATGACAGTAGGGCATTTTAAGTAGAAGCAGCAATGGTGATTTCCTCATCTCAAAAAATTTATTGAAACAAAAGCCAACAACAGTGGTGGGTATACCATCAATTACAGCTTGACAACGAAGTCTCATGCTGTTCACAAGTCGACTTATTGTCTGCTGAGGCATGGCATCCCACTCTTCTGGAAGTGCAGCCCTCAGGTCATTGAGGCTCTGGGGTACAGAGTTACGAGCCTCTACATGGTGACTTACATGATCCCATAGGTTTTTAATGGCATTCAGGTCTGGAGAAAGTGCAGGCCACTCAATTTGAGGTACCCCAGTCTCCATAGTGCTCTTCTTGACGTTTGCAACATTGTTGGCGGCCACTATTATAAGCTTTTCCTTTTGAAAAATTTTGCAAAAATGTTTAAAATGCTGTTTTTTTTTTTTTTGAGAAACGAATGCCACACGCAAGAAAATGTTAAAAAGATGTGAAAGCTTTCTGAATGCACTGTAAGGATACCTTTTCATCTTTGTTGTCTTGTATATGGCTGATGCAAAGACCAGGTTCACACTATACATTTAGTGTGAATTTCCGATTGCTTGTGAAGTTGTAAATGGGATATTAAAAAACTCATGTTCCTGTTGTCAACAAAACCTGCTGTGGAATTCACAGATATCTCAGATTTTAGCCATTTTGAAATGATTTAGGAATTCACCATCTATCTACAACGCGGATATGGTAGATATATCTGACAGAATTATTTTTTTACAGACTCCACACTAAACAGCCTGATCATGTATGAAAGTAAGAGGCTGTCTATTCATTCTCCATCAACTACGACAGGCAGAATACAGACACTGATGAAATATGCTATGTGGTATGAATAAAATACAGCCATGTGAGTAGCTGCATTATTGTTTCATATACAAACATGGAATACACATGCATGAAGGAGTTCCATTCTTCTAATTTTAATTTATTACTTGCAGAAGTTTAGGCATTGTCCTTTTCCATGAAAGAAATTCTGGCTATAGGATAAGGACAGATCCAAATTCTTCCCATCTGACGAAACTGAAATTATAATGTGCAGGTCTATGTGCGGTGTCTAATCATGTACATTATCCTTGCCATGCTATGCATGGGAGCCATATTCCCTTTTTTTCTCTGCAGGTCACTATGTCTATGCAGTTTGCTGACTGGCTGTTATAAGACTACTTTCACACTGTGCTTGCATAGTACGTTTGATGTATATGCTGGAAAAGCTCTCCCAACTTCAACCAATGTAGTCAAAGAGTGTCACTTTGGCCTCATGTACACGACCATATGAAAAAACAGATCCGCAGAAAATACGGATGACATCCGTGTGCATTCTGTATTTTGCGTAACGGAACAGCTGGCTCCTAAAAGAACATTACTATCCTTGTCCGTAATGCGGACAATAATAGGACATGTTCTATTTTTTTGCAGAAGGGAAATAAGGACACACGGAAACGGAATGCACACGGAGTACCTTCCGTTTTTATTTTTTTGCGGACCCATTGAAATGAATGGTTCCACATACGATCCGCAAAAAAAGCGGAATGGACACGGAAAGAAAATACGTTCGTGTGCATGAGCCCTTACCAGTAAACATCAGTTTACCTTTTTTGCAATATGGGATACCGCAGTGGACTATGATATTCCTTACAGAGGCATTCAGTAAAACAACTTAAGACTACACTATGTCTATATAATTGTGTCTTTTGGAGGTATATGTTGGGAAATTCTCCCAAGGGGCACTGCAAAACTCAGCGTGATAGTATCCTAAAACCCCCCACAGTCTTAACAAACCCCTGCACGGGCGGTGGATCTGCCGCAGTTATATAGAGGCGCTGGCCTCTAGGTAACTTTAGTGGATCCACTGCTGCTTCTAAATGTAAGAAGATCTGTGCCAGAAATACACCTAATTTAGGGGTATTTCTGTTTAATAAATTACCCCCAAACGAGCATGTCCTGTGCAGTAATAACACTCTGTGTTTGCGTGTGAGTTCCCATTATGGACACAGCTCATTTAGAAGCCCACTGCATTATAATGATTTAAAATGCTGTGTGTCTCTGCCTGACCTGTATCTACAGCATTATACAGACAGCATAATAAAGTAACGTCATGCAAAGACACACAGTATTATAAATCAGTATAATGCTGTGTGCTCCTGTAAAACGTCTACTGTCTAAAACAGAAAATCAAGCTCACAGAGCGTGATTTCTGAACAGGACAAGCTAGTCTGAAAGAGGCCTTAGGCCACTTTTACGAAATCAGTATTTGGTCAGCATTTGTAAGCCAAAACCGGGAGTGAAACCTTCAGAGAAATGTATAATGGAAAGATGCGTGCCTCTTCTGTGTTTTGGACCCACTCCTGGTTTTGGCTTACAAATACCTATCAAAAATACTCATGAAATGTATAGTATGTGCACATTCTCTACTAATACACCGTAGGAAATGTAGTTTCAGAATAGCTATCAGCTATCAATTGCTCCTACCCGTTCATAAACAATGTGCTCAGGCCATGTTGCAAACACAAGGTAAACAGAAACATGAAGTATGCATAAAAAGGTATGTCTGCATAAAAAACAGGCAGTATAGCAGGCAGCCCTCAGAGGAGAGTGCTGAGGAGGATGGATGAGGGAGCTATGGAACTGATAGCAGTGTCGGTTCACATTTGCAGTCCTTACTCTGGCACTCCTGGGGATCATGCAGCAGTGATTGGAGGTTGCACACCTTCTGCCTCGTGGCAAATCCTGGGCCTTTTGGGGACTCCTATCTGGTGGAAGTTTGTGTCCTTAATGGTGAACGGCAGGCAGGGTGAAAGGCAGGAGGACAAGAGCAGGACTGGATGATGGCAGTGGTGAAATGGTTATGCAAGGCAATAATCAGGCCAGTGAAGGGGTGACAAATCCAGTGTTCTTTACTGAGTTAGTAGAGGCTGTTCACAAATTGAAACACTGGTAGCATTCAGTTTAGACTCTCCAGAGTACAGTATACAATACTTCTAAAGCTGAACATGGCATAATCTGCAGTAAAATGGCTCACTGAGTGTCTCTATCAGACCCAAACTACTTTCCAAGATAACCAAAGGGGTGCACATTCACAATATGTACTACAGTTCCCACAGCGGGGTGTAGATCCTCCAATGAACAGCTAATCTTTGGTCAAAAGTCTGCTGGGGGTCCTTTCCCCTAGCAGTAAGGCATACTGCTATATAAAAGCGATTGTATTTACTGTACTTAGAGTCCTTTAAATTGGCCATCAACAGTCTATATACTCTATACTACTTTCCTTCTCAGAGGATGGGAACTTCTTCAGCATGCAAGGATGGAGGTTCTTCGGAGTAGGCCTCATGTACATATTGCTTTTTCATCCATTCAGAAATTGATCTGCAATGCAGATTTTGAAATCCTCAGCATGTCAATTCTTTGTGCGGTTCTTTTGTGTGGATTTCACCTTTTTTAATGGAAGACTGATAACTGTGACAAAACCACATCAAATCTGCACCAAAAGCCCAAGTAACACATTTGGTTTTTGTTGTGGAAACCACCTTGCACCTAGGAAAAGAAGTCGCCTTTTTGAATAACTCATCTAGGGCCAGGCCAAAAAGATATTCACCCTCACAAGGAACCCGGCATAATCTTTGCTTGGAAGGGAGATCACCCCCTTCCCCGCCCATTATCAACCAGAGTACCCGACAGGCAGAATTAGAAAGGGAAGATGCCCAGGGTGCTAACCTATAGGCATCAGTGGAAGCATCTGCTAGGAAGTCAGCCTTCTGAATAGTAGAAAGGGTGGCCAGGATGTGATCTCTGGGACACTTGTTTGTAAGGTGACCCAGCCAGATAATCAGAGACCTAGCGATACATGTTGCAGCAATGTACGGTCTGAAAGGGGAAGCAGCAGCTTGGAAAATGCCCTTCACGAACCTCTCAGGCTTCTTATCAAGGGGGTCTTTTAAAACACCAAAGGGGAGAGCAGAGTTTCTAGAAAACAAATTTGACAAGCCATGACCCCGGACCACCCCTCTAGCCAGAGACTGCTGTGACAGAAGGAGGGCTAACATTCTCTGCAACTTTGACTTTCTTATCTCCTGAATAGTACGGGGAGAATCCGAAGCAGTGAACACAGGGGAAGGGGTACTGGGAACTTAAAGTGACCCTGGAAGAAAACTAAACGAGGCCCCATATTATAGGTGGGTCAAAATTGACAGAAGGCGTGGCAACACAAGTAGGCGAGAACAACACAAATAGATGGGACCAGAAATACCATAGTGCAATACAAAATACCGCTACAGTATTCAACTGTATGATGTATCACAGTCCTGAGGATGGCAATACAGCTGAATTCAGGAGGACACCTGCAGCTGCTTGCCAAGTGCATAAGTACCTGATGTTCCTAACATTAATACTGAGAGCATGAGCATGAGCTGCCGGCCATGATGAGGGCTCGGGTGACCCCTGGGCATCGCCTGATGGGAAATGTCCCTGTAGGCCCGAGCGACCACTTAGAGCAAGCCACGTTGCTAAACTGGCTGCTGATTCACTTTAATTCTATAGGCCAGCCATTACTTCCAGGTTGCCTGTAGGATACAAAAGCGCACAAGCCGAAGACCCTCCTCGAGCACCAGTACGGGCACCACAGAGAGTTTTACTGGAAACCAGGCTGCACATCTGGACATGGAATTTTGTGTCCACCTGTCATTTCTTGGCCACCGACTGAAATCGCAAAAAGTACCTCATAACAGCGCTTGCACACATATCCAGGCAGGTCATGAACTGACTTCATGCTGAAGGCTGCCCCCCTAATACTTTCGATGTGCCTTCAACGCCATCAGAAGTTTGCATTCCCACACACGTATCAGAATACAACAGACCTGCCACTGAAGGTCCCAGACCCTCACTAGCCATACGTCTCCAACATAACGGAAACCAGACAGATTTGTTATGCTGGCCATAGACTTTTATTATGAAGGAATACATAACAGAATGCATTCCGTCATTGAATTGCGTTATGGTCCGTGGTAACAGAATCCATAATGCAATTCACCATATACCCAAACTTCGAAACTTGAAGTTCATTCATCCCTACTCTCAATGCATTTTACTGCTGGTTTGTGGGGGTAGTGTCGGAATGTGAGTATAAAGATAAAAATTACATAACTTGACTCTACGCCACTTGTTTGTAAGTAAATAACGGAAACATTCCTATTACTATACACTACATGATCAGGAATTCCTACTAATTCAGTATTTGTCAAAACCAGTCCCAAAACTGGATTATCAAGAAATAAGTCAGCTCTGGAGCTACACCTCCACAGCAGGTTCAGTGCTACTTCATCATCTGCGGGGTCAGTACAGAGAAGTACAACCTGCTGCACTTAATGTTGATCATCAGGCTTGAGAAATGTTGTTTAATCAGGTTATAGATTTCTCAGCATTACCAGATTACGTTTATCTATACAGCTCTACTCACGTTACTATTAAGCAATCCTTTTATTGCTGCCTCATACCAAAGTCCTTCATAGATATCAGGCAGCAGATATTCATTCTACTTGGAAATATACATAGATTTGCATTGACTTTTCAAAATTACAAAAAAAAAAAAAAAAACTCTGTAAAATTAACATTCTGCCACAAGGTGGAATAAACCGTATTACCGTAAAAATATCCTAATCCTGCAGACTCGCAGTAGTAGACAATATATCTGCCATATAATCTACCTCCTGTCTGGGGAGAGACTGACTGTAGCGTTCATTATTGGGATTACTGACATTGCGTTCAGGGGAATTTCGAGACCTATGACCACTAGTTTATTGTTCATTTGCAGTGTACTGCTGCCAGTAAAATATTACGTCATTTTATCTAATATGTTCTACCAGCTTGTACAGCAGGTTACACACCTCATGTTGTCAGTATTAGGGCTCATGCACACGAACATTTGCAATTTGCGGTCCACAACACACGGGCACTGACTGTGGGGCCACCGCATTCGGATTGCGGACCTATTCACTTGAATGGGGTCCGCGATCCGCATCCGACGGTCTGCAAAAAAGTAGTGCATGCGCTACTTTTTTGCGGTGCGGAGGCACGGCCACAAACACCATGGAAGCACACCGTAGTGCTTCCGTGGTGTTCCGATCCGTGCCTCCGTTATTGCGGACCCATTGAAGTGAATGGGTCCGCGATCTGTGATGCGGGCTGCACACAGCCGGTGCCCGTGTATTGCAGATGCCACCCTTGGTCCAAAAACCAATAATCATCCCTTTTTGAAACTCTTATAAATCGCTCCTTTTACCCATGACAGCAACAAGGGATATGTGAGCAGACAGCTTATCGCACACTTGTCTTACACTACTCACAAAATGTAAGGAATACTGGGCTTTTAGGTGAAATTTCAGAATGGGCACAAATGATTTTGATAAAATATTTGCTAAGAGCTCAGCTAATGCGTATGTTGGCCTGCCTACGTCCAGCAGCGTACGACAATATTACAGTCATGCATGAACATCTTAAGAGACATTCTTGGACCTTACTAGACGCAAACTCCATCTTTCACATCCCAGTAGGAATCACTCCTGTTCTTGTTGTCTCAGCGTTAAAGGGGTATTCCCATCTCACAAACGTAGTTTGTATAGTTAGATATGGCCATACCAGTATTATTACTAATAGAATGTATTTATATAAAATGTACCATTTAGAAGATTTGCCTATTTGTATATTCATTGTTCCATCTATCAGTCAGGCCGTTGCCCCTGGTTACGGCCACCGCAGCCATATAGTAGAGGTGGTCGGCTTGCTCCTTTTCAAACCCGCTCTGAGGTAACTGCTGTATTGTGAACACACATTGCATGAGCATGCGGAGACACATCTTAGGGTACTTTCACATATGCGCTTTGGACGCTACCAGTCCAAAACACAATGGTCAGGATCCATCCAAAACACAGACTTTATGGAACAGGATCCATTTCTCTGCGTTTTGGAAGCGCAGACAAAAATGCTACAACCCTAAGATGTGTCTCCACATGCTCATGTAATGTGCGTTCACAATACAGCAGTTACCTCAGAACGGGTCTGAACAAGAGCAAGCTGACCACCACTACTACATGGCCGCGGTGGCCGTAACTAGGGGCAACGGCCTGACTGATGTGTGTGGGACAATGGATATACAAATAGGCAAATCTTCTAAATGGTACATTTCATATACATACATTCTATTAGTAATAATATTGGTATGGCTATATCTAACTATACAAACTACATTTGTGAGATGGGAATAACCCTTTAAGTTTCCCGTTTTTTTTACATTAGCTGGTGTAGGGTTATACCACAAATTGTCCATGATACATTACAGACTTGCCAAGGTTTGTCAGGTCTGATATTTCACACATTGAGACTTTTTGGAAATTTTTTTTCTTTAATGGAAAAAATAAGAAATAAAAAAAGAACTATATCAGTACTTTTTTTTTTTTTTAAACCAAAACTCTGTTATGTTGTGTTTTTTGAGCGAGTAGCTGCATCAATCCCATTTGACGCGCACCCAACTAAAGAAATGTTCACTAATAATAATGAAAATAAGCATATAATAACGTTTATTCATATAGCACTTTACAACCAGTTCATTACCATTCACTAACATGAAAGTGGTATAAAATCTCCAAACTCCGCCCACTTGGTTAAATCTTTAGGGGCCCTGGTTTAAAATGCATTTGTCTCATAATCATGTCCTAATACAACATAGTTTATGTGAATTATGCATTGCTCTCTGAATATTCATCTTTACAGAGGCTTTTTTCTGGGAGTTCAATATTGATGGCCTATCCTCAGTTTAAGTCATCAATATCTGATCGGTGGGGTCTGACTCCAGGCACCCACCGATCAGCTGACTGAAGAGATTGCGGCACTCCTGTGAGTGCCACAGCCTCTTCCTAGGCCAGTGACATCACATTCCTCCATCACATGACCTCTTTGCAGCTCAGTCCTATTCAAGGGAATGAGCCTGGTCTGCAATATCAAGCACAGCCGCTATATATTGTACGGCGTTGTGCTATGTAGAGGTCGCAGTGCTCATCCTTGAGCAGCTGTCTGTTTAAACAGCTTATCGGTGGCAGTGACAGAAGCCAGATCCCCACCCTACATCAGATATTGATGAGGATACACCATAAATATCAAACTCCCAGAAAACTCCTTTAATTATTACCCAAACTCTCATATAAACACAAACACACAAAACATAAAATACATATACACTGTAAGCAAGTATATGTATAATTTATTTTTCTTTCCAGCAAAGAAAAAAATTAAGGGACACATTTAAAATATTCTCAAAGTTGCAAAAGAAAATATATAAATTATCTGAATATATTTTAAATCATTTTTTTAACATTTTGTTTTTCATTAAAAAAATGAACAATCCCGACCTGCTGCTAAGTGGCATAATGACTTCACAAAAATGCTGGGGAAGGCATCAGATAGCAAGGTGGATACAGAACATGGTTTACACTTGTACCATTACGGTGTTTCTCCGGAAGTAACTACAAGGACAGTCGACATGCACCGACCACACAGGGCCAGTGAAAGGCACGTTCAAATTAAAATGATGATTTATGAAAACTGAAAAAAAAAAAAAAAATCTAACCTACTGTCGGTAGCTACAGCACCCTTGCCTAATCCCTCATCTGCATTAGTTCAGTGATAAATTGCTGTGTTCTGGGGCACAAAAGGTAGTTTTATATTTTTAGTGGTTGTTTTAAAGGGAGTCTGTCATTGGCATTATTGCTTTGTTAACCAAGCATGGTGCCAGGCAGACTTCGCTCAACTGATTCCAACTGTGCCATCCCTATAGTCTTATGCAAATGGCGCCTTTAGAGTGGTGGCACAGAATCTCTTCTCCGTCCAGTGCCCTGCTCTTCCTTCGGACTGTTAATGGACAGGTCCAGGTGAGATTATGTACCTACTGCCCAGCCCTGCCAATCAATGGTACGTGGGAAGGGCTTAGCAGTGAATGGAGCAAAGCTTTTGTGTCACCACTCTCATGGCAATAAAGGCGTCATTTGCATATTTCAAAAAAGCCGATTTTACCTGCAACGGAGCCACAGATCTCTATAAAATGGCGCAGTGAGCTAAGCCTATCTGGCACTATACCTGGTTGCATAGCAAAGTTGCTGATGGCAGACCCCCTTTAAAAGGGTTCACTGGATTTAAGAAACTGATATCATATAATACACTGTAATGTCCTATTTTCCCATACAGCGGCTGAGCGTGGAGCTGGAGGTCCGCATTTTCTCAGTTTAGTTACACATACAGGTTGGTATATGGACATGTCTATTTATACAAAGGTGTACAGCTTTATAGGGGTTGTCTCATGAAGACTACTCCTTGTCTATAATCCCAGCTAGAGTATATGGACATCAGAGGGATGTCTGCCGCTTGGGACACCCTCGAGAGACCTCTGTATAACTGGCTCCTGTTCTAGAGGACCTGAGCAGTTCATGCAGCCACAATGCAATCCTACATTTCCCCTGCGGCTTTCCCCTTTAAGTTTCAATAATTAGGGGTGCTGAACACCTTTATTCCTATCTCACAGATATAACCTGTCAAACGTTTGGTCACTTTCAGGAGGAAACCTGACAAGCCTCGGGATTTGCCTGCAAGAAAGAACTGCTGATGGTTACCTGACAGATCCCACACCATATTGACAACACTTCCCCACTGCAAGCAATCACGGTCCTCGATAGGTTAACTGCTGAGGGTCTGCAGAAGTCACGTGTTGTTGAGGTGACATTACCACTGCAGCTGGAAGGGGTAAGTACTTAACAGTTCTTTATAGCAGGAGGATCCCAAGGGTTGTCAGGTTTCCTCATGAAATCGGACAACTCCTTGAAGTGCAGCCCGAGGTGGAGAAAGGCAGTGCAAGACTGCGGCCAAGCTGCTTTCCCCCGTCACTTCTGACCATACAATTGCTATGGATACACAGACTATTAACCAGTTTTCAGTGCCATAAGGAAAGATTCTTGGCAACCTGTATCTCAGATTACTGAGGTCTTCAGGAAAAGGCAGAATTGCCACAGAAGTGACAGTAGAGAAAGGGCAAAAAGGCATGAAGGAATTTATAGAGGACCTGTCACCTCTCCTGACATGTCTATTTTACTGAATACTTTTATTCCACATGAAAGGACAAATCTAGAGTATCTTTTCTTAGAACTTTCTGTTGTGCAGATCCTTGGAAAAAAAAAAAAAATAATTGACAACTATTACAAGTTTGGGGGTTTCCCACACAGTCTGACACTATGAAATCAGCGCTGAAGTACAGAGATCTAGTTGTCAATTTATGTATACAATTTCCTGGGGAATAACAGAGGAATGCTACAATACAAAGTTCTGAAAAGATGCTCCAGAATTACTTCATAGGGATTACAAGTATTTGCTAAAATACAGTTTTGGTGTATTTTTTTTACTGTATTATCACTGTATTTTTGGTGGAGGACCTCTAACAATCCACTGCCCATACACCATAGGGAATGTTAGGAAATAATAGGACACGATTTTCTATGTAACTAACTGAACATATATAAAGCAATAGAAAAAGGCAAATAAAAAAACTAAACCCCACCCAACAACCCAGTAAGAATACTTGTGATCCTACAGTCACAGTGGTCCATAAAGTCATAACGATAGCTTATACTGTACAGAATGAGAATTAAAGGGAGTTTCCTGGCTACTGCACTATTGTAAAGGTCACATCAGTCAGGGTCAATTCTTGGACCACCACTGATATTAAGAACGAAAGGTCCTAGTCCATGTTTTCAGTAGAGAGGAGATGTCGCATTTGCCGCCACTTCTCTACTGAAATCAATGGAAGGCACACATCAAGCAATAGTCACAAAAACACCATTTAAGTAGAGCACTGAGGTCATACTGCAAGGTTAGACTCTATATAAAAAGTCTAACCTCTGTAAATTGCCCACTGGGGCTTATGGGTTCTTGAACTCGGGAACCCAGTTTCTTCCTTACCCATCTTTGAAATGGGCCATTAGCTGACATATGGTAAAGGACTGCATTAGAATAGGGACTACAGACGTAAAGGCTGGTAAATAGCACTGCAACAGAATTCAGCCTGCATATGATGGACATGGGCATGACTGGTGATACCATCATCACACAGCATATCAGTGCATGACGTTATCTGCAAGTCAACAAGTAAAGTGCCTCTGCAGAAGTATATATACCTCATCAACTCCTCTGCAACATAGGAAACAGAACATCTAAACTAAAAATGGACATGCACATTATTGCTTTATAGTTAGCACATAAAATAATAGATCAGATATGTACTACCTTCACGTATGTCCAGTCAGAGGTCACTGTCTGGTCTACAGTATATTAGAATTTTACATTTATTCAGGATCCATCTGATCCCAACATGTCTGCTTTAATAAATTCTTATTCCCTATGAAATAATTCTGGAGCATCTGCCCTGTGCCAATCCTGTTACCATTCCTGCTATCCACTGAGAATGCCAGCACTGAAGGGACATGTCTCAATTGACAAGGGCGACTGTTAGGCTATGGCTACACGACATTTTGTCGCACCAATGTCGCGCGACAATTTTTATATTGATAGTCTATGGTGTTGCGCTGCGACTGCAACACGACAGTAGCAAAAAAACTTATTGTCGTGCAACACATGTCGTCATGTAGCTCTAGCCTTAACCTATTGATTTCCAGGAGGAATAACAGGAATACCACAGACACCTAACAAAAGGTTAGGTGCCTCAAAATTGTAAATTCATAGGGAATATAGTGCTGCGGCACACAATTGTCGGGAAGGAAGTGTTTTTTCCTGACAACCGGCTGCTCGTCAGTGGAAGTGAAGAGCTGCATTTACAAGTAGAAATCAACTCCTGGTTACTGCCATCGCTCGGCCTCATACAACTGTATTGGTTCTGGGCAACAGGGTGCTGTTCAGACACCACAATCCGCTGCCCAGAAACGATGATTTAATTGTCCGCATGATCGATTATTTTGCTCGTTCATCCGGCCGACTATCTGGAATGAGCATTCGTAGTAGTGCAGTGTAAACCCAGCGTAATGGGGTTGTGCAGTGATTTATATTGACGACCTATCCTGAGGCTAGGTCATCAATATCTGATCTGTGGGGTCTGACACCCCCACCGATCTCAGCTGTTTGACAAACTGGTTGTTACACTACATGTCCTCTCCTGTGGAGCGGCGGCGTAGTGTAATTACAAGTCTTTACATTTCACTTCCTAGAAGTCGAACCCCCGCTGATCAAATACTGACGACCTATCCTAACGATAGGTCATCAATATAAATGCTGCACAACCCCTTTAAGTGTCTACTAACACAGACATGTCAGAAGCAGTGACCGGTGTTCTTTAAAATGTGCTTCTAATTCTCCAACGATCTGTAAAGGAACAGGCTTCCGGACACCGAACAACAGTTCACAGACAGGCTTTCACATAACTACTGGCTTGGATGGTGACTGACACCATTTTTTATCACTTTCCTGCTTGGACACGACTACAGCTTTTATAGCTTATCAGAAGAGATGAAAGTATACCTGTAATGAGGCAAGTGCTCTTTACACACCTACAACGGGCAGACACCAAGGGCAGTCTCTGTACAAGTAGCTCTATAAAGGGTTACCTTGTACAGATCCGTCAGGACACCGAGTCTGTGTGCTGGCAATGTATAGTGCCAGTGTCTGGAGCACTTGTTAGGGGCAGGTTCGGTGTACCCGCCTGGCAGAACCCCAGATCACCACTTCTTCAAGGTACCAGAAGCTCTGAAGCAGACGGCAGGATCTGTGCAAATGTCTGCGAACCAGAGTTAGCTGCAAAAGACTGAAATGAAGGCTAAATACCTCTTCAGGATGCACAATATACACATAGACTGGGTCATGTCATTCCTAGTACAGTTTAATGGGTTACACGTTATGGGATGACAATAAGGCACTGCTAATATTATTACTGAGAATCTAACAACTTAGGAGATTTTCTCATTGGAGGAGGATTTTTTTGGTAACCACTTTACAGAAAAGCTATTATGGCAAAACAAAATCAGATGCTCATGGATTAGAATATAAATGGGTCGGACATTGGGGGGAGAAAATAAAAGCTAACGTTTTAATCAGAGGCAATTGACAATAAGATGGAATTACACAACTACGCCTGACAAAGACAATAATCCGGCCGAGGCATCACAGCCACGGGCCAATTACTGCATAGACATTTTTTGAATCTTTTTCAAGTGGGGAAGGGTAATAATTAAAAAAAAAAAAAAAGGATTTGGTTTTGACTTATTGTGCTTAAGTCTGTGGCGTCATCTGCCATCCAAAGAGAGTAAAATAAAGTTTCTATATAATTTAGATTTCATTAATTTCTGTTTTCTTTGTATTTACCGTTGCGACTTTCATATATAAATATATATAAAAGCATGTGTGAGACTGATGTGTGTACATATAATATGCTACATATATATATGCACATACATACACAAACACATATATGCTATTAACTTTCAGTGCAAAAAATAGTATCGTTTGTCTCTTGCTTTCACAATCTTCTCGTATACAATGGATTACAGCGGATTCTGGGTTTGTGTCTCAAACTTTCTTGTACAGAGACGGAGGCTTGGTCTTTGTCCTGGTTTAAAATCCATGTGTATACTTAATGCAGATCTTTGGATGTTCAGTCATATATTTCTGATGCCAGATTAGGGGACAACGTTTACCTAGAACCATAAGAAATAAAGAAGCTGAACACATGTTTTTCCTAGGATTTATCTTAAAGGGGTTGTCCAGCCTTTAAGTGATGGCCTATACTATACTACCTGCCTATCAGCTGTTCTGTGTACCTTCATTGCCGGAAATCGGCACCAGAACTACATAGCACTGTCAACTTTCTAGGGGACAGTGCTCACAATGCAGCACTGCTTCTACTCACTTCAATGGGATCTCTGGTGCCGACTACTGGCGATGGTTGAAGGGCAGATTGGCGAGAGGTGTGGGGTTTCAGATCCCTACCGATCAGCTAGTGATGACCTATCCCGAGGATAGGCCATAAGGTAAAGGATGGACAACCCCTTTAATAAACTGCAAAATAAAAACATTCTAATATGCTTGAAGAAGGCAGGACCATCAAAAATTCTGTGCAAATCAGCTGCCAACAGTACAGCTAGTTCAGCGTCAATTTTATCTTCTCTACCGAGCATCACAAAATGATTGTCACTGTACCACAGAGGATAGTCATTCCCTTCCTTTAGCACAAAGAAGGGAAAAGAAAGGGAACAGACTGACAATGGTGTAAAATAGTAAATATGTCATACTCAACGATCACTCAATGATTTCTACTTCCTTCTCCCTCTTGACATGCAGGAAATTACCACTCAGCCAATCAGTGAGAGGCGGATCATCGCTGCGGCCAGTGATTGGCTGAGCAGTCATTTCCTGCGTGTCAAGGGGGAGCAGGAGGTAGAGATCAGCAGGGAGCCAGGAAGGAGAGCATTGGGGGATCAGTGCGGTGTCTGTGACCAACAGTCAGAGCCTTTGAAAAAGAAATGTTCCACAGCCAGACAACCCCTTTAAAGCATATGCCTAGTCCTACTGGAATTATTATAAGCCTGCATTGGGGTATACTAAAGACGGGTGAGCGCACCTAACAGTAACAGAGGGATGCAAAATGGCGATAGCTAAAACTATATATTGCGCCAGGAAACTAGTTGCGAAATACTGGATTCAGCCATCTGGCCCAAATAAACAGGAATTAATAGGGGCAGTGAATCGATTGGTTCGATTGGAACTGGGTGTTTACCTGAAGAGGGGTGCACTTAAAA
This sequence comes from Rhinella marina, assembly GCA_900303285.1. Classification (NCBI taxonomy): domain Eukaryota; kingdom Metazoa; phylum Chordata; class Amphibia; order Anura; family Bufonidae; genus Rhinella; species Rhinella marina. Next base: position 1,131,139 of record ONZH01019172.1, read on the forward strand.
AATTTCAAAAGCAATGGGAAAACTGGGTCATAAAATCTGGTTTAGCGTCACAAGACTTGACGAGATCATGGGTACTATATAATATGGGTAAGGCGGGGTTGATTCAAGGTAATAGAAGAACTCGTAGATGAGTGTAGTTCGCCTCTTTGATAATGGCGGAGATTTATTTTCAATCAGGGGTCGGTTGGAGAGCCGGACACTGCACAGGGGGTGGGGGGGTATTCTGGGTACTGTATTGTTGTACTTGTTTTGTACAAGTTACTTGTATTTTATAAAATGCAAATAAAAATGATCTGATTTAAAAAAAAAAAAAAAAAAAAAAAAGACGGGTGGGGGCTAAGTGCTGAAAAACATGAATACTCACCTCCACTTCTCTTCCAACTTCCAACTGGCGAGGATGGGCACTTGGTGAGTGATGTCACAAACCTTCTATGCCTGTCCCTTTCACATAGACCATGCTAATGTCTAATACATATGATACAGATTCTCCCACATTACCGCTGGAAGAACCCCCTAAATCTAATCATAGAATGGGACTCTATGGGCAACTTATGTCACTATATTTCTGTATCGTATCCTCCCAATCATATATCACCAATTAAAGGCTCAGACACCATACGATCCGAGCCTCTACGTTATCGAACCAGGTTCCAAAGCTTTGTTAAAGGTAGCATGCCGTCAGAAAATGACCTATTACTGAAATGTTTTCAATTTATGTTACACATTTTTTTACAATCTTTGGCGAGTTTTTTTTGTGTCACTATCTATATTTTAGAAATGTATAATCCGGCAATTTTTCCACTGGCCATTAGGTCTAATAATAGCCCATGGTTTCATGTTCAGTACAGGTAACTTTTCACAAGCCATCGCTTTATCATCACAGGCAGAATTACGATGACCGATATCACCTTTGTATAGATCAGGCATGCCCAACCTGCGGCCCTCCAGCTGTTGCAAAACTACAACTCCCAGCATGCCCGGACAGCCTACATCTATCAGCCTACAGCAGGGCATGGTGGGAGTTGTAGTTTTACAACAGCTGGAAGGCCGCAGGTTGAGCATCCCTGGTATAGATTATACAAGATCTACAGCTTCTCCCTCCTGACCTCTACACAGGTCACAGATCATGCCTAGATAACTCTCCCATAAAAGTCAATGAGGTTCGTTCGTATCCATTTTATGGCCCATGTTATAGGTCTAGGGTGAAAAACTGCACAATTGTCAATGAGATTGTCATGTACTATATGATGTCTGATTTTCATTTTTTTCATCAGTCATGGGATAACCCCTTTAACATAAAAGCTTGTATGAAACAGGTCATTTTCTGATGACACATTCCCTTTAAACTAGGACCACTGTGGTACATGAATTTTCCCTACACACAGGACAAAACTGTAACAAGTCAGGACAGCAGCGGTATTCACGTTCTTACCGGATTTCTGTCTGGTTTTTGTTAGAGTTCTTATCTAAAGTGTCGTTTGTTAATTCCAAGCTCTGTTGTTTAGACTCTGCAATGCTATCCATCTGTGAGGTAGATGGGGCTCTATCTTCCACCCTACATTACAAAAAGGAGACAATCAGTAAAGTCGGAGTATCCGTGTTCTTTCTCTCATACCCTATCAGTGTGAAGATCTGATTAGCCTCTGGTCTAATCCAGTTTGTATACCACCTTCTCCCACTTTTATAAGCAATGGAGGTCCATAACATGGAAGTCTATGGGCAATATTAAACACAGAACAAACAGGGTTTTTTTCACTCATGAGGCGCGTTTTTTCAGTCGATGTATTATTTTTGTAAATTGTAAAAGTGAAATTTGTGTTGGCGTTTTTAAATGCCATTTTTTTTAATCAATGCTTTTTTCCCCCATAAAACTTTACATACGAAGTGACATTACAGGTTCACATACTTCCCTTGGCATGCAAATGAACCCAAAGCATAAAAAAAAAAAAAAAAAAAAAAAATTCAGGTTCTAAAACACCTCAAAAACGTCCCAAAAAGGCTTTGAAAAATGCTGTCATTTTTTGGGGGCACAAAAACTCTGTGAAGGAGCCCTAAACCTAGTAAAGGGGTCTGACACTGGCAGCACTGACTGTACAATGTCAGACTGTGAGGAGATCAACAACTCCTAACAGCTAGGTCAGATGATAGGCAGTTCATCGAAACAACCCTCCTGCTTCTCTCACAGTCCAATGATGTGCCTGCCTCTCTAGGTTTTTAACTGGGCAAAATGTCCAAGTGTGTTGTGGAGGGATGTCTAGCAGTCAATCTCTCACCAAGAGGTATACTACTCAAAAGCAGTATCTGAAAGCCCATTTAAAGGGCAGCGGGGGAAAACACTTTTACACCCTCTTGTGGCAAAAGCCAGTGTCACACCTGTTATCATTTACATATACAGTACAGACCAAGAGTTTGGACACACCTTCTCATTCAAAGTTTTCTGTATTTTCATGACTATGAAAATTGTAGATTCACACTGAAGGCATCAAAACTATGAATTAACACATGTGGAATTATATACTTAACAAAAAAGTGTGAAACAACTGTAAATATGTCTTATATTCTAGGTTCTTCAAAGTAGCCACCTTTGCTTTGATTACTGCTTTGCACACTCTTGGCATTCTCTTGATGAGCTTCAAGAGGTAGTCACCTGAAATGGTTTTCACTTCACAGGTGTGCCCTGTCAGGTTTAATAAGTGGGATTTCTTGCCTTATAAATGGGGTTGGGACCATGAGTTGTGTTGGGCAGAAGTCAGATGGATACACAGCTGATAGTCCTACTGAATAGACTGTTAGAATTTGTATTATGGCAAGAAAAAAGCAGCTAAGTAAAGAAAAACGAGTGGCCATCATTACTTTAAGAAATGAAGGTCAGTCAGTCTGAAAAATTGGGAAAACTTTGAAAGTGTCCCCAAGTGCAGTCACAAAAACCATGAAGCGCTACAAAGAAACTGGCTGACATGAGGACCGCCCCAGGAAAGGAAGACCAAGAGTCACCTCTGCTGCGGAGGATAAGTTCATCCGAGTCACCAGCCTCAGAAATCGCAGGTTAACAACAGCTCAGATTAGACAGACAGCATCTAACAGCGGCATGCTATTCCATCCGGTTTGCGTTTAGTTGGACCATCATTTATTTATCAACAGGACAATGACCCCAAACACACCTCCAGGCTGTGTAAGGGCTATTTGACCAAGAAGGAGAGTGATGGGGTGCTACGCCAGATGACCTGGCCTCCTAAGTCACCAGACCTGAATCCAATCGAGATGGTTTGGGGTGAGCTGGACCGCAGAGTGAAGGCAAAAGGGCCAACAAGTGCTAAGCATCTCTGGGAACTCCTTCAAGACTGTTGGAATACCATTTCAGGTGACTACCTCTTGAAGCTCATCAAGAGAATGCCCAGAGTGTGCAAAACAGTAATCAAAGCAAAAGGTGGCTACTTTGAAGAACCTAGAATATAAGACATATTTTCAGTTGTTTCACACTTTTTTGTTAAGTATATAATTCCACATGTGTTAATTCATAGTTTTGATGCCTTCAGTGTGAATCTACAATTTTCATAGTCATGAAAATACAGAAAACTCTTTGAATGAGAAGGTGTGTCCAAACTTTTGGTCTGTACTGTATGTAAGCTGAGTTTTGCAACAATACGAAATTTCTATCTGGAAATAAATTTTTTGGACTATAGTTCTGGACTGAACGAGTCAACTCCTTGGCACAGTGCACGGATTTAAATAGTTAAAAGACATAATTCCCAGAGATTTTCACTTTTGTAGACAGACTTCTGTTGAAGTCATTATATTATCTGTTGAATAACATAAAACCAGATGACTGTGTAATCACTGATCTGTCACTGGTCAGAATCAGGAACAGTATTCGACTATCTGAAAGTAAAAATTTCTTTACGGTTGTGCAGCCTTAAAGGGGTTGCCCAGGAATACACAATTTCTAACAAGTGGGGGCAGCCTGCTGATAGGATCATACTTACCTGCTCCACTCCGCTCTGGCTCCTGTAACTCCATCTTCCGGTCCAGCGTTTGTTTTCTTCCTCCCCGGTATGGGCAAGGTCCCCTGATACTCTTCAGCCAACCTCTGGTTTCATCAGTGACATGTCTCTTGTAGAGACATGCTGCCGACACTTGTTAGAAATGATGTGTTCTGGGACATCCCCTTAAAAGGGGTTCTCCGGGGAATTAAGAAAATACAATTACCGAAAATACTTAAATATTACTTTAGTATAAATATATTCCCAAATACCTTTCATTAGTTATAATGGCTCATTTTGTGTATGGAACAATAATCAGAGGAAATAAAATGGCCGCCGTCCTATTGGTACACACAATAACTGTCTTAATCACACAGCTGGACAAGTTGACGTATTTTTCGCTTTATAAGACGCACTTTTTCCCCCCCAAAAGTAGGGGGAAAATTGCGGTGCGTCTTATAAAGCGAATACAAGTGAGCGCTTCCATCATGGAAGTACTCACTTGTATGTATAAGGTGCCGGGACCCCCATCAGACCTCAGATCAGCCCACCCAGCCCATAAGGATAAAATAAAAACCTCTCTTACCTGAACTGCACCACAGCTCTGCTCCGGGTCCGGCGCTCCTCTGTCTTCCCAGGCCGGCTCTGCACTGTCCTAACCGCATACAGCGTCAGGACGTTGACCTGACCCCGCACGCAGTCAGGTGACAGTGCAGCGCCGGCCTTAGAAGCCAGAGGAGCGCCGGACCCGGAGCGGAGCCGCGGCGCAGTTCAGGTAAGAGAGGTTTTTATTTTATCCTTATGCGCTGGGTGGGCTGATCTGAGGTCTGATGGGGGCATATTCATTTAATATGGAGGCTTATGGGCTGATCTGAGGTCTGATGGGGATAGAGGGGGCTGATATGGGGGGCTAATCTGAGGTCTCATGGGGCAGAGTGGGCTGATATGGGGACACAGTGGGGTGATATGGGGGCTGATCTGAGGTCTGATGGGGGCACAGTGGGCTGATCTGAGGTCTGATGGGGGCACAGTGGGCTGATCTGAGGTCTGATGGGGGTGTGACATGGAGGGCTGATGGGGTTCTGACATGGAGGGCTGATATGGGGGTCTGATGTGATGTCCTGAAATTTATGTGGGGTCTGATATGAGGTGTGATGAAAAATAATTTTTTCTTATTTTCCTACTCTAAAATCTGGGTTGCGTCTTATCATCAGGTGCGTCTTATAAAATCGAAAAATACGGTACTTCACAACACTGCGCTATAGAGCTTGCTCATCCTCCTCTCTGCTCTGCTTGTCAGGGATTATGATCCTGAATACAGATGATCTTCAGCTGAATTTCTGTGGGACATGAGGAGACATGAAGTACAGAAAGGAGGTGGGCGTAAAGCACTTGTATGCACTCTCCATTACCATAGACTGTTCTGTCTGTCCTCTCTGTAATTGATGTCTCCTCTTGAACTCCATTCCTACAGAGATTCAGCTAAAGATCAGCTGTATTCAGGATGAGAGGAGGATGAGGCAGTAACTTGGCTGAAGTAACTTGTGCTGCTGATTAGGACAGGTTTTGTGTGTACTAATAGGATGGTGGCCATTTTATTTCTCCTAATGATTGCTCCCTAGACAAAATGAGGCATTATAACTAATGAAAGGTATTTGGGAATATATTTGTAATAACATAACATTTAAAGGGAACCTGTCAGCTCCGAAACACCCCCTGAACTAGAGTAACCGGTGTATAGTGTAAGTGGTGCTGAATCTGATTATGTAATTTTTATCTTCATACTCACTTCCATTCCGACGCTGTGCTCCCACAAACCGGCAGTAAAATGCATTGACAGGACTCTTCTTTGAGTCCTCTCCATTATGTGAGTGAGCACTGGAGTCCACCGAGTGCATTTTACTGCAGGTTTGTCAGGGCACAGAGTCAGAATGGAAGTGAGTATGAAGATAAAAATTACATAACCGGAACCTGACGTCACTTACACTATACACCGCTTACTCTAGTTTGGAGGCTGTTTCAGAGCTGACAGGTTCCCTTTAAGTATTTTCATTTTCTTAATTCCCAGAGAACCCCTTTAAGGTGGACATACACATTTGACTAAGGTCAGTGGGTTAGGGTCGGGATGAATAGAATATGTTGGCCAATGTAATCTTCATTATGCTTTAAACATACTTTAAGACTATGCAGAACAACACAATCTCTATGCAGTGGGGAATGTTACTCTACCTGTTAGTATCTTCTGTCACAGTTTCATCTTGCGTCACAGGCTCTGCAGTTTCACCATTTAAAGTCAACGTGCATGTGGTTTCATCCCCAGATTCACTGGAAGATGGTGTTATTGTACCCGTTTCTGCAGCAGAACACTGTGGAGCTGCTATACCCTCCTGGGAGTTACCCGGTGTGGCTGAGGTGTTCGTGGTTTCTAGATGGTGGGAGTGAGAGGGAGTTTGGAAAAAAGACACAATGACACACAGGAAAAAATACAAACCTATAACTGTATATTTATTCAGTATATTACATGCGTACACTAGACATATTAACTGCATCAGTGTATTCTTTCAGCCATTTTTTGTGCAATTTTGGCTACAAGTAGAATGGTCCTGCAGCTGTAATATGCTGCTCTTACATAGGACTGCGTATTAAAGGTGTTGTCCAGGCTCTAGAGACTGATCACTTATCCTTAGGATAGGTCATGAATATCAAACCAGTGGGGCCCAGCATGTGTATGCGAGCTCTGCAGCAGAAACCCGGCATGGCCACTATACAGCGGACAAAGCTTTCTGCTTCACCCACTGTAATTTCAGGGTCCCGAACTGCTGAGAACAGCTGATAGCTGGGGATGCCAGGTGTCCAACACCCAGCAATCTGATACCGATGGTCTAACCTAAGGTTAAATCATCAACAGCTACAGTCCAGACAACTCCTTTAAGCGGACAGCCACTTTAAAGGGGGATGTCCCATTACAACAACTTATCAAGCACTAGCCAGCTCTGGTAGCTCCATAGAATTGAATAGAGAGGCAGTGTGCATGCATGCCTACCACTCCATTCAAACAAGGGTGCAAGGGCCCCTGTTCTCGTAAGTCAGTAAGGGCCTTAGCAGTTAGCCCTGATTATTGGATCAGGCAATTATCCCCTATGCCAGTGGTGGCAAACCTATGGCATGGGTGCCAGAGGCAGCACTCAGAGCCGTCTGTGTGGGCACCCACACACTGGAAAAAAGTCTATGGTGTACCAATATGTACAAATGTACATCGAAGACTATCGTCATGGTTTCCATTTTCACGCTAAACCAAAAATCATGGTGGCAGTTCCAGATCAACCATATGACTGACATCAACAGCATCATCAGGTCAATGACTAATGGGGTTCGTCTAGACTTCTGAAGGAGGGGTCACATCCCCACCCCCTTACAGTGTATTATAATAGCACTTACCTTCTTTTATAGAAGTATCAGAAGCTTCGCCGTTATTTACTTCCTGAGCTAAACAGTTTTCGGATTCTGTAGGTGTTTCTGCAGGGGTTGTTGGCTGGGATCTTTGGGAAAAAGAAGACTACAATGTAGAATGAGCAATAAAAAAAAAACAAAAAAAAAAAAAAACACATATCCTGATTGCCAACTAATCAGTCAAAATAGGAGTCACCATTTAACCTCAAACTGCTTACCACTCGAGCTTTACAATATTCCATAAATCTTCAATCTAAATGCTTTTATACTAAACTTGTCACAAGATATTTTATGGAATACTACTCAGGCTTATCTGAATCCTCCTATCTAGTAAGGCAAACAAAATTCCTCACTTTAGCCCAAACCATATACAACATACATCTGAAATACATGGACAATATTAACATAATACAGATAGTGGAGGCATAAAGGAAAACTGGCTTAGTAGCCCATATCAACCAATCAGATTTCCCGCTCTTTTGGAAAATGGAATCTCATTGGTTGCTAAAATCTCCCTCATGGTGTAGTGTGTCTGAATCTTTATAGAGAAGCTAAAAGAGCCGTGAGATGGTAAATCAGAAGGAGGTTGGTAATTATGCTTGCTTAAAGGGGTTCTCCAGGAATTTAGAAAATGAAAATACCTAAATATTACTTTACTATAAATAAATTCCCAAATACCTTTCATTAGTTATAATGCTCGTTTTCTCTGGGGAGCAATCTTTCAGAGAACTAAAATGGCCGCCGTCCTATTAATACACACAAAACCTGTCCTAATCACACAGGAGGACAAGTTACTTCAGGACAGGTAAATAGCTGCCTCATCCTCCTCTCTGCTCTTCTTGTCAGGGATTATGGTCCTGAATACAGTTTGATATGATCGTCAGCTGCATCTCTGAAGGAACGGAGTTCATAAAGAGACATGTAGTACAGAGAGGAGGTGGAGATGTTTGCTGCTGCGTGATTAGAACGGGTTTTGTGTGTACTAATAGGATTAGTCATTAGACATTTTATTTCCCCTAATGATTGTTCCCCTGACAAAACGAACCATTATAACTAATGAAAGGTATTTGGGAAAATATTTATAATAAAGTAATATTTGGGTATTTTCATTTTCTTAATTCCTGGCGAACCCCTTTAAAGGTCTGAGTCTTCCATTAAACTGTATGTTGGGCATACTTTCTCCAATGCACCTCTGACATATGCCACCGTATAGCCATAGAATTGAGTACATCTCCTACTGGCTTCCTATTTTCGACTATGCTTTCTCAGACAGAAAAAATAAAGTATACTGAGATGTCAACCCAACGAAGGCTAAAGGGGCGCTTTTCTGTCAGGTGATTGGAACACTATGGATACGTTTAAAGTATACAGGGAAATTCTCCAATGTAGGCCTCAAATGTAATGTGAACATGAATAAAACCTTTTGCGTATTCTGCTTTGTGGAAAACTGCAGCCATTAAAAGAACATATAATAACCTTGTCTGTTTACTGGAATCTGTAAAGTCAGCCCAGGCCTCTTCACTACTGTTATTAGGTACATTCTCTGCCCACACTGCTGAACCAGTATCTTCTGAAGCATCCGACTGAGAGACTGAGGCATCTGCAGATGTGGCACCAAAGGTTGCTGTCCAGCCAGGTTCTAAGCAGGGGGTCAAAAAATGTAATAAGTGCCCAAAACTACTACTTACAAAGTAATTACACCTATGTACATTAAAGACTCCCACCTTCTGATGTTTCAGGTGGCGGATCTGTTGTTGAGGGATTACTATTACTGGCACCACCACCAGAATCCTCCTCCTCTTCATCGGAATCTCGACTATCTTCACTGTCTGTGCTTCCACAGCTCCTAAAATGAAAGATACAGAAAAAAAGTTACTTGGCTGTAAAAAAAAAAAAAAAAAAAAAAAAATTAGGCAGAACATCAGTTGCTCTGCCAGAGAAAAGAAGTACACTGGAGCTCTTCTGTCCTGGATAGAAAACTACTTTGAAAATAAAAAGAAAGAATCTGTTGTGAAAGTCCTGCTGATATTAAAGGGGTTGTCTCACTTCAGAAAATGGCATTTATCATGTAGAGAAAGTGCTTTTCTTTCTTTTTATCACTATCACTGTTCAGAACCTGCCCCCTTCATTTCTAACACCCTAACACACTTCATATCTGTGAATACATAGATCCTGGCTGGTAACTTGGTCATTTAGTTTCTACGTTAAAGTTCCAAGCACTTTAAAGAGCATCTGTCAGCAGCTTTGTATCTATGACACTGGCTGACCTGTTACATGTGCACTTGGCAGCTGAAGGCATCTGTGTTGGTCCCATGTTCATATGTGCCTGCATTGCTGAGAAAGATGATGTTTTTATACAAATATGCTTCTAGGTGCAATGGGGGTGTTGCTGTTACACCTAGAGGCTCTACTCTCTCTGCAACTGCTGTGTCCTCTCCACTTTGATAGGGCCAGGTGCGATGATATTTTCCCTGCCTGGCCCTATCAAAGTGCAGAGGGAGCAGCAGCTGCAGAGAGATCAGAGCCTCTAGGTGTAATGGTAACGCCCCCATTGCTCCTAGAGGTTCATTTGCATATATTAAAACATCATTTTTCTCAGCAAAGTGGACATATATGAACATGCGGCCTTCAGCTGCCAAGCTCACATACAACAGGTCAGCCAGTTTAATTGGTACAAATCTGTCAGATTTTCTTTATAGTTCTCATTCAATGGGGCTAAACAGACGACCTTCCCACATAGATGCTGATAATTCTTAAGGATTGTTTTTCCTGCGGCGTGGACAACAATGTACATTTCCTACCATGTGAAAAGGGTTACAAAACACCATTCGCATGCACTGGATGCAATGAGGATTTCACATATTCCTCATCAAATTCACAACATGTGAAAGGACCCCAAGGCTTAATTCATACAGACACAACTTGACTCAGTGGACAAACCATACATTTAGTGACATTTCTTCTCTGCTGATTGTCCAGGGTTTGAAAAGCTGGACACACGGCAGTCGTTTTATGCTTGTGTGGCCTTTATGATACACTGTACGTTACCTTGTGCCAGTACTCTGCATCGTGCCTGAAGAAAACCGTATCTCTTTCTCCTGCCAGATATCCTCTCCATCTGAGCCTTCATCTTCATCATCATCAAACTGCTGAATGCGCTCTTTGTAGCAAATCTCAAACAAATTAGAATTTGGCTGTAATAAATAAATGTATAGAAAAATGCAATTGAATCATCATTTAAAAAATAAATAAATTAGTACAGGGGGGGAAAAAAAAAAAACAACTTACGCTTTCTTCATCAGCATTCAGGGAAAATGTGATGTTGGCGGTTTTATCAAAAGGAGCACTGAAAAAAAAGCAACAAAAACCCAAAAAACAATGCATTGGAAAATTCACAATTACAGGAAGTTTTTTTTTTTTTTTTTTGCTTGTTGCCCAACACACAACTCACGTTTCCAAATGTGGTTTGAAGTATAAAAAAATAAAAACGTTAAAGAAGAACTCCCGCAAAAATTTTTATTCTCTGACCTGTTAGAAAGGTGCATGATATAATCTGTAGTGAATGTCATTTTCTTATCAGAGGCTGAAATTGAGCGTTACCTCTCTTCTTATTGTAGCTGGGTCATGTGACCAACTCCCTGACCTCCAACTGACCCAGGACAGGAAGCCAGTAACTGCTCTATTCATTCCTATGAGTCTGAAAGTGAGGCTCCCATAGGAATGCATAGAAAATTAGACTTCCTGTCCACACATAAGATGATGTGTGAGTTGGTGGGTCTAATTCCTAGTCACATGACACAGATAAGAAACTTCAGGATGATATAACTCAAAAATTCAGCTACTGGTAAGAAAATGACATTCACTACACATTACATCATGTACATTTCTAGCAGGACATGGAATAAAATTTTTTGCGGGAGTTCTACTTTAAAAGAGAGAAAAGGAACTGAACTTGCTATTCTATTCTCTCATGCAGTTTCAGTGGTACCGCCACCTCCATCTTATCCATCTAATGAGTGTGAAACACGTCACAGCTATCATCATGCAAAAACATCCACATCGTGCAAATGTGACGCCTATCACCTCTCGGGAGCCGTTTTGGACTTCAAACAACAAAAGTAAGGGACAAATGTTTGCACCAAGGACACTGCTGATGCATCTGTGACACCTATTTGGGGATTTCAACAAAAAAATACAATTTCGACCCACTATTTCTTATTAGAGGAGGGCGTCTCTTGGTAAATTGGGAAAGATGTTGTTGGAAAGTCCATAAATGCTTCTATATTTACAACAAAAAATGCAATGTGGCAATGAGAGTGAAACAGGCCTTCCGCAGACAAACATCACACAGCAAATGAATGCTTGCCGTAACAAAAAAATAAACGTTGTAATTAGGAAAATAAAATCTGTAATAGTTAGAGGCTGAAGGGTAGACGTCACTGTGTAGTGCCCTACCATAACTGTGAAAGCATATTTTACCTCTTCAGCTGTCGAAAGTGAGCACTGCAGGTTAGAGAAAGAGAAAGAAACAGCAAACACATCAAACTAACGTGGAAGGATAAAAGGTGGCAAAGCAAATCAACTACAGAGCCAATAGTTATGGGACACAAATCAGTGAGTGCAGTGTACAGCATTCAGTAAGGTGAAAAAATAGTTATTAAAAAAATAAAGGACATACACATGACAATTTGAGATATTGGTTGTTGCTTAGATTGACAGGTGAGAGAAACATGCTAGTGGCCCTACAAATGAGATAACAGAGGATTGTGGCCCTCTAAAGATGGACATACATGTTCGGTTAAGCATGTAGGTGTCTGCAGGGGAGAGAGGGGAGAAATCTGTTGCCAGACACCTCTGGCGGTGGCCTATCTCCTGGAAGAACATGATTGGTCAAAAACTTTCACTATGCCCAATACTTCTATCAGGGGAGAATTGGGAGCTACCGTTCTCACCAGGTTCAGCCAACAATACACTAACGTATATTGGGACCTTAAAGGGGTTTTCTGAGTTATATATATTGATGACCTATCCTCAGGATAGGTCATCAATGTCAGATCGGCGGGGGTCCGACACCCGGCACCCCTGTCGATCAGCTGAAGAGGAGGCGCGCGTCGTATCAGCGCGGCCTCCTCTTCACTGTTTACATGCTGGCCATAACAGGGGTAGTGGTGAGTAAGTGTAATTACACCTCACCGCCCCATTCATTTCAATGGAAAGAATCGCTTCCATAGACTTGTATGGAAGCGATTCTTCCCATAGAAATTAATTGGGCGGTGAGGTGTAATTACACTTACTCACCACTACCCCTGTTATGGCCAGCATGTAAACAGTGAAGAGGAGGCAGCGATGATAGGGCGCGCGCCTCCTCTTCAGCTGATCGGCGGAGGTGCCGGGTGTCGGACCCCCGCCGATCTGACATTGATGACCTATCCTGAGTATAGGTCATCAATATATATAACTAGGAGAACCCCTTTAACAGTGGGAGCCATTGGATAATCTCCTCAGTATGGCTTGGACAGCATGTACAGTAAACACAAGTCTATTGGCAGATTTTTGAATTACTACCCTGCCGGTCAGGGTTAAAAAAAAAAACCACCACCACTCTGGCGCCATTTAAGTCTAAAAATCTGGGAGCCAAATAAGACTGTTTTGCATTTACAACCGTTTAATTACTATATGCAGCCCTGTTTTGTGACAAACATAACTTGATCCCATCATTTTTCCTGAACAATGCTTACTGCTGTCCAACAGAAAACAGTGTGGTCACGTAAAAGTCAAAAAGTTCTAATTGTGTCCCAACAGAGCAAATAGCAAAGGAGATGTGAAAAGATTGAAAAGAATAGCAAACACGTCCTACTAGGACATACAGGCAGAGGGACTGGAAACCCCTTATATGATATGGAGGGATTGGATCAGCTGTGTATTACATGGATAGACATTCAGGGAAAATGTCTAGGTGGCAACAGCTTCCCTTGGCAATACCAGGTGATCACCGGGACGGCTTGCTCCAGATTGTCACGATGAAACAAGCAGTTTTAGAAAATATGAAGGTCAAATGGCTATTCAAATACCAATGTAGGGAATATACACCCGCGCTGCCATTCCTATTTGCCTCTCAACAACCCCTTTTCCTTCCACACGATAGGGGGCAGGGAAGTTGAGTCGCCGCTAGGTAGTTTAAAACGAGTGAACTGCCAACACTCTTAATCGTGTATACACATTCAAAAATATGAAAAAACAAACACCCGCGCAGTATCAGTCTACCTGTACGGTGAAGTTATAGGAAAGGAGATGGTCCGACACCTCTATTCATCCGAGGATGCGATGTCAATCCTATTAGGGCTTTTTGCTTCTACCCACTATGCGCACGCTGCTCCGGGCGGTAGATAGTGCGCACGCGGGGAGGCCGGCAGGTAATCGCCGTGAGGGAACTTACTGTGACATCACACGCCTCTACAGGTGCCCCCAAGGACAAAAAAGCTTCCAACGTGTTTTGGAACAGAGCGTGTTCATTCGTCAGGGATAGATGCTTCTCGTGCTTGCTGGGGTTAAATAGGCGTCCGTTCTCCATGGCAACCACCTTATCCATATATTCACAACAATAGTACATCTCAATTCTCTAGTGAGTCCCGTTTTCTCTCCAATACATTATTCATGACTATAGATATTTTTGTCTTCCTGGTATCCTTTCTTGCCTACTTACATATACTTTTCATTTGTAGGTTATTGTATGATTCTTTATTATATTATTACTTTACTGGTTGAACGCGAATAGCTCAATTTCCTGGTTCAGTCCATTTGGTGCTCGGCTATTTAACGTATATATCCACCGGCTTTCACATCTTGACCTTTGCTTCACCTGATCACCACCTCTTATATCAAATCTCACTTTTTCGATCCCTCAAATCTTCCTTTATGGTGTTCTGTATAATGTCTAGATAGGGGATGGCCCTCAAAATTCTTATTGATATTTCTAATGTGTTCCCTTATTCTAATCTTCAAGGATCGTTTTGTCCTGCCCACATATATTTTGCTACATGGGCATTTAATAAAATAAATAACCCCTTTTGAATTACATGTAATGTAATTTTTCGATTTTAAATAAATCCGGTTCCTTTCCTACCTTCAAAATGGACTCTTTTTGTTTCACCAATCGACAGCTTTTGCATGTCCTACAGGAAAAAAAACTTTTTTAATTATGGTTTTCTTTGGTTCATCCTTCTTGTTTTCTGATAGCCTAATCTATAAAAACAAAAAATGGGGCTATCAGATATTCCAAATTCCTTGCTTTCCTAAATGTAAATATTGGCTGTTCTGATAGCCTCTCTCCTATCACTTTATCTTGCTTAAGAATGCCCCAATGGCATTTAATGATCCTTTTAAAAATCTTCTCTCTCTCGCTATATCGAGTTATTATCGGGACCTTAATTATATCCCCTTCTAGGTTATTCTCCATAGCCCCAATCTGATAGTCCCATCTATAAAAACAAAAAATTCCTTAAAAGAAAACAAGAAGGATGAACCAAAGAAAACCATAATTAAAAAAGGTTTTTTTTCCTGTAGGACATGCAAAAACTGTCAGTGAAACAAAAAGTCCATTATGAAGGTAGGAAAGGAACCGGATTTATTTAAAATCGAAAATTTCCTTACATGTAATTCAAAAGGGGTTATTTATTTTATTAAATGCCCATGTAACAAAATATATGTGGGCAGGACAAACTTCACCGTACAGGTAGACTGATAAACTTTATGTATGATATATCCTTAAGTGCCGTCTACTGCGCGGGTGTTTGTTTTTTCATATTTTTGGCTATTCAAATACAATAATAATAATTCAGCAGATAATTATTTCCAGTGGTCACGAAGAAAGCACTCATCCCCCACCCCTTCCTCAGAGAGCCTACCGGTCACCTCATTGTGCCATTCTGGCTACTAGGAGTACAGGGGCATATTAAGAGGTCATCTGTATGCTGTCTGCATTCGTACGTCAGTCCTGGGAAATTCTAGAACATGTCCTATTCTTGTGCACGACAAGAAGAACCAGTTCTAATAATGGGACAAAGAAAAATGTGGATTGCACACAGAAGGTATCTGTATTCTGAAAATCTGTGGTTAGGGTTATGTGCATATAGCCTTAATATAGTTAAGTGTTTCACAGACCTACAGAGGAGAATACTATAAACTAGAGATGTAAATATACTCTACAAATGTCCGCTCTGCATGTGAAATCATGATATGCATGGCTATATTATTAATACTAACTTGACACTCTCTTCTTGTTCTCCAAACTCCTCATCGTTGAACCCAAAGTGATCTATGAAAGCAGAGGTCATCTGCTGCATCTGGTAATCGACAAAAGCCTGGAGAGAGAAATACACATCACAAATGTCTAAAACTGTGTATGTATGGAGCTTAGAGAAGTAATATCTAAAATTAAGCAGCACTACCGTTAAGTCCAAACTGGACCGTCCATGAAGTGGCAGTGCCAGCAGCGTTAGGCCTTAGCCCAGCAGGCCACTAATAATGAAGGATTTGGGAGAAATACCTCAATGTCTTTAATGCAATTCCTAATTTATTCACCAAGAATGCGACGTCATTCTGCTTGAAAAAGGCTCATTGTAGTTCAAACGATGCATTCTTGGTGAATAAATTAGGAATTGCATTAAAGACATCGAGTGCTGCCAAATCCTCGAGCTTAGAGAAGTCAACAAAATAAATATGCTATGAAGTGGATTCAAACTTGCCATTTTACCCCAAATTGTGTGAAAAACTTATAAAAGCAGTCAATAAAAACTACCAAAGATGAACTTTACTAAGAAGTCTGTTCTCATCTTGTAAAGTTGTTTCATGGGAAAGGTATCCTAAGTGACCAAGAAGTCATTATTGTTTCTAGGCTTCAATTGTAAAGGGAAAGGTTTATGTCACCTGCTGGAGAACTGCCTCTTGAGGAAAATTAAATTCCTTCAGGTCACTGTCTTCATCGTCACTGGAGGAGTGCATATTTCTTGTATTTACCTGCAGAAGGGAGAACAACATTTTATCTGATGAAATCTTAACAGTAAAACAGTGTAAATATCAGATGTCAATGCAGATTATGAAAATTTAAAAACGCTAAAAGGTAATCTAATGATACAGTGTCTGTGATCTATAGTCTAAAGCTGCAATTTCAATACTACCCCATCGACTGTTTTTGTTGAACCCCTCCCCGTTCAGTGACATACTAAAAACAAAGTCCTAAAAGAATGGCGAAATTGATTTTTTTTTTTACAGTGTTATCCCAAAATGTTTTACGTTATATAATAAGGTAGAGGTACCGCTAAATTGTGGCAATAAAAACACAATTTGTCCAGCATTAACCACCTAACTGTTCTGCCCGAGTCCAGCTCACGCAGTGTGAGAAGTATCTAACTGGATGGGGGAGGGCTGCTTTAGATCGTGATATCTCCTCAATGGTAGCAGCTAGAAAATGCAACTGGTCTTATTTGAAAGCTGAATTAAATATTTTTTTTTAATAAAAGACCAAAATGACAGCAAAACTCCAAGCAACAGAGGAGAAATCACTGTTAGAAATCAAGTCAGGAACAATCGCGAGTAAAACCTGTTTTTACTTTCATTTTCAGCTGCATTCACAGCATCCCGATTTCTATCAGTGATATCTTTCTCTGTCCTGAACATATTGCTGTCATTTTGGTATTGTCTGAAAGCTTCGAATGTCTGCTTTCAAACCAGTTGCAGTTCATGCTCCAATGCCCAGCACTGAATCGCACAGGGCACAAAAAAGCCCTTGCCCTGCGTGATACAGCACTCTGCTCTGAACCCGGACAACCCATTTAGGGGGTTAAAGATCATCTGTTATTAGTTGTGGCCCTAAGGACACAGTGATTTTCTTCATTACCACTTTTTCATGCTTTTTTATTATATTTTATTCACCTTTTTTGCAACTAAAAAAAAAAATCCCACCGATTCTGCCATAAGTAGTTAAACGGGGATTCTGATTATTTAAAATTACCCTCTAACCGCAGAAAACGAATGGAGCGGCTGCGCACATGCCCAATCGGCTGCTTCATTCATTACCAGATCCCCATTCTTGTGATTGGTGGGGGTCCCAGTTGTAGTAACCAATCTAATAGTTATCCCCTGTGATCCACAACACACGGCCAAAGATAGAACATGTTCTATCTTTTTAAGTTGCTGGGGCACTGATGGGAAGCCAAGGAAGCCCTTTGTAGTGCTTCCCTGGGCTTCCAATCCATGCCTCCATTCTGCAAAAAAAGAGTCAAGTCTTATCTTCGGTCGTACATTGCAGATTGCGGACCGGTGGTGTACAGTCTGCAATATGGGCACTAAGCAAATACGCTTAGAAAAGTGGCAGAATAGTGTAAAATGTGCATTACTTACTAATGCCCCCCGCCATAGGGACATTCGGGTCGGCAGCCCCGGGCCCAGCATCGCTGGGGGCCCCCAAAGCCGACCCGAACACCTGCCCGCATACTGCGACGGGGCAGGGAATTATGCACTCCCGTGCCCCATCACCGATCACCATCATAGGCCTGAGGCCTATGTGATAGTATAATCCTGCCACAGGCGCACATGACATCATCGCGCCTGTGCCAGGACGCATAATGAAGAATGTGCGCCCGCAGCCTGCCTCACCATCCCGGACACAGGTATTAGCATTTAATTGTTTTTTTTTTTTAATTATTATTTTCTGTGTGTGCCAAGTTTGGGGGAAAGAGGAGGACACGGGGGCAGTGTAGTGGCAAATCCGTTCTGGGGGCGGTGCCAGATTATTAAATGGGGACAAATTAATCATGTGGGCAAATTACCATCTGGGGGCAGTGTGAGGGAAATTACCATCTGGGGGCAGTGTGAGGGAAATTACCATCTGGGGGCAGTGTGAGGGAAATTACCATCTGGGGGCAGTGTGAGGGAAATTACTATCTGGGGGCAGTGTGAGGGAAATTACCATCTGGGGGCAATGTGGAGGGAAATTACTATATGGGGGAAGTTTGAGGGAAATTACTATATGGGGGAAATTACTATATGAGGGCAGTGTGGGGGGAAATTACTATGTTGGGGGAGGGGGGGCGGGCGGCGTTGCTATTAGGGGACATTATTTTTGGGGACACTATACAGGCATTATTACCTGGAGCACAATATACTGGGGGCACTCTAGGGGACATTAAAACTGCTGTAGACACTACAGGGACTTTTGGGATAATTTATCAAACTGGTGTAAAGTAGAACTGGCTTAGTTGCCCATAGCAACAGATTCCACCTTTCATTTTTGACAGCTCCTTTGGAAAATGAAAAGTGGAATCTGATTGGTTGCTATGGGCAACTAAACCACTTCTACTTTACACCAGTTTGATAAATGAATCCAATTATGAGAAATCTAACATGTCTGTGTAACGAACTCTGTAGATACGGCTGAAAGAATTTGTCATGGTGGTTTGGGTCAAACGGAGGAGGAGAGGAAAAAAAAAAAGGTCTACATGACCATGACAGGAGATGTCACTGGAAGTAAGATGTATGTGGAGCTGCACCCTCCCAATCAGCTGTTTGAGGAGACCGTGATGTTCCTATGAGCTCTGCAGTCTCTTTGCTGGTTACCAAGCACAGCACTGTCCATTTGATAGCACTGTGCTTGGTATTGCAGCTCAGCCCCAATTACGCAGATGGGACTGAGCTGCACCTAGGCCATATGAACGATGAATGTGATGTCATATGGCCTAGGAAGAGACTGTGGTGCTCACAAAGCACCGCAGCCTCTTCATACAGAAAAAATAAACTAAAATGAAGGGAGGGGCCCGAGTTAGGTAGACAGCCCCGGGCCTATCATGCACTTAATCCGCCCCTTCCCCCCGCTGCTGCCGCCGTTTCAATGCCTAGCAAGTCCCTCACTAGTTCCCACTCCCTGGTCTTGGCTCGACAATGGGAGATGCAAGAGATGCTGCTCAGCTAATTACTGGCAGTGACCTCGCTCACTAGTGAGTGGGAATCTACTGCCATTTCCTCTGTGTAGAGCCAGGACCAAGTAGAGGAGACCAACTGCAACACAGTACGCACTGGTATGGCAGGGGTAGGAGATCAGTGAAATGATTGTTTTATTACACCATTATGTCACTTATCTAAACAATATTATGCAGCCCCACAACCCCTTTAAGCACCCTGCTTTTATGGCAAGCCACCAGCACCCATGCAATCTCATTATGGGATAGTCTAAATTCTAAGGGAGTAAAAGGTTGGGATAGAGGTTTGCTCTGATTCTGGCCTGCACCATACATTTATGCTGCTGGGCAGAAGATATATCAGTGGGCCACCATCTCAACGGGTAGATACCAGGCAGTGTACCTGCAACTCAATGAAGCACAACATAAACATGACAATACAATCCTTACAAGGTCTACGGTGTTCTTCTTGTTAATATCTGTAAGAGATCCTGAGATGAAGCTTTCCCACCGCTCCTGCTGCTCATCTGGAAGTTCTGGGAACGTATAGAAGGCCAGTGGTAAGTTGAAGTATTATAATTTAATGCATTTATAGTGTACAGAAATAATTCTTCCCCAATCACACTCACCTTTAAGTAGCTGACTAATGAAAGCAGTGTTAGGACCCTTTTCTGAACTCTGCACCAGTGAATTTGCTATTTTGGTGAGATGACCCATAAAGCCTTTCCTCCGCCCACCTTCTGACCTGAAATGTTAACAGAAGAGATGTGAGAAAATTAAAAAATGAGCATATCTAATCAGTCCTGGATAACTACTACAATAAATGGAGATTCTCAACGGGATGAAAATTCAAAAGGATGCCAGTGAGGTGTATAGGCAAAGTCTAGGCAGGACTCCAACAAAATTTACCATATTTTTTGGACTATAGTATGCACTTTTTAGTGCAGAGGAATTGTGTGTGCTACTGTGTTGTGTATGCAGCAGAGCTGTGTGTGTGTAACTTGCAGGGTGGGCAACATGTAACATCTGGATGCAGGATTTTCATTGTAAAAAAACATGACCTGTCGCGCTGTGTCTTTTTTTTGTCATTTTTTTTTACAATAAAATTGTAAAAAAATTTCAAAAGGCATAATGGAAGAGGTGGTGTACCCACATCAAGATGCTGATATTTATTAGCAAAGAGGAGGGTGAAGAAATATGACCTAGCGTACTGAATGGAATTGTTAAAATGTGACTAAACTTTTACGTAAACTGTATCTGATGAAAAGAATTCGTCATACACTTTTTTTTTTTACTTTTCCTTGCGAAACAGGCACCTTATAAAGGGTTTGTCAGAGTAATTTTTTTGTCCTTTGTATGTTTCTAACTAGTCAAATACAACAGCTTTTCCATACACTTTCTGCTTCTAAAGCTGCTGGTTTCTTAGATTTAACTCAGGGTCACATGACCGGTGATGTCACCTTACCTCCCTGGTCTGTGATGTTTCCTGCACAAGCCTCAGAGATCAGATAACAGTCTGTACACAGACATCACTGTGGTGGCCATGCGTCAGGTCATAGTGAGCGTCGGCAGGCAAGAGAGTGGAGCGGGGAACCTGAGGACAGCGGCGGCCAGAACAGGTAAGTATGATTTTTTTAAAGTGGCTGGGTGGGCTGATCTGAGGTCTGAGGGGGGCACAAGACACTGACCTGAGGTCTGATGGGGGCACATTGTGTTGGTCTGAGGGGGGCCAGAAGACGCTGACCTGAGGTCTGATGGGGGCACATTGTGTTGATCTGAGGTCTGATGGGGGCACATTGTGTTAATCTAAGGTCTGATGGGGGCACAAGACGCTGGTCTGATGGGGGCACAAGACGCTGACCTGAGCTTTGATGGGGGCACATTGTGTTGATCTGAGGTCTGATGGGGGCACAAGACGCTGACCTGAGGTCTGATGGGGGCACAATGTGTTGATCTGAGATTTATTATCCCTGTACTGTGACATCGCTGTGTTTATTATCCCTGTACTGTGACATCACTGTGTTTATTATCCCTGTACGGTGACATCACTGTGTTTATTATCCCTGTACAGTGACATCGCTGTGTGTATTATCCCAGTGCAGGAAGAGGTAAGTGGTCTGTGTTTGTGTGTTTGTTTTCTATTTTTTAGGGTCGTGAATGCAGAGGACTACGTCGGATTCGGTGGACTACGTCGGACCAGCTTTTTTTTAAAATAAAATGGTCAAACAGGGGTCTGGGGGAGTGTTTATATCAATAAAATGTTTTATACTGGTGTGTGTGTATTTTTTTTTTTTCCAATACTACAGTTTTAGTAATTACGGCTATCTACAGACGGCCCTGATTACTAATACTGGGCTTAGTGCTTGCCGGTATGGCAGGCCAGCACTAACCCCAACATCTATTACCTCGGCACCCACCGCCACCAGGGGTGCCGGGAAGAGCCGGGTACCCGCAGGACCGGACCTTCTAAATTGAGGGTCTGGCTCTGGGGCGGCTGCAGGCTGGTACCGTTAGGCTGGGAAGGGCCAATAACCGTGTCCCTTCCCACCCTGGTAGTGCCAGGCTGCAGCTGCTGGTTGTATCTGGCTGGTGAAGGAAAAAAGGGGGGGACCCCACGCCATTTAAAAAAAAAAAAATAATGAAATTATTGGAAAAAAAATGGCGTGGGGTCCCCTTTTTTCCTTCACCAGCCAGATACAACCAGCAGCCGCAGCCTGGCACTACCAGGGTGGGAAGGGACACGGTTATTGGCCCTTCCCAGCCTAATGGTACCAGCCTGCAGCCGCCCCAGAGCCAGACCCTCAATTTAGAAGGTCCGGTCCTGCGGGTACCCGGCTCTTCCCGGCACCCCTGGTGGCGGTGGGTGCAGAGGTAATAGATGTTGGGGTTAGTGCTGGCCTGCCATACCGGCAAGCACTAAGCCCAGTATTAGTAATCAGGGCCGTCTGTAGATAGCCATAATTACTAAAACTGTAGTATTGTAAAAAAAAAAAAAAAAATACACACACCAGTATAAAACATTTTATTGAAATAAACACTCCCCCAGACCCCGTTTGACCATTTTATTTAAAAAAAAAAAAAAAAAAAAAAAAAAAAAAAAGCTGGTCCGACGTAGTCCACCGAATCCGAAGTAGTCCTCTGCATTCACGACCCTGAAAAATAGAAAACAAACACAGACCACTTACCTCTTCCTGCACTGGGATAATACACACAGTGATGTCACTGTACAGGGATAATAAACACAGCGATGTCACTGTACAGGGATAATAAACACAGCGATGTCACAGTACAGAGATAATAAACACAGCGATGTCACAGTACAGAGATAATAAACACAGCGATGTCACAGTACAGAGATAATAAACACAGCGATGTCACAGTACAGAGATAATAAACACAGGGATGTCACAGTACAGAGATAATAAACACAGGGATGTCACAGTACAGAGATAATAAACACAGTGATGTCACAGTACAGAGATAATAAGCACAGTGATGTCACAGTACAGAGATAATAAACACAGTGATGTCACAGTACACCTGTGCAAACGAGGCCTGGGGGACCAAGATAAGGCTAGGGGCTACACTGAAAAGGGCCAGTGGCGCACAGATAAGGGGTAAGGGGCAAGGTCATAAGCAAGGTCCTGGGGGGGGGGGGGTGCAAAGATAAGGGCCAGGGTGGCGCACACAGGGGGCAGCAGAGACAAGAACCAGAGAGGCACAGACAAAGAGGGAGTGGGGCACAGATAAGGGCCCAGGGGTGCAGACCAGGAAGAGGCGTACAAAGACAAGGGCCAGATCCCAGGGGTGCAGACAGGGGCCAGGTAGGCACAGCCAAAGGGGCGCAGATAAGAGCCAGGGGCTGCATTGAAAGGGCCAGAGTGGTGCACAGAGCAGGGTCAAAAGCAAGGTCTGGGGGGGGGGGGTGAGGGGCACACAGATAAGGGCCAGGGTGGCATTAATAGGTTCTTCTTTATTTTGGCGAGGTATCGTATCAGTATCGAGTATCGTGATACTTTTGTACGTATCGGTATCGAACTCAAAATTCTGGTATCGTGACAACCCTAGTACAAGTACAGGTAGGGGGAGATCCTGTGTGTATCAGCAGTGTCATTGTACAGCTGGGACTTGTAGTCCTACACATACAACATGCTGCTGAGTATCCCAGCAGGCAGACATGTCACTCAGCTCTTGTATTCACTCCCTTTACAGAGCAGGGGGAGGGGCAGAGATTGTTATTACTGCATGTAAACAAAGGCCAGAAGAGAACCAGGGAAATGAGGAAATAGAGATTTTTTTTGCCTAAAACTTGCTTAACTTAGTTATACAGTATATTGCTGCCCATCAGATTTAAAGTACTTTATTATTTTTTTTCATAACTAGGACAACCCCTTTAAGTTCAGGTGCCCATCGCCCTTTGGAATCCATACACTGCTGACATGTCAGCGGTGTACAGATTCCACTGGGGCCGCATAGCACAACACAGATGAGCTACGACAGGCTTCAGTGGAGTGGACGAAGGCAGAAGCAGCAAAGTGCTAGGCAGAGCTCCTGTCTCTGCTTGCTTCTCTAAAAGTCTGTACCAATGTGGTATGCAAGACTCTTGTGTGGTCAGTACAAGGCATCTGCGATCATATATGAACTGCCTTCATCATAAACTATTAGGATACAGTCAGTTCACAGGAGCCGCAGTCGGCCCAGGAGATCCAGCAGACACATGGGGCGTGTTTCCAAGACCAATCACGGTCGTGTGCAGGAACCCTTAGGGTAGGTCATCAATATCAGATAAGCGGGGAAAGGACTCCCAACATCCCTGCTGCTCTGCAGTAGTTACGGAGCTGCCTTAAAAGAAACTGAGGACTCCGCAGGATCAAACATCGTGAGAACAAAGTACAAGACAACTAGAAACTGTAAGATCAACTCGAAAGGAAGTTCTTAGGTGGACAACCCCCACTTACTGTTCTTTCTCATTATCTTCCCATGCTGACAGTATCCGCTGCACAAGCTGGCATTTCTGTAGAAGCTGTTATTGATAGACAGAAGCACATTCTTTATCAATATCTGATATAATAATATAATATTTAATGCCTGACAAAAATACTCTGCATCAGAACTTTACTCCCATTACCTCAGAATGCCCCAATAAGGCATATTATGCCTGTGTAATAAACTCTTTAAAATTAAACTCTAGACAATCTGCATTAAAAAGTCAGAAAATTGAGGAATTAGTTAAATGAAGTAGAGAGCGCTCAGTATGATGTGCAGAGTGCATGAAGCCTGTAGAGAAAGAAATGTGCTGGTGACTTATTTCACATGAAGTAAAAGACCTATATATACTGTACAAAGGACCTTGGAAACTGGGAACAGATTTCAAGAATGAATGGTATATTAAAGGAGCCAAGTAAGTCCATTTTACCAATTATACTACACTGCCCAAATAATGAAATACATTACTCCCACCTCTGCAAATACAGGTCAAAAGTTTTTTTGTTTTTTTTAACACGCTTACATATTTGACAAGCAAGTTCTCCTGCGCATTGCTCTCGTTGGAATCTTCAACTGAACTTGAATTCAAAATTGTGGTGATGCACGCCTCAACTTGAGAGTGCAAAAAATTGTTGTACATGTACTTGAAGTACAAATTCTGAAAAAAACAAAACAAAAACACGTGTGAAATAAAAACTTTAATTTGTTTGATTTCCCAATGCGTAATAATTTCCCGGGCCCAACGCGACACTGTAGTAGGAGGAACTTACCAGCATGGTGTTGACTGCATCTAGCTCGATCAGCTCCTGGTTTAGAGCCCTGTTGTTCGCATTAACTGCGCTGGAAAGTAATTTCACCACATGGAGGCGAGTGTTCCCTAAGGGCGGATCAAGAACGCCCCAAGTTGTCTGCAAGCTTTCTTTCTGAAGAACGAAAAAAATGATGAAAGTTGTCATAGGTGACCTTGTTTTCTGCATCGTAAAGAAAAAACGGGTATAAGGCTTTCACATTCTGTCAAGTGGCTGTGAAACTTCAACACATTGGGGGTAACAGTTTCAGAACAACCGGGGACCACTGGTCTAGGGTATTGCTGCTAAAACCACTTACAGATTAAAAGATTAATATAAAAATATGTAATACTAAGAAATAATGAATGAGCAAATAAAAAGAAGGACATTCACTGATCTTAAATAAATAACATCTTAGGTCGACTTCATCCAGTTCTTATAGCATATCACTGGCCATAATTGCTGTTATGGGAAGTATAAATCGCTAGATGTTGTATCTAACACTGGCTGGAACTACAAACTGCTACTTGTGGCCATGTGAGATCTATTTAGATAATGTGTTTTGGATACATTAGGTGAGTACTTGAGCAAATTAGCTCTATATGTTACCCATGATTAGGAAGCATTTGTACTGGCAGTCATAGATTGCCTTATAAGGATGCAGGCAAAGGATAAAATGTATCCATCACTCTTATAACTAAGAGATGGATGAAAAATCGTTGGTTGGCTAAGAGAACTGTCAATCATTGTAGTCGCCTGTGAATGGCTTGATTGACAAGGGGAGGAACCTGTTTCCCTGTAAATAGATTGGTGGATGTCGCCGCGCGTCATATACACCTTAACCCCTGACGAAGCTGCAAACGCAGCGAAACATGTCGTGAAGGTGTCGCGTATTTTAGATTTTAGCCAGCTGATTGCCTAAAAGTCAGGC
The DNA here is from genome assembly GCA_900303285.1 of Rhinella marina. Lineage (NCBI taxonomy): Eukaryota > Metazoa > Chordata > Amphibia > Anura > Bufonidae > Rhinella > Rhinella marina. The sequence continues at coordinate 1,157,225 of ONZH01019172.1, forward strand.
CTGCGGTTGTTCAGCTACTTGCCCATAGTGCCGTGGCTAGTGTTCAGTAGCCGAGACAGCATAGTCGGCGCGCTCCCTGACCCTGCCACAAAGCGGGTCTTGAGTCGGGTGCGGCGCCGCGATCTCTCGGCTCAGTAACAAGCACACTGAGGACTGCGTGTACCGGCTCCTGCTGTAAAGCCAGGAACAGTGTGCAGGAGCCGAGTATATTCAGGAAGCACGCGCCCTAGGCTCTGACACCCGGCGTGGTCAGAGTCGGGTGTTGTGCTGCGTTCTCACAGCTGAAGAGTTAACATGCTGAAGATCGCAAGGCCCGGCATTTAATCTAACACTGGTTACGAACCGGCGTGACAGTTTAGTGCTGCAGCTTGACTGTAACACCAGGGGCTAGTATTTTGGGGCAGTGATTGGGAACACTGTTCTTATTACCCATAACACTAGGTGGGGTGACCCCTCGTCAAGAGGTCCCCACAGGGTTCAGGATTTAGATTTGGTGGCACTGGAGACATGAATTATCGGCTCCTCTTGAACTGACTATCGTCAGATGACAGAGGAAGCCTTTAATCAACCAACTCCAAGCATTAAGGTGTAAACAATATAAAATAATAAAATAATAAATATATGAGTGTCCACACCTAAGCACCAGTACATATATCCCTTTCCCCCCAAATATCTGTGACTTGGCCGTTAGATATAACCGCACTCATGTAGTGCAATAAATACACCTCGCGGTCAGTGACATAACGGTCAATTCAACTATACCAATCTTACATGTTACCACCACGGTCCAGACTAGCTGCCATATACAATAGTGAATGGAAGGTGTCCTTCATAAGTAAAGACACACATTGGCAGCATATGGGCATTTTTCAGCTGATAGTTTTATCTTCTTTCTTCTTTTGTTTGGATATTAATTTTAGCAATAAAAGTTAAGTTTTAGTCCTGAATACTAAGGACAAGGTAGGGGGATCCCTAAAGGGGTTTTGTTATAGTCGGTAGACTATTTGGTTTGAATTAGCACTTACAGATTTGGCACAGAAGTAACAACTATAAAAACAATAATAAGTAAAACTATATCATTTCTATTACTCTTCTAATACTTCCACGTTATCACAGCACAGTAAGGGCTCATGTACACGGTTGTAGCTTCAGTACGCATACAATCCACAATTTTTGCGGATCAGATGCGTACCCGTTCATTTTAATGTGTCCACATTCACATGTCCATTCCGCAGCCCGGCAAAAAAAAAAACAAAAAAGCATTTACGGCCGTGTACATGAGCACTAACTGCTCAGGATGAAAACCTGTCAATTATTCATAAATGTAATCCTAAGGCAAGGGCTACACAGCGACTCGTCGCAACCAAGATCGTTGAGCATCGTTGATCCAATAGAAATGAATGGAATCGTCGCGTCAGTCACCATAAATCCAGCCGTGTTGAATTTCTTGCGACTGCCGCAGCGAGCCCATTCATTTCTATGGGATCACCGTTACTCAGCGATCCTTGCCGCGACCAGTCGCCGTGTAGCCGTTGCCTAACACTCTTCCTATTTAACTGTATTGCTATAGCAAGTATACTATACCAGTCGCTCACTTTGAATGCCATTGAGGGTCACACAGTGGAGCTGACAGGTTTCCCTAATCTCCACCATTAGGGCTCATGCACACGAACGTATTTTCCTTCCGTGTCCATTACGTTTTTATTTTTGCGGACCGTACGCAGAACCATTCATTTCAATGAGTCCGCACAAAAATCAAAACGGAAGTTACTCTTGTGCATTCCATATGTCCGTTGCGCAAAAAAATAGAAACGTGTAGTATTATTGACCGCAATAATAGACAAGGATAGGACTATTCTATTAGGGGCCAGCTGTTCCTTTCTGCAAAATACGGAATGCACACAGACGTCATCCGTACTTTTTGTGGATCCGTGTCTTGCGGACAGTAAAAAAATCATACAGTCATGTGCATGAGGCCTTAGAGCAAGACGCTGGCTGGCTGTGCTTTACGGTCATTGTCCAGCTCCTCATCATACAGACACACTCGCTGTTCCCACAGAATCGGTATATATGTATCCGTAGGATCAGACTACACATTAGATCTGAAATATTTATATATTTAATTTAATGTTTCTGTGTGTCGTTGCAGAGAGAAAGTCAATGCAGCTGACAGAAGTTGATTTTTACCTTTATTTTTTCAATCCCTGTTGGCTGCGGAGTGTGTGGGGATGTGGCCTGAGTCAGGGCGTGGCTTAGCGAGACCTGGGGCGGGGGTTTTTAAGTCCTTCTTTTGAGGGTGGCCTCAATTACAGGTTGATGCCATGGTAATTTATGAGGACACGCAATGGGTAGCAGTGGAAGAAAACATCTTTTATTACTACTGAACGGTCTTAGTCTAAAATTAGTCTAAAACATAAGTTATATTTATGGTAACCGGAAGATCCCTTTAACAGTGTCATCCACAGCGCTCTGCTCCTTTATAGCAGTGAATAGAAATGGCTGGGTTGTTAGTTAACTGAGCTCCTCAGCTGGCTGCTAATTACCTGGCTGGGTTGTTATGGAAACCAATGTGTATGTGGAAAAAATGGCAGTTGGGATTTGAAGTGAAATGCTGCCAGGCTAATAGAGATCATATTTTTGGAATATCTTGGGAACAGTGCGTCCTAGAGAGCTGAGACCTGGTCTAAAACCTTACCGGACACCTGATGTACCTGTGTGTCGAATTTGGTGAAAATCGGTCCAGCCGGCGGGACAGGCAGTCATTTTTATAATATTAAAGAGGACCTTTCACCATTCCTGACATGCCTGTTTTAATAGCTTCATGCATTCCCCATGTAATAACAATTCTGGAGCATCTATTCTTATGTCTGTATGTTGTGCCATTCCTTTATTATTTGCACTAGAAGTTATGAATGAATTGCTATTTGTCTTCAGTAAGGGTACAGAGGGGAGGGAACAAGTTGGTGGTGTGTACCTGTACAGTCTGACTCTAGCCAATCAGTGCTGCCATGTTCAGACTGTGCAGGGATATACACCCCCAACTGGTCACCTCCCCTCTGTTCCCTTACTGAAGACAAATAGCAATTCATTCATAACTTCTAGTGCAAATAATAAAGGAATTGCACAACATACAGACATAAGAATAGATGTTCCACAATTGTTATTACATGGGGAATGCATGGAGCTATTAAAACAGGCATGTCAGGAGTGGTGAAAGGTCCTCTTTAAGAGATATATATATATATATATATATTTTATTACGCTGATCCTCTAGCAAAGGGACATAAGAAAAAAAATAACCAACCAGACAGGTAATTGTCCATTTACAAGAGTTCAATGATAATTAGCACTCACCTTAGGAGGATCAATGAGGAGCTGATGAAAGTCTTTTAAACTCTGCTTGATGGCCAACAAGGTGCCTAAGCTGGCCTGGGTACTAGAAGAGTCTATACCAGGAGGATTAATCTCCAGTTGACCCTCTAAATTACAGTAGAAAGCATTCAACCCTCCGAGTTCAGCTCTGCAAAAGAAACCACATTCACGTGAAATGCAAAAGTGTATGGAGAGATTTTTTTTTTTTTAATTCAATAAATTTTTAAAAATATTATAAATTTACATTTTAAATATTAAGTATTTCAATACATTAATAAACAGTTTTTATAACAGTTTGTGTGTTATCTTTATTTTCGTATGTGGAGTGGACAACGATCCATGTATGTTAGTATGGGGATAGACACACGCACATATGTGTGTGTGTGTATATATATATATATATATATATATATATATATATATATTTTTTTTTTTTTTTTTTTAATAGGAAAAAATAAATTAAAACAAAAAAACAAATACATGTATCTTTATCCACCCAAGTATTATTGATATTGATAATAATTAATGAGTATGGAGAGATTTTACTGACACGTGGCTATAGTATCAGGGCCTTTACACAGAGAAACTAACTTCAGCCTTAAAGAAGAACTCCCGCAAAAATTTTTATTCTCTGACCTGTTAGAAAGGTGCATGATATAATCTGTAGTGATTGTCATTTTCTAATCAGTGACTGTTTCTGTGAGTAAAATCCTCTCTTCTTATTGTAGCTGGGTCATGTGACCAACTCCCTGACCTCCAACTGACCCAGGACAGAAAGCCAGTAACTGCTCTATTCATTCCTATGGGAGCCTCACTTTCAGTCTCATAGGAATACATAGAGAATTAGACTTCTTGTCCACACATAAGTCTGTGTGTGAGTTGGTGAGTCTAATTGGTGGTCACATGACACAGATAAACTTCAGGATGATATAAGTCAAAAATTAAGACACTGGTAAGGAAATGACATTCACTACAGATAAAATTTTTGTCGGGAGTTCTTCTTTAACCTCTTACCGCACCATGACGTGCCTGCACGTCATGGGCTGCCCTGCCTTAAGGCACTCAGACCTGCAGGCACGTCAAGGCTTCTGTCACCCTGCCAAAGTGCAGGGTGACAGGATTGCAGGGCCGACTGTTTCTGAAAGCTTAGGCTTTCAGAAACACTCTGGGGGGGCAATCAAAGCCCTCCCCCGCCCACGATCGCTGTGATTGGTCAGTCTGCATCTACAGCAGTTTACCACCACATGTGGGGTGTTTCTGTAAACCGCAGAATCAGGGTAATAAATATTTGAGTTTTGTTTGGCAGTTAACCTTAGATGCATTAAAGAAAAAATGGACTAAAATGCAAAATCTGCCAAAAAAGTGAAATTTAGAAATTTCATCTCAATTTTCCTTTAATTCTTGTGGAATACCTAAAGGGTTAACAAGTTTATAAAATCAGTGTTAAGTAACGTGTGTAGTTTCCAAAATGGGATCATTTATGGGGGGGGGGTTCTACTATGTAAGCCCCACAAAGTGACTTCAGACCTGAACTGGTCCTTAAAAAGTGGGTTTTGGAAATTTTCTTAAAAATTTTAAGAATTGCCTCTAAAATTCTAAGCCTTCTAATGTCCCCCAAAAAAATAAAATGACATTTACAAAATGATGCAAAAATAAAGTAGACATATGGGGAATGTTAAATAACAAATATTTTATGAGGTATCACTTTCAATTTTAAAAGCAGAGAAATTAAAATTTTGAAAATTGTGAATTTTTCAAAATTTTTTGTAAAGTTGGGATTTTTTCATAAATAATGATAATTACACTCACCGGTAATTTGATTTTCCTGAACCCATGACAGCACCCAAGAGAGAGATGGATCCGCCCTCAAGGCTGGACAGGAAACCATAGAGCAAATAAAAAGGGAACACCCACTTTCTCCTTCAGTGTCGTTTCCAGAGTAATCAGTAGGAGCCGTTCAATTTCATTCTTAAATTTTTCTTCTCTTTTCCATTCCCTTACCTATTTATTTATTTATTTTTTCTAAAGACAGAAACCATTTTCATTAATCACAAGCGCCCGGGAGGGAATTAGAGGGGGTGCTGTCATGGGTTCAGGAAAATCAAATTACCGGTGAGTGTAATTATCATTTTTCCCATCACCCATGACAGCACCCAAGAGAGAAATACCAGAGAACAAAAAGCACCCCCAGGGAGGGACAGCGCTTACAAGTATTCTATACCAAGAAGACTCCTAGGAGTAAAGGGAAACAAAGATAAGGAGGACCGAACCAATCCAAGAACTTTTAACTAAACACTGAACTTGTAGACCAGTCATAATTGTGGAAAGAAACCACATATGGTTTCTCCTTAAGTGTTTTCTAAAAATAATAAACGGATTTAACCACAGATTTCAGAAAGGTACTTATCTTGATACTGGATGATCAAAAAAACTAAAGATGCTTGTTGGCAATTTTTCTCGCCCTCTGGCAGACGCCATGGGACCCTACCGTGGCATCCATCCCTCCGGAGGTGCCCACGGATCTGCTGCAAGAGGTCCAAAGAGCCAACCGGACCCTTCAGACCTTCTAGGGACCATAACTCCTAATTTCACAGCCCCGAGAGGCCGCATGCTCCAGGCTCCACTGTCCGGAGGACAGGAAACCACACTGAAGGAGGAAGTGGGTGTTCCCTTTTTATTTGCTCTATGGTTTCCTGTCCAGCCTTGAGGGCGGATCCATCTCTCTCTTGGGTGCTGTCATGGGTGATGGGAAAAAAGGTGACATATATTGACTCAAATTTATGACTGTTGTGAAGTACAATGTGTCACGAGAAAACAATCTCAGAATGGCCTGGATAAGTAAAAGTGTTCCAAAGTTATTACCACATAGAGTGATACATGTTTTCATAAATAAGCCTGGTCATGAAGGTGCAAAATGGCCCAGTCATTAAGAGGTTAAAGGAGGTGAGAAACCTCCAACAGACTTTCTATATTAAGATCACTGCTTGCTGCCGTTCAATAGGAACCTTCATTATTTACATTTGTAACCTGTAATGTTATCTGAGCTGGGTGTACACAATGAACGACTGCAAGCAGAGATGTGGAAAAACACAAGGAATTGGTACAGAAACTTTATACCGGAAAATTGTGTAACTGTACAGTATACAAAAAAATACTTTGAAAAAAGTCTCTTTGAATCACCATATTTTGGCATCCATAATTTTGCCATCTGCAGAGATATATTTGAGAATGTTTCATATTGGTACAATTCTGGGGTGCAGGCGACTTTTTTTGATCAATTTGTATTCAAGGTGTGAGGTGACCAAAGATTAGATTTTTTGTTCAATTACAGTGTTCTGTATACAGGTTAAATACTTATATAAACATGGACAACATTGTTATTTCAGTGACCATTGTGGTTTGTGAGAAGGGAACCAACAGTTTTGTCCACGTGAGTACACTGTTTGAACTTTTTAAGATGCAACAATACCAACACATTTTTGTTTATTTTAAATGTAAAATTGGGAAAGCAAGTGATCTGAATTGGACACTTTATTTTATATTTTAATATGTTTTTTTCCTTTTATTTTTAGTCCACTAGTGAACTTGAACATGTGTTCAATGTGTTCGTTGGATTGTTCATACCATATACCAGGGATGGCCAACCTGTTGCAAAATATGCCCAGTCTGCCTACAGCTATCAGCCTACAGCAGGGTATGGTGGGAGTTGTAGCTTTACATCAGCTGGAGAGCCACAGGTTGGCCATCTCTGCCATATACACTGTCATATATTAGTATTGCTATGGTGATCCTGATTCTGGGTGCCCCAAGCTGCCATGACAACTGATTGACATCACGCATGGTACAAGCTCTGGTTCCTGTGACACTAGTGACATCCATTGAGGATTTTGCTAAGGGGTTAATCAGCATGAATAAGTCTGTTTTTCACTTTAATAGCAGAAAGTACAACTAAAATATTTTTTAAAAATTCTGTCCCCATTCTGTAATTGTTGTTATGGAGAGTTATATGGTTTATAGTTTTTTTATTTTACATTTTGAGCACCTGATAAGTTCATACAAGAACTATCGGGGTCATTTAAACATTACATTTTTTATTATTTCTGATTTCTCCTGTAACTGGGGCTGTCATATAGCTCCAATTACAGGGGGAATACAGTCCTCAGAGACAATGTAAAAGGCAGTTCAGCTTCACTGCAGAGGTGACCTGGTGTGCCAAGAGCACCTATATCGAGAACGGAGCGGGAGCGCTGCCTGCTTCTCCCATAGAAACGAATGGGAGCACACCGTGCATGCGCGGCCACCGGTCCCATTCATTTCTATGGAGCCGACGGAAATAGCCGAGCCAGCGCTCGGTTATTTTCGGCGGCCCCATAGAAAAGAATGGAGGGCAGCTGCGCATGCGCAGTGCGCCCTCCATTCATTTCCCCGCTCCGTTCTCGATATAGGTGCGGGTCCCAGAGGATGGCCCCGCACCTATCAGACAATGGGAGCATATCCTAGCGATATGCCCCCATTGTCTGAGATGGGAATAACCCTTTAAAGGGAACCTGTCATCACCGAAAGACCCCCTGAACTAGAGTAAGAGATGTATAGTGTAAGTGATGCTGAATCCGAATATGTAAGTTTTATCTTCATACTCACTTCCATTCCGATGCTGTGCTCCCACAAACCTGCAGTAAAATGCACTCACTGGACTCTTCTTTGAGTCCTCTCCATTATATGAGTGAGCACCGGAGTCCAGTGAGTGCATTTTACTGCAGGTTTGTGGGAGCACAGTGTCAGAATGGAAGTGACTACGAAGATAAAAATTACATGTTCGGATTCAGCATCACTTACACTATACACCGCTTACTCTAGTTCAGGGGGTGTTTCGGAGATGACAGGTTCCCTTTAAGTGTGGACTGTCCAGAGTTTGGAAGCCATTACTATTCTTAGGCTACATTCACATGACTATTTTCAGTCCGCGTCTGACCCACATTTTTTGCAGATCACACGAGGACCCATTAATTTCTATGTTTTTGTGTTTTCGTTTTTTTACTCCATCTCCCCAGAGCCAAAGGTTTTTTATTTTTCCATTCACATAGCTGTATGATGACTTGTTTTTTGTGAGACAAATTGTACTTTCTAATGCCACCATGTAATGTTGCATATGATGTAGTGGGAAGCTAGAAAAAAAAAAAAAATATCAAAAGTGTTGGCATTGCGAAAATAAAATGCAATTTCGCCAGTTTTATTGTTGTTGTCTCTCTAGCGTTCCCTATTCGGTAAAACCGACCTGTTCCCTTCATTCTGTAGGTTAGTCTGTCAATAAGACAGCTATATAGTTTTCCTTGTGTTTTAATACTGACCCCCAGAACTTTTTTATAGTTACATCTACAGAGCTGTGTGTATTTTTTGCGGGACGATCTGTAGTTTCTATGGATACCATTTTGGGGTTTGTATTTGTTTTGATCATTTTTTATTCCTTTTTGTTATATTTTAATAGTATGCGCGTTTTTAGTTGCAGCAATAACTATGAAGATGATTTTTTTATTTTAATTTTGGGAAAAAGATTGAGTTATGTTTTAAATATATTTTTTTCCTTTTTTCTAGGCCCCGAATATGCAATCGTTAGACTGCCTTTAGTGTAAAGTAATGAAATTTTATCCCTTACAGAATAGAAGGATCGGTATATCCCAATGCAGTGCTGCCACCTGCAGGCATGAATTGGAATATACTGGTAATAGGCCTAGAAGCCTAGCATAGGCTTTGGCTTACTACTGTAACAGTATGCCTTTCCCAATCTCAGGCAGGGGAAGTCATTCCTGCCCCAAAAGAGTGCACTTCCAGGTTTTTTGACGGAGTTGTAACATTTGACCACGGCATCTGAACAGTTAAATGTCTGCAATCGGCATTCCATCTTTAAAGACCCGACATCCATTGTACATATACGGCAGATGTTGGGAAGGGGTTATTAGGGCTCAGGGAGCGAGATGCACATGGCCATTGAATTGTCCATATATTAGGTGGACAGGCATTCATGTAAACGGATGCCATGTAATACTACAATCAGTTGGCCGCTGCATCTTTAAGGTTTAGACTACAAGACTTTAGACTACCAAAATATGAGGCAGAGGATGACGAGGCTTACCTTGGCCTTCGAGGTTCCAATAAAGTCAGAAGTACTTGGATACCATTAACAATCACAGACTCGTTATGATCTCCTTCAAACAAGTTGCTAAGAAGCTGCTCAATAGTCTCCTGTCTGTGTAAAGAAAGAAAAAGGCTTATGGAAAAAAAGATGGACATGATCCTTAAGACTTCTAAATAACACATTCTTACTGCACAGGCTGCTGACCTTCTATGTTAAGATGATCCATTTCAGCATTAGGTCCAGTAACAGCACCACCAAATTATGGACTTGTGGATGTTGTATTCCACTTTGAACGTCAACCTTTTAACACCTTGTTCTTTTTAGCTCCAAAATTCTGCGCAGTCATATGATAAACCCACATACCCGCTGCCACCACTAGGAGGTGCTAAGAAGCTTACTGTATACTGTTTGTACATTGAACTCCATGATAAAACAGTATGCAGTAAACTTCTGGGCTGTCTAGCTGTTGGTGCAGGTAGCCAGACATTTATCATGTACTCTATCTAATCTATCTATCTATCGCTTGAAAAAGGTCCCAGCAAGTGGACTGAAACGTTGCATGGGTGAAAAAAAGGCCACAATCTTGTCACCATATGGAGGTGCCATGGTATTTTCTCTAGATTTGAATTCCATGATTTTGTTGGGATCCATAGGCGCTGACACTGGCTTGAGACATATACATTACAAACATACAAATTTTAGTATCTTTTCATTTTTTAGAAGGAAAGTTATACCTGATGCCAGCAGATGTACGATATTAAATTTTGCATATATGCCTCCCAGAAAGGTAGAGCAGCATTGACTGGATTACAATACTCCTCATGCATAATTGGTCTCCCTAATGGGACAGAGCACCCCAAGGCCACTCAGCTAAGCAGAGCAATGTTCTTTTCCGAGACGCCCAGTACTCTTGTCCTTTGGGAAGGACAACTGGATTGCCTGTTTCAATTGTAGAAGGCTAATACTGGGACACCCTGTACTCTTGTCTTTTTTTTTTAAAGGAGAATAGGACTGCACATCTCATTTCCAGTGGATTATTGCGTGTCTACCTGTCTCGCTCTCCCTCGTGTTCTAGGAGTCATATGTTTCGTATACTTTTTCTCTGAATCTTTATATAAAAAATGTGAGATCTGGGAGACTATATACTGCTATATACCAATTTTCAGACCAATTGGAGCATATTTGATTTGGGTCCGATTTTTTTTTTTTTGCTGAATTTGCTGAATCAGACATAAAATGAATTTCCAGGAATTCATATATTAAGTAAGTTCCAGCTCTTTGAAACTGTTACTTTTAATAAACTTGCACAATTTTTCTATTACATTTGAGTTTTTTTAAGTTGCCCTATTTGCCTTCATGTACGCAGTGCAAAGTACCCGTGGCCTTATGGCTCTTCCAGCATGTGAAGTATGATACCTACAAACCACCACTGTAAAAAGTAGTCGGGCTCAAAAAAAAAAAAAAAAAAAAAAAAAAACCTTAGAAAACAAATGACAACTGCTACCATGTTTGAGCTGTACTAGATGTAGAATTGCATGCATACTTCTCCAGAGTAGCCAGTAACTGGTCAGGCTCAGGACTATCCTGAATCTGGATCATCTGCTCACGGCTCAGTCGAATAATATCGCACAGCGACTGTGAAGCATTGGAATGTTGCTGAAACAACAAGGAAACATACTTACATCACACAGCCTGTAGATGGCATAACAGACACAAAAAGGACAACACATTATATGCAGTACAGCTCTGACTCTCGACAGGCCGAAAGCAAGAGCACTGCTCATGAGCTGGGTGGAGGCTTAGGTCAGCGAAGCATGTGCAGCACACGTGAATCAGAACTGTACTGTGCATACGCCGATAAGTGAACCAAGTGCACATGAACAAGAAAGCAGTGCCAGGCAAGATTATGCCTCCACTGCCTGACCCTAGTAAAGCAGCCCGGGGAAGGCTGACCAAAAGAAAGGGCGGAGCTTCAGTGCAACGAGGGCAGCGGCGACGCCCTTGTCACACCAAAAACCTACTTTGCATATTAACAAAAAGGGTAACTCAGGAATGAAGCCTCAGGTCAACAAGGGCTCATTCAGATGGCCATAAGGTGTCTGCAAAAATACGGATCCGATTTTTTTTCTGATTAAATGCAGACCTAGTTACTCTATGGGTCCCTTTATTACGGCTCCACGTAACAGATAAAACATGTCCTATACTTGTCAGTGAAGATCAAGACGTGGCCCCATTGAACTCTAGGGGGTCTGTAAAAATGCAGAATGCAAATTTTTTTTTTTGCAGACATGCTGAACTGTCCGCAAAAAAACGGATCCGCATATTTGCGGACAGCCTACAGCCATCAGATGAATCACATGCCCTTAGTTGGATAGGGAGGTCCCTGGTGACAGACTCTTTAAGCAGCTTTCATGGTGGTAATGAAAAATCATTGGTAATCAAATATCTTTTCAAGACTCACTCTGAATAAGAGGCAATAAACCTGTAAAAAGTACTGTAAGCGTCACTGCCGTCTTCTGCAATCCACAGCCTTTGAGTAAAGAGACAGCGCATATGCTCGACCCAATTCTCAGACCACTCTAAATGACACACTAATCACTTGTTCTATAGATAAGCTGTCTGGGGCAACCCATATAAATACATCACGGTGCACTCATGGGGTCACTGCCCTTCTTCCATACCACACAAAGCAGGCATGGGGCCAGTGCGACCCTCCCATACCACACAAAGCAGGCATGGGGCCAGTGCGACCCTCCCATACCACACAATGCACGCACGGGGCCAGTGCGACCCTCCCATAACACACAATGCACGCATGGGGCCACTGCGACCCTCCCATACCACACAATGCACGCATGGGGCCACTGCGACCCTCCCATACCACACAATGCACGCATGGGGCCACTGCGACCCTCCCATACCACACAATGCACGCACGGGGCCAGTGCGACCCTCCCATACCACACAATGCACGCACGGGGCCAGTGCGACCCTCCCATATCACACAATGCACGCATGGGGCCACTGCGACCCTCCCATACCACACAATGCACGCACGGGGCCAGTGCGACCCTCCCATAACACACAATGCACGCACGGGGCCACTGCGACCCTCCCATACCACAAAAAAGCACACATGGGGCCACTGCGACCCTCCCATACCACAAAAAGCACGCATGGGGCCACTGCGACCCTCCCATACACAAAAAGCACGCATGGGGCCACTGCGACCCTCCCATACCACAAAAAGCACGCATGGGGCCACTGCGACCCTCCCATACCACAAAAAGCACGCATGGGGCCCACTGCGACCCTCCCATACCACAAAAAGCACGCATGGGGCCACTGCGACCCTCCCATACCACACAATGCACGCATGGGGCCACTGCGACCCTCCCATACCACACAATGCACGCATGGGGCCACTGTGACCCTCCCATAACACAAAAAGCACACATGGGGCCACTGCCACCCTCCCATATCACACAATGCACGCATGGGGTCACTGCGACCCTCCCATACCACACAATGCACTCATGGGGTCACTGCGACCCTCCCATATCACACAATGCACGCATGGGTCACTGCGACCCTCCCATATCACACAATGCACTCATGGGGTCACTGCGACCCTCCCATATCACACAATGCACTCATGGGGCCACTGCCACCCTCCCATATCACACAATGCACGCATGGGGCCACTGCCACCCTCCCATATCACACAATGCACGCATGGGGTCACTGCGACCCTCCCATACCACACAATGCACTCATGGGGTCACTGCGACCCTCCCATATCACACAATGCACGCATGGGGTCACTGCGACCCTCCCATATCACACAATGCACTCATGGGGTCAATGCTTTTCCCCCACATCACACAAAGCTCATTGCCCCCCTAGAGTACCACACATGGGATCACTGCCTCCCACACTGGAGCACATAAGGTCACTACCTCCCAAGTAGTGCACACACAGGGTCACTGCCTCCCACACAGTGCACACATTGGGTCACTGACTCCCACATCACACAGTGCAAACCTCATAACTTTTTTGAGAAACTACTTTTCAGCTCTGGGGACCCAAAAGGGGTTGATGAGATCTCTAAATGGACAATAATAAGACTTTAAAACAAGCTCTCAATGAAATAGGAATTCTTGTCTAAATGGAAAATGAAACAAAGGAGTTGTGTCACTTCAGTAAATACCATTTATTATATAGAGAAAGTTAATACAAGGCACTTACTAATGTATTGTGATTGTCCATATTGCTTCCTTTGCTGTCTTTACAGGGGTTCATGGTCACAGATACAAGGTGGTCCTGGACACCAGAGAGGCCGGTGCTTTTTCCTATTGGGTGCAAGCACGGCCACCACTGATGGATTGCAAGGTGGACGTAACCCCTGGATACGAGCAGTGTATAATGTGATGGAAAAATGAGTTAAGCCAGCAAAGGAGACAATATAGATAATAACTATACATTATACATTACAGTATTGTTATTATCCATATTGCCTCCGCTGGCTGGATTCATTTTTCCATCACATTATACACTGCTGGTTTCCATGGTCACAACCACCCTGCAATCCATCAGCGGCGGCCGCGCTTGCACCCTATAGGAAACGTTCTGGCCTATGAGCTTCCATACAGTCCCTGAACCAGAGAGGACAGCACTTTTTCCTATAGGGTACAAAAGCACGACCACCGCTGCTGGATTACAGGGTGGTCGTAACGCCAGTGTATAATGTGATGGAAAAATGAATCCAGCCAGCAAAGGAAGCAATATGGATAATAACAACATATTAGTAAGTGCCTTGTATTAACTATATCTACATGCCATCCTGAAGTGAGACAACCCCTTCAAAGGTCATCATTATCAGGTTAGTGGTGTTCATGCGCGGGGTGCGTCCTCTTCCGTATTTACCTGCACGCCATGTAGATTGCAGCGGAGGTGCAGGGTAATTATAGCTGTTCATACTATTCCCTTGGTCATAGATCATCCATAATATGAAGCCTGAAAACCCCTCTAAGCCGAAAAATGCACAACAACAAGGCAGGGAGAAAATATACTCACATTGTCGTCTTTTGAAGGATGAATCATTTCAATGAGCCTCTGAACTATTTTTTCTTCATTAAGCCACTGCATAAAAGAAATGGGGGAAATGAGGTCACACCATGTCACCTACAAGGTACAGGGAGATGGCCAATGTCCATTATTAACCCACTGTGCTCAATTCTAGGGCTTCGGAAAATTGTGCTGCTCTTTCTCATAGCTCAAATACTTTTATCAGTATGGGATCACTGTCCGTCAAGAGCTCTTCAGCCGTCACTGACAAAGTGTAGCTCCACTTTAACACTATAGTCATCAAATGCAGAATTGCCATGTACCTCCATATTCCTGCTGTTTTAATGTGTTTCAGCTACTTTCTACTCTGTGCTGCGCAGAAGAAATTGCGCAGCTTACCTGGAAGCCATCAACAAGTAGGTAACGGATCTGATTTTGCCTCATTACATAATATAATGGCTTCTGAGGTAAAATCAATTGGCCTCATTAACACAAGAATACAGGTCCTACCATGTTAATGAGCCATAACCCACTGCTATCAGCAGAATCTGCCAGAAACCTGCATGCTCAGCCAAGGTGAATACCTGTGGAAGGGCTTACTTCCATCCCATCCTTTGCATGCTCCTAAACACAACAGATTGCTTATGGCCAGCTTCACAATCTGTAGTTAAGTTGTGCAGAGTCATCCTGGGATTCATAGCTATCCAGGTGGACAATGAATGGACAGCTTTCCAAAATACTTTCACTTGTCATAGCAACTAATCAAAGTTTTTGTTCAGTGGAGGTCCGATTGCCGACTGCCGAGACCCCCACTTATTGCTAGAATAGAGTAGAGAGGAGCGCTCACATTAAGTTTTCTCCCTTCGCTGCAGGAGACGGGCTCAATACAAAGTATATGGACCTGTCTCAATTCCACTTCTCTCCCCTTCTTCTAGCAATTGTTTGGGGTCTCAGCACTCAGACCGGCACAGATCAAAATATGTTGCTGTCCATTCATTCTCCACCTCTGTGCAGGAGCTGGGAAGGTCATAGAACCCTGTCTTGGAGATGGGTGCCAGAGGTGGGACCCACGTCTATCAGACACGTATGGCCATACATGCCAAAGGTGGGAATTCCACTTTAAAGAAGAACTCCCTCAAATATTTTTATTCTCTGACCTGTTAGAAAGGTGCATGATATAATCTATAGTGATTGCAATCTTCTCATTAGAGACTGTAATTGTGAGTAATAACCTCTCTTCTTATTGTAGCTGGGTCATGTGACCAACTCCCTGACCTCCAACTGACCCAGGACAGAAAGCCAGTCACTTCTCTATTCATTCCTATGAAACAGAAAGTGAGGCTCCCATAGGAATGCATAGAGAAATAGACTTCCTGTCCACACAAGTCTCTGTGTGAGTTGGTGGGTCTGATTCCTAGTCACATGACACAGATGAGAATCATCAGGGAGATATCACTCCCAAATACAGCCATTTTTAAGAAAATGAATTTCACATTTCTAGCAGGACATGGAATAAAACTTTTTGCGGGAGTTCTTCTTTAAGTTAATGCTGTGGTCACAATAGGGTCAAGACTTCCATTTCTGACAGATGAGAGATGGATGCTATTGATTTAATGAGAACTTTCAGGTTTACTATTTTACCGGGTAGAAGAGCATGACTGCCCAATAAAAGCCACAAAAACTTCCTGCTTAACCAGTAAACCATGTGGCCGTAGTTTCTTTCTTCCATGAGCTTGTTCATAGGTGGAGTCTGGTATGGCAGCTCAGCTCCACCGAGGTGCTAAATAAAACAACCTGTGGACAGGTGTGGCTCTGTTTTTAGAAGTAAGCAGCCATGTTTTTCAAATTCTGAAGAATCCCTTTCCTTTAATATTGATTGACAGGTTGATTTTACAGTTAAAATTGCTATTTACCTGCAAAATAACACGGCCATTAACCCCCTAAATGTTTTGCCAGAGTCCAGCTCCATCAGTGGGAAAAGTAGTTAAACTGGAGGGGGGAGGGCTGCTTTAGATGCTGCTACCTCCTGAATGAACATGCAACTGGTCTTGTTTGAAAGCGGACATTCCAAGCTTTCAGACAATACCAGAATGACAACAATATGTTCAGGACAGGGGACGATATCACTGATAGAAATCGGTATGCTGTAAATGCAGCTGAAAGTGAAAGTAAGAACAGGTTTTACCGGCGATTATTGGACTTTAGCTGTCATTTTTGTCTTGTATGAAAGCCTGAACTATCAGCTTTCAAACAAGACCAGTTGTATGTATCTAGATGTTACCATTCTGTAGATAGCAGCATCTAAAGCAGCCCTCCCCCTTCCAGTTTCCTACTTTTCACACTGCCCGAGCTGGACTGAACACTTAGGTAGTTGAATATCAATTTGAAAAATGTCCTGATATTGCAGTCACTGCTATGCATGTTCAGTGTGAACAAAGCCATAAAAGGGGTTGCCTCATAACAAACATCCCCTGTCCACAGGATAGAGCATAAGTGTCTGATCAGTGGGATCCAATGGTTGGGGTCATGGGCAATGATGAGAATGGGAGACCTGTGTTCCCTGAGCAAATAGGGAGGATCCCTATTGTTGTATTGGTGGGGGCATCAGTGGTTGGACCCCCATTGATCATACACTTATCCTCTATCCTTTAAAGGGGACCTGTCACATTAAACATGGTGTCTGAGCTGCAGGCAGCATATTATAGAGCAGGAGGAGCTGAGCAGATAGATATATATAGTGTTATGGAAAAATATTCAGTAAATCTTGTAATTTACACATTTACATTCCTGCTCATTCTGGGCTTTGAAGACAAGGAGCGGTCCTATCAGTAATTGACAGCTATCTCTGTATACACAGTCATAGAGGGAAGGCTGTCAATCATTGATAGGACCACCTGCTTGACTTCAAAGCCCAGAATGAGCAAGAATTTAAATGTACGAAAAACAAGTTATAATGAATATTTTTCCATAAAACTATATATCCATCTTCTCAGCTCCTCCTGCTCTGTAACATGCTGCCTGCTGATTACTTTGCATTTTCATGGTAACAGGTTCCCTTTAAGGTAGCCATACACCTTCAGTGGTTGTGTAAGGTGTAGAAGTCCTGCCAGGAGATGAGGTAACGGCGGTGCAGTACAAAGGGGCAGGAGTTCACCTATGCTGACTGCTTACCTAATGTTAACCTAAGGTGGAAATGTTATTAGGATCAATGAATGTTATGTACATTACCTCTAATAGCCAGTATGCAGAGCCACAGGACGGCTCTAGCTCTGTATTGTCTGACACGACCATTAAAGTCTTACATGCCCTTGAACTACAGTTACATTTTATGGCCCACTCTTACATTGAATACATCCTGCCTCAGCTGAGGTTGCTCCACACAGGTCAGAAGCCGCAGTAACAGATCCATAATGGCTGATGTGCCGATGTGTCGCAGCAACAGGTTTACAAAGTCATCCTTCTTATGTAGAAAGGCTATAATCTGCAAAACAAAGTATATGTATTATGTACGGACTGTGCTGTAGTCCGAGAGCAAAGCAAACGCTGTCACATAAGCGCAAGCACATGTCATGGATTATTTTATACAGCCATGTAAACAGGTAATAATCCACCCAACCCTGCTATCCGGCTACAATAAAATACGGCTCAGAAAAACGCTGCGTGGCTCCTCTTCCAGACGTTTGTAAGGGATGTACTCACCTACCACAATAAACAGAGAGACAGACAGAAGATTCAAAAAAAGAATTTTTTTTTTTACCCAGAGCTAGTAAATAAAAAAAAAAATAAAAAAAAAGCCGTACATCGAGTTCTATCCACATCAGGGACCTCATTCGGGATGCTAGCGGTCATAAATAGTCCAAACTGCACTACATTACAACACGAGCTACATGATGTATTACCGTCCAGAGCTGCTTTCACAGTTCCTGACAGGAGATCCCAGTATTCCTTACAAGAGCAATGTCTCTGGTGATTAAATGGATTGTCCAACTAATATAAATGTATCCCGCCCAGCAGATATGGTGGTTATATCATTTTCCCCAAATACTCCCATTTATCACAACTGCTTTATTCTAAAGTCATTAGCCCACTATTGCAACCTGTGACATCTGTTTTTTTTTTTTTTTTTTTTTTAAATCAAATTGTTTTTATTAAGTTTTTGCATAATAAATAGAGATGAGCGAACGTGCCCGTAATGAGCACTGTACCGCTCAGCTCCCCTGCGCTCGTGTTTAGACATACTTTTAAAAGAGGACCTGTCGCCCCTCCTGACATGCCTGTTTTAATAGCTCCATGCATTCCCTATGTACTAATAATTCTGGAACATCTATTCTTATGTCTCTATGTTGTGCCATTTCTTTATTATTTGCACTAGAAGTTATGAATGAATTGCTATTTGCCTTCAGTAAAGGAACAGAGGGGAGGTTACCAGTTGGGGGGGGTGTCCCTGCACAGAATGACTCTAGCCAATCAGTGCTGTTATGTTCAGACTGTGCAGGTACACACCCCCAACTGGTTACCTCCCCTCTGTTCCTTTACTGAAGGCAAATAGCAATTCACATATAACTTCTAGTGCAAATAATAAAGGAATGGCACAACATACAGACATAAGAATAGACGCTCCAGAATTGTTATTACATGGGGAATGCATGAAGCTATTACAACAGTAATGTCAGGAACGGTGAAAGGTCCTCTTTAAAGATCCCCTATGTTATACATTTGGAACACTTCTTCCTTTTAAATTCATGCTATCGACAGTATTATGAAGCATAGCATACTAAGCTAACTTGAAGCTTCTTAAATATATACCTCCAGTAACCCCCATTCCTCCGACCATAAACCCAAATGCAACCATGAGAGACCAAGCCAGCAGGCCTGATCATGTTACTGGCAAATCTGTTTTGATATTCAGTTGCTGCTGGTTACATCCTGTAGTGGAGACTTGTAATGTAGGACGTAGGAAGTCTCATTGGCACGGACAAGGGTTGTGGTGTCACATGATCTGATACCTGGTGACATCTCTCTGCCCTAAGGCATGATGGGACATCAGACACATGACAAACCAGGAAGTAGGAGTCAAGCATGGGGCATAACTGCAAATGAGGTCACTTTGAAAAAAAAACCTGGGAGTTCAGCTAAACTAAGGTGCCTGACTATGCAGCTCTGGACTGGATCATTACAAGGTGCCGTGCATACCCAGCAGCATGGTTTACGACGCAGATGAAATCTGTAATATGTGACATTTACTTGCTGTATAAAGTACCTAAATGCTTTCAAAATGGCTGATCCAGCAATGCTACAAGTTCATTATGCACAAGTAATCAACAATTCCCATACCTGTAGTTAAAGAGGGTCTGTCAGAGCAAACTTGTAATCTCTTTGAAATATCAATTCTGGAGCATTTTTCACTAGAACGGTACAGCGAGCAGCTCCTCAGTTATGCCTCCTGGAAACTTATGAATAAATTGACAACTGTGTGTTCCCCTTCAAAGACTGGCACTGTTCAGTCAGGGTGGAGACACATCCCACTGGGAAGGGGAATGCCAACATGCAGTTGTCAGTTTAATTATACATTTTTAGAAGGCGGAACAGAGGAATGGAACAATACAGAGTTTGAAGAAAAGATGCTCCAATGTTATATTACACTGTGGATATTCCACCTGCTAGTCCAGACAGAAAATCCTGACCATATATGCTACATGTCAACATATCCTAAGGGCAAGATTTATTGCTGAAATTTCAGCAACTGAAAATCGGTTTATTCAGAATAGGGTTGTTTTTGCTGCATGTGTCACAGTAGGATGAATGGGACACACATTTCTGTGGCAAATCTGCTGCGTGTGAACAGAGTCTAAGCAGACCACAGCTTTTTTGTTTGTCCATCTATCATTAGAGGATGACCAAAATCCAATTCACAAAAGGTTTCATTTTTAGACATCACTAGTAACATGGTTGAACACAAAGGGGGAGATTTATCCAGACTGGCTTAAAGAAAAACTGGCTTAGTTGCCCATAGTAACCAATCAGATGCCCCCTTTCATTTTTCAGAGCTCCTTTGGAAAATGAAATGTGGAATCCGTTTGGTTGCTATTGACAACTAAGGCAGTTTTCCTTTCCACCAGTCTTGAGATATCTCCCCACCTATGTCATGTCTAAAGTTACCTGTTCTGTCTTGCGGTTAATGAGGATTCCCATAACTTTGCTGAAGAAGCTGGCTAGCAAGGGATTCAAGTCGTCTTCATTTTGTAAGAAGCTATATAGACGCTTCAGTAAAGACTCATCTTCTCCTAAGGCATCATTGATTTGTGTTACATCTGCTGTAAGTATCTCACATGATACACTGGGATACCTATGAGAAAAAGAAAAGAGGAAAATCACAAACCCGTAGTACTGAAACTATGTGATTTACTATCAGCAGTGAGCGGGAGAGCAGGAAGGAAGAGAGCCATACGCTCAAAGTTCCAGAATGACACTGTACGGAGATTCATCTCCGTACGGTATTAGAATGTATGGGCTCCAATGAGCCGAAGTAAGTTATTCACGAAGTTGCAGGAGACTTCGTTGAATAACTTTGGTATTGGATTTTTAAAGTGGAAAACCATGTTAAAACTTGAAACTGAACTCTGCTTCGGCTCCCACTCTCCATCTTCCAGTCTGGGGTTTGTTTTCTTCCTCAATAGCATGGGCATGGCGAACTGTACCCCTTAAAGGGGTATTACTATCTCACAAATGCAGTCTGTATAGTTAGCTATAGCCATACCAATATTATTACTAATAGAATGTATTTATCTAAAATGTACCGTTTAGAAGATTTGTCTGTTTATATATCCATTGTCCCACACTAGAGTTGTCACGATACCAAAATTTTGATTCGATTTCGATGCCAAGAAAAATTATTCGATACTCGATACCATTCGATACCACGCCGAAAAAATAAAACACCAAAAATCTGTGTGCCCCATCAGACCTCAGATCAGCCCGCCGTGCCCCTCAACTCAGATCAGCCCGTGCCCCATCAGACCTCAGATCAGCCCGTGCCCCATCAGCCCCCATCAGACCTCAGATCAGCCCGCCGTGCCCCCATCAGACCTCAGATCAGCCCGCCGTGCCCCCATCAGACCTCAGATCAGCCCGCCGTGCCCCCATCAGACCTCAGATCAGCCCGCCGTGCCCCATCAGACCTCAGATCAGCCCCGTGCCCCCATCAGACCTCAGATCAGCCCGCCGTGCCCCCATCAGACCTCAGATCAGCCCGCCGTGCCCCCATCAGACCTCAGATCAGCCCGCCGTGCCCCCATCAGACCTCAGATCAGCCCGCCGTGCCCCATCAGACCTCAGATCAGCCCGCCGTGCCCCCATCAGACCTCAGATCAGCCCGCCGTCCCCCCATCAGACCTCAGATCAGCCCGCCGTGCCCCCATCAGACCTCAGATCAGCCCGCCGTCCCCCATCAGACCTCAGATCAGCCGCCGTGCCCCATCAGACCTCAGATCAGCCCGCCGTGCCCCCATCAGACCTCAGATCAGCCCGCCATGCCCCCATCAGACCTCAGATCAGCCCGCCGTGCCCCCATCAGACCTCAGATCAGCCCACTGTGCCCCCATCAAAATAAAATAAATCTCATACCTGTCCTGCGCCGCGGCTCCGCTTCGGGTCTGGCGCTCCTCTTCTCTTCCCGGCGCTGCACTGTCACCTGACTGCATGCAGCGTCAGGTCAGAGTGCGCGCACTACGTCCTGATGCTGTATGCGGTCAGGACAGTGCAACGCGGGCCCGGAACAGAGCCGCGGTGCAGGACAGGTAAGAGAATTTTTTATTTTAGTATCGAAAAAGAGCAAATTCCGGTACCGAATCGATACTGGTATAAAAGTATCGATTCAGTATCAAAATTTCGATACCCGCGACAACCCTATCCCACACACATCAGTCAGGCCGTTGCCCCTGGTTTACGACCACCGCATCCATGTAGTATTGGTGGTCGGCTTGCTCTTGTTCAAACCCCATCTGAGGTAACTGCTGTATTGTGAATGCACATTGTATGAGCATGTGGAGACACATCTTAGGGTACTTTCACATCTGCTTTTTGGATGCTACCAGTCTAAAACACAATGGTCAGGATCCATCCAAAACGCAGACTTTATAAATGGATCCTGCTCCATAGAGATGAATTGATTTTGGAACAGGATCCGTTTCTCTGCAATTTGGAAGCGCAGACAAAAATGCTACAACCCTAAGATGTGTCTCCGCACGCTCATGGAACGTGTTTTCACAATACAGCAGTTACCTCAGACTGGGTTTCAACAACAGCAACCTGACCACCACTACTACACGGCCACGGTGGCTGTAACTAGGGGCAACAGCCTGACTGATGTGTCTGGGACAATGGATATACAAATAGGAAATCTTCTAAACGGTACATTTTATACAAATACATTCTATTAGTAATAATACTGGTATAGCTATATCTAACTATACAAACTACATTTGTGAGATGGGAATACCCCTTTAAAGGGAACCTGTCATCAAATTTATGGTGACCTAACTGAGGGCAGCATAAAATAGGGACAGAAATGCTGATTTCAGCGGTGTGTCACTCATGAGCTAAATGTAAGCGGTTGCCGAGAACCAACATCATAATCATCGCAGCACAGGCCGTGAAAAGAGTCATATCTACCTGAGAAGAGTCATGGTTATTCCTAATCTCCTGCTCTCCCCACAAATCTGCTGATGATTGACAGTTCTCTCCTAGACAGAAAGGGATAAAACTAGGTAGAAGTCTGTCAGTCATCAGCAGGTGGGCAGGGAGAGCAGGAATTCATGAATAACCATGACTCTTCTCAGCTGGCCATGACTCTTTTCTAGGCCTAGTCTGCAATGATTGTGATGTTGGTTCTCGGCAACCACTTACTTTCAACTTATAAATGACACATCGCTGAAATCAACTCACCTGTCTCTACTTTATGCTGCAGTTAGTATGGGTAGCATAAAGTTGATGACAGGTTCCCTTTAAACCAACTGCCGGCCTCAGCGGTGAAGAGTCCACAAGCAGATGCAGATCAGGTGACCATGCCCATGCCCTGGGAGGAAGAAAACAAACCCCGGACCAGAAGATGGACATGAGGGAACCAGAGGAGAGGACCCGATTGGCGGGGAGCTTCAGTAGCGAAGGTACATTCTACACAGCACCATAGATTTTCCTTAAAATGATGCCTTAAACACCCCCAGCCCTCCTCCCACCGCACAAAAAGTTCTATATAGATAGAGAGAGCTCTGTCTCTACAGCCAAATATTGGCTCAGTTAAGGCCTAAATGTTATGTCTTAAAGGGATTATCCCATCTTGACCTTTCATGGCTGAGATGGGAATAAAGTCAGTAAAGTCTGGCAGGGGTGGATGGACTTGTGGAAACATCCGAGCAGCCTCTGCCTTCTCAGGCCGGCACTTACTGCAGTTATTTACTCCTCGGCCATGAAAGGTCAAGATGGGAAAACCACTTTATAATGTAGCTGTAGGTCATAGGTCTAGATGTAATGTATGTATGGAGAGTAAACCTGCATGTCCTACTGCTACAACCCAATCTCACCCAAACAATATTAAACTATACAAAGCATGCTGTGTGGAGAGATACATCTGAATGCGATAAGCCATGCTTACTTATAGCGCAGCTTCTCGTCCACGTCACTGGGCGGCTCCTGGGTGATGCAGGTGACCAGTTCCTCCATGTGCTGCGGCTGGACGAGGAATTCCACCAGCTTGCGATTGACCACTTTGCACTCTTGGAGCACATCTTCTTCATCCAGCAGTTCAAAGAGAGTAACGTTCTCTCTCTCCAGCAGCGTGTCCACGTGTGAACTCGTGTGCAGGTCAAACTTCCAAAACATGTCTCACTGCAAAATAAGACGTTGGCCAGTGTCATATACCTGGGAGGACCAAGAAATGCAGAAGCAACTGCAGGCACCAGAACTTCTGCAAAAATGGAGTGAACCACTGAAAGGACAAGCACCTACAGACGGATCAAACACAAGAGACCTGTCTACTCATGAAGAGGTCAGTACGCCGGGATAACACAGAGACCCCCAAACATTTCACCTACAAGACGGATGAAGCTTTGTAAGTGCACAGACAAGGCCTGATAGGAGGTTTCAATCTTCATAAGGACTTCTCCTTTACGGTGACTCAGTACGATATATACTCATCTCAATGGTGAAACAACTGCAGCCACTGAGCTAAAGAGGAACCGTCACCTCTCCTGACACCTCTGTAGTAGCGTCTGAGAACTCTGCATTGTGCCGTTCTTCTTTTACTCATTCCAGAAGCATAGAAAAAACTGATCACTGGGTAAAGCCCTGGCAATTATCGGGAAGGAGCATTCCTAGGAATACTCATTCTCAATAATTGCCCTGTGTAAAGATGCTGCCAATCGCTGGATGATCAGGTGAAAGTGTTGCTGATGGGGGTTGTCTAAATCGCTGTTTCTGGGAAGCAGATTGTACTGTGTGAACAGGGATCCGCTGCTCAGAAACATCGAATGTCTATGAGGATGCGTGATCACAGTAATCCATGCAGCAGTGATCACCCTTTTCCATACAGAAGAGATGATGCAGCTTGTAAAGGGCTCAGCCCCGCCTCCTGGTGCTCTAAGTTGCTCATTTGCATATGAATAAAAATGCTGATTTCTCTGCATCTGTTTAGCCTACAGACAAAAAAGGTATAGTTTTAATCAGCATGATGAGCCCTACCAGCCAGTATGCCTGGTTTAATAGGGTTGATCCTGGTGACAGAGCCGCCTTAAGAAAAGGTCCTCAAGAAATGTTAATTTTTGGGGAAATGCAAACATTTATGAATGCAGAATAGACAGAAGTATGGTAAGGAAAAAATGCCCGATCAGACAATCTGGTATTCACATTTGCTGTTAGGCTCAGTGCACATTACATCTGAGCCCTTGTACCACCAATGGAAATGAACACCACAAAGTGCAGTCTGCCGAGCTTTCCCATACGACTGGATACAAGACTTGCCGACATGGAAGAACATGAAAGATGCCTAAAAGCCTCTGCACAGTAACTGGAGGACTATGGTAGTTTTCCTGGAATATCTGGAAAAGGTTAGGTTTGAAGGCACTGTGCATTCAGCCTGTGTGGTACTTCTGGTGTGCTAGAATTCTTGGAACTTTCAAATAAGGGACTGATTTTTCAGCCATCTGCAAGGGGTTAACATTTGTATCAGAAGCAAAAAAGTGTCAATACAAGGCAATGCACTAACAAGTAGGAAACTGCTCGGGGTAACATGAGGACATACCGGCATATAAAACACCCACAAACCAATATAAATACATAAGCCAAAAGCTGGGACTTGTTCCACCTGCCAACACCTAGAATGCCCTATGGCACAGTGTATAAGACCCAAGAAAACCACTGGCAGGCTTACTACTACTACCACTCTCATGGCGTGAATGGGATTGTTACCCATGTGGCTACGGGAGCCATCTAGTTCAGAGGGGCCAAGTCTCCTTTTCTGGCTGGGGAGCGCGCCGTGTGTGCAACAGAAACATCCCCCTGATGCAACGCTCTTTCTGATCATAAGTCGTATTGTGACTACAGTACAACAACTTATTCCCTATTCACAGGATAAAAGTGTCTGATCAGTGGGGGCCCAACTGCTGGGGCCCTCAGGATTATTGGAATGGGGCCCCATGCTCTCCCTGTTTGAATGGAGCAGAGGACACGCTCCATGAGTACAAGCGTCCGGCTATCTCCTGCAGCACCAGAGCTGAATGGTGGTGGTATGCATGGCTGACTGCTGCTCTATTTAAACTCAAGGGCACGGGCCCCCGCTGTCATGACCGGCGGGAGCCCAACAGTCAGACCCTGGCCTATCAAGAAACTCAGGAAGGCCAAGAAGCATTTAGCTATAGATAGGGCATTGCTGAAATGTAGGTACTGGAAAAGTGACCGCTAATAGCAGACTTGTGAAGTAGGTGGCCACAGCACATGCACTGCTCACACTTCCTACTAGAAACACCGCCGACATTCAGTTCCCTTGGATCAACCTCAGGAATCAGGCACACAGCTATGCGATGGCTGAACGGCTCTGGAGAAGAGGAATCAGGACTAATGAATCCAGCTGCCCCATCTGACAGAGGAATCTGGGTCTGAAGGATGCCAGGCAAATTCTTCCTGCACAATGTCAAGTGCCGACTGCACTGGAAGCACATGTTTTAGGCCCCATTCACATCACCGCTTGGTTTTCCGTTCTTCTGATCCATCCATCTGTGGTGCTCGCTTTGCATTTGATTTCGGCAGTTCTGTCTGAGATCCGTTATTGTAGACGGGAGAAAGATCCGTGAGGAGGACTTTCCTTCTGCCAGCAATAACAGATCTCTGATGGATCTGACAAAAACAGAGGCAAAATAAGCAAAACGGATGCTCCAAATAAACTTTTTTTCTGTTCTTTTGACGGATCAGGAGAAAGGAAAACTAAACAGTGATGTGAACCCTGGCCTCAGCGGCATTTATTTATTTTTTTGACCAAAACTAGGAGAAGATCTAAAAGAAAGAAAAAGTATAAAAACACTTGATGCTTTTTCTCTATTTACTGCTACTTGTCTTCAATGGGTTGTCCACGTTTTTACTGCTGACCCCTGGATTATACACTGCTCGTTTACAGGGGTTAAGGCAACAGATAGGAGGTAGTAATGGCCAACAGAGAGGCTGGCCTTTTTTCCTATAGTGTACAAGCACAACCACTGCTGCTGGACGCAGGGTGGACGTAACCCCTGAATTTGAGCAGTGTATAATGCGATGGAAAAATGAATCCAGCCAGCAAAGGAAGCAATATGGACAATCACAATACATTAGTAAGAGCCTGGTATTAAATTTCTCTACATGGTAAATGCCATTTGCTGAAGTGAGACAACCCCTTTGAGAGGCGCCATTTTATGCCAAAATTTCAGTGCAGTTCAAGTGTAAAGATCTGTCTCAAAGTAAGCCAATAGTCAGAGAAAAGTGTCTGTCCCTGCACCACATTTCTCATCCACCCTGAGTCCCTGTGATAAATCTGCCGCAGGTCCAAATTAGTGCATCAAGTCTCCGATTTTTGATACTTTGACCTATAACCAAAAAAAAAAAAAAAAGATGTGCGAACAGATACATTCAAATCAATTGGTACATGTGCTGTCCATGGAAAATGCAGACAGCACACGTCAGTGAAAAATGGAAATGCGGACAAGGCCTAAAGGGCATTGTATCTATGAAAAAGGTTGTGTACTTGGCGAGCTGAGGGCATCTGTCTTGGTCCCAGGTTCATATGTGCCCATGTTGCTGAGTAAAATTTTTTAAACATTTTTAAAAGTTTTAATATATGCAAATAAGCCTCTAGGAGCAATGGGGGCGTTGCCATTACACCTAGAGGCTCTGCTTTCTCTGCAACTGCCGCACCTTCTTCATTTTGATTGACAAAACCAGGCAATAAACATGTCATCACGCCTGCCATTCAAAGTGGAGAGGGTACAGTAGAGGCAGAGACAGCTGAGCTTCTAGGAGTAATGGTAACGCCCCCATTGCTCCTGGTGGCTCATTAGCATACAGGAAAAAAAACATTTATCTCCGCAATGCACAAATGAACATGTGACCAACACAGATGCTTTCAGCTGCCAAGTGCACATGTACCAGGTCAGTCAGTTTCATATGTACAAATCTGCTAACAGATGTCCTTTAAAGGGGTATTCCCATCTCACAAATGTAGTTTGTATAGTTAGATATAGCCATACCAATATTATTACTAATAGAATGTATTTATATAAAATATACCATTTAGAAGATTTTCCTATTTGTATATCCATTGTCCCACACACATCAGTCAGGCCGTTGCCCCTGGTTACGACCACTGTGGCCATGTAGTAGTAGTGGCCGGGTTGTTCCTTTTCAAACTCGCTCTGAGGTAACTTCTGTATTGTGAACGCACATTACATGAGCATGCGGAGACACATCTTAGGGTACTTTCACATCTGTGTTTTGGACACTACCAGTCCAAAACACAATGGTCAGGCTCCATCCAAAACACAGACTTTATAAACGGATCCTGCTCCATAGAGATGAATTGATCTTGGAACAGGATCCGTTTCTCTGTGTTTTGGGAGCACAGACAAAAATACTACAACCCTAAGATGTGTCTCCGCATGCTCATGTAATGTGCGTTCACAATACAGCAGTTACCTCAGAGCGGGTTTGAAAAGGAACAAGCCGACCACTTCTACTACATGGCTGCGGTGGCCGTAACCAGGGGCAACGGCCTGACTGATGTGTGTGGGACAATGGATATACAGATAGGGAAATCTTCTAAACGGTACATTTTATATAAATACATTCTATTAGTAATAATAATGATATGGCTATATCTAACTATACAAACTACATTTGTGAGATGGGAATACCCCTTTAAGCTCTGTCCGGCATCACTGAAATTAATCTAATGAAAACCTACCTAGTTTGGGGCTAATGGGCAGAAGACACTGCCACAGCTTTACCTGGCAGGAAGAGACAGATAAAGGCCAGACCTCAGTGCAGCTTCGTTGCCCTCACATCCATGACTTGAGCTGAGACGTCAGTAATGTCAGACTGTTTTCCAGGGAAGCGCTGCCTGACAACCAGTATAATGCTCATATGACTCAGCTGTTCAGCTCAAAGGTGGATTGGCATTGTGCTGCCAGGAGGGACGGAAAAGGTGGCGTGCCAGCAACCAGGATCCTCTGTAGTATTATTCAGATGTCAGTGGATGACTCCATTACTGAAGCTACCTGGACACTGGACACACGTTCTTCTCCCTGCACTTCCCTCCTCTATAACCTGCTGTCTGCACTGCACTTACATGGTGACAGGTTCCCTTTAACTGTCCCCCACAATGGATAATACACGAGGTTCAGGGAGGCCTTCTATTGTAGGGCTTTTCTGGTGCATAGATATTGCTGGCCAGTCCTCAGGATAGGCCATCGATATCAGATCGGAGGGGGGCTGGCACCCGCACCCATTTCAGACAAACGCTGGTGCCATAAACTATACATTGGACAGAGTCGGAAGCACAAGGTGCCATCTATGGTGCAGTGGCCATATTGAAGTGAATGGGAGCTAAGCTGCAGTACCCTAGCACTGGAAACTACACAGTGTATGGAGCCACGGTACAGTGTCCTGGCCACTGCCCAAAAGAGCCGAATGTGGGGTTGCCAGGTGTCAGACCCCACCAACCTGATACTGATGACCTATCCTAAGGATATTAACTAAGAGTAAAGCTACGTCTCCTCTGTGAACCTGGGCAGGCTGTTTCAGCAGAGGAATAGCCCACCAGAGTTCACCGTATCCAGTGAGGCCAGATAAGGCTAATTTCAGACGAGTGTGTCGTGTCCTGTAATCGCGCTCCGTGTGGGAGCGTTATTCCCAGTTATGGACACTGCTGATTTCGCAGGAGCATTCGGCATTTTACTGATTTATAATGCTGTGTGTCTCTGCATGACCTGTATCTACAGGATTATACTGACAGCATTATGTCGGTATAATTCTGTAGTAGGTCATGCAGAGACCAACAGCATTACAAACCATTATACTGTAATAACGTGTGCTCCTGTGAAACGAGCAGTGTTCAATAATAACGCTCCCGCGCGAAGCAAGATCTCTGCACAGGACACGCTCGTCTGAAAGAGGCATTGGGGATCCCACTATGCCGGATACAGTGAACGCTGTCAGGTTATACCTCCAGAGGTGTGAAAGTAGCCTTATAAAGGGGGGATGCAGACAACCTTTTTACTTACATCTACCTATCCTGATGGCAGCTGGAAGGCGCAGTCATGTGACAGCGAACCTCCACCCAGGGCAGGAATTCATAGACAAGTACTTACAATCTTTCATTCTACAGTTCACTAGTCCTGCCACACAAGTGACATTATGTAATGACTGAGGATTTTCTTTAAACGCAATACCAATCCCCTCTGGGGAAAAGAAAACCAGTGGGCGGCAGCCATCCCTGTGTGAGCGGATATACACAGAACGGGCAGGGACCGCAGCAACACGACACAGGGAGGAATCCCTACTATAATTATAGGCTTCCCCACAGAGGACAGGTATGCAGACTGAAGGACGGAAAATGGCTCAAAGCAGAAACAGGACTGTACCATAGACGCTGACCAAAGAGTGAAGGCCAATACAATGACAGCTACCTCCAATTTTCCCCACCTACATTCTCCAGCTCAATGGGTGTCATGGGGGTCTGCCACCCCATCCCAACAGATCATAAAATGATGGCACTTCTAGCGATATTCGATCACTTTATAAGATGCAACCCCCCCCCCCTTAATAAGGCAATCGCCTGCTCGTCAGTGAAGGAGACCGCTGCTATTACACGCAGTAATCTCCTCCACAGTACGGGGAGTAGTGATAACTAATGCCATCGCTCGTCTCCGTACAGAATCATTATTTGCCGGCAGCAGAGCACGATTACACAGCATGATCCACCGCCGACAGACAACGATTGCTGAAAGATTGTGATTGCTCGATGAGCGCTGTTCAGCAACGCTATTACATAGGGCGGTTCATCGCTAACAAGTGTCCTACAAACGCTTGGCAGTAATGACTTGCCCGACAATCGCCTGGTGCAATACAGGCTTTAGGTGCTCCGTGAGGCATCATATATCCTAAGTTACTTTCTACTATATTTCTATTTTAATTTTCTTAAGACAGGGGTGCTCAACCTGTGGCCCTCCAGCTGTTGTAAAACTACAACTCCCATCATGCCCTCCTGCAGGCTAATAGTTGTAAGCTGTCCGGGCATGCTGGGAGTTGTAGTTCTGCAACAGCTGGAGGGCCACTGGTTAGGCATCCCTGTCTTAAGACATATGGATGTCGGACAAAAGCTGCCCATAAACATGAAGGCCAGCAGGTAAGTAGGTGCACTCTGACGTTATCAGGCTGGAGTCCAAGCCGTTTACCTCATAAAGTAGACCGGATATGGAGAACAGGACTAGGTGTATACAGATCTCCACTGTGGATATAAGCATATGTTCTCAGGAATCTGTAAACGTTTCCATTTACACAGAGATTTAAGGGGTTCTCTGGGTTTTACAAAAATTCTGTCAGCCTTCTGGCCTGTTGTGGGAAGATTAGTCTGGTCAGTACTTACCCCTCCGTCAATCCGCTGTGATGGGACTGGCTGCAGGCTCTTCTGCTCAGGTCCTGACCAGATGTGTTTCTGAGGTAAATGCAGCTGAACAGGAGGACTCAGGAACACATCCAACTGGGACCTGAGCAGAAGAGCCTGCAGAATCAGCGGCCTGGGGTAAGTACTGACCAGACTAACTTCACAACAGGTCACAAGGCTGCCAGGTTTCTTCAAAGCCTGGACAGCTCCTTTGGCCCTCATGCACATGACTAGTTTTTGTCCGCATCCGATTCGCTTTTATTGCAGGTCAGCAGCAGACGCATTCATTTTAATGGGGCCACACCAGATGCGGACAGCACACTGTGTGCCATCTACATCCGCACTTCCGTTCCATTGATACTTCTGCAGGGAAAAGGGTCAGTGTCTGGATGAACATGCTTGGTGGGCAGAAGGGCACACAATGCAACCTTATAGTGAGTTATACTGTCCGTAGTAAATCTCCCCCAATACATCTCATGCTTTGCCCCCACGAGTGCCTATGGGAGATGGACACCACTGATGTGCAGGGAATTGTGTAGACTCAGGGGTCCGCAGTAATAATGACGTCTATTACTCAGTATGGATGGGTAGTGCGTCCTCTATTACCAATATAAGGGCTACTGATTATGTATATGCAGCCCTAGGGATTCTGCTACTGTAATAACCGAGTCACTGTGAGACATTAGGGACCCGGGCAACAGACCCAAACACTGGAGAGCACATACGTGAGCCAGATACGCTGCACACACAGATTTCATCGCCTCAAAAAATGCATTTTGTTTCCTATAGTTGACTAGGCCTATGATTCCTGATCACTCACCTTATTAACCCCACGGGGAGGTGGTCTCCATCAGATGGTAGAGAAACCACAACTCCTAGCATGTCCTAACAGCTGCATGCTGGGAGTTGTTTTACACGGTAGGGAGAACATTGCTATAGACAATGAAAGGCTCAATCATTTCCTGCAATACAGAGGAGGACGATCCAGTCCCATGCAGGAGCCTGAGGAGAAACAGATGGCACTGCCATATCATCGCCCACCATTTGTACACTGCGGGTTCACAGCCAAGAGAAAACCCTTCAGGTAATATATGTTACACAAGCTATACATTTCTAACGTACTAATAGTAGCAGAATACCTTACTTGCCAGCCCCTTACATACACCACATAGGGGCGGGCAACCTAACATCATGTGTGGCCAGGATACGGCTCCACCTGAAGTCCATACACACAGGATGTAAACCGCAACAGGAAAAATCCCCATTACAAGCATCTCTGTCATGATTTCACCGTGTATTACAGAAGGAGAAATCCACAACATAATGTGACGTGTGCAGCTTTATCCGTACTGCAGGTCAATTTCCTCACAGATTTGGTAAAATCCCATCCACTAATGTCATGCACCGTGGAGTTTTCACCCAAAACAATCTGGACCGAAAATCTGCAGTTTATCCACCTGGTGTGCACATACCATAAGGCCCCATTCACACGACTGTATGTACATTTCCGCATCTTTTATCCGCATTTTTGCGGATAAGATGCGGAACCATACGGACCCATTCATTTTTCCATAGGAGATAAAAATGCGGAATGCAAACCATGTGCATTCTGCATCCCGTATCTAGCAGAAGTTCCCCCGCAAAAAAAATAAAACATGTCCTATACTTGGCCGCAAAATCACGTCCGTAGCCCCATTAAAGTCCACAAAATGCGGAAAGACTTTCCGCATGTCTTCCGTTCCGTTTTTATACGGATCATGGAATACATACGGTCGTGTGAATGGTGCCTAAATGTCCTGTTTCTTCCCATCATACCCAGAAAAAGCTAAGTGCACACAGCTATTGCACTCTAACAGAGGGCGACTGCACTGGGGAGATCACATCCATCAGAGGTCTCCATTCACTTGCACTGGGGATGGACTGTGCATGCGCTAGTTCCATTGTAAGTAAATGAAGGCCGCCACATAAATTCTTCTTATTAAAGGGTTTCTGTCGCCTGCGCACTGCGGTAGTACATCCGCACATGAAGGAGCCGGGACCCGGGCGGCCGCCGGCTCTCAACGCGCGTGCGCGGATGTACTACCGCAGTGCGCAGGCGCGGGATTTCGGGATCGTACAGGGCCGGGAGCCGAAAGAGCTGGCTGCCCGGCCCTGTCAATCAGCGCTACGGAGGCGTGGTAAGAGGCGTTATTACGGCCTCTCCTAGGTGCAGGTTCACGCCTACTGCACCTAGGGGAGGTCATTTGCATATTATAAAAACCTATTTTTTGGCTAAACTGCTGGACAGAGAAATATGAGACTAACATTACTGTCATCAAGTGTCATTTGCTCATTGCACATGACACTTGGTTTAATAGGGTGATTTCTGGTGACAGAAACCCTTTAAACCATCGGACATCAGTGCTGACGGTATAATAATGCTTATTACCAGCTGCATGTATGATCCCAGGACATGTGCCGCTAGTAATGTAAAGTAACCAAACTCTTTAAAGGGTTCTCCAGGAATTAAGAAAATGAAAATATCTAAATATTACTTTATTATAAATATATTCCCAAATACCGTTCATTAGTTATAATGGTTTATTTTGTCCGGGGAGCAATCATTAGGAGAAATAAAACGGCCGCCGTCCTGTTAGTGCACACAAAACCTGTCCTAATCACACAGCAGAACAAGTTACTTCCCCACCTCCTCTCTGTACTTCATGTCTCCTCATGAACTCCATTCCTACAGTGATTCATCTTATCTGTATTCAGGATCATAAGCCCTGACAAGCAGAGAGGAGGATGAGGCAGCTCTTTACCTCTTTAGTGTTGTGAAGTAACTTGTCCTGCTGTGTGATTAGGACAGGTTCTGTGCGCACTAATAGGACGGCGGCCATTTTATTTCTCCTAATGATTGCTCCCCAGACAAAATGAGACATTATAACTAAAGAAAGGTATTTGAGAATATATTTATAATAAAGTAATATTTACATATTTTCATTTTCTTAATTCTTGGAGAACCCCTTTAAGGAGTCTGACTTGAGGTTGCATTAGGCCCACGCATTGGGCTCACAGAATGTGTTAGGGAGAGCACCCGTTCTGAATACCGGAGCACTGCCGGGGTCACATAGCTATATTAATCAATATAATGCTATGTAACACTTACAGTTCTGGAATGTATGGAACGTACAGCATTATATTAATGAGGGATGAGCAAAAACATTCGAAGTCGACTCGCATAATACTTCGTTTGAATACTGTACGGAGCAGTATTAGAGTCCGTACAGCATTAGAATGTATTGGCTCCTATGAGCCGAAGTTATTACTTCGTGGAGTCTTCAGAAATTCATTTATACTGTAAAAAAAAACATTTCCTGAACTCGGGTTTGGTTCCAAGGTATCACAGGAAATGTTTTTTTTTTTTACAGTAGAAATTGATTTATGAAATTATGCAAAGTCTCGGGAAGCTTCACAAAGTAATAACTTCAGCTCATAGGAGCCAATACATTCTAATACTGTACGGAGTGCTCGCTCCATACATTATTCAAACAAAGTATTATGCGGATCGACTTTGCATGTTTCATCCGAAGTCGATTGCCTCATCCCTAATATCAATGTTATCCAATACAATGCTGCATAGGAATAGCATGCGACTCCGGCAGTGCTGGGAGGACAGTACGGGTGCTGGCTGATATTCACATTATAAGTCCGGAGGGTGACACTCAGCGTTTGAAAGGGGCCTTGGACAGCCAGATGTGGCAGACGACTGTCGGGAGGCAGCAGACTGTTATTAGACAATAATTTGTTTTTAACATGTGAACAGATTGGGATTGCCCGACGATCGACCGTTTGCCTGTTTATTGGGCAATCAGCAGCAGAATTACACTGCAAGATGATCGCTAACAATCGATAGCGATCATCTGCCGAAAAATCGGCAGGTGTCATAAAGAGTTTACGCCGCTGGTGATGGATTCCATACAGTGCTGGATCAGAACCTTTTTACCATCAGAACTCCCGGGTCTGAAGTTGATATGACAGTACACAAATAGAAGACAGGAGCCAAACCCAGCGTTATCTAGAATACGGACAGTCTGGAATATTTCTGTAGAGTATCTGAAAGTCAGAGTAAGGCCTTAAAGGGGTTTTCCCATCTTGGACAATGGGGGCATATCGCTAGGATATGCCCCCATTGTCTTATAGGTGCGGGTCCCACTGCTGGGACCCGCACCTATATTGAGAACGCTGGCTCGGCTATTTGGTTTGGTTAATTGATTGATGTAGGAGCTGGACAAGCCCTTTAAACTGTATTAGCAGGACACATCAGCCTCTGTAACCGGCCAGTGTCCCATCTGCAGCTGTTGGAGATTGGAAACTGGCCACTTGTGCCAGGAAAAGTAGGCGGCCATCAGTCATGCAGGGTACGACCAAAGATTTCCAACCTTTTTTTTTTTCTAACTAGAAAAGTTTCACGAATCAAGGGCAGGTCCGACCTGGGGCGGTCCCCTCCACTATGGTCCCGGCGGTAGAGACCGCTGAGCAGGAATAATCTCCCAATGTGCTCAGTTTTTTTAAGTGTTGCAGCAATTTTTTTTCCTTTTTTTTTTACAAAAAAAAATTTCCCTCCAGCGGCCATATTGGAGCCACGTGCTTCCTTTCTGCATGCTCTGCATACACCGTACAGCTGGGTGTGTCCTTTATGACAGATGAAATAAATGCGAGTTCACTGACAGAGAAATGTCATATTAATCGACTACGTTCACACGTGACCGTCTCAGTGCAGAAGGTGATGGAGTGCAGTCCCTCCCCCAGACACCTGCATCCACAGCATTACCATCCTGCCCGATTTAGGTGACTAACAGTACGACAGTGTGGTCATTAACCCCCCAGCACTCTACTGACTCTGTCACAGTCTACACAGCAAAGCTGTCAAGTGAGCTGCAGAAAGTCAGAAATGTCAGCTTAAAATAATATAAAACCACTGATTTAAATAATACGGTAATTTCTGATTATATGTTCTGATTCACACTTTCATTTTTACAGAGCAAATGATCTGCTTATTATGGGCAACCCTGACATTGAAATAGGCATCGTACACGTAGACCGCCATCAGTTCACTGACTGGATGACAGCTGCCCCCCAACCTGCCCCTTCAATTAAGGGGGTTATCCAGGAACTGATAATGGTGACCAATCCTCAGGGCCAATCAGTTGCCATACACAGTACAGTGGCTGCCAATCACAGTCCCAATCACTTCTATAAGGCTAAGCTGTAACTAGGCCATGTAACCGAAGTACGGTGATGTCACGCGGCCTCTTCATACAGCCCGCCCACTCCTGAGAATAGGTCATCAATATTACAGCATAAGGCTACATTCACACGACCGTATGTGTTTTGCGGTCCGCAAATTGCGGACCCGCAAAGCACGGATACCGGCCGTGTGAATGTAGCCGGCCCTATGATAGAACTGCCTATTCTTGTCCGCGATTGCGGACAAGAATAGGACATGCTCTATCTTTTTTGCGGGGCCGCGGATCGGACCTACGGATGCGGACAGCACATTGTGTGCCGTCCACATCTTTTGCGGCTCCATTGAAATGAATGGGTCCGCACCCGTTCCGCAAAATGCGGAACGGATGCGGACCCAAAACTACGGTCGTGTGAATGCACCCTAACCCCTTTAAAACTACAATCCTGAGAAAAGTCTGCTGCCCCCATACACCTTTATACACAGCGTATTTTAGGTTTCAATTTTTTTACATTCTTCAGAGTATTTTCTTGCTGTCAGTCTCCTGCTGCACAGACTTCAACTGTACTAACTACGTAAATATGAACGGTAACCTTCTGGTATCCACCAAAGGCTGAAAACCGACTACTTCTCACATCTGATGGACTGCTACAATTATATCTAGTCAGGACAATCCTCTATGGCAGGGACCCGCAAGGTCCGGCACGCCAGATGTTCTGAAACTACAATTCCCAGAATCCTCCTTACACTTCTGTGGGCATTATAAAAAGAGCAGAGTAGGTTCGCATGCTGGG
Organism: Rhinella marina; assembly: GCA_900303285.1. Classification (NCBI taxonomy): domain Eukaryota; kingdom Metazoa; phylum Chordata; class Amphibia; order Anura; family Bufonidae; genus Rhinella; species Rhinella marina. The sequence continues at coordinate 1,194,994 of ONZH01019172.1, forward strand.
AGTTGTAGTTTCACAGCAGCTGGAAGTTGATGATTCCTGTTCAGCCTCCTCACTGACACACTGTAACAAACGACCAGGAGAGCAAAGATCAGTGATATCAATAGCCCTTTAAAGGAGTATGTCCTGGATTAGAAAAATATGGCTGTTTTTTCCAAAAATAGCACCACCCCTGTGCGCAGGCAGTGTGCGGTATTGCATCTCGGCCCCACTGACCGCTATAGAGTGGAGCGGCCATACCAGACAATCCATGGACAGGGGTGCCGCTCTTTTTGGAAGAAAGCAGCAATGTTTAAAAAATAAATAAATAAAATAGGGAGGGACACTATCACAATAAAAAGTTAAAAAACCTCCTACGCTCCCGATGCCCCATCGTTACAGCATGGCCGCTGCACTCTTCCCAACAAGCTTTAGCTTTTGACTGCAGCGGTGACGTGCCCATACAGAGCATGTAACTGCTGCAGCCAATCACCTATTGCCACAGACCACCGAGGTCAGTGAATGGCAGCAGCGGCCACATGCCCTATGCAGAATTACAGGGATAAGGGTTCAGGAAGCTTCTTTTTTTTTCTGACAACCACTCTGATAAATCAGCAGCATAAAACAATGTGTCTATTCACTGCCAGCAAGCAGAGTATTTGAAAATCTATACACAGAGGTCATGCCCAGCTGTATATTAGGTACCTGCACGCCTAACTTGTTAGGCTCGCTCCCTCTGCCCACAGGCACAGTAATCTCTTGTCTTCCAGGATGGCTGCAGGGTCCCTACCCCTAAGACGACTGCTGTGCTCCCCACTGACAGCCCCTACCTGTCCGGGTGACGTGCAGGTGAAGGGTTATGTACTGTCACACACAGGCAGTTGGGAGGAGGCGCGGGGCACTCTGGGTACTAACGTGTTTGCAGGCCGCGGCGTTGCTAAGCAATGCGCAGCAGAGAGCGCCGGGCGACAGGGGTTAATGGCCCCGGACTTCTCAGAAGGTGACAAGCCCGTGCGCGCGGACACTCACCCTGTGGCGGCTCTCCCGGGACACGTGACGTACGAGACAGGCTCAGCGCCGGCGGCCGGACCTCTTTTCACCGGTGGGGAGTACAGGACAGGGGGACAGGAGAAGCGCACAGACCCGGCTGTCGCTGCTGTCACGGGAAGGGGAGGGGGGGGTTGCAATCTCAGGAAGGACGGCAGCAGCGGAAAGAGCTGACTCTTCCGCTTCCGCTCACAAGGACTGCGGGTGTGAGGAGGGGGTTCCGGTGTGCTTCACTTCAACCGTCCTGCAGGTGGCGCTGTGCGAGTGTTGTGGAGCTTTTGGGCGGTGCGATGTGGTGTAGTCTACGGAGGGGCGGGGCCTCTGAGACCTGTGGGCGGGGCGCGGTCAGGGCTGTGAGCGGGTTGACAGAGACGGGGAGGTGGGGGTTCCATTCCAAGGCTGGCAGATATCTGTGACATGTCTGTCGGTACGGTCCCACAGTCAGGTTTCTGCATGCAGTTTTGGAAGCCAAAACCAGGAGTGACTTCAGAAAAGAGCAGAAGTCTTGTATGCTTTTATGATCCACTCCTGATTTTGCAGAGACCTGATCAGTTTGCCATCTTGGTGCCACAAATGTCACAGGAAGCATCTCAGTGTAGCAGGGCAGGCAAAACATGAATGGGGCTGCATGTTTGCTGTGATCCCAGAATAGAAAAAAAAAAAAAACGAATTGGATTTTTTTTCCCCATTGTAGCAGAACATGCACATCACTCTGCAGCCCCCATTTGTTTCTATGGCAGCCCTTCTACACAGATACTTGGGTGCAACGATGTGTAATCCTACCCTTATATTAAAGGACATCTGTCAGCAGATTTGTACCTATGAAACTGGCTGACCTGTTACATGTGCACTTGGCAGCTTAACACATCTATGTTGGTCCCATGTTCATCTGTGCCTACATTACTGAGGAAAGTGATGTTTTAATATATATGCAAATGAGCCTCTAGGAGCAACGTGGTCGTTGCCCTTACACCTAGAGGCTCTGCTCTCTCTGCAACTGCCACACCTCTGCACTTTGGTTGACAATGCCAGGTGTGATGATGTTTTCACTGCCTGGACCTGTCAATGTGGAGTGGATGCGTAAGTTGCAGAGAGAGAAGAATCTCTAGGAGTAACAGCAACGCCCCTGTTGCTCCTAGAGGCTTATTTGCATATATTAAAACTTCATTTTTCTCAGCAATGGAGGCACATATGGACATGGGACCAACACAGATGTCTTCAGATGCCAAGCGCACATGCAACAGGTCAGCCAGGTACAAATCTGCTGACAGACGTCCTTTAACCCTTTCAGGACCAGGCAATTTTCAGTTTTTTCATTTTTGTTTTTTTACTCCCAATCTGAGTGTGTACTGTTAATAACCACCCCCGTTTTCTATCACTGAGCCAGTTACTTACCCACATACAGACATTTTCTTCCAGGCCAAGCATTCTCATTTTATATACTAACCTTTTATGTGGTATAGTGTGAAATGCTTAGGAGAAGTCCAGATATACGACATCCATTGATTCGCCACGGTCAAGTCTAGAACTTACCTCCTCATAGAAACTGACTAAATTGGTTTGACATGACCAATCCCTCATGAAGCCATGCTGATACAGAGTTATTTGCTTATTTTCATTGAGGTACTCCAAGATAGCATCTCTTAGAAAACCTTCAAACAGTTTACCCACAACAGATGTTAAACTTACCAGCCTATAATTTCTAGGATCTGTTTTTGGACCCTTTTTGAATATTGGCACCACATTTTCTATGCACCAATTCTGTGGACCACTCCCCGTCAGTATAGAGTCCTTAAATATCAGAAATAAGGGTCTGTCTGATGTAGCGGCCAGTCATGGTCATGGGAATCAGCCCTAAATGTAAGGTCAGCGTTCTATGGGTTGCCTGAAGACACTAAGAAAAAAGCATAACCATGTTATTATAAGGGTATGTTCACACAGAGCTTTTTCTACGTGAATCATGCACCTAAAAATTATGCTTAAAGGGAACCTGTCATCATCTTTATGCTGCCCATACTAACGTCAGAATAAAGTAGAGACAGGTGAGTTTATTTCAGCAGTCTGTCGTTTATAGGTTAAAAGTAAGTGGTGGCCACCTGAGAAGAGTCATGGTTATTCATGAATTCCTGCTCTTCCTGCCCACCTGCTGACGACAGACAGTCTTCTACCTAGTTTTCTCCCTTTCTCTCTAGGAGAAAACTGTCAATCATCAGCGGATAGGTGGGGAGAGCAGGAGATTATGAATAATCATGACTCTTCTCAGGTAGATTTGACTCTTTTCAAGGCCTGGGCTGCAATGATTATGATGCTGGTTCTTGGCAACCACTTACTTTTAGCTCATGAGTGACACACCGCTGAAATCAGCATTTCTGTCACTAATTTATGATGCCCTCAGTGAGGTCAGCATAAAGTTGATGACAGGTTCCCTTTAAAACGCCAATCATCTCCACTGATTTCAATGCAAAAAAACTCGTTAGTTAATTTTAGCAAGGAAAAAAAAACACCTAAAAAATGTAAAAGCAAAAAAAAAAAAAAAAAGTTTCAAAAGTGCAGAGAAACGCCACAAAAACTGTGAACCCACCCAAAGGTAAGGTTCACACAGTTTGTATGCTTTAGGTTGTTAACAGGAAAGTAGATGGCTTCTGTAATGTCACTACCTTGGTAGAGCTGAATGGGGAAAATACATGGAGACACACGTCACACATATTATACTATACTAAATAAATAAAAACCGACACCGATTATGGATGAAATAGGCCGTGTTGCTTTATTACAGGGTTACCATATAATTAACCATCAATAAATAAATTAATTAATTAAAATTCACCATATAAAACCATAACCAAATAACGTATAATAAAAACCATTCACCAAATACTTGAATCCATACGTCCACCCAGCATTAGCTGGGCGACTAACTCCCCCAAATAAAACAACACGACTTAAAGAAAAGGGAGGGCAGGCGGGACGCAGGTCCGGGTCTTCTTACAACTGCAGGTAAGTAATGACAGTCTCTATATTTAAATCCTCAGGTGTTCCCGCCGTCAGCAGCAGATCCAATCATCTTCAGAAGAATCTCCCGCCGTTGTCAAGAGCAACCAATCGCCAACAAGCTTCACAGAAGATGTTGCTGGGCAGAAGATCAGAACCAGCTGGAACCAGAATACCTTCAGGTAAAGACTGCAAGAGAAAACAAGGGGGGGGGGAACACCTCACACCAGCCAAAACATTAAAACCAATCACCATTTTAACCATAAAATGGTGACTGTGTCCCCATGTGTCCCCCAAGCTAGCCGCTCTGGGGGGCCCCTTCATTGGTACAAAAAAAATAATAATAATACACACTGTGCGCGCGTTTTTAAGGCTATAAAAATTGAGACGAATTCCAGAGAATTAGAAGAAAAAAAAAAAAAGTACCAGACCCAGAGTATGCCAACTCAAAAAACGTGCCTCAATGGTAAAAAAAAAAAAAAAAAAACACACTACAAAAAGAAATAGTTTAATATTTCCCATAGTCTTTCAAGCAACATCTGGATGGTGTTTTTTGACTAAAAAACTAATTCTGAAAAAAAAAAAACAGCAAAGAAAAACACACCAAAAATTGCAAAACCCCTCAAAAATGCCAAAAACATCCTATGTGTCATACCACCTATAGGGTAACTGCACACAATGTGGATTTCGTTTGCAGCATAATACACTACCAACAAAGTGAATTTGATTTAAGAAATATCATGTACACTTTGGATATTTTCTCTCGGCAGAATTTGACCAGCTGCGTGGATTTTAAAATGTCAGGTAATTTGCATCATGGATTGTTATTGTGGATTTCTCCCTCTGCAATTCAAATGGCGAGATCGGGGCAGGAACGCATCATGTACATATTACTAAAAGGGAAAGCCACTGCCATGTACAATGACAAGTCACATCACAATAAAATGGCGTAACATGTACACATTACATACTATTGACATAGGAAGGGCGCTAATGTTCTAGATTATATATAGGTTTTCACCTCATAACCACAGGGGATTTTGCACGCTCCAAAAATGTACATACCACAGTTTATTATAGATGTCGGTGGGCATAATTATTAAAAAAAAAAAAAAAAAAAGAAAAGAAATAAAGAACCTCCAAAAACATGTTTGCTGTAGGTTTTACGTTTTATTTTCAGAGATACATGTCAACTGTAAGGTCCAAGCAGTAAAGATCCACAGGGTAGAGAGAAAAAAATAAGTGAACCACTAAATAACCGATAAATCCCCATTTAGCAGCAAACCACCTCCACCAAATGTTTGCACAATGTTCAGGAGAAATTTTGGACCATTCCTTCCTGCAAATGTTTTAGTTCCTCAGTATTCCTGGGATTTCCTTGTGTGCATAGACCTCTCTAGGTCATGCTGCAACATTTCAATAGCATTAAAGGCACTCTGTCACCAACCTTGCTCATGCACACGACTGTATGTACTTTGCTGTCCGCAAAACACGGACTCACATAAAATACAGATGACGTCCGTGTGCATTCTGTATTTTGCGGAACGGAACGGCCCCCCTAATAGAACAGTCCTATCCTTGTACGTTATACAAACAATAATAGGACATGTTTTATTTTTTTGAGGATTGGCCATGCGGACATACGGAAACTGAATGCACACGGAGTAACTTCCGTTTTTTTGCAGACCCATTGAAATGAATGGTTCAACATACAGTCCCCCAAAAAACTGAATGTACACATAAAGAAAATACGTTTGTGCATGAGCCCTTATGCTGTCATCTCTGAAGGCACACAAGACAGTGACAGTCATACTGATTCCAGCGTTGTTGTGTGTTTATGATGTAGTTTTTTCCTATATTAGCGCTATAACATGGCTTGTTATGGCTACAGGGGTACCACACATATAGAATTTTTTTGCAATATTTGTTAAAGTATAATCCATTTTAATTGTGGTAATTCTTTTTTTAAAGTGTGCCCGTTGCTTCTAATGACTTTTCAGAAAAAGCTATCCTGTGTAAATGAGGATCAAAGGGGTTCTTAGGGATTTACATATTGATGACCTGTCCTCAGGACCCCTGGCACCCCCACCGATCAGCTGTTTGAGGAGGCTGCAGCACTCATGAAAGGACTGGTCTCCTCACAGCTTACAAAAACAGCGCCGTACATTGTATTGCAGCTCAACCCCACTGACTTGAAGTCTGACCCCTTCCAATATCTCATATTAATGACCTATCCTGAAGCTAGGCCATCAACATGAAAATCCTGGAAAACCCCTTTAACACTATATCTGGCCATTATATAACTTGTATGTGGCACGTGTCATCAGTTTTCCCCTCTAATAATGAGCCAGTAGATGAAGACCAGCTGCTATGATGTCTCTTATAGCCTGCAAACAGAAATCAGAGGAAATATTGCTCCCCATCACTATCTCATACACAAAAAATAGCAGCAGCACATGGGACATTAGCAGAGCACAGTAGATGATAATTGGAGAAAGCAGCATTTTCTTCTGATAAGATAGAATATCAGTTAAAGGAGCAGCGGGATGGACGGCAGCTGCAGAGCCAGCATCAAAGCCATGCTGTGCATCCCTCCACTCCCCAATGCTGTGAATATAACATCACAAGGCAGGCAGATTCAAGAGTTTTACCAAGGGACTGGTCCTCTTTAAAGGTGTTGTCCACCCCTCACATGACCAGACCTGAGGAAGAGAATCATACTTACCCGTTCCTTGCATCCAGTTTCCTGCTCCTTCACTACCCCAATGGTAAACTTCCTGTTTGATACAGGTAACGTGGTCGCTGCAGCCAATAGCTGGCCTCAGTTCCCCATACTTTATATCACTGGGTAATGTGACGGGGACCAGCTGAGTATGCTTCCCTTCCTCAGGTCCAGAAAAAGCCCACTGAACGTGGACAACCCCTATAAACCTTATCTCCATGTTACATGCCATACAAGTTGATTCCACGGAAAAAGTAGAATACATAAATCAGCCACAATATCACAATATTTCTCCGTCTTTCTTTATTTAAAAAAAAAATCCACATTTCAGACTCCTCTTTTGAAACAAAGATTACAGACATCCGAGGGGACCTAAGGAAGCAGTTCATAAATAGGCTCAATTTCATTCACAATCTCCATCTTTCCTCATGACAAGGCTCCACTGGTGGACATATCTTTCAGAATGAATCACCGGTCCATGGCATTATCTTCAGGATTGTCTTTGAAACATATCTTCAAAAGGCGCTCACAGTAGTCCAGTTCTTCCTAAAAAAAAAAAAAAAAAAAAAAAAAAAGAAGAAATGGTTTTCGCTTGGATGTAATGGATATAGGATGTGTAATACAGACCTTTAAGTCCATTAAAGGGGTTATTCAATTTTTTGACATTGATGGCCTATCCTCAGAATAGTTATCATGGCACCCTCGACGATCAGCTTTGTGAAGAGACTGTGGAGCTCCTGTCATGTTCATCGGGGCTTAGGCGCAGCTCTATGCCATTCAAATTATTCAGACTGAGCTGCAATAACAAGCATAGCCACTATACATTGTACTGCGCTGTGCTCAGTAAGTTGCGAGGAGTCTCTTCAGCTGATCAGCAGGGTTGCCGAGAGTCAGACCCCCACCCATCTGATACTGATGATCTATCCTGAGGATAGGTCTTCAATATTAAACACCTGAAAATCCATGGAAACCATGGCTACACTTTTTCGTACAGTTGTTGGATTGCAGGGTGGTCATAACCATGGAAACCAGAAGTGTATAATGTGATGGAAACATGAATCCAGCCAGCAAAGGAAGCAATATGGACAATCACAGTACGTTAGTAAGTGGCATGTATTAACTTCTACATGATAAATCCAATTTGCTGAAGGGAGACAACCCCTTTAAACCATTTTCTCCTGCTCAATATTTATTTTATGGGCACATGGCAGGGAGTAGCGCCATATGGTTTTTGGAGGGAAGATTTTACCGACATGGTTTTTGGGCGCCATTTTGTATTTGAAGAGACCCTGAGGTACCTCTTCAGTGGAAAATCCCAAAGTGACCCCATTTTGAAACGACACGCCTCAAGGAATTTGGTAAGGGGTGTACTGAGCACTTTGCTCCCAAGGCATTTTACATAATTTATAAACACTTGGCTGTGAAAATGAATAATGTAATTTATTCCAATAAAATGTTTAGTCCCAAATTTTTCATTTTCACAAGGGGTAACAGGAGAAAAAGCCCCCCATAATTTGTTACCCATTTGCTCCTGAATACAGTTTGGACGTAAACTGAGATATGGGCACACCGCAGGACCCAAAAGGGAAGGAGCACCACATGGCTTTTGCTGCACAGATTTTGATGGTTTAATTTACAGGCACCAGTACAGCCATTTTCTGACAAAATATGTTTTTTGTCTCAATGGAGCTGTGTGAGGATTTTTTTGTGGGATGAGTTGCCATAATTATTTGTTCTATTTTGGGGCACAAACAACTTTTTGATCACTTTTTATTTTGCTTTTTCAGGATAAAGAAATGCAGCATTTCTGCCATTGCTTATTGCGTCTTTTATTGCATGTACACCGTGCAGGAAAAATTTAATTATCTTTATTTTGCTGGTCAGTACGATTACAGAGATACCAATTTTATATAGTTATTTTTTTACGTTTCACCACTTTTACACCAAGCATTTTTGAAAAGAAAAATCATGTTTTTGCATCGCCATATTCTGAAAGCCATATATATTTTTTTTAATTGTCTAGCGATTGTCTTGTGCGGGGGCTCATTTTTTGTGGGAAGAGGTGGCGTTTTAATTGGTACCATTGTGGGGTACATACCACTTTTTGATCGATTGGGATTACACTTTTTGTGAGGTGGCCAAAAATGGCTGTTTTGCTACAGTTTTTATTTTTATTTTTTTTGTGATATAGAGCCAATCATTACAGACAGCAATTTTTATGCTGCCATTTTCTTAAAGCCATATTTTTTTTAATCTTCTGGTTATTGTCTTATGTGGGGGTCATTTTTTGTGGAATGAGGTGATGTTTTCATTGGTACTATTTTGGGGTACATATGGCTTGATCACTTGGTATTACACTTTTTGTGAGACAAGGTAACAAAAAAAAAATGCCTCTCTTGCATCAGTTTTTTTTTTTTTTTACTGTTTTTTCTTTTACTGTGTTCACCTGATGGGGTGTATCGTGTGATATTTTTATAGAGCCGGTCGATACGGATGTGGTGATACCTCATATGTCTATTTTTTTTTTTTTTTAATATGACTTGAATGTGGGAGGCTTTTTTACGTGAAACCTACTATTTTTTTTATTATGTAAAACACTTTTTTTCACTTGTTTTTTACTTTTGATTTTTGTCCCACTATGGGACTTCAACTTTTGGGGGTCTGATTCCCCTCTACAATGCATTATAATACATTGATCTCCTCATCCCTTAAATACCATTCATTGTCCCTTTAAGGCCTTGTCCTGGGAGCCCAACTTTCCTTTATCTATACCTTCGGCCTGGACTTTCGTACTTCTACGCTGATGATACTCAAATTTACCCTGCTGGCTTAGATGTTATATCTCTGGTATCCAGTGTCTATCAGCTATATCCTTCTTCTGTTCCTGCTTTCTAAAACTCAACATGGAGAAAAACAACTTCATCATCTTTTCCACTGCTGCCTTGGGATAACATCTGATTCTGCCATTTCCTTCAAACCACACATCCAATATCTTACCTCTTCCTGCTGCCTCCAACTCAAAAGTATTTATCATATCTACTCTTTTCTCAACCTCAGGTCAGCTAAAACATCCTCATCATCTCCCACCCAGACTACTGCAACATCCTTCTCGCCGACCTCCCATCTGATACTCCTGCGCCCCTACAATCAACTCTTCTGCCCTTTAAATTCACCTACCCCTTGTTTAAAGGAGTTTTCCGAGACTTTCAAGAGGACCTTTCACCTCTCTATTTTAATAGCTTCATGCATTCCACATATAATAACAATTCTGGATCATCTATTCTTATGACTCTATGTTGTGCCATTCCTCTATTATTTCTACTAGAAGCTGTGAATGAATTGCTAGCAGTCTGCAGTAAGGGTAAAAGGGGGAAGGAAACCAGTTTGGGGGGGGGTGGGGGTGTTACCTGCACAGTGTGAAAATGGCAGCACTGATTGGATAGAGTGAGTCTGTGCAGGTACACACCCCCGACGTATTACCACTCCTGTGTACCCTTACTGCAGACTGCTAGCAATTCATTCATAACTTCTAGTAGAAATAATAAAGGAACGGCACAACATAGATTCATAAGAATAGATGTACCAGAATTGTTATTACATGGGGAATGCATGACAGGCATGACAAGAGGGGTGACAGGTCCTCTTTAATACTGATGACCTATCCTCTGGCTGCCATTTTTTGCACCTCCTGTAGAAATGTCCTATTCTGGTTTGCAAAACGGACAAGAATAGGACATGTTCTATCTCTTCTGCAGGGCCATGGAACGTACATACAGATACAGACAGCATATGGTGTGCGGTCTGCAATTTTTGCTGCCCCACTGAAATGAATGGGTCTGCAAATGGATGCGGAGTGAAAATATGGTTGCGTGCATGATTTCTATAAGTGAGTATGGTTCACTAGGAGCTGGTATTAAACAGAAGCCATGATGCCAATGTGTTCCCTGCCTCAGCAGCCACCAGATAATAAACTGCTTCCACTAGGACCTCTATTGTCGCAGCCATCCATTCACATCAGGCTGCGCTTCTAAGATGCCGACAGTGATCACAGAAGACCCAATATCGAAATGTAAAATCCTTACTTCTTCACCTAATGGTTAGTTACATAAAACAAATTGAGAAATGAGCCAGATAACAGCAAAAGCTAGAATTTTCTCATTTGCCAGACAGCTAATTAACAGTAAGAATATAATTACAGAGTAGAGGGAAACAATTAGCCAGGCGTATGCAAATAACCAACCTTAAAAATACAGATCCGAATGGAACAAGTAAATGAGCCGTTCACAGAGGCGTACAGTGTAAGGGTATAATTTAGTAGTGCTCAGATGCCCGTACAATGGGGGTGCCACCTTATAGTACATCTACACTGCAGAACCGGTTTATCTTAGAACGCTCATCAGTATTTTACTGGCTGCCCATTCAACCATACCTGGACTGAAGGACTGGTATAATTTTTCGCCAGAGGTAAGTCCACACCTCTACTAGGGGAACTGCGCACGGGCAAGCCCTATATACAGTTGGTGTATTGCTGTATACACACACACACATACACTTCTACCTACTCGAGCCCATAACTGAAGTATAATAATTTAGCGATGGAATTTTACCAATTGTTCCATGGTTCCTTTGCATTATAGATTTTTGCATTAAAGGGGTCAGAAAATAAAAATCATTTTACTTCTATTCCAGAGAGTGTCATTTCTGTCTATGCTCCAATACCAAAAACAGCCTATATAGTGAGGTGTGATGCTGTTTCTGGAGGCAAAAAAAATAAAAAAACAATTTTTTGACCCTGGACAACCCCCTTTAAGAGGACCCGTCACCTTTCCTAGTCACTACTTACATTCACCATATAATAACAATTCTGGAGCATATAATTTCATATAATCCTATGTTGTGCCGTTCCTCTATTATTCCCAATAGAAGTTTATGAAGGAATTGCCAACAGTTTGCTATAAAAATCCAACTGAGTGTTACCAGAAGGGGGTGTGCCCCTGCACAGTCTGACATTCTCCAACCAGTGCTGCACATGGACAACCCCAAACTGGTAACACCCATCTGGCTCTTCATTGCAAGCTGCTAGCAATCCATCCATACCTTCCCCAAATATCTTCAATAAAACAAATCATATATATCCTTAAAGGGGTGTTTCCATCCTGTAAAGTGATGGCCGATCTCTAGGATATGCTATCACTTTACGACTGGTGGGGGTCCCCTCTGTTCCTAAGAACAAAGGGGCTAGCACTGATTAAGCACTGCAGCCCCTTTGTTCTGAGGACTGGTAACTGGCACTCCACTGTGGTAAAGCACCAGATACTGGATGTCACATACATACATTTTCCTTGCTGTGTATGACAGTAGGGCCACCTCACTAAAAGCATATAAATAAGCTTTATGTACATAAAAACCCACTGGATATGCTAATTAACATATAAAACTCTCCAAAGCCAAGCCTGTGTTTTTCAAACCAGAAGAACGTCCGCCGTGAGGCTCATTGACATGATAGATGTATGGATGGACCCAATGAGCATCCACATGTAGACAGCATTAGGTTATCATGTGAAGTGTCCCCAAGTGACATGTGACTATAGTGGCTCAGTGGTCACATGCTGCTCAGGAACATGTCACCGCCGAGGCCAGAGCATGGCTGCAGCGTTCTACATGACCACTGACGGGACATCATCACCTTCAGTCTACCACAGCCTGGGAGCAGCGGGGAGGGAAACCTCAGCATTGGAACCTCAAGGCATTCAAAAAAACTGGTCAACCCCTTTAATGGAAAATGGATAAAATTTAAATTACCATTGAGTATAAGAAGCCTTTACCTGATATTCCTCCTGTTTTTGCACCAGTTGACATCGTTCTTTGAGAAAATTTTCAAACGCTAATTCAGGCGCCCGACATTCTGCAATTCCCTGTGGGAAATCTGTCGCCATACTAGACATAAAGGGAAATGGTGACCCATCAGCTGAGTACTACTGAGTAATTTCCACCTCCTCACCGTCTAGCAAGAAGTCATTTCTTACATTACATTTCCATATTTATCACTCTTTCACATTTTTTGTATCCAGTATAAGTATAGTACAGTAAAACTTGTTTAATTTGGCATCAAAGACACCAAATAGGTGAATTCTGGCTTACTGGACAAGCATAGAAAATAATATTAAAACAGCTTATTGTGCACAAAACCGTTAGGAATAGGCCACGATAAAACTTCACCGAGTAATGTTCAGCGTGTTTCTGTAATATAATTGATTTCTTTTGTTATAATGACATATAAAATCGAGAAAACCTTTTACCTTTGGCCTGTAGGTCAATTTCTGGTGAGACCCAAAGTTCTGGCTGATGGGAGTCCTAATAAAATGTTTAGTATGCCCTGTTCTAGTTTATCATGTGCTGAATATAAAGGAGGTTTCCGGGATACATCCCTTTTTAATTAGCTCCGTATCGTATGGTACCTAATGAAAGAAGCGACATGTTGCTTGGGGACACATCATCGCTGAGGCCAGTAGCAGCAAACCCCATCCTTACCCCGTCTGGAAGTATACCAGCCAGGGACTGGAAGATCGCCGACTAAAACTGAGCGCTGGACTAAAGCAGCGGAGACAAGGCGAGTACAATTCTTTCATTAGGCAACCACATGCTATGGAGGCTAATTAAATAGCTGTGGCCAATATTACCAGGTAGCCTGTCAGAAGAATGGTCATCCATGTACTACAAGGAGGACTTGAGGCTCCTAGAACACAAGCCACTCCTGTCAGAAGAATGCTGATCCATGTACTACAAGGAGGACTTGAGGCTCCTAGAACACAAGCCACTCCTGTCAGAAGAATGCTGATCCATGTACTACAAGGAGGACTTGAGGCTCCTAGAACACAAGCCACTCCTGTCAGAAGAATGGTCATCCATCTACTACAGGGATGACTCGGGTCCGCAAGAAAACAAGCTGCTCTCGAAGAGTGGCTCTCTATTCTGGCTCAAAGATGGGGTTTGAGTAGGAGATGCCGCTCTATGACACCTTATTTCCTTACAGGACATTTGGCCAGGGGTTATGCTCATGAAACAGCCCCTTTATATAGTACGTGAAGATCTGTAAGTACAATATGTATATAATGTGGATCCTCAATACATGACATGAGTCTGTAGAATGTATTCTGGCAAGTCATGATGTCATTACATTCAGTTCAAAAAGGAAAATGTGGAAATCACCTGCACAGAGCGGACAAGACATGTTCATGGAAAGGACTATGCTCGGTCCGTAGCAGCGAGATCAGTTGCTGGATCATCCCCATGGAACACAAGGTACCTGCAAACAAAACACAAACCATGAGTGATGGCCAAAATTGGCTTCTTCTCAGTCAAGAATGTGCAAAATAGTTTGTTATTCCCTTTTCTAGGATTAGTCATTTCTTTGGGACACCCTCTTAGGGCTCATGCACACGGCTGTAGTTTTGATCCACTTCCGATCTGAATTTTTTGCGGATCAGATGCGGACCCATTCATCTCAATCTGTAAGTCCGTTCTGTGGCCCCGCAAAAAAAAAAAAATAGAACATGTCCTATTCTTATCTGTTTTGCAGACAAGGATATGACATTTGTGAAAGAGAAAAAAATAAAAAGGTGGCGGGCTCTCGGATGGTACTCGCGTTTTGCGGATCTTTGTAGGAGTCCTTATAAAGAACCCTATGCCGATACACACAAATGCAGGTCGATCATCTAACCTGAATTTACCAATACAGATTCTTAGTGATAGAAGGTACTGCTGAACTTGTGTAGAAAAGGTCCTGTACAGTGTCATCACTGGGACAATTACTCATACATAAGTTTATAATACTCACCTCTAAGATAAGAGACCCTTAAAGTAAAAAATCCAAACTAAGGCTATTTTCACACTTGCGTTGTTGGATCAGAGGATCTCAGTACCGGCAATAAACGTTTCCGATTAGTCCTCATGCATTCTGAGTGGAAAGAGATCCGTTCAGGATGCACCAGGATGTCTTTCGTTCCGCAAGCATTCCGTTTTGTGACTAGACACAAAACAGCTGCAAGCTGTCCGGTCATAAAAACGGATCTGCCACTGAAAACAATGTAAGTTTATCCCATGACTAATGTAAAAAATGAAAATCAGTCATCATATAGAACATGACAACCTCTTTCTAACAGAACTAGAACCAGCCCTGTACCTCACATGGATCCAGAGATCTCCACATTCTTTGCTCTGGTAGATTTATATCAAGCTGACAGCTCAAGGGGAGTGTCTTTTCTGCTGCAGCTAAGGGGGCGTGTCCATTCTCTGCCTATCACAACTCAGGAAGCAGTTGAAGGATGAAACTGAGCATGTGCGGCCTTCTCAGTGAGCCGGTCAAAGAAATAAGAAAAAGAGCAAACAGCAGGTGGCGCTATACAGATACATTTTATTCAATAACTTAGTGGCTATGCGAAATGTTTAATTACATGCAATTACAAAAGTATTCCGATCCAGGTGCTGGTACTGTAGAACATTTTTCATGGCACAACCATTTTAACAATGTAAGTGTGAAAGTAGCCTAAGGGTCGGTTCATATGGAGGATATTGTCTGCAAAAAATCCCCTGCTTTTCCCACGGCTGAAACTGCTGCCCTGTGCTGTGGTTTCTGCCATGGGTTTTCATGCGGACCAGCTCTAGGTTTAGCTATATTGAATGCAGCTAACCACGAGCAGGCTCCCACTGTAGCTTGGCAAGGAGTCCGCGTGGTAACTGCGCCAAGAATGTTGTTGATCAATGCTTTTTTATGAGCAATTCATCTATTATAAAATATCCCCTTAAGTAGGCCATACGCATTAGATAACGTTCAGCTGGCGCTGTCAGCATGGTCAGAACTGCTGACAGATTCACTCTAATGGAAGCCTAATAAAAGGAATTTCCCTGCACAAGAATGCCCTAATATGTCCTCACACACTTCAGTTCCTCTACTCTCCTGGATGGTAAGGCTACTTTTACACCTGGATCCGTCATGGATCAGCAAAAACGCTTTCGTCATGATAATACAACCATCTGCATTCGTTCTGAACGGATCCGGTTGTATTATCTTTTAAACAGCCAAGACGGATCCGTCATGAACTCCATTGAAAGTCAATGGGGGACGGATCCGTTTTCTATTGTCTGAGCTGTGTGGCTCAGTTTCTCCATGTGGACACCAAAATGCAGCAAGCAGCGTTTTAGTGTCTGCCTCCAAAACGGAATGGAGACTGAACTGAAGCAAAACTGATGCATTCTGAACGGATCCTTTCCCATTCAGAATGCATTAAGACAAAACTGATCAGTCTTGGAAGCGTTTTTGCAGAGCCATGACGGATCCTGCAAAAACACTGGTGTGAAAGTAGCCTTACCTGGACATGTCTTCTCCTGCCTGCTCACACTACAATAAAACACTAGGCGTGGAAAGTAAAGGATCTGACACAACTCGCACTGCGGTTATTGTTGGCACACGATTAGTGTGTGAGATAAACATTCATTGTAGTATCAGTTGTTGCAGTACAAGTTCTGATCATCTACAACTCACCACCAAAACAATAGATGTAAGTCCCATGTACGTCTGACCTGCAGTTTAAAGGGGTTGTGCAGTGTCAGATATCGATGACCTATCCTCAATATCAGATTAGTGGGGGTCCAACTCTCGGCACCCACGCCGAACAGCAGTTTGAAGAGGCCGCAACGCCTACCCTGAGGAGGTCATCAATATCGAAAATTGCATAACCCCTTAAAATACACATTTTCAAGTGTGTGCATATGCAGAAAAGACATAGTAATTGCACCGACATGCACCCCCCCCCCAAATCAGCTGTTTGAAGAGGACCTCCAGTGAGCGCTGAGGTCTCATCACAGCTTACCAAGATAAGCTAAGTACCTACCTGACACATCCCATGCTCCGGTTGTCCAAGCCAGGCTCTATTTACCCAGCGGGAGCGGTGGCGTGTTTACAACATGTGACCACTGCAGCCAATTACTGGCCTCAGCTGAACACCCAACAGGGCCAGTGATTGGCTGCAGTGGTCACGTGCTGTCGACATAATGTCACCGTTCCAGCTGGGTAAATAGAGCCCATTTGGGACAACCGTAGTGGATCTCTCAGGTAAGTACTTGAGTATCTGAGGCAGATTCCATTTTCCTCCTGAAACCAAACAATCCCTTTCAAAAGATTTTTCAAAACTGGACAACCCCTTTAATGCATTATGAATCCATCTGAAACAGAGGCTTGTAGACTATCTTCAATAAAACATTTCCATTGTTCTTACTTTTATGCTCTGGGTGGCTTATCAGAAGATTCTGCAGCAAGAATGCAGATTTTATCTTCAGCTTCAAGATGTCGGTCTGCATGGCCCGCATCAGCACCGAAAACCCGTCCAACTTCACAAACTCAGCAAGTCCCGTCTCCTGCTCGCGCACCAAACCTGTGGAGACACAATACATTTTGGGGGAGATTTATCAAAAGGGGTGGTAAAGGAAAACAGACTTGGATGCCTATAACAACCAATTAGATTTCACCTTTCACTTCTCAGAGCTCATTTGAAAAATGAAATGATCAATCTGATTGGTTGCTATGGGCAACTAAGCCAGTTTTCCTTTGTGCCCCTTTTGATAAATCTCCTTCTCTGTCTCTGCAGAATAACCGAGAATATGTTCTATAGAAATACACAACATATACAGAATCATACAGCTTTGATATCTACCTCTACATATATACCCCTGGCAGACAGGCTGATTTACGACTGTAGTACAAGGAAATAGGTGGCACTACTAGTACCAGCAACTGCATATCAGACTAGATGCCATGTTCCATGGTGACATCTGATCAATTCAGGTATTCCCTGGCATCGAGCTTCTTCCATTCCAGCCAATACATTTTAATGAGGCGTGAAGAACACTTACAAGATATCGCAAAAAGGGCCTTTATTCGGACTGTGTCACTGCTGTCAAGGTCCAGCAATTTTAACAGTTTGCTCACAGCGCCGAGGCTCAGTGCTGTCTCCTGAACGAAGGGCACATTCTGACTGCAAATGCCAATCAGGTCAGCGGCTCGCCAGCGCAGCTCAGCCTCGGGGCAACTCAAATAATGATTCAACATCAAGTCCATCCCGCCCAGCTTACAGAAATCTGTGAAAAATCAAAGGTCACATTAAAAAAAAAAACACGCATGTTGCATTAACATTGAGCATTATGAGGTCAATGAAGGGAAAACAGAATGATCAAATAATGAAATTAGGGAACCTATAGAAATATACACTTCTATTATACTAGAAAACGCAATAAACTCACTGCAATGCCACTGTCAAAGAACAGTATGGAATATGTTTTAGTTGCTACTAGAATTTTCAAAATGGCAGTGAAAATGTTCAGTTTTTTTTTTTTTTTTTTGTTTATAGCCTTAAAGGGCTTGTCCACTTTTTGCATAAATTTCAGAAATGCCATACACTGAGGAGTAACAGCAGAAGAAACTGCTACATGGCTTCAGGGCTATCTTGGTGCCCATGTGTACGGAGGTTAAAAAAACCACGCTTTCTATAGCTTCCCAAGATGGTGGCTCTTGATAATAGCTGCACTGATCACAAAGTGATGGCATACATCACTTTGTGATCAGTGCAGCTATTATCAAGAGAATGAAGGGGATACAGCCACTTTAATGTTTCCCCTGCACAGTGGCGCTCCCATTCAGCAGCTGCGCAGGGTACACATTCACACACAACAGGAGGCTGAGACATCACTGTACAGAGAAAATACCCCATCTTCCTCAAATTCTACCTTACAAGAGGAACCTGCCTCTGAGACGGAATCTCGCCAATTCTCACACTGTGACAGACTTCATCTTTGATTCCTTTTACTGGCGGCTATGAAATGCTAGGTAAGGTAAAATGGTATAGGGAAAATGTATGGGGGGGCTGGAAGATCCTGAAGGGATCTAAAGTTAGTCTGACTGGTTAAGAAGGTGTTCCTACTCATCATTCATCTTACCAGAAGCATTGTCAAGGTTTTCGCAAAGATCTGCCAGTAACTCCAGAGCTCTCTCCTTCTGTTCATCCCCATCTTCATCACTGGTTTCACTGCTTAGTTCCTTCAGACATTCCTTCATTTGCTGAACTTCATCTGCCTGGCCGGAAAATGCACTGCTCATAGCTTCTTGTAGCCATTGTCTCCTCTAAGAAAAGGGATGAATAGAAGAAGGGAAAATGTAATAACATTTAGTAACAGGCAAAGGGAAGCGTCTACACCAAGACTGAATGTGATCAGAACAAAAACACTCTGGAGCATCTATTCTTATGATATTCTATTCCTTTATTAATCCAGTTTGCAATGAAGGTCCAGATGGGTGTTACCACTTTAGGTGGTGGTCCCTGGACTGTCTGCTACTGGCTGCTCTGATTTGATAGTGTCAGACTGTGCAGGACACCAAACATTCCCCAACTGGTAAAACCAAGCTGGACCATCATTGCAAACTGCTAGCAATACATTCATAACTTCTAGAAGGAATGCCCTGACCCAATGCCAGTTTACCATACTGAACAATCTCTGCCTGTCCTGACCTCGGCTTGTCCACTGACTATGATTTGCCTATTCCTCCAGTGACATGCTCGGGTCAGCTGTCACTGAACAAAGACTACTCTAGGAGGTAGCAGCCTAGTGGTTTCCTGCAGCAAAGTCAGATCCCTGTTTAACGGTGAAAGGCTGAAATCCAGGGGACTATGTAGAAGACTCCCTTAGGCTGCCTGCACATGTTGCAGAATACATTCTGTTTTTCTGTGCAGATTCTTGTGTGGGAAAAACAAAGCGTAGCACAGTACCAGCAAGTGTATGAGATTACACAAATCTCATGACAGATATTTTTCGTGCGGAAATTGACCTGCCGTGCAGATTTCCAATCGACAGCATGTCCATAATGTTTGCGGTTTTAGCTGCGGATTTCACCCTTTTCCAATGAAGAGTGAGATCTGCCTCAAAACCACATTAATTCTGCACCAAAATCCACAATTGAAATTGCAGATTTTGGTGGGGTTATAGTGCAGACATATGCAGGAGGCCTTAGGATGCACAAGAATAGGCATTTTTACACAGGAGGAGGACGTTGCGATCCGCAAAAATGGATGGTATCTGTGTTTTGCAGATCTACAATTTACAGACCCCAAAATGGATACAGTGATCTGAATGAGCCCTAAGATGTACCGTATTTTTTGCTTTATAAGACACACCTGATAAGACGCACCTAGGTTTTTGTGAAGGAAATTAAGAAAATAAAATATTTTGAACCAAATGGTGTGCTTTTGGTGGATTTTGAACTAATGGGAGGTCTGTGGATGGCGCACCGTTATGGGGGACCTGTGGAGGACACCGTTATGGGGGACCTGTGGAGGACACCGTTATGGGGGACCTGTGGAGGACACCGTTATGGGGGACCTGTGGAGGACACCGTTATGGGGGACCTGTGGAGGACACCGTTATGGGGGACCTGTGGAGGACACCGTTATGGGGGACCTGTGGAGGACACCGTTATGGGGGACCTGTGGAGGAAACTTATTTGTGGATGACTGTTATGGGGGGATCTGACCCCATTACATTGGGCCCCAGTTATTAGAGCCATCGCTAGGAGGGCTGCTTTGCTAAACTACAATAGCTTTAATCACTTTTCAGTACTCATTATCCATGCAGGCAGGCCGGCAGCGCAGGTCCCTCACTCAGTAAAGCTCTGGCCCCGCCCACTTCATTAATGAAGCGGGCGGGGCCAGAGCCGGAGTGTGACTGAGTGAGGGACCTGTGCTGCCGGCCTGTCTGCATGGATAGTGAGTTCTGAAAAATCATTAAAGCTAGTGTAGATTAGCAAAGCAGCCCTGCTGGGGGCTACTTCATAGACTTTATAAGCGATGGCTGCTCTGAAGGGGGCCCGGCTTAATGAACTTCAGTGACTGCGCCGGGCCCCACTTTACATCTCACTGGCACATCGCAGGCAGTTATGCTATGCAGCACAGCACGGCCTGCAATGTGCCGGCCATGTATGTTTGGTTTATTAGACGCATTAGACGGGGGGGGGGCGTCTTATAAAGGGAAAAATACGGTATATGTATTGTACATGCGTTTCAGGTGTGTCAAGCCCAAAAAGGTAGGTTGAGAAAAGTGGTGAGTGGAGCAGTGGCCAAAGAGCAGTGTTGAGGGGGATCGGTAAGGCGAGTACTCACCAGTGTTACTTTTGCCCTCTCTGACCACATTTTTATTTAAACATATCAAACAGGAATACCACTTTAAGTAAACCGACCATCTTCCTAAACCGAGATTGTATTACGCCTGCTATCCACACCCGCAGAGCATCTTACATTTCATTCCATTAAATTCTCATTACATTAATAACTAACTCTTACATAGATGCAGATTTACTGAAGCTTGGTCAAGCGGATATCCCCATACAGACACCAACTAATTACTGTACTCTACATGAATGCTAAGCCAAAAAAAAAAAAAACTAACTAAATGAAGATTAGTGTGCTTCAATGATCATGCTAGAGCTTGAAGATAGACTATTAAGGTATTGTAGACCTTGTTGCCGCGGCAGTGCTCTCCTGGACCAGAGACCATGTAGAAGTAATTAATCATACAGAGGGATCTGATCTGTAAGAGACGCACAAGGATCCTGAGAGCTTTCAGCGCTGTTTACATAGACGTACCCTGGTTTCTATCACCACCATCTAAAACCAGAAAATGGAAATGCTTCTGCAGGGCAAGTACTCTCCTGCTCTCCATCTGCTTAAGATCACAGGGCAGCAAATAAAGTGGGGGCACTTATCTGTGCTCCTGGTAGTAATAACACAATTCTCCTGCATCAGACGAGAAGACGCAAACACACCAGACGGCCAGTATGGGGTATACTGCATTACAGTAAAACCCATAATTTATACACTTAAATCTCTGCTATTGCTAACCTCAGTTGCACAGAGGAGGAGATATTAGTGATTTATAGCATTCTCTGTGTAAGTATGTATACAGAGCGGTCAGTCACTGATAGTTGTACATGGGGGAGGTGTTATCAGTGATTGATAGCATTCTCTGTGTAAGTGTGTATACATAGATAGCTGACAGTCACTGATAGTTGTACATGGAGGAGGTGTTATCAGTGATTGATAGCATTCTCTGTGTAAGTGTGTATACATAGATAGCTGACAGTCACTGATAGTTGTACATGGAGGAGGTGTTATAGGTGATGGATAGCATTCCATGTGTAGGTGTGTATATAGTGATAGATGTCAGTCACTGATAGCTGTATACAGGGTAGGTGTTATCAGTGATTGATAGCATTCTCTGTGTAAGTGTGTATACATAGATAGCTGTCAGTCACTGACAGCTATACTCAGGAGAGGTGTTATCAGTGATTGATAGCGTTCTCTGTGTAAGTGTATATACAGAGATAGCTGTCAGTCACTGATAATTGTACACAGGGGAGGTGTCATCAGTGATTGACAGCATTCTCTGTGTAAGTGTGTATACATAGATGGCTGTCAGTCACAGATAGTTGTACATGGAGGAGGTGTTATGTGATGGATAGCACTGATCCCTCTTTCTTAAAGGGGTATTCCCATCTCACAAATGTAGTTTGTATAGTTAGATATAGCCATACCAATATTATTACTAATAGAACGTATTTATATAAAATGTACCGTTTAGAAGATTTGCCTATTTGTATATCCATTGTCCCACACACATCAGTCAGGCTGTTGCCCCTAGTTACGACCACTGCAGCCATGTAGTAGTGGTGGTTGGCTTGCTCTTGTTCAAACCCGCTCTGAGGTAACTGCTATATTGTGAACGCACATTACATGAACATGAGGAGACACATCTTAGGGTTGTAGCATTTTTGCCTGCATTTCCAAAACACAGAGAAACGGATCCTGTTCCAAGATCAATTCATCTCTATGGAACAGGATCCGATATCTTAGGGTACTTTCACATCTGTGTTTTGGACGCTACCAGTCCAAAACGCAATGGTCAGTAACCATCCAAGACACAGACTTTATAAAGGGATCCTGTTCCAGAGAGATGAATTGATCTTGGAATAGGATCCGTTTCTCTGCGTTTTGGAAGCGCAGACAAAATTGCTACAACCCTAAGATGTGTCTCCGCATGCTCATGTAATGTGCGTTCACAATACAGCAGTTTCCTCAGAGCGGGTTTAAAAAGGAGCAAGCCGACCACTAATACTACACCGCCACGGTGGCTGTAACTAGGGGCAACGGCCTGACTGATGTGTGTGGGACAATGGATATACAAATAGGGAAATCTTCTAAACGGTACATTTTATATAAATACATTCTATTAGTAATAATATTGGTATGGCTATATCTAACTATACAAACTACATTTGTGAGATGGGAATACCCCTTTAAGAAAGAGGGATTGAAGGTATCTTTAGCAGGGCTGTGGAGTCGGAGTCGGTATAAAATGGACCGACTCCGACTCCTAAAATATATAATGAATTAGTACATTTAGTTCAGTGCAATAAGTGCTGAATATATTTTTATAAGAATTTGTGAAAATGATGAAATGTCCTATAAATGTCTGTTCTATTCCTGATCTAAGGATTTAGGCTTTTAGTTGAGATGACTGTGTGCTGCCCTTTATGTCCAGTGCATTTTCTCTCTGTATGCTTTATGTTTCCTCTGAGCTCATGTTTGGAGAGGTTAGCTGCTCTCATGGCTTCTATCTGCTGATGTAAAACACCTAGAGCCTTATGTATGAAAACTGTCTAGGGGTAGAAGTTTCTTTGTTGCCCATAGCAACCAATCAGAGCTCCCCTTTCATTTCATATAGTGCTCTGGAGAAATGAAAGGGGAGCTCTGATTGGTTGCTATGGGCAACAAAAAAAGTCTTAGACCTAGACAGTTTTCATACATCAGGCCCAGAGGCGTAGCTACTGGGGGGGGGGGTTCAAGGGGAGGCGATGCTCCGGGCCCAATACCTCAGGGATGGCCTTAGTACAATCAGGCGAATACAAGTGAGCGCTTCCATTATGGAGTCTGATGGGGGCACATTAAGCCAATCTGAGGTCTGATGGGGACACATTCTGATGATCTGAGGTCTGATGGGGGAACATTCTGTTGATCTGAGGTCTGATGGGGGCACATTCTGCCGATCTGAGGTCTGATGGGGGCACATTCTGCCGATCTGAGGTCTGATGGGGGCACATTCTGCCGATCTGAGGTCTGATGGGGGCACATTCTGCCGATCTGAGGTCTATGGGGGCACATTCTGCCGATCTGAGGTCTGATGGGGGCACATTCTGCCGATCTGAGGTCTGATGGGGGCACATTCTGCCGATCTGAGGTCTGATGGGGGCACATTCTGCGATCTGAGTCTGCCGATCTGAGGTCTGATGGGGCACATTCTGCCGATCTGAGGTCTGATGGGGGGCACATTCTGCGATCTGAGGTCTGATGGGGGCACATTCTGCCGATCTGAGGTCTGATGGGGGCACATTCTGCGATCTGAGGTCTGATGGGGGCACATTCTGCCGATCTGAGGTCTGATGGGGGCACATTCTGCCGATCTGAGGTCTGATGGGGGCACATTCTGCCGATCTGAGGTCTGATGGGGGCACATTCTGCCGATCTGAGGTCTGATGGGGGCACATTCTGCGATCTGAGGTCTGATGGGGGCACATTCTGCGATCTGAGGTCTGATGGGGGCACATTCTGCCGATCTGAGGTCTGATGGGGGCACATTCTGCCGATCTGAGGTCTGATGGGGGCACATTCTGCCGATCTGAGGTCTGATGGGGCACATTCTGGCTGAGTCTGAGGTCTGATTGAGCTGGGGGCACATTAAGCCGATCTGAGGTCCGATGAGGGCACATTAAAGCCGATCTGAGGTCTGATGGGGGCAAATTAAGCCTATCTGAGATCTGATGGGGGCAGATTAAGCCGATCTGAGGTTCAAGTGGAGGCGATGCTCCGGGCCCAATACCTCAGGGATGGCCTTAGTACAATCAGGCGAATACAAGTGAGTGCTTCCATTATGGAGTCTGATGGGGGCACATTCTGATGATCTGAGGTCTGATGGGGGCACATTCTGATGATCTGAGGTCTGATGGGGGCACATTCTGATGATCTGAGGTCTGATGGGGGCACATTCTGAAGATTTGAGGTCTGATGGGGCACATTCTGATGATTTGAGGTCTGATGAGGGCACAATACGCTGATCTGAGGTCTCATGGGGGCACATTAATGCGATCTGAGGTCTGATGGGGGCAAGGGACTGTTAGTTTAGTGATGTAAAAGCTGGGGACAGATTTCCTTTAACATAGGAGTCCCCTTTTTACTCCTATTAATCCTATAATTTTACTGCATTATGTGGTAGAGTATTTAGAGTAGGGTATGTAGAAAGTCTATTGTACTGTACTTAACAGCATAGATGATCTAGCAGTTTATATAGTCATTTTGCTAATACAGTATTATAACCACAACTAGTAGTATGTGCCTGTGAAGTTGGAAACATGCGTTTGGGAAGCCAATAAGTGGGGGGCCCACTTAAGCATGTTTCGCCCCCCCATGTGCTGAACCTCTAGCTACACCTCTGATCAGGCCCTTAGTAAGCTGTACCCAGAGAAGCCTGATAGATTACAAACTGTTTTTGTCATGACTTATCTGTACTATTGATTTTATGCAAATTTGTTTAAGGTTATCACTTAAACATGCTCCATATATGAGGGAGTCGGAGTCAGGGGAAATTGAGGAGTCGGAGTCGGAGCTTTGGCTTACCGACTCCACAGCCCTGATCTTTAGTTAGTTCCCTGCACAAAAACACATGCCCATCCACAGGGAATACAAGACCACTTTAGTAAATTAAAGGGGTATTCTCATCTTAGACAATGGGGGCATATCGCTAGGATATGCCCCCATTGTCTTATAGGTGCGGGTCCCACCGCTGGGACCCGCACCTATAGCCAGAACGGAGCGGGGAGCGCTGCGCCTGGAGGACCCCAGGTTTCCGGGGGTCCGGCCACCACCAGGCGCAGCTCCCCGCGCCGCTCATAGAAATGAATGGGAGCCGGGCCGTGCATGCGCGGTCGGCTCCCATTCATTTCTATGGAGCTGACGGAAGTAGCCGAGCCAGCGCTCGGCTATTTTCGGCGGCCCCATAGAAATGAATGGAGGGCGGCTGCGCATGCGCCCTCATTCACTTCGGGGGCTCCGTCCTCGATATAGGTGCGGGTCCCAGCGGTGGGACCCGCACCTATAAGACAATGGGGGCATATCCTAGCGATATGCCCCCATTGTCTAAAATGAGAATAACCCTTTAAGTGTTAGTGCAGTATACAGGAAAATGGGACTGTGCAGGGAAACACCATGGAGCCACATTGCTCAACGAGCCCTGCAATTTCTTTCTGAGGAGCAAACAGCAAGTCAAGACATATCCAGATGATATGCCATGATTTCAAATGGCGGAAAAACCTTTAGGGCAGGTGATAAATGTAGGATCACTATGGACCTGATGACTGGGACCTCCAGCAGTCCTGAGAACTGGGGTCCCTGAGTACCCCTGTTTTAAGGGGTATTCCCATCTTAGACAATGGGGGCATATCGCTAGGATATGCCCCCCATTGTCTGATAGGTGCGGGTCCCACACCTATATCAAGAACGGAGCGGGGAGCACCACCACCAGGCGCTCATAGAAATGAATGGGAGCGCACCGCGCATGCGCGGCCACCGCTCCCATTTATTTCTATGTAGCTGACTGAAATAGTCGAGCCACTGCTCAGCTATTTTCGGCGGCCCCATAGAAATGAATGGAGGGCGGCTGCGCATGCGCAGTGCGCCCTCCTTCACATCAGGGGCTCTGTTCTCGATATAGGTGCGATATGCCTCCATTGTCCAAGATGGGAATAACCCTTTAAATGGAGTGGTAATGAGCATGTTGGTCCCCAGCTCCATTCACTTTTAAGGGACTGACGGAGCACTGTATATGTCAGTCCCAAAGAAGTCAATGAAGGGGTGTTCAGGCATGTGCACTGCCACTCCATTCACACAGGTCACTTAAGGACCCCTGTTCTTGGGATTGCTGAGGGTTACATTGGTCAGATCCCTAACAATCCTATATTTACCCCTTGTCCTGTGAACGGCTAATAAATGCCATTTGTGGAATAACCCCTTTAAAGGAACAATTTTAACCAGAACACTAGATTAAAGAATCCCATTTATGCAGTTCTCATATCCTGTATATTCTCCTACACCCACCACCAGCTGCACCCAAGCTATAAAACGTACTTTCCTTGCTATTTCTCACCAACAATAATAACTATACAATAAGAGTTGCTATAGCAGTAAGAACGAAGTTGAATTCAGGAGAATGAAGGATTAAATCTGGAGAACAGACCATCGCTCTGCACTGCCAAAGCCAAGCTGAAAAAATAAAGCAAGTGGGATGTAGCACATGGAGAAAACGCAAAACCATTGTAAACATCATTCCTAATGGAGGCTGGCCAGAACACAGCATTAACATAATACCCATTTTGGCGAGCATCCTAGATGGACAACCTAATGCAGTCATGATTAATACTGCCACATCTAACCTTGGACCAAACTTCTTCTGCTCCCAAAGTACAAACACAAAACCAGAACTATTAATCCAGACATCATAATGCTGAATTCTTCTTTCACTGACCTTTAGAAAAGTACTTACGCCAAAAAATTCCGGCGCAAACAAAAGAAATGGCTTATCGGAAATTAGAGACTGTCACTATTGTATGTGAAGCTCCACCACTGGAGCCATTGTAGATAATATATTAGGGAATTGCATCATTCAAAGAATTGGAGAGATGCTCCTATAGGGAAGTAGTGTCTTCCTTTGGCAAACATTTTGCAGGTTGATGTCTGGATATAGCTTTAGTCTTAGTATTTCAACAGCACTCAATCCGTAGCTTGCGCTGCATGGGAAGGGGCGTTCCCCACAAACATTGTGAAAGTAATCCCAGCATTACCAGTTGAGAAAGGCTGGACAGGCTGAAACACGCCCTGAAAACTTATTTCACTTATGTATATGCTGGAATGGCTTGCTGGGATTACTTTCACATGGATTTCGGAGGGAATACTCCTGCTGTCTCGTTTTCTCCTATTCGTTTGTTTGGTGTGGTTGCTATGAAACCGTCCCAAAGTGAGACAATATACAAAATCTAGCCCAGGACCAAGTCCTAAAAACAGAATTCTTTACTGATAGAAGAGTACAAAGAGTAAAAATGGCTCACGCAGTCCAGAGTACACTAGCCTTTTTTCTAATCTGCTGGAGCTCAGATTTGTTTGCAGGGGGCTTTCCTGACTGGTTAGCCTTTTCTTTAAATATTTCTCGACCTCTGCAGTAAGTTACTGGTTATAGCGCAGGCTGTGCACTTGACTCCAGTAATCCTTGTATACTTCTAATATTGTGTTCTTTGCCTAGTTCGCTTTTTGTGAGTGTAGCAGGTTTTTGTAGAGGGTATTCTAGTCCAGTTCTTGCTTCTCACTATTATAGTTTGTGGCTTTGTCTTGGTCTGGTTTAAGTCTATCTTGTCCAGTTCAGTTCTGCTCAGTTTGGTTTTCTCGTCTATGGGTCCTAGTTAGAGTTGAGCGAACGTGCTCGTAACGAGCACTGTAGTGCTCGGATCCCCTGCGCTCACATGGCCGCAGGCATCCGGATCCGTCCTCACCTGACTGTAAGTCAATGGAGGCGTTAATGATCGCATTAATGATCCGTCCCCACTGACTTGCAGTCGGGGGGAGGAGGACGGAAGCGGCTGCCTGCGCCCATGCGAGCGCAGGGGATCCGAGCACTACAGTGCTCGTTACGAGCACGTTCGGTCAACTCTAGTCCTAGTGCTTCCTGTTGCTCACGTTAGGGTCCATTCACACGACCGTATTTCTGGGTCTGCATCTGTTCCTCAATTTTGCGGAACGGGTGCAAAACCATTCATTTCTATGGTGCATCCGTAGTTCCGTTCTTAGGCCCCGCAAAAAAAAAAAAAAAAAAAAAAAAAAACAGAGCATGTCCTATTCTTGTCCACAATTGCGCACAAGAATAGGCCTTTCTATCATAAGGATGGCTGTGTTTTTTGTGCAACCACAATTTACGTACCGCAAAACACTTACGTTCGTGTGAATATACCCTTAGGGCCAGTACTGCAATTAAAGGGAATCTGTCACCAGTTTTATGGTGTCCTAACTAGCGACAACATAAATAAGTGACTGATTCTCTTGGCAAAATGCTGTGGTCACTTTCTTTTACTGACTCAGCCATTTTGCCAAAATCTTGTATTGAAAAGTCTTGAATATTCATGAGCTCCTGGCTTTCCCCTCCGATCTCATGGTAATTCAGTTGGAATAATACTCAGAGGCAGGTGGGCGGGGAGAGCCGTGAGCTCATGAATATGGGGACTCACCCGAGCGGTTAGGATTTAAAGGGAATGTCATCAGTTTACTGCTGCCTTCATTTTTAAATCCTGATAGCTCCAGCACATGCCAATGAGTCCTGATATTCATGAGCTCACAGCTCTCCCTGCCTGACAGTTTTTTTGGGTTTTTTTACAATCGAATCAGCAGCAGGTGGGTGGGGAAAGCCAGGAACTCATGAATATTCAGGACTCATCATTACGTGCTGGAGCTATTAAATAGATTTTGGCAAAAAGTCTGGGTCACTTAAATAAAGTGATCTAGCATTTTGCTAAGGGGATCAGTCACTTGTTTATCTTGCCCTTAGTTAGGACACCATAAACCTGGTGACAGATCCCCTTTAAGGGGTTCCATTAGGGATATCTTTAGGATCAGTGGTGTTTAATGTTAAGGCCAGTGTTCAGAGATAGATACAGTGAAGGGTTCAGGAAGTTAGTCAGGGTTAGGCCCATTCACACGACCGTATGTACATTTCCGCATCTTATAAGATGCGGATAAGATGCGGAACCATACAGACCCATTCATTTTTCCATAGGAGAAAAAAAAAAAAAAACGCAGAATGCACACCGTGTGCATTCCGCATCCCGTATCTCACGGAAGTTCCCCCGCAAAAAAAATAAAATATGTCCTATAGTTGGCCTCAAAATCACGTCCGTAGCCCCATTAAAGTCAATGGGTCCGCAAAATTGCAGAATACTACGGAGGACTTTCCGTATGTCTTCCGTTCCGTTTTTATACGGATCACAGAATACATACGGTCGTGTAAATGGGGCCTTAGGGTCCGTTCACACAACCGTGTGGACGGGTCCGCACCTATTCCACAAAACTGCAGAAGAGGTGCGGCCCCATTCACTTCAATGATAGCAGGCAGCCGCGGCTCCGTAAGAAAAACTTGACCTGACCATCATCATCCATTTGGGTCATTATTCATTACCATACAGTTTCCGTCATCTATAGATTTATTCTAATTTTATTGCATTCCTGTTACATTGAAAAGTTCAGCTATCTCCGGAACTCCCATAGAAATTAATATAGCGGCTGGGCACATGCCAGACCACTCCATTCATTACGGGGGACTCCACAGGGTACGGTCCCCCGTTCTTGTGATCAGTAGGGGGACTGATCTAATATTTATCCCTTATTCTGTAGACAGGGGATAACCTAATATAACCGGAATACCCCTTGTACCCGGATTGTTCCGTCTCACTGTTTCAACGGCGAAATGGTATTAGGTGGAGCTGCTGAGTAGGCTGGCAATACACTGCTTCTGTAGCTCCCACTGCAAGTGAACAGGCGCTACGTAAACAGCGTAGTAGAACAAGCTACCCTGCTTCCTGAGTTCTAGAAAATAGCTTGCTTTGCTATACTATTTAAGTAGCTCCCATTCACTGCAATGGGACATGCAGAAAAAGCGGAGCGCTGTCACGCTTGGCAGTTTCCATAAGCCTAGCCACACAGGCTCGGTGCTTAGACCGTTTCCACCCTTTAAAAAAAAATGCTGGAAAGCCCCCTTTAAAAGGCAGCAGCTTGGTGGTTTATGTTACTGGAATCCAAAAAAACAGCTCTACCAGGGCCATTAATCAGACTGGTGTAAAGTAGAACTAAGTAGAATTACCATATTTTTCGCCCTATAAGACGCACTTTTTTTCCCCCAAAAGTAGGGGGAAATATGCGGTGCGTCTTATAGGGCGAATACAAGTGATTATGGAAGCGCTCACTTGTACATAGGGACCCCATTAGACCTCAGATCAGCCCACCCAGCCACTTAAAGACCATACTTACATGTTCTGCGCTGCCGCTGCCCTCCGGTCCCGCGCTCCGCGTTCCACTCTCTTCCCTGCCGGCGTGCACTATGACCTGACGCTGCAGCGTCACGTCATAGTGCGTGCCGGCAGGGAAGAGAGTGGAACGCGGGACCGGAGGGCAGCGGCAGTGCAGGACAGGTAAGTATGGTCTTTATAAGTGGCTGGGTGGGCTGATCTGAGGTCTGATAGGGGCACAAGACGCTGATCTGAGGTGTGAAGGGGGCACAAGACGCTGATCTGAGGTGTGAAGGGGGCACAAGACACTGATCTGAGGTGTGAAGGGGGCACAAGACACTGATCTGAGGTGTGAAGGGGGCACAAGACACTGATCTGAGGTGTGAAGGGGGCACAAGACACTGATCTGAGGTGTGAAGGGGGCACAAGACGCTGATCTGAGGTGTGAAGGGGGCACAAGACGCTGATCTGAGGTGTGAAGGGGGCACAAGACGCTGATCTGAGGTGTGAAGGGGACACAAGACGCTAATCTGAAGTCTGATGGAGGCACAATACGCTGATCTGAGGTCTGTTGGGGGCACATTCTGCTGATCTGAGGTCTGATGGGGGCACAATATGCTGATCTGAGGTCTGATGGGGGCACATTCTGCTGATCTGAGGTCTGATGGGGGCACATTCTGCTGATCTGAGGTCTGATGGGGGCACATTCTGCTGATCTGAGGTCTGATGGGGGCACATTCTGCTGATCTGAGGTCTGATGGGGGCACATTCTGCTGATCTGAGGTCTGATGGGGGCACATTCTGCTGATCTGAGGTCTGATGGGGGCACATTCTGCTGATCTGAGGTCTGATGAGGGCACATTCTGCTGATCTGGGGTCTGGTGGGGGCACATTCTGCTGATCTGAGGTCTGGTGGGCGCACAGTGAGATGGTATGGGGGGCACAGTGGGCTGATATGGGGCCATAGTGGGCTGATCTGAGGTCTGGTGGGGGGCTGACATGGAGGGCTGATGGAGTTCTGACATGGAGGGCTGATATGGGGGTCTGATGTGATGTCCTGAAATTTATGGGCAGTCTGATAAGAGGATCTGATGAAAAATATTTTTTTCTTATTTTCCTACACTAAAACTTAGGTGCGTCTTATGGGCCGGTGCGTCTTATAGGGCGAAAAATACGGTAACTGCAGTCTGCAGGGGAAGCGATCAGACGATCGCATGTTCAAGTCCTAGGGTAGTCTTAAAAAGAGGGTAGAAAAGTTTTTTATAAATATAAAAACTAAAGACAGCCCACTGGTATAAGCAGAGACAGGCTCCCAAGCCTGCCTCTACTCTCCCTGCTTCATACACTGTACAGTACACAATGAACACGGGTTTTCCTTAGCAATGCTCAATTTTGCTTTCCCCGCACAAAAAAACCTGAAGTTGCACTTGGAACGCTACATCTGTTATGATTGGCAACCCTAATGTCAAATAGAGGGATCTAACTGGCTGCCAAACCTGATGGTATCTGTTCATCCTGGATTCATACCACAAGTTGGTGCAGTTCCTTTACAGGACCACAAGTTTATGGGTGCCATCCCAGTATTGCATCATAAGATCTGTACCTCTTCTGTCATCTGTCCCGTTTGTTGTGTCTCGCCCGATTCTGTACCAGCTTCAATGGCCATATGCAGCAAGCCCTGCAGACTGTGCGGATGCTGTCTGCCTTCATCAGCCATGATAATTTTCTGTTGTCTGCAACAGAAAAACAAAAAAAGGTCAAATGCAATGTAGCCAATAATAACAATTGTAATATAAAAGTACGACTTTCTTTTTTAAAGGGGTTTAATCAGCTGTATGAGAAGGCACCAGTGCTCACAGTAGCGCCGCAGCCTTCCCTCAGCAAACCAAGCACAGCGCCGTACATTGTATAGTGGCTGTGCTTGGTATCGCATTGAGCCTCATTCACTTTTATGGGGCTGATCTGCGCGTAGGTCACATGACATCACATGGTGTAGGCAAAGTTCAAAAAAGCTGCTGCGGTACTGCGAGCGCCAGTACCTTCTCAAACAGCTTATCGCCGGGGGTCCCAGGTGTCAGACCTCCCCCGATCATATTCTGATGACTTATCCAGATGATAGGTCATCAGTTTAAAACTCCTTTAAACAGACTCCAAATTTATTAAACATTGCGCAACATCTGATAAATAATACGTTTGCAGCCCACATCTTTTGTATTATTTGTGCATTAAAACAAAGTTTAGCACCTCTGCTATGACTCATACTGCCCCATGTAACCTCCACAGGGTGCAGAGGAAAAAGCCTGGATCAAGTCCTCAATGAACTTCTGTACTGCACATGTGCGCATTCATAAATGAAGTAAAGAACTGAAGCCATTACTTACAGCCAAACTGTCTTCTATAAACTGCACGTCCAATCCAATCTAAGCCACCAGAAAAAAACAAAAACTACAGCTCCCATGATGCGCTGCGCAGAGACACCGACTACATCCGGGTGAGCAGCACAGAGATGCTGAGAATAAGAACAGACTCAGCTAGTTGCTCCAGCACTGAAACCTGTATGTCAGCGAGTCACGCAAGGCTCGTCAATCACACGCCGCGATAACTGAGCATGCCGGGATTCGTAGTTCCAAGCCACAGAGAGCGCTGCTATAATACTGTTAGCCATGTGTCATAGTAAGGTGCCGGATCACGTACCTGCCTCTGCTCTGCCGCAGGGATCCTGTCTGGTCCTAGGTCCTATTCAGCGCGTCTCCTCCTCCGCCCGGCACGTTGTATTATAGGGCTCTGAGCACATCCAGGCTCTTCCAGAAGCTTCTTCCTTCCGCCCTTCAGGCTGCTATACACAGCGCGCCACCTAGTGGCTACTGTACGTCCTAGCCACCGGTCTAAAGAAATGTAAATCAATAGGATAATGTGAATAAAATCATTCCCTGCACAGATTTTATATATATATATATATATATATATATATATATATATATATATATATATATATATATAATCGTTGCTGGTTCTCTATCATAATGTAGAGCAATCAGAAAACCTTTTATATAACCTGTGGATAGTGTTAGAAAAGGGGGCCCTATCTCTTCCTCCCCAGAGGAGCCAAATGAGCAGGGGTGTAGCTAAAGGCTCATGGGCCCTGGTGCAAGAGTTCAGCTTGGGCCCGTTTCCCTCAGTGCTTTGTGGCAAGGGAGAGGGAAGCACATAGCTTCATACTGCCTGAGGCAAAAATTGAAACAGCAAACAACTCTCCATGCCAAATTCTTGATCTAACTACTTCCTTCCAGCTCGAGATGTAACTTGACCAACCTGCACTTTGTATAATACCGGTGTATGCAGCACAAGAGTCTTTGGGCCCCCTCAGGCTACTGGCCCCTTGAGCGACTGCTACCTCTGCACCCCTATTCCTACGCCCCTCGGCAGTGGTCTCTACTCTGTACTGACGATCAGAACAAATGAATGCTCATCTCTTGGCCACAGTGGAGAACGGCTATAAATCTGTCTCAGTAGTGCAGAATCCTACTACTAAGGCAGCAGTACACTGCAAATGGGGTTTTAAGCTGCTAACAGACAATGGGACTGTCGAGATGAGACTAAGGCTAGGGCTACATGGCGACACCTGTCGCGGCCAGGATCACTGAGTAGCGGTGATCGCATAGAAATGAATGGGATCGCCGTGGCAGTCGCAAGAAATCCAAAGGGGCTGGATTTCTTGCGACTGCCGCGGCAATCCCATTCATTTCTATGGGATCAGCACTACTCATCGATCCTGGCCGCGACAGGTGTTACTGTGTAGCCCTAGCTTAGGTCCCGACCACCAGTTGGCTAGGAAATAGCGAAACGGTCCAGAGCTCGCTATTACAGTGTTATGGGGTTACAGAAACAGTATGGCGCAACAAGCTATGTTGTTTCTGTAGCACCCAGGCACTGTAATAGGAGCTACTAAAAGAGTGAGCTCTGGACCGCTCCGCTGTTTCCCAGCTACTTAGTGGCAGGGTTGCCAACCGCCCAGAAATTTCTGGACAGTCTGTAAAAATAGGAAACTTTTTTCCTGTGTCCATGAAAAAAAATAGATGTATCCGTGTTTTTTTGAGGCTGGTGCTACTTGACTAGATTATTTTGCTGGTAATTATCCTCCTTTTACAACTAACAGTAAATGCTGGTGATAAGGTCTTATCAGTATATGTAGTAGCAGTATAATTAGTGTTGAGCGAATCAAAGTATCCGAATTTCAAGGAAAATTCAATTCGCCGCAAAGATGAATGCCCTTATGCTTCGTGGTAACGAATCAATTTTCCATAAAAACAATTTAAAAAATCATATTCACCTCATCCATTTCAGCGTGCAGAAGCCATCGCAGCCATCTTGCTTGAAGATCCCACGCAAAATCTCGTGCACGGTGATGTATGATGTCACCAAGCCAGCCAAGCAAGATGGTCACGGTGGCCTCTTCGCGCTCAAATGGATAAGGTGAGTATATATATATATATATATATATATATATATATATATTTAACTCATCAACCTGAAAGGCCTGAATATTCATCTCAGATGCCGCGGTCAGCAATGATCACGGCATCTGAAGGGATCAATGACGGGGAGCCAAGCAATCGCCATTCCCCGTCATTGCACTCACTACTTACAAAGAAATGCGCTTTGTGATGAAGAAATTTGTCACAAAGTGATTTTTTTTTGTAAAATTCGTTGAAGCAGCTGAATAAAATTTTTAAGAACTTCACTCATCTCTACTTATAATCTTTATCATTTGTTATGGTTTTCTAAATCGTCCATACAAAATGTTAACTGTCCGTAATTTTAGGATAAGTTGTCCAGAAAAAAGAAAAATCCTGGTTGGCTACCGTGCCTAGAGGTCAGAATGTAGTCGCATCTCGCCTTAGTAACAGTGAAAGGAGACAACCCCTTGTTAACTGCTGTGTGTTAATTCTTTTCCATGTGAAAGTCCAGTATGTGGTTAACAGGCTGTAACCTCTAGCCTACTACTTGTAGATGGAGATCTGTGTCCTCTCCTCTAGGAGGAGGAGTAATAACAGTCTAAAGGCAGTAAGAACCTAGACATTGATGAGAGCAGAAGCATTTCTTTGCATGCATAATAAAAATGGGGCAGATTTACTAAGCTAAATTTTCTCAATTTCTGCCAACAAACTGGTGTTACATACCTTGCTCCAGGTGTATTATGTTTTAGACATTTGTTGCAGATCACTAGACAAGGAGTGTGTCTTAAATGGAAAGAGGCATGGTTTAAAATGTGTCACATTGTGCCAAAATTTTGTCTTCAAGATTTTTTTTTATTTTTATTTTTTTGTCTTCCTCTGGATCAACTTACAGGATAACAGGCCGAACTGGATGGACAGATGTCTTTTTTCGGCCTTATAAACTATGTTACTATGAAAGTAATCCGACCAAGATGTGGCAGAAAGGGGGAGATTTATCAAACCTGGCGTAAAGGAAAGTTTGATTGTTTGCTCATTGCAACCAATCAGATCCCACCGTTTATTTTTCAAAGGAGCTCTGAAAAATAAAATGTGTTATCTGATTGGTTGCTATGGGCAACTAAGTCAGTTTTCCTTTACGCCAAAAGATGTGTCAAATTTTTCATCCAGCTGAGCCACTGGTCTAAACTGTCTAAATTTAAGACAGTATTAATACATTTGGCCCTGTAGTGGTCTCCTGGTTGGATGCTACATCTGTCACTCAGAGCAGAGGGGATGGGCTGTGAAGCAGCTAAGTAAGTGCAGAGAACATCACAGTTAAGCTCAGCCTCCTCAGCACTTGCTGGAGCAGAATCTGTCATCAGAATTCATATTCACACTGTTCCTGATAATAAAAGGTATGCTTGTACTGCTCTGCCCACCCTCTAGCTATAGCTGTCAGCAGTTTAGTATGGTCAAAACTGCTCACAAACTCCAGTTAAAGCCCCCATACACATTAGGCTACTGTTAGCTAAACCTCCCACAACAATTAAATTAAATATTTATGGAAAGCTCCCAACTTTCTCCTGACAGATTGATTCAAGGAAGAGAAGGATCGGGCGCATCAGGGAGATAAGCCGCCTGTAACTGTCTTTGGTAGCGGCTTTCTCCTCTCTCTACTGAAAACACATACGTAGCTGGTCGAGTGTGTATAGGGATGAAGGGAGAGATAACCTGTCCCTCAACCTGCAGCTATTGAATGTGTATGGGCACCTTTAATAAATTTGATGCATCTTGAACTGCCTTAAAGGCAAAAAAAATTAAATCAAAATACGGCTGTCTCAGAGTGACCAAGTATTAATCGCGTTATAACACTATATATAACACTAATTCATTAAAATATACATTAAAATATGATAAATCAATACTACAAATAATAATAATTGCAGTCGCTGTCCCTAACTAGCTGAATATGGGCCCTCTCAACAACGGCTATCACAAAATATGGCTTATGGTGGAGTAAACCAAATGCAAATCCAGTCACATGTACAACAATAGGTCTAGTCTCCTCATCAAAATAAGTAGCTCTGTCGGCATATATGAGATATTTCATTCTTCAAGTTACTGTATGCTACATGACGTACAGAATATTACTGTAACTATAATTGCCAACAGCATCACTTTTGATGTTAAATACAAGTGTTGCTATATCTTCACACTGTATTGTGCCAAAAATATGCAGCAATAAACAGCGCTTCGTACCGTCCCCAGCAATAATAATTATGGTAATAATGGGAGATACTCCTGCAGGACTTGTACTGTGACATGTAATAAGAAGTCCATATAAGAACACAGCAATAGATACCGTGTCTCCCCATCCCTTCTATCAGACTGCGGTGCTGTGCCCGTAGTTCGGGTACATGATATCTACTCCTATGGAGTAAAATCTTCATGCGAAACGTGTCTCAGTCTCTTTCAATCATGCTGTGTGCTGCAGCCTGTAGTTTGGGTGCTTGATGTCCACTCCTGTGGAGTGAAAACTTCACCCATGTGCTCTCCGTGGTGCAGGACACCAATCCCTCTTGGCGTAGAGCTGTATGGAACTTCTATACAAGCTTATATATTGTTATTCCTGGAGAAAACTAGTGCATAATAGGATATTGACTTCACCATCTAGCTACCAGACAAATTGGTTGCAGAATTTTCTCTGTTCCTTTCTCAGTGGCTATAAAAATATATAGTATAGTATATTATACTAAAGAAGGAACTGAGAAAGTTCTGACATGCGGCAACACCTTATATGTGGTCATAAACTGTATGGGCACACCATGGGGCTGAGAAAGGAAGGTGCGCCATTTGGCTTTAAGAGAGCAGATTTTGCTGGAATGGTTTTCAAGTGCCATGTTGCATTTGAAGAGACCATGAGATACCCCCACAGGGCTCCAGATGGCGACCAAAATGGTCGCAAATGTGACTTAGATTTTACAAATGGTGACAAGACTTTTTAGTCTTGTCGCCATTTCAGCCTGGACCCGACCACATTTACTGCTACTGCGCAGCCTAGTATCAGAGAACATGGAGCAGATAAAAAAAAAAATCTCTTACCTGTCCTGGACCCGGAGCGGAGCCGCGGCGCAGGACAGGTAAGAGATTTTTTTATTTTATTCTGATGGGCGCAGAGTGGGCTGATCTGAGGTCTGATGGGGGCACAGTGGGCTGATCTGTGGTCTGATGGGGGCACAGTGGGCTGATCTGTGGTCTGATGGGGGCACAGTGGGCTGATCTGTGGTCTGATGGGGGCACAGTGGGCTGATCTGAGGTCTGATGAGGCCACAGTAGGTTGATCTGAGGTCTGATGGGGGCACAGTGGGCTGATCTGAGGTCTGATGGGGCCACAATGGGTTGATCTGAGGTCCAATGGGGCCACAATGGGCTGATCTGAGGTCTGATGGGGGCACAGTGGGCTGATCTGAGGTCTGATGGGGCCACAATGGGCTGATCTGAGGTCTGATGGGGCCACAATGGGTTGATCTGAGGTCTGATGGGGCCACAATGGGCTGATCTGAGGTCTGATGGGGGCACAGTGGGCTGATCTGAGGTCTGATGGGGCCACAATGGGCTGATCTGGGATCTGAGGTCCGATGGGGCCACAATGGGCTGATCTGAGGTCTGATGGGGCCACAATGAGCTGATCTGAGGTCTGATGGGTGCACAGTGGGCTGATCTGAGGTCTGATGAGGGCACAGTGGGCTGATCTGAGGTCTGATAGGGGCACACACATTATACTGGTTGGGGTTTTTATTACTGGGGAGGGCGCACTGCGCCACCAATGATGATGACTACGTTTGATACAACTACAGAAGGCGGGTGCCGCACCTGAGGGGTTAACTACCACTGATTGCAGCTCCCTATAATACAGGTCAGGTGCCGGCTATGTGATCCTGCGCTGGCACCAGCCTCCTGTAGTTGTATTAAACGTAGTTATCATCATTGGTGGCTCAGTGTGCCCTCCCCAGTAATAAAAACCCCAACCAGTATAATAATCATTAGTGGCTCAGTGCACCCCCCCCCAGTATTATTCATGGGTGGCGCAGTGCCCAACCCCCCTCCCCCCCAACTATAATAATCATTGGTG
Source organism: Rhinella marina (assembly GCA_900303285.1). Taxonomy (NCBI): domain Eukaryota; kingdom Metazoa; phylum Chordata; class Amphibia; order Anura; family Bufonidae; genus Rhinella; species Rhinella marina. The sequence continues at coordinate 1,234,485 of ONZH01019172.1, forward strand.
CAAATTGCGGAACACACGCCGGGCGGCATCCGTGGTATTGCAGATCCGTATTTTTTGCGGATCCACAATACTACGGCCGTCTGAATGGCCCCTTAATCACCCCCTTTCCCAATTTTACATATAAAATATATTAATAAATAACCGAAAAGTCCAAACTATTAAAATATTTAAAAAATCTCCTATACGGTAAACACGTAAAAGAAAAAAAAATATAAAACCTCACAATTCGCCATTTTTTAGTCACCTTGTCCCGCCAAAAAATAGGATAGGACAATTTTATTAATGGCCGGACGTTCCATCTCCTCCAAGTCTTTTTTTAAAATTATAATTATATGTATTTAAATTTGGCGCCTAAAAATTTTATTTGGCTCCTAAATTTTTCAGTTCAGGAGCCAATGGCTCCTAGTTATTTTTTTTAGTCTGGAGCACTGCCCCCACAGTGAAACCTTCCAAAAAGTCACCCCATTTTGGAAACTACAACCCTCAAGGACACTTGGGCACTTTTATCAACAGGTATTTCATAGAGTATTTAATTTAGAAACACTTGGCTGTGAAAATGAAAAATTTATTTAGCCTTAAAATTTTTCATTTTCACAAGGGGTTATAGGAAAAAAAATGCACTACAATTTGTAACTCATTTTCTCCTGAATATGGCAACACCCCATATGTGGTCATAAACTGCTGTATGTGCACACTCATAGCTCCAAAGGGAAGAAGCACTGTATGGCTTTTAGTGCGCAGATTTTGCTTGAATGATTTTGATAGGCCATGCTGCATTTAAAGAGACCCAAAACGTGATGCCATTTTGGAAACTATACCCTTCAAGGATTTTTTCAAGGGGTATAGTCAGAGTTTTGACCCAACAAGTGTTTCATAGAATTCAGAAACACTTGGCTGTGAAAATGAAAAATTACATTTTTTCAAATAAAATGTTACTTAAGCCCCAAATTTTTCATTTTTGCAAGGTGTAACTGGAGCAAAAGCACACCACAATTTGTCACCCATTTTCTTCTGAATATGGCAACTCCCCATATGTGATCATAAACTGATGTATGAGCACAGTGCAGGGATCAGAAGTGACGGTGCGTGCGCAGATGAATGGAAGCCCTTGCAGTGTTCGGCACTGCAAGCGCTATTGCGCCGGCCCCGATCCTGCTGCGCACGCACGGGATTTCAGCGCTAGGCCAAACGGTCTAGCGCTGTCAGTCAATTTAAAGAGGGGCGTGCACTTAGGCATGGGGGAGAGCCTCGGGCCCGGGGGGCGGTGAAGAAGCGGTGCTCAGGAGGAAAGAGCCCGCCCCCCGGTGCTCCGAAGGCTCATTAGCATAATTTTTAAACTTCACTTTTCTGCACAGCCGCTGCACTATACTCTGCAATACAGGTATGTGGATAATTGGCAAATTAAAGTCTTTTAACCTATGTATTAAAATACATAGGTTAAAATCTGGTGACAGAGCCTCTTTAAGTATTGCTACTTTTATACAAGAGAGACATAATTTTTTTTTTCTCTGGTAATGGTCATGTGCAAAGAGTTGTTTTTTGTGGGATGAGGTGTCCATTTTGAGGTGATACAACTTTTTGATTGCTTGATATTATGATTTTTGGAAGGTGAGATTACCAAAAATGGCTTGCATATTTTTTATGACGTTCACCTGACGAGGAAGTTTATGGGATATTTTTATAGAACAGGTCATTACAGATGAAGCGATACCCAACATGTTTTTTTATTTTTTTTTATTTTCAGTTTTACATAATAAAAAATTTGTGAAAAAAGATTCAGCCATATTTTTTACATTTTTCTGGCGATGGTCTTGTGTTGGGCCTTGTTTTTTGTGGGATTGGGTGACGTTTTCTTTGGTACTATTTTGGGGTAAATAGAATGTTTTGATCGCTCAATATTATGCTTTTTGTGAGGCGAGTTGACCAAAAAATGGCTGTTCTGGCCATTTGTTATGGAAGTTACTCGATGTGGTAGATCATGTAATCATATGGTATTTTTATAGAGCCGGTATTTTATTTGTTTTATTTTTTCAATATCAAAAGGCTCAATGAGAGGAAAAGGGCATTTTTTTTACTTGAAACCTATTTTTTTATTTTCACAAAATTCATAAATTTTTTTTTTTTTTACTTTTTATTTTTGTCCCACCATGGTACTTCAACTTTTTGTGTGATTCCTTTTACAATACAGTACAATACATGCTGGGGGATGAGCCTTGTACGCCTGTGTAGCTGGCAGGACCCGAGGCCTTTGCATAGTGCCTATTGGCATACCACTATTGCATGGCTGGGAGCGAATGGGATGAGGCATTGACTGTGGCATGTAAAGGGCTAATCTGCCAGCATCTGAATTTTCAGCAATGTTGGTGGATATAGCAGGGGCATAGCTGTTAGGCACTATTCACTCGACCATAAGGGAAACAGCGGTTCCGCAAAACAGGGGCATCTGCCATGGGAACTCCACATGGCAGACCCATTGACTTAAATGGGTCCACAATCCATAACATACGGCAAAAAATAAGGCATGTTCTATCTTTTGCAGTGCGGAGGCATAGAACCAGAAGCCCATGGAAACACAGGGATTTCGTGCCCGTGCCTCTGCACCGCAAAAGATAGAACATATCCTATCTTTTGCTGTAGGTTGTGGATCGCAGACCCATTCAAGTCAATGGGTTCACTCGGCCAGTGCCCGTGTTTTGCAGACCCTCTGCTTGCAGTCCACAACACAGGCGTGGCGGGCATACAGTCGTATGAATGGAGCCTTAGTAACAGCTGGGCCCCTGATTGAGCAAACTCAGCTTCTTTCTCCCTTCAATCAGCTTGCTATACATGTACGGCTGTGGTCTAGTACTACCTGTTGGCCGTGCCGTACATGTACGGCAAAGGTCCGGAAGGGGATATTGAATTCTTTCCATTGTCATAACTCAGATAGTGAGGGTCATTATCTCACAATCTAATTTCTGATGTCAGTCACACACACACACACACACACAGGAGTAATTTCATGGAACCCAATAACCTATAATTATGGTATGCCTACTAAGAGGACACAGTAGTGCCTGAAGGAAACCCATACAGATCATACAGACTCCATATAGAAGTGATCCTTGGTCAGATTTGTAGCCTGTACCCCACTGCTAAAAGAAATAGAGGTTCCAATCGACAAGTTCAGCTCTGCTACATCCGTGATATGTATTCTATTGTATGATTTTAACAGTGGGGGGAAAAACGCTTTCTTTGTGCTTTGTGAAATGCATTATTCAGCTTTTCTCATTCTGCAGGCTGATTATGACATCAATGGCGTTACTAGAAGACTATCATTTCAGCATCTGCTGCAGTCTCGCTAATGATCAGTCCTTTTCCCATCAGTATACAGCCGAATAATCACACTTCATTCTAATTATTGACAACACCCCAAAGTCATTTCATTGTGGCAAAGCGTGAAAGAATGTTCTATTTCAGAAATCAGATTTGGTATTTTCAGAACAAATCATTTACATGTCTTGTGATGCGTGCAGGCCTCCTCGTGACCCGTACATGATTTCTTTGTTCAGATTCAAACTGTTCTTTTCCAGATATTATTATCCAGAAACTTTTGATTATGTTTTGTTAGAAACGAGTGAGATGATGTAAATGACGTTTTTATTACTTGCGGGTTCTGTTTTATATACCATACAGCATACTTGCCAACTACAGAATACGAGGGAGACTCTTGGAAAAAAAGACCTCCTAGACTTTGTATGTGGTGCCAGGAAACTGCATCATCAGTCTTGGCCCCAATGCCCAGACGCAGACTCGGGCTGTCCCACAGGGATACAGGTGAATCCCCTGGTGGGCCCCTAAGCAAGGTGGGCCCCTACTATCCCAACCCCAGCACAAGTGGCACATAACACAGTAGACGTACTGCACTATATACATATATACAATGTACAGCACCTCCACCAGCCTATGTTCATATAAAAAACTTGATAGACTTTTAAAGAAACTCCCCAGTTTATTATTATAGACACGATCAGAGCTGAGATGACTTCTACAGTGAAGGAAATAAGTATTTGATCCCTTGCTGATTTTGTAAGTTTGCCCACTGTCAAAGACATGAACAGTCTATAATTTTTAAGGTAAGTTAATTTTAACAGTGAGAGAATATACCAAAAAATCCATAAAATCACATTGTCTAAATTATATATATTTATTTGCATTTTGCACAGAGAAATAAGTATTTGATCCCCTACCAACCATTAAGAGTTCAGGCTCCTGCAGACCAGTTATAAGCGCCTAATCAACTAGTTAACTGCATTCAAGACAACTGTCTTAAATGGTCACCTGTATAAAAGACTCCTGTCCACAGACTCAATTAATCAGTCAGACTCTAACCTCTACAACATGGGCAAGACCAAAGAGCTTTCTAAGCAGGGGCAGATTGGCCATAGACCTTACAGGGAAATTTCCTGGTAGGCCGATGCCCAGGGGGCCGCCTGGGCCCTTCTCATGGCCGGCCAGTGGAGGTTTTTGGGGACGTATTTTGTGCTGCTGGCAGTATTGTGTGATGGACTGTGGTATTTGGTTCTGTTGGGGTGGTATAATGTGTCACAATATGTTATTGCTGACCCTGCCTTCCATCAATTTGGACCCAACTACAAAACGGGGCCACTTAATATTTTTTCCAGGGCCACTTTAAGTTCCCAGTCCGCCCCTGTTTCTAAGGATGTCAGGGACAAGATCATAAACCTGCACAAGGCTGGTATGGGCTACAAAACCATAAGTAAGATGCCGGGTGAGAAGGAGATAACTGTTGGTGCAATAGTAAGAAATCGACATCGGTCTGGGACTCCATGCAAAATCTCACCTCATGGGGTATCCTTGATCATGAGGAAGGTGAGAGATCAGCCTAAAACTACACAGGGGGACATGTTAATGATCTTAAGGCAGCTGGGAACCACAGTCACCAAGAAAACCATAGGTAACACATTACGCCGTAATTGTTTAAAATCCTGCAGTGCCCGCAGGGTTCCCCCTACTCAAGATGGCACATGTGCAGGCCCATCTGAAGTTTGCAAATAAACACCTGGATGATTCTGAAAGTGATTGGGAGAAGGTGCTGTGGTCAGATGAGACAAAAATTGAGCTCTTTGGCATTAACTCAACTCGCCGTGTTTTGGGGGTATTTCTCTGCTAAGGGCACAGGACTACTTCACCCCATCAATGGGAGAATGGATGGAGCTACAGTGGGGAAAAAAGTATTTAGTCAGCCACCAATTGTGCAAGTTCTCCCACTTAAAAAGATGAGAGAGGCCTGTAATGGACATCATAGGTAGACCTCAACTATGAGAGACAAAATGAGAAAACAAATCCAGAAAATCACATTGTCTGATTTTTAAAGAATGTATTTGCAAATTATGGTGGAAGATAAGTATTTGGTCAATAACAAAAGTTCATCTCAATACTTTGTTATATATCCTTTGTTGGCAATGACAGAGGTCAAACGTTTTCTGTAAGTTTTCACAAGGTTGGCACACACTGTTGCTGGTATGTTGGCCCATTCCTCCATGCAGATCCTCTCTAGAGTAGTGATGTTTTGGGGCTGTCGCTGGGCTACACGGACTTTCAACTCCCTCCAAAGGTTTTCTATGGGTTTGAGATCTGGAGACTGGCTAGGCCACTCCAGGACCTTGAAATGCTTCTTAAAAAGCTACTCCTTCGTTGACCTGGCGGTGTGCTGAAAGACCCAGCCGCGTTTCATCTTCAATGCCCTTGCTGATGGAAGGAGGTTTGCGCTCAAAATCTCACGATACATGGCCCCATTCATTCTTTCATGTACACGGATCAGTCGTCCTGGTCCCTTTGCAGAGAAACAGCCCCAAAGCATGATGTTGCCACCCCCATGCTTCACAGTAGCAACTCAGTGGATGCAACTCAGCTTTCACTCTCCTCCAAACACGATGAGTTGTGTTTCTACCAAACAGTTCTACTTTGGTTTCATCTGACCATATGACATTCTCCCAATACTCTTTTGGAACATCCAAATGCTCTCTAGAAAACTTCAGATGTGCCTGGATATGTACTGGCTTAAGCAGGGGGACACGTCTGGCACTGCAGGATCTGAGTCCCTGGCAGCGTAGTGTGTTACTGATGGTAGCCTTTGTTACATTGGTCCCAGTTTTCTGCAGGTCATTCACTAGGTCCCCCTATGTGGTTCTGGGATTTTTGCTCACAGTTCTTGCGATCATTTTGACCCCACGGGGTGAGATCTTGCGTGGAGCCCCTGATCGAGGGAGATTATCAGTGGTCTTGTATGTCTTTCATTTTCTAATTATTGCTTCCACAGTTGATTTCTTCACACCAAGCTGCTTGCCTATTGCAGATTCAGTCTTCCCAGCCTAGTGCAGGTCTACAATTTTGTTTCTGGTGTCCTTCGACATCTCTTTGGTCTTCACCATAGTGGAGTTTGGAGTGTGATTGTTTGAGGTTGTGGACAGGTGTCTTTTATACTGATAACAAGTTCAAACAGGTGCCATTACTACAGGTAATGAGTGGAGGACAGAGGAGCCTCTTAAAGAAGAAGTTACAGGTCTGTGAGAGCCAGAAATCTTGCTTGTTTGTAGGTGGCGGAATACTTATTTTCCACCATAATTTGCAAATAAATTCTTTAAAAATCAGACAATGTGATTTTCTGGATTTGTTGTCTCATTTTGTCTCTCATAGTTAAGGTCTACCTATGATATCAATTACATGCCTCTCTCAACTTTTTAAGTGGGAGAACTTGTACAATTGGTGGCTGACTAAATACTTTTGTCCCCACTGTATGTACCGTAAAATCCTGAGTGACAACCTCCTTCCCTCCACCAGGACATTAAAAATGGGTCGTGGCTGGGTCTTCCACCATGGCAATAACCCAAAACATACATCCAAGGCAACAAAGGAGTAGCTCAAAAAGAAGCACATTAAGATCATGGAGTGGCCTAGCCAGTCTCCAGACCTTAATCCCATAGAACGTATGGAACAAAACTTATGGAGGGAGTTGAAGATCAGAGTTGCCAAGTGACAGCCTCGAAATCTTAATGATTTAGAGATGATCTGCAAAGAGGAGTGGACCAAAATTCCTTCTGACATGTGCGCAAGGGTTTTGCCACCAAGTATTAAGTCTTGTTTGCCAGAGGGATCAAATACTTATTTCTTTGTGCAAAATGCAAATAAATATATATAATTTAGATTTTATTTTTTGGGGGGGGTATTCTGTCTCTAACTGTTAAAATTAACCTACCCTAAAAACTATAGACTGTTCATGTCTTTGACAGTGGGCAAACTTACAAAATCAGCAAGGGATCAAATACTTATTTCCTTCCCTGTAGGTATAGAGGAAAACTAGCCAGTGTCCTCTTTTCCCCAGGACCTACCATCTCAAAGTTGCTGCAGGGACCCCCATATTCAATCATCTGGTATAATCTTGCTGCTGTATGAGCAGGTAATATTTGAATATATTCGTACTGTGGGCCCCCAAAATACATTTTACTGGTGGGCACTAGGCACCTCAGTCCTACACTGCCCATATGTCTTTGTGGGGCAATGATGTGTCACGAAGGGGCTCTTGCTGCCAAATTTAAAGAGGTTGTGCCACTAATAACACTTATTTCCAATCCAGAGTGTAGAGAATAAGTGTTGTCCCAGTGATCAGACCGCCAGCAATCACAAGAATGAGGGTCTGCAAGTGCCATCAAACTGCCCCATGAGAATGCTCCATTCAACTCTTTGGGACTTCCTGGAGAGCTCAAGTCCCATGGACGTGAATGAAGCAGTGGATGCAGCATCAGTGCATTGGACAGTTCAGTTGCACCTGCAGACCCCCATTCTCTTGATCTCTGGGGTTCGCGTCCCATTTTTTGGCTATTATGCTCTACACACACATTTAACTTATACATTGATGGATTTGCTAGCCGTATTCCCTGAACATGCAGCACAGATGGGGTATGAACCTGGTCTTACCTATATTCCCAAAAGACAGACCTCAGTCCAGGGTCTACCATACTTCATAGAGATTATGGATCCCCCTGAAATTGGCAGGCAGCAGCATAAGTGGTTTGAAGCCTAAAGACAACCCTCAGAAACTTTCTTCGCACAAATAATTGGCTTATCTTTGGTCTCTGACTCCTTCTTGGGGTTACCGTCACCATAAAAGATAGAATTGGCCATATTCCTGAGCTCCATAGGATAGACATATGCTTCCTTATTGACAAAGTTCTTCCTCATAATTTAGAGCCACAGTGCCCCTGTAGGTGGTAGTCACAGTTCCCCCAGAAGCTCTCTTCCATCTATACATAGGGAGTCTGCTGCTGAACTTCCATCATGGAAATTCAAGGGGTTTTCCAAGAGAAGACCTCAGGATAGGTCATCAATATCTGTTGGTTGGTGGTCCGACACCCAGCACCCACACCGATCAGCATGTTTGGCTGTACCCTTATACAGACACAGTGTCTGAAAAACTCTTACTACAGAAAAGACCAGCGGAACATAAATACATGCCATGAACCTCATTGAGAAGGTAGCTTAGTGTATAATGAGGACAGAAATCCCACAAAGTAAAGTTAAACTCATAAAAGTAGGTGGTGGAAACCGTAAGATCCATGCCTGTCACATTTTGTCCTATTTAGCATTAGCATTGTAGCATTGTTTCAGACAAAATATAAATTTGGCAGTAGAAGTTCTGACACTCCTTGGGCCATGCAGTGATGGGAATGGTGCAACTTTTCTTCTCATCTGGCACTGGGGGCTTTGGGGTTCTCCTACTTGGTGTTTGGAGTGCCCTTGGTGTTGAAGGTTGCTGTGGGGTGCAAGGCTTGTTAACAGCTGAGTGGTTCTGTATTGAACAATAAAGTTTGAGCACATCAGATACAGTTTCTGAGCATGCATGGACTGCTGGTTCACAATGTGCAATTGCCACAGTTCTTACTAGTTAGGGTGCATTCACATCACCGTTAGGGATTCTGTTCAGGCTTTCCGTTATAACATCGTTATAACGGAAAGAAACGGAATCCCTAGGATGGACCTGGTCGACAGGACTTTGTTTTCCGTCCAGCATAACGGCATCCAGACGGATCCGTTATGCAGGGCCATAGGCTTCTATTATGACGGATCAAAACGGAATGCCTCTTAAAGGTGTCCGTTTTGATGTCCGTCCTAGGGATTCCGTTTCTTTCCGTTATAACGATGTTATAACGGAAAGCCTGAACGGAATCCCTAACGGTGATGTGAATGCACCCTTACTCAGCTGCAGAAGTAGTTAATAGGCTAAGATGTCTCTCTAAATCAATATTCCTCACACTGCACTTCTGCAGCTGTAGCATAAGCATCCAAAAATAAGTTCTCAGCAATTCTCACTGAGCAAATATGGGGCAGGCCCATGTTTTTTGAAGGTTGCTGTACTAACAGTTCTGACTTTCACAATTTCTTTGGCAGGATGTGGTATTCTTACAGCTGACCAGGCTGTTTGCTAATATAAGACTGTAAGACTTAAATCTCCTGAATAAGTACACTGTATAGCCTGTAAAGGCCTTTCAGATAGTTTATCTCCACAGAGTTTCTACAGGGACCTCCTTTAAACACTGGACTGCTCCTGAAATATCTTTTACTCTTTTCTATTTGCTTCTTTCTGGCTGGTTCACACTCCAGGACTGTGTTTTTGCATGTGCTCCCATCACTGTCTAGACACTGAATTCTAACCAGCCCCTCCTAGTGATAGTAATGAAGGGCTATGAACCATAAAATAAATGAAATGCATAAATCAGATAAAAGCACATTTTTAACCCTTTTGCAACATACCACAACCATAGTAGAGGAACTATACAAATGCAGGTGCACAGGGGTACAGGAGCTATGGGGGGCCAGTGCCACCTTAAAAGCAGCTTCCTGCTATTTTTTAGCTTGCGTACAAGAGACCGATTTAAAGGGATATCCCCATCTCAGCCTTACATGGCCTAGATGGGAATAACTTGAGTAAGTGCTGGCCATGAAAATGTCTGAGCTGGCTGCACCTCCCTGTTTTCTTAACTTCCATACTGTTATGAACAACGGGTGTGAACCCGCTGCCCCACGTGACTAACTTCCTCTGAGGGAAATGTCTGAGCACACACCTCGTTTTTCACACGATACCTCTGATGGTGAGTACCAGGTGCCACCTCAAAGGGGAATTGGAACTTGAGGGAATCAGGACCAGAGTGTGAACCCATTGGACTGACCTCCAGGTGACACAATACACACATTGGATGCTGGGAGGTCAGTAGCTGATCAGAATGAGGCATAGTCAGGATATGAAGGCAGAAGTCAAGGCAGTCAGGCAAAGTCTGTAATATGTAATCCAAAGTCGGTACATATAATGACAAGAACCAACAGGACACCTTAGCCCAGACAGTAAACTAGGCTAAGTTGCTCAGGTGGAAGTGTCTTTAAATACCTCCTGCAGAAGAGTCATAGGCTTGGGAAGATAGAAGTCATGCACAGGCTGCCTCACAAAGGGAAGAGAGACACGCCAGCACATACCCTAAATACACACAAGGAACTTGGAGCCAGAGTGCAAGCTCTGCGCACAGCCAGGAGGAAGATGGAGAAAGTCTGAGATCGGAATAATAACAGGGGGCTAGGCACTGTTCTTGCATTGAGTTCTCCACTATCTGTGTCTGCCCCTGATCAGTGGGTCTTCTGTTCTTGCATTACAATATGAAATTCTATTGCTTCTTATGACAGGTTTACTAACATTAGCTCAGATATGTCCTGAAGGGAAGTAAGGTGCGCTTGTTCCAGTGATCAGCTAAGGTTCCAACTGACATACCACCACTGATGCTACTTTTTAATATCTATCGAACACATGTCAAGCCACTGTTGAAACTATTAGTGTATAAACTACTGGCTGGGGGGGCATTCTTACACCCAATAATTCTCCAGTGGATGCATACTGGGAAATATCTCCCAAAATAACATGATATAATAATATCAGACCTTCATGACAGTATTCACCTAACTAGAACTACTGCCAAAAGAATATATTAGGGCAGTTTCTGCTGACCAACATCTCATCATTTTGCCCCACTTTTCTGCAAATGCATACTTTTTTTTAACCCCTTCTGGTCTTGTGCCTTTATTTTACAATTTTCCTAGTAAATCAAGAAGCCACAACACATACCACCCACTGGCACCAATGACAGCATATTGTTACTGTAGCAAGGCTCCTTTCTGAAGGCTATTTTATCAATTGGAAGATTGAAGGCTATGGTTTTTTCATTTTGTGCTCAGTGAGATGAATCACACATTACCAGCGATTGCATCTCCAAGCATGAACTCTGTAAGTGGAGAGCAGGTAGCTTTTTCTCAGATATAGTGCTCATCCTTTGACAAAGATGAATTTATACTGGACTTACTAACCATATATCAATAATTTATATTTTAGTGGTTGTAATTTAGAATCAGCTATTAGATTACTGTTGACACTTCTGATTTTCTGACGGTGGAAACTGATTAATAATGACCTCATAGTATAAAGGGTTTTTGTCGGCTCCATTCTGCTTCTAAAAGTAATCTCAGGGCTGGGTAGTGGACTTAAATAGTTCTACAAGCACAGCTTTGCGTCCATTGACAAAAGTTCAACTGCACAGAAAATCAAGTTTGATCTCATGTGCAAATGAGCTGGCAAGTGCCCCATCGGAGGTCCCGAGTATGGCACTGCTCAAGGTCTCCTCACTAAAAACCTGCCCCTCTCCTCCCTCTTGATATGTTGGTTGAAAGCTCCCCTGCTCTATGACACACAGAGCCCTGCAGTAAATTCTTGCATATGCTCAATGTTAATCCAAGACCACCCATGAGCAGTACTGTCACGATTTTGAAGCACATAGAAGAAGTACAGCACATACACAGTCCTGGGATTGCACCACAAATGTGCAAGGCCGTATGACATCAGAACGAGTGAGGGAACTGTTAACACCAAAAGGAGGAGTACGTTCCACCCGCTGCTTTGTGACTTCTCTCCCCTCCTCATCACTAAAAAGTGGTAGAGACTCCAAGGGCAGATCAAGAGTTCCCTGGCAGAAGGTGCCCCAAAGGTGAGTGGCATTCTAGTAACAGGGACTGGGCAGAGACTCTCGCTGACCGTCCCATGTAAGGGTGGTGTCGGATGATCCAGCCGATGCTTGACTCCTCGTTTGGGAGCTTTGGGCGGTGGAACTGGAGGATTGGGTAAGCCAATCTAGAACCGCTGGCTGTGTGGTTCTTACATGACCAGTGGGCGTCAGGGGTAGCTGCACCCTGCTGCCACGCCTGTTACTCCGGCTGCCACCGGGCCTGGTGTTGCCACTTCTCCCTACCCTCACCGCCTGCTGTTGCACTCCTTGCCTGGGAAGTGCTGGAACTAGGACGCTTGGACATATTTATTTGGGTGGGGGAAAATGAAATGAGAATAAAAAAAAAGGCTTCTATAGGTTACTTCACCTTAGAGAGCTTTACACCTGTATTGGTGATAAGTGAGTTATTGGCCGGAAGGCACAAAGTTTAAATGAGTGATGCTTTGTGGGTTGACGGCACCCAGCAAAGCAGAAATGGACAGGTTTTGTGGGGCGCTGACTTAGCGTCACACTCTATGGAGGGCTTGAACAAGTTTTGCTGCTATAGGTTACTTCACCTATAACAGCTTATGAGAAGAAACTTTTTTAATTTACGTTTTTGAAATATTTAGTTTTTTAACTTTTTTAAACTTTATTTATTTTTTAACTTTTTTTAAACTTTTTTTAAACTTTTTTTTTATTTTTATTTTTTTTACTTTTTTTTAACTTTTTTTGTTGTGGCTAAATGGGGTTGACGGCAACCAGCAGAGCAGCAACGTGTAGCGTGTACTCTCGGTCACGGGACAGGAGCTGGTTCAATGCTACCTGTCCTGACTCTTTTCTCACTTTTTCTCTCCCTATTTCTTTTTTTAATCTCCCTATCTCTCCCTAGATCTCACTATTTTTTTATTTAGATGCCTATCTCTCCCTATCTCTACCTATCTCTTGATTTCTCAGCCTCTTTCCATATCTATCACCTTATCTTCTATATCTAGCTTTCCTGGATCTTGCTATTTGGTTCTTTCTCTTCCTCTCTCCTGCTTCTCTCACTAACCCTTTCTATTTCTTCTCTATCTCTCCCTGTATCTATCTAGTTGTTTGGCTATCTATCTCTCTCTTTTCCCTCTCTATCTAATATGGAGCTCCTCTCCCTGTGAAGTCTGGCGATGCACTGACGAGCTGTTGGCGCGCTCAGGCACTTCAGGGGCTGTGGGGTGACGTCACACATCTTGATTTTCACAGAAAAACCAGGATACAAGGGATTATAGGAGTAATAATCTTGTATCCTGGTCTATTCTGTGAAAAAAGTACAGTTTTGCGTCGCCGTTGTTATTTTAACCCAGATTCGTTACGAACTTTCTCAAAGTTCGGTTCGGTGACAAACCGAACTTTTGGCAAAGTTCGTAACGAATCTGGTTCGTTGCAGTTCGGTTCGCTCATCCCTACCTATAAGACTTCTCAGCCACCTGATACACCTATAATAATAAGCTGTGTAGTTTCTTAATATAATCTAACCAGTTTTTTATATGAATATACATAGGCTGGTTGAGGTGCTATACACTGCTTATCTATATGTAGTGCAGTAAGTCTACTGTGTTATGTGCCACTTGTGCAGGGGGTGGGAGACTAGGGGCCCACCTTCCTCAAGGGCCACCAGTGGATTCACCTGTACTCCTGTGGGCCAGTTCGAGCCTGGGCTCTGCATATTACCTTGTGCATCAGCCAAAACCAGGAGTGAATTAAAAAAAAAAGAGAGAAAGTCATATCTGTCCTTTATACTTTCTCATGTTTTATGATCCACTGCTGATTTTGGCTTCCAAAATTGCATGCAGAAACTTCACCATGTGGCTGTACCCTTACTGTGCAATATTGGGCATAATCACGCCATCAGTGAAAAGTAGCAATGTCCTCACCTAGCAGTTTGTAGTTGTCTTCTCCCTCCAGAAACATCATCAGAACCTAAGCAATCTGTCTAGAGTAAAATAGAAAACTTGATATTATCTGCAGCTTTAGTTCTTTAGTTGTTGTCCGAGTTATGAAAAAAAATGTATACTACTGTAAATCTGATGGGCAGCAATATATAACTAAGTTAAGCAAGTTTTAGGCAAAAACAAATATATATTTCCTCATTTCCCTGGTTCTCCTCTGGCCTTTGTTTACCTGCAGTAATAATCTCTGCCCCTCCCCCTTCCTGCTATGCAAAGGCAGTGAATACAAGAGCTGGCCTGAGTGACGTCTGCTGGAATACTCAGCAGCATGTTGTATGTGTAGGACTACAAGTCCCAGCTGTACAATGACACTGCTGATACACACAGGATCCCCCCACCCCACCTGTACTTGTACTTTGCATCTCCTCCAGGTCAGCTCTGTGTCTGTAGAGTGAGGAGGGCAGATCCTGTGTCTCTTTACATCTGCAGCTGCCGTTGAAAATCCTTCAGTGTGTTCTGGCTGAAGGGGTTAATGTTTTATCTGAAGGAATCCAGGAGAGAGCAGATAGCAGGAGCCTGGCAAAGCAGGGGGCGTGGTCAGTGACGTCTGGTGTACAGGCTGTTATCTGATCTCTGAGGCTTGTGCACGAAACATCACACAGCAGGGAGATAAGCTGACATCACAGGTCATGTGACCCTGAGTTAAATCTAAGAAACCAGCAGCTTTAGAAGCAGAAAGTGTATGGAAAAGCTGTTGCATTTGACTAGTTAGAAACATACAAAGGATAAAAAAAATAACTCGGACAACCCCTTTAAGTTTCTGTGTCTATAAGACGGCATGATGTGGGGGGGGGGGGGGGGGGCAATGGTGGGAAGTCACCTGGTTGGCTTACAGTGCCATTGATGGAAAAAGTCTTCAAAAACCATAGTTTAGACATCTACATCTTCAGAAACCTCAGGAGTGATTGTAATTTGTTTTCAACCATAGATACAGTTTGATACAACCCATCTTAATTTCTTATATTCACTGGACAGGCAAAAAATGCTAGATTGATGAGGGTCCCCCACAAATTGGTAAAACGGAAAATCTCGGTTCCCAGTTTTCTCTAGCCACTGTCTTGCAATTGGTGTGGGTCCTAGCTGTCAAAACCCCCAACTGGTCTAGCATTTATTACTTATGTAGAGAATATGGGATAAATGCTTCTGTCCGGAACTCACATTCCACCAAGTTGGTCTGTGGGATTTTTCTGTCTGAAGCAGGAAGGAAGCCTCATCAGACCTTGATTAAACAAGTCAAACACTGCTTGTTCTTGTGATGTTCATTTCCATGGCCATCAATATACACCCTGTCTATCAAGCCAGGACAATGCATACAAATCACTTCACTTCTAGACAAGCCCTCTAAATTATATTCTCCAGAATGACTGAAATGTCAAACTTTCAGGATAGTAAATTGCTCGGAATAAGGCTGGTGTTTGCACACTTCAGAGACTGTTATTGTAGTAGAGGACTGGAGAATAGATAATGAACTCTGAAGCACATGAGCAAATCATCGATGTCAGACGAAAGCTCTCGGACATGGATCGCACACATGAGTTTTATTTTTTCATGTGATT